>OU026156.1:19497500-20747500 GCA_907269105.1 Volucella inanis | reverse complement strand
GCTTCCTATTTGTGGGCAGATGATCGGAGAATGTTACCACATCAACTTTGAAACCTTGTATACAGTCAACCCAAGTTCTATCAGCCAGACAGTAATCTATTATCGAACATCCTTGCATTTAAAAAAATGTGAGTTCACCATATATCTGATGGCGAGGTTATTATATAATATAAATTATTATACCAACTTTTCGAACACATCTCATATAAACGCGGTTTTAGGGTAAACGTTAAATGGTTATGTTCGTAAATATCTGATGCGAGCAGAAGGCAAAAAGTGAAGTAACTGAAGTAATAGAAGTAGAATAGATTCTACTAATTTTATTTCTAGAGAAGTTCCTCAAGGTTCTGTGCTTGGTCCGATTCTCATTTCTTTCGATTCGCTTTTCTTACAAAAATATTGTAGCAAAATGAATGCTTTCGATGACGATATGGTATGTGTTTTTCAAAGAGACTCTGCATCTTATCTTTCAAAAACACGTTATTCGTCGTATTTGTTATAAAAGACTAGAATCAACCACCTTGCGTCTTTGCCTTTTCCATTGTTCAACACGTATATGTGGCTCAAAGATGGACAGTGCTGAACCCGTCAACATTCCAAAATTATATGGATCTCTAGATACTCCCAGTGTTTTGCAGGTGAAATAACTATGGTAGGTATCTATGGGGCTTGTCATCAGACTCACACACATAAAATGCCAAGCAAAAAATCGCTATATTAAATGATAGCCAATAGCTTTCCACATTGCTACGGTGACAATATTTTCCAAACTATTGCAAAAAAACTGAAATGAGTTGGCATGATTACAAGGAAGTAAACCTCTTCACAATACCATCCAAGTCTAAAAACACCCCACAAAGAGGGCTGCGTATATAGGTCTAGATGTCGAACTCAGCTGAAAAATATTGTTGCGGAAATATAGCTGCCTCTTTACTCAGTAAGAGCACTATAGGCTCAAATATGGAGTATGCAAGCCAAAGTCATACACTGGGTCTACTTTAGCCGTTTATTGGAACGAAGAACTAACATCAACAACATGTTACAAACTGGTTGCATAGGTATCACTGATTATTGAGTCTCCAAACTTTGCTCCGTTTGCTACTTAGAAACTTGTTCGGCATGTAGATTGCCTTCGGTCTCAGGCTGAAACACGCATGGATGATCTTAATGTTGGTAATGCTAGCCTACTCAGTTTAATCTTCAATCTCCCTCAATAGGTCAATTTCCATTTTTACAGTTGGCGCATACTCTCATATTGTAGCATCTTCCAAGCTGAAGTATCAGCTATTCTTCAGGGCGCGGTTAGACTCAGTCTGAACTCAACATGTCAATCAGATAAAATACAAAGACAGCCAAGCAACAATCAGGTCCCTAACTTCGAACACCATCAATTCGAGATTGAATTAAAACAACAACATGGCTAAGCAGAAAAAGATTCGTCGTTGATGAACTGGTTATTATCCGTAGGAATAAGTGGTAGCCAGCTTGACAACCTTAACTCACCAACACACTATGGCTCATATTCGATGCTTAAGAATCAAGACAGCTGATCAGTCTGAGAAGAACAGACATTTCCAATACACAAACATATTTACGGGATACTGTGTCTTAGAAAGACATCTGCGTGATTTAGTGTTCCTGACAACGATTCCCGCAGGAGCTATATATGTAACATATATGAAGAGAAGAGGAACCTGTGGCACACCAAAGTACTGATCTTTCAAATTTACCAAACAAATTTTTTTGGTTTCAGAAGAAGTCAGAGTATCGTCCCCCCAGTGGTATGATAATAGACTCACAAATGGTCTAGGTGTGCATCGACGAGGCCAACTTCAACCCAACCGTACAGAACAAATGTGGGACTAAGTCCGAAATTGGTACACGGAATGTGCACATGAATTACCAAATTTGACTTTTGATGTATTAGAGTTGGATCAGCTTTCTTGAATGCCTTGCATACTCGTTCATTCATTCTACGAAAAGTATGATTAGAGAAAAGAACGAGGTCATAGTATGTCTACCTTTGCCAGCTGAAGGTGGATTTTTCTTCTGCCTCATGCTTAACGTTGGAACAACATCGACTGATTGGGATACAAACCTCAATTTCGTAGAAATTTTAAATGTTGGTAGAGTCGGTTCAATCTTACCCACCAATACCTCAAATTATGTCCAAGGGGAGGCACACAAATAAAATTCCTACGAATTCTGGTATAACTCCGTCGTTATAAAAAAAAAAAAAAAAAATCAATTGAGCCCTTTATCAAAGCCCAGCGCAGAAAAGAGATATTTTTGTATACATAGATGCACACTCGTTTATTCATATTCCATTCTTATAAAAAAGCAGATTCGCTGTCGCTATTCATATCTACACACGTCCGTGGAACGGGTCCTATTCCTTCTTTTTCCAAGTTTTTGCGCTACCGTGATTTGATGAAAATAAATTTCAAAAACCAAAAAATTTGCCCGCTTTCAATCTAACCCCAGGAGGATTCGATCGGATGAAAGTTGGTAGAAAATTCCCGGCATATATATGTATATGTACGTACTTAATCCAGGGTTCGACCGGAATGGAGGCAAGCAGGTGCATAAGTGAATATTCATTTCACTGATGCCTGGGTTGGAATAGGGATTTTTTTTTTGCAATTTTCCTTTTTTTTATTAAATTTTCTTTTTCATATTTTTGCTGGAGCACAGATTTCCATACCCACACCTGTCCGCATATCAACAAAAGACGAAAAAGCAACACCATGATATTTAGAGAGGAACGAAAGCAAATGAGAGGAGAAAAAAAAAAAAAAATCGAACATCATACAATCTGGCAGGATACACCCGGCGTTGCATACAAATTTGCAAAATTAAATATGAAAATGCGCGAAAAAAAAAGAGAAATATGCGAGGGGGAAAAGAAAAACACAAATAAGGCAAAAAAACAGGAGATGAAGGATTTAATTAGGCATCTCTTGCCTGGTTAAGGATTTTGTTGATGCTGCTTTGCGTGTAGGCCGTCGTTTTTGGTAATCCTGGACTTACCTGTGTAGGGAATAATTTCTACTTAAATGAGAATTTGTTTTTTGTTTTTTTCGTTCCGCAAAAGAATCACGGTGAAGGGGCAATAAAAATTTATGTATTTAAGAACTCATATATTTAGTTGGATTAAATTAAAGTCGAGTCTTCAACCACTGAATTATCCTTGAACGGTCTTTCCAATTTTGCCGAACCCCTGTTTGCAGAAGGTTAAACCTTTTTACTATAGATTTATAGCTCATCATCATATTCTACTGAACATGGTATACTTAGAAAGCGAAAAAGGAAAATCTCAGTAATTGCACAGCCCCAAGATGTAGTTAAGTTTGCTTTTAACTTGAAATCAGTGGGAGTTCGGTTTCTGACTCTTTGTAATCAAACCTAGAATGTGAGAAAGTACAACACCTTTCAGAATCTTGTTCTTAAACGACTATCGACTCACTGGTAGCAGCATCGTGTACAGGTTTTTGCGTTTTTAATTATTTTCTTTTCAAGTTGTCAATAACGAACCATAAGATATACCAATATATATTGTATTGGGTCTTTAACTTGATAATTATAACTGATTCGTGCGGTTTGCTAAGAGATGGCGTAACTTGTATTATTCCATTGGAACATGCGTTGGAAAGCTACTGTCATTGTACGTCATTTCAGTATATGTCATTCGTTTGAAGTGTAAACAACAATCATTTTTTTCCCACTCAAATATGTCGAACTTTGTGCCTGAAAAAGTGTTTTTGCGGGGAATTCTTCTTCATTACTGAAAACTGCTCGCGAAAGTTATCGTATTTTGGTGGAAGTTTATGGTGAACATGCGCTAGCTGAGCAAACGTGCCAAAAGTGGTTTGCACGATTTAAAAGTGGTGATTTTGGCTTGGAAGACGATGAACGTCCCGGGCAGTCAAAAAAGTTTGAAGATGAAGAACTGGAAGCATTTCTCTATGAAAATTGTTGCCAAACACAAGAAGAGCTCGCAGAATCTTTGGGTGTCTCTCAAGCAGCCATTTCAAAATGTCCGAAATGCTGCTGGAACGCCACAAAAGGAAGTGATTTTTTCATCGGATTGTTACTGGTAATAAGAAATGGATCCATTATCATATGTGAAACCCGGCCAACCAGCCAAATATCCATGGCGCTAAGGTAATGCTCTGTATTTGGTGGGATCAGATGGATGTGCTGTATTATGAGCTACTAAAACCGGGTGAAACCATCAATGGACAACGCTACCGAACACAATTAATCCGTTTGAAGAGAGCAGTAGCCGAAAAACGCCCGGAATATGCGACCAGACACGAGGCAATAATTTTCCATCATGACAACGCTTGGCCCCACGTTGCTTTTCCGGTTAAGAACTATTTGGAAAACAGTGGATAGGAAGTCTTACCCCACCCGCTTTATAGCCCAGACCTTGCCCCTTCTGACTACCATTTGTTCACATCAGAGCAGAACGTCAAAAATTGGCTTGATTCTATTCTTGGCTGTCAAGCCGGCGCAGTTCTTTTGGGATGGGATCCACAAATTGCCAGAAAGATGGGAAAAAGGCATAGCTTCAGATGGGAAATACTTTGAATAGTACTATTGTACATGTTTTTCTTAAATAAACGTTCAAATTTTGACAAAAAAATCGCACGAATTAAATTACATACCCAAGTATGTGTTGAATTGTGCAGTCGAATTTGACGGATTATTTTACATTGAAGTTGAAATACGTGAAAAAAATTATAAAGCCGTTGATATTGTTTTAAGTGAAAGAAAATGGTGTGCCTGATAATTTTGGGTTATTTTTAATGTAACCACTCGTATTAGATTGTCTTTTCCGGGCTGTGTATCGGTAATTCGTTCTAAACTCCACTTCGATGGTGGTAGCCTCTTGTCCCTTATTAGAACCAGATCAGTTACTGAAGGCAGTTGCTCTGTGTGAAGCCATTTCGCTCACGGTTGGAGGCGCGTCAAGTATTCAGAGCTCCACTTCTTCCAAAACAGCTGTTTTAGTTTTTGGATTCGGTTCCATCGGTGTATGCAGCCCAGCTTTTCTTCGTCGTGGTCAGGATGAGGAATATGTTGAAGCGGTTGTCCGATGAGGAAGTGTCCAGGTGTGAGAATGGTGAGGTCGTCCGGGTCGTTTGTCATGGGACATAGAGGTCTCAAATTTAAACACACACAAAGGTAAACGTCTCCTGTCCAACAATTGATGCTTTATTGATTTGACTCCCGCTTCCCGTAGTCCACCGAAATGAGGGGAAGTAGGAGGAGTAAAGTGCCACCTTATACCTTCGTTTGCAATGTTTTCGGCGATTCCCTTCCAGTCTATCATAGCCTCCCTCAACAACCTTTGTAGCTTCGTATTAGCTTCGACGAAGTGCGTCCCGCAGTCACTGTATATGTTTGTACAGAGTCCTCTTCTTGTCACTAACCTTCGTAGAGCTGCTAAGAAGGCTTGAGAGGTTAGATCACTGACGAGCTCAATATGAATGGACTTTGTTCTCAAACATATAAATATGGCGAAATATGCCTTAAAGGTCTTGGAATTGCGACCTTTCCAAGCCCTTACGTCAATCGGGCCCGCGTAGTCAATTCCGGTGTTGGCGAATGGTTGCGACACGCGAACTCTTGGAGCGGGTAAACTACCAATTAGTTGTTTCGCTGCCTTGGTACGAAACCTGAAACAAGTTATACACGAGTGGATACATTTTTATACCGCATTTTTTACGTTGAGTACCCAGTACCTTGAGCGTAGATGTGATATCACTTGCTGAGTTATTCCGTGAAGTGTCCGGTTGTGCGCATCGAGGATTAGCAGCTTAGTAAAGTGATGGTTCCCAAGTAGTATGATTGGATGTTGTTGGTCATACGAGAGGGTTGAGTTTTGCAGTCTTCCTCTAACTCGCAAAATACGCCTCATATATACCCAAGGATACAGCAATAAAAATGGGTTTTTTCCTACAATAGTTAAGGATTGGGAGCATTCTTACCTCTCCGTAAGTCTAGACTCCTTCAAATAAAAATATTGTGGATTCTCTATGTAACGAATTAAGTTATCAATAAGTTTCATCTAATAGTTTCATATGGAACTAAGTGATTTCAATTGCCATATTGGAACCTTAAACCAATCTGTGGCTGTAAGAGGATTTACCTCATTCGTATGTAAATTCCTTTTCATGACGCCTAGGAGGACTGTTTGACGAGTACCCGGATCGGAAGAGCGGCCACTGAGCGTACCATCATTTTGTATAGCTTTTTTAAGCCCACCTGTTAAAATTTGGTGACAATCCGACGCTTAGTTTAGTTTTGACACCCCCATATCAAAACATCGTGTTAGTGTTTTCTGCGACCGATTCTTGTGTTTGAGTGGCAAAACCTGCGAGAAAATCAAGCCTATTCTCGATGGTGTATATGGGACCCATTCACCTTCCGTACAATCGTTTACAATTGCTTCGCAGAGTTTCGCCGTGTTCGTAAGTCGTTTTTTGATGAAGCGCGCACAGGTGAGCCAAAAACGGTTACCACAGAGGAAACCGTGGACAAAATCCATGATCACGTATTGGCGGACCGCCGAGTAAAAATTCGCGAGCATACTACGTTGACATATTGGGCCAATTCAATGACGATTTGAAGAAAAGACGACCACATTTGGCAAAGAAAAAAAAATGCTCTTCCACCACGATAACGCACCGGCTCACACCTCTGCAGTCGCAACAAATAAAAAAACTAGTCGAATTGCTATACAAATTGCTCTCCCATCCTCCAAATTTGGCTCCCTGTGACTTCTTTTTGTTCCTAAAAGGAAAGAAGTACGGGTCGAACGAGGAAGTTATCGCCGCCGCGGAGGAGTATTTTGCCAGCCAACAAAAGTCGTTCTATACAGAGGGGTTAAAAAAGTTGCAGCACCCCTGGAAAAGTGTGTCGAGTTGAAAGGGGATTATGATATATTGAAAAATAAATTGTCAAAACCCAAAAAAGTTGCGTTGTCATATTCATCGAACAGCCCTCGTACAGTATCGATAGCTGAGGGGGCATCTTTAGTGATGTCAAACGACTTGTTGATCATCTTTGATCGAAAATGTAGGAGTTGTGCAAAAACTTTGGTATTTCGAAAAAGGCCTCCAAATAAATGAGGAAACATAAACATAAAGCAAATCTTTCAACTGAAGTCGACAAAGTGCAGCTTGACTAAGAATACAAATGATGCGGGAAAGAGCGTTAGCTAGAATGCGTGTAGTTAAAGTAGAGGCATATTATCAGGCTAAGAAGATCTAGGTACCTTCACAACCGATAGACAAGCGTCAGACAATAGAAGAAATCCAACGTCAAAGCACAGGCAAATGAGCTAATATTTGTGCGATTGCATCACAGAAAGGAAAACGAGATCTACACCCTGTCTGACTCGAACTGCAACCAACTTCAGGCTCAAATTTTGACACATGACAGATAATTTTATTATTTACAATTATTTACGATGGAATTCAAACGTGATAGTGTGATTGCTTTATATTTGGCTGGAAAACCACAAGTAACTATCGTTAGAGCCCTCTAGCACCTCAACGTGAATAAATCATTGGTGTCTCGAACCATAGCTCGTTATCGTGATACTGCAGCGTTGCAAAACGCCATTGAGGTAATCATAAAAAAACAGCAACATCGGCAGAAATGGTTCGGAAAGTGAAGGCTCGAATTGAGCGAAATTCGCGTCGAAGTGGAAGAAAAATGGCTCGTGAGCTCAACATGTCGTTGAAATGGATGCAACGCATACTGAAAAAGATCATGGGCCCAAGCCATTGAAGTTCCAAAAAGCACACGATCTTACACCGCAACAGAAAAAAGTTAGAGTCGAAAGAGCGAAGGAGTTGCTACGCTTGCACGAAAGTGGTGAGTTGCCGAATTAGGCTTTTTCCGATGAGTCGCCAATTGTTATTGAGCAATATGTCAACAAACAAAATGACCGAGTTTACTTGCCAGAGAAGTCCTTCGAACGGACACCAGAAATCAGGCAGCACCGATGGTGATGGTTTTGGCCGCCATAATCACCGATGTTGGCTCTCTGCTCGTATTTTTGGACTATGGCGTCAAAATTAATGCGATCGTATACTGTGAAACTTTCTTAGAGGCAGTATTGAAGCCTTGGGCGAACAATCATTTCAGTCGGAGACCGTGGACATTTCAACAAGACTCGGCACCGTCTCACAAAGCGCGCGTCAACCAAGATTGATGTTGATTGACAATGTTCCACACTTCATTTCTTCGACACAATGGATTGCAAGTTCTCCGGATGCAAATCAGTTGGGTTTCTCTGTCTGAGGTATTTCGAAGGCGAAGGTTGGCACTAAAAAATACCGAAGTTTGGACCACTTAAAACAATCACTTCGCCGGGAATGGACCAAAATACCGTAGAGCCACTTGCGTGCAGCGTGCAATGCTTTCTTCGGCCGTCTCAAGGTCATTATTCGCGCCAAAGGTGGACATATTCAAAACTGCTGATACAATTTGAAAATTGATGTATTTTTCAACATTTTTTGTCTTGGCACAATAAAATTTATCGAAAAATAAAAAAATTATAGAATTTTAAAAAGTTGCAGTTCGAGTCAGGCAGGGTGTAATCGCCGAAAAATATAGAAAGCCTAAACGGCGTACCATGAACCGAGAGCGTGCAGTCGAAGCAGATTGCATAAAGACCGACAATTGGAATGGCTTGCGATTTAGTTCAATAAAAGATTGAGATGTAATCGAATGCCGAACCAGATGTCGATGGCTTTTCTTGATATACTTTATAAAGGCAAAGGCGACACGAGATATTGCAACAACTACCGATCTGTGAAACTTATAACGCGTTCTTTAAAAACGTTTGAGAGAGATCCAGGAAGTTGACAATGCAATATCATTAAATTCCATACCCGTCAATGTGACTTTGTGGGAGGCAGATCGACATACCACGCACTTTAACGTTATGACAGTACATTTCTTCATAAAATACCAACAGCGAAGAACGCAACTCCTTACCGTGCTACTGAACCGGAGATCTGCACTGTTGTGTACGACGTCACTGTAATAGTTGAGTTGCTTGGCCACAAGAAGATTATCACCATCGCTGGTTTATTTTGAATCAGCCCTAATTAATTCAGATAGAGGTACGCTATGTGGGCTGACCTCAAAGATCGTGCGATTTGACGCCGCTAGAATATTTTCAGTGGGACGCTTTAAGTCGTTGGTCTATGCTATTTGTACGATTCAACAATTTCAGTCCTAAAAGCCAACATCAAGAGCACCATTTGTGAAATACGATAATAAATGCTTGGAAAAGTGGCCGGACATTTTAACTACAGAGTGATGTTCCTGTAAGAAGGTAAGAAAAGCCTACACGATACCATGTTTGGTAACGAACTAAGGCTTACTAATTTTGCGGCGGGGCGTAATATTACGATAGCAAGCACACGGCTTCCTTACCTCAATACACACAAGGACACGGCTGTCTCCGGCCCTAGGAAAAAAAAAAAAATCTATCACATTTTGATAGACGTGAGGCATGATTCCAGTATTTTGAAGGTCCTAATGATCCGCGCAGTGAATATCGACACGTCCAATTGATTGAAGAGACAAAACTGATCAGATAGCACTTAAGATGCAGCATGAGAAAAATTATATCACGCCTTGAAGTCTTCCTTAATTATTGTATATTCTTGTTCTGAACCCCACTTAGTCAGGTCTCCATTGATTACTTCCTCTATTCCTTGCTGCTGTTCAGAAGGAAACTTATCGACTGAAGATTCGTAGGATTGTACGCGTCATTATTTCTTTTAGGAATGAGATGCGTCAACGCTGTCTCAAATGCGATGGATAAAGGGCATTAGTCATTGTACGATATTATTGAACATGGTGATGTAAATGTCTACTGCAGTGGAAGAAGTCGAAGCATAATGTTCGGTATCCTGATTTCTTGCTTCTTTACGATTTGAAGATCGCTTGGAGCTCATACTTCGAAATAAACATCTCAGTGAAAACTGTTCGAAGATAAAAAGTGTAGAAAAGCACACAATTTACCAGGGACTTGTTCGGGCAAATGAAATCATTTGCCTTGTACATATATTTCTCGGAAAATCACTCCTATGGCCTTTAACCTCACCTGTGTATCTTTGATCAAAAAGAAATTGTCATCAACTATAGCTTCTCTTTGCTCTATATTTGCTATTGGTAGTACTTGTTGAATTATCGTCGGGCGACACAGAGGGTCGTTTTGATTCCACCTTCGAGATATGGAATTTTTTCTAGAGGAAAATATTCGGGTTGCTGGCCCCAAATTTGGTGAAGAAATACAAGCCCTGTAACTCTCTTTTATCGATGTTTGTAAGTTTGTGGTTAATGACTTCAGTAATACGACCTCTGAGTTATGCCAGTCATTAAACTGGCTGTATAAGGTTTTTAGCTTCGATAGCAGTCTGTGTAGTGCGGCAATAGTTGAGTGGCGGAGAGTGTTTTTATTGGCAATACCGAGGTGTCAATCTCTTCATTTGACAAATTACTGCTTGACGGTGACAGTAAAATCGCAAAAATTGGCTGAGTAATATCAAATTCCTATCGAAATCGTACATCGCAAAGGGAAAGATCACGTGGCTCCGGATAAGATCTCTAGGAATTTTGTGGAAGTAGCAGAACTAGTGAAGCAAAAGACGGATCCAGGAAGGAAGGAAGTTTTAATAAGTTAAATAGGGCTGGGGACATGGTTGTTTATGTCAATATCTTAGAAGCAAAAGCCAGAAGACTCTCTATACGAGCAGTCAAGGACCCCAGTTGGATGACAAACTAATACCCTCTTTCCGTTTCATCGTTGACATGCCACATGCCACAGGTTGGGTTAGTTTTTAGAACTGCGCGAGAAGAAGCAACTGTTCCTTTGAAAACGTGGAAAGTTTTTGAGCTTTCAAGCAATTGACAGGACTATATGCTTAATATCCTCAATGCTCATCTAAATTATATGGTAAGAATCATCGTAATGAGCCAAGAAAGGATACCAAGGATACCAAGAGAAGTAGTGATTAATGGAAGAGGGTATTGAGTGATTTTTTTGGTTTTTGATTGTAAAAAAAATAAAAATGGAACTTTCAAAAGTGTATACAATTTTTATTTGAGTTGATAAATTAATGCTTGACATTTACTTTTTAAAGATTAACATAAAGTAATCTGAATTGTCCAATTTTTAATTAATTTTTCGAACATATTGATTGGTATCTCGCTGTTTTATTGGCGTAGACGAGTAATTTGTCGCATTCTCATAAAAAAAATAGTCTAAAAGCGTAATAATCGCACGATTTTGCCGGCCAATTCACCAGTCTAAAACGAGAGATAAATTACTTACCGAACTCATTTCTCAATCGATCCATCGCTTCGCATGCTTTGTTGAATTTAGCGTCATCTTGCTGGAAACACATTTCGACCAGGTTCAGCTTATGTACGAGTATTTTTGGCAAAAAAAAGTTTGAAATCATTGAACGATAGCGGGCGCCAATACCGGTAAGGTTGTTCTCACGATCAACTTTGAAACAATACGCGCTAATGATTCTGCTGGATCATAAGCTGCACCAAACCTGAGTATTATCTGAGGTTGCTCATCGGAACAAATATGGCAATTTTGTTTATTAAAAATCCCATTCAATCAAAAATGAGCTTCTTCGCTAAAGTCAATCTTACAATAAAAAAAAAAAAAAGATTTTCTTACAGCTTTTCTAAGGCCAACTCACCGAAAATTCGAACTTGTGGCAGGTCGTTCGGTTTCACTTCTTTCAAGAGATGTATTCTGTAATGTTTTAGACCAAGATCCTTGTGTAAAATTTTCCACGTATCCCACTTTCTGCGAACCACGACGAATGAACAAATCACGGTCTTCATTAACACTGGCGATCAGTATCGTTTGGCAAGTCATCATGGAAAGACTCACACCACAACAGCGTCTCCAAATTGCTCAGCTGCATTACGAAATTCAGCGTTCTGTGAGAAATGTTTTTCGTGCGATTTGAGGAACTTACGGTGCGCATAATCGACCTACTGAAACCACTATTGCCAATACCATTCGCAAATTTGAGTCCCAGTTTACATTAGTGGATGATACTCGGCCGGTTAGACAACATCCAGCACGTAGTGAAGAGACTATAGCAGCTGTACCTGAAAGTGTATACAAAGACCGTGAAGAATCGGTTCGTCGTCGTTCTTAGCAGCTTGGTTTGGCGTGTTTGACAACTTTTCGTATTTTACGTGAGGATCTCGGCCTAAAAGTGTACAAAATTCAACTTGTACAAGAATTGAAGCCAGGCGACTTGAATTTGCGTCATATTTTCAGTGAATGGGCTCTGGAAAAACTCAATGAAAATCCGGTGTTTTATCGTGAAATTTTGTTCAGCGATGAAGCCCATTTCTGGCTCAATGGATACGTTAATAGACAAAATTGCCGTATTTGGGCTGATGAGAACCGCTCCCGTACCCGAAAAGTACCAAGAGCTACCATTACATCCATTAAACACAACTGTATGGTGTGGTTTATAGACTGGTGGAATCATTGGTCCATATTTCTGCAAAGATGAGGCAAATCAGAATGTTACCGTCATGTTAATGGACTATGTGCTTCCTGAATTTCAAGCACATGGTTTCGGTGAGCTCTGGTTTCAACAAGATGGCACTACGAGCCAAACTGCGCGTGAAACAATGGACTTGTTGAGAAATCATTTTGGTGAGCACTTAATTTCAAGTATCGCTACGGATCGTGCGATATCACACCTTTGGACTATTTTCTCTGGGGATATGTAAAGTCTCAGGTCTTTAGGAATAAACCAGCTACGATTGACGCTTTGGAAGCCAACATGACTTGTGTTATTCGTGAGATACCAGTCACTATGCTCGAACGAGTCATCCAAAATTGGACTTTCTGAATGGATCATAATATCATTTTTAGAAAGTAAATGCCGTAAATTGTTCTTTTAAACGAAAATACAATTTTTAAGTTTACTTTAAAATTTATGTATTCTAGTTTAAATTATAAATCAAACCTCTAGATGAATCACCCTATATTTTTATCTGTACATAATACAGTCCGTGCCGTTTGTAAGAGAGGGCACTACTTGAATTAAATCCACAACATTTTCAGTTAGTACCAACCTTCAAAAGATACGTGTATAAATTTGACAGATGTCGGACGATTAGTTCTCGAGATATAGCGTTGTGAGTGAGGCAACTTTTGTTATTGTGAAAAAAATGGATTCAAAGCAATTTCGTGTGTTGATCTATCATAGCTTTTTGATGGGAAAAATTGCAGCCGATGCAAAGAAATGGCTTGATGAGTGTTACCCGGATTCTGCACCAGCCGAACAAACCATTCGCAAGTGGATTGAAAAATTTAAAAGTGGTCATACAAGCACCGAAGATGATGCACGCAGTGGACGTCCAAAAGAGACTGTTTCAGATGATAACATCAAAAAAGTCCACAAAATGATTACGAATGACAGTAAAGTGAAGTTGATCGAGATAGCTGAAGCTCTGAAGATATCAAAAGAGCGTGTTGGATATATCATACACAAATATTTAAACATGCGAAAGCTCTGTTCAAAGTAGGTGCAGCGTTTGCTCACAGTCGACCAAAAACAACAACGTTTTGATGATTCAGAGGAGTGTTTAAAGCTGTTCAACCGTAATAAAGCCGAATTTTTGCGTTGGTATCTGACAATGGATGAAACTTGGCTCCATCACTTCACACCAGAGTCAAGTCGGCTGAGTGCCGAGCAGGCGATGAAGTTCGTCCAAAACGACGAAAAACTCAACAGTCGGCTGGCAAGGTTATGGCATCCGTATTTTGGGATACACATGGAATAATTTTCATCGACTATCTCCAAAAGGGGCGGACTACCAACAGCGACTATTAATATACATTGCGTTGTTGGAGCGTTTGAAGGACGAAATCGCAGAAAAACGGCCCACCCACCGTATTCTCCAGATTTGGCCCCCAGCGACTATTTCCTGTTCGCAGACCTCAAAAGAATGCTCGCCGGAAAGAGATTTAAGACCGATGAGGAAGTAATCGCCGAAATAGAGGCCTATTTTGAGGCTAAACCGAAATCGTACTACAAAACTGGTATCGAAAGATTGAAAAATCGTTTCAGTCAGTGTATCGCCCTCGAAGGCAACTATATTAATAAATAAAATTGAATTTTGCAAAAATTTTGTGTTTCACTATTAAACGGCAATGACTTTTCAGCCCAGTGTTTTCAGTATTACTCTACGCATACGGGTAGGTTACCTGATGTCAGATAGCGTGAAGTTGATGTGAAATTTGGTCACAATGGCCTAAAATTGCTCACTCACTAAGTTGATTATAAGGGTCGAAGTGCGCGAAAAATATTTTCCACAGAGAACGAAATTCGGTAAGCACTGTTTGGATGTAAATATTTCCATGATGCTTACTGAGCATGTTTGGCTTTGACACATGTCACGAGTCCTACGTGAGCTGTCAAAAATAGGACATTGAATAGCCAAACAGCAAGAAAATTAAATTTTTCAAAAAATTTTTGAATATCTTAGCCCCTATTATTTGCTTTGTTGCAGTGGGGAGGGATCTCCAAAGCCTGTTAGCGTTGGCTTATAATCATTTGCATTCTGCTAGATTGGATGAATTGTATCTTACTAAGCAAATATATTGTACATCTGTTTTGTATAGCTTTTGTCATAGATATACAGCGTCTTAATTCAAAAAGCAATCAACAACCGATTGGTTGTATCGACGCAGCCCGTAAATATATTGAATCATATAAAAAGTCTCCGCGGTTTTTTGTCACAAGATGGTGTTAGTGTCCATTTATCTGGAAACACTAATCTGATTGTGTCAAACGAACACGTGTTTGAAAGGTGACATGTCAGGTTACATTTTTTGTGAAGACAGCTGTGTAATTTGTTGCTCGTGTTGCTGATTTGAATATGAGTAAAATATGTGAAGAAATGCGTTATGTGATGCTTTTTCGCTATAAAAAAGGGAAAAACGCTGCAAAAATATGCCGAAAAAATTGTGCAGCTTACGGTGAGAATGCTGTAAGTGAACGCTGGACTTAGAAGTGGTTTATTCGATTCCGTTCCAGAAATTTAGATGCCGCACTGGACGGCCTGTCACTGAATAAGTCGATGAAATTTTGCATCTGATGGAGCAAAACCGGCACGGAAGCTGGAGATAGCGGAAGCAATAAAAATCAATCGTATGACAGTTTGGAATCATCTCAAATGAGCAGGATACTCAAAGAAGCTTGATGTTTGGTTGCCTCATGAAATAACGCAAAGAAATTTAATTGGCCGAATAACCTTCAGTGAAACGCTGCTGAAACGTAACTTTTGGAAACTTTTTTGAGGCAATTCATTACGGGCGCGGATAAATGGATTAAATACGAGAATATCCTACGCAAACGATCATGGTCAAAGGCCGATGACCAACCACAAATGACTTCAAAGCCTGGATTGACCGCAAACAAGGTTATGTTGAGTGTTTGGTGGGATTAGAAGAGAATTGTCTATTATTAGCTGCAAGAACGTGGCGAAACGGTCAATTCGACCCTCTGCTGTGCAAAAGTCGACCGTTTGAATGAAGCCATCAAGAAAAAGCGACCAGAATTGGCCAACAGAAAGTGAGTTGTCGTCTATCATGACAATGCTAGGCCACACACATCTTTGATGACCCGGAACAAATTGACGGAGCTTGGTTGGAAAGTTTTGATTCATCCACCGTATAGCCCGGACCTTGCACCCTTTGACTACCATTTTTTTCGGCTTTTGCAAAACTCTTTTGATGGTAAAAAATTGGCCGACCAAAGAGCTGCTGAAAATCACTTGGACAAGTTTTTCGCTGATACTCGGAAAATGGCAAAAGGTCATAGATAATAATGGCCAATATGTTTTTTATTCTCAAAAATGTATAAAAAACCGCGGACACCTTTTATATGACCCAATACCTAACCATATCGCTGAGAGCAACAAGTAATTTGTACTGAGAGTGGGAGTCAGGCTTGAAGTAAACAATGGCGTTGTAATTGATTATAGGCAAACATGACACCCTAACAAGCCTAAGCTTTGTGCTTATTCTAATGAAATTGGATGAGGGCCAAAGTGTACGTGGTCCAGCATAGATACGGTTAACGACGTAGTTCGTATGATCAACAGCTGAGAGTAAACTATTTATTTTGTATCAAAGATAAGTAAACGTATCAATAGAAAGAAGCTGTCATCCGTTCAGATGATGGTATAATGGCCTTTTCAACATGTTTTTTACTTATTAAGACAAGCTGAGATTTGGAAGGGTTTGTATTCAGTTCATGACATATTAAGCAAATGTATATGTCTGATTAGATACTCAATAAGCTCGATAGGTCCGGAGAGATAAATCTAGACATCATCAGCGTACAGGTAGATTTGGGCATTCGAATATGTTCTAGGTAGATCACTAATAAAATGATGGAATAACAGTGGGCTAAGAATTGAACCCTGAGGCATTCCTGCAGTTATAGTGCCGAATTAAAAAAGATATCATTTTGAACTACTTTTTGATGACGACTATCAGCATAATTATAAACTTGGCGCACTGATCTTTCACTAAAACCAAAAAATAGCTTGCGCTTCTGACAGAGCAGCTTATGATTGATGCTATCAAAAGCCTAAGGAAATCCATATCGTATTGAATCCTAATATCGTCAAGAATGTTGAACATGGCTGTAGAGCAGGCATGACTTGTACGGAAACCTGATTGAATCGGGGATAACAGACCGTGGTTCCAAGATATTGTTTAAGACTTTTGACAGACACGGTAAGATGAATATTGGTCGAAAATCAGTAGGGAAGGAGTGTTGAAGCTTTTTCGGGAGAGGAGTGACTGTAGCCAATTATTAGTTATCAGGTAGTAATGCAATAATTTGTAATGTGTAATAGATACAACATTTTCTTCTATATCACTACGCCAGAAACAACACCAAAGCCGAAAGGGAAGTCGAGAATGAGGTCATTATTGGGGACAACACTTAGTTTTTTAGTAGCACTAGATATAATGTTATCAACTGTGGCCTGCTTTTCAACATCGATTGAGTGTAGATTACTCCATAATTTTTCGAGGTATGTTCAGAACCCAATTTTGATGAAAAAATGTATATTCTTTGCTCTTCTGGTAATAAAGATGGAGTTATCACGAGCCCGATAATGTTTATCCCAGTTGCAACTCGTTTGACTTATCTTCCATTTAGCGTACAGCTTACTCCAGATTCTTATCACTTGGTGAGCTTCACAAGTGAACAATGGACACGTTTTGTCACGCATTGCATTTGTTTTTTCAGGAAAATATCTATCAAAAAGTATTAAAATTAGGGACTGCAAGTAGTTAGCTCTGTCATTCACGTTGGAGTCAAAAAAACAATTTCTCCAAGGTAGCTGGCTCACATGAATTTGCAATAATTCATTACTAACGGAGGAAAAATGTCTGAACGTCGGTTTTCTAAGACGACGCGAGTCAAAGTTATCTGTACAAAATATAGCATCATGATCCGACATACCGATCAAAAATTAGGTAGGCTTGGAGGATGATTAGGAGTAGAGCAAGTAGTAAACGCGTTGATAGCTGATAACCCGGACCCAGATGTAAAATCTATGAGGTGCCGAGCTTTAGTGTGCTCATAGAGTGCAGTATACTCTTGGATTGCCGAAAATAATGGCTCTGAGGAGTAGCATAAGGTGGGATTATATGCAACATGAATGAGACATTTAGTATTGGTATCAGTATGACAAATATTCAACGACACTTGTTTTTTTTTTTTTTTTTTTTTTTTTAGTGGAACGACAACAGATTGATTATATGATTAAATGAAGTCCATTTGATTGTGCACTTCCTTTAACTATTTATTCTGATAGCTTTATCTGTACTACAAAAATGGAGTCAGAGTGGTGCTTTCTTCTTTCCGAAACGATGGCACGAATGCGGAAAGGAAATAAAAGAATTTTAATGTTTTTTAAGATCTTCCTTCTTTCGAAGGATTCCCTCTCCACTAAAAAACCAAGATTTTTTTGCTTGTTAGTTTGATAGCATTCATATTTCGTGCATAGGATTTCAAGTTTCAATTCCATAGCTCGTAGCTACTTTTATATTCCGACTACCTTCAGAAAACCTTTAATTAAAAGGAAACCATAAAAGTCTGCTTGAAAATTCACACCAGAGATGCATAACAAATTCATTCTCCTACCTCTTAACCAAGAGATATAATTTAATTGTCTATAAATCCCACCAGAGTTAATTTCAAGTCGATCGCTCTTGCACTCTGGAGAGCGCTACTCCATCCAAACACCATTCTTGCCGTCGACTTTAACGTTCCAAAAATGAAAACTTTGTTTTACGGCAATTTTATGACCTCATTAAACGAATTCATTTCTCTTTAATTCAGGACACATTCTTCAGTAACGATGAGGATCATGGATGCTATGAGCATCACAAAAAACACTACCGCTGTACATCAAAACAAACAGATATTTCCATGCGTTGGTGGTAACAATAGCGGCCCCCAAAAAAGTTTAAAACCAAAAAAGAAACGACAACTTTTATCGGTTTAGAAAGCTCTAAAATTTTTGAATGCCAACGTAGCTCTATGTTTTTTTTTTTTTATTTATTTTCGAATTGAAATGTGAACAAATATTTACGTAAACACTTTAACCGATTTTTTATGTATTTTGTTTTTATTTTATTTTTTAACAAAACGCGTTGTTAATTCCCAATGCCCAAGCATACTCGTAGGTTGATGCTCATCGATTGCTAGGGAAACGTGCTATGCATTATCTTGACTGCATACACCCACTTGTGCTGAAGCACATTACCCACTCATGTGCTTGTAAAGGAAGGGACACCAAAATTAATGTGCCCCATGTCTGGGTGGTGAATGGGGGTTGATTCATTTTATAGGCGACACGATGAGGTGCAATAAAATCACGGGACGTTTTTATTTAGTCCTTGCCCTCCATTCTTAATGACTAATCATGCTCGTAAAATGGCCAGTATTCTTTGTTTTTTCTCTTTTTTCTGAGTTGGTTGCTTGTGAAGGGGTGGTGAGAGGGAGAATGATAGGTTGCCGTAGGTTCTAGTATTGATATCCTGGCGATATGCCAAATGGGATGTGTTAAAAATTTAATAAAAGTCGATGCATGTTGGGTTTTTGTGCGCTCGTTGTTTGCGGATAGGGTTAAAGGGAACTACACTACAAGGAACTACTACTTAGGTTTCGTCAAGCTGTGCTGTACAGATAAATGAATTAGAGTGAAGGCAATTTTGAGGCGATGGAATCTATGATATGAATTTTATAATTTAATAAATTGATGTAACCAAATTCATAAGACAGTAACAACTTTACTCAGCAAGATGGCGCTGAAGTCTGGAGTGAATGTAGGTTCCAGTCAATAGGACCCTCCATCTAGTGCGGTCTATGATAAACTAAAAGTTTTGCATTCCAAGTTAGTTGAGGTGCCCTTTTAACTGTGCGCGCCACCAGGTCTTGCTCTACCGCGAATCGAAGACTCTTCGAGCTAGAGTTCTTTAATCCTAGTCATCTTTGGCGTATAATGTGCACTTTTTTGACCGGGTTAGACTGGACTGTTAGTGGATTCAATCAGATTGTATGTAAATGGCTTGGAATATCCACACGATGCTGTAGATGAAGAAGGTAAGATAGTCTTCTTTCTTGTGGATAGGATAGACCATTTTAAGGTTCCATTCTTTCGGAATGCTTTCTGTCAACCAAATCTGGAAATGAGTTAGTTCATAGAGATCTCGGCAGATATACCGTCGAGTTTAGAAAACCTATTGCTCCTTAGCTTCGATATTGCTACCTTCACTTCATTTGTTCGTGTGGACAGATCTCTTGATTTTTGTGCATTTGTACATTATGATTGGGAGCAGAATCTGGGTTGTCTTTGCCATTTGACAGTCTGCAGGGGTTTGACTCTACTACTAAATTTCTAAATTTTCTTGTTCATCTTTACAGACCTCCGTTCGAGTTTTGCTGCATAGGCACAGTCTTTTTAATTTTTGCTAAAACATCCGAACATTGTTCATGGAGTAGCTCTTTCCTTTTCCTCCGGAGAAGACATTGTTTTTAGTTTCTCTTTGCTTGTAGAGCTCACGGGTCGCTTTCGTCTTTCTATATAATTACACTTAAAAGGCGCGTAGTTTCCCTACATGTGCTTGTCTGCATTCTTTATAAAACCATGGGATGCGTAGAAGGCAATATCTAAAGATGCCTGAACTGAAGAATGACAGGCAGTCATTATTTAAGTTCCATAGGTATTTGATCAGGGAACTTGCGCGGCAATTCCTATATCCTGGATTGGTTTAGAAAAGCAAAAATAGAGTTCATAGCGTAGTGCGTGCTTTATATACCAGTGGTGCTCCGCGGTAACTGTACGAGTAAATCCTTTTTTATGCAGGTTAGCATGGCAAGAGCATGCTTGGCCAGTAGCACAATATTGGGCATCATAAGATCATAGCCCTACACGCAAGAGATAAAAAAAAATTGGATGAAACAGATAATTGCCTCGGATAATAACGAATTCACTGTTGATGACATTGGAAAATCTTTGAAGAAAACGACCTTCGGATCAGCACGTGGAATGTTCGGACGCTTAGCATACCACTTGCAGCCAAACAATTAGTAGGAGCCCTTGATTGCTATCACGGCAGACATCACCGCCATATAAGAATGATGAACCGAATAGAAAGAGGATGAAAAACTGTAATACATACGAGTATATATTATATAGTATATGCACTCGTATACTATGCTGATTGCTATGTAGGGACAAGAATCAGCACTTATTCGGATGTGGATTTGCTGTCATATGCGTCAGACTAAGGCAAGAAGTCTTGAACTTCCAATACGTGAGCGAATGTCGTACGTAATCTGCATCAAGACTAAATCCGCTAACATAAGCCTAATATTCGCCCATTTTTCTACGGAAGACAAGGCCAATGTATATTTCTACGAGTTCCTCGATAAGTTTTTTTCTCTTGTCGAGGGATTTGAGATTTGAACGGCGTTGGTATGACGTTAAAATCGTACAAGGTGAAAAGGCGGACATATTTGGTGGGATAGTTAGTAAATACCTAATTGCAGCTAAGATACGAATGCGAGTTTCCTAAGCGCCACAAGAAAGAAGAGCCATTGTAGAACGTAGAGAAGCTGCAATAACGAAAGACCGCCAGAATATTCGCTGAACGGGTATCCAGGAATTACTCGACAACTGCTTTGCCGCCAGCATCAAGTACCGAAGACCAGTGGCTACGCAGCAAACTTATCATCAGAAATGCCGCAACTGATGTGTTGGATTTCACCTGAGCGCTTTCAAAAAATTCCTTGTTAGATGAAGAATGCCGGCAGGCACATGTAGCTAAACAAAAAGTGTACAAAGCGGCGCTGCAGCGAAGGACGAGAACCGCTCGTGAGTTATATGAGCAGACGAGACGGAAAAAAAATCAATGCAATGGGGTAGTAAGTTAGTCCAAACTAAGAAGACTCTATATAACACGTTGATCATCCCAGTTTTAGTATATGGCGCTGAAGCATTACCTTTATCGAAAGCGGATGAAGGTATCCTTCGAAAAATATTCGGTTCCGTATGCGTTGACGGTCTTTGGAGCAGAAGATTTCAGACTTAGTCTGAAAACTAGTTAGTCGCCTACTCCTCCCTATGATCTTTTCTTCATATCTACACGTAGTGGTCACGACAAGTTTGTTTAGTTGCCTACATTCATCGTCAAAATAGAGGTTTAGCGTTTGAAATTTGGTATTAGTATCTACTGTTGGATGTGGTGTTGTGTAGGCTTTGGTTTTGTATGACCCGCTCAAAGGCAGTTTTCTTATTTTGCCTTGAGTCTGCCTCTTAGCAGAATTTGTTCGTTATAGCTGCCCCATAGGAGGTCATAGATTTCAACTTTGATATTCTCATCCTTATCTTCTGTAGGGGCATGAACATTGAACGCAAATCGGGCTAATGTTATCGAATTTATTTCAAAAAAGCTCATATGTTCAAACAATGGGTGCAATAAAGGGTGCAATTGTGGTCTTATAATGGAAGACCACCTGGCACAAACTTAACGTAGTACATAGTAGTAAGCAAGTCCATGTGCTTTGTACATCATGAAACCGGCAAGTGCTGTATTTTGTGGCAAAGACAAACATTCTCTCCCTGATTGCTTAACATAACATTACGTTGAAGTATATTCGCCGACACTACAATAAGCACCTTCAAACCTCTTGAAAACACGGACTTGTATACTAATTCAGCGGCACGGTGGACTGGATCCTCAAAAGACTTTCAACTTTTTGAGTCTCATTGTCTTCGAACCGTAAATAGGGATGCAACTGAGGTGGGCTCCAGTAAGTTGATAACTAAAAACAACAACGGTGTGAGATATAAAATTGATTGTGGCTTTATTTTGAAGCTACATTCATGCCATTATGTGTGGAATAGCACATCACTCAAACGGCCGCCTTGGTTCGCTAGTAGTGCTTCAAGCGGTCGGTCCAATTTTTGGTGACTTGGTTTCGAGCTCATTCAAAGTAGTTGGCTTGTTAACGTAGACTAAGAACTTGACGTACAATCGCGGCAGCCAATTGGTGAACGCTCGCCGTAAGATGACCCTGTCACCAAATTTCTCTTTCACACATTCGAGCGTTGCGTCACTTGCTTGTAATGAAGCGCCATCTTGTCGGAATCACAATTTGGGTATATCGATATTTTCGAGTTCTGACCCCATAAAGTCAGTTAACATCGCTCTATACCTGAGACCATTGACGGTAACGGTGTCTCTTTCCTCATTTCGAAAGAAATTAGGTACGATGATGCTGTCATGCCATAAACCGCACCAAACAGTCAATCTTTGCAGATGCATTGATGATTGCCTAAACACTTGTGAATTGTGTTCAATCGATTAAAGGAAATTTTTCTGGTTCACATAGCCGCTAAGCCAAAAATGGGCCTCGAACGAGAAAACGATTTTCTGTCCAAAATCCGGATCTAGGGCCAACATTTCCAGTGCCCAATTAGCGAGCTCACGGCATTGTCTATGATTGTCCGGCTTCAATTCTGGGGTCTGCACAATGTTATACGGATGTAGGCTCAAATCCAATATAAGCTGGTTTGACTGTTGACAGTGACCAATTTAGTTAACCGGCGCGCAATCATTTCTGGGTCTTCTTCAATCCTTGTCTGATTGATAGTAAAAGATCCAAAAGAGTGCACTCACGCTCAAACTTTTCCACGGTGTGACGCATTTCCTGCACACTGAAGCCATGATGACGACCGACGGAATTCACGCTGAATGGTTAAATGGCAAACCTTACTGCATACTTTGACAGCTGGATGCTATTGGTAACTTTGACAGTTGCTGAAACATAACAATTTTAAAAACTATTATTGCTCTCGGATCACCTGTTATGTTAAAAGTAACAGCAGATCAGATGATTCGCTTAAATCTTTCTTTTTTTAAATTCGTCTTCAGGCCAAATTCATTATCATTGACATTTCTGAAATCAATGAAAAAGAGCTCGAAGCAGTTGAACTTCCTAAAAGGCCTGCATGAACCCTCCTTGAAATTCCATGATTAAAGTGCAACCACCACGTTTAGTTCCAAAAAAATTTTAATTTTGCACCTCAGTATTGTTCGCTTCCTTTTAACACTAAGTACGGCACCGACTACTCGCAAGTGGTGTTTGGAAAACCAAAATAAAAGCAAATCCTCTCAACAAATCTGTTATCAAAAATTTAATTTATTTGGCGCTGGCAATTTTATCAACCTTTCGCGAAACACCCACACATTTGTCACAAAAAATTATACAAAAAAGATAAAACACAGAAGTCATCCAAACATTGGCATTAACAAAATTTGTTTGCATTTGCAAATAACTCTGGCTCTAGTACGGTTGATGGTTTTTTGTATCCGTTCTTGCAGTGCAATTAGTGGATATCGGATGCACTCATCTGACGTAAATTACCTGTCATTGCTGTTGGCACTGCTTCTTGCTGGTTTATGTTTATTTATCACTTTTTTTTATAACTGACATTTTGCTCAATACTTTTTCGTAATGCAGACGGGTTATTGCGTAATAAACCACACATGAGTGATTCGAAAAACAAACAAAAAACACAGAACCCTCTGATATCTCTGCAGTCCATGAAATAGGTACCTGGGAAGGTGTGGATCCTTGACAGACCATGAGATACCACTCTGAAATGTAGTGCATCGAATGGAATTGATAGCAATATCAAAATGTAGTAATTCAGTCAAACGCTAAAGCAATTGAGTTAAAAATAAAAGTTAAAAACAAAAACACTGGTTTTTTTAAATTCGTAAAATGAAATTGCTTTTGCCCAATAAAAAATTTATTCGACATGCATTCGTACATATGAATGTATGGCCTACTGAATTTGAAGTGTAATCCCAGCACCGAGTCGATGAAATCAAGTCGTCACCCATAAATATCAGGTGGATCTGGGCGTAAAAAAAACAAAACAAAATGACATCAAGGAGGTCCTGAATCTAAATCTAGCAATAGAAATGAAGACCTCCTGCATTATGCCATCATACGAAGGATGTTTACGTAAACAGTGAACGACAGAAATGGAGTTTAAGGAGTCATAACATTGCAGTGTGGTTGAAAAAAGTGTTGTCGCTCCACTAACTTACTTATTTACGTGGGTGAGGCTTCGGTTCGGGGAGAATCCCCACTAAAAAAATTTCTCCAGTGAGTTCTTAGCTGGTTCCCTCCAGTTGGGCACTCCATGTTGGTTGAGGTATCTTTCTACTTATGGGAGCCACTTAAAGCGAATTTCCCTATGAGTTAAATTCGAAACTTCTGCGGGCCGGAGCATTTGTGTTTATCCGCTCTATATGTTCTAGCCATCGTAGGCGGCTGCGGCTGATGTGCAGTTTTCCAACTAGGTCTAAGTCGCTGTACCAAAACCATTAACGCAAACGGGCTCGAATATTATTTGAAGGATTTTTCTTGTAGAGAGGCTTAGGAAATCTTTATCCGCTTTCGAAAGAGTCTATGTTTCAGCGCCATAAAGAAGGTCTGAGATGATGAAGGTTTCCTTAGAGTCTCCTTACTTTTTTGGGATAGCGCCTTACTACTCAATTGCCTTCTTAGCCCAAAGATTGGCATAATTTAAAGCAGAGCCATTGTAGACAAAGTCCCTTACTTCTTCCAAGTTAAAGCTGCCTATCGTGACATATTTGTAGCCTGTGTTTCAATAGCTGCAAACAATGTAGTATGGGTGGGAAAGTAACTTAAGACTTTGACTTAAGGTTGTGCATGCGGTGTTCGATTGTGAGTTCCGCACAATTCTTTTTGGTGTGGTGTAAAGGAATATACGTGATAGCGCGCCACCTTGTCCAAACTTTTTTTGACATCAAAGGTCTTGGCAAACCCGTTACCGACCTTAAGGGAGCAGCGAGCGTTCTTCATCGTCATTCTGGGCAAACGAACGTGTTTAGCAAGTATGCCAAAACTAGTCATGGCGTTATCAGGTTTGATTTATAATGTAAAATAAAATACATAACTCTGAAAGTGAACTTAAAATTTTTATTATTGGTTAAAAGAACAATTCATGGCATTTACTTCTTGAAAATATTATCATGTAAATGTTGGAATCTACTACGTCTGAGGTCGCCCATTCGGAAGATCCAATTTTGAGCGACTCGTTCGAGCATAGCGACTGGTATATTTTCCGTGATAAATCGAGTAATGTTGGCTTCCAAAGCGTCAATCGTAACTGACTCATTCCTGAAGACATGAGACTTTACATAGTCCAAAGGTATGATATCGTACGATCTAAGCAGCCAATTTACCTTAGAAAAACGTGAAATCAAGTGCTCACTAAAATGATTTCTCAACAAGTCCATTGTTTCACGCGCTGTATGGCTCGTAGCGCCGTTTTGTTGAAACCAGAGCTCACCTAGTCGATATGCTTGAACGGTAATATTCTGATTTGCCACATTTTTGAAGAAACATGGACCAATGATTACACCAGTCCATAAACCACACCATACCGTTGTTTGTAATGGATGTAATGGTAGCTCTTGTTACCCTTCGGGTTGCTTATCAGCCCAAATACGGCAATTTTGTCTATTAACGTATCCATTGAGCCAGAAATGGGCGTTAAAATTTCAAGATAAAACACCGGAATTTCATTGAGTTTTTCCAGAGCCCATTTACTGAAAATATGACGCAAATTCAAGTCGCCTGGCTTCAATTCTTACAAAAGTTGAATTTTGTACGCACGTTTCTTCACTACGTGCTGGATGTGATCTAACCGGTCGAGTGTCATCCACTAATGTATGGTAAACTGGAACTCAAATTTGCGAATGGTATTGAAAAAAATGGTTTCAGTAGGTCAATTAAGCGCACCGTAAGTTCCTTGAATCGCACGAAAAACATTTCTCACAGAACGCTAATTTTCTTAATAGTACATGGGCTGAAAAGTCAGTGCCGTTTGTAAGGTAGGGCACCACTTGAATTAAATCTATACTCAAACCCATCCATACTACATTTTCAGTTAGTACCAATCTTCAAAAGAACTATTAGTTCTCGAGATAATAGCGTTGGGATTGAAGCAACTTTTATTATTGTGAAAAAAAAAAAATGCATTCAAAGCAATGTGTGTTGATTTATCATTGCTTTTTGATGGGAAAAAATGCAGCCAATGCAAAGAAATGGCTTGATAAGTGTTACCCGGATTCTGTACCAGCCGAACAAACCATTCGCAAGTGGCTTGAAAAATTTAAAAGTGGTCATACAAGCACCGAAAATGATACACGCAGTGGACGTCCAAAAGAGGCTGTTTCAGATGAAAACATCAAAAAAGTCCACAAAATGATTACGAATGACCGTAAAGTGAAGTTGATCGAGATAGCTGAAGCTCTGAAGATATCAAAAGAGCGTGTTGGATATATCATACACGAATATTTGGACATGCGAAAGCTCTGTTCAAAGTAGGTGCCGCGTTTGCTCACAGTCGACCAAAAACAACAACGTTTTGATGATTCAGAGGAGTGTTTAAAGCTGTTCAAATGCATTAAAGCCGAATTTTTGCGTCGGTATGTGACAATGGATGAAACTTGGCTCCATCACTTCACACTAAGGTCAAGTCGGCAGTCAGCTGAGTGCCGAGCAGGCGACGAACCTCGTCCAAAACGACCAAAAACTCAGCCGTCGCCTGGCCAGGTTATGGCATCCGTATTTTGGGATACACATGGAATAATTTTCATCGACTATCTCCAAAAGGGGCAGACTATCAACAGCGATTATAACATTGCGTTGTTGGAGCGATTTAAGGACGAAATCGAAAAAAAAACGGCCGCATTTGAAGAAAAAGAAAGTGCTGTTTCATCAAGACAATGCACCGTGTCACAAGTCGATGAAAACGATGGCAAAATTGAATGAATTCGGCTACGAATTGCTTCCCCGCCCACCATATTCTCCAGATTTGGCCCCCAGCGACTATTTCCTGTTCGCAGAACAATCAAAAGATTGCTCACCAGAAAGGAGATTAAAGACCGATGAAGAAGTAATCGCCGAAACAGAGGTCTATTTTGAGGCTAAATCGAAATCGTACTACAAATCTGGTATCGAAAGATTGAAAATCGTTTCAATCAGTGTATTGCACTCGAAAGCAACTATATTGATAAATAAAATTGAATTTTGCAAAAATTTTGTTTTTCACTATTAAACGGCAATGACTTTTCAGCCCATGTGTTACAGCTGAACAATTTGGAGACGCTGTTGTGATTTGAGTCTTTTTACGATGACTTGCCAAACGATATTGAACAAAAATGACAAGGCAGTTTGATATGAGTCACATGTGATCTGTCAAAAAAAGCCTATTGAAAATCAAACCTCACGATGAATCACCCTGTATAACTGGTCTCTATAAACGCTGTTATGTGCAACCTTATAATCGGTGAAAAGGTGGTGGGTATCGGTTTGGATTTTTAAGCTTTTCCCAGGATCTACTGGAGTGTGAAGATTTAGTCGATTGTGGACTTTCCAGGTCTGATACCACACTGATAGGGATCAATTCAGTTGTTGGGTAAGAGTTGATGTAGAGCAGATTTATACCTCTATAGACGGCGCAGTTAAGGGTATCTACTTTTTTGTAGATCGGTGATGAGATTCCATTCATCTGGGATACATTCTTCTGCCCAGATCTGAGAAATAACTTAGTGTATGCTCTTTACAAAGTTAATTGCAGTAGCTTTGAATACGTCGGCCGATAAGTCGTCAATTCCAGCTATTTTCACGGATTTCAGCTTTGAATTTGCTATCCTTACTTCATTTTGGTCAGGTGGACGGATGTTTTGAATATCATCGTCTGGGTTGAATTGTCTTTTCTGCCTGATGACTGGATGTTGAATGTACAGTCAATTACCGATTTCTTTTTTGCTGTTTGTTTGGAAAATCTTCGAATTACCATGATTATGATTATTTATGCATTCATGGATGTTTTGGGCATAGAACGAGTGTCAGCGGAGATCGTTTCCAAAATTTCTTAATTTTGATCAGAAGAACTGTTGCATAAGCATCGGTCAAAAGCTCTTGAATGGCATCTATGATGATCCTGACTTGCTCAAAAGGGTGAGGAATCATGAGTCGAATCATATCGTCGAAACCAAAGCCCAATCGTGCTAGTGGAAGCAGTCAGGAAAGCCAAGACCGAAAAAAGCACGCCAAGTTTGATCATATGTCAAAGTTTTGATCACTGTTTTTTGTTTCGATTTCCATATCGTAGTGCATCAAGAGTTTTTAATTCAAGGTCGTACTGCCAATAAGAAGTTATACGTCGTTTGCGAGAAGCAATACGAAAAAAAAACATCAGGAATTGTGGAAGACACGATAATGTACCTGCTCATTCGTCATTACTTGTGAGAGATTCTTTGGCCGAAAGCAACACGACAATCATACCTCAGACACCATATTCAACGGATTTGGCCGTTTGTGACTTTATCCTGTTCCCAAAATTGAAGAGACCTATGAAACGATGGAGATTTGCAACGATTGAGGAAATAAAAACGGCATCGCCGGAAAAGCTCACGGCTACTCTTAAAAGTGATTGAGAATTAATTCGAGGATGGGAAATAGTGTTGGGACAAGTGCATAATATCTGAGGGGAATTACTTTGAAGGGTACAACATTAATATTGGTGAATAAATAAATATTTTTTTAAAAAAAATATAAAGTCACCTTACTTTTTGAACATACCTCGCACAGTTTGCAGAAAAGGTTTTCCCGTATAGTATTCTCGCCACCGATTGTGACTTCCTTCTTCACCTCTACTGATTTCTGTACGGGTCTTCTTTCCTTGACACGTTTCTTCTACCTGTTGTTGACAATTTTGGAGAAGCCGATGTTGTTCCCGTTTGTTCTTCTGGTAGGGGTCACGAGCGGCTCTTATTTTTCGCTGCAGTTCCGCTTTGTACATTTCGTGCTTAGCTGCATGTGTTTGGTAACATTATTTGTCAAATCGAGCATTTCTTGATGGTGGTCGTGTAATACCCAGCACATCAGCTGCGGAGTCTCTGATGGCACGTTGCCAGCGTTGCCACTGGGCTTCGGTATTTGATGGATGATTGTGACATAGGAGCTGCTGAGATATTTAGAGAAGATCCTGTCGGTCTATTGCAAGCTTTTCTACTTTATTTACTCGCACCTTTCTGCAGGACCTTAGCTGTCACGGGCTGAAGGCATATCCAACGATGATTATAGCATATACGGGTGAAACAGCGCGAGTAAAACCATAAAAGTATAAATTAGAGCCTCTGTTAATTGCTGCACGTGGCCTGTTAAGAGTCGGAACATTCAAGATGTAGATCCGAAAGTTTATTGCCCTTTAAACGTGTACAAGGAACGTTAACAGTGAATCTGATTTTTTCCAAGGCTGTTAGTTGGTTCGTCACATCTTTTAGTCGCTTTTATATAGAGTTGTGAACCCTATGATGGCGTAGATGGTATAATACTACTGGTGGAGCATGTCCTTGCCATTTAAGCCTGCATGAGTATGGGTTTAAAATGTTCTACAAAGAATAAAGCCGTAATTGCCTGGGAAATATTATTCTGAAAGTCTTACTTTGGAAACCATTATTTTTAAGACTCCTACGCGACTGGCAAAAAGTAATTTGTGGTCTTGGTCTTTTGTCAGGATTCACACGAAAGACGAAGAGCGTTTCTCACTGTACCCAGTTTACTGGGCCCCCGCCCAATTATCTAGGCTTCAGCCATAGAAATGGGGGTAGAGCAAAGTCCTGGTCTTATTTTAACGGTTTTCTGAATATGACGACGAAGGTTACTACGATTTGACCAGTAATAAGCTGCCGGTCATAAGTCTTGTTTGCGGCAGGATCACCGGCAGTTTCTACTACGACTTAAATCACAGTACTATTGGAGGCAGGAGCTGCCTGGATTTCGGTCCGAGCCTGACTTGTTGAGGTAGGCCCCTTGTGTCATGGTGGCTGTGGTATAAACCGCTTACATTTCTTGTGATTCGGTATTATTATCACCGCTGTATGCAAAAGCTAACTTTGTTCAAGAACTTAACGATTCGCTGTTAACTGCTAGAAAAACTGTTGAAAACCCCCTCCTATAGTGGACTGTAGATCTGCAGCAATTTAGGGATGGACTCTGGTATCAAGTCATCTGAAACGTAGCTATCTTCCAAAAATGTATAAATTGGTTTTTGGAACTCTTAAGATCATGTCTGTCTTCGTTTCTGTTCAAAAGCATAGAGGTGTTGGATAAGCTTCCTGTGCGCATAAATTCTTGGAGTTATAGTAAAGTAATCACACGGTCTATTGATTGTTAGTTGTAGGGATTTAGGCGATTGTGTCAGAAGCACGATATTGTTTGCAAAGAAACTGAACTTGACGGCCGAGAGAGGTATTCGAAGCTGCTGGAAGTGAATTTGTACAGATCATACAAAAACTAGTTCCTCTGATATGATCAGAATAGTACGGTCCTGATGAATAAAATTTCAGCATCGTTTGTGCAATTCACTGAAAAGGAAACCACATCAACTGCTCCAGCTATGACGTACAATATTTAATTTGCCATACTGTGCCAACATCTGAAAACCCTCGCCAACAACATGATTGGGCCCTGTTAGTGAATTTTCAGACCAAGAAAGTCCACAATCGACTAAATCTTCACACTCTGGCAGATCCTGGGAAAAGGTCAAGAGGTCAAAATCGATAACCACCTCCTTTTTATCGATTGTAAGGCCGTATATGACAGCATATATAGAGCCATTCCGGGTTTTCGGATTCCCTCCGTTTGCGGAGAATTACGATGGTTTTGGACAAGGTGGTACAATGACGTATTGGGAATTACAAGCGATCCATCAATGATACATTTCCGGCTATGGACACAGAGACTACAAAGATGTCACGATATGCAGCTACAACTTGAAAGTAGTAATGGACTCTGGTACCAATTTTCCAAAAAACAGCTCAACACGTATAAAACGAAGAAAAAGTCTTGTCAATCACCGATGCTTTGGGCTAAGAAGGCAATTGAGTAGTAAGGCTCTATCCTGAAAAAGTAAGGATACTCTAAGGAGACCTTCTTCATCGCAGACCTATTTTATTGCGCTGAAGCATATGCTCTATCGAGAGCATATGAATATGTCCTCAGTCGCTTCGATAGAAAAATCTTTCAAAGAATAATCGGTCACGTTTGCGTTGACGGGCTTTGGAGAACAAAAGTAATCACTCCATCGGAATATGGTATAATTTTTTGAAATGGCGTCTTACGTCAATCATATTTGACATTTGTGAACTAGACTGCTGCAGTATATAAACAGACAAGGAATGGAGCGCTCCCCAAGAACGTGGAATAATTGTGTCGATGTTTTTGACCAAAAATCGGTCGGTGGTGTTAGCGCAGCGTGAATTTCGACGTCGATTTCTTAATCGTGTCGCGCCAACTGGCAAACATTCCTGTGCTTAGCTACTCGACTTAAATAGAGTAGAACTACAGAAGACCAAGACATAGCGTGGCCGTCACTGAACCAGTTTTTTTGCCGAGAATATCGCGGCTGTGGCTGCCGATGTCGCTGAGAACGAAGAAACAGAAACGAAGAACAGACGACGGCCACTTAATTGGGCATGGCCAGACGGAACTTACAGCAAATTTTACGTACGAATGTTTCCGTACAAAGTGCAAACAGTGCTTCAGTTAATGCCTCCTGATCGTCAGTCGGGTGGGCATTACTGTAAATCCATCTTCAATCTCAACAACGAAGAGGACGATTTTGTGTCGAAAATCATCATGAGCGACGAAGAGCATTTCCTATTAAGCGGTTACGTCAATAAGTAAAATCTTCATTTCTGGGGCACTAAGAATCCGTTTGTGATGCACTTACATCCACTTAAAGCCACTGTGTCTTGTGGCGTTCACGTGGGAGGAGTGATTGGGACGTATTTTTTTGAGGACGCCATCGGCAATACGGTCACTGTTACTTTCGAATGCTACAGAGCCACGATTAACGACTTCTTACTGCCGGAATTAGATAAGCGGAGCTTGATGAATATGTGTTTTCAACAAGATGGTGCAACCGCACACACAGCACGAGTCATAATAAATATTGTGGTCGCCTAATCTCCCGTTTTGGATATTTGGCATGACTAGCAAGATCGCCCGATTTAACCATCCAAGATTTCTTTCTTTGGGGCTACTTGCAGTCGCCCGTTAATTTCAACAAGCCTCAGAATATCACAGCCTTTAAGGCGGAAATTCGACTTTTCCTATCTTTCTGGCAATTTTTTTGATCCCATGCCAAAAGAACTGCGCCGGCTTGGCAGCCAAGAATGAATCAAGCCAATTTTTAATATTCTGCTCTGATGTGACCCGTATTTCAGTAAGGGCGTTCTGCATCGACTGGAAGAAATAGTAGTCAGAAGAGGCAAGGTCCGGGTTAAAAGGCTGGTGGGGTAAGACTTCCCATCTACTGTTTTTCAAATAGTGCTTAACCGGAATAGCAACGTGGGGCCGAGCGTTGTCATGATGGAAAATTATTGCCTCGTGTCTGGTCGCATATTTCGGGCGTTTTTCGGCTACTGCTCTCTTCAAACGGATTAATTGTGTTCGGTAGCGTTGTCCATTGATGGTTTCACCCGGTTTTAGCAGCTCATAATACAGCACACACATCTGATCCCACCAAATACAGAGCATTACCTTGGCGCCATGGATATTTGGCTTTGCCGTTGATTTGGCTTGTGGGACAGGTTTTACATATGATTTTTTGCGCTTGGGGTTGTCGAAATGGATCCATTTTTCATCACCAGTAACAATCCGATGCAAAAATCACTTCCTTTTGTGGCGTTCCAGCAGCATTTCGGACATGTAAAACCGCCTTTCGACGTCTCTCGGCTTGAGTTCATGTGGAACCCAATTTCCTTGCTTTTGAATATATCCAGCTGCTTTTAAACGTTTTGGCTGCTTGAGTGACACCCAAAGATTCTGCGAGCTCTTCTTGTGTTTGGCAACAATCTTCATAGAGTAATGCTCCAATTCTTCATCTTCAAACTTTTTTGGCTGCCCAGGACGTTCATCGTCTTCCAAGCCAAAATCACCACTTTTAAATCGTGCAAACCACTTTTGGTACATTCGCTCAGCTAGTACATGTTCACCATAAACTTCCACCAAAATACGATGACTTTCGGCAGCAGGTTTCTTCATGAAGGAGAACTCCTCACTTTTTTAGGCACAAAGTTCGACATATTTGAGTGAAAAAAAAAATTACTGTTGTTTACGCTTCAAATGAATGAGATGTACTGAAATGACGTACAATGACAGTAGCTTCCCAACGCATGTTCCAATGGAATAATACAAGTTACGCCATCTCTTAGCAAACCGCAAGAAAGTTATAGACCCAATAATTCAAAAACAAAATTGGGTGATTAATTCTGCACCACTTTGTAGATACCAATGCTCTGATCCGCATAGTCTTCGAATCTTACCCGAAGGAACAATGCAGTAGAGGACGACCTCACTTTAAGTGGCGCTTACAAGGAGAAGGGCATCTTAATCGACTTGGAATGCAAAGATTGAGGTAGACATTACAGCTCCTTTATTCATATGTGAATCTCATTTCTCACCATTTGTATGTTCTTATGGATATTTTGCTGCCAAGCCAATTATATTAAACAAGTCTTCACCGGACATTGTGGTTCCGCCTTTCGTCCTTTGGGAGTTATAGGATTCGTTTAAGCCGAATAAGAACTCTTACACCGTAGGTAAGTTGGGTAATTGTTGGAGCATACAGAGTATTTGTCAGACCAATGTCGGAAAGTCCCCGAAAAGCTATTCCGAGGATCACCTAACATATTCTCTAAGCTTTGATCAACTCCCTTAATGACAATTTCGGTATGTATTCAGCTTATGGTTAGATATCGTACCTAGTTAACTTTAAGAATAACTAGATCTTTGACACATAAGCCTTTCTGGCAGTTGAGGAGAAAAGTACACTAGCTGATGCTTGTACTTTAGAGAATTACGTATGTGACCAGAAGTTTACATTCACATGTCAACGTTTAAAGACTAATGTATTGTTATACAAGAAAAAAAAAAAAAAAAATGAAACCCTCCTAATACTGGCCAAATGATTCGTGCGAACAGTCCTTAACTACCACGAAAATTACTTCCATAAAACTAATAACCTTGTGCACGTTATATCGCCCTTATATTGGCACGTGAGCATTCTTTGAACATTCCTCCGGCACACGTCTATAAGCAAAACCTTCGCATTCCCCAAATTTCTTTACACATGCCTAGGTAACAAACAACACATAAAAGTATCCCCTTGATGCCACCCTCATTAGGTCAACCCTTCCCAATTTAGCCATTTTGTTTCGCCTAATCTCTGCCAAGCGCTTATTTTTCTACCCTTCCATTTGGATTCGATTCTGCCTGCCTGGCACAGTTAATCTTCACATAATTCCCTAATCCCGTCAATACGCTTACCAAATTGTTTGCCATATATTCTAGAACAATCATTTCTATTCGTATTAATCTCGCTGGTAAATCCGAAATTACCTAATTTTTTCTCCACTAAAGCCCGTTAAGGAGAGGGTTCCTTTTAATTTTATGAAAACCTCTCCAGGCTCAGAAGTCACTTAGTGTGAACCACAACAAAAGCACGCACATATAGAGCAATTACTTCGTTTATGAACTCACATGTGTTTTATTTAATTTACCTTTTAGTAGACAATAACAGTTAGGCATCCGCCAACTTCATTCTCAACCCGACCACCCTCAATCTACGAGGATACAAATAGGAGTATTTTGAAAAGGAAGCATCTCTCGGTGTAAAGCTTGTTGTTAAGGGGTATCCCCGACTGTTTAAATGGAACCTTAACATATGTTATGTGGAAATCCTCAGGAATCGTCCTAGATTTTCCTGCTGTCGTCAACGTCCGTTCACCACTTTGTTTGGCTCGGTTTCTTTCTCCCTTTTATAATGTGTTCCATGTAAATGAGATCCCAGCGGGTGGTTTTCAGTCTATGGTATAGGGCTCATACCCGCTCCCTGAGAAGGGGAAGCGGGGTAACAATTCAAAAATGATTGTCACCATGATGTCACCCTGAAACCGCACATACCAGAGCTCAAACATAAAATAGTCGGCCTTGCTAGAGAAATCCCCCCAGGGGTACTAAAGCACAAACGGAACAAGAAACAGCAAAGAGAAGAGAAAAAAAAGTTTCTCATCCGATTCCAGCTTCACATAACATACCATACACAGAAACACGAGTACACATCCACTCACATAAGTGTTACATCGCGCTTTGGATATCATTAACTGGTTTCGGTTTTACGGTGGTATCCGTAACTTTTGCTTAAAGTGCTCCTAGCGTTCCACAGTGACAGCATCAGCGACAGCTAGAAGAAGAAGAAGTTTGTAGTTGCGTTGGAGAGTGAGTGAAGAAGTTGGGAAAAGGATATCGTGTCACACATGTTCCGAATTCACTTTAGATACATCGCTATCTATTCGTCCTTGGGATGGAGTAAACCAATTTCCATCTTTCAGGAATGCCAGCTCCAGGGAATTTCATTTTTGGTTTCGTACATAGTTACTTGGTGTGTTGTAGGTATTGCAGAGTTGAAGCGCCCCCTCGAGGATATCTCTTTTACATTTTTTATGATTCCTACTTTGGCGATGTAGTTTGGCATTAAACGGTGGCCATGATGCTAGGGTAATCTTGTTTTTTTTTTTTTTTTCCTTTTTTGTTGTCTATGCGGTTACATAACCGGTACATGGAATTGCTCGTAAAGTGACAATAAAACTGTATCCAGTCGTATTAGAGGATTTTCTGTAGTCCCATGTTCCTTCCTTTTATTTCGGCTCGTTGCCTGTTTGGGGAGAGATCAAATTTTTAAGGACTCTCTCTGGTTGCCTATATGAGTTTTGTCGCTTGGTTTTATGGTCACACAGTGTGTCTCAGGTGAAGGATGACAAGATAAAATTGCTTCAAGGTGAGCTTATCCCTAATGCAGATCTGGAAAATTTGGCACAATGAATTTTTGGGAAGTTCTTAGTGGAAAGTTTGCTTATTTATTTTGAAATGATGCCAGGCTGTAAGGCATATAGGCGTAGTTTAATTGATTAAAGTTTTATCAGAATTGTCAGGGAATTATATCACAAAAAAGGGTGGGTTTTTGGGGGAAAATTACATAACCTGAATACACATATCGTGATATCTCAAAAACATCCTCAACAATCTGTTTTTCTCAGAAAGTCCCCAGAGGAAGAAGATTGGCACCTTAATAGAATGACTTCTAGTTTGAATGTTGAACAAAAAATGTTGGCAAGAGCACTTGTTAAATCCTTGAATCTTTAAGTCCAATGATAAAGACTAGCTTGGGTTGTGAAAACCAATTCACTTCTTAGAGAGAAGGGTCACCCCCAGCTGAACAAGTTTCCTGGTTTTGGCATTTGAATAATACTCCAGCTAGATATAATATTTATCCGCCTGGTGGCAGTCCCTTCTGCAGAATAAGAATCCTCTTAACCTGTAACACAAAGCTCAGACAGATGTCGAATCCACGTTTAGTCTATTCGTAGATAGGTAGAAAAGTCACTTAAAACTGGACAGCACGTACTTAGTTTTGCCTTCATTCACAACGATGCCTGTGTTTTTACGTAGTTGTTCAGACGCCGGAGTTATTGCGTCTCTGGAACTGACTTGCTTTTTCAAAATTAGAGACCTTGTTGATCTTTAAATAGCGGAAAGCCTTCTCTATCGTCATTTTGCAAAATCTTACGACTTTGACAGCGACACAGCTGAACATAACTGTTCTCAGTATGCAGCATTCAAATTACTATTGTGGCAGTGGGAGATCTGGACTGGAGACGGTTTTCTCTAGGAAATAGTGTTGCATGAATATTTGGTCATTGGCCAATTTCGTGTGCACAACTGGAGGCTGCTGGCAAAAGACCGCACTGGCTGAAGGAGCATGTTAGCCGAGATAGTGCTCCACACCGGACTGCAGCGCCACATAACTAAGTAACTACAGCACTCCATTGTATTTTGGAATTGCAACTTAGTGTGCACAGTTCTAAGCAGCTAGCAAAAGACCGCACTGGCTGATGAGGCATGTTAAGTGCAACTTCGTGTGCACAGCTGGAGTCAGCTGGCAAAATACCGCACTGGCTGAAGAGGTATATTAGCTGAGATCCACACCGGACTGCAGCGCCACATAACTAAGTTACAACAGCACTCCATTGTATTTTTGAAGCATTAAATTCCACATACCATATGTTAGTTGTTCGTTTCTAAATTAATTAGCTTAACATACGCTACCATCTGGAGTCCGTAAACGAATATTAAGTCAAAGTAGCAGAACAGAAATCTGTTACGAGAATTAAAAAAAAAAATTAGGAGACAGAACGGAGTCTTGGGTCACACCAGATCTTATTTTATGCATATTAGACTTGAAACCATCCAAAAAAAAAACTTGAAGTGAACGTTTTGAAAGCTAATTACTAAAGCATTGAAGAAAAGATTCATCGACTTAAATTGTACGCATTTCAGATAAAAAGGAATCTGATGTCAAAATCTGACAAATGCTTTTGAAATATTGAAAACAGCGATGAGTGCCAGGAATGGAAGACAGGTGGCGCTACCGAGCAAAAATAGTGAATCACCATTTAGGATAACCTCTTTTAGACCGCCTATCAATTTGGTCCGCGTGATGGGTGCCGCATTTGCTCACACCGGAGAACAAGCGCAATCGTGAGACGACTTCAAAGACGTTCTCGACACTGTTTAATCAAAATCCAGAGGAGTTTCTACGTCGTTTCGTGACCATCGATGAGACATGGATTCGTTGGTATACACTAGAGACCAAGAACAACCGAAGCAATGATTTTTACCCGGTGAACGTCCTCCAAAGAAGACGAAGGTCGGTGGCCGGAAAGGTGATGGCCACCGTTTTTGGGACGCGCGAGGTGTGATCCACGTTGACTATTTGGAGAAGAAACAAGCAATCACAGGAGCATATAAAGTATATCTATCGGGCCGATTCAAAAACGATTTGAGAAAAAAAGACCACATTTGGCGAAGAAACAAGTACTTTCCCACCACGATAACGCACAGACTCACATCTCCGCTGTCGCCTTAGCCAAATTGGTCGAATTGCACTACGAATTGCTCCCTTATCCTTTGAATTCTCCGGATTTGACTCACTGAAACTTCTTTTTGTTCCCAAACCTTAAAAGACCGCTCGCCGGAAAGAAGTATGGGTCGAACATCGCCGCTGCGGAGGAGTATTTTGCAGGACAACAAAAGTCGTACGAGGGGTTTAAAAAGTTGTAGCCCGGCTGGGAAAACTGTATCGAGTTAAAAATGCGTTTTCAGTTTTAATCCGGGTATTCATCAAACAACCCTCGTATATAAGTTTGATTACATATCTTGTCTTCGTCAAATTTGTGTAGGATTTTCGTACCATGTCGTTGAAATCGTCGAAATTTGAATCGTGGAATTTGCTGATAAGCCTTTAGACTTATACCATATCTTTGACTAGGTTGACGGATGGTACATATGTCTAAATTCGAACTATTCGCTTCACTTTGGCCACAGAATATTGGCCTTTACAGAGCAACAGAGGCTTACTCGTCCGTTCAGTCCCTCCTTCGTTTCTTTTGTCATTTTGCACAGTGAGCGAAATCTACGGCTTCTAACCTACTTTGAACGGTGCAAAAGTGAGGGACATTCGAACGAACAGAAGGTGGCTTTGTCAGAAAAGTTAATTAGTTTTCTGCTTTTTGATATTGGCCGAGACCTCTTGCGTACTAGTCGACAAACTTTAACCCTGCCACGTCACAATTCGGTTGTCATTTATTGAAGGATAGCATACTTACTTACTTAGGTGACGCTACAATTTGGGGTGAACCTGTGGCTCAACTAACAGGCTCCTCCAGTTAGCCCGTTTAGCTAACAATCTCCAGTTACGCAAGTTACGCATTCCAAATTCGTTAAAGTTTCTTTTTACTTTTGCGTGCCACTTAAGGTGAGGTTTCGCTCTACTGCGTTGTTCCGTTTAGTTTGCAGACTCTGTGGGTCGGAGCATTGGTGTCTATCGCTCTACATGTCCTAGCCATCTCTAGAAATTGATGTGCAGTTTTCCGAAGAGGTCGATGTAGCTGTACAGCTAATATAGTTCGTCATTACATCTTCTCCTTCAAAGTCCGTCAATGCAGATGGGACCGAATATTTTTCGTAGAATTTTTCACTCGGACTGAAGATTTCTTCATCACTTTCGATAGAGTCCATGCTTCAGCGCCGTAAAATAGGACTGGCGTGATCAAAGTCTTATACAGAGTCTCGATAGTTTTTCGGGATTGGGCCTTGCTACTCATTTGCTGGTAGAATTTATAGCAGAGCCAAAGGAGAGAAAGTCTCTCCCTACCTCGAAATTGAGCGGTCGACTGTGACGTTTTGTCCAATTCGTCGGTGATGTTCGCATGTACTTCGTTTTGCATTATTTATCGCTTAACCCATTTTGGCAGTTTCCATTTCAGTTCTTGAGAACGCACCAATAAAAGCCTACTGAGTCAATATCATCGCTGTACGCTTCAGTGATAAAGTTTCTACGGTATCAGCACCAACCACGTCAAATCTGCAGCTAGATTTTCACAAAGGTTATGCTCCACAGTATCGTTATCACTTTCACAGTAAGCGGCGCAGGATGCTGTATCGCTTATACCCAACATATTTAATTGAGACGCCAGTTAGCAACCTGCAGGTTTTCCTGCTGAGAGATATCAAAAACATCGCTAACCTATTAAAGATGCGAGGAAGGATTCGTTTGATCTGTCTGTAGCCTGTAGAGTCATGTTGTCTGCATTTGTACTCATATGAAATCCAACTATCAATAGAAGGCTTAACCGAGGACTAATGCAGACACTGAATAGGTTCTGCTGGTGAAAAATTTTCCTCTGAGTCTTCCTTAGCAAGATCATTGGCGATTTTATTTCCCGTGATCCTATTGTGACTTGTGACCTAGATAAGACTCAGTGAAGTCTTGCATTCTTGAACTAGATTGGAAGTCATAAGAGGATTCTGCAAGACTCTGAGCGCAGCTTGGTCATCACTGCAGATGCAAACGCTCACTCCCTCCATCGATTCTTCACAATATAGTTAGTTGCTATTAGGATTGTATATATTACCGCTCGGAAGGCACATGTATGGTTATGGTGCAAGCCAGCACCATATCCTATTGTACATTTGCCAAGTACGTTCTTTCCCTGGCCCAGATGTAGGCTAAAATCGGTTCTAGGTTCTTGTGTCATTGTGTTATGGCATCAAACTGCATGGCCATAATATCAGAGTCAAAAGATAGTCGTCGCGCAAGGTAATTTAAATTCCAGTGAATGTTGTACCATAGACCACTTCTGCTGAACCCAATTATATGAATATCAATGGGTGGGAGATTCATCAGTGGGTCAAGAGCAGGGTCGAGCGTGCTATACACCCGAGACAGTCCGTTCTTTGAATTGAAGCAGCAACGACGTATTTTTGTAAGTGCTTATTCCACCAACTAACGACGAATAAGATATAATTGGGCTGATTATAGCTTCGTAGATCGCCAAGGACCCTTCCTGGTAACAGGCAACATGCTTTTATAATAGGTCTTTTGCACTGCCAAAAAGTTGACAGCACCTTTAGTCCATTGGAGTTTGTAATCATGGATGACACTCAAACACATGGCTTCTTTGGAGAATTAAATGGTGTTGATGAGTCAGTCCAGAGAGCTTTCTCGTGAAAAGAAAAACCTTAGTTTGTAGAGAATTGACTAAAAGTCAATTTCTAGTGCACCAATCGTCGACCACGCATAGGTCTGCCTACGTTTTTGAGGAAACAATAGCTAGACATGATCCAACAGACAGTATGGCTACATCGTTCACGTATACTTGTACAGCTCTGTCGTATATATGATGGAACTTTTGATTACATAAACCAGTGGCCGACATGCACTATGTCTCCACAGAACGTCACCTTGCGGGCAACTCCTGTATACCCCCGCCATCACACTCAGTCAGCCACAGTTCGCAATCAGGATTCTATTCAATAATGTTGCCCTTATCCACAAAAGTAGTGATTCGTCTACGTCGTGTTATGTGGCCGAAGTACACATGCCGTCAAAAGTTGCGTTGTCGAAAGCACCCTCAATTTCGATGAGAACACTTTCTACTTATCGAGTGCGAATCGCATTATTGCAAGATCTTCCGCGTTGATAAGCGCGTTTTGGTCGCATGGATCTTGACCATTCTCTCCATGCTCTTCAATATTAAGGAAGTCAGACTTATAGATATGAAGCTCTTGGCAAGGGTGTAGTCCTTTTCTCCGATTTTCAGTATAAAGGCAATCCCAGGGTTTCGGTATGTATGCTAATGCCATGTAATATCATGTGTAATGGCCTCATCTGTCACCACAATTGATGAAATGTACCAGATACGACGTGTTGTGTTATCTAGGTTACTAGCTTCGTTAATTGTAGCTGGTTGTGAGCTGGTTCTGATTAAGTTACCTGGGTAGTGAGACTTAAGTATAAGAAAGAGAGTCTTTAACTTTTAACTCAGTGTAGATGCCATCAGACTGTCTGAGAATCTAATAGTTTCGATCAAAAGTTTTTATCAGAGGCACTCTTCGAATTTTAAATTAGCTGCTTACATTGTTGTTTCTTCTATCTGTAAAGAATGTAAAGTCTTCCTCGAAATTAGACACAAGTGACCGGATAAGAAGTTTTCTGGTTCCTTTAAGAAGCGATGTTAGAATCGAAGACGTTTAAAGCCAGAGCTGTGGTGCTCATTTAGTCAATATGGCCCAGCCATCTCAGATATTAACGGTTGAATCTCCTCTGACGCTACTCGTCACTACAAACGTCAAAACGTTTTTGTCATTCCTTTATCCGATTTCGACAAGATCCAAGCCACTGCGGCTTAGAGTAGGAACTGAATGATAAGGCTCTAAAGCCAGTTTATTTGTTTGTCATAAGTAAGTCATTAGAACTCGTCCACTAGTTATGCAACAACTTCAAGGGAATCTCCCGCTAGATAGGGTGCAACCATCACGACCATTTACTACGACAGGTGTAGATTATTGTGGACCCTTTTATATTTGATCAGGAATTCGAGGCCGAGCACCTAATAAAGTTTACATCTGCCTGTTCATATGTTTCGGAGTTAAGGCTGTACATTTAGAAGTCGCGACTGATCTTTCGTCCTCTGCATTCCTGGCCGCTCTAAAAAAATTTACTCGGACAATGCAACAAATTTTGTAGGAGCGAACAAGGAATTAAATGAGCTGAAGTCATTATTCTACTCGCAGCGGCACATTGATTTGGTTAAACAAACCTGCTTGAGCGATGGTGTACAATGGAAGTTTATACCGCCTCGCTTCCCTCACTTCGGAGGACTTTGGGAGTCCTCAAAAAAGATAGCTAAAAACCATTTGCGTCGTGTTGTCGGTTATGTAACTTTGTCCTATGAAGAATTGCATACATTAGCCTGTCAAATTGAAGCTATAATTAACTCTCGCCCTTTAAGTCCAATTTCCTTGATGTTCTAACGCCAGGTCATTTTTTAATTGGAGGTCGGCTTACTGCTACTTTAGAGCCTGACACCGAGGACTTAAACATAAGCAGACGATCAAGATGGCAAATAGTTAGATACATGATGCAGAGTTTTTGGAAAAGGTGGACCAGAGAATATTTAACTTCTCTTCAGCAACGATGCAAATGGAATCGAGAGACAGCTAATATAGCTGTTAAAAGTATGGTGCTCTTGAAGGACGACAATCTACTTCCCCTCTTTAAAATTCTTAGATTTCTATTTCGTGCGGTTTTTTTTCAAAATTTGAACGCTTATTTAAGAAAAACATGTACAATAGTATTATTCAAAGTATTGCCCATCTGAAGCTATGCCTTTTTCCTATCTTTCTGGCAATTTGTGGATCCCATCCCAAAAGAACTGCGCCGGCTTGGCAGCCAAGAATGAATCAAGCCGATTTTTGATATTCTGCTCTGATGTGAACCGTATTTCAGTGAGGGCGTTCTGCATCGACCGGAGCAAATGGTAGACAGAAGGGGCAAGGTATGGGCTTGTGAGGTAAGACTCCCCATCCACTGTTTTCCAAATAGTTCTTAACAGGAATAGCAACGTGGGGCCGAGCGTTTTCATGATGGAAAATTATTGCCTCGTGTCTGGTCGCATATTCCGGGCGTTTTTCGGCTACTACTCTCTTCAAACGGATTAATTGTGTTCGGTAGCGTTGTCCACTGATGGTTTCTGATCCCACCAAATACAGAGCATTACCTTCGCGCCATGGATATTCGGCTTTGCCGTTGATTTGGCTGGTTGGCCGGGTTTCACATATGATAATGGATCCATTTCTCATTACCAGTAACAATCCGATGAAAAAATCACTTCCTTTTGTGGCGTTCCAGCAGCATTTCGGACATGCAAAACTGTCTTTCGACGTTTCTCGGCTTGAGTTCATGTAGAACCCAATTTCCTTGCTTCTGAATATATCCAGCTGCTCTTAAACGTTTTGAAATGGCTGCTTGAGAGACACCCAAAGATTCTGCGAGCTCTTCTTGTGTTTGGCAACAATTTTCATAGAGAAATGCTTCCAGTTCTTCATCTTCAAACTTTTTTGACTGTCCAGGACGTTCATCGTCTTCCAAGCCAAAATCACCACTTTTAAATCGTGCAAACCACTTTTGGCACGTTTGCTCAGCTAGCGCATGTTCACCATAAACATCCACCAAAATACGACGACTTTCGCGAGCAGTTTTCAGTAATGAAGAAGAACTCCCCGCAAAAACACTTTTTCAGGCACAAAGTTCGACATATTTGAGTGGAAAAAAAATGATTGTTGTTTACACTTCAAACGAATGACATATACTGAAATGACGTACAATGATAGTAGCTTTCCAACGCATGTTCCAATGAAATAATAACAATGGAATAATACAAGTTACGCCATCTCTTAGCAAACCACATGAAGTAAGTAAGTTATAGACCCAACTGATAATTTCGTTATCATCTCCATACAAAGGGAATTTATCTCTTCTGCCGTAAACAATGTATTGGAATTGTTGTTTAAAGTGTTGCCACAGATATTGATGGGAAGGTTGCTAGGTATATCGGTATGACAACGGTATACGTTTTTGCATGCGCTCGCGTAGCTTTCCCTCGTACTTGTTCGTTGGTATTCAGCCTGAATTTCGTTTTTGTTGATGATTTCATTATTTCGCCGCGAGAGTGCAGGAAAATCTGTCATAGACGCGAATGTCGCTTGTGCAGGTGCGGGTTGTGCAGAAACACGTGATGCATAAAAAGCTTTTGGTTGCAAAGAGCTTTTAAGCTTCGTGGATTTTTCTTTAAGCTCCACATATTTAGTTCTGCTACCACATGTTGGATGTGTGAGATCCTCCGCGATTTGCGCATCTATGTGGGGCAGTATTGTCACATTCAGCAGTCTAATGTAAACCGGCGCAGTTGGCACAGTAAGTCCTGATGTGGCAATTTCTCTTCCCATGGCCAAACATGTAGATAGTGTCACAGTATTGTTCGAAATGTCTTTTTACATTTTTATATCAGTACATGCCGTGGAGAATTACCTTAAAAACACTAATACCTTTATTGTCATGTGAAAAAATTGACATTTTTTCTTCTTCAATTGGCAGATTATTGCATTATACGTCGCATTGGAGTCACACACGATTTTAACACCGATTGTCAGTAATCTTCAAGGCCTTAAACATATTATGCACGTAATCACTTGATTTCTGCAATAGTTTGATGGGGGGAATGAACACTTATTTGGATGACACACAAGGCACGATTACATCATGCATGTCATCAATATCACTGTTCGGATGGCATTGTAGTGGACTCCAGTAATTCATTCTGGAGTCCTAACGAACACTTGCAGTTTTCATTGCGACACGATATCTTTTATCCGAGGAAGGAATGTCCCCTTTATCAGCGGAAGATCAAAACAATTTTTTTTTAAGGCCTAGTGAGGGCTAGGTCGTTTAAGATGGCTAGGACATGTAGATCATATGGGGACAAATGCTCCAGCCCGTAGAGTCTTCGGGTCTAACCCGGGGGGACAACGCAGTAGAGGAAGACCTCGCTTTAAGTGGCGCGCGCAAGTCGAAGGGGACTTGAACCGACTAGTAGTGCGCAACTGTAGGCAGTTAGCTAAGGATCGGGCTAACTGGAGGGGCTTTTTTTGCTGAGGCCTTGATTCACCTCGAATTGTAGAGCCGTCTAAGAAGAAGAAGTGAGGTCTTGATTTGGAGAACTGGAAACGAAATGCTCAGGCCTTGAACAATTTTTCCGGCAGAGATTTCCAAACTCTCTGAGATGATGTTTTAGTCTACTGACTCTGTGTCATGATGACTGTAATATTTCACTACTCTGCCAAATATGAACTCCCTTATCACTCATGCCTCGAATACCTTTTGTATGTATTTTTCAAGGACCTTGTATGATCCACGGCGTATAATGATTATGTTTCGAAATCGCAACCTTCTGTCTGTGATATTACGTACGTTCATACCAGTGCCTTATATGTTCATCCCAAAGTTGGCAAACATTTTTATTGGAAATCCATATCTAAGATGACGATGCATACGAGAATATCCGTTAGAACCATGATACATTGTCGAATCTGTTTGCACACGGATTTTTTCACTTGAACGTCATCGAGTCATAGTTGCTCAATTTCTTTCAGACCCTACTGTTCCAGACGGCAGAAGGCCATTAAACAGAAAAATGTTTCGAGACATACAATCTTCGTATTTAACATCACAAAACACTCATAAAAAAGGCGCATTTCGCTTAAATGTACTGTATGCATGCCCATACTCCTACGCATACATCACTGTCTCATGAGTTTAGGTTACAAACGTTGTCATAGAATCGTATGCAATAAAAATTCCCTAAATGTCGGCAAAAGGATAATTCTTCTTGCCTTGACTTCCTTTGTTTGTCTAACTCATCCCGCAAATACGACTTTACTACGTCGCTGATACATGAGTATGTACAAATTTGAAAAGGACATTTAACGACTATGTCGTTGGAGTAGTCCTTCATTTTGATCAGCAGCATTTGGCTTTCATTGAATCCTTTATGTGTAGTGTATAAGCAAAGGACAGATTCCAAGGATGAAGGCAACTCGGGATGAGATGTCCTACTCGTATACGATGTCGGGAATTATGATCCATCTCAAAGCAACTTCGTATCCGTTGCCACAGTAAAGAAGCAATAACACACTAGCGAAGCTGGATAACGCTGACGTTGAAAACGATGATAATGATGATGGTTTCCGGTTGTGAAATTGCGAAAGGAGATCTTGTGGTTAACGCGTAACGACGTTCTCAAAATTAATTTAATATATTAAGTGCGCCATTGCAGAGCCTGGGCTGTTGAAGGATAACACAATAAACGATGAATGGGAAGAGCGGTGAGACTAAGGGGGTTTTATCCAGTTTAATGACAGAAATTTCAAGTCGTAATGGTGACAACGTGTTGGAAATGTTTCGGAAGTTAAACCACAAAAAAGGAATTTAATGACTTGAGCTGCAGCAGCATGTAATGAATGTAAATGGCACCACAAATGGGTCTAAGGATCTGCGTATAAGACGCTTACGAAGTTGTAAAAGAGAAACACAAAAACAGAAACGCACATTATGGGTAATAATTCTTATTTTACGTTTATCTATGTATGCACCAGGACCTTGGGGAGGACTTTATCTAAGTTGCTTTAATCGGATTTTTAGTAACTGAAGATCATTTGAAGTAATTGCTGTGAAAACGGCAATTTGGAAATTGTAGAGATTGAGATTTGAGGTTTCCCAGACAAGACCAAGCCCTTTATATGTAGATCAAGGTTAACAAAATGGTTTTCGAAACGAGTACTTAATTAGAGTTCCAAGTAAGCGGGCTCTCAAGTGTGCTCTGAATATGATGGCATGTCAAATAGTTGCATTTTGTGTAAGCATTATCTTTAGCGAAGATTACAGACAACTCTTGTTTAAGGTTCAACTATAAATCGATAAACAGCAGTACATTCTAATTACTGTGATTTGGAGACGCTTACCTTGAAAACAGAGTTCCACTTGGTGATTTCACAACATATATCGACGTAGTTCGATAGGTGAAACACCGATCAACTATCGAGAGGATTTTAGAATCGAGGTTCCCAAGCCCTATAGAAATCCCAAAAGCACAAGGTGGAAAAAGTTTTATCAGGGTACTAAGTCTAAGAACTGCTGCTCTGGATGCCAAATTATACCATATACGTTTAAAGTGGCATTCGAAGTTGCTTTTAAAGTTGCATCACCTATCAAGTGCAGCAAAAAGAAACTTCTGATATGGTGTAACGAGGATCTGTTTAAGCTCAGGAATATGACCAGAATAATCCAAAATATCTGTCACCACCATAAATTGAACAAAACATTTAAGGATTTCCTCAGAATATACAAGAATGACATTAGAACCGCTGAGAAGCACTCTTGGAAAACATACAGTGAATAAATTGAATCTCTTGTGGAAACTGCAAGACTATGTAAAGTTTCGTTCAAGAGAAATGGTTGCCCATCCTACAAAAGCAGACCGAAGAAAGTTGGACAACATCTACACCGGCATCCTTAGAGGTCTTAATAAACACCCATTTCTCTGGTTGTAGTAACAACAGCACACTGCGTTTTTTTTAAACTCTTTCCAGGAGAGTGGATCTTCCATCATCACGGACAAGAGAATCTATTGGGACCTCAATACTCTCTCTCGTTATAAATTCTAAGGTCCAATCTGTGTCTATCACAATGTACCATGTTCATGACACCACATTCGTAGTCACCTTCCTTCAGATAACAATGCATGCGTACGTTAATACCTCTCGCGTTACACAAATGCACGCTTGGGCCTACGACAGAAAGGTACTGAGAACGCAAGAGTCAAAATCTGAAGAAGAACGACGCAATACAAGTTTTTCGATTTTGTGCCGTCTGTTACGTCAGTCGCAGAGGGTTAAGACGACTGTGGTTGAACAACTTAGAATCAGCCGCCAAGAGTTTTTTTGAAAGTATCACTGTTGGTTAGAATAGCTGTTTGCCTTTTCTTATTTGCTTTACGTATTATCAAAACATAAAGAGCAAGATTGAGTGGACTAACAACATCCGAGAAGTCGGATTAACCACTGTTCTCAGAACGCTAAATAACTCCTCCAAGTGACGGAGATTGTTGGAGGTTCCCAAAATTAATAACCCATGTGCCTTGCAACAGTTCAGCGAAGTCCTAAAAGATGCAATAACGATCGTCCTAATCGAAAAAAACGACATCGATGTATCGATAACATCTGAACGGTGGCAGTTGGTAAAGCTAAAATTTTCGAGCAACTTCTTGGCCATCATGAAGGAAAATCCCGAACCAAGTTCCACCGCAAGCGACACTAGCGGGCTCTCGATCTTTACAGCAAAGCCATAGGTGGATTCCGAGAAATTTGGCCAGGTGCAAAGCTCGAGGTCATGGTTGAGAAGGATATCCCTAGCAGACCTAGAGCTCGCCGAACCCTTCTCGTCAGAAAGCATGCTAAAGATCATCAGGCTCAGCAATCCAACCCTTCCGACTCATGACTGGAAAGTCGCGAAACTGGAAGAACTAAGTGTACCCTTATATGGGCGCGTTAATTTACTAAAGGTATGATTCGGTTTATCTTCGAGTCAATTCACCTAAGGGTTTGTAAAAAGTATGAGCTGGATGCTAAAAAACAACCTACTCCTCAGCAAATTCAATCTCGGATCTTGGAGCATCGATATCCCCTCCTGAAATAGATAGCGACGACTCCAATTTATCAAAGGCGACAACGAAGCCGTGCGTCGGTCTCCTCTTCTAACACTCTGTCGGAAAGTTAGATAAGTAAGAGTTGCAGTTGGAAAAGATCGACTTACTTACGCCTATTGGCGCATTGTACTGCCACGTGAATCAATGATCCTCGCACACATGGAACCAATTTGAGCTTATGATGAAGCGCAGGAGACTGTTAATGTCTATTTTCCTTAGATCGCTTTAGTCATTGTAGAAGAAGGCTCCTAAGTAGAGTTTTCTCTCTGGGGGAGAGAAAATGTATAGAGAAAGTGGAGGATAGCCTCCTCTTCTTCCTCGTCCATGGAGCTTCTACAGAAATCATTTGTAAAGTCAGTGTCCAGTTATGACACCTATGTTGGCGCTGAGATGTTTCATCTTTCGATTTAGGTCCAGCTTTTGTCGCTAAACATGTTGGCCCACCGGTCCATCTAAGGTAAGTTCTTTTATTATGATATACCTATGCTACCATTTTCCGATAGAATAGGCAGAGTGGTTCCAATTTTGGCGAGTTCGTCGACCCTACAATTCCCTGGAATATTCCTGTAGCCCTGTGGTATAGGTCGAACTCCTCTGCCATCTCTTTAAGAGATGATTGGCATTCAGCGGCGGTTTTGAATTTAGTTAGACCGAGTCCAAGGAATTAACAGCGGCCTGACTATCCAAAAAGGTACGGATATCCTTTGTAGAAATCACGTTTTTCTTCAGCCAAGACAGAGCTTCCTTAATCACTAAAATTTTCGTCTGGACCACGCTACAGTGATTTGGAAGACGGAAGGAGAGGCTTAAACTTAGCTTATCTGAGAAAACACAGCCACCAACCCTGCTAGAATTTAGATCCATCTGTGTAGAAGTCTGTTGACTTGTCCTCCATGAAAGCATCTTCCTCTCAGAGGGATCTAAAGGGGATGCTTTCATGAAAGTCTTTGTCAAACCAATGTTGGGGTATAGTCCTATCGATATTTTCTGGGAGGTTTCCTAGTATATTAAGAATATTAGCATGGCCAAATAAATTATTAGTTCGCTACGGTCGCAGTTTCTTGCCTTCTGTAGATACCGAAGGGTGTCAAGTGAGACAGAATAGGGCTCCATTTATGCACAGAAATGCTGTTCTTTGAACTCTGCTTAGTTTGCTGCAATTGACTGTATTGTCTAAGGCCGTCCACTAGACAACAACCCCGTAATTGAGTATCGGTCTTATGACTGAGATGTATAGTCAGTGGGTCATGCGAAATTGAAGGCCGCATTTGTTGCCAATGGCTTTTTTGCAAGAGAATAAAGCTACTGTGGCTTTCTTGACTCTTTCTTGAATTTTAGGCTTCCAGTTTAATTTCCTGCCAAAAATGAGTCCCAGATATTTTGCTGTATAGGAGAAGACTAAACTGGTACTGTTTATTGAGGGAAGGTCTATAGTTGGAATTTTATATTTCCTGGAAAAGAGGACAAGAACAGTTTTATGGGGCTTTACTCCCAATCCACAGCGATTCGCCCAACGGGTTAGTCTGTTAAGATTTAGCTGAAGGGGTTCTTCGATTGCATTAAGATGCTTACCTGAGACGTAATCTGCATAGACAATCATCTAAATACTTTCCGCTTCCAGGTATAGCAGCAGTTCATTAACCACTAAGTTCCAGAGAAGGGGAGAAAGGACACCTCCTTGCAGCATAACTCTGCTGGCAATCGTTCGATGTAACTAGTCAGCGAATGCAGCGCCGTTTCCAACGACTTTTCCTTACAGTAGGCATGTTAGACCATTGACAAAGGTCTTGGATCAATTTTACCTCGAATATGGATATCAATCAGTCATTCTAGAGTTTTCAGAAGGAAAGATATTAGAATTATAGGTTTGAGGTCCTTTGGAACAACATGAGAGTATTTTCCGGCCTTGGGAATGAAAACTTCATCGACTAGAGAAGTCACGACAGTGGAATGTGGATCAGTTCTACATAGCTCCAAATGATATTCGCTATCGTGAGCAGAATAATATCTGAGGACCTTTGTAGATCGGCAGGTATTACACCGTCTTTACCAAAAGACTTGTATTGTTTGAAGATATGAAGCGCCCAAACAGTTTGTCTAGTGTTTTCAGACAAAGAATTTTCATCACGCTTGCAGTAGTCCTGTTTGGGTTACTACCGGTCGCGAATAAGAAGCTGCCTATATACTGAGTGTTCAGTAGCAGGTTGAGTGATTCATCACTTGAAGTTGTCGAAGAGCCATCAGTGTTTTCAAGCAACTAGGCATCAGAGGATTTGTAGAGAGGATTTTTCTTAGTCTCGTTGCTTCATAGGTTTCTTTGCTTTCCTCAGTTCTGTTTTATATATTTTGAAGGATTCTTTGAATAAGTCCCAGTCAGTCATTTTTCTTGTGCTTTTTGCTTGGCTGCTTCTGGGGGGTGCTGATGTCCACCAGTGCGGCTTTTTCTTGCCTCAAGGGTGAAAATAAGGGCAGGAAGCAGCCATAGTCTGATTGAGAGGCAGAGACAATTCCTAGACTTTCATGTCAAGCTCGTTGGTGTCACGCACGAGACTTGAGAGTTCAGAGGATAGTGTTTCTGACAGTATTCCTCTGTATTTTAGCCAATCAGTATTCCAGTAGTTCCGGAATGCTGCTTGACTGGGGGGGAGCATCACTTAAGCTGAATTGGATGTGCCTGTCGTCTGAAAATGAGTGTTCAGACGATGTCATCCAGTTCGTTTATATTTGAGAGCTCATCTTCTTCCTCTGACCTCTTTTTATTTCGCAAAATAAAGTACAGCACACCGAATGCAGAGTTTCAGAGAAGATCCAAGATTCTTCGAAAAAATTCTATGGTCGGACTCAATTTTTAAAAGGGACGGTTACATGAACCTCTACATGTGGACGGCAATTTTGAATGGTAGATTTATTGGCTCATTCGAGCTGCCGCAGAATTTGAATGCCGAGGTTAATTTAGATTTTTTGAAGAATCACTTACCAAATTTATTGGAATGTGGTATCATTATGCTCGCACAATAAGAGAGTTCCTCGATCAGGAATACTTCAACAGGTGGATAGGACGGTCTGGTACAATTTCGTGGTCAGCCTGTTCACCTAATTTAAGTCCACTCGATTTTTTTTACTGGGAAGCGCCAAAAAATTGCAGAAGCCGTTGAAGACATCAATTCCAGAAGATATGGCCGTCTTATTAACAGATCATTTGTAGGAAGATGTAGAGCTTGCATTGCTGCTAAAGGCAAACAGTTTGAACATATGTTGTAAGATGCAAGATCGGTAGATCTTGAGTAGATCCTGAGAGTTCATCAAGTTCTCTCTGGCACCGCTTAGACAGAGGTAGATTAGATATTCCATTGTCAGTAGTCTGGTTTGAGGATATGAGAAGTGCCACAAATAAAGGTTTATTCGACACCAGATCTTTTTAGCGCTTTGTTTTGAAACCGCTTGTTGCCCCAGTTCCAATCATTTTGCAGTAGCTGATATACGGGATCTTCTATGCTGACTGTTGACACCATTGTTCACTTAATTGCGTGCATCTATTCGGCAGTCTAGTCATCTCTAACAAAGTGTAATAATGTTTTCTTCCTGACTTAACTTGCACTTATAATTGATCCTGTTTGGCAGATCAGGTATCCGGTGAGCATCACCCAAAGACAATGGATCATTGTCATTGTAGGAGAACTGAACATCGTAAGACTGATACTAGTCAGTCCCTATATTAATTATACAACATTCAACTTTAAGAAACCAAAATTTTAAATTCATTTCGTTTAACTTAGCGATTAATCACCGCAAAGTTGGCGTTCAAATACTGAAGCAGCTGGTGTCTTTCAAATTCTGTTACGAGAATCGTGAGCCAGTTAGGATACCAAAAATAAAAAAACATGGGTTGTCGGCATAAAATGACAAGAATCTGATGAGAATCCTCAGATCTGTAAATTTCTCAGATCTACTCAGAGTGCACGCTTGCAACTCGGGAAAAATGCTAAAAATAGACCAAGTCTTATAGATACTTGTACTCCGATAAATCTTCGAGGATACACACATCCTAGGCCTCCAAATGAGTCAGAAAGCTTACAGAAGATAGTAAATATACTATCCACGCTTAAGGAGGATCCATATCGACATTCTGAGTATAGACGTTGTGAAAATAAAATATCCAATAAAATAAGCGTCTTATGTATCTCGAATAACAATGTTGCACTTGAATATTAGGTAATGAAGAGTAAGTTTTAGCTTTCTAAGATGATAGACTTTGTGTGGGATTACACAAGATAACATCCTGCGTTTAAATCAAACCACAGGCCATTCAAAGTTGGTAAGAATGGAATCAAATGTGTCCTTGTTTTCTTAAAGAAAATTATTAGAATGTATAGTCTACGGGATCTTCTGAAACTCAAGTAGGAAGAATTCGGAGTTTGCGTGCTTACGCCCAGCCCAAAGATGACTTTAACTCGTCTCCATTTAAGTTCCCACTCATGCAAGTGTAATAAAATAGAATTTCAATACAATTAACTGAAATTGTTCCTTCGGATTTAAAGTTTTCAATTGCAATACTTTGTCGGACGACCACATTTCCCAAAGTTTGCCATCCCTTAGACTGTCCACCTGGAATGCACTTCATCCTTAATTCTCTCATATTATCTTTGCTTAAAATATTAAATTGTTCAACTACAATAGCATGATTAACAATACGTGCAACAAGCATCCTACATACCTATCTCACCGCAACAAAATGGAATATTAAATTTCCAACATTACGAAATACCTTCTACCAATAGCCTGTAGTCGTAAAAAGCCTTCATCTACGCCCTAAAAAACCCGACATTGTACGTCATGCAGAAACCACAACAGTATCCGGGTGGCTTGCCAGTACTCCTTTTGTTGTTGCTGCATGAATTTTCATGAAAATTTAATTTAGTCCTTCGTTTTGGTTTCTGTTTCCTTTTTAACTCTGACAAAACTTTAAAAATTCTGATATCCCTGTGTGCATTCATTCTGTATAACTGGCAGAAACAGACACGCACTAGCATTCATTAACAAGCAGACCTGCAGTCCTTGTTACACAATATTTACCCAAACAGACCTGACATGGAACACCTCATGCAAAAACCACTACTAAAGGCTTACCAGATGCACCACCGGTACCACGACCGGTACCACGACCGGTACTACCATCGGGACCACCACTAGTCCCATCAGCTCCTGCATCAGATCCGGTACCAAACTGAACGGAGAGTGCTTGCTAATGCAATAAATTCATGTCCTCGTAAGTCATAATTAAACCGAATTATAATTTCCAATTAGGGAGATGGGGTTGCTGGTACATACATACTCGTATATAGGGGGTGCTACATTGTCGTTCTAATACTGGTTGTTCTACTAGTGGTGGTGATGTTGTCCTTTTCTCGATGGCTTATCGTCTGTTGTTGGTTGGTGAAACTTTTTCCAATGTGCTTCTTTGGAGCGTAACGTTTGGGGAAAAAATAAATTTCCATGAAACCAACTCGTAGATACAAATTTTACTTAGAAGGATATTTTCTGGTGGAAGCCGAGCTGGTGGAGATGATGCCATAAGAAAATTCCTAGCCTGAGGTTGTATGCAATATAACAGGAAATTAATTACTTCACTTATCCGTTCCTCTTTGAGATGTATTCTCTTTGCTTCTAAAATACTACTGACTTACCAAAAGGATAATAAACATACAAACTCGTAGACTCTACTAGAGACAGGGGATTTACTGAAATCGACTATGGACTAGGTAGCGAAAATCCATCTAAAGGGTTCTTTCTACTGCATCTGCAATAATTGAATCCAACTTCGACGACTACAACAACGACGGCGACGAAGACGACAACGATGAATACGTGTTTAGTTTGCCTGATTGAAAAATTAGCTCTCGCGTTAAAGTCACCTGCAAGATCTATTCTCAGCATCTGGGAAGTGAGATGGATATGAGAAAAGTCTTATCTGCCATAGGGATTTGTTGCATCCGGTTGGTACTTTTGTTTTTGCTGTGGAATCCGAGGAGATGTCTTAAGATGCTAGCGGTGATGCAGAGACAATTTATCTTATAAATAATGAAGTTGTGTAGTTGGTTAAGTTTCTCACTTAATCGGTATTTATTTTCCAAGCCTCGAGGTAGAGAAGTCCTTATTCAAGAAGCATAAGAGATGAAGTGATAAATAATTCTAACGGCGGAGAGGTATATTTTTATCAGCTTTATGTGGGAAAGTCGACTAAATTGACGAGAAACCCATTGACATCTTAATTTGGAGAGAACAACAGAAAAGACATCACAAAGGGTTGTTAAGCAACTGACATGTCCTCTTGTAGTACACTGTCATATTATAAGAAAACCGCATGTATGCACTTGATTAAACGCTCCTTTATGAAGACTTGTATTTGATCCTTCAACTAAGTCATTTTCATGATCGTGATGACAGCATGTCATTAGAAGATTCTTGCAATGCCAATCACCAAGTGGTCGTTTTGTTTGGTACATTGTTCAATAGACAGTAGGTACACCATATTGCAACTAACCTATCTTTTCCGACTTCTGAAATAGGCGAAGAGACGATATCGGAATGGTAGGCGAACACCATCTTATTGTAGCTCAAGTAGGCTTCTGTACTGAGTTCATTTTCAGCAATCGCGGAAGCAGGCTTACTGTAGTCAGGTATAGCATCGATAGACATCAGGATCCCATAGGGCGTCGACAGAAATACCAGTCAGCACATATTTCCACATCGAGGAACGTCTTTTATTCATTCTCAAAACGGCAGTAGCCAAAACATTACAAAGCTACAACTGTGAGAAAGGAAATTACATATTACATACAATTACATACCAATTACATTTGCATGCACGGACTGAAGATATACCAGACCATGCGGACCATTCATCGGGTGCACTCTCAAAACCAATACAACACGTATTGGAGCTTTGATGATCTTGCTGTTTTTAGACTTTGGTCTTATGGACATGTCGTTAGGTGGAATGACCCCATAACTCCAGATGTGGAATTAAGAATCGACTTCTTCTGTACCTAGTAATGGTTTCGGCCAAAATTTTAGCCCGAAAAAAAAAATGTTGTGGGATCTATGCGTATGGCTGCGATGTCACCTAGGATGTGACGCTGATGTCTTTATGTAGGACGATAACGTTAAATTTTCCTCCTTGTGGAAACTTGCGTCTGATTTCCAATCAGAGATATACGTAGTCCTGTTGGCAATATGCTATATTGTGAAGAATCGGTGCAGCATCCGAAGTTTCTACGTAGCGACGGTCAAACTGTGCTTAAAGTCTTGCTAGATCATCTTACGACCTCTAATGCAAGACTTCTCTAAACGGAAATGGAAGACTGAATTCGTGTGATCACGGGAAATAATATCGCCGATGAATCTGCTTAGCAAGGTTCAGCTGAGAGTTTTTCAGGACCAAAATCTACGTTATGACATTGAGAATCTGGTTTTATATGAGCGTGTATTTGTCATTCGGCATGGGCAATGACTGAGTGTAGCTAAGAATTGATGGACGACTCGGGAGTTAAGAGTGGAAACAGCAAATACTCCCGGGCATAAAACCAATCACTTTTCTGCATACGTCCACATCTGCAAATTTAAACCAATAGTTTAGGCAGTTAGTGAAACACAGACAGATTCGCGTCCACACTTCTCACATCACTATGATCTGAAGCTCCCTGGCAACGAACTAGTCCCAATATTCTTTTCTCACCGTTGTCTTGCCATGTGATGTAGCTTATACGACTCTATCAATATTTAATCCTTGTGCCAATCCTGAATTCAATGTGGTTAAATTATGTGATTCATGTGGTTAAAATTCCATCTCCGTAAGCAAATTTTTCACATCTTCTTTATTTACAGCAGCCACAAATTGGCCAGCAATTTAACTCCATTCAATGAAATGTATCCCTGTATCCTCATACTGATATCGTGATTACGGGCGATTTCAATATACGCAATTCTGGTTGGCTTCAACCTTCTGGACAGCCAATACCAGTAGGAATATGTGTTGAGATCTTCGCTTCGAAAAATAAATTGACCCAGCTTGTAAATGAACCCACACGAATAGAAGACGTGGATTGTTGTACTGCCAACACCCTAGACTTCTTTTTAACTCCTCACTTCGGTAAGTTGACTGTTGATGTGATTTCCTTTCTAGGCTCATCGGATCACACAGTTAGAGAAAAGACTCCTAAAAGAATCGTATGGCAAAACGAGAGCCAACTAAAAATAAAAAGTGTGGTACGACTCGAACTGACAGCTGCTACGGTTAGAGAAATGTTTTTTTTTTGTCCTACAAAACCAAAAACACCGAAAAATTCTCAAATAGAATAACCGCAACGCTTTTTTCACTATGTGAAGTTCCAATACGACTAACAATTGAGGCAAAAAATACTACAATCTCTCAAAGGCAGTAAAAATTGTTGGTTATTCGTCAAAAACATTAGAAATTCTGTCTCATCCTCCACTCCAACGCTCATTTACAATGGTATTCCAGCTGTCAGCTCCTTGGACAAAGTCTATCTACTTGCTGCACACTTTCCGGCCAACTCAACATTTCCAAATTCTGCTTTGTCTTCGCCTACACAAATCCGCTGATCCAAATTTAAGGACATGGAAACGCTGATAAACGCTCATGAAATATCCCAAAACACGAAAACTTGTCAATGACCGGCAGTACGGTTTTCGTAGCAACAGGTGCACTGGTGAATTGATGACATCTCTCACCGAAAACCGAAACCCAGGCGTAGATCAATCTGGCGAAAGTAAGATAGTTGCACTTGATATTTTTAAGGCATTTGACAGAGTTTTACATTAAGCTCTTCTGTCAAAAATACATGCATTTCGGATCGATGACTGTCTCCTTTAATGGATTAGGAATAATCTTTGCGAACGCTCAAGTCAAGTTGTCTTGAACGGCTTAAAGTCTGATATGTACAAAATTAATACTGGTGTGCCGCAGGGTTCCTTTCTGTCGCCGATTCTCTTTTTATTCTTCATAAATGATCTCTTGTCTCTTACTTCTAATCCAATATATTCCTTGGACTTTCTACTTTTCGTAATCGTTTCCGAGCTTACGTCTCTGCTCTTCGGGGACATAACTAGTTGGAGAACCACTAATGCCTCTAAATCACAATGCTGTCTGCTATCGTCAAAGCACTTGCATTGTCAAAAGCGAAAAACTTTCCATTCTCGGTATTTTTGTCAATAATAGCCAACGTTGGAACGACTACATATTCATAACTCCAGTGGTACTCAGCTGTAGCTCACATTGAATCCAGACAAAAATTTTACATACTCCTTGCACTCATAACATGGTGAGTACTTTCAAGTCCAGAGCTACAAATTTACAATCACCTTATGAAATAATTTCACAACAACAGAAGATATGTGATTAGACTTGGCTCCCTTGGTTGTCGAACAAATATTTCAGAACGGATAGTTTAGCTTTGATGTTGACCCACATGTTTAACTTAGAGTAGGTCTTCCAATAAGGAGTTAAGTCAGAAGACAATAGTAACAACCAGCCAGGACCTTCGACGACCGCACAACCCTCAACTTCTACACAGGTCATACGCTATCTGAATATATTACTGATGATCAGTGGCATCAATGCCAGGAGGTCATTAGGAATACCTAAGCGGATGTATTGATTTTGAAACACCTTCACTGGTTTGATGAAAACTGAGGGCAACCACATGTAGCAATTTCTCTACAATGCAACAGTGTTTAAATGTACGAGAGGGGCTCGTGCTGTCTATGAGCAAAAAAAAGAGAAACCATCGGCTTTTTGACTAGGCATGCCCCAGATGGATTATTCTGAGGTTTTACCAAAAGATGAAAAGAACATGTCAAGTCATCAATGCTCGACCAAAAGCCTGTGGATTTAAGTAAAGAGATGTAAGAGGTGTTATCATAGCCTGTACATTTAACGCAGAACTTGTCGTTCAACCAAATTAAGGTAAAGATAGCAATGTCTACGTTGGGGACAAAAAGGCTGCCGAATTTGACAGTTTATCTGCTGATCTGTTTAAAGCAGCAGGTAATTCTAATGTAAAGAGTTTGCAGTTATTCATTTCCAAGAGCTGGGCGAAAGCAACTGTGCAAACCATAGATGCAAAAGCATACCTAACATCAGTTCCTGTCTGGTGTATTGCCTGAGTATTTCTCTACAATCTGATAAGCCTCTATCAGTATGTTCTAGGCCTGGGTGCTTCACAATCGAGCAAATATTCACACTATGAGAGATCCTGGATAAATTTCAAGAAGTCCAAATCGATGTGCATTATATCGCTATCGTTTTAAGGCGTTATACCTATGACAGTACCTATGGAGATGATATAGGGATACCAAGCCCTACCAAATTCGCCCAGATTATGTGGAATGTTTACGGGTTTGTAAAGGTCGGATTCGAGTAACGTAATGCGCTCTCATATAACTTTTTCAGAGCCATACTTTGTGCGAAACTCGCAAGAGCCACAATTTCCGAAATGTCTATACGTTTGTGAAATTCACATCTTACACAGAATTAAAGTTCTAAAGTAATGTGCGGAAAACAAGAACAAAACTATACATTTGCTGTTAATAAGAAGGAACACTCATCACTGAACATTGATTGAACGTCACAGCCGATGGCTATAATTTTGAGGTGATCAGGGACTGTACAGTTTGGCTCTGCTTTAAACCTGATAGTGACATCTCGTCAGTAATCAAACGAAGAGTTATTTTTCTCACTTGCTGTTTCCTGGGCCTACGAACGCAAATGAGTACTAAGGCCTTACCCAGCAACAACCCTCATTGCAAATCGTTACTTCATACTTTCCTACATGCTCTACTAATCTCTGGTCCTTTTCTGCTATGCTGAGTACACTTATGTGCTAACAAAAAGCGTAGTGACAACAGTAAGCAGTCTACAGTCTTTCCTACTAAGGAGCAGCAGAAAAGTGGCTCATAAATATGTGGGGAAGCATTCGTTAGGGCCAGAGTCAAAAGACAATTGACGGACAAGGTCATTAAAACTCAGTGTGTGTTGTACGAATGACCTTTTCTTGGAGGATTGTTTTGAGAGAGTGCATAATGTGATATCAAGAGAAGGGTGACTCATCTGTGTATCTAAACAAGAGTCAGGTGTGTTAGGGAAATTCGGCGTGCAAGAGAGGCAGATCTCTTGGTAGAAGCAGCAGTTCCCCCAGTCAACGGACGCATAGGATATAATTCATCCAACGCTACTCAGTGACAAGCACCATGTCTTGTCGAAATCTCCTTTAGACTGCAAGAAAGCGGACAGATTTTTGTAGGTTTTCGGCCTCACGTGTCTAGTTTAAAGAAGTTTTTTTTCAATGACACTCAAATATATTTAGATTCGTTTAGAATCCTGTCCATTTCAACATTCCCAATTCGAAGCGTCAGGGCTGCTTCTTCAGGGTTTTCTTGGAGATGGGTTTTCCCGTGACATCCAAATTTAAGTTGGTTGCAGCCGAACTTGTATATCTGATTTTTCTACCAGAATAAAGACCTTGTCATCGGCCTCATCCGGCCATTGTGCGCGGAGAAAACCTTCGCTAGTTGGCTTTTTTTCGATAGATTTGGCCACTTCATTAAATTTTCGTACACTAGATCTGCATCGTTTGCCTTGGTTTTCAACAGTTAACTGTTGAGATATATTGAAAGCATGTTGTTCATCGATGAACGCGTGAGAAATTTGGCTGATAGTTCCATTATATTGAGTAAAATAAATTCCAACACTTGATGGAGCGAAACAAGTTCCCAAATGGAACCTTTCTTTGGACCTTGAGAAGATTTTTACTTGTATTCAGCATCATCATCATATTCATTGTGAAAGTATAGTATGTCAGAGTGAATAGACGTGTTTGAAGTTGCCCGTCTTAGTTTTCTTTGCGTTTGCTTATAGTGCTACAAGGTTCTTGTTTTAATATAAAATAATAAAAGTTCATCGAGAACATCTTAACTCATAATAGTGCGTACAGCTTTGCATTACAGATACATAATGGCTGTCAGGTCTGGAAAAAATTGACAACCCACTCAATATCGACACCGCCACACTCTTCTTCCCCTCACATTTCCATTATTCTTAAACATTTTGATGAACGTCTCCACCATCAAAACGAAACAATTACTGAGACAATATGGACAGAAATAGCAAAAATTCGAACTGATTTTCTTGAAACCATCGCTGAGCTGGAGAAATCATGGGTAGTGCGTCTAGATAGTATAAAATCCACCATAAATAAAGTAATACAATAGATCGAGTGGAAAAACTGGAAATAAGTACTGAAAATTTGGTGCTAACATACATGATTCAGGCACTGTGCTGTAATAATATCCTTCAGAGTGCTGTTCGTCTCAAATTTAAAGCTCAACTCTTCGCAGCTAACACAAATCGTGGATCAGTGTTCATACAGTTTTCATACTCTAAGCTTCGATGACCTAATGCTGGAAGCGTTGCTTTATGCCTACGAAAACCACTTAGAACAAAGTCATACACGAATCACCAGGGTGTCCTATTGACTATGTGATTGTTGAAATCACATGTCAAACTGAAAAGCTAATACTTGGTGTTGTTTATAGGCCAAGCAAACGGATACGTTTAACTTCATTTCAAGATACTTTCATGAAAGACAAGTTTATCCACTTCTTTACAGATGGATCTTAAACTGATAGCTAAATCTTAGCTTTTCTTTCCGTCTTGCAAATTACTGTAGCGTATTCCAGGCGGAAATTTTAGCGATTAAAGTCCTAGCTAAAGAAAAACATGCTTTCAGCAAAGGATATCTGCATCTTTTCGGATAGTCAGGCTCAGTCTCATTAAATTCCAAAACTGCCCTTCAATGCCGATCATCTCTTACGGAGATGGCAGAGCAGTTCAACCTTCACCTTTGTTGGGTGCCGGGCCACAGGGCCGACAAATTCGCCAAAATTGGAACCACCCTACCTATTCTACCGGAAAAGGGAAGTGTAGGCTTACCAAACGCTACGTGCAAATCATTATTGAAGCTGGATACTAATGAAAGAATAAACCTTAGATGGACCCGTGGCCCAGAATGTCAAGCGACTAAACAGATCTGGCCAAAGCTGGATCAAATCGCTCTAAGAGTCTGATTCTTGTTAATAGGAACCATCTCTGCGCCATTATAAGTATCATCACTGGACACTGCTTTATAGGCAAGCATGCAAGAAGACTTGGCGCTTTTACAAACGATTTCTGTAAAAGCTTTGACGAGGAGGAAGAGGAGACAATCCTCCACCTTCTCTGCACATGTTCAGCTCTCTCCCAGAGGCGAAAACTCCACCAAGGAGCCTTCTTCTACAATGACTTAAACGATCTAAAGAATACAAACGTTAACAGTCTCCTGCGCTTCATCGTAAGCCCAAATTTGTTCCAAGAGTAAGAGGATCATAGATCCACGTGGCAGTACAATGCACAAGCCGATAGACCTAAGTGCGTTGGTTTTCCAACCGCCACTCCCACCTAACCTAACTTAACCTAGCTAAGATGTTCTTGAGGCTATTTCATGTGTGGTATTTTCTCAAACAAAGTTATCTGTGGTGACATATAGCGCAACCTAATGGATAAGTTTGAATTAGTCTCGTTTGTCGGCAATATGAAATCGCTCCACTTAGCCGCATATAATAAAAGCATTCCCGTCCACTTTCTAAAAGACTCATGTTCACTTCTTAATATTTTCTTTGTCGGTGACATCCCTAACCTACTTTTAATGACCAAGACTCAAGGAGTTTGGATGCTGGACTGCAAGGTCGTATGGCCATAGTAACATCCTGATTCGTTACCAAACAGCATAGTCACGTCTCCAATTGACTACATCACATCCAAAGTAAACTTCACGAAAGACTTCCACGTCGGTTTCCCAACAAGGGCTCTGTGGAGTAGGGATAAAGTAGTGAAGAGTTTCGACACAGTTATATACACCGACGGATCTAAGATGAGCTGTGATGTGGGGGCCGATGTCTACTCGGAATCACCGAAAATATCAATTTCAGTCCGCTTACCGGATTGTGACAGCGTTTTCCAAGCGGAATTACTAGCCATCCGAGATGCATGCACGCAACTAGGGCGGGACACAACGCACAAACAAAGCATTGCTATGATTATAGATATCCAAGCCATTATCAAAGCCATCGACTCGGAACAAGCTTGCCTGAATGAGCGAAGGTTTCAGGGTCACACTTCTCTGGGTCCCAGAGCATAGCGGCATAACAGGCAATGAGCGTGCGGATGAGCTGGCCAGAAAGGGCTCAGCACTACAAGCCACGCTCTCAACGAGGGTCCACATTCCGCTAGGAGCGGTTAAAGGACAAATACATTCATATTTTCTGCAGAAAGCCCATCACCAATGGTTGGGATTAATCAAAATAAAACGAAAAACCTTTTAAACAGAACCCGAGCAGAAATCGCCAGAATCACGGAAATAACCACGGGGCATTGGCCAATTCCAGACCATGCGGCCAAACTAGGTATCCCATGTAATCTTCACTGCCGCAGTTGTGGAAATACAAACGAGAAAGAAACTCTCTTTCACTTCCTTTGCAAATGTCCAGCTCTAGCAAGAATCAGACTGCCCGCACTAAACCAATCATTCTTTGACGACCTTAGCGAAAACTCGGGTAAAGGGATACAGGATCTTATCCGCTTTTTCAAATTTACAGGTTGGTTATAGGCACCGACCAGACCACATCCTTAACAACCATCACAAAATAGGTTACATGAGGCGTAGTAACAAAACAGGCACATCCTAGCGCTAATTGGATTCAACTGCATGAACCGCCAATCCTACCTACCTACCCTACACTGTAAAGCGAAGAATGGTGAGTTTTTGATTTTTGAAACAAGTTGCTCCTCCATATCATTTGTCATTGGTTCAATTCGAGCTTTAGCCGTGTTGTTTGATAAAGGTATTTCTTGTATCTTTTGATTGGCCTCTAATCTCTTCTTTGCAAGCTCTGGTCAAACACAGTTTTGCAAGTGTTTCTCTGTTTGTGTTGTGTGAGGTTTTTTAGATTGCGCTATTAGTTTCGAAATTTCAAACGGCGCTACTAATGTTTTCTCTGATACCGCAAAGCTGATACTGCTTGGTCCGAGGTTCATTTTTTTAAAGGTTCTCTAATTTTCCTTCAAAGAATTGTGGCGGTCGGTCAGATAAATTAGGATGGATCATTTCCAGGTGGCGTTTTAATTTCGCTGGCTTCAAAGCGTCGTTTGCAAGTTTGGTTGGCGAATTTATTGTAACTATTTTCGTATTTTCACTTAGGCGCCATGATCTAAAAATAGAACAGAAAAATAATCGAGTATAAGCTAAGCACGGAAAAGCGAAAGTGTAGGTATTTCAGCGTAAGAAAATGCACACCCATGAGCTATTCGGGAATGTGCAATTTCTAACGAGCAATTAAAAAATTAACCAGATAGGTATATACTCGAACTGCAACTTTTGAAAATGCTATAATTTTTTTATTTTTTTAATAAAATTTATTGTGTCAAAGCAAAATATGTTGGAAAATACATCAATCTTCAAATTGTATCAGTAGTTTTCGATATGTACACCTTTGGCGCGAATAATGGCCTTGAGACGGCCGAAGAAAGCATCGCACGCTGCACGCAAGTTGCTCTACAATATTTTGGTCCATTCCCGGCGAAGTGCTTGTTTGAAGTGGTCCAAACTTTGGTATTTTTTAGTGCCAACCTTCGCCTTCAAAATACCTCAGACAGAGAAATCCAACGGATTTGCATCCGGAGAATTTGCAATCCATTGTGTCGAAGAAATGAAGTTTGGAACATTGTTTTCTAACCAATCTTGGTTGACGCGCGCTTTGTGAGACGGTGCCGAGTTTTGTTGAAATGTCCAAGGTCACCAACCGAAATAATTGCTTGCCCAAGGCTTCAGTACTGCCTCTAAGATAGTTTCACGGTATACGATCGCATTAATTTTGACGCTACGGTCCAAAAATACGAGCCGAGAGTGATCATCTGCGGTTATGGCGGCCCAAACCATCACCATCGGTGCTGCCCGCTTTTTGGTGGCCGTCCGAAGGTGTAAATTTTCGAAGGACGTCCCTGGCAAGTAAACTCGTTCATTTTGTGTGTTGACATATTGCTCGATAATAAATGGCGACTCATCGGAAAAAACCAAATTCGGCAACTTACCACTTTCGTACAAGCGTAGCAACTCCTTCGCTCTTTCTCTAACTTTTTTCTGATGAAGTGTAAGATCGTGTGATTTTTGGAACTTCAATGGCTTGGGCCCATGATCATTGTTCAGTATGTTGCATCCGTTCGAACGATATGTTGAGCTCACGAGGCATTTTTCTTCCACTTCGATGCGGATTTCGGTCAATTCGAGCCTTCACTTTCCGAATCATTTCTACCGATGTTGCTGTTTTTTTATGACCACCTCCATATAGTCTTGCCACGCTGCCACTATCACGGTAACGAGCTATGGTTTGAGACACAAATGATTAATTCACGTTGAGGTGCTGGATGGCTCTAACGATAGCTACTTGTGGTTTTCCAGCCAAATATAAGTCAATTTCCCGGTGGCGTCACCGTGTGGCGCTCCCATTGTTTCGATTTGAGTTTTGTTCTTTTTATTAAGTTGGTACATCTGTTGATTGTTGACATTCTCTCTAAATCTTAGCGTCATAGCTTGACATTTGCAAAAGTTACGTAGCCAAGACTACATCTAACTTTCTGTGTGTTGCAACAACTAACTTGTATTAAATTTTGCGTAAAAAACGGATTTAATTGTGTGGACGTTGGAAATGTTGGAAGAGATTCTCTAAAGAAAACGGTCGTTTACCAGTGGCACGAGAGGTTCAAAAGTGTTCGTGAGTCAATCGAAGATGATGAACACAGTGGCAGTGGCCATCGACATCGAAAGCTAACGAAAATATTGCTGAAGTAAAAGAAAAGTTGGTCAATAACCGCAAATTAACCATCAGAGATGCATGCAAAAATGAGACCGTGTTGACGTCGCTAAAGAGACGATTTGCGAGGCTAAATCCGATCCCACATTCATCAAAAGGATTATTACTGGAGACGAGACGTGGGTTTATAAGTACGAACGCAATCCAAACATCAGGCAAGTGAATGGCGTTCACCAAATAAGTAGAAACCAAAAAAAAACCTGTTGTTTTCAGTCAAAAAAGAAGGCAATGCTCACGCTTTTTAATGGATTACTAGGTGGGGTGAAAAGTAACCTCCTTGGGAATGAAAAACAATTTTTTTTAAAATGTTTTTTAATTTTATTCAATATAGTCTTTAGTTTGATACACTTATTCCAGCGATTTTCCAACTTCTTGATCCCGTCCGAAAAGTAATTTTCCGAAAGGTCTCCAAAATACTCCTGCGTGGCGTCGATGATTTCCTCGTTTCCTCTTTTGAGGTTTGGGAAGAGATAATAGTCTGAGGGAGCTAAATCGGGCAAATACGGTGGATGCGATAGCAATTGGAGTCGTAAGTCATTGATTTTAGCCATGGTTGCGATGCTCTTGTGCGCCGGTGCATTCTCTTGAAAAAACAAAATTTTTTTTCGCTTCAAGTGAGGCCGTTTTACAGCAATTTCGGTCTTCAATCGCTCCAATAATGCACAGTAATACTTGCTGTATATGGATTTTCATTTTTCGAGTTATTCCACGAAAAGTTTGCCATGACAATCCCAGAAAACCGACGCCATAACCTCTCCGACCCATCGAGCCTCCTCGGCCGCTTCGGAGCACTCGTGCCGGCTTGAGTCCATTGCCGGGTACTCATTCTGTTCTCTGGTGTGTAAAAATGGATCCAAGGTTCATCAACAGTTACAAATCGACGCCAAAATTTCGCCCGATACCGCATCAGCAAGTCCAAATACTCTTTCGAAGTGCTCTCCCGTTTGTGTTTTCGTATCTGCTAGCTCGTGCACCTTAATTTTCCGGTCAGCCAACACCATTTCATGTATTTTTTTGACATTGTGCTCTGTAACCGCATCGGAGGGCCTGCCGCTGCGGACTTGATCGGTAGTGGAGTTGCGGCCACCACGAAACTCTCGAAACCAATATATGACGGTGTAATCTGACGGAGCATTAGCCCCATAATATTTATCCAACTTTTGCTTCTCAAAAAATAATGTTTTATGAGAGAATGAAAATCGTTTTGTTCATACTCAACATGATGCCAAACACGTCAACAACAATTAGCTGTCAAAACAAAACTAAAGACAGTATTACACTGAAATATGAAGGAACTTCAAGGCACCATAACCTTTTTTGCAGTAGCAGCGCATTCTGGCGGTCAAGGATGTTACTTTTCAGCCCACCTAGTAAAACGGTGAAGTGCATCATAAATTTTTGCCAGAGGGCGTTATGAGAAGTTTGCGTGAAGCAATTCGCCGAAAGAAACCAGAATTGTTTGCAGAAAACTCGTGGATAATGCACCGTCGCATAGTGCCATCAATTTTTTGACGAAAAATGCAACAAATACTATCCAACAGCCACCGAATTCACCTTGGTGAATTGGCTCCCTGTGATTTTTTTTTCTGTTCAATCGAGTTAAAAAACCACTACGGGATCGCGTTTCAGCTGCCGAGAGGAAATAATGGAAAAATCGCAGGAAGCACTGATGGACAGGATTGGTTTAAGAGCTGGCATAAGTGTGTTGCAGTCTATGGGGACAACTTTAAAGGAGACAATATATGTAGATTTAGAAGAATAAACTTTTATTTTTAATTTTCTGAATAATTTCCAGGAACTGCCTCGAAAATCATATTTTTTTTCGGGAGTCTCACAAGGAAAAACCGTTCGCTGTATAAGCAAGCGATGCGTCTCAAGCGCAGTAAGCAGCTGTTTAATGTATACACACATTTTGGCTCCGTTTACGTAAGGGAGAGTGCAGATGCAGAATCGATGGAGAGTGAAAGAGTGCTGGATGTTATTGCTACTAGGTGCCAGATGAAGAAGACTTAATGAAAATGCACACTGCTGAGTATTTATTGGGTCTATAACTATAACTATATATATAATCTATAACTTAATTGCGGTTTGCTAAGAGATGGTGTAACTTGTATTATTCCATTGGAACATGCGTTGGAAAGCTACTGTCATTGTACGTCATTTCAGTATATGTCATTCATTTGAAGCGTAAACAACAATTTTTTTTTTTTCACTCAAATATGTCGAACTTTGTGCCTGAAAAAGTGTTTTTGCGGGGAGTTCGTCTTCATGAAGAAAACTGCTGCCGAAAGTCATCGTATCTTGGTGGAAGTTTATGGTGCATATGCGCTAGCTGAGCGAACGTGCCAAAAGTGTTTTGCTCGATTTAAAAGTGTTGATTTTGGCTTGGAAGACGATGAACGTCCTGGGCAGCCAAAAAAGTTTGAAGATGAAGAACTGGAAGAATTACTCTATAAAGAGTGTTGCCAAACACAAGAAGAGCTCGCAGAATCTTTGGGTGTCACTCAAGCAGCCATTTCAAAACGTTTAAAAGCAGCTGGATATATTGAAAAGCAAGGAAATCCACATGAACTCAAGCCGAAAGACGTCGAAAGGCGGTTTTGCTTATCCGAAATGCTGCTGGAACGCCACAAAAGGAAGTCATTTTGGCATCGGATTGTTACTGGTGGTTAAAAATGGATCCATTACGACAACCTCAAGCGCAAAAAATCATATGTGAAACCCGGCCAACCAGCAAAATCAACGGCAAAACCGAATAACCATGGCGCGAAGGTAATGCTCTGTATTTGGTGGGATCAGATGGGTGTACTATATTATGAGCTGCTAAAACCGGGCGAAACCATCAATGGACAACGCTACCGAACACAATTAATCCGTTTGAAGAGAGCAGTAGCCGAAAAACGCCCGGAATATGCGACCAGACACGAGGCAATAATTTTCCATCATGACAACGCTCGGCCCTACGTTGCTATTCCGGTTAAGAACTATTTGGAAAACAGTGGATGGGAGGTCTTACCCCACCCGCCTTATAGCCCAGATCTTGCCCCTTCAGACAACCATTTGTTCCGGTCGATGCAGAACGCCCTCACTGAAATACGGTTCACATCAGAGCAGAATATCAAAAATTGGCTTGATTCATTCTTGGCTGCCAAGCCGGCGCAGTTCTTTTGGGATGGGATCCACAAATTGCCAGAAAGGTGGGAAAAAGTCATAGCTTCAGATGGACAATAATTTGAACAATACTATTGTACATGTTTTTCTTAAATAAACGTTAAAATTTAAAAAAAAAAACCGCACGAAAGTAATTATATACCCAATATCAAAAAGTATTTTTGTTTTTGTTGAATCTTTTTTTTTTCTTGCGTCATTTCGCTAGTATGTTTATTGTTTTTATTTTTGTTCTATTTATTTTTTTCTTATTTTAATTATAGTTTTTGCTTGATATTTTTCCCTTCTACCTTTATATCCTATTATTGTTGCTCAAAAGGAATAATGATAATCATAATATGTTATGTAATTCGTTGAATGCTTGGGTCGGCTCTCGTTTTGCCTCATTATTTAAAAATGAGTTTGAATAATATCGGTAATATGGTAAGGATTCTATGCAATCGCAGGGATGTTTTTGTCGGATCAGAGGTGGATGCAATTTGTGTTTCAGAAACTTGGTTTGATGCTAACGTAAAAAATGATGTAAACGCTGTGAAGGGTTACAAACTTTTTAGAGCTGATAGAGGTGATCGTGTTGGTGGTGGCGGAGCAATTTAGGTGTTGTATACAGGCCAAATTCAAACATCGACCTGTATCCCATTTTCGAAGTTATGGATGATGTGGTGATTTGAATAGCAATTTGTTGCGTGAGGACATCCTAACAGAAAATATGGAATCGTTTGGCCTTCAACCAGTCAATAAGCAATTGCCTATCCATTTCACTAAATCTGCCAGTAAATTAATATACGTTATTTTTGTTAATAATACAGATAAAATACTGTCTTATGACCAAATTTCCACACCTGCTTTTTCGAAGCATGACCTATTGTTTTTCAGTTATGATTCCGATGTATTAGACTACTTAAGTAGTCTGACAGGGCTTCTCTAGAAAGGCGGTTAAACTCTTAAACTCTGCTACAGGTGGTCGGAAAACTTGGAACTTAATTCGTGATCTGGGAATCGGTAAACAAAAGTTAAGTTGTTCAAGCGATGTCGATCCCAATGAGCTAAATAGAAAGTTTTTATCTACGCATTTTCTGCTAATGCTAATACTAATTCCTCGTTAATTAAATCTGCCCTTTCCACGACATCTTCTTTTAGGTTCGAAAGGATGAGTGATGCAGATGTTGTTGAAAGTTTTCTGTTAGTGAAATCGAATGCTATGAGTGTTGATGGTATTCATCCGCTTTTTGTGAAAGCTATTCTACCAAAAATACTTCCGTATATAACACATGTTATAAACACTGTTTTGATATCTGGAATTTTTCCGCTGCAGTATAAATTAGCAAAGGTCATTCCAATACCCAAAAATTCTTTAGGCGATGAGTTTAGACCAATATCAATTCTGCCTTTTCTCTCAAAGATATGCGAACGCATCATGCATAAACAGCTTGGTAATTTTTTTACGCGAAATAATCTGTTAGCTTCAATTCAATCGGACTTTCGTGCTAAACACAGCTGGACAACTGCCTTGCTTAAGGTAATTGAAGATATAAGAGGTGGACTTGATATTGATCATGTCACGTTTTTAGTTTTGAAAGATTTTTCTTAGCCATTTGACATGGTAGATCACTCTGTTCTTCTCAAAAAGCTTAGATGTTTTTCCATTTCTACTCCAGCGATTAAAATCCTATCATCATATCTGAATGAAAGAAAGCAGGCTGTTTTTATACAAAGTGCACTGTCAGACTTTCTTCCTGTAACTAAAGGCGTTCCACAAGGATCAATTTTAGGCCCTCTCTTGTTTTCACTCTATATCAATGATATTGTGTCTTGTGTGCTGAACTCATACAAGCACATTTATGCTGATGATATTCAAATATATCGAAGCTGTCCATTAGGTCTTATTGAGGATTGTGTTGCTATCTTAAATGAAGATCTTAAACGAGTTTCAGAATGGTCTTTGAAATGTGGTTTAGTTCTTAACCCAAGTAAATGTAAGTGTTTAGTGATTTGAACGACTCATATATCGAATTTGTTGATTCCACTAAAAATCTAGGAGCTGCCTTCAACAGAACCTTATCTTGGAACAATCATATTAATATTCTAGTCGGAAAAACATATGGTGTGCTTCGCAATTTATGGAGTACCCAAAAATTTACACCGTTGAAAACGAAATTGCTACTGACCAAGGCTCTCATTATTCCCCAACTTACCTACGGATGTGAAATTTTTCATGGATGTGACATCTAGAGCAAAAGGAAACTATAAGTTGCATTTAATACCACCATTCGATATGTATTTTGTCTCAGAAGATATGATTTTGTTTCACATCTTTCTCAACACCTGTTGAACATGTCCTTTGCAAATTATCTTAAGTTCCGTACGATTATTTTTCTACTTAGCATAATTAAAACCAAGCAGCCGTCGTATCTATACGAAAATATGCAGCTTCCGGCATCTAACAGGTCTGCCTGTTTAATACTACCGCGATTTACTTGTTTATCATCTGAGAGGCAATTTTTCGTTGTTGCCATTCGTCTTTGGAATTCACTGCCCCGTAGTATACGAAATAAAGACAGCATTCAGCGTTTTAGAAATGAGCTTCAACTTTACCTTCAGAGCAGCTAACCATTCCTCACCCTATACCCACCTCATTCATAAATTTTAATTGTTATTTGAATTTTTAATTTAATTTTTTAAGCGGAATACGAATATGTCAAAATAATGTCTTAATTTTCTTTATGATTCAACTTAATTATTGTTATAACTTTAATCCTAATCTCAATCTCTCAAACTTATTTATAATGTTGTTAAATTTAATTTAATTAAATTTTTGTTTAAATTTATTTTGATGATTTAAATGTAATCAAATTGTATATTAAATTTTTGTTAATCTCTCACAGGCTTATAAGTATTTCTTATTGTGTTAGCATGTATATAAATAAACAAACAAACAAACGAAACGGCTGAAGTTCCTCCACTTCCTTTCAGATTTTGTCGTAAATATTTTTTATTAAACACATGCACCTATACATGATTAACTTGAAAAAAAGCGAGCTCCGATAAAATTCCTGATTTATGTAAGTGAAGCGCTCCACTTGTTCTTCTATTGAAGCATTCATTAGTGGTCCGCGGACCATTGGTTGGGAACCAGTGTTCTAGATGGTGGCATCTAGCTGGATTATATCATCGCTGACAAAGTTGTCGCTTATATTCTTCTTTAACGTTTTCATCGGTATAGCTTTCTTAAGATTGACCTTTAGTTCTCGCTGAATATCCGCATCCATATATTGCTGTTCCCTTACGGCTTTTACAGTACATATTCATAATATGTATATCACACGTGAGTTGGTAGGCATGCCTCACGTTTATTGACACGAGCATATTCAACAATCTCAGATTAATCTTCGTTCGATTTTCAGTAAACCTTCACCATATACTCACATCGTATGCTTCGTGCTGCATCATTTAATCCTTAATCCGTTCGATGATAGCCATTACATTCATGTCGACCGTCATTAATTATTCCAATTACTGTTAATTTACTTCTAAGTGATGAGTATATAAATTAAATAAATTCATTTGTCCATCGGAAATGACCACAGGTACTTGGCCTCAATTTACCAACAAAGACATGTCAGTCCCAAACCACCCAGAGTCAGCTTACTGCCCTTTGTAATTAATAAATTTAAAATCACAAAAAAAAAGTATCTTTTTTGAATTCAGGTTGACCACAATCACCCAGCAGTCCCAGAGGCTTAAAAAGGCAAGTTCCAAGCAGTTTCCTCCAATGGGGAGCGGAAATTACAAGCCAACAGACTTATCGCCCTACTCCATCGAATTTAATTTTCATTTAAGGCTTCCACATGAGCTCACACTTTTGCCCCGATGTCAGGATTATCAAGACCTGTACATGGCTACTATTCGTACTCGTAGTAACCCAAAGTCGAATCGTATCACAAGTAATTATCTTAATTTAATTACCATCGTCGGACTGGCTAGTCGTAATTGGAAATGTATCGTCCTGGTGGTGGTCTTGGGAGCTAAGGGGATTCTGCAGTTTCAATTTTATTAGCCAAAATGAGATTTAACTTACGTACGGAACTGCTGATATTCACTTTTATTTGCGCTGATGGGTTTTATTGCCATCGGGCATAGTAGAGATTGACTGGGTTCCACATAGACAGTAATGTAGGCTGGTACTTCGAAAAGCAATCAAGGATTGGATGTTTATTGGATATTTAGGTCGTATAGGTCACATGTTCAATGAAGGAACATGTAATGGAACATGAAATGGAAGGCAGTTCATTAAATATTAGGTTGCTCAATTGAGCTATCTGCTAATAAAAGTTATAGATATTAGGAACACAGCCTTAAGCGAGCTTTTCTCATTAACACGATGACAGTTTTGAGGGGAGAAGTAATAAAAATGTTCATTCAATGCGTAAATGTAACTTCATCGATTTAAAGTACGTTCGAACGAGAATTAAGAACTAATTGATGTACACTCCAGGACGTTAACGATGGCGAGCATATCTCCTCTGCTGGCAAAATCTTTTCAAATACAGACAATGGAAGAAAATTTCTGTTGTCTAAATGAAGCTTCATAACGCCTTTTAGACACGTCCATATGTAGTTCTGCCTCACCGTCTGCCTCCTAGGCATAAACATGCAGTGTTCGTTGATGCTGCTCAGGATTATCTTTTCTGATTTTTTGGCCACAATAGCAGAAGCCAGAAGGTTCTTCCATTCATATTTGAAACAATCATGCTGTTACAAATTATTTAACACCATCTTAAAGCTTCCATTTCATTTAGTGAGCTGATATCAGTGTATCTAATATGGTCCTATAGCCGATTTCTCAACCTGTTGTTGTATCACTTATGCTCAACACATTAAAATGCTCAACAAAATTTAGTGCCCCGTCATGATGTCAGTTTGCAGTCAGAGCCTTCAGAGAGAGCAGGAAGGCTGCTGAATCCTTCGAGATATCGGGAAGAATTCCTTTAGTCTGCCGAAAACTTGGAGATTTCATTTCTAATTATTCCATTGTGACCTGGGACCCAGACAAGACTCGGAAAATTTGGCCTTCCCACTGCGTATACTGAAGTCCTGTATTCTTGAACAAGCTTTGAAGTGTAAGAGGATTTAGCAAGACTCGAAGCATAGCTTGGCTCTAGCTAGAGGTGGCAGTGCTTCGCCCTTCCACCGATTTTTCTCAATATTGTTCGTTGCCATCAGGATTGCGAATATGTATCTTCGGAAGACAGATGCTAGTTTTCCTAAGGAGGAGTGAAATTTAACATTTTCGTCTTCCAGAAAGACAGCAGCGCCGCAAAGGAAAGAAAACATTTTTTTCCTAGGTCAGCTTCTGGCCGAAGCCAGCGTTGGATAGAGGAATAGTCGATTCCGAATTTTGTCCGCAGCAAGAGTCACGTGGTGGCACATTCCTAAAACCAGAGACATAAGACAGACAAGATCATCACACCACTTTTTTTTAAACGGATAATGGCTTTGAGCGTGAAGCGTGATATGAAGATCAAGGGGAGGGAGATTCATTAAAGCGAAAAAATCAGAGCCAGTCGTGTTAAGGAAAGCTTGTTTCACCAGACACCTAGGATCATAGCCGTGTAGATCTAAATGTCTTTCCTCAATGACAGGCCACATGTATTCCCGACTGCACTGCTAGAAAGCTGACAGCATCTTAGACATGTTTAGTCCATTGGAGTTTGTTACCTCGGATGACACCCAAATACTTGACTTTTTTGAAAAACTGGATGGTGTTGGCCTAAAGCTCTAGATGAGTCAGACAAAGCAGCTTACTCCTTCTCGTAAAGATAACAGCATCAGTTTTGAAAGGATTGACTGAAAGCCAATTTCTTACGAGTATGCACCAATCATCGATGACGTCTAGGAATGCATGCGCTTTAGAGCCACCTACACACCTTTATCATTTGCATATGCTTGTCCATAGACATCAGAACTATTAAGCACGTTGAGCAATCAGTCGACCATCATGAAGATAAAAAGCCGCCTGGCGAGCAACCCCGGTTTACCCTTGCCATCATAGTCGGCATCCGCAATCGCTGTCCTATTCACCAGCATTGATTTGATTCACGAAACTAGTGATTCATCTACCCACCCTTAATGTCGATGAAGTGGCCAGCGCATATTCCTTCTTGTATTGTACGCCTTTAATTCTGCCTACCAGATTTCAAAGCGCACTCTTCAAAGTGCTTCCGTGTTGATAAGCGTGTTGTACCGCAGAGAGAGGATGCATTCGCAAAGCACTTTTACACACATAGATTTCGACAATTCTCTCGATCCTGTTCAACCAGAAGACAGTCAGATCTGAATCTCTTGGCAAGTGTGTAGTTCTCTTTTCCGATTTTCGGTATAAAGGTTACTAACACTGTTTGCCAGGGTTCAGTATGTATGCCAGTTCCAGGTTAAAAGTGAAGCTTCTCTTCAGAATTATTAGCTACTGATCTGTACCCTTTTGTAACATAATTGGGTATATGCCATCGGTGACAGGTATTTTAAAGCCATCAAGAGCATGTTTATTAGCCTCATCCGTCACCAGAACCAATGATATATACACAGCTTCGAAGTGTTGAGTTGTTCAGAGCTGGCTGAGTGCCTCTTCTGACGCCCTTGTTTTATTTAAGAAAAAAATATTCACTTGTGGGAAAAAAGGCACCAAGACCCGATGGTGTTCGCCCTGTAAAACTGAAGACTGCTTTGGCATACACCTTATATGAAAACCTGGTAAGCAATTCTACCATAAAAAAAAACTCGACTCTTAGAACCCAATGAAAAATCACGATCGAGGATGTCGAGGGAGCTTTTAACAATATTAAAACCTTCTAGATCATCAACTTTCAACAAGAGCAAGACTCCGTTTGCAGGTTGATATACCATACTTCATTCCAAAAGCAGAGTGTTGTAGTAAATGCAACCGTTGCTTTCTGTTCTAATGAAAAAACCAAACAGAGATTCCTTAAAAGCGATGTACTCTCTGCTCAACTGTCGAACACAGTTCCCGAGGAACTACCTAAAAAATTTGAGGACGCAGAATGGGGATTGTTAACTCACGCAAACGAGGTGACTATTTCTGTGCCGGACTGACTTAGCCCACAGAAACTCTCTAATTGTCCCTCTTTGGATACGTATCTGTGCAAGTCCAACAAGAATGGAGCTAGTCCTCTTGACGAAAAAAATCAGGATACCCTGTATCATCCCACCAAAGTTAAATGGCACGCTTCAGGTCTTCATGCGAGGACTGGCACCCATTTAGTCCTTTTTTATAATTAGCGTGCGCTCAAAGCGTTAAAGTACCCATAAAATGCTTGCACATAACGCGGACGAAGAAAAGTTAAAAAGGAAGAGAGGTACCGCAGTGCATTGGTCTTAAATGCATGCAAGATATAGCAACTAGGTAATAGAGAGTTCGGCACAGCGATTCACAAGCGAGTGGAGCCCGTCCGAAAGCGGAACGGGTGTTACTGCTAAAGGTTTGAAGGAACGTAATGCTACTCGCGATTTCAATGGAGCAGTGGTGGTGGAAATAGCGATAGAGCACGGTGAGACACGAGACATTTCGTCGATGTTCAATGTTCTTAACTGGCTGAGTGATATTAGCATCGTCTATGAGTCTTATCGTATGGTTTTGAATCCTATCTAGCAGGTGCGGAGAGGTTTTAAGAGCACCTGACCAGATGTGTTTTAACGACAGGATTGTGATAATTGTGAATTCACTTATTCCAGTTCAATCAATCCAATTACTTAATATCTCAGCCAAAAATTGACGCGCCTTTTTTGTTGTTGACAGTGGGTTTAGTGCATTTTTTACTTATTTTCTTCGCAATGGTTTTCTATGTTGCTCCATTAACGGCAATAATGTTGACTTTGTTGTCTGTATGGGGATCTGCTGCAAAAGATTCCAATCAATTTGTGTTGGCCTAAATAAAGGAAACACGGTCTTCGTTAAAGAGTTTTCAGAGAATCTACTGTTCTTTTAGTAAGATTGTATCAGTATCTCTTTATCACATGTGCTCCTTGCCTCAGTGAATGCAATGAATCCAATCATATCTCACGCATCATGATAACGGATAAACTATCAATTTTTGAAAGTCTTTGGTGGTATAAGAAAACAAATTGCCGCTTAATTGAATTAGAGAGTGCAAAATCCAGAAATCTAAGCGCCAGCTCGATAAAATATTAAATGAATTTGTATCTGTCGGTTCCGCAGCGATGGATTTCAACAAGAAAACGTGTAGTTACATCACCCCTCTTCGGGACGACATAGATATTCATTTCCAGTCATTCACAACCAATCTCCAATCTGCAACTTACAATCATCCACTCTCAAAGCATTTTGAGTCCATAATTGAGGTTAAATTCGATTAAATCAATGAACTCAGTACGAATAGAACAGTGTTTAAAGATTTAGAAAACCTTATTGAAACAATATGTCGCAAAAGTGATGGTCTTCCAACCCATCCTCAGCGGTACAGCAGTTACAATACTTTAATTCTGGCTGAATTGTTACAAACCGAAGTTGAATCATTGCCACGACCAGTGTTGACAATCCAACCTCCAAATCCTCGCTCCAGGCCTTCGTTTCAAAAATCTTAGGCAAACTCCGCACAACGAATCAGACGTTCACCACCCTACTCGTCAAAGGAGCCTTAAATTACACAAATGTTGCTCGGATTTATGAATTTTTGAAAAAGACGTATGACATTAACATCAGCACAATATTCCCACTAACTAACCACTAAAACAAGCGTAATTTCAAAATTCACTTACCCCACCCCACCTCAACTTCGGAAAGATGCGAGTCTCCAAATAGACGCATCAACCAAACAAAACGAAGCATCAGGCAATCGGCCAGATCTATTCCCCATCCACATCCTAACCTGACCCATTCATTTTCATCTTCACCCTAAGATTCTATTCTCTTTCAAGAATACCTCGATATGTTTGGTATTCATTTGGCGTCTTAAAAATTGTTTTGAACTAAATGTATCCAAATGTCAATCTACGACTGGCATATTGATGAGATAATCCCTAAGGTCATCGCTTGGTTTAATCAAACGATGGTCTAAAAAATTTTGTAACCCTTGTGTGACATGGTAACTTTAAATTACCTTTGTCCGGCCCCTGGATTGTGGATTGTGTTTCCCTTTACAATTCTATTTCCTTCAACACTAATCCTCGTAATTTATGTTACACTGTCCTCGTCTCTTCTATATTCCAACCCATCGCACCTCTTATAGTACCAATGAACCAATCTCCCGCATGCTCCATAAGGTCAACTCAAAAATCCCCCTTTTTGATTTTAACCTGAACACTTCCCGTCTTAAGCTTCAACTCCTCCACCATTTCCTTACTTCCTAATCCTTAATTGTTATTAATTTTAAAGTCCTAGTTTTTAAATTAGTTTAAGTATTAAGCGAAATAAATGGGGGCCTAAGCCCCCACCAAAATTTATTAAAAAATCACTAGTGGACGTGTTGCTACGAAAACGGTTCTGCCGGTTTTTGAGAAGTTTTTGTGTTCCGAGATATTTCATGAGCTTATGGTTTATCACCGTTTTCATGACCTTGGTCAGACGGAACACAAGTGCAATGGGTCTGTAGGTAGAAAGAGAAAAAGAAAGTGTGCATTGTGAATGAGTGCTGGAATGGCTTTTTAATGTTTTTGACGAACGACCAACAATTTTTGCTACTTTTGGGACATTGCAGTATTTTTTGCACATGCCTAAGTAAGGCGTTGCAATCATTCCTGGATCGTTTGAACTTTTTCCAATTTTCTTCTGTCGGGTTGGTCTTCTAAATTTGAATAAATATTTAAGCCTGACAGCCTTCTTACAGTTCGAGTTGTACCATGCCTTTTCTTTTGATTTGATACTTTCCTTCCGATGAGTGATAAAGGATCTCATTCCAAAGAGAATAGTTTTTGTGGTTATATCAGCAGCGGAATCGAGGTCCTTATCAAGGAAACATAACGACCAGTTTAAATTCTTAAAGAAGGTGTTAAGTTCGCTCAAATTGGCTTTCTTTAGGAATCTTTTCTCAAACTGTGTTGTGGGTGTTCGAAAAATGAAATAACACTGTGGTTCGACGAGCCTAGAGTAGATAGAACAATAAGAGTATACTTATCAGGGTGAGGAGTTAAAAACAAGTTCAGGATGTTTGCCTCATGACTACTAACTTCTAACGATTAACGTCAAAGATCGCAACACACCGTCCTTAGGAAGTTGTCTGTCCAGAACGTCGAAGCCAACCAGAATTGTGTTTATTCAAATCGCCCGTAATCTGAATTTCATTGTGAGGATACAGGGATACAATTCTTTGAAGTGATTATTTGAAGAAGACAATATCTTTCAAATGACCGCCTAGGTTCTGCTTGCTCATAATGGTTGGCGTAGATCTCGTTTTTAACAGAGCTCCAAAGAAAGGAGCCGAGTCGATTGTTTCGCGACTTGTATGGCACTAGTCAAAAGCATTAGAAATTCTGCCTCCTCCTTTATCCCAACGCTAACTTACAATGATATTCCAACTGTCATTGGACAAAGGCAATCTGATTGCTGCACACTTTGCAATCAGTTCAACACTCGCAGATTGTGCTTTGTCTCTCCCTACACATGAGTGCGTCGAATCTTCAATGGGACAAATTCACTTTCGCAATCTTGTATTAGTACTTAAAGATCTTAATATACGAAAATTCACTGGTCCAAATGGTATACCATATCTTTCCTTCTTCTGACGAGGTGTTCCTTCACGCTGGAAAAACCATTTCTTAAGTTTATTCATCAATCCTACTCTTTAGAACTCTTACCGAGCATATGGAAAACAACATTCGTCCAGCCTGTCGCTAAGAAAGATGAATCTTCTTCTCTTTCCTCCTACAGGCCCACTGCACTTACGTCCCTTAGTTCTAAGGACATGGAAACGCTGATAAGCAGTCAGCTTATGAAATATTTCGACACGCGAAAGCTTCTCAGCGACTGGCAGTATTGTTTTCGCAGAAACAGGTCCGGTGGTGATGGTGATGATGGCATGTCTCACCGAAAAGTAGAACCAAATTGTATCTTGATATTTCTAAGATATTTGACAGAGTTTAGCATTAGGTTCTTTTGACGAAAATGTGTGCTTTCTTTCACCTTTCGGAACGTTCAATACAAGTTGTCTTGGATGGTTTCATGTCTTATATTCATAATATAAATGCTTGTGTGCCCTAGGGCTCCGTTCAGTCGTCGACACTCTTTTTATTTTTTTTTTTTTATTATTTCGCTGACGACAGTACACTCTGCTTTTCATATTCGTTCCCGGATTCACGTCCCTGCTATTCAGCTGTAGAACGGAGACAATTGGTAAACCACTAATGGAGTAGAATTTAAAGCTTACAAAACACAGCCATTATCCATGAATAGCACTTACGAGTACACCGTTGAAACCGAAAAAACTCTCCATTCTCGGTATGTGTGTCAGTGACTACCTGCATTAGAATGACAACATATTCGATCTGGTCAGGTGCTTTAAAAAACATCTCTGCACCTGTTAGATAGGATTCAAAACCGTGCGAAAAAACTCATAGGTGATACTTATATGAGTTGGTCAATAGACACCTTTGAACACCGGCGTAATGTCTCCTGTTATCGCTATTTCCACCACCAGTGTTCCATTGAAATCGCTAGTAACATTTCGCGCCTTCAAACCTTCAGACTTAACATCCGTCTCGCTATAAATGCTCATCAGTATATTATTAAGCCCGTTATCAGACGGACTCTAAAATATAGCGACTCATTCCTAAGCCGTAAAACCCGCTTATGAAATGCCCTTCCGAGCTCTCTATTTCCTGGCCGTTATAACTTGCAAACATTTAAAAACAATGTAAATCGGTACCTCTCTTTTCTTTCTCCTTAAATTCTCTTCGCCCGCGCTGTGTGCAAACATTGTAATGGTACACAAATCCCTTTGGCGCACGCTCATTATAAAAAAAAAAAACTTAGCACTATTCAGTTGAAGGAAGATATCGTTCTTACCCATACCCTTGAGTTCCGGCCACAAAAAATGGTTGTCATGTCTCGGTAGACCGTAATGGCTTTTCCGAGCTCATTTTCAACAAAGTAAGACCCTATAACACTTCCGGTCCATAAACCGCACCAAACATTCACTCATTCTTGGTGCGTTGGCACAACCTAAATCATTTACGAATTTTCGGTGCCCCAGATGCGGCATTTTTGCTTAATAACGTAGCCGCCAATATGGAAATGACCCTCATCCGAAAACACTACTTTTTTGCAAACATCAATGTCATGATGCATATTTTTCAGGACCCAATCCGAGAATGTACGGTGTTGCTGGTGGTCGATCGACTTCAGTTCTTGCATTAGTCGGACCTTGTTTGCATGGAGAGCTAAATCTTTTGTCAAAATTCGTTGCGATGTGGCTGCAGAGAGGACAAGCTTCTGTGAACGGTGACTAATGGAGATGTTTGGGTCGTTTTGGCATCTTCATATCTTGTGCTGAGCCCGTCTCTTGAAATTGTTTGATTATGTTGCGGATACATAATGCGTGTAACGTTCTATGGTAAATTTTCAAATTCACCATATGCCAACCGTACTTGCGCCAGTTGTAAAATATTATTAAAAATTAAGTTAAAGGTTATCATTCTTTACGAAAAGGCTAACGTCACATCCTAAACCTATTCTGGAGTTTTTCATGAAGGTCTCACATAGTCCTCAGGCATAAAAGGTCGCGAATCCCGACGTCATTGCATCATACGGCATATGTTGTACATCAAACGAAATTTAAAAGACGCTGATGCGCCTGAGGAAAAAAATTCTCCTGGCATTTCAGTTAAATAAAGACATTGTCGTTGTCCTTGTTGTTATAAATATTAAGCAGACATTTAGTGTATTTCTTGAACTCCTCTGAGTAGTTTTCTATGGCAATTAAATAAAAAAAACAAAATCCAACTTTCATTTAAGTTGGAAAGGAATACTCAATTAACCATAACAAAGGTCCAAGCAAGTGACGAAGGCATCTGTCAATAAGGACAATATCCCACTACACGCTTGACTTCTTGCAAATCAAATATTTAGCCCCCTTTTAGATAAAATCAAGTCTCAACTCAGCTAGCAAAGACTGTATACCGAATTCACAATATAGCTTGATATGGCATTGAACTTTATGGCAGGTTAGCTGCCAGCTCCCGACTGCCGACTGACTTCTGCCATCTCATGTCAACTACACTTTTGTTGATTTTTTGTAGATTATTTACACAATAAGCTTATCCCAAAGAAAACCAAGAGATACCAGATATGGGAAGGAGTACGAGAAGTTGAATTCATCCTCAGGGTACACAAATGTGTACTCCGTTTACCTACGTCATAACATCTGATATTTCTGTTATATTTCGTTTTTTTCTTGCTTCTGGTCATTGCCTGAGCCCTTCCCTGTCCATGGCTTGGTTTGTGTTTTTCTGCCTCTGCCACATTTAACATTTAACCCTCCTGAGCATATGGATACATAAATAAATAAATCAGTGAAATCTTAAATCTTAACTTCATGTGCGTCCTTGTGTTCAGCTGGTGGCGGTGGTGATTGTTGTATGTGACTCGTATGTTACTCATGTGGATGTTTGTGTATTTTTTTATTTTTTTTTTTTTTGTGCCAGAAAGTCTGTAAAATGGATGCAAACAGTAATAATGCTCCGGAAGATTCCCTCATCCTTCTGCTTAACCAGAACTGGTAGTGGCAGTGTATAACCATTCCACATAAAACATTTACAACTTCCGTCCGGCTGGTTGTTTCCCTGAACAGAAGAAACGACCGCGGCGGCAAGAATATTTCTATATGTACGAGTATTTCATCCCGAAAAATGAATTTACAAGGACGAAAAAGGATTTCCTTTAGTACGGCGGCGGCGGTGCTATTCAGAGTGCCGTCATTTACCTGTCACAACAGCGAATACAAGCCGAGAAGGATGTAATAAAAGTTTATGACAAAAAACTTGGATATTTCAGGTATTTTAACCAGGGAGTGAGCCGTTAGGTGGGTGGGTAAAAGAATGCCAGCAGAGCGCTTCAATCTTATGCTCACGTAATCCTAGTTTGTAACTCCGGTGGGCTATAATATAGTTGTGAGTAGGGTGCGTGTATATGAGCAAAGTCTACGTTTAAGGAATGCTCAAGTGATTTATTCAAATTACGAGTTGGGAGATTGGTTTTTTTTTTCTTTTTTCGTTTTCTTCTTTTTCGGTATCCACTCTCAGCTGGATTTAACTCAAGGATGAAAGTTGTAAAAGAAGTTGTAAGTCTTGTGCTATTCCAATTGAGAAGAACGATCAAAAATGGGTATACACTCAGTACATAGTTTCACTTGCTTAGTTCTGTTTTTGACGAGAAAATTAAAAATTTACGAGGTAAAAGAAGAACAGATTCGTGTAGTTTATAGTTCTTTTGAGTCAGGTCGTCATAGTGATGTTGTACAAGTATCGTAAGTTTGAAGCAGGTCTCAGAGGAGTGAATGGACAATCAGAAGAAATTCATGACTTGGACGTGAAGGATGCGAGATCGAAGAGTTGGATAGAGCAGCAAAAAGATTGTCACAACTCATAAAAAATTTACATTACATTTGAAGTGCTTCTATATGAACCCAAATGACATTACAAAGGACTAAGTTGCAAACCTGTTTCCCTTTAATGAATTTGATACTCATGGAGGTGACATTATGTAAAATAGACTGCACGACTTTATCCCGTCAAACTAAAGGGCCGAATGTTATTCGTCATATTAGAAACAAGAACGCATTTCTGATAGACTCCTTTCCCGATTGTACTTACACCGGTAATAATTTGATTCTAATCTTGGCAAACAATTCCAAGACAGCTTCACCACCTTGGCTTCATTGACCAAATCAGCACTGAAGTGAAGCACTTCGAGGAGGATTTACTCATTTGCAAACCATTTCTACAATCAGATTTTGATTTATAGCCCATCCTAGTATTCGAGCCTTAGGTAAACTGGTGACAAATAATTTCATTTGACCAACAGATGTTCCGAAGTTTGTCATATTAACGAGGGAAAGTCTTGAAGTGCACCTGATTACTATCCGAATTTATCCATCAATGGATTCTTAGTTTGGACATTTTAATATCAGCCTGTTGCACCAGTTGTGTCTATACAATAATATCTTTACTTTCTTACCACTCGTTGATCGTTTTTTTTAATATGGAACGTGGCAGTATCTATACGCGATACAATCGTACTGAAACGGTGACAAGATCTCTGTATGAAGGGTAGATTACCAGACATGGTGTGTGAATCTAGCACAACAGTTCAAAGGTGACCTTTTAAACTATTGATGCCTCTAACTGACATCAATCTGAGAATGGTAGCATAACATTCAGGATAAAATGGAATCATAGAATAAATGCAGCAACATCAAAACTTGCTTACAGAATGACATTGAGGATATGTTCCAATTTCTTTGAACCAGCTAAAGATGATACATACATGTCCTCGTCTCTATGAAAGCTGTTTTATGAGTACCCGGATTTTAATATAGGTGGCGCTACTGCGCCAAAATGAGTATAACCTCTTTTAGCCCGCTTGCCAAAATTTGGTGACAATCCAACGCTTAGTTTCGTTTTGATCATGGAAAAAGAGCAATATCGCTCCGTGACCCGATTCTTGCTTTTGAGTGGCAAAACCTGCGAAAAAATCAAGCCCATTCTCGATGGTGTGTATGGGACAGTCTCTAGTGTTTTTTATAAAATCCTGCCTTACAGGCTTATAGGGTGCCCATACATCCATGGCAGCAAGGATACGCCTTGCCATCGCTCACTGTCAATTCTTTGATATAAAAGCAGGACTCGTATTGGAGGCAAAAAGTTCCACCCTTGGTAAGGATTGAGGCCGACATAAAACCTTTTACTGCTGTTAGGGTCACAGCACTTAGTATCTTGCAATTCTACATTAGGTCAAAGGCCCTTGCCGCGACTTTGGGCTTAAACCACAGCCACATTGACGCTCCCACAAGTGGGACTACCTCAACAAGTCAGACCCGGACCGAAGTCCAGGGGACTTCAGACTCCCATGGTACCGTATTTAAAGTCCTGGTAGACACTACCGGTGGTCCTGCCGCCGAACAGGACCTCTGACCGGCCGCTTATAACGCTTATAATCGTAGCAGCATTCGGAAGCGTTAAATACCGAAAACCTTTACAATAAGATCAGTACATTTTGCTCTGGCCCCGGTTTTTATTTGAAAACGTCGTTGATGGGCGAAGCCTTGATAACTGGACGGAGGCCCGGTGTGTATGGGATACATTCACCTTCCCGTATAGCCGTTTACCATTGGTAAACCACAGAGGAACCCGTGGACAAAATCCATGATCTCGTATTGGCGGATCGCCGAGTAAAAATTCGAGAGTTGGCTGGATAGCAGGCAGCTCAACTGTGAAAGTTGTCCGCGCGATGGGTGCCGGGTTTGCTCACACAGAAGAACAGGTGCAATCATGAATCAAAAATGTGCTTGGTCCTGTTTGATTGAAATCCGGAGAGGTTTCTGCGTCGATGGGACATGGATTTATTAGTACACACCAGAGACCAAAGAACAATCGAAACAATGGGTTTTACCCGGTGAACGTGCTCCAAAGAAGGCGAAGACCGTGCATTCGACCGTGATGGCCACCATTTTTTTTTTTTTTTTTGGACGCCCGAGGTGTGAAAGATGTAAGAAGGGAAACTCCAAATAGTCAACGTCACAACCATAACAGGAGAACATTACGTCGATTTATTAGGCCGATTCAACGTCGATTTGAAGAAAAAAATTTTTGGTGAAGTAAAATGTGATCTTCCTATACGATAACCCACCGGCTCACATCTCCGTAGTCGCCACAGCCAAATTGATCGGATTGCACTACGAATTGCTCTAGCATCGTCCGTACTCTCCGGATTTGGTTTCTTCCCTACCACGGCTAGTTATGAAGAGCCCGCTCCTCGGATGCCAACGGGCCGCTTCAGTTAAAATCACGACCCGGCAGGTTTCCGGACTACGAATTGAAAGTATGCAACTGGAACGTTCGCACACTGTATGCACCTGGTGGTGCTCAAAAAACGTAGATCTGTCCTCACGGGGTACAAGGCAGATATTACAGCGAGCCAGGAGATACGGTGGATGTGATCAAGTATGCAAAAATGGAAAAATTGCGATAGCTGCCACAAAAGCCTGCACATGTGGATTTATCGCGGCAGATCGGATACGATTAATGTAATGGACTATAAATCGATAAGTGATAATCTGGCTGTGATCCGCATCAACTCATTATTCCTAAACATCAGCGTAATATGTACACATACCTCTATCAATGAAGCTGCAGAGTCTATCCTAGACGAAGTTTACGGAGCCTGTCCGGAGTATGTATGATATCAAATCAATATTCGAGGACTTCAATACCAAAATCCGTAACGAAAACATCTTCGGTGAATTAGTCGGAAAGCACAGCCTCCACGAAATGGCTTCCGGCTTATCGTAATACAGTGATAAGTTACAAAGACTATGAATCAATACTGGCACACACCAGATGGCCAAACCGTCAACCAAATCGACCATATGCAAACAGATATGCAACAGATATTCTGAATATGCAAACGTTCAGAAGGGCAAACCGTCATCTCTGACCACTTTCTTGTTCTAAATTCGGAGCTCTACTCTATAACGAGAAGAAGCTGCGAAACGTCCAGTGAAAGAAACTCAACATTGGGAGCTCTACTACGACTGGAGTAGTATCTGGGCGGGAGCCTCTCCGCAGTGCATTCATCATTCAGAAACGCCAAAAATCTGTGGAATCAGTATCGTGACATCATCAAAGAGGTATCCAAGACCACCGGAGGCTACCTGACATCACCGAAAAAAAGCCATTGAAATGATGGTGAGTGCACATCCTGAATGGAGGAAAAAAAATGTTTGCATCGGGATGTTTTTCAAGAAAGCTAAGCGACTAACAGCTGTCTTCTAACCTAGTATTCGAAGTACAGGGAATAGTAGATGTGTTTAGGCAGCCCTATCAGCAGCTTCTTAATGTGCATCAGGTAGAGAGAGTGATATGGTAAAAGAGAATACACATCCAGACAATGAAGAAGCCATCTGCCCTCTATATAGAAGAGCTTTTCAAACATGGTGGTGAAATTTTTGGTGGAGTCCATGCGACAAATTATCAGCCAGGTATGGGTGGATGAAGCCATGCCCGATGACTGGAATCTCAGTTCTATATGACCGATTCTATGTATTGTAAGCACTATAGAGACATACCTCTAACCTCTTGGAAAAGACCAACGAATTTCTGGTCTAGACTCACAATCGACATCAAAGCCGCATATAACAACATTCACCATCCAGTGCTCCACACGGCGAATTCGAGATCTCGGCAAAACTGATCCAGCTGTGTCTCGTGACGCTGGATAACACACGGTGCATTGTTCAGGTTCCTCTGAACTATTCCAAGCCTGTACCGGATTTCGGCAAGGAGATGCACTCTCATGTGATTTCTTCAATTTAATGCTGGAACAATAGTGCGCATTAGTCGCACCCCGCCATCGGTCATAGAAGCTTTTACGGGAATCGAAGCACAGGCGAAATGAGTTGGCCTTGAAGTAAATGAGGTCAAAACTAAGTACATGTCGTCAACAAACGAAACAACATCTGTCCACCGGCTAGGATAAGACACAACTGCTGACGACAGTAACTTTAAAGTGATTGAGGAATTTATCTACCCTAGTGGAAATTAGGCAAAGACTTACTCCAGGAAACCGTTGCTACTTTGGTTTGGCGAAATAATGGGTTCCTTACCCGGAAGGAGCCGAGTGCTGAATGATAAACAGGAAAGCATAACAGATATTGAACACTTTTGAGAGAAAAATCCTTCGTCGAACATTTGGTCCCGTACGCGATTGCATGTAGTTAAAAAAAAAAAAAAAAAAAAAAATGCTACCGCAAAGAGTGTTTTCAGATCACTGCCTCCAGGAAATAAGGAGGACCGAACCTCCGTCTAGACCTTGGTTTAGACAACTTTAACGAGGACATGCAGAACGAATGGATATCAATGACATAGAAACAATGCGCCTTAGGTGTCTCGCCTAAGTAGAAAGGTACCTCAACCGACTTGCAGTGCGCATCTGCATACTGTTAGCTAAATATTGAGCTAACTGGAGAGGCTTATACGTTGAAGGCCAGGTTCATCCCAAGCTGTACCGCCATGTTAGTGAGTAAATAAGTAATCAAATGATTTCATCTACCATGGTTCCGCAGTTACCAAGAGGAGGTACATTGCCCTAACGGACAGCTGTATCTGTGGGCTCAGTAGGCAAGACCGATTTCCTTTAATCACCCAATTTTGTTTTGAATTACTTTTTTACTAAATAAAAAAAAAAAAAATGATTTTGAGTGATGGAAATCTTTATTTGGACCTGTGTTGATACACATTTGCGCCCGTAAACTGTCTAATATTTTCCTTAAAGGCTGCGATTGTCTAAGGCTTGTTGGCATAAACCCGCGACTTTAAGTAGCCCCAAAGAAAGAAGTCTGGGATGGTTAAATCGTACAACTTTGGGGCATACCAAATCGCCAAAATGGGAGACTACGCACCATGAAACGCTTCCTTCACAATATCCATTGTGGCTTGTGCTGTGTGTGCGATTGCAGCGTCTTGTTGAAACCACATGTTTACCAAGCCCCGCTCATCCAATTCCGGCAGTAAGAAGTCGTTTATCATGGCCCTGTAGCGTTCGCCAGTAACAGTGACGGTATTGCCGATGACGTACTAAAAAAATACGGCCCAATCACTCCTCCCGCGTGAACGCCGCACCAAATCTGCATCACACGCAGATTTTCAGTGTCTCAACCACTAAGATTTTGCTTATTGATTTGATTTTCGACACAAAGTCGTTCTCTTCGTTGTTGAGATTGAGGATGGCTTTACAATCAGGATACGACTGACGGAGGCATTAACTGATGCACTGTTTGCACTTTGTATGGGAACATGTGTTAGTCTTTCACTAAAATTCGCTGTAGGGTCCGTCTAGTGATGCCCAATTGTGTGGCCCGCCGTCTGGTTGATGTTTCTTCATTCTCAGCGACACCGGCAGTTACAGCCGCGGTATTCTAGGCCGAATGACCAGTCAGGTGGCGGCCACGCCCTGCATGGTCTCCTGTTGTTGTGTTCGAGTCGAGTAACTAAGCGCCGGAATGTTTGCCCAGTTGGCGCGACACGATTAGGAAATCGACTTCGAAATTCACACTGCGCTTATACCACCGACCGATTATTATCGACACAATTATTCCACTCTTTTGCGGAGTATAGCGCTCCATTACTTGTCGGCTTGTATACTGCAGCTGTCTAGTTCACAAATGTCAATTATGATTGACGTACAACGGCATATGCAAATATTATATAGGGTTTTTCCAATAGGGACTTGACAACTTTGAATTTAATTTGTGAACGCACTCTTTCACTAATCATCAAACTGTCACTGTCATTTTATAAAGTAAACTCAACATTTTCATCATGGTAAAGTACACTAACGAGCAATGTCTGCAAATTATAAAAATTTTCTACAGATATTCGGTGTCGCAAAATCATCTTCAGTGACGAAGCTAATTTTTGGCTCAATGGGCTCGTCAATAAGCAATATATGCGTTATTGGTCGGGTGAAAACCCACATGTGCTTCATGAATCACCACTTCATCCACAAAAAAAATGGTGCAGTTTGCATGCCGGCGGCGTTATTGGTCCATATTTTTTCGTCGACGATAACGATAGTCACGTTACTGTGAATGGTCAGCGTTATCGCGCCATGATCACCGATTATTTTTGGCTCGAATTGGAAGATATGGACTTGGACGACATGTGGTTGCAATGCCGCTTGACTATTTTCTGTGGGGCTACGTTAAGTCATTGGTTTATGCCAACACGCCGACGACGTTGGAAGAGCTCAGAGTCTACATTGAACGCGAAATAGCGGCCGTTTCGGCCTAAATGTGTGGCCGAGTCGTTGAAAATTGGGTCCAACGAATCGACCGCTGCAAACGTGCCCGCGGTGGCCATATAAACGAAGTCGAGTTCCATTCATAAATGTTTTGATTGTACTTCAAGCCAATAATAAAGTTTTTGAAATATCTCAAATGGTTTGCCTTTTATTTAAAAAAAAGTTGTCAAGTAGTTATAAGAAAATCCTATACTATCTTCCGATAGGGTGGTTAATTTTGTGCCACCTTGTATAATATGCGGATTAAGGAATACTTGGCCGTTTTAGGAGAAACATACTACACGTGATCTTCCGTTCCGTTTGTAGTGACAGGGAATATAAGAGGGTGTTTAAGAACGAACTGAACGCGCTGTTTAGCGACATCGGTCTACAAATCCAACGTCTGAGTTGGCCGGGCCATGTTATGCAAGTAGGAAGTTGAATAGGATAGTTTGTTGAGACCCAGATTTACCTAGGACTGTAGCACCAGTTTAGTAAAAATTTTAACGTAAACTGATTAAGTAGGAATCCGTCCCAATTCCATCGATGTACGCTGCATGAGCTTTCGAAAACAGGCTTCTGCTAGCCCTTAAAACGGACTTGAATCCACTGAAACACTAAAACAAACATCTCCGTTCAGTATAAAATAAAACACCGTTAATTAAATGTTTATGTACTTTTTGTGCATTTCATTTTACAATTGTTTTTATTTTTTTTTAATTCATGTCTCTTGCAATATTCATCTTCATTAATAATTAATTAATTAATTAGTAATAATAATTCTTCCTCAATTACATAATCAAAGGGTGTACCATTCAAATTGTTGTTTTTTTTTATTTTATTTTTTTTTTTATTCACTTAAACTGTTTAGCATCTGCTTAACTACAAATACATTGTGACGTTTGTGTCTACGTCACGAACGTCATGTCACTTTACATAATTTTACTCTTTAAATTGTTATTCGTCTTCATTTTGTTTTTGTTTTATTCTTTAGAATTTCTTAAAAATATTCAAAATTGTTTTTCTTCATTTTTCGTTCATCTATATATAAAAGCTTTTTTTGGAATTTTTTTTTATAAACTTTTTGTTGAAGGAAATTGTTAATCTAACTCGAAATGGGTTTTTTTTGTTTTTGTTTTTCTTACGACAGATGTTGATGTTAGGGTGGAGATACAGATATGAGAATTCGTACACACCCTGTAGAACTTTGCTGTGACAAATTCGTAAAAATTGCGATTTTTTTTTATTAATTTTGTTTGTTTAATTTGTTTTTGGCAACGGGACTGACTTCCTTTCTGTGTCCTTTCCTTACTGAAAGCAAAAATCGTTTCAACTGAAAGTTTAAAAGGAGGAAGAGTGAATCATTTTATCTGCGCCTTGTGGAGGTGGAGGAGATTCCTGTGTCACTTGGTGTTTGTCTGCAGGACAAAGGACTGCAGATGGGTTGGGGTTGATTGGTTGGAATGGAAGTGGAATAGGATGAGATATGGAAGTTTGAAAAGATGAGGAAGTAAAAAATGTGAAATAGAATGCAGGTAATAGAATGGAGGAGAGGATGACAAATTTTCGCACAAACTATTCCTGTGAGAACATCTTGTTTGCGTGGCCCTTTGACAATTTTTATCTCTTCTACCTCTGTGTCTCACTCTAACTGTGTTTGTGTGTGTGTGTGTGTGTGTATTATTAGTGTTTGGCTTTTCAGAAAAGGGGGTGTTGAAGGAAGGTGGTTTTCAACCTCGCAGATGATTATCCTAGAATCTTCTTGAAATAGCTCGGTGTATCCGGTTTGGTTAGGGAGCGTCTACGATTTGGCTTGAAGGGTGGATAGGTTTCCTCGTTGAGGAAATTTCTCGTCGGATGAGGGGCTGCTGCCGTTGCTGTTTCTGTTGCTACTGATGTTGTTGTTGCTGTTGCCTTGGTTGTGGTTGCTGTGGTGGTGGAAATAAAACCAGGACCATCGGTTGAGGGATTGGTCGATAAGGAGGAAGACACGCTGTCACCACTATTACCGAGAGGAAGTGATGGCGTTGGTTGCAGCTCTGTTTTTTCTGTGACCTGTTTATTCTGTTCCTCTGACTGTGTATCGATTGTGTGAATTGAAAAGGCTGGCGATGATGTCACTTCAGCTGGAGTTGTTTGCTGCCGGGTGCTATTAGGGCTGATGGTCAGGAATGACTGAAGAGGGAAGTTATTGCTGCTGCTGCTGGTGACATCTCCGCTGCCGGTTGTCGTAATTACGATTTCCGTAATTCTTTCAGTTGGCATAGCAGTTGCTGCTTCTACCTCTGCCGTTTCAGATTCAGGTGATGTGGCTGATTTTATTGTGCTGCTTTTGCTGGAAAAACTGGCGGAAGCATCTCTTGTGGAAGCCTCATACCGGGCTGTCGTTGTGGCCTGTAATTGAATTTCCGATGAATTTGTTGGTACTTCCTTGTGAGCTATTTCCAGTCGCACTGATTTTTCCACTTCTCCGGTCCATTGTGGTGCGGAGGGAATCGTAGTCTGTTGTAGGCTGGGCTCCTCTTGATGTACATTTGCAATTGTTGTGCCGGGGGATTCGTCATCATCGTCTCGAATGCCGGTTATTCCCGTAAGATCCTGGGAAACAGAATGAGGCCAGTGATTAGCGTAGCCTTTTGGGGGTGGAACATAGTGTGATTTTACCAGTAGCATTGGCGGTATGAAATGATTATCGTTGGTCTCTTTGACATGTGGATGGTTAGTCTCTTCGGTAATGATATTGCTGCGTTGCTGCTGGGGATGCATTGGATGACCGATGGTAGCTACTTGTGTAACGGGGACTATACCTGCTGTGGTTCCAATTATTGATGGACCTGATGTTATAGACGAACTGGATGTGATGGAGGGAGCCGATGTTATGAAGTGAGCTGATGTTATGGGCGAATCTGTAGTTATGGCTGCAGTTGTGGGAAGTCCAGATATTGTGGTAAATTCGAATGTGGTTTCATCAGGGGTAACAGGTAATTCAGTAAATGTGACCGGCATTGTGGTCGTTGTGTCATCAATTGCTACAGCCATTGTCGATGTTGTTGTAGTTGCTGGCTCAATGATGGTTGTGCTCTTTATGGTTGGCATTGGTTTGAGATCCTGTGGCAGGACTTTTTTTATATGTGGCAGTGGTTCGAAAATCTCATTTGAGGCATCATCAGGAATGGGCTGATCGCCCATCATCATTTCCTCAGGCTCTGGCTCCCTATGATGTCCGCGACTGCTGGACTTTCTTGGGGCTTCTGTTGGTTTTTTTGTCTGAATAGCAACAGCTATTTTTTTCGCTGATTTCTTCACCGGCATTGGAATCTCACCAGGAATTCTAGACGGTTGGTCTGCTTGCATTAACTCATCCACATTGAATTGTTCAATGAGCTTCTGAACGGTGTTCTTCTCCGTTTGAACTTGCTCTGTTGTATCGCCTCCGATTTTCATGGGAATCATTTCAATGTCGTTGTTTTCATTGTTGTCGGTGGAGATGCCTCGAATAATTTGCAACGACTTGAAGTGTGAATTTGTTATGTCGCTGAGTTTCTTTGACTCTAGACGTTCCCTGGGGCAGAGAAGCTCCCGCATAATTCGTTCACGGTCCTACAGGATAAAATGTGAATGAGCCGTTGAATAATTTATTCGAATAGAGAGGGAGAAAAATTAAAAAAATAAATCACGTACTCTGTGATCCTTAAATATCATAAATACGGGATGAGGATAAAAATGAAAATGTAGCTGCTCACCTGTTTACCGCGGCACATCTGTCTTATGAGTCCCTCTTCACCGCAGTTGCGTATTAATTCAACGCTAGCTGTGTCTGCCATGTACTGCATAGTTAAAGAGGGTAGGTCCTTAAGGATGCATGCCTCGGCCCATGTTGGAACTAAAGGGACACAAGAAAGCAAGAAAAGTAAAATGAATACGTAATGCATATTAGGGACGATGTTGGAATGAAATTCATTGAGACGTGATGCACACATTAAAAGCATGACTTGAATTAGTCCACGGAGGTGGGTTTAAAGGGAGGATTTTGGGGTAGCAGAAAGGTTATTCAAGGTTACTTACCGGGCATTTCACAGAGGAATGATGCTGTTTCTGGTCCACCGCATCGGAGCGCATGCCAGCGGTAGTCACGAATTGGATCGATAACTGCACATAATGGAGACTCCATCAGTGGCAGAGATTCAGCCCAGTAGCCAGTGTTGGCGGCTAATGATCTGGAATTTCTAAAAAAAAAATACAAGTGAGGTTGCTATTTGCAGAAAAAAAAGGAGTTTATGAGAAAATATGTCAGAAAGGAAGTGCAAATATCAAAAGGGAGGGAAGGAAGGAATGTTTCAGGACACTAGAAGTAAGATGATTGGGATTTAGGGTAGAAAGTTTACATTGTTAGTGAATTTTGTCATTCTACAGGCTGCATTCAGGAAAAATAGAGTACGTAGCCAATGCAATATAACTCATTTGCGCATGTCATCTGGGGATTAAGCGGGGACACGTAACTTTTTAGTATCAAGTTGGTCAGTAAATCTCTGACAGCTGACAACTGTGAACACTCGTCTGCTTGTGTACCGTATTCGGTTAAAAGAAGTGCGTCAGCAGCATAAGACGCTTACGATGAAACTTTTTCACAAAGCTAATTGGATGATGTTCAAGTTTAAATTATAGATCTTGGGAAAAACAATGATGGGCTGTTGCAGCGAATCAATTCTTGATATTTGGAGGGAAAATGGAACCTTGATCCCCAAAGCAAAAATGCCAGGTGTTCCTAGGAGCACTATTACTGAAGATGATGGTGGAAGACGCATGCATGCATAGATAGACGGTCTATTTGAAGCTGCTCTATGCAAGCTCTGGCATCATCTTCAGCATGGTACAAGTCCTGTAGAGCGTTCTGTCTGTGGGCTGCTTTAGCAGTGCGTGAATCGAGCAACTGCTCGATGATTTATAGATCATCGGGACTCTATTGGAACGTATGTTGTCGGTCCAGTGGTACTGGGACTTACGACATCTTCAAATTCAGTGCCTTCTTATGAAATTGATTCAAGGCGAACAATGACTTCTTGGATATTACGTTCCAGTTGCCTTCGCTCAAGAATCATTTCCGCAGATAGTCTTTTGGTTCACCTAACTCTGGACAAGTGGGTTATAGGCATAGTGAACCGTGATTTGTGTTCGAAGCTTCGGCAAAACTTGGTGATGGTCTCGGGATGAATTGGAATCCAGGCCAATTGGACGTAGTTGGAAGCATGACAGTAAAGGGACTAATATCTGTATGCTTAGGCGTAGGTATATAGTCACTTGATGAGGACATATATGTATGAAGTCGGTGGTGGTGTTGTAAGGTCAAAACGGTTCGGATGTGTAGTAACTTCCATTATAATTAGCAGTGGTGACAACAACCGTAGACGGCATTTTTGTCGACATATTTTGAAAGAAAGACTAGATACTTTGCGTGGGGGTGACCTTATCAATGACAATTCTGCGATCGAAGCGGCTACATGTACCACCTAAAATGAACACTAAAATACTGAAATGAATCTCTAGGAAGTACATCGTTTCGTGTATAAGGCGGAGCAGTGTTAATGTGTTTGCGGGAGTCTACAGAATGACAGAACTGACACTTGAAGTCGAGGAACACCCAACAGAGGTATGATTGCGAACATCGATATGGAATTGAGTTGTTGATAGTCGCGTCCAGACGTGGATAATATAAATCAAATCTTAGCGTCAGTTTAGGTGCGACTGCAACTATTCTCGCTCCATAGAGCAGCCTACGACGAAAACTATACGGAAAGTCTTTATTTGTGTTGACTTATAGACGCTGTAGGTGTCAGACTTGACATTCACCATGTTGTGGCGGTTGTAGTTCTCCGATTTGATGTACTCGGAGGAATTACTTACCAACGCTAAGAATTCAACAATCTTGTACCAACCTTTCAGCATATCATTAAACATGGAACTCAAGTCATTGTGCGTCCGTTCATAAATAAGATATACTATCCGGCGATTATATGGGTCTTAGGAGTTTGGTTCTAATTTTGAGTGACAATAAGACCTTATTGGAAGATAAACTCGACATTGAAGGATAATAGGTGAAACCCAACTGCTATTCACTTTATGTTTTAGCTATCCACTGTGGATTAACATCAAATAACATGAGGGTGTTTCTCTGTTGCATATGCTGTATCCAAAGACGTAGCTTGATTGGAAATATATAGTACTCCGAGTCAACATTTATTGTTTGGATATTTATAACACTGGGAAAGTGATTTGCGTCAAATGAAACATGTCTGGAAGCATAAATCTGTTTCGAAACTTTGAGCCAGCTGTGTTACCATAAGCATCCTCTTATCTTATTTTGGGGTTTACACACCTAAAATGGTCTCAACCATTCAGCAAAAATATAATTTAGAGCTGGGAGCTGCCGTTGTCCCGTAAAGATTTAGCGTGCCTATAAGTTTGTCAACTCATTATCGCTTGGATAATGTGCCAGTGCCAGGTGGGTACCACGAGGAGTTAGCAGATTGTATGTGTCATGTCGAGGACTTGAGTGATATACGATCGGTAAAGCGATTACAGGCGTTCAACTTCATTTCACCTTACTGTTCTAGTATTTCAGATTTTCTTAGGCATACTCTGGCAGCACAATCCGGGGTGGGCCTGGGCTTATAATAAAATGCCTCTCCAGTTAGCGTAGTCGCTGCTTATCTACTTGTACTTTGGTTAGGGTCCCCCTCCACTTATGCATGCCTCTTAATGCAAGGTCTCCCTATACTGCATTGTCATCGGTAGTTGGAAAAGATGAGAGGACATGAGGGTCTTATATAGAGTTTCATTAGTGTTTCGTAACAAAACCTTATAGCTCATTTGCTCTCCTTTGCTATAGAAACAACGATTGGCTAGAGTAACTCTTCACTTGATTTCTAATGGGATCTAATTATCTGAAGAAATAGCGCAGCTACCTCAAGCCTATAGCTGGAAAATTGTACCTATGGTGTTGACCTTCGACTTGCTTTAATCCTTCTTTAATGTCAAAAGTCTCGGAGAGATCAAACATCTCAATTGCCATTTTACGTAATCTAACGTGGTTGGTTGGGATACCGAGGCTATATTGTTATCCTCACTTCTCACATCTTGCTTGGGTGAACCGAATTTTTGACGTTCACTGCCCAGAAAAAATGGTTCGTTCGGCTTGAAAGCGAAATTTGGGATAGTCCTCGCCATTTAACAGTATGCCGAAGAGAGTTTTCCTTTTCCTTTTCTTTTATGGTAGCATGAGGGCTCATCAAGTTGATGTTGGCGAACGGAGCTTGTACATCCTGAATGGTGGTGATATCTGTTTTGCAGCAGTCGGGGGCATCTACTTGTTGTTTGACAGCACGTAATTTTCAGACATATATGTATATCTCTCTAATCTTTTTCCTCTAATTTGAATAGATTTGTTGATAGACTTGTTGCCAAATGCATTTCGAGTCGATTACATAAACTCATATGCGCCTTTCAACTACACTGAATTGCGTGATCTAGGTTTAATCTGTTGTATATATGTTAGATTGTATCGTAAAAAAGCTAACTCCGCTCTGGGCTTTATCAATTACTGGTCTAAGCTTTCAACCCTTATGTCACCAAGTTCCTTCATACAACATTTGTTCGCCTTCTTCTTAGATGCGCTAGCCAAGTTTGGCCAAGCCACTACAATGCAGGTTTTTCCGATTCGCTTGACAACTGGAACCTATAGACTTATAGTCTCTCCGATATATAGCTATAACATTGGTACTTCAACTTATCTCTCTTAACAGCGACCCAGTTAATCTTAGGTCTGCACCCCTCTTTCGACCCAATGAAAAAATTATTTCTATTCGACTTCTACCTCAACAAGCTGTCCCCCCATTTCTTTATTCTTTAACGCCTACAGATAATTTTGCTTTTTGGGGGTGGCGGTGGTGTAGTGGTATATGCATACACTCCTCAAGCAGAGGGTCGCGGGTTCGAATCCCGTGCGAGGCAAAACTCGGAAAAAGTCTTTTCGTAAAATTTGCATGTAGTTATATGAGAATCCCGTCGGGGTCAACTCTGACATGAAGGCATAACACTGATGTTGGAGTGGTTGCTGGCTGGGCTTAATGCAACGAACTAACAATTAGCACGTACTTGAGACCCACTGGTTGAGGATGCATTTGCTCGTCCCGTCCAGTTTGACAAACACCTCTGGGAAAAATATTAAAACCTAATACACATGAGTTTCAAACTACTACACCACCCGCCCGCGCCCTGAAGAAAACCCCTTGGTGCGCGCGCGGAATTATAAAAAAAAAAATTATTTTGCTATTCCTATGTCAAGAATTTAAATGCGATTGTTACAGGTTTTTATAAATCGTCAAGAAATTTTTACTTTTTGTAAATTTTAACAAGACCTGCTACTCACAACTTATCTGTTCCCAACTAAAGGATGCCCCAAAATTTACGCAATAAGCAATTTTGATGGAAAACACAGGTTTTATAGTGAAACTTCTTACGCGTCGTTTGGCAATAATTTGAACGTAAAAGCGGTATAAAATGATTCCGAACTCCGATGAAACGAAAAAGCGACATAAGGTAAAACTTCTTACGACTCGTTGGTCAATAGTTCTGGACTTGGATGAATGGGAAAAGCGATATAAATTGAAACCGCACTTCGATGGAATTAAAAAGCTATATGAAGTGATTTCGAAGTCTGGTGAAACGAAAAGCGACATGAAGTGAAACTTTTTATGGTTCGTTGGGCAATAATTCCGAACACCGATTAAAGTAAACAGCGAAATTAAGTGATACTGCACTCCGATGAAGCGAAAAGCGATATGAAATGATTCCGGACTCTGATGAAACGAAAAAGAGACATGAAGTTGAACTTCTTATGGCTTGTTGGGCTACAATTTTGAATTTCGATAAAAGGAAAAAGTGACATGAAGCGATATCGCACTCCCATGGAACGAAAGAGCGACATGTAGTGAAACCTTTTGTATTAATGCTAGTTGGGCAGTAATTTAGTCATTTGTGTTAAAAGACATATGCACATAGAGCCATGCCTGGTTTCGTATGAGTATGGCGAGTTCTCATGAGAATTTACATGGGAATTAGCTTTATATGTTGTAGAGTATCCCTACCACATATCATCAGTCGTGCAGGATTTGTTATTTGTCGCGTTTGTATAGTATGTCGAAGTAATTGAGGTTATAAAGAAGTGAGAAATACATCCACCAAAAATTCCTCAATTACGAAAAAGGGCTTCTTTTATCAATTTCTTAAAAATACGTTTGATCTGTGGTAAGCATCCTCATTTTAACCTTTCAAGGAGCTTCGTGATGTCTCACTTCATTCACCTAGCTTTCTAGGGGTTTCCTTTGCATAATTGTGGCTGAATTTGCTCTTTCAAGGCATGGGTGGTTGTGGGCTTCTTAGCACCAATTCTAAATTTCGATAAACTCCCAAGAAAAAGGTCCAACGGCGTTAAATCGTATGTTCTGAGCAGCCAATTCTTATCACCAAAACGGGAAATTACACGAAAATGAAATGACAGAAAATAAAATGAAACGAACAGTGGCAGTAATTGAAGTTTTTCTTGGACTGTATGATATGTGGTACCGTTTTATTGAAACCACATAGCGTCCACATCCATATCTTGCAGTTTGGAAGTTTATGTACAAAAAACTGGACTTTCATGTTATGCCGCGATTCCATCATAGCGACCACCATCAACTGTTATTGACTGACCAGGCAGCATTTTCAAGGAAGAATATAACGATGATGCCTTCGGCCCAAAATCCGCACCAAGCAATTTTGATGATAAACAAAGCCATCAAGATGGAAATGAGCGAAATCGATGAAGATGATTTTGTTTGAAAAATCAGCATCCACATGCTTTTGTTCCATAATCCGTTCTTTAGGTTTATGCACTTTGTCTGCATGAAGATGCAAATCTTTTGTGAGAATACCATGTAGGGAGCTTCTCGAAATGTCCCATTCTTGTCCACGGTACCGATTTGTTGTTTTTGAACTCTCAGTAACTGATTCGACGTTTTATGTTGAACGACTTCTTAAAGGTCGGTCTGAGTGTTTAAGATCACTTATTGATCCACACTGATTAAATTTTTAATTTAATATGTTCATAGTTGCTGACAAACCTTCATTATTTTTAAAATATTGCTCAACAATGAAAACGTTTTTTTCTTTTGTGTAGAGCTCCACTTTTAATAGTTCAGTCACGCTTTCTTCTTTTTTTTCGTTAGGAATACAGATGACGCCAAATTTAAATTTTACATGAATTTTGGGACACACATTCCTTTATAGGGATCCATTCTCATCTGAAGGATTCTCAAGGAAGGTTTTGACCATTCTCTAGTTTCCTAAATTCATGCATAAGTGGTGCTGAAGTTGAGATTAAACATTTCTCGAGGATTTCGTTAATCATCCACCTAGAATGAAAAACATGGCGTCTATCAGTTTAAAGTCCGGGCCATTCAATACTCAACGGTCAATACTCTGACACCACGGAACAAATATGTGACTCATAGATTTGTCAGACTGGTATCAATTAAGGCCGAAATGCCTTCACAACTGACTGCCTCTTAGTCATCATCTGAACATTCAAATTAACACTGTGACACATTTTGTTTTCTACTGAGACATTGCGGCTCCCATTCCGATTGCTGATTTGTAATATTAAGTCATTCTATCTGCTGCCTTCAAACCCCTACTGTGTTTGCCAGAAACCCTTGGCAAAAAGCTTTCAAAAGAAAAATAAAACAATTCTCAATCTTCAACGAAAAATCCATACAGAGAAAGACTTCTAGTTTACATAATATAAAGTCCTTTGACTCGTTTATTGCTCAGTCGACCCATTTTTTTGTTTACTTCCAGTCATAATATTCATGTAAGACTCTCTCCATCCCTTGCATCCAACAACTGACAATGCCAATCCCATTGCCCTAATAACATACCCATCAATGTTTGAACAGAAAAATAGAAAAATTAAAAAAAAAAAAAAGCAAGAATCCTGTTTCTTAGGAATATCAACAACAATTCAGTCCCTTATTCGTGTATTGTTGATGCTCACCGTGAAGTGTTTTATCAATATCCTGCCTCGTCATGACACCACCCCAATTTACCATCACCCCATCGTACATCACAAACATGATGAGACACTGATTTGCATATTTTCACTTCCGGGAATTCCATAACTTTCCTAATGCGAGTATATTCGAATACAAAATAAAAGGAAGGCGAACAAAAGGAAACATTAAAATATTCGAACAAAGGGACGAATGGGCCGGTGGGGGTTGATTCTGAGGTTTGTTTGGTAGGGAGGGCAAAAATAAATTATTTATATTTTGGTGTTGTTTTTTTTTTCTTTTTTGTTTAATATTGTACATACGACCACATGAAACGATCCGAACTCTGCGGTCTCATAAGTCCAATCCAGACGATGTCGTTCACATCCAATTCCCGTAAAAGGTCTCGTGTTGCGTCAAATTGAAAACTGTTGTCAACTGAAACGGAAGGCAAACAGATGAATACAATTTAAATGTGACAGATACATGTATTTATACTATAATTCTGGATTGTTGTGTCAGGGATTAGGTGTGGGGAGGATAGAGCTTAAATGGGATATTGTTCTAAAGTGAATGGGATTGGACGCAGCTTTAGTAAATAGAGTGGGAGTAATAATTGCTCGGATTTTTTGTATTTTTTATTTGGAATTTTGATCTCGAAATTGCCGCTATTAGAGGGGTATGCTTTACCGTATTTAACTGTTCCACTTAACCAATTCAAAACAATAAACCGTTTTTTGATTATACCCAAGTGTGAGCCTGATTAGTCCACATATTTAGAGTAACAACATAAACTTCAATCTTCGTTTGAAATGTCCACCTGGTAGATTTAAACTTCAAAATAATGCACAACTCGGCTACCATTAACGTTCAACATATAGTCGTACACCTCCTTAAGATCTACAAACCGCTGACCCCACTAAGGATCAATAATGCTCTGCTAACACACCACCAAACCACTTTGTAAGTTGCGTTGGTTATTCGAGTTAAAGATCCTAAGGCTCTAAAAAGAACCCATGTGAGAGGTTGAACTAAGCGTCAAAGATGTTCAGACGAGACGTTAAATTGTTCATTTACGAGTATGTACTGCAGGTGGTATTCTTTTTTGTTTTTTTTTTTTTTTTGCACACAAGGCATCGATTTTGGCGACCCCCAGTACCATACTAAATGAACCCCCCATTCACTTAGGCGCTGATAGATTTTTTGACGATTACTCTTGGTTTTTGTGACACGTTCGGTAGACAGGGTTGCAATGATGGAAAGACTCAGTCTGTTACGGACAGGTTCCGTCAGAATAAGGAGGTGGTATATCAAAACACTGCATTCGATGGCTTGTTCCGGAAAACCAAAAAAGTCTAACGGGTTTTAGAAACGACTCAAAATGATTTTTATAAAATTAATAAGTGTAATAGTAAATGCTTTAACCGATGCGGGGATAAAAAGGACCAGGTATAGCTATATTTCTGAAAGAAAATATCAACTTTGACCCAGTGGAATAGACTAGTGCCTTATATGAGAATTACATGGTCGATATAAAACGTTGAAACTATGAGCCACCACGCAAAAAAATAAATTAGCCACTGGAGATGTGAATGTCAACGTAAATGATAATGCTAACGTGTATGTAAGCAGTAACTTAGGTATGATAGTACTAATGCTATATGCTTATACACACAATTTGATCCAGGACGAAATACGAAAACATATATTGACCACTTCTTAGTACGAATGTGCGAGCATCAAGTCCTCTGTAATCGAGCTAAGCATCTCTGACCACTATGCAATTTACTCTGTAGTGAGTATAAATATAGCATCGCACACCATATTAAATTCAAAGGAATTTCAAATAGTAGCTTCAACACACAATATCGATGAAGCGGAATACAATCTCCTCTGGCTAAAATTCCATCTCCGCAAGCAAATTATCCACTTTAACTTTATTTACAGATGCCCCAAACTGGATAGCAATTCGACCTTTAACGAGTTCTATGCGCTGTCTGGCTCCATTCAAAGAATTGTATCCCAGTATTCTCATACTGAAATTGTTATTACAGGCGACTTCATTATACACAATTCTGGGTGGCTTCGACATTCTGGACACACAACACCCGAAGGATGGTGTGTTGAGATCTTCGCTATGGAATACAACTTGATGCAGATAGTAAATAAGCCCACGCGAATACCAGACATTGATAGTCATACCGCCTACACCATGGACTTGGTTTTAATTTCTCACCCTGATAAGTACATTGTTTATGTGCTTTATTCTCTAGGTTCGTCGGACCATTGTGTCATATCAGCTAATTTCTCGTACACTCACCACACAGTTAGAGAAAAGATTCCTAAAGGAATCGTATGGCAATACAAGAAAGCAAATTGGAGTGGACTTAACAGCTTGTTTAGGAATTTTAAATGGTCGTTACGTTTTGTCGATAACGAAGTGGATGCCGCTGCTAATATGATCAGAGACACTATTCCCTTTGGAATGAGATTCTTTATCCTTCAAGTATCAAACCAAAAGAAAAGGCGTGGTACTACTCGAGCTGTAAAGAGGCTGTCACTGTTAGAGAAATGTTTTTTTCGGACCAACACGACAGAGGAAAACTGAATAAATTTCAAACGAGCCAGTAATGACTGCAACGCCTTTCTTAAGCGTGATATTCCAATACGACCAAAAATTGAGGCAAAAATACTGAGCATCCCAAAGGTAAAAGTTTTTTGAGATTCTGCGTCATACTCCATCTCAAAGCTCTTTTATATTGACATTCCAGCAGTCAGCTCTTTAGATAAGGCCAATCTGCTTGATGCAAACTTCTAGATTATACTTTGTCTTTTTTTTTATAATCCCGCGCGCACCAAGGGGATATGAATACCCTTTTACTGGCTTTTCTCCAGGGCGCGGTCGGGTGGTGTAGTAGTTTGAAACTCAGGTGTATTAGGTTTTGGTATTTTTCCAGAGGTGGTTGTCAAACTGGAGCCAGTGCATCCTCAACCAGTGGGTCCTAGTACGTTCTAGCGGTTAGTTCGCTACATTTAGCCTAGCCAGCAACCTCTCTAACATCAGTGTTATGCCTTTATGTCAGAGTTGACGCCGACAGGATTTTCATATAACTACATACAAATTCTATGAAAAGACTTTTTTCCAGAGAATTGCCTTGCACGGGATTCGAACCCGCGACCTTTTGCTTGAGGAGTCTATGCACATACCACAACACCACGGTCTCCATCTACACTTGAGTGCACGAATCTACTTTCGTATAGCAAGAGTTTTCAAAGATCTTAACATTCACAAATCCGCTGGTCCAGATGGTACCACTGTGCCAGTTTTTCCATCGATCCTACTCTTTAGGACTTTCTCCGAGCAGATGAAAAACATTGCTAAAAAAGGCGAACTTTCTTCATTCTCTTCCTACGGACCCACCGCACTTATGTCCTTTCTTTTCAATGCCATGGAAATGCTGATAAGCCGTCAGCTTATGAAATATTTCGAAACACGAAAATATCTCAATGACCGGGAGTACGGTTTTCGTAGCAACAGGTCCAATGGTGATTTGATGGCGTTTCTCACCTAAAAGTGTAATCAAATTGTATATCTAGCGAAAGCAAGATAGTTGAACTTTGTATATCTAAGGAATTTGACAGAGTTTGGCATCAGGATTTTCTTTCGAAAACGCGTGCTTTTAGAATCGACGACTCCCTTCTTCAATGGATTAGAAATTACCTATCGGGACGTTTAATTTAAGTCGTCTTAGATGGCTTCAAATCTGATATTCAGAAAATAAATGATGGTGTGGCTCAGGGCTCCATTCTGTCTTCGATACTTTTTCTTTAATTCTTATCAATGATCTCTTGTCAGTCACTTCTAGTCTAATATATTTGCTAGCTAATGACAGTACTTTCTGCATTTCTGATATTCGTTCCAGGACTCAAGTCCCTGCTCTTCGGCTTCAGAACGAGAACGGCAGCGTATGTTAAGCTCACTAAATTCCATTATAAGTAGCATAACCAATTGAGAAACAATCAACAGAGTGCAATTTAATGCTTCTAAAATACAATGCTTTCTTCTGTCATTAAAGCGGAATCTAAACACTCACCTATTATTCATGCCATGCATCTTCGAAACCGAAAAACTCTCCATTCTCAGTATGTGTTTCAATGACATCTTACGTTGGAATGACCAAATATTTGATGTTCAGGTTTCCCCAAACGATGTAAGAAATATTTTCCCCCCTCTGATCTGACATCAATATATAAGGCATACAGTTGCCCAAAATTGGAGTACAATGCTCATATCTGGTCATGTGCTTCTAAAACATATCTCCACCTTCTACATAGAATCAAGAACGTGCGATAAAACTCATAGGTGATACTCATATCAGACAGTCTATTGACACCCTCGAACATCGATGTAATGTCTCGTGTTTTGCCTTGTGTTACTGCTATTTCCACAACCAGTTCTACATAGAAACCGCCAGCAGCATTTCGGATAGAATATCCGTGATTCCTTCTTAAACTGTACAACTCGTTTATGGAATGTTCTGCTGGGCTCTCTATACCCTGGTCGTTATAACTTGTAAACATTTTAAAAAATGTACATCGGTACCTCTCTTTTCTTCCTCCCTACATTTTCTTCGCTCGCGCTGTGTACAAACAATTTTAATAATAATATTCAAGAAATAAGGTGACTTTATATTTTTATAAAAAAAATATTTATTTATTCATCAATATTCATCTCCTTCTTACTCTAAGGCACAAGTATATTGTGCCAACGCTTTTTCCAATCCTCGAAGCAATTTTTGGTTTAACCTTGGGCTCTTCAAGCGATGCCGTTATTGTTGCAAGTACCCGTTCTTTCATAGGTAAAAGAAAGACGCAAGGGGCCAAATCCGGTAAATTTGATTGTTGAGGCATAATTTTCGTGTTGTTTTTGGCCAAAAAATCTCTCACAAACAACGATGAATGAGCATGTGCATTATCGTAATGCAAAATCCATGAATTGTTTCTCCACAATTCCGGACGTTTTTTTCGTATTGCTTCTTGCAAACGGCGGATAACTTTCTGGTTATACTCCTTATCGACCTTACGACATTTGATCGAACTTGGATTGCTTTTTTCAGTCTTGGTTTTCCTGGGAACTGCCATTGTGGCAATTTGGCTTTTTTTAAGACGTCATAACCATGATTTGTTGCCAGTTATGACTCTTTTGTGCAAACCAGGATCACCATTGATGTCATTCAAGAGCTCCTGAGCGATGCTCAAGCGAAGGTTCTTCTGATCAAAAATAAGAAGTTTCGGAACAAACTTCGCTGACACACGGCTCATACCCAAAACATCCTATAAAACACAGAGACAGAGACACGAGCTGATTAATACGCCAACAACCTCAGCAACTTCTCTTATGGTAATTCGACGATTTTTCATCTTTTGTTGATGTGCTGTCGCTTCCAGAGCGAAGTTTGTCATTGGCATCTTCTCGGTGATCTTGGAAGAGCTTGCACCACTTGTAAGCATTTTTTTTTTACTCTAAGTAGATTCACCCTAGGCCACTGTCAACATTTCAAGTGTTTTTGAGCACTTGATTCAAATTTTTTACAAAAAATTTTATCCAAATTCTTTGCTCTATTTTTTAAAATAATTAAAAATCGCCGAGCACACAAAAACATGTTAAGCTGTCTATCTGTCGCAAAAAAAAAAAAAAACTAAGTATGCTATAGTATATCCATACCATTTTCAGTTAGTACCAACCTTCAAAAGATACGTGTATAAATTTGACAGCTGTCGGACGATTAGTTCTCGAGATATAGCGTTGTGAGTGAAGCAACTTTTGTTATTGTGAAAAAAATGGATTCAAAGCAATTTCGTGTGTTGATCTATCATAGCTTTTTGATGGGAAAAAATGCAGCCGATGCAAAGAAATGGCTTGATAAGTGTTATCCGGACTCTGCACCAGCCGAACGAACCATTCGCAAGTGGATTGAAAAATTTAAAATTGGTCATACAAGCACCGAAGATGATGCAAGCAGTTGATGTCCAAAAGAGGCTGTTTCAGATGAAAACATCAAAAAAGTCCACAAAATGATTGCGAATGACAGTAACGTGAAGTTGATCGAGATAGCTGAGGCTCTTAAGATATCAAAAGAGCGTGTTGGATATATCATACACAAATATTTGGACATGCGAAAGCTCTGTTCAAAGTGGGTGCCGCGTTTGCTCACAGTCGACCAAAAACAACAACGTGTTGATGAATCGGAGGAGTGTTTAAAGCTGTTCAACCTCAATAAAGCTGAACTTTACACGAGAGTTAAGTCGGCAGTCAGCTGAGTGGCGAGCAGGCGACGAACCTCGTCCAAAACGACGAAAAACTCAACAGTCGGCTGGCAAGGTTATGGCATCCGTATTTTGGGATACACATGGAATAATTATCATCGACTATTTCCAAAAGGGGCAGACTATCAACAGCGACTATTACATTGCGTTGCTGGAGCGTTTGAAGGACGAAATCGCAGAAAAACGGCCGCATTTGAAGAAAAAGAAAGTGCTGTTTCATCAAGACAATGCACCGTGTCACAAGTCGATGAAAACGATGGCAAAATTGAATGAATTCGGCTACGAATTGCTTCCCCACCTATCGTATTCTCCAGATTTGGCCCCTAGCGACTATTTCCTGTTCGACCTATTATATTTGGACCTCAAAAGAATGTTCACCGGAAAGAGATTTAAGAGCGATGAAGAAGTAATCGCCGAAACAGAGGCCTATTTTGAGGCTAAACCGAAATCGTACTACAAAACTGGTATTGAAAGATTGAAAAATCATTTCAATCAGTGTATCGCCCTCGAAGGCAACTGTATTGATAAATAAAGTTGAATTTTGCAAACATTTGTGTTTTACTATAAAACGGCTTTTCAGAACATAATAAATAAACACCAGGAAGAGACAACGATAACATTATACAACTCCGAGCTTCTAGAACGAGTATGGAAAGAGAAGACATAAAGTCACTACACCAGCAACACTTAATGAACTACCAAATGAACTACGAAACTAATCAAAAGTCGAGATCCTAAAATATATCCTTTTTTCTGTCAAATAAGTCCTGAGAAATTACCATGATTGTGGCCTTCGTCTGGCGCAAGATCAGGCTGAAATCGTTGAAGTCAATACCAAAGATTTCAGTTCGGTTGGACTGAAATTAAATGTCGCGGAAAGCTCAGAAACGTCAATTGGGACCAGACTGGGTTTCATAGGGTGATTCAACGTTAGGTTTGATATGATTAAGCAGTTTGATAGGAGTCACGCGCGATCTGTCAAAAAAAGTCTATTGAAAATCAAATCTCACGATGGATAACCCTATATAATGTATTCATGCTCCACACAGGAGTCTCTTGAATGGATAAACAGGTTTATGCCGAAAACCCTGAATAGGTTTTGAAGCAAAAAAAAAAAACGGCGTTAATTAGTCGTTGCGTGAACTCATTTTCTTTATAATTCAGTACCACTGCCACCATCAAAAGCGGTAGTCAAACTCACTGAATTCAGGAAGATGGGACTTATCATATGCTGCGATGTTCATGTTCTGTGTACTCTCGGTGCGGTAGAAAATGCAGCGTGAAAGGCAGCACCCTCTATGAACATACTACCCTTCGAGTAGCGATGTTGGTTCTGAGCAGACATTTTTCACCAAATTAAGACAACAAGTAATCGGACAATCCAACAGTAATGCTAGGATATAATCGTCTGGAGAGTACTATCAAAAGTTTTCATCCCATACCATAGGTACATTGAATTCAGAATCAAATGCAAGTTGCTGACATTGTTAGAGGAGGAAGCCTAAAAAACCAACTGAATGCGAAACAAAGGTAATAGGAAGCTGTTCAGAATCTGAACGGTAGAAAACAATCCTGCATCGAGTACATGAAGTATCCAAAAAACTAAACAGGTCACGCTACACTCTACAGCGTAGGTAACCCCAAACATGGTCGATGATTGGGGCACTTAAAAAGTGCTTTCAGTTAACCCTCTTAAGGCTTAGGTTGTTCTTTTTGCGAGAAGAAGGAAGTTGACTGATCTGACTCATCTAGTGTTTCATCACCGTTCAATTCCCAAAAGAAGCTTAGTATTTGGGTGTCATTCTGAATAACAAAATTCTATGGACCAAACACGTTACGTCGAAAGCCTCTAAGGTGTTGTTGGTCATCTGGCAATGCAAAGGAGCTACAGGCAAGATATGGGTCTATCACCGAGAAGTGTCCTTTAGATCTACATGACTTCGATACTATCCTATGCGTCGGTTTTGTAGTGAAATAAGACCTTACGAAAATCTATCACTGCTGCTTTTACCAGACTCCAAAGATCGTTCTGGTTCACCTGCCTGGAAGCTTTCCTTAGCACGTCCGGTTCTGCTCTAGATGTATTGATGAATCTCTTTCCTCTTGATATTTATATCATGTTCTAAACTTTCAAAGCCATGTTCCGTTTAAAAAAAGGTTTTCTTTGGTACAACATTGTTTTATGACTCTGGTTTCATGGACATGCTGTCTGACGCAATGACACCAGAACTCCTGCTGCGGAAACATTAAGAAATCGATTTTCTCTGTGCCTGAGACTGGTTTTGCTGGAATCTGACCCATAAAAGAAGTGTAATCGGGTTCTCACAGATAACTCCAAAACCGTTTTAGGATGCGGTGCTGGTATTTATCAGGAGGACGACAACGTTTGATTTCACTTGTCGTTAGAAAAAAATCGCATTTGTCCCCAAGCGGAGATAAAGGCAATCTTAGTGGAAGCGGACTATGGTATTTTGTGAAGAATTGATGGCGAATTATTTACATCTGGAAAATGAAATCTGTGGAAATGAAATCGTCGATGATAATTTTTCAGAGCCCAAATCTGCGTTTCCCTACGTCCTTGGTTAGGGCTCCCATTGACAGTTGGATTTCATATGACCACAACTAGAGATTCTTTAAGTTTCTGGTAGACCAAACGAGTTTTTCCCGACATATACTCGTATAAGAGGTCAGCGGGCTTCCTGCTGTTCCTTAATAGGAAAGTCTGTAGACGGCAGGTCGTGATAGAACATTAACCTTTGAGTGTGGGGCCCAAACACGCACCAGGTTGCATTTACTAGGCGCTGATATCGAGTGTGCTGGTACTATAAGCACTTTATCACTGCTGAGTTTACTTGTCTTTCTTAGAAAGACTGAGGATATCTATTAAAAGGAGCTTACAAGAAGAACAGTGGCCTAGTTTTCTGTCTGAACGCTCTGTTCCGACAGAAAAAAAAAAACGATACAGGAGCCTGAAACGGGGAAAGCTAGTTAGTTAGTGCTGAGGATATGGAAGAAACACTCCTGTAGGCTATTCGATAGAGACGAATTTCATCATTTCTGTGTCAGGTAGAACAAACCATTTAACCTAGACAATGATGGGCATCAATTCCATTCACCTGATCTTGACGATGTTAGAGCAGATATATCTTATCTGAAGTCCAACAAGGCTACTGGGACTGACGGCCAACTGCCGAATGAGGCAGGAACATTTGATGTCAAAACAATTTATTATCACATCCGATTTAGCCATAAGCGGTAATGGTTTCGGGTAATATAGCATACAGCCCTGTCTGCATCGAAGAGCGGAGAAGGAATTTTAGCCAAGAACTGGCTAAAAAAATCAGAGTTCAGGGACTTAGATGGCTGGGACATGAATCGTGATGGACGCCAGCGCTTAAGGTTGCAAAGTCTCCGAATTCATCACTAAGGGGAAAGCACAACAGCTTGACATGAGAAATTGTAATCCACTAGCAAACAACATGGCTAATTAAAGAGGCATGTTGGTTAAGGACCAAGTCGCCGGAATAAAGACCCACCGAGGTAAGTAAGTAAGAACGAGATAGCTATCAGAAATATACATGCAATATCCTTAACGCTGCTTTCAAGAATTGCACATGTGATAACGCGGATGTGTTTATAGAAACCTTCATCAGGTAAGTGGAGCCTACTTTTAAATAGAGAAAACCGGTAGCTTATACTGAAAGTAGTGCCACAGTGACATTTTCTGTAATATCACCATACAACAGAAGGTGATATCGGTACTTTAGCAGTAGTTTAGCAGTACTTTCTATGTTCTACATGGAGAACCAACTTCAATCCGAGCTCCATGGTTAACACAAACCCTAGCTTATTCACAATACTCAAATCGACATACAAATCAACATATCACCTGATCTAAAGGACTAATCTAAACAATTCAAATTGAATTATTCCATTTGTCAGGTCGTCCTACAAAGTCCTGTCTAAATGAACACCAATTGGGCACATATGAGACCCAATTACAGAATTCTGTTTCCAATTGAAATAAATTCCACCCACTACCTCCTCATATTCGTTTCCAGTTCAAATCTACTTCCTTTTCTATTGAAAGACTGCATTAAACCCCTCCTATAGACTAACTACCTATTTACATACTTGTTTGCATGTAAATTGATTGCCAATTGACATATCGTTCACAAATTCCAAGTAGTGGGCGAAAGCTGTTTACACTTGGCATACATTTTTAGGAACATAAACCAGAGACAAAGTACACCCTCAATTTAACAATGTAAGTATCACTAAGTGTAGCACCCACCTAGGAGTACTAGGTATCCCTCAGGCCCACTCCTAGATGAAGTCTTTGTCCGCTTCTATTGCAACAAACAAAACTTTTATGTAGTCTACAGTCCAAGGACAACAAGCATATTGTTCCCCGAGTCCTTTTGTATTGTGTAAGTATAATAGTGCACCTCGGCTCCCCGGGGGGTTGGAGTTTAATTCAATTTTCGAAAACAATTGTTTGCCTGGTAGTTTAACTTGTTCTTGTAGACTAGTACTTGTTACAATCAATTAAGGGGTTAAGGAGCAATTTGTCTTGCCTTGAGTTGTTTCATAAGGATCTGTGAGAAGAATTCATATCTTGACAAATCTGATTATAACAGACAAAGATGTTTTTCTGGGGTATGAGGAAATTAAGAACATGAGAGGTGATTACGTAAATGTTCGAAAATATTTGAATTTCAGGGAGAATATCGAGGAGTACAAGTTAATTAAAAATGTTGTATACATATACTCGAACAGGATGGTAAGAAATTGACTTTTCGCAATGTCAAACGCATTCGAGAAAGGAAAGGAATCAAGATGTGACAAAACAGTAAGACGTGTTCGCGGGAACAGTACACGGTGAAGGGTTTTAAATCGTAAATAGGACGAAATTGGTCAGTAGGTCGCCACTAACAGCTCGCAACTAATGTAAGGATGAAGACTAATATTCTTCTGAAAATTTTTACTTCCCATCAGTCAGGTTGGGCAGAAAAATGCAGTCAATGCAAACCGATATTCATCCATCTCTATCCCTATATTTAAGAAGCCATATTTTGTGTTTGGCTCAAGAAAAATAGGAGTAGGCTAACGAAACTACAAGAAAGAAACACCAGAAACAAATTTTAAAATTCTAGACTAATTTTTTTGCCCTATAAACAGGTATATATTATGTATCCTTCTATGTCCTTTAAGGCACATTTCATTCTATTTATACGTCTGTACCTTAACAATGGCACACCCGATTTGAGATCAATGTCACGGAAGACTCCGAGCCCAAGCAGACAGAATGGCTGTGTTGAAAAAATCGTATCCGCGATAGAATTCAAACGTGATAGTGTGATTGCTTTATATTTGGCTGGAAAACCACAAGTAGCTATCGTTAGATCCCTCCAGCACCTCAACGTGAATAAATCATTTGTGTCTCGAACCATTGCTCGTTTCAAAACGTCATGTAGGTGGTCATAAAAAAACGGCAACATCGGCGGAAATCGTTCGGAAAGTGAAGGCTCGAATTGAGCGAAATCCGCGTCGAAGTGGAAGAAAAATGGCTCGTGAGCTCAACATATCATTGGAACGAATGCAACACATACCGAAAAATGAACTTGGGCTCAAGCCATTGAAGTTCAAAAAAGCACACGATCTTGCACCGCAACAGAAAAAAGTTAGAGTCGAAAGAGCGAAGGAGTTGCTACGCTTGCACGAAAGTGGTGAGTTGCCGAATTTGGTTTTTTCCGATGAGTTGCCATTTATTATCGAGCAATATGTCAAAAAATGACCGAGTTTACTTGCCAGAGAGGTCCTTCGAAAATTTACACCTTCGGACGGTCACCAGAAAGCAGGCAGCACCGATGGTGATGGTTTGGGCCGAGATAACTGCCGATGGTCGCTCTCCGCTCGTATTTTTGGACCGTGGTGTCAAAATTAATGCGATCGTATACCGTGAAACTGTCTTAGAGACAGTACTGAAGCCATGGGGAAACAATCATTTCGGTCGGAGACCGCGGACATTTCAACAAGACTCGGCACCGTCTCACAAAGCGCGCGTCAACCAAGATTGGTTAAAAACAATGTTCCGCACTTCATTTCTTCGACACAATGAATTGCAAATTCTCTGGATGCAAATCCATTGGATTTCTCTGTCTGGGCTATTTTGAAGGCGAAGGTTGGCACTAAAAAATACCAAAGTATTGTATATTACGAACAGAAGAAATCGACCATATACAACAAGCCAGTGGCATCAATGTGCTTTCAAGTATGCATCTGATCATGAATATGCGTCGAAAAAAAATTGTAAAAATGGGCAACATGTCTCTTTTGTGTTTCTACTGTAGTGCAAAAAAGTGGGAAAAGGAACCACCAGGCATATGTTGCTCGAATGGAAAAATTCAATTGAAGAAGTCAAAAGAATACAGAATACGAATACAGCATATTCGAACATACAACTCTGCTTTTCAAATGACATCTTTTGGAGCAATTATTGTTACAGAAGGTGGATTTATGCCAACATTTAAAATCCAAGGACAGGTGTACCATACACTTGGAACCCTTCAACCAATGCCAGGTAAAGAGCACAAATACTTACAAGTTTATTTTATTAGTGATCTTGAACAACAAGCGCAGAAGAGGTGTGATTACAACAAATGAACTAGAAAAGATCTTATTTTGAAACTGCAAGAATTGCTGCTTTAAAAAAAAACAGCTACGTTAAAAGTTTTAAGTTCGCTTTAGAGTGCTTATCTATCCCGGAGTGTAAGCTTATTATTGATGCTGAAAAAAGACCATCTGGAGAACACGCTCGACGCTTCAAACCTCCTGAATGCAATGAAGTTGCTTTAATTATGGGTTATGAACAACATGGCAGAAGAGATATTGTTTTAAAGTAAAGATATAGTAAGGAAGCTTTCAAACACATAAACGAAACGCATAGTTCAAATGATACTTTACAATATCCACTATATAATTACTCACCAAAAGGAACTTGGAGTTGATTCGTACATTCATTTGAAAAATGGTATCGAAAATAATGCTACTGGAAGAGATCTTGATCAAATTTGCATTCTTCCTTCAAGTTTCACAGGAAGCCCCAGGTACATGCATGAGCGGACACAGGATACAATGACGTATGTACGAAATCATGGCCGACCTTTACATGTAACGCAAAATGGAGCAAAATTCAAAGTGAACTAATGCATTGTTCAACATATATTTATAGACACGACCTTATCGCCAGAGTCTTTCATCCAAAGTTGATAAAATTAATGGATCTCATTACAAAATTTCACATATTTGGACCTGTACTATGTCACATGTATACCGTAGAATGGCAAAAACGAGGTTTGCCTCATGCGCATGTCTTGATTTGGCTTCAAATCAAATCGATTCACTCATCTCTTCCAGATCGTACAAGGGACAAAGTACTTTTTGAAATCGTTAAGATACAGATGGTCCATGGTCCACTTGTGTTTTCAATTACAATTCCCCTTGCATGAAAGATGGTAAGTGCACCAGACGATTCCTTAAAATTTTTTTTTATGAAACACAGATTGGTGCGGATGTGTATCCCTCTTATAGGCGAAGAAAGATAACAGGTGAATTGTACCATATTGCCCTCTACTATCCAAGAAGTTTAACACTCATATTAACGTAGAATTTTGTAATTCGGTTAACGTTAACAAGGGATCAGACGCTGCAATATATGCACTTCAAGACCGAAAGGTTCAAAATGAAGTTAGTCAATACCAAATGGGTCGATATATAAGCAGCAATGAAGCTTTCTGGAGAATTTTCAGTTTTTCCATTCATGATCGATATCCGGCAGTGCAACATCTTGCTGTCGATTTGGAGAATGGCAGCTGATACTGCCCCACAACAAGCACGAACTTCAAGAGATACCACACTTACAGGTTTCTTCAAATTATGCCAACAAGACTCTTTTGCTCGAACTTTGTTATACAATCAGGTGCCATCGTATTATACCTGGAACAATAACAAGTGGAACAGAAGGAAAAGGAGTAAAATAGAAGAAGACTATTAGGGCATTAAATATGATACTGCCATAGGGAGAGTATATACTGTCCATCCCAGCCAACACAAGTGTTTCTTCTTAAGACTACTCCTTCATGAAGTTATAGGTCCCACCTCATTTGTATCTCTACGGACTGTAGATACTTATATTTGTGACAATTACCGAGATGCTTGCCTTAAACGAGGCTTACTAGAAGACGACGAACATTAGGATGCAACTTTGTAAGAGGTCTCATCGCTGCAAACAGCAAAACAATTTCGGTGTCTTTTCACTATCCTACTTATATCGTGCGAAAAAAGTAAGCCTTTGGCTCTATGGATAAAATTCCGGGATGATTTTGCGGAAGATTTTAAGCACCAACTTCAAGTACGAAATCCTCAAATGAAAATTGGTTTTTCTGAAGATATTTATAACTTAGCTTTAATTGCCATAGAAGATAAGGTTATTACTCTCGGGGGACAAAGTTTGCGTTCATTTGGTCTTCCTCAAACTACTAGATTGGGTGAAAAGTAACCTCCTTGGGAATGAAAAAAAAATTTTTTAGTTTAATACACTTATTCTAGCGATTTTCCAACTTCTTGATCCCGTTCGAAAAGTAATTTTCGGGAAGGTCTGCAAAATACTCCTTCGTGGCGTCGGTGATGTGTTCGCGTGAGCTGAATTTTTTATTGATGAGCCATCTTTTGAGGTTTGAGAAGAGATAATAGTCCGAAGTAGCCAAACCGGGCGAATATGGTGGATGCGACAGCAATTTGATGTTTACGATGCTCTTGTGCGTCGGTGCATTGTCTTGCAAAAACAAAAATATTTTTTTTTCCTTCATGTGAGGCCGTTTTGCAGCGATTTCGGCTTTCAATCGCTCCAATTATGCACAGTAATACTCGCTGTTGATGGTTTTTCCTTTTTCGAGGTAGTCCACGAAGAGTATGCCATGACAATCCCAGAAAACCGGCGCCATAACCTTTCCGACCCATCGAGCCTCCCTCGGCCGCTTCGGTGCACTCATGCCAGCTTCAGTCTGTTGCCGGGCACTCATTTTGTTCTCTGGTGTTCAACAGTTACCAATCGACGCCAAAAGTCCGCCCGATTCCGCATCAGCAAGTTCAAACACTCTTTCGAAGTGCTCTCGCGTTCGTGTTTTTGATCAGGAGTGAGTATGCGCGGCACCCAGCGGCAGCATAACTTTTTCATATACAGAATATTGCCCAAAATATGGCTTGTGCACTCAGTACTAATCTTTGTGGTATCTGCAAGCTCGCGCACCTTCACTTTCCGGTCAGCCAACACCATTTCATGAATTTTTTTGACATTGTCCTCTATAACCGCATCGGAGGGCCTGCCGCTGCGGACTTGATCGGTAGTGGAGTTGCGGACACCACGAAGCTCTCGAAACTAACATTTGACGGTGTAATCATCATCAAAAAATAATGTTTTATGAGAGAACGAAATGATGCCAAACACGTCTACAAAAATCAGCTGTCAAAACAAAACTAAAGACAGTATCGCACTGAAATTTGGCATGTCTGCCTAAATATGAACGGACTTCAAGGCAACATAACCTTTTTTGCACTAGCAGCGTATTCTGGCGGTCAAAGAGGTTACTTTTCACTCCACCAAGTAACAGAACAGAAGTGAATAATCAAAATACTGAGCTATTCCGGGAGACCTTTTACGACATCGATGGTCTCACTCAGTACATTATGGAAAATGAGCCAAAGTTGTTACCAGAACAAAGACATATACATTCAGCTGTATTAAGAAAGTTGCCAATCAAATGGGAGGCATATTTTTTCTTGACGCTCCAGGCGGCACAGGGGAAACGTTTGTCACAAAGCTTTTACTCACTAAAGTACGACTAGAGAAGGGAATAGCTTTAGCTCTGACTTCATCCGGCATTGCTGCTACTCTACTTCCTGGGGGTCGAACAGCTCACTCTGTTTTTAAACTTCCATTAAATCTAGCCGCTAATGATTCACCTGTTTGTAATATCAACAAATCGTCCGAAATGGCTCAAGTTCCTAAGAGGTGTAAACTTATAGTTTGGGATGAATGTATAGTACAATGGCCCATAAAAAAGCGTTTGAAGCAATTAACAGAACACTGCAAGACATATTAGATTGCAAGTCTCTGATGGGAGGTAAAGGGTTTGACAATAGTGACTTGACAAATTTGAATTTAATTTGTAAACGCACTCTTTAACTAATCATCAAATTGTCACTGTCAATTTATTCAGTAAACTCAACATTTTTTCCATGGTAAAATAAACTAACGAGCAACGTCTGCAAATTATAAAATTTTTCTACAGATATTCGGAGTCGGTGACTGCAACATATTCGTTGTGTGATGTTGCCGTGTCACTGAGACAACGGATTGGTCGAAGTGTCGAAAATATCGCTGCCGTTCAGATGTCCGTAGCAAGCGATCCAAATTAGTCAATTCCACGGCGTTCTCAAGAATTGGGCATCGCTCATACAACATTATGTCGTATTTTGCGCAAAGATCTTGGTTTACACCCATACAAGATCAAGCTGACTCGAGAATTGAAGCCGATGGACCATTTGAAGCGAAGTACGTTCTCCGATTGAGTTCTGGAGAAGATGCGGTGATGAATTCATCGCAAAATCATCTTCAGTGACGAAGCTCATTTTTGTTTCAATGTTCGTCAATAAGCAAAATATGCGTTATTGGTCGGGTAAAAACCCACATGTGCTTCATGAGTCACCACTTCATCCACAAAAAATAACTGTTTGGTGCGGTTTGCGTGCGGGCGGCGTTATTGGGCCATATTTTTTCGTCGACGATAACGATCGTTACGTTACTGTGAATGGTCGGCGTTATCGCGCCATGATCACCGATTATTTTTGGCCCGAATTGGAAGCCACACAGCACACGTTAGAATCGATTTATTGAAGAGTAAGTATGGTGAGCGTGTTATCTCAAGACATGGGCCAGTCGATTGGCCGCCTCGTTCGTGTAATTTAACGCCGCTTGACTATTTTCTGTGGGGCTACGTTCAGTCATTGGCTTATGTCAACACGCCGACGACGTTGGAAGAGCTCAGAGCCAACACTAAACGCGAAATAGCGGCCGTTTCGGCCGAAATGTGTGGTCGAGTCGTTGAAATTGGGTCCAACAATCGACCGCTGCAAACACGCGCGCAATGGCCATATGAACGAAGTCGAGTTCCATTCATAAATGTTTTGATTGTACTTCAAGCCAATAATAAAGTTTTTGAAATATCTCAAATGGTCAAGTCGTTATAAGAAAACCCTTTATTATTGTGCGTTAGACTTACATCAAGCGTACCTTTACATGCCTGTTGATGATGATTCAGCCAAAATACAAGCACTAAGCATACATTAAGGATGCTATAAGGTAAATCTACTAATTTTCGGTGTGAAGATTAGTCCAAATTCCTGGCAAAAATTCATGAATATGATTTTCGGTAAAATAGTGAACGTTACCTGTTCCTTTGATGATATTCTCATACGTGGTCACACCTTTAGAGAACTAACTACCAGTTTAAGAATTGTCTTTCAGATTTTACGCGACAAAGATCTACATGTCAAATGTCAATTTCTTTTAAAAGCATTTTCGTATCTAGATCTTATAAGCATATATCGCTAGAGATAGAATCAAGAATAGGCCTGACAAAATTCAAGCCATGGTAAATTTCAAAAAACCAAATGATGTATCCGAATTACATACTTTTCCCATTGAATGGGCTTTTATAAACAGATAAGCCATTCGTTTGGAATAGAAAGTGCCATAGTACATTCAACAAGTTGAAAGAAGAAATAACAAGCCCCAATGTTCTTATGAAGTACAACCGAGACTCACCACTAGTCTTAGCCACAGAAGCGTCTCCTACAGGGCTCGGTGCTGTTACATCACACATACTACAAAGTGGTGAACAAAGGCCAATAGCATTTGCCTCAAGATCGCTTACAAAACCTGAAAGAAATTATTCCCAACTAGACAAAGAGGCAACAGCGATTTATTGGGGCCTACATAAGTTTTTCTGATATTGTTGTGGCCGGAAAATTACACTTATTACAGACAACCAGCCACTTACCAGAATTTTGCACCCTAACAAGGATTTACCACTTATATCAGCATTACGCTTACTACATTATGCAAACTTTGTGTCCGGATTCGATTATAACATCATGTACCGGAATACTAAACAGCATGCAAATGCTTTCCCCTACGAAAAGCCTAAAATTGATGACAGCCTCGATAGAAACCTTAAAAGATTCAGAATGTGTTCGGTATTATACTGCTCTACAATCAGGAACTCCTTTACCAAACGGAGAAAATGTTGCAGTGACAAATGGGCAAGCTGAGAGATTTATCTACACAGTAAAACAAGGCCTTCAGCCTATGGAAAATGAACCTGCAAGTTTGCACTAGAAACAGCACTACGGGAATAAGTCCATCTGGATTAATGTTTAGCCGCCAAATGAGAACAAAACTAGATCTTGTAAAGAGAGAATCATCGAAAAAAAAAAAAAACAGAACATCCGACAAATTGACCAAATTCGTCAAACTGAATGCAAGCCTACCAGTGGTAAACCAATTTGTGATGATGAACCAATAGACACTACAAGACATGAGTCATCAGACATCCGACCTGACATAGTACAAACTGCGACAAACTTACCAAACCTATTAAGTGCTTCAAAGCGTCAAGACAAACATCAACTTGAGGGTCAGGAAACCAACCATACTCTACTTAGTGTGGTGGTCCATTATCCAATGCAGGATGAATCAACACGGTCCAGTTCAGACCATGTCGACTCCGATTGCGCCATCATGTGATCCGGTGATTGAGTTGCGACGTTCCACATGAAGAAAAAATGCTCCTGGAAGGTTGCAGTATCCGAGCTTTTCTTAGCGAGGAGGAAGGTGTTGAATATTAACCTAGAAGTCTGGCAGTACTGGGGTTTGACAGTTTCGACCATCCGGCTGATCTGCGGCCTGTCACAAAATACGCATATAGATTAGACAACCACCACTAGTTCCTTAACCTAATTGTTGTCCCGAATGAATTAAATAAAAAAGAATATTTTACAACATAAAGATACACATACGTTTCTCTTATTATTCACGGTATATCTATATACAAGGCCATGCTTAAGACATTGTCAGATTGTTTAGACAACAATCAGGCAGAAGGTTGGAGGAGTTGGGTTATCAGGTTTGACCCTAACCTTAAATCGTAACTCACTCTATTGACGTAAATCTTGAGCTCACTAGATCCAGCTGTACACGCAATGTGGTTGAGTTTTTTTTTCCATCTAAAGCTGTAAGCTAAAGACAGAGTTTTCTCTTCTCCGGGCTAATATATTACCGTTCTTTTGATCAAACTATAGGGCTCATCCGAGTTCCTATAACTCAAACGGCAGCGCATGTCACTCGAAGGATTTTTCTATTGAAATAGGCGGTAAAATGTGCATCCACTTTTATGAAGTCCTTGTTTCTATCAACATGAAACGTTGATGTTGTGAATAAGACTGAGGTCTTATAGTTCGAAGACTGCTCCGGATCTCGGGAATATAAAATCCTTAATCATCTTAATGTTGCAGTGGCCCTTGTGGTGTAATATCCTAGCTGGTTGATTCGAGATACTTTTCTTGCTGACAGCAACAATTTTGTCTTAGCCCCACTTATCGCTTCTGGCTAAGTTACGTTAGGTTCCAGGGCTCCTTAAGTAGTACCATCTGTTTTTAAAAGGAAGATGGTTTTGTGAGTTTGACCCATGACATAAAGAAGCCTATAAGCCTATTCCATAAAACAATCGACAGGTTGGATAGCATAGTCCAAAGGATTCGGTGACCAGTCCCATATTTTGGCACAAATTTGCTTTTACTACCAAAGAGTAGACAACGCCTGTAGATTCCTATACTAAATTACACAAATATAATACTTAGCTTACGAGAGCTTCCCCCATCTTGTGAAGAAAACAACCTAAGTTATACGAGTGGTTTACACCGGACTAGAAGTGTAGTTCCTAGTACCGTATGAAGAGAAAACATGGCTAAAGGAGCAGCAGATACGTGAGGCAGCAGAACCGCACAAGGACAAGGAACTAGTCCATTGCACCTATTTAATGAAATATGTCAGTCTTTCAAAGAAAGGCTAGTAAGTGCTACAATGATAAAGTGCCTACACTACAATCATGCACACCGTCAGCACCAAATACCTGAAGGGTAGTTCTCCGCGGTGTCATCATCACATTCACAGCAAGCATTGGATGATGCTGAATCACTTATACCCAAGCACATTTAAGTGCAGAGCAATTATGTAATACCCCCGTCTACTTGCCGGCAGTTAGTAGCCTGCAGTATTTCCTACTAAGAGACACTATGAAGATATCATGACATCTGCATTTGTGCCTTAATCGAGGACGCAGGCATACCTTACTTAGGTTCGGGTCCTGCAAAACTCTCCTCTGAGCCTCGTTTACCAAGTTCATCGGCGATTTAATTTCTCTTGGTCCCTTCCTAATGCGTTCAGTGATGTCTTGTATCTTGAACTAGCTTGGGAGTCGTAAGAAAGTACAGCAAGGCTCTAAACGCGAATTGGATTTCGGATCCATCAGGATCTCTTATATCTCCGCTTGAAACACAGAAGCGAGTTTTCCTAACGAGGAGTGAAATCTAATGTTGTCGTCCTCCAGAAAGATACCAGCGTCGCATCCTATATCGGTTTTTGAGTTATCCGTGAAGACTCGATTATATTTCGTGCCTGGCTCAGTTCCTGGCCGAAACTAGTTTTGGGAACAGGTCATTGAAGTGTCAATAAACCAGATGGCATGGACATATGACCACAGTCAAAAGACAGACAGCACGCAAGGTCATCAAATATCCAGTGCGTATTATACAAAGGAACACTACCTTTTAAACGAGAGATGGTCTTGAGAGGTCTGGAAGTCAGTTGACTTTGTGTAAGAAATCCCATCCCATGTGGGGGAGACGGCATGTGCACAATTATGCGACTTAGGAAACAGTAATTTTAACCCTTTCCTTCAAGTAACGTCGGAATAACTTCGGCGATAAAGGGCCCAAAGTAAGACAAGGCAGTTGGCATAGATTGCACCTCAGTGGAAATCTTTCAAGCCACGCTTAAAACTTCATCAGACAATTCTACAGCAACTAATAAGAAAAGCATCGTAAGTTGCGGGGTTGACATATCTTAAACTTCTTGACTACGATTATGCCATTTGCCTGCTATCACACAGGATTTTGGACCTGCACCAATATGGACCGGCCAATATCTTAGAGTTAGAGGCGAAAAAGGTAGGACTTTAAGCACTACAATTTCTCATAAGCTTAATCATCACTTGCATTACACCCCGGTCAGGAATCGTAATGTTGCCACTTTGATGGATTACTACTCTGCCTTGGCCTCTGCCTTTTTAGGATAACATGTTCTCAAGATGGATCCCTACACAGCAACACTACTATGAAAAGAATCCTAAGCGTTTCTACTATCTCTCTCTGGAAAACGGTGATATATGGGTGATACCACGATTAACTTGGGTATCCAAAGTGATTGCGCGGAGGCTATGTACCAAATCTGATATCCAAACCCTCAAAGAGGTGAAAAAGGAGTCTGGTTTGGGTAATTTAGTTGTTGGCCGTTTACCTGCTTGTTTCCTTCGATTCAATAGGCACCTTTGATTTGGCAGCCTATCGTTATCGTATTTGTTAGAAAAAGGGTATTTCGGCCCAAAAGATTTGCAATGGTAAGCAGATTGAGGTGCCTAATGATTGGTTACATTATGGTAACCCATGGGAGAAGGCACGTAGATGATTCATGTGTACAATTAACTTCTTCGGTCATGTAATCGGTATAAATTAAGGCAAAAACATGGGTTCACACTCAATTTGTCTATGGTATGCCATATAAGGCATGAAAACAATATTGTGAATACCATTCTTTTGTTGTCCGCCAAGAGTCCAATTGATTTCAAACTGAAATTCTTTTACGATGGTGACTACATGCAAGCTGTGCTGGATCGTAACTTGGCGGAGAAAATCCCTCGTATGCTTTAGCCCAATGATCACATCTATGAAGACCTCTGTCTAAAGCAGGAATACTTCATGTGTGGTGCTACCGTTCAAGATACTCTATTCGAATCATCGATATTTAATAGTCGCGAAGCTGTCCTTAAAAATTTTGAACAATTTCCTGATAAGGTCGCTGTCCAACTGAATGATTCCCATCCATCATTGGCCATTCCTGTTGTTGATGGTGAGAACATGTGACTACACCAACTTTAGAATACTGACCTGTTTCCCTATTCGAATCACTCTTACCACGTCAAAGAATAGGTAGAATAGGTAGAGTGGTTCCAATTTTGGCGAGTTCGTCGGGCTTACAATTCTCTGTAATATCTCTGTGGCCCAACAAAGATGAACATTGAAATTATCTACCATCTCCGTAATTCGGCATTTAAAGGCGGTTTTAGAATTTAGTGAAACCGAGTCTAGGGACTTGATAGCGGACTGACCATACGAAAAGATGCGGATATCGTTTGCACATATCACGTTTTTCTTCAGCTAGGATAGAGCTTTCTTAATCGCTACAGTGATTTGGAAGACGCAAAGAGAGCTTATCTGAGAAAATACCGCCATCAACCCCGCTATCGGTTTAAGATCCAACGTAGGTACCATAATGATCGGTGGCAAGGGTGCTCCAGGTTTCTGCATGGCTAAGGAAATTATGAAACTAGTTTGTGATGTCGGTCAACGATCAAATTGTTGGAGATAAATTGAAGGATATCTTTTCGAAGGACTATCGTATCACCTTAGCTTAGCGCGTCATCCCTGCAGCTGATTTGTATGAACAAATCTCTACCGCCGGGACAGAAGCTTTCGGAACTGGTAATAAACATGAAATTCATGTTGAAAGGTTTCTTAACCACTGATACCATGCATGGTGGTAAAGCGTTAAAATAGTCAAAGAAATGGGTAATTACAACGCCTTCATCTTCAGTGTGGTTGTCGAAGATGTTGAAGTACTCAAGAGCAAAGTATACAATGCCTACGATTACTACAACAGTTACCCAGAGATTTAACGGTGCATCCATGTGGTTTCTTCAGCTCTGGCAACCCCATTGAATTTAAGAATATCTCCGATGTTCTGTCGAAGTATGAATTTGCAGTAACTTTTTATCAAAGGCCGCTTCAAGTGGTAAATACTCATTCAAACTTATCATTTTCTTGCATGACACGCCATCTCAAAATATTAAATGAGACTTCGATTCCTAACCAAAACGATTAATATAACCTCTTTTAGCCAACCTGTCAAAATTTAGTGACAATCCGACGCTTAGTTTAGTTTTGACATCCCCATTTCAAAACATCGTGTTAGTGTTTTTTGCGATCCGTGATCCGATAATTGTATTTTAGTGGCAAATCAATGCAAATCAGTGAAAATTCGCGAGTTGGCTGAGATAGCAAGCCATTTTCTGCACAAGATTTTGGGCATGAGAAAGCTGTCCGCGTGCTCACAACGAAGAATATGTGCATTCATGAAACCACTTCAAAGACGTACTTGGCCTTGTTTAATCGAAATCCGGAGGAGTTTCTGTATCATTTCGTGATCGTCGATGAGAAATGGATTCATTGGTATACATCAGAGACCAAAGAACATTCGAGACAACGGTTTTTACCCGGTTAACGTGCTCCAAAGAAGGCGAAGACCGTGCCTTCGGCCGGAAAGGAGATGGCTACCGTTTTTTGGGACGCGCGAGATATGATCCACGTTTACTATTTGGAGAAGGGAAAAACAATATCAGGAACATACTACATCGATTTATTGGACCGACTAAACGCAGATTTGAAGCAAAAAACAACCACATTTTTCGACGAAAAGATTGATAAGTGCGAAGCAGCTCACACCTCCGCAGACGCCACAGCCAAATTAGTCGAATTGCACTATGAATTACTCCTCCATCCTCTGTATTCTCCGAATTTGACTACCTATGATCTCTTTTTGTTCAAAAACCTTAAAAGATCGCTCGAATAAAAGCATTACAAGTCGAACGAGTAGGTTATCGTCGCCGCGGAGGAGTATTTTACAGGCCAACAAAAGTCGTAAAAGAAGTTTCAGCACCGCTAGGAAAAATATATCAAGTTGAGAGAGGAAAGAACCTAGAAAAGTTGCATTGTCATTCCTAATCCGGTGTTCATCAAACAGCCCTCGTACGTATGAGGTGTGTTCAAAAAGTAAAATCAATATTAATGTTGTCCCCTTCACAGTAACCCCCTCAGATATAAAACCCTTTGCCAACGCTTTTTCCATGCCGTTTTTATTTTCTCAATTTTTCCAAATCTCCGTCCTTTCATAGGTCTCTTCAGTTTTGGCTAAGGCATGATTGTCGTATTGTTTTTGGCCAAAAAATCTCTCACAACAACTATCGTAATGTTTTTTCACAACTCCGGACGTTTTTTTCGTATTGCTTCTCGCAAACGGCGCATAACTTTAGGGTTATCCTCCTTATAGACCTTACGACCTTAAAGTTAAGACTCCTGCTACACTATGCCATGGCAATCGAAAAAAACGGTGATCAAAACTTTGACATATGATCGAACTTGACGTGCTTTTTTCGGTCTTTCCTTTAACCATATTCTCATGATTCGTCACCAGTAATGACCCTTTTGAGCAAGATCACCATTGGCGTCATTGAAGAGTTCCTGAGCGATGCTCAAGCTACGGTTCTTCTGACTAAAATTAAGAAGTTTCGGAACAAACCTCGCTGACAAACGTCTCATACCCAAAACATCCGAAAAAATTGCATGACACGGTCGACCAGTAATACCAGCATACTCAGCAACTTCGACGAGTTTTCAAACCAAATTTCTTCACAGCTCCGACGTTATCATCTTTTGTTGATGTGCTCGGGTGTCCAGGGCGAGATATGTCCTTGGCATCTTCTCGGGAACCTTGGAAGAGCTTGTACCGTATACCACTGGCAACATTTCAAATGTTTTGGAGCACTTGATACCATTTTTTAAACAAAATTTGATTCAAAGTCTTTGCTCCATTTTTTATACTTCAAAATTGTGGAGCACACCAAACATGTCTAACCTTTCTATCTCTCAATAACAAACTAAGAATGCACTATACTTGAAACTGTGAACGTATGTTTGGGACATATGTACCAACATAGCAAAAAAAAAAAAAAAAAAAATCGATAACTGAATGTACGTTGTCCGCGAACTTTTAAAAGTCATGGTACTTTTTGAACACACTTCGTATATCATATATCAATCTAAAAGTCATACCTGTAACCAGGTAAGCATGATGAAATTGACAAACAGCGTCTGCCTCGAACCAGGATATTCGGTCTCTAAAGAAACGATAGAATACATTCAGTCCCTCTTGAGGCATGGTCCATGAGTTGCTGACGTTAACCTGTAATAAAAAAAGAAAAAAACAGGAAATATTTGATTATCCTTTTGATCTTAACTTTAAAATACCTTAACCTAGCTACTAATTGGTGTCCACGAATTAAACATGTTTTTACTCGTACAAATCACTCTAAAGTTCTCGTTGAAATCATATGAGTTCCTGTGTTAACAACATCTATTATCCTCGTCCTTACAACTTTGAAATTAATTCGAAAAAGTTATAACAATTTGATGCGAGTATGAGCTTATCAAAAACTCTGAACGTTGAAAGTTGTATGAACATACTCCACTCTAGCTCCACAGTAATCCTTTTGTCGAAAGTTTTTCTTTTATTTTTTATTTTTTTTTTTGTTTTTTATTTCGTTAAGCCCACAATTAATTTCTCATATCAAAAACACACTCATTTAAAGTAACTCCAGAAGCAGAAACAGGACTACCTTCCCTATAAACTAAAAGCACAATAGACCAGCACATACTAAAGGAAAAGTTCCCTTTCCTTCTTCGCGCCGCCGTACCAACACAAGCTCTTCATTATCCCAAACCACAGAGAGTATTTTACAAAAAGTGGAAAAGTTTTTTATTCATCCTAATTATTGTAGAAAAAAAAAAGCCAAAAACATGGCAGCACTAGACTATGGTATTCCTGCATTAAATGATGAAAATTATTTCGTCCATGATCTTTTCAATCCCCTCGGTATTTGTTCTTCCAGTTCACCACCACTTCAAGTCCAAAAGGATTGGAACAGAACAGCTCGTGTTCAAAGAGTTCCAGAGTTTCACGAGTACATCCTTTCTGCTATAGGTATACGAGTACCTACTCACACTGCGACTGCGAGGACAAGTATGAGGGCATGAATGGAACCTTGGGAGTCAGTTTGTGCAGGACGAATGAGCAATCGAAAAAAATGTTCCAGTGAATTTACAAAAAATAAATTAAAAAAGGAAAAACAAAAAAGAGAAAAACCTCAGCTTTCAAGTGGTTTTTTGTGGGAAAGGTTTCTCGGCACAAAGGATTGTGGTAATGCCTGATGGGGTAAGAGTTCTACGTGATTGAAGGGTGTAGACGTTGCCTTTTGCTTGAATAGCAAAGGCAATTAGTGAAGGGCGTTGAATTGTGTTTTACGTCCATTTCAGTTTTTTTTTTTTTTTTTTTTTTTTTTCTTTTGTGCACAAGCCTAGAGCTTCATGTTTTGTCCTAGTTGAGGTAATTTTGAGAGTGTGTTTTTGTTCTGCCTGTAACCGAGGTGGGTTTGAAGAGATATTGTCGCCTTTTAATGCTCGACTAGTTGGGAAAGTTGAATTTTTGGGAACAATGTTTGAGGTGAACCTTTGTTAGCACTCTGAAAAGTCAAACATAACACTGGGTGTCATTATACAAAGGGATCCCTTAATTAAATCGACATAAGGTCAAGACTTTTACAGAGATGAAACTTCAGATGTAATCACTCTGAATCGCTACACATGAGTACTTTTGAATAGGCGAATTTATGTGGCCCTTGAGTTCAAAGTGCATTTAGGCCTTAACCAACAAGCCTAGCTAATTAACCTCAACGTAGGCTTACTGATTGACCTTATCAGCCGGAATCCCACGATAGCAGGCGTAGTATAGGCCTGATTTTTTCACCCAATATCTGGCGTATTGTGAATACCTGTTCGGTGAAGGATTTACAAGAACTAAAACCACCACACTGATAAGAACTTATCAGATTATTGAAAGAACGTTGTAAGTGTTCACATGAGACTAATGACTCTATAGTAAGTACAGTTTGGAGGATTAACTTTTTTTAGTATCAGTCTAACGATGCTGAGATTCCACGTTCAGGGATCTCTAGCATATCTTAACTAGCTTGGAAACTGTAAGAGGGTTCAGGAAGGCTGTCGCTGCAGATGCAAATACATAGCCCACTCTATCGGTTCTCTATAATATAGTTCACTGCCATCAGGATTGCCTAAATCTCCGCTTAAAAGACAGATGCAAGCTTTCCTTACGTGAAGCAAAATATAACGTTTTCGTCCTCCAGAAAGCCACTAGAGCCACATCCTGGGTACAGGATGATTTCTGGCCGAAATCAGTCCTGGGTACAGGATGATTTCTGGCCGAAATCAGTCCTGGGTACAGGATGATTTCTGGCCGAAATCAGTCCTGGGTACAGGGAAAGTCGATTTTGTATTTTTTTCCGCAACTGGTGTCATTGCATCGGGCGGTATGTCCATAAGACCCGAGTCATAAGACAGCCGACGCATAAGATTATCAAAGCGAGAGTGCAGCCCATGATATGAATATTAAGGGGAGGAAGATTCACCAATGCGTCCAGAACAGAGCTAGAATGTAGTAATCACGTTTTCACGAGGGCTTATTCCACCAGACAACCGACGCATAGGATATAATTTTCCTCATCATAGCCGTGTAGATCGAAAATATTTTTTTCGGACTCACTGGGCATACTTTCTACTGTAAAATATGGCCAGAAATCCACAAGAAATGAGATCCTTCTGACTGCGCTAACTGTACCTTAGAGTAGAGCCTTCTAAATATTCCCTATAAAATCATTTCTGCCGTATTTTCTGAGCATCTGAAACTATTTATGAACAAAGTGGTCGCTCCATTCCAGCTTAGTTTTAAGACATTCCAAAATCATTAGGTTGTGCAAGATGACTATCGAGATTGCTGCTCCATCGAGGTCTATAATGCATAAACCGAGATACCTCCAATGTAAAGAAAGTTTAAGGACGAGACTCGTTGTACAACAAAACAGGCACGATGTCTTTTAAGCAAACCATCAATTATATTTTGTGTTGAGGTGGAAACGCTTAAAATAAGTATGACTCTCATGATGTCATCATGAGAGCACACCACCGATGGCTTGGCAAGAACGTCTTCATTGGAAATTCTAACTTCGAAGTTGCTAAGTACATCATCTCGTCATCGACGTAATTATTTACATAGAAATCAGATGCAGAATTACTCTTATCAATTGCTGATTCTTAAGGCTCAGGAGATTGTTTAACAGAACTCTTCTGGAAACTGGCTTTATATAAAACTTTAATCGTACTGATCTGGCTTAGTCACGAACTGTACAGTGAAATCCGTGTAGTAAGGCGGCTGGACCATCTTGAGAGAATAAACGCAAAAACTCCAACTCAAAGGCGTCTATCGTTTAAAAAGAGGGGGTCGTTTGTACAATATGCATTACAGTTTTGATAACCTGTCATTTTGGCAACCGATATAGGATGCGGCACTAATGTCTACCTAGAGAACGATCACTGAACGCAGTCAGAAGGTTAAATTTGCTGAGTCTTGTCTGGGTCTCAAGTCACAATTGACTCGCAGAAAATCAAATCGCAATGAATTTGCCGGGCGAGGCTCAGAGGAGAGTTATTCATGACCCGAACCTACGTTAGGTTTGCCTGTGTTCTCGTTTAGGGCTTCCATTGTTGACTCTAGTTCGTCACGAATCACACGAATGCTTTCCGATGGCCTTCCTGCTGTCTGTCAGTAGGAAAGACTGCAGGCTGCTAACTAGCGTCGTGGCACATTTGCTAAGCACTTAAATGTGCTGGGTGAAAGTAATACAAAATCTTGCGATTTCTGCAGCGAAAGTAATGACGATACCGCGGAGCACTTACTCTGTGAATGTCCTCTCGCATCAGGCTTCAGGTACTTGGCGTTGACGGGGTGAGTGCTAGTGCTGTAGGTACTTTATTACTGAAGCGTTTACATGGTACAAGGAATACTATGAACTAGTTCTTTGCCTGAGTGCTTTGTTCCGACAGAAAAAAAAAGTTTAGGCAATTGAACTTCGCTTATGTTTTTATGATTGGGAAGCTAAACATGGACACAACCAGCTCCTTCGTTGGGCTCCTTGTTCCTGATTTTAATAGACCTTTAGCCTCACTATGAGGAAGCAGCATATATGAGCTTTCACTAGGTAGTTACTTAAGCTGAAATTGATAAATCGAACAGCCAGATTGAGATTAAGTTTAACCTCTTCGCGAAGAGGGTTTCAAAAATCGATTGTAATGGGTGTTCAAAAGCCACTGGGTCTTCAAATTAAGCTATAAGGATTCACCAAAAGTACAAATTTTGTTACAAATCTCGCATCCGTAATCCATTTCGATCTTCATCCATGATATCCTGATATCGGTTACAGACAAATTATTGATTTCGGTTGTATCTTAATCCACGAATTTTTATCCCACACAATGAAATAATACTTCCACTGTCATCAAAACTGATACGCGTTGCAAAATTATTAAAATTTATTTTCCCCTTGCTCAACTGCCATTGAGAGCCAAGCATCAATAATTGAATCTCAGCGATTACAAGGACGTAAGAGTAATTAATTAATTAATGAGTCCTGTTGAGCTTGTCCTCATTTCGGGCTGCCGAATGAGTACACGAGGACATGGAGAGGATGTCAATATTTAAATAAAGTGCTATCATTTATTGTTATTATACGAGTATGTCCTGGATTAAAAAGGAGATAAACGTGAGGCTGAATAGTGCTCTTTGCTTTATTGTTGTGGTTCTAGTGACATTTATTTATTGATAATTCGAAACAATGCCAGGAGGGGCATTTCGACTTAAATTAAATTGAATTGCGTGGTTTAAGTGTATATATACAGTAAATATATGTTATTATTTCAAAGGAGAAAAATTTGCCTTATTCAATCAAACTAATTGTTGGAGGTCTGCCTTATGCACAACGTCTGCACAGAACTGTTATAAATTCACGAAGAACGGGATCAATCCTGAACACTCCAGCGATGCTGCTACTTTTGTTTGTGAATAGCACATGAAAAGATATTTTCGGAAACCGTCCGTTTGCTTGATAGCTTGCAAGAATTGGGAAACGACAACTTATCTTTCTGTGTCCAGAATTCACCATGACCATCAACATCAATGGTCAATATGATGTCCAAAAATTTAAAGAGAATAACACTGAAACACACCACTACTTTGTGGGCAAGGTATGCTAGTGGACATCTTAAATGCAAGTACTGTGACGAAGTTTGACATCGGAAAGCTGCAATAGCAAGTATCGCTAGGGCATTTGCCTATCTATTTTGATCGATGTCTTGCGCTGCGAGCATCTTGCCCTGTAACCTTATGGCAAAGCTGAGATATACTTTCTTTGATGCGCTAGGTTTCGCCCGATCACCTCTATGAAACCTGCGGTTTGACGATGAATGAAAAAGAAGACTAGAGGACAACAAGCGAAAAATAAAGGGTGCGGACCGGCTTCTCGGAAGGAAGGAAGGGGAGCACGAGAAGCATGACATTGGAGAACTTGAAAGATGCTATAGAAGGAAGAAAAGAAGTTTGAAAATATAATCACAAGGCAAAAAGAACATGCCATATCAAGAAAGTACGAACGAAAGATTGCTTGAAAGAACAAGGAACTTATTGGTAGATTTACAGTCCATGCTGAAGGTACAAAGGAACTATTTCTATGGACCGTTTTACGGGTATGACGAAATGCTTCAAGGTGGCGTAGGATGACTTTGTGAATAGCATGCATCAAATCATCTCTAAAATATGGTCGATGATGAGCAGGATGGTAAAAGAGGACGATAGGGCCACATCTGCAACACTCTGGCAAGCCAGCTGGGTCAACACCAACAAAGGTATATGGACGCACAAGATGATTCCCAATGTTATAAGATGTAAGATGTTATTATCATCTTACGATAGCTCGCCCTTCTGCCCAGAATGCCCAGAAGAGGAGGAAGACGCGGAACACGTTATATTCCAGTGTTAACGCTTCACAGGTGGCATAACGAATCTACGAAGCCCATAGCTCCTAATAGACCTCGTGATGAGGTCAGGGAACGACTGGTTGGAGATCTCTCCGTCATAACGATTGAACTGCGTAGATTGGAAGCATTAAGAAGGGCCGAGGAGGCCCTACAGAGCATAAAATGCTAACCAGCCGCGAAATAATACCTAACGACAGTCCCGCGGGGAGAGTAGTTTGAAGTGTGAAGGGTGTGTATTTAGTACGTAGGCATATACTCCTGGCATCGATTACTAAGGTTTGCGAATCGTGAATGCTAATAGAACTCGGGCTATTAGTATCTATGAATATTACACATCCATGGCGCAACCAAAAAATAAAAAAACTTTCTTTTCGTCGAATTTTGGTGAAGGACTTGAAGGCGTTCCCTTATAAGGTGCAAACCGTTCACCAATTGCTACCTGCTGACCTTCAAGTGAGGTTAGCTTGCTCCCATGCTCTGTTAAACCAGGTGTAAGAAGAGGATGATTTCGTATCCGAAATCATAATGAGCGAAGAAGTCCTTCTTCTACTTATGGTAAGTGATGATGTTGAATAAACAAAATACGGGTTTCTGGGCTACGGAGAATCCACATAAAATGCACATAGAACCATTGGATTCCCTCAAAGTGAAGTGACCGTTTGGTGCGGCATTTGCAGTGAAAAAGTAATTGGCCCTTATTTTTTTGAGGACGCCGACGGCACCACTATAACCATAACTGGTGGGTGCAAGAAACAGATTTTAAACGAGTTTTTTTTTTTTTTTACCTCATGTTACTGAATTAGGTCTGGAGCATTGTTGGTTCTAGAAGGACAGAGCAGCCGTTTTAATACAACAGTTATTATTAAGCCGCAAAACTGCGGTTTGCTAAGAGATGGCGTAACTTGTATTATTCCATTGGAACATGCGTTGGAAAGCTACTGTCATTGTACGTCACTTCAGTATATGTCATTCATTTGAAGCGTAAACAACAATATTTTTTTTTTTCACTCAAATATGTCGAACTTTAAAAAAGTGTTTTTGCGGGGAGTTCTCCTCCATTACTTTAATCTGAAGAAAACTACTGCCGAAAGTCATCGTATTTTGGTAGAAGTTTGTGGTGAACATGCCCTAGCTGAGCGAACGTGCCAAAAGTGGTTTGCATGATTTTAAAGTAGTGATTTTGGCTTGAAGACGATGAACGTCCTGGGCAGCCAAAAATATTTGAAGATGAAAAACTGGAAGCATTACTCTATGAAGATTGTTGCCAAACACAAGAAGAGCTCGCAAAATCTTTGGGTGTCACTCAAGCAGCCATTTCAAAACGTTTAAAAGCAGCTGGATATATTCAAAAGCAAGGAAATTGGGTTCCATATGAACTCAAGCCAAGAGACGTCGAAAGGCGGTTTTGCATGTCCGAAATGCTGCTGGAACGCCACAAAAGGAGGTCATTTTTGCATCGGATTGTTACTGGTGATGAAAAATGGTTTCATTACGACAACCCCAAGCGCAACAAATTCATATGTGAAACCCGACCAATCAGCCAAATCAACGGCAAAGCTGAATATCCATGATGCGAAGGTAATGCTCTATATTTGGTGGGATCAGATGGGTGTGCTGTATTATGAGCTGTTAAAACCGGGTGAAACCATCAATGGACAACGCTACTGAACACAATTAATCCATTTGAAGAGAGTAGTAACCGAAAAACGCCCGGAATATACGACCAGACACGAGGCAATAATTTTCCATCATGACAACGCTCGGCCCCACGTTGCTATTCCGGTTAAGAACTATTTGGAAAACAGTGGATAGGAAGTCTTACCCCACCCACCTAATAGCCCAGACCTTGCCCCTTCTGAGTACCATTTGTTCCGGTCGATGCAGAACGCCCTCACTGAAATACGGTTCACATCAGAGCAGAATATCAAAAATTGGCTTGATTCATTCTTGGCTGCCAAGCCGGCGCAGTTCTTTTGGGATGGGACCCACAAAATGCCAGAAGGATGGGAAAAAGTCATAGATTCAGATACTTTGAATAATAGTTTTGTATATGTTTTTCTTAAATAAACGTTCAAATTTTGAAAAAAAAAAAAACCGGACGAAATAAAATATATACCCAAAGGGCAGCGTTAGGCTTTGTTTTAATTTATCTTTTTCTTAAAACATGTCAAGGAATCTTAACTTATACTTTTGATACACCGCGCTGTATACCAATATGCAATAAATCGTGGTTCAGTTCATGAAACTTATCGTGCACTATGTCTGTTTTACAGACAAAACATTTGGTAGTTTGGGTTATTTACGGGAATATGAATACATATCCACAGAAACGCCATACAGTAAGCACAGAAGAAACTATAGCTTCGCCATTGTGCACAGCAATTCAAGCTATATCCATCCGTTTTATGGAAGATTTTCCATACAAAAATTGTTTTACCAACTTCCAACATCCAGACGCTTGACCTTTATGTGCCACTGATCCTCTTTTTTATCAAAAAATTTTGTTCAGCAATGAGGCTCATTTTTGGTTGAACATCTAAATCAAAAATTGCGGCATTTGGAGTGAAGAAAATATATAAGCCATTGTTGAGACGTCGTTACATCCACAAAATGACAATGCTTGGTTTGCTTCATAGGCTGGTGGTATAGGTCTAGGTTTATTGAAAAATAGAGCTAGTCAGTGCATATGCGAGAAACTCTTTTAGAGTTTACTTGCGTGCTTCGCACAAATACAAAATCCACATCCACATGACAACCCATCACCTTGTGATGGTCCTTCTCTCACATTCAAGGTATAAATTTTGTCATTTCCGAGCTTGACGGAGCAGCGTGCATTCTCCATCGTCATCCTCAAGAATCGAATGAGCTTAACAAAACTAGACAAGACTCGGGATAGTTCATCACTTTCGATGATGTCATATGCGGTTTTGGATTTATTGGGTAGTATGCATTAATTTGGAACTCTTCTGATTTTCCAAGACCCACCGTAGTGCAAATATTTGACTATTTGACTTTAATGGTCTAAGAATACACTAAAAAGGCCCAGTCGGTTTGACGACGAAGGCAATTCTTAGGCATTCACATAATACGTTAAGGAGACTTATTACCCTATAGTTGGCAAAGCTCAGGTAGACATACCAGAACTAAAGTCTTGACGATGGGATTCAATCTTACACATAATAACACACGTACTGTTCATTGAACTTCAAGTGGGATACATAGCCCTGGAAAATTGGCGCAGTTCCGGTCGCTTCCGATTGTCAAGATTCTCTCGTCAAGCAGGGTGTGATGCAATGTGTAGGTTCATTGTGTACATTTTTTAACAGCCCAGATGGCAGACTATTTGCCGCAGTACGCTTTAAGGTTTCCAGTTGGTTTCAAAGATTGTTGAATATCAGCTCTGTCATTATCTGCGCGGCTGGTAACAGACTTTTCTACTGCAGAATTTGTACCCCTATCTCCTGGTTCAGTGGTTTTGGTCTTTTCTGCCTTGCGCTTTTTGCACCTGAATAGCCGTTTCTATTTTCTGTTCTCTTTCTGTAGCGCTCGTTTTAATTGCAATAAAATTGACCATAGGGTGGACCCGTATGCTACGTCTTTTGTTCCAGGAGCGTCGTGACATTTTTGGTCATACCACTGTTTTGTTTGCTGGCTTAAGAAGCTGATCGCCTCGGCGACAATTCGACTAGAGCGGGAGATATGAGTTCACTGGTTGCATATATGGTTCAGTTAAGAAGGGTCTTGTGTAGAGTTTTCTAATAACGACTTGACAACTTTTTTTTTTAAAATAAGAAGCAAGCCAGTTGAGATATTTCAAAAACTGTATTATTGACTTGAAGTACAATCAAATCGTTCATATGGCCACCGCGTGCACGTTTGCAGCAGTCGATTCGTTGGACCCGATTTTCAACGACTTGGCCACACATTTCGGCCGAAACGGCCGCCATTTCGCGTTCAATGTTGGCTCTGAGCTCTTCCAACGTCGTCGGCGTGTTGGCATAAACCAATGACTTAACGTAGCCCCATAGAAAATAGTCAAGCGGTGTTAAATCGCACGAACGAGGCGGCCAATCGACTGGCCCATGTCTTGAGATAACACGCTCACTATACTTACTCTTCAATAAATCGATTGTAGCGTGTGCTGTGTGGCTTGTGGCACCATCTTGAACGACATGTCGTCCAAGTACATATCTTCCAATTCGGGCCAAAAATAATCGGTGATCATGGCGCGATAACGCTGACCATTCACAGTAACGTGACGATCGTTATCGTCGACGAAAAAATATGGTCCAATAACGCCGCCGGCATGCAAACCGCACCAAACAGTTATTTTTTGTGGATGAAGTGGTGATTCATGAACCACATGTTTTCACCCGACCAATAACGCATATTTTGTTTATTGACAAACCCATTCAGCCAAAAATGAGCTTCGTCACTGAAGATGATTTTGCGACTCCGAATATCCGTAGAAAATTTTTATAATTTGTAGACGTTGCTCGTTAGTGTACTTTATCATGATGAAAATGTTGAGTTTACTGAATAAATTGACAGTGACAGTTTGATGATTAGTGAAAGAGTGCGTTCACAAATTAAATTCAAAGTTGTCAAGTCCCTATTGGAAAACTCTATCGGTGATAGTAGAAGCGACGTCAAGCTGTATCTTTTACGGGATGTGCACGTTTTTTTAGTGCGTGCAAAAGTGTACGTACTTTGACCACCACAAGGAAGTGATTTAAAATGATTTTGGCACATAGGTAAATGGTGACGGTTTACTTATGCAGCAGAGAGGTTTCAAAGTAGTAAAAAAAGGATGTCTGTGCTTTGAGTCACTATCACTGTAAGGAAAAGTATCCTTGGTATTATCAATTAAATCATCGGTGCAGGTACGTATTTGGTAGAATCGGCATAAGGCGAAGCTATCAAGTTTAGATAAGCCTACAATCTATACAGAAGGAAAATAAAATCCCTTGATGTTTGCACCATCATCTGATTATCAGGTAGAGATGATGGCAGTGGATATCTGGACGATTTCGATGTTAATGTGCATTGAAGTCAACCTCTATCATCAATCAAATTGTATTCACTTAACCCGGTTAACTTGAGATAAAACAAGGTAAATCACTTTGAACACCAAAACTAAGCTAACCTTATTATGATACCAGCCAGCTCGTTTTCATCTGAACTCAGCAGAGTTTCATCTCATCCGGAACGCAAATAACTAATTCATTGTGAACTTGACCTCTTACACACTCCTAAAGGTTTACATTCTTCACCTTGGCAATTTGAATAGATCGATTGGAATTTAAAACCTGACTTCCTCGCGATTCAATCGAACCGTATTCAAAATTCACCCCAGCGATAAGCGAAAATAGTCTCTTTGCCATATCGAAACTGAAACCAAAAGCATCATTTAAAATTAGCCTGTCGTTATTGAAGTAGAAGACCGATACAATGTCACGCATACTAAGTAGACCTCCTGGACACCATCTTCAGCGCTGGATTTCTCCATAATGGCTGCTTTGAAATTTAATCACGAAATAATCTCCTCTTACTTGTGCCATCCTAGTGCGGCGGCAGTAGGATAAAACCACCCTGTTAACTGAAGACGAGAGACTGGTACGAGAGTATTTTTAGAGTTCACTCAAGCAGGCGAAACCAGCAAAGAAGCAGAATGAACTCACTCAACACGCTTAGCACTCTTCATTCTGAAGGGAAGGTCACTCCTGATAAAAGCCAGGAGGAAAATGTAATTTTATTACGCTCCCATCGTGCACTACGTACATAAATAGACTTTAACTCAACCCATATATTTGGGAACGAGCACACCCTCCGGCTGCGATACTGGAACCCTACATTCAGGTTCCAAAGCCATACACTACTAAAAGCCAGTAAGTAACCAAGGCGCAACTTGAATTTAATGAGCCTTGTAACTTTCGGAAAAGTTGTTAATAATGTTAGCAACGGCAGTAGCTAGCTATCTACGGATAGATAAATAAGAGTAAGTAGGTAGGCTCACTCATACCTTCCTACAGTACATGCACTAAATTCATTACAAACTTCAGAACAACGGATAATACAACAATAACGGGTGGAAGAGCAAATTTTATCCTTGAGTAGAAGAAAATTCCTTCGGGAGATCATGTGTTCTATGGGTAAACTCGATTTACATGATTGACGATGTCAGAAAGTCTTGGACAAGGGAGTTGGCTGTCGGTGGCAGTACCAGTATCTGTAGGTAGGAGTTCTTTATTTTGTTCAATTTAAGGAACTGCTACATTTAATCGGCTGAGAGGCGACTGAATATTGAATCAACTTCTGAGGAAACCTTTCGAATTGCTCCCGGAATTTTTTCATCAAATTAACTTGTGTACGTGGGCTGATAGACAGTGGTGTTTGATGATTTGATTAGGATGAGGAATTGTCTTTTTTGTTTACCCTTTAATGTCCAAGTTCTTGAGGAATGGCACGTGTTCCAAATGGCATTTTTGTGATTTTATCATAATCAAGGCACGAGCATGGATACGAGTATGAGTAGTGTTTACATTCGGGGGAAATAAAAAATTACATTCAACATTTGTAAAGCTTTAGGAGTAGCTCTTCGCTGTAAGACAATCCCCTAGGAGTTGAGTGAGTTGAGTTCAGCGACTGAATATTTAGGTTTCATCGTGCCACAACCACGTTAAGATAATTTTATGAAGTCTGCGACACAATTACTCCCTATGGGAACATATAAAGGTTAACAGAGGCTCTTAAGTAGACAAGACGAAAAATTTACCACCGACACGCATGTGGCTCGTAGGTCACCTTCTGATGATTAAACGATAAATGTTCGTGATGTCAGCAAATATATTTCAGAGTTACGTTTACATTCTTCCTGTCTTTCTGTTTTTGTTTTTGGAGTATTTGGGAAGAGGAGCCTGTTTTGGGATTTAATTCCGTGAATTTAGTGTGACCTTGGAGATTGAAATAGCTTTAGGGACTAAACGACAGGAACTTTTATTGGAAAATTTGTTAAGTGGAAGAGCTTATACGAATATCGCCGTCGAAAGGCCCTAAATTGTAATTGCGCACTGTCTTGAGATCCAGAATAATGTTTAGATTTTCGGTTCACTTATTTCAAAAATAATTCTTCCAACCCGCGGGGATCAATATTGGATCAAACTAGTTTTGAATTAAAGACGCACGTCTGCTTTATAATCCTTACGATGCGAAGCTTATTTCACAACTCTAAAATGGCCGAACATCTTTGCGTATAAGATACGAACTGTGGACGGTGGTTTCTATGAGTTCAAGCGATAGCCGATTGTCATGTTTGGTGATTATCGAGGACTTGAAGAGGAAGATTTTGAGTGGTGCGTGATAGGCAGAGTGATGAGGGAGTGTGAAAATATGGTCGATCGTGGCCTTTCCTGGTCTGAAATCACACTAACAGAGGCCAAAGTTTGAGACGTTCGTACAATATAGCAGATAAGTTCTTGTACGCAGTATTCAAGAGACTTTTAACTCTGTAGTTGGAGCACGTGAAAGGCTCTTCTGTTTTGAGGATCAAGAAAACGATGCTGAGATCCCATTCATCAGGCATACCATACACTCTTCTGATCAGATGTGAAAATTGAGTTGGTGTATGCTCTCCACAAAGTCATTTCCAGCAGCTTTGAATATCACTGCCAATCAGACGTCAGATCCAAAAGCTTTGAAGGATTTTGGCCAGCGTCGTGGTCGTTATACAGTCTGTAGGGGAAGTTGCTCCATATTCTCAGAACCTTCTACTACAAGATTTCCTTCTTCATCTCTACGGAACTATGGAACTTGTTCTTTTTAGCTTTTGATAAAATTTCCGCACGTTTTTCGTGCTCTTTTTGATTCTTCTGGAGAAGCCGATATTCTCCCTGTCTCTTTTTATCGTAGAGCTCAAAAGCGGCTCTCGTCCTTTGTTGCAGCGGTGCTTTGAACGTTTTTTGATTAGCTGCATGTGCTTTAACAAAGCAGTGATTTCGTCGTAGTGGTCAGGTGAAAGTCATAACATCAGGTAGGTTATTTAGATTGGCGGGTAGATGGGGTATCTGAAGCCGAATCCATTTTATACTTCATCATACTTAGGTCTTAGGAAATTGGAAGGGGATAGGGATTTGATTGAGGTTTCTAGTTCTGGCTTTCGCTTTACGCCTCGCGTGGGTTGTCATTTTGATCTTGAATGGGTCTGAACTATTTTGTTGCATCCGCGAATCTTAAAAGAGTTGTAAGTAATAGGTCTTAAAGATAACACCTTTCTAAAGTAATTTTCCTCAAATTACTGAGGCTGAAACAGAAACATCCGTGAACCTATGTATCTGTAAATAACTCGGGTTTTGCGTAAGAAGTGAACGTTTATTTTTTGAAAATAATAGAGTATAACGATTGTAACAGATACGAAATAATCTAGTATAATTGTAGTAGATGAATAATACAGGCATATTCTTATCCCTCTTATTTAGTGAGACAGAGATAAAAATATTTTATTAATATGTCAATCTCTTTGGTGGTTTGACATTTCTTAAAGATATTCTGAGAATTGGTTCGTTGTTTGTTTTGATTATTGATGAAGTTCTTTTCTCGAGTGCTGGACCTTCCTTGTCTGTTTGTGGTGTCTCTTTTTCGGGTTCCGGATTTACGTCTGGTGTTTGTGCGGTGTGTGGAGAAGGTTCGCAATTGGGGCATATTGTTGGGGTTGCACGTATGTTGGTTTTTGTTGGGCGGATGCTTGTGAGATTATGTCGATACAAAGTTCCATTATTATCATCGTTGATGGAACCCATTGCTGCTTCGATTCTGGTTACAACTTGGTCACCTGGATGTAATTGTCCGCCGTTCGTTGCACCTTTATTGCTATATACAGCCTCTTTCTCTCTTTCGATGCGCAGAAGGTTTGATAAATTTGGTGTATTTTCTGATTGCAGTGAAAGTGTTGTTGCCGGCAGTAGACTGCCGGAAAAACTGCCTACAAATACTATGTACTCAGTTCCTTAAAAATGAAAAAGGTCGGCTATTCCGATGTCGAATTCATGATTTGGAATTTCTTTTTCTCCTATTATTAACTTGACATTACTATGTTGATGAACTTGACATGCAGCACACTTCTTCACATAATTAAAAATATCTTGATTCATTTGCGGCCAAAAAATAGACTGTCTGGCCATTTTTACACATTTGGCATAACCAAAGTGACCGCAATGAATACTTTTCAACATCTCTGGTCTTAATTTGGACGGAATTACGACTTTGGAGGACTTGAATATTATTCCGTCTGAGTCAACAGAGAGTTCTTCGCGAAAATGCCAGTACACTCGAAGGGATTTGGATATTTCTTCTATAGAATTAGGCCATCTAGTTCTTGTAACACGGCATTTTCTTTGTTAAGCTTATTTAATTTATCGAATTCTTTATTGGAAAGTGATAAAGTTGTGAGAATTTGAAGATCTGATGGTGTACACAACACAAGGATCGTATATCAGCAGACTAAGTCTTTTCCTTCGAAGAATGGATTGGCTTCTGGAAGATGGATTCTAGAGGCTTATGATCAGATTCGATAATTACCTGTTTTCCCCAAATAAATTGATGAAATTTTTCGCATCCGAATTGCATGGCCAGTTCTTCTTTCTTCAGCTTCTGGTTCTGTGAATTTGTCACTGTCGGTGTTATTGCAACTTTCGACACAGCCGATAAATACTTCGCTTTCGCTTATTGAAGAATTATTTTGGATTTAACAACTTTCCACTTTTCTGTGCGATTTATTTTTCTTCGATTTTCTATACATTTTTTCGATGTGGTTTTTTCCATTACATTTTTTGCAAACATAGAGGAAGGCTGGACAATTGCGAATAGCATGTTATTACCGCAGTTTCGACAGTCAAAGGATTTTGATGGATTGCTTCTATGCATTACATTGACGTCAGCAGTTGTAGCTTGATGAATTTGAGTACTTTGTTTCTTAGCTATTTCTGTCGCTTGGCAGATGCCTAAAGCTTTCTCCAAAGAAACGTATTCTGACAAAAGTTTTGTGCGCAAGGTTTTCCTTGCGAACTCCCAGAATCAATTGATCTCGCAGTAGGCTATTGGTAAGTTGTTCAAATGCACAATTTTGAGCCTGGAGTCTCAGCCGAGACATTAAATCATCAATTGATTCGTCTTCTTGCTGAGTTATTTTATGAAATTTCTAACGCTCGAACGTTACGTTTAGTTTAGGGGAGAAATATGAATCGAATTTATTTTTTACCTGATCTACGTTTTCTTCAGGATCTTTTGGAAACGAGTTGTATATGAGTATTGAGGACATGGATGTCGCCACCTACATTTGCTCAGGTTTCGAAGGCAAGTCGACGGCTACTTTGTTGTCTCCAAAGCTTACATTCTCTTGCCAAATCTTTGTCATGCTCGATGATTAAAAGCTTCGGTGGACGGAGAAAACTGCAATTTTCCATTTTAATATTTTTCAATTTCCTTCTCGATTTTTATTTATTATAATAATCCAGGGTTTCGGCACCATGTAAATAACTCGGGTTATGCGCAAGAAGTGAACATTTATTTTTTGAAAATAATAGAGTATAACGATTGTAACAGATACGAAATAATCTTGTATAATTGTAGTAGATGAATAATACAGGCATGTTCTCAGTATCCACAGACTCTGGAACGGTGGTTGTCAGCTTTATTGCGTGCACCCCCAGAAGATTGTGGCATGAGAGCAATCCAACAAACGTACATAGTTCAGCTCTGCTTTTTGTTTTGGATTTGCTGAGTTCCGGTTATAGTTATCTTGAGATCTCACAGTTTGGAAGGCTTTTTCACCCTTCATTTGTGTCGTCCACTCCACTTACATTCTCAGAGTGTTGTTAATCGTAATATAAGCTGTAATAACCTAGTGATCGTATTCAAAGTTGCCTGCACGAGTTGTTCGGACTTTAAGAATAATGGAGGCATGCCTTACGTTCAACGCGATCAATTTAATTAAGAGTTTCCGGATGAACAGACCTTCATGTTCCTTTGTGTACAAAACACGAAAAACCATTTCGTGACATTGTATCGCCCCAGATACGAGAAATTGTCAAATGGCATTCGATCGGTATTGACAGTGATTAATGATACGTTCATTCGGGTTCATGTGACAAAGTATAAACAAAGCTTACTTTCATGTAAGCTTCCCCTCTAGATCCCTATGAGAGGAAGATGATTTAATGGAGGACAAGTAAACCCACTTCTACACTGATGAATCGCTGGGTTGGTGGCGGTATTTTCTCAGATAAGCTAAGTCTAAGCCTCTCCTTCTATCTTCCAAATCACTATAGTGTGTTCCAGGCGGAAATTTGGCGATTAAGGAAGCTCTGTCGGGCCGCTATCAAGTTTCTAGACTTAGTCTCATTCAATTCTAAAACCACCCTTCAATGCCGACCATCTCTAACGTAGATGACAGAACAGTTCAACCTTCACCTTTGTTGGCTGCCGTGCCACAGACATTCCACAAAATTGTAGGGCCGTCGAAAAATGGAACCAATACCGGAAAAGGGTAGGAAAGGTATGAGTATACCAATGGCTACATGCAAATCATTATTAAAGCTGGATGCTAATAAAAAAAAAAACAGACCTTAGGTCTGTCTAGCGGCCTAACAGTTCTGGTCAAAGCTGCATCTGAATCGCTCTAAGACTTTGATCATTCTAAAGAGGAAACATCTCAGCGCCATCATAGTTGTCATCACTGGACATTGCCTTATAGGTAAGTATGCAAGAAGGCTTGGTGCCTTTACAAACGAATTTTGTAAAAGTTGCATGGACAAGTAGAAAGAGGAGACAATACTCCACCTTCTCTGTACATGTCCAGCTCTCTCCAAGACAAGAATATTCTACTTAGGAGCTTTCTTCTACAATGACTTAACAAATCTAAAGAACATAGACGTCAACAGTTTCCTGCGCTTCATCATGAGCTCAAATAGATCCACATGGCAGCACAACAGGCCAATAGGCCAAAGTGGTTTTGGTTTGGTTCTCCAACCGCCACTCTTACGTCTCTTGGTGGCGTATAAGGTATTCTTCACAGGCTCTACAATCGAAAAGGCTCCCACTAAAATATTAGAAAGCGAAATCTGACTTATTGAAAGTTTCCCTTGAATATCAAGTGAAAATAAGTCTTTTTTGAAAATTTATTTAGTTTTTTAGCATCAGAGTTCATCCTGCGATTACTGTGAATGCAGTGACATTAGCTAGAGGAATTCCACGTTAAGAATTCTAATTCTAATGAAAGTGATGAAGACAGCAGTGTGTTATTGATAGCTCATGCTAGATGTGTAAGAGCTGTTTTTGTGCATATGGTGAAGCGTTTTTGACTGTTGTATGATGCCTTTGTACGTCCATTCTTGCGATATCCTTCCAATACTGCATCGAAACGATATTTCACGCTTTAAGTACGCTTGACTTACTCGTACTATTCTTATAGGGTGATTCATTGTGAGGTTTGATTTTCAATAGGCTCTTTTTGAGAGATCACGCATGAGTCCTATCAAATTGGTTTATTATTTTTGTTCAGTATGGTTTGGCAAGTCATCAAGTATAGACTCACACCACAACAGCGTCTCCAAATTGTTCAGATGTATTACGAAAATCAGCATTCTGTGAAAAATGTTTTTCGTGCGATTCAAAGAACTTACAGTGCGCATAATCGACCTACTAAAACCACTATTGCCAAATCCATTCGCAAATTTGAGTCCCAGTTTACATTAGTGGATGATAGGATCAGCTTAGCTTGGCGTATTTTACGTGAGGATCTCGGCCTAGAAGTGTACAAAATTCAGATTGTGCAAGAATTGAAGCCAGGCGACGTCATATTTTCAGTGAATGGGCTCTAGAAAAACTCAATGAAAATCCGTTGTTTTATCGTGAAATTTTGTTCAGTGATGACGCCCATTTCTGTCTCAATGGATACGTTAATAAACCAAATTACCGTATTTGGGCTGATGAGCAACCCGAAAAATACCAAGAGCTACCATTACATCCATTAAAAACAACGGTATGGTGTGGTTAATGGGCTGGTGGGATCATTGGTCAATATTTCTTAAAAAAATGAGGCAAATCAGAATGTTACTGTTAATGGTAACCGTTATCGCGCTATGTTAACGGACTATGTGCTTCCTGAAATTCAAGCACATGGTCTCGGTAAGCTCTGGTTTTAACAAGACGGCTTAGTTGGTTGATGCGCGCTTTGTGAGACATTGTCGAGTCTTGTTGAAATGTCCACGGTCTCCGACCGAAATGATTGTTTGCTCAAGGCTTCAATACTCTCTAAGACAATTTCACGGTATACGATCGCAATAATTTTGACGCCACGGTCCAAAAATACGAGCGGAGAGCGACCATCGGCGATTATGGCGGCCCAAACCATCACCATCGGTGCTGCCTGCTTTCTGGTGGCTGACCGAAGGTGTAAATTTTCGAAGGACCTCGAAGTAAGTAAGTAAGCTCGGTCATTTTGTTTGTTGACATATTGCTCGATAACAAATGGCGACTCATCGGAAAAAACCAAATTCGGCAACTTACCACTTTCGTACAATAGTAGCAACTCCTTCGCTCTTTCGACTCTAACTTTCTTCTGTTGCGGTGTCAGATCGTGTGCTTTTTTGAACTTCAATGGCTTGAGCCCAGGCTCATTTTTCGGTATGTGTTGCATCCGTTCCAACGATATGTTGAGCTCACGAGCCATTTTTCTTCCACTTCGACGCGGATTTCGCTCAATTCGAGCCTTCACTTTCCGAACCATTTCTGCCGATGTTGCTATTTTTTATTACCACCTCCATGGCGTTTTGCAACGCTGCCAGTACCATGGCAACGAGCTATGGTCCGAGACACAAATGATTTATTCACGTTAAGGTGCTGGAGAGCTCTAACGATAGGTACTTGTGGTTTTCCAGCCAAATATAAAGCAATCACACTATCACGTTTGAATTCCATCGCGGATACAATTTTTTCAACACAACTGAGACGCAAATCGTTTAAAATGCTTGTAAATAATAAAATTATCTGTCACGTGTCAAAATTTGAGCTGTCATAACTGTCATAAACGGTTTGGAAATTATAGCAATCTGAAGTTGGTTGCAGTCCGAGTCAGTCAGGGTGTATGTCTGTACCATCAGAGCGTAGTTTTGTTATTTCGTCATCACTCATTATTTATTCATTGCACAAGGAATGTCATTGCTTTAGTTAAAAAAAGAAACGAGTGTAACATGTCATAATAGATAATGGACAAGCCAAAATAGAACGCAATATATGTATAACTCCCAGTATAGCACGTACTCATAAAAGTTACGGCAAACGATGTTATATTGTCCGCTAAAAGCAAATGAAGTTCTTATATCATTTACTCATGGACGGATATATGCCCTGTAGTTACCCTTCTTTACTCTTGTTTTTCTAAGCAAAAATAGGCAGAAGAACTTTCTCCTGATTCAATTGAATCACTCACCAAACTCTCGAAGCCGAAAAAGGAATAAAAAAAGCTAGTTTCTCTATGTAACGATATTTATTGCCATTCCAATGAAAATAAATAAAATTTCATTTTCGTTCATTACACACACTTGTATCTGTCCGAACAATGTTTACATGCCATAAGCCCACCCACAACCCCATGCCCAAAGCATCCATCACAAATGAATTTCTGTGGTTTGCCAAAGCCGTCGCTATTGGAGGTGGTCGGGATTTTTCTTTTCTCTTTTTTCTACCCTCAAATTGATTACGGACCATTCAGGCAGGATTTATTGATTTATCTGCGCTCCCCATGTATTAATGTGTGCAGATATGTGAAGACTTGGTGGACCCGGAGCATGATAAACTTCAGAATCACGCACACATGAATGATCGCTTGAATGTGCGTATTGATGATGAGCTTTATTGTCGAGAAAGGAAAATAGATTCATGTCCCTTTTTACTTAAGCATAACACGCAACTGAATACAGCCCAAACGAACACATGCCGTCTAAAAGAAGTTGAATATGGGGAGCTGACTGAAGAGAGCTTCACAAATCCTCGTAAACAAATTTTTTGTATCTTTTCGGGGTTATGAGTGGGCACTGATGATTCCACAATTCGAAAACATTTCCATTGTCCTTCTGCTTCGGAATACGCATTTTGTTCATTTTTCTTATTGTGTGTGCCCTGTTCCCTTGGGAGATGTCCTTGGTTTAATGTAAGAAAGCAAACGGGGATATGGTATCCTGGTGAGGGATGGATGGATAAGTTGATACATTTATTTTCTCTGGTATAAATCTAAGATATGCCTATTAATTCAGAAAATTTTAGAACATGGGTCAGGCATATTTGATTTCCAATTTTACGGAAGAAGTAGCTGTAGTGAACTTAAAAAAAAGACATTGGGCTTAGAAGCTACGTCAGGGGAAAGGAAATAAAGTCATACAGTGCAATTATCTTCTGATCAAAGAGAATGACAAATCCCCATATCTCGCCTATGATTGAAACCAGCAGATACATTCGAATGTATTCAGTTAATTTTGTCAAGACTATTCAGAGTAGGTGATCTATAGTTATTCTCTGATGCTTTAGTGGTCTACAAATCAACGGAATTTTTTCTCCCCAAATTCGAAAATTATCTTCAATTTATTAAGTATACTTTCCTAAGACGACTCATTTTTAAGGCGAAGGACATAAATCAGTGTAATTGAATAGTCCCTTGTCTCTCATTCAAGAAACTGGAATGAACAGAACAGGCAGAAGGTAGTATGAATTACAAAAAGGGACTATTCCTGAGAGCTTTGTCATCATCAGAATTTGCACATGCCTCCCAATCGTTCTTCAAATAAGGACGCGTGGATACTCAAGCAATTTCGCCTTCAGTACAAACGTGAAATCAACGGAAAATGAGTATTGCAGCTGAAGAAGGAAAAAGATACACTATCAACTCCAAAAATAATTTTCTCTCCGATTCGACTGATAAGCCTGGTAAAAATTGTATCATACACACCTTAACAGAGGAGACACATGGTTCGCAGTGTATGTCCTGTGTATTGACATAAATCCAAAAGTGAAATCGTCTGCCTGTGAGCCCACAGCCGTCCAGGAATCTATAATAAGTAGACTATAGTCCAACAATTCGCACCCTTAGTTAGACTTATTCTATTTTAGGCGACGTCCATCGCAGGTACAATTTCGGTTTGCTGTTCAAGATTAACGATTGAAACGAATCCTCTGTTGCAGTGATTAATCCTAATTTAATAAGCAAACTTCTGTAAAGTACAAAATAGTGATTGAATAGAAAATAAGTAGGACCCATCCCTACAAACCAACTTTTTCAGTGGACAGCGGTGGTATTACCCGCACACGATATCCCGATGAATTAAACAAAGATTGGCAAAAATTTGTCGTTGCGTTAGCTTATTTTCCTTATGATTTGGAGCAACCACTACAACGAAAAGTAGTACCCGAGTTTATTGAATGCTGCTATTCCAGCAACATGTGGCTTATTATATATCGAGGTACTATTTGAGAATATTATTTGGAGTTGAAGCAGATGCAACGTGAGAGGTAATCATCTCCTGAACTTTTACTATCTTTGTTAGCAATGCTGATTCCCAGAAAGTAATTGACTTAAAGCTACATGTTGTACGCAGACCAGTTAGAAAGAAAAAACCAGTACAATAAATTTAGAATCGAATTCGAAATCTCAGCATACTTGAAGAGCAGGAATATAAGGAAAAAACCAACCGAAACTATATGAAGGAGTGCGGAAAGTCCGTCAATATTCCACCTTAACTCAGAACAAAATAGAAAATAGAAGAAGCTGTACAGAATCTAAATGACGCGTACACCAAATAATCAGAACTGACACGCCTAGCCAGCAAAAAATCATCCAGATTTGCAGTATTGCGAATGGAACATTTAGGATCAAAGCTTACAAGAAGTCTTTTGCGAAAGATTGAACCATGCGATGAAAACAGCAGGCTGGTCAATGTTCTCAGACGGGAAAATCAGGCAGACTGTATTAATATTAAGTTAAAGGCAGAGACTTTCTCTCTCACGCTGTTCACTTTCCAGATAATCTATCCAGAACCTGCTCACAACCAACTCCTATCACCGCAGCTACAACAATCAGTAGCTCAGATCTATAATCGGTTAAATTGTCGGTGAGGTCCTCAAACACGCTGTTGATTGGCACTTGTAGTTATGTTACAAAAGGATATAGCTTGCAAAAAGTAAGCACAGCCATTCTATCGAAAAAGACGACTACATGTCCATGAAGAGCTTAAGGATTATCAGTCTGACAACCCTGATGCAGAAGAGCATGGAGCGAATGATCGGGCTCCATGTGCTCGTAACTACCTAGTGAATGGGTCAAATATGCAACAAGCCTACTAATGTATCCTAGATGATCCTATGATACAGTGCTTCAAAATTTGATAAAATTTCAGGCACACTGAGAGGAGCACATGTTGGACATACATATATAACTCGGCCTAACAACACAGTGTAAACGATTCACCGATTTTGTGAATGAGAGCAGTACTATTAAAAAACGACCGTGATTGCGAATGTGAATGCTAACTGCGGCTAATATGTGATGGCGAAAGTAAACAAGGTTTCCCTGTACGGTGGCACCCTGCATCCACATGCTGCATGTTAGTCGTCTCCTTCTTAAAGCTTCCAATCATGATGTAGCTGTACTGATATACTGTCTGCTGAATAAGCCTAGTGACTGTCTGCTCTAGAGCACACGTGATAAAATCGACTTTTGGTACTCTAAGAATGGGATTAGAGTCAATCATCTCGATTAAGCATCACAAACTGTTTCTGAATCGAAGTTAAGCATATGGGCGTCATCCTAGATACTAAACTTCTTTGGACTAAACATGTTATGTCGAAATCTCACTTCTTTCTGGCTTCTGGCAATGTAAGGGAGCACGACCGATAAGGGACCTATATGGATATGATATGACTGTTGTCCGGTGGAAAAAGACTCCAAAGAACGTTATTTTTCCGCTGCATGGGCGTTGATGAATCTCTCTCCTCTTAATACTCATATTATGGACTGTACTCCCAAACCCATCATCCATTTGAAAAGAATTCGCCTTTGGTACAACACGCGCTAGAGGTTTGACGACCTTGTACGACAACTGCCTTTTGCCTCTGGTGTTTTGGACCATGACTGCATGACACAATGGCATGTGAACTCCTGTTGCGAGAAAAATACGAAGTCGACCTTTCCAGACACAGGACTGGTTTCGGTCTGCATTTAAGGCATGAAAGGAATGCAGTCAGGTCCACACGGATAGCTCCAAAAACTATTTAGGATGCGGCACTGAAGTCTTTCTGGAGGACTACGTTGGATTTCACTCCTTGTTAGAAAAGCAGTTTGTCTCTCAAACGGAGATATATGCAACCCTGATGGCAACAAACTATATTGTTCAGAATCATTGGAGGGCTGAAGCATTTGCATCTGTAGGCACAACAAAGCTGTATTTACAACTTTGCTGTAAGTCTTCACTGATCGCAACCGGTAGACTGAATGCACTAAAACTTGTTTGGGTCCTGGGTCTTGGGAAATGACATCCCCAATACCTTGTACAGAGGATGGTTTGCGGGACGTGAATCTCTATTGGGATTGATTTTGTCTTCGCTTAGGGCTTCCATTAACATTTAGGTTTCATGTTAAATAGCTCATCAGGTTACCGGCAGATAAAACGAATGATCAAACCTCTAAAGGGTTAGCAAATATCCTGAAAACTTTAGACGATCACTTAGAATCTACGAGTATGCGTTCTAGTCTTCAGTGACAGTACCGCCTGCTACGCTTACTTAAAGAGAGATGACGGCACCGAGGAGCACTAACTGTGAGTATCTTATTCGAAAAAGACTGACCGTTGGAGCTCTGTTTTGATCTTTTTCAATTGCGAAATTTTAGGAACAGTTAGTTGAAGCCTTATCACTACTAGAAATGAAAGAATGGTTATGACTAAAGAAAATGGACCAAAGTCCATAAGAATATCCCAGAGAAGCCAATTTGATTAGTTTCTTCAAGCTCAAGCTCAAGCTCCTTTTAGTACATGATATATACAAAAGTAGGAATGATAGCTCTCTAAACTTATTAAAATTTTATGTAAGTTGGCCAACCAAGGACAGTCCAGAAGCGAAAGAAGATATGAGAGATTTCAGTCCTCAGTCAGGAATAGTCCTCAAACATCACATCAAATATGATAAAGGTCTTAGAAATCAGGTGAGCTAAGCTGTGATGAGTCTTAAGAAATACATTTTTTGATGAAGAAAGAAGGTCTAATGGACCTTTAAGGTCACATGTAACATACAGATGACCGCACTGATATAGCTCAATTTATAATGAGCTACAGCGAAGTCATCGTGCACGTAATTAAACATGCCGCTGAAAGAAGTGGCAGCAACATAGTTCGTCTACCCTGAGACTGTATCTAATTACTCACAAAAATATGAACTCTGTCATCTCTCGAAATGTGTAGGTATAATGCCAGAGAGAATAACTGTATTAATCCACGCATTGCTTCATAATTAATAACCCAATTAGTGCTACAAACTCCCAGAAGCACAAGTCAATTTCCTTTACAACCTTACAAACCACACACTCTTAAATCCTAACAAAACACTCATGCTCTTTCCCACCCCTATAACTGACTAAGCTCGCATTTATACGCAACTAATGGAACATGTCACACAAAATCCTGCCAATGATTTTGCTTGGAACCTAACCTCCAATTATTTGAACACTAATCGCACTAAAGCCTCGAACATGACTCTAGTTAAAATCTTCATTAAAGGTACAAGTCATTGGCAGCCCCAAAAGCCTACAGCCCCCAACAATCACCCTCTGTACGACAAGGTTTTGGCAAATGAATAATCCCTGATTATTTCGTTCGAAATAAATCAACATCCCTGTCATGGATAGAGTTTTAGTTCATTTTGTTCTTTCATATTTCTTCTCCAGTTTTGATACACCCTGTGTTCCTACTACCTACTACTACGTACCCCCAAAGCTGGCCTTGCTCTGCCAAATGATTAATGAAGATACTTGTTCGAAGCATACGTGATGTTCTGGATTAAATTATGTGCCAAACGAGGAACTTATACGCCGCCGGTGTCCCTCAACTGTTATTCGTACATTGGTCTTTTGGCGCTTGGCATGCCCTTGGAATGGGGGATTGATGGTGCTTCTGGATGGTGGGGACTTGCCTCTTTTAGAGGTTTGGGTAAGGGTTGATTTTTGGGAAATCCATGGAAATATGTATCAAATGTTGCGTTGCTTTGACAACCGTTGCTGGGCTTTGGTGGAGTATAAATAATTTTCTATTACCATTCATGGCTATGGAAGTGGAAAAGTTGTTTACTGAGAGGAAATCCTTTAGAATTTTTCGTTGATGAATGAAATAGCAGTGAACCAGAGGTTGGTGGTGGAGATCTATTGTTATGATGGAGGGTTGATAACAATTTTGGCATAATAAATTGGTATGTAGGGCAATATTTATTGTGTATCCAATGAAACTGAAGCATTAGGGAGGGTTACTGTAAATGTGAATTCTTTTGAAATAAAAGACAGAAGAAAGGTCCATCAAATAGCCATAAGTCCATGACTTCAATCGATTAAACTGACTTATGTTGTCTATTTAGGATGAAGGACGTCAGAACTGCAGATAATGTTCAGCAGTGGCCGAAGTAACATCCAAAAATAGTTTTTTTCTTATTTTTTAAAGATATATAGATAAAATAGTTTAGTTCTTATAGATAAATTACAATTTAACAGCTTACAAATATAATAATTTTTTTTTTTTTTAATTAACAATAAGAAAATAGGTGATACTCTACGTTTTTATTGTACATACGAGGTGTTTTCAAAAAGTAAAGTGACGCCGGCAACGTAACTACATTCGATTATCGATTTTTTTTGCTGTGTAGGTACACATGTCCCGTACAATTGTTCACAGTTTCCAGTATATGACATATTTAGTTTGTTTTTGCCAGATAGAAAGGTTAAACGTGTTTTGGTGTGCTCAGCGATTTTCATTTATAAAAAAAAAATGGAGCGAAGAATTTGCATCAAATTTTGTGTAAAAAATAGAATCAAGTGCTCTTAAATACTTAAAATTTTGACAGTGGTATATGGTGACTCTGCTCTAAGTGAAAGAAATGTTTACAGATGATACAAGCGTTTTTAGGATGGACGAGAAGATGCGAATGACGAATCTCGTTCTGGACGCCCAAGCACATCAACAAAAGATGATAACGTGTAAGCTGTGAAGAAAATTGTTTTGAAAAATCGTCGAATTAGCATAAGATAGGCGTATCAGTCAGCTCGTGTCATGCAATTTTTTCGGATGTTTTGGGCATGAGATCTGTGTCGAAAACTTGCTGAAACTTCTTAGTTTTGATCAGAAGAACCGTCGCATGAACATCGCTCAAGAGCTCTTGAATGATGTTAATGATGATCCTGACTCACTTAATAGGATTATAACTGACGCCTCGCGGTTTTTTCCTGTTCGAATACTTAAGAGACCTATGAAAAGACTGAGTTTTGAAATGATTGAGGAAATAAAAACATCATCGCTGGAAGAGTTCAAGGTTTTACAAAAAAGTGCTTATGAGAAGTGATTCGAGGATTGGGAAAAGCATTGGCACAAGTGTATTACATCCGAGGGGGTAACTGTGAAGGGGACAACATTAATATTGATGAATAAATAAATATTTTTTTTTTTTTTATAAATAATGAAGTCATCCTACTTTTTGAACACACCTCGTGTAGTTCGTTCCTTTTGCATACTGTCATTTGTGGCTGTCGATCTGAAATTGAACTGATATGGATGAGTCAGGTATCCTTTGGAAAGTTTCAGGCGCTCATCAGAAAAAATCTTACAGCCGATGGTAAGGAGACTCTCTTCTCTAATGCTTTCTGTAAGCGGCCTATCGTCATGTAATAATCGTCAGCGAGGATAAATTCACTAACAACACCATATAAGAAATTGGAAATGCTACCAGAGAATACGAGTACTTCTACGGCCTCTCTCGCAAATAAACAATGCTCTGAGTATGACGTTATGACGGTCTCCTGATTAAAAAGGATTTAACCAGATTGATCGTGTAGCGATTGAAGCAGTCTTGTGGTCCATTAAAAAAATATCCAAACGTTTGGAGGGTAAACATTTACACGAGCAAGAACCATTTAACCGGAATGAAAGCCAAGAGTTCTGTCCATCCCACCAAAACGAAGTAAAGATAGCGATATTTAAGCTTAGGAATAATAAGACGGCCTAAATTTATATTTAAAGCATTAAAAGGTGACTTGGTATTAGGCATACGCCAATTCATTATCATAATGTGGTCCAAAAGAAGTTGTCTTATAAATGGACTCTCAGAATCCAGAAAAACAAGAAAAGAAACATCAGCCTCCTTAATATCATTGTCATGACCATTTGTCAATGATGTGAATAGCCCCTTTAAGTGCAGTTTAAGGTCTGATAAGCGACTGTGGAACTGAGAGATTTCTTGAAATTCAGAATGAAACTTACAACTTCTTATCAATTTAAAGGCCAGATCACAACATCTACATACAGAGACAAGATAGGTAGAGCCATGTTTAAATAGATTGAACTCGTAGGTTTTGCAGAACGCTTGCTGCTCCGTAAAGTTCGAAACCAATCTCACCGAAATCTTTGATGGTTTTTTTTTTTTTTAGCAAGAAGTTGCGCAGTAGTAATAATTTATTAGAATCACCGTTGACACTTTGTGCTGAACTCGCCAGACAGCGACATAGGCACAGTTTTTGGAAAGTCGTTACAACAACAATACTTAGGGCTCTGGCTTTAATTAGTTATGAATGAGGTTAAAATCACCAAAGATTTCCTATCAATAAAAAGAAATCAATAAATCGAAGAGAACGTAACAATGGACAACTATATATATATCTATGAGATAGTCAAACATTTTCTCTACCTCGACTCCGCTGTTAACTAAGGTAATCAGGATCATGTGAAAGAAAGTGAAGATTATACTAGCCAATAGCTGTTTCTTTGAACTGAGACGATGGGCTGAACACCTAGACATCCTGAATCGTAAGATTATTCGCGAGATTTTTGATCTTGGTTCCGTTAAAAGGATTTTACAGTGAAGATGCAGAATATAGTAGCTAGTAATCTTTTTTCAGATTCCATATTTGTTTATGACTCCTGGAAGCTGGTACATCCATTCAGCTAGTCTTTTTGTTTGAAACTGCTGATTGATTGATATTTGGGAACTTGTATTGTCAAAGTTTCGCCAGGCTTCTCTCATCTAGTAGATTTGTCTTGTATTTGAAATAAAATTTGCATATTTCTTGAGATTTTTCCTGACAGAAATCTCCTAGAAATATACTGATTATTTCAAAGCTTGTTAATGTGTGTTTCTTTTGCGTCCACCCATTTTGAAACTCCGATCTTAAGCCTTGATTCGATGAGGACATAGTATGTTCGGAGTTTATTTCAATTGGAGGCATGGGATTGCAAAACAAGGATCTTCGTGATTTCCATAGATAATCAATGATAATTCCTAGATAAAGTATTTATAAGTATCTACAACCTATTCCTCGGAGGAAATGCCAAAGCTAATCGAGTTTCTGATTCTGGTTATATGTATGGCTTTTATTTTTAAAATATTAACGAGTATAATCAATCCTTTTGTTGTTTTTTCCGGGAACTGAGGAAACATAATATTGGTTGCTCCATCAGCGGAGAATATCCTTCTTAAAGATTTAAGAAGCTGTATAGTATGAAGAGAAGGAGTCTAAATTTAGTTCTCTGAGGAATCCCGTATTGAGCTTACCATGCATTGAACTTCGACACGAAAAGTCCTTATTCAGTTTACTAAGTAGTCTTCCTCTATTTGCTACTCCTTTTAATGCTTCGACACGTTTTTTGTGATTGAGTTAAGGTTCAAAAGGACATATAAGACGAGGTGACACTTATTCAGGTTGATATGTCCTTTTCTTTTTTGGAAATGTATGCTTTGGTCTTGCGTTCAGTCTTGAACATCCATTGTTTGAAATATCCGAACCGAACACTATACCCGTAAACATCGTTCTGTTTCCTTTCAAAAGTCGAATAAGCATGAACAAAACTAAGGTTTTTACTCGTACCTTAGTGTGTTTTATTTTTGTTTAAATGAAAAGAATTGATTCGAACGTCTTTTTCTTATAACCAGCCCATCCTCTTCAAAATAAATCCAAACATTCCACTTGACTTTCTTATTTTATTGTGAGTGGCAGCAGCCATAGGACTTCTCAAAAATGCATCGATGAGTTCATCGTCACAAGCTTGAAGTACACGACATAACAAAAAAATACTAACGACGTGTAATTGAATATTTATGACGACTTTATGAGTTCATTGTCCTTCCTCTTTTTAGCAGAGAAGAGTAGGTTGTTTTTTGTTTTAATCTTCATCTTTTCCTTCTCCAAACACTCATTCTCGAAAAGAGTCCTACATTAATTTTTTTTCTCTCTCTGTCTCTTTATTTTTTCTTTCTTATTCATCTGAATCCACTACGATAGACATAACAGATAAGTTGTCTAAAAAAAAAAAACCTAACCTAAAGGAGTATAAGGATTCACGAAGAACCTTTCTTTTCTGGTCTTCTGTGTTCCCCTTAATTTAAAATGTAAACAATGTACAGAACCCAAGCTGATGTACCGTGGAAAATTGTATTGAGAGCTAACGAGTTCTGATTGATAAAAAGGACGAAACAGAATGAGTGTCTCTATTTTAAATTTAAATTTAAAAATGAAAAAAAAAAAGTTGTCATTGTTTATAGCGATGAATTAGGGTTGTAATTTAAAATCGGCTTTAAAAGGATAAGTGTCATTTTGTACTCATAAATTACCAATTGAAAGATAAAATTTTTAAGAACTAAAATTTGCACAAAAGCCGCTTGAAGAAGATATTCTGTTTTAACGAACTATTTACATATATACCGCTACATCAAATACTAAAGAGTTTTTTACGGATCGAAACAAAAATTTGAGCATCTTAGACCTATTCAATAGGCCGATCTATTTAGAGTGAGTTTTTGTATTTAAGTGATCCAATTATTTTTCTTGCCAAGTCTTCATTAAATTTCAGCTCTACTGGCTTTAGGAACGGATTTGCAGGCGTCTTTTACTGAAAGATTTGTTCATCAATATTAATGTTGTCCCCTTCAAAGTAACCGTAGTTCCCCTCAGATATAATACACTTGTGCCAACGCTTTTTTCAATACTCGAAGCACTTCTCATAAGCACCTTATGGTATAGCCTTGAGCTTTTTCAGCGATGTTGTTTTTACTTCCTCAATCGTTGCAAATTTCCGTCCTTTCATAGGTCTCTTTAGTTCAGTCTCTTCAGGTCACCAGTTTGACCCTTTTGAGCAAGTCAGGATAATCATTGATCTTCTGATCAAAACTAAGAAGTTGCGGAACATACTTCGCTAACACACGTCTCATGCCAAAACATTGGAAAAACTTGTATGACACGAGTCAACCGATACAGCAACTTCCCTTATGGTACAAGGTGGGATGAAAAGTAACCTCCTTGGTAATGAAAAAAAAAATTTTTTAAATGTTTAGTTTGATACACTTATGCCAGCAATTTTCCAACTTCTTGATCCCGTCCGAAAAGTAATTTTCCGGAAGGTCTGCAAAATACTCCTCCGTCGATGATTTCCTTGCGTGAGCTGAATTTTTTATTGATCTTTTGAGGTTTGGGAAGGGATAATAATCCGAAGGAGCTAAATCGGGCGAATACAGTGGATGCGAGAGCAATTGGAGCCGTAAGTCATTGATTTTAGCCGTGGTTGCGATGCTCTTGTGCGCCGGTGCATTGCCTTGCAAAAACAAATTTTTTTTTTCGCTTGCAGTGTTTTGCAGCGATTTCGGCCTTCAATCGCTCCAATAATGCACAGTAATACTCGCTGTTGATGATTTTTCCTTTTTCGAGGTAGTCCACGAAGAGTATTCCATGGCAATTCCAGAAAACCGACGTCATAACCTTTCCGACCCATCGAGTCGGAGGACTCATGCCGGCTTCAGTCCATTGCCGGGCACTCATTCTTTTCTCTGGTGTTCAACAGTTACCAATCGACACCAAAAGTCCGCCCGATTCCGCATCAGCAAGTCCAAATACTCTTTCGAAGTGCTATCGCGTTCGTGTTTTTGGTCAGGAGTGAGTATGCGCTGTACCCAGCGGCAGGATAACTTTTTCATATGCAGAATATTGCCCAAAATATGGCGTGTGCGCTCAGTACTAATCTTTGTTGTATCTGCTAGCTCGCGCAATTTTACTTTCCAGTCAGCCAACACCATTTCATGTATTTTTTTTACATTATCCTCTGTAACCCCATCGGAGGGCCTGCCGCTGTGGACTTGATCGGAAGTAGAGTTGCGGCCACCACGAAACTCTCGAAACCAATATTTGATGGTGCAATCTGACGGAGCATTAGCCCCATAATATTTATCCAAATTTTCTTTTGTATCCTTCGCCGTTTTGCCTCTAAAAAAATAATGTTTTATGAGAGAACGAAAATCGTTTTTGTCCATACTTAACATGATGCCAAACACGTCTACAAAAATCAGCTGTCAAAACAAAACTAAAAACAGTATCGCACTGAAATTTGGCATGTCTGTCTAAATATTAACGGACTTCAAGGCACCATTAACTTTTTTGCAGTAGTAGCGCATTCTGATGGTAAGGAGGGTACTTTTCCTAGTAATTCGACGATTTTCCAAAACAGTTTCCTTCACAGCTTCGACGTTATCACCTTTTGTTGATGTGCTGGAGCGTCCAAAGCGAGGTTCGTCATTGGCATCTTCTTGGTCATCTTGGAAGGGCTTGTACCACTTGTAAACATTTTTTTTTTACTTAGAGCTGACACCATATGTCACTGTCAATATTTCAAGTATTTCGGAGCATTTGATTCTATTTTTTACACAAAACTTGACGAAAATTCTTTGCTCTATTTTTATAAAATTGGTCATATAGAAAGTCTCACCGGTTTTTTGTCACTAGATGGTGTTGGTGTCCATTTATCTTGAATCATTAATCTGATTGTGTCAAACTAACACTTGTTTGAAAGGTGACGTATCAGGCTTAATTTTTTGTGAAGACAGCTGTGTAATTCGTTGGTGGTGTTAAAAGTTATACTTGAATATGAGTGAAATATCTGAAGAAATACGCTATGCGATGTTTTTTACTATAAAAAACGAGAAAAACGCTGCAAAAATATGCCAAAAAAATTTCTGCAGTTTACGGTGAAAATGCTGGACTCAGGAGTGGTTTGTTCGACTCCGTTTCGGAAATTTTCACTGAAAAAGTCGATGAAATTTTGCAACTGATGAAGCCAGACCGGCATGGAAGCCGTCTGGAGATAGCGGAGGCACTAAACATCAACCGTATGACAGTTTGGAATCATCTAAAACGAGCAGGCTGCAAAGAAGTTCGATGTTTAGGGGCCACATGAATTAACGCAAAGAAATTTAATTGACTGAATAACCATCAGTGAAAAGCTGCTGAAACGTAACGAAATGGAACCATTTTTGAAGATATTCATTACGGGCGTGGAAAAATGGATTAAATACGGGAATATCCAACGCAAATGATCATGGTCAAAAGGCGGTGACCGACCACAAGCGACTTAAAAGCCTGGATTGACCGCAAACAAGGTTATATTGAGTGTTTGGTGGGATTGGGAGGGAATTGTCTATTATGAGGTGCTAGAACGTGGCGAAACGGTCAGTTCGATCCTATACTTTACACAACTCTACCGTTTGAATGAAGCTTTCAAGAGAGAGAGAGCGACTAGAATTGCCCAGCAGAAAGGGAATTGTCTTCCATCATGACAATGCTAGGCCACACATATCTTTGATGACCTGGAACTTCGGAATTGACGGAACTTGGTTGGGAAGTTTTGATGAATCCACCGTATAGCTCGTACCTCGCACCCTCTGATTACCATTTGTTTTAGTCTTTGTAAAACTCTCTGGATGGTAAAAAATTGGCCGACTGAAGAGACGCTGAAAATCACTTGGCCAAGTTTTTCGCTGATAAACCACAGAAGTTCTACACCGATGGAATTATGAAGCCATCCGGAAAATGGCAAAAGGTCATAGATAATAATGGCCAATATGTACTTGATTTTTACGTGAACCGAATTGAAAATCTCGGAGCACACCAAAACACGTCCTAACTTTCTATCTGTCAAAAACAAACTGAGTATGCTATAGACTTGAAACCCTGAACATATGTTTGAGACAGCGAAATTTCAAAAGTCACCTTACTTTTTAAACACATATGCACACTTCGCATAACATTTCTCCTTCTAACCCTTTCCAATATGATGCCACGACGTAAACTTTTTTCAATTAATTTACTTGTTTAGATGGTGCTAGAGTCAGGTGAATACCAGGGTTCCGGCTAAATGCCTCTGCAGCTATTGTAGTCTTTTGCGAAACTGGTTTAATCACCGTCCGATCCGGCCTCAGTAGTTAAAGCATTTATTCAACCAAAATTGCAGTACAATGCCAACGTTTGTCAAGACGCGGCTTAAACTTCTCTGTACATACCGGATAAGACTCCAAGCCAAGTGTTTAAACGAATAAGTTACGCCCAATTTATTGAAACTCTTCAACATCGACCTAATTTCTCTTGCTTTAACTTTTTTTTTAATATTTTTAAGGATATAAACACAATTGAGTTGGAATGCAGTACAATATTTCAACAGCTTCCTAACGTTTTCTAAGGGTGCCTATAATCCTTTGAATGAGTGCTCATTATATAAATAAGGTGGTCATTTCTCTTCCTAAAGTTTCGATGGTGTTGTGCGTCGAATATCTTTTGAACTTGTGTCCTGGGATTTTGGCTGTCGGGGATATATGAAGTCGACTTTTAATGTTCTCAGGACTGTTTTAGACCAGAGACTGAATCAGAAAATGAATATATTCAAATCCTTAAGAGTGGATTCAAAAGTAATAAAGAATGGGGAGCTGCAGTCTACGCTGAGGAATACCGCCAAACGAAGGTAAACGCATTTCAAAAAGTTTTGAACTAAAAGGTATGTTCAAAAAGTAAGATGACTTTTGAAATTTCGCGGGCAATGCACATTCGATTATCAATTTTTACGGGGTGGCCGTGGTGTAGTGGTATATGCATACACTCCTTAAGCAGAGGGTCGCGGGTTCGAATCCCGTGCGAGGCAATTCTCTGAAAAAGTATTTTCGTATTGTAGTGGTTGCTGGCTGGGCTAAATGTAACGAATTAACAACTAGCACTTACTGAGACCCGCTGGTCAAGTGCAAGGATGCACTTGCTCGCCCCGTTCAGTTTGACAACCACCTCTGGGAAAAATATCGAAACCTACACTACACCACCCGCCCGCGCCCTGGAGAAAAGCCAGTAAAAGAGTATTCATATCCCTTGGTGCGCGCGCGGGATTATAAAAAAAAAATTATTTATTTATTTATTTTTTTTTTTTACTGTATTGGCACACATGTCCTGAACATATGTTCACAGTTTGAAGTATATAGGCGTGCTATAGTGTGACCGGTGACTTTCAATTATTATAAAAAAATGTAGCAAAGAATTTGCGTCAAATTTTGTGTAAAAAATGGAATCAAGTGCTCTAAAAACTTGAAATGTGGCATAAGGTACAATCTCTTCCAAGTTGAAAGATGCCAAAGATGAGCCTTGCTTTGGACGCCCGAGCACACTCAACAAAAGATTATAATGTCGAAGTACCATAAGAGAAGTTGTTGAAGATTTTGGCATATCGGTCGGCTCGTGTGATGCATTTTTCCGGATGTTTTAGGCATGAGTCCTGTGTTAGCGAAGTTTGTGCCGAAACTTTTTGATTTTGATCATAAAAACTGCCGCACGAGCATCGCTCAAGAGCTCTTGAATGACATTAATGATGATCTTGACTTGCTCAAAAGGGTCATAACTGGTGAGGAATCATGGGCAAAGTAAAGCCCAATCGTTCCAATGGAAGCACCCAGGTGAGCTAAGACCGAAAAAAGCACACTAAGTTCGATTACTATAAATGTCAAAGGTTTTCTCACTGTTTTTTTCGATTACCGTGGCATACGAGTAGTGCATTAAGAGTTCTTACCTCAAGGTCAATAAGGAGTATTACCTTGAATGTTCTGTTTGCGACAAGCAATGCGAAAAAAATGTCCGGATTTGTGGGAAAAACAGTTCATGGCTTTTGCATCACGATGATGCACTTCTCATTCATCGTTGCTTGTGAGAGATTTTTTGGCCGAAAACAACACGAAAATCATGCCTTTGCCACCATATTCACCGGATTTGGCCCCATGTGACTGAAGAGACTTATTAAATGACGGAGATGGTTTGAGCTCAGCACCTGTCAGAACGGAACATGAGGAACAAACTGTGTTTGATAGTTTTCCACTAGCTTGGAAAACATTTAACAGAAAATAATTGCAACTAGCATTGGTTCTACTATTTTTCGGTATATTGGTCGTTGCCATATTGCAGCAAAAATGTGGTCAAAATTGAAGGCCATATCTGAGCAAACATCAAAAGCATGCCATAGCATTCGAAACGTACATCACCTTCGTTGAATGCGAAGCAAAAGACGCGAAAACAGAATCAAAGTGCGAGTTAGCCTAGAGAGTGCTTTGCATGCAACGAGTACGGGCACTGGAAAAGAGATTGTCCGAAAAAAATGGCTGTGTCTAAAGTGAAATGGAACGAAAAGGGGATGAATTAATTTGCAGCGTTGATGGCACAGGGTGGACTGGAATTACAAGTTGTCTATAAGGGGGAAGTTGATTTACTTTCAACGCCTTAATAGCGAGCGGTGGAAAAGTTAGCATTGAATGATTCCTGGATTCAGGAGCCAGTGATCACATGACCTTATCAAGAATTTGATGAACCTATTGGTATCAGATTAGAAAGTGGAGTAAATAGCTTTGCGATGGGTGTTGGCGATATAAATATTTTGAAATTGAGGACTGAAAAGCATTTATCTGATATTCTATATGCTCCAAAGATCACAAATCTTTTAATCTCCAGACAATGGCCAAGATTTTATATCCGATATGGGCTAGTAGTGCTAATTAAAACATGGCACGAGAGGATGGCTCACCAAAATATTTTACACATACGATGTCAGCTGCACGTTATCCTTTCCAGCGAGTGATTTTCAAGAATTTCAGCTGGATGAACTTCTTCACGCTGACGTATGACCGCCAAGTACTTCCCATTATTTAAAAATCAATTATTTTTCGCGATACAAGGTGGTGTCATTTTTGAAGCACAAATCGGAAGTTTGCTCGAAAAATTGAAAAGTTATTAAGCAGAGCCATGACTGAAAGTGGAAACTTTGTCTAGATGATTCGCACAGACAAGAGAACAGAGTTTGTGAATGAGTATGTTATGTTCAATCAAACACTTTGTCCGCCACCAAAGTTCTGTGGCTTACATCCCATAACTAATAGGAAGTGTTGAAAGGGAAATTACAAAATAGCTGCTCGAACAATACTGTCTGAATGAAATATACCAAAAAGGTTTTGGTATCAGGTATCAGTCCCATAAAAGTTAAAAGTCCGTATGAGGTTTAATGACTGTAATTTTACCAATTTTAAGATGCTTAGGATAGAGGTTTCTCTCCATGTTTCCAAGGAAAAATGTAGGAAATGTGGTAGGAAGTTAAAAAAAAGGTTTGTTTATGGGATATGAGGAAAACAGAAAAGGCTATCGAATGGATACTAGCTTCCAGAAAGGTTGAAATCTTCCGAGATTAAAGAGGGGCACTTTCATTTTAATCAGCAAAATATGGTAGATTCAAAGATGAATTTGCATGATGATTTGCACGAGAGTTTAAATCACATATGGTATGGTGATTTGCATGAGGATTTAACCAAAGTTTTGGTTAGTTCAGGAACTTCGGGACAGCAGGATATGTCTGAAGCTAAAGGTGAAGAATACAATTCTGCCAGAGATGAAGAGTTTGAATCGGATAACGATGCAAATAGTGGAACCAATAACAATCAGGGTGTTAAAAAGCGAATTCCATAGAGAAATCGACTGCGAAGCTGAAAGAATCGACTTGGTTCCGCTATACTCCACTATATTCCACGCTTATTTTCGACAAGCTGAAACAAGTAGCTAAAACAGAGCGTTTTCTTGCGACTAGATGGATCACTAGAACGCGAAAGTGTCAAATGGAATCCCAACGACAGTCATTCATTTTTTTAGTAAACAAAAATCAAGCAAGATGAGAAGTTGACTAGAAACCAACAAGAAGCCAACTTCCACTAAAAATTTAGTTAGTCTCCCCATTTAATGTTGGATGCCACTCCAGAAACCTTAACACATGCTAAGGCATTATAAATGTATTCACACCCACTTGAGTGTTAAATTCTTAAAAAAAAAAAAAAGATAATAAATGGACGTTTAAGCTTTAGAACTTGGAGGTTGATCATACGAGGATTAACTCAAAAATAGATCAGCCCAGTTCCGAAATTCAATTTCATACGAACGATACTTGTATTTGCAGTTAGTAAAGGTCTGTTTCTTATACAATTTGATGTGGAAACGGCCTTCTTGAACGACGATTTAAGCGAAGACATCTATATGAGTCAACCATGAGGTTTCGATGACGGATCTGACAAGGTATGCGAGCTACGTAGAAGCTCACATGGCTTAAACAAGTGTCTCGTTGCTGTAACAAACAATTTACCAATGATTTGAACGAGTTTAAACTTAATGTTTGCGAAGCAGAGACTAACGATTTTGGAAGCTGAGTGGTTGGAATTGAAGGGGACATCTACCGGCGGAATTTTTGTCAGTCACCTCACGTGTTTTAAGGATGTTTAGTATGGGTTGTTGTAAGCCAGTAACAACTCTGGTACAAATTTCATCAACAAAAGATGTCAAATTTCTTTATATAGAAACTGTCGAATCTCTGATTTGGCAGTGGTCAACCAGATATGACTTTTGCTGTAGGAATAGTATCTCGTTATTTAGTTGTACCTTACCAAATTCACGTCAGTGCTGTTAAATGGATACTGAAATATATCAGCGGGACCAAAAAATTAGGTATTTTCTATGAAAGAAATAACGGTCGACCTGGTAACTAGAAGAAGATCATCTTTACAATTGGTGGTGGACCTGCTTCCTGGTTATCACAAAGAAAAAAATGAGTATGGCATTCAAAGTCGTGAGAGAGATGTGGCTTGTTCATAGAATCGCTTCAAATTAAAACTTCTCCGACTGTTTTGAATGTGGACAACCAGGGAGCAATATCGCTCTGTGATCCGATTCTTGTTTTTGAGTGGCAAGACTTGCGAGAAAATCATTCTCGGTGGTGTATATGGAAACTATTCACCTTCCCGTACGACTGTTTACCATTGGTTCACAGAGTTTTGCCGTGTCGGTTTTTGATAGACCGCGCCCAGGTGACCAAAATACGCTTACCAAAGAGGAAGCCGTGGACAAAATCCATGATCTCATATTGGCGGACCGTCGAGTGAATATTCGTGGCATCTCAACTGAACGCATTAGCCATATTCTACACGAGATTTTGGTCATGAGAAAGCGATGGGTGCAGCGTTTGCTCACACCGGAAAACAAGTGTAATCGTGAGACCACTTCAAAGACGTGCTTGGCCCTGTTTTTTCCGAAAGCCGGAGGAGTTTTTGCGTCATTTCGTGAGCCTCGATGAGACATGGATTCACTGGTACACACCAGAGACAGAAGAACAAACGAAACAATGAATTTTACCTGGTGAACTTGCTCCAAAGAAGGCGACGATTGTGCCTTTGGCCGGAAAGGTGATGATTTAAGACGCGCGAGGTGTAATCCACGTTGACTATTTGGAGAAGAGAAAAACAATCACAAGAGCATACTACGTCGATTATTGGGCCGATTCAATGCCGATTTTATGAAAAAACGACCACATTTGGAGAAGAAAAAAGTGCTCTTCCATCACGATAACGCACCGGCTCACACCTCCACAGCTAAATTGGTCGCATAACGTCTCATGTGTTTAACGTCAACTCTTGCCTTGAAGGCCTGATTTCACGGGATGCCCATACATTCAAGGATACGCCTTACCATCGTCAAGTCACTGATACCAAAGTGGAACTCATCTTGGAGGGAAAAATTTCAACCCTTAGTAAGGGTCAAGGCCGACCTAAAACCTCTTACTGCTTTTAGGGTCACAGCATTCAGTATCTTGCAACTCTACATTGAGTCAAGACCCTTCCCGAGACTTTGAGTTTAAATTAAGCCACCATGACGCTTCCACAAGGGGGCCTATGGGGCCTGACTCCCATGGTGGCGTGTTTTAAGTCCTGGTAGGGACTACCGGTGGTTCCGCCTCCCAACAGAAGCTCTGATCGGCCGCTTGTAACTGGTCAAATCGTAGCAACCTTTGGTAACGTCATCTGAAAACCGTTACGAAAAGACCAGTATATTGCTATGCCCACGCTTTTTATTAGACAACGTCATTGATGGGTTAAGCCTTGATAATTGGGCGGGAGCCCTGGTCGAATTGCACTTCGAATTGCTCCCCCATTCTCCGTATTCTCCGGATTTGACTCCCTGCGACTTCGTTTTGTTCCCAAAGAAGTACAGGTCGAACGAAGAAATCATCAACGCAGCGGCGGAGTTTTTTGCAGGCCAGCAAAAGTCGTACTATACGAAGGGGTTAAAAAAGTTGCTCTACCACTGGGAAAAGTGTATCCAGTTGAAGAGGGATTATATTGGAAAATAAATTGTCAAAACCTTAAAAAGTTTCTTTGTCATTTCTAATCCGGCTATTCATCAGACAGCAATCGTTAACTAGAACAATGTTATCCGTCAAAAGGCTCTCACGACAATTAAAGAGGAGGAGAAACGGATTTGCTTTATATTGGATGAGATTAACTACATCCTACACAAAAGTATTGACTTAAGAACTTGGAAAAAATATCTTGAAGTAAGGGGTCAACTAAAACAATGACACTCTTGACACTCTCAACACTGCTACATCTTCGATTTGGAAAAGCAAATTGTGTTAAACCTCCTAATCTAGAAAACAGAACTCGGCACACACAGAACTTTATCTTTTCAAGGCGCCTGAAGGCAAGTTTCGAATACCAAGCTGCTTCAGACATCAAGATGCTAAACCCAATCAAAGAAATTAAAGAGGATGCAAGGATACTTTGTACCAGTGAGACAATGTATAGATTAGTTACCCTTTAAACAAATAATTTGGACGGATTAAAGCGAGCAGTAAGAGAAATTGGTACTGGCCTAGCCCAATTAACTTCCAAGATGAATTTGCTCATGAAATGAACGATCTTACCTCGCCATGTTTTCTGAAATGCTAGTGAAATTACTTTTAAAATTACGAAAAAATTTGGTAATATCAACTGCGGATATCTTAGGATCTTAGGATCAAAATTGTTTACGGTACGAAACGTCTGCCACAAAGTCCACGGTTTAGTGTTGGTAGTAAATGTTTTGTTACGCCCTTTGATAACTTTTGCGTTCACCCATTTCTAAAATTAAACTACCCTCCTTGGGAACGCAATAAAACTCACTGTATTCCATTCTGATTCAAATCAATAATCCTCATATATGGGTCAAGGTAATACTGGTTACGATTATGACCTTCAAGTCTTCATACCTTCAAACTTTCAAGCCTTCAAAAACTACTATCCACCCAAAAAGAAACCGAAAAAAATATTTTTTACTATTCAATTCACACCATTTACTCGTACAGTTTGGTCGTTCTGCCCTTCCTCATTGATATACGGCTAAATGTGGAGACTGAGAAGTTTATAAAAAGATCTTAACCCCTCCGGTTTCAAGCATTTCTATCCATTTCATGGAACTTCAAAAGTAGTAGTCACGCGATGTACTCGTTCATGAACCACAACTACGCGGGTAGATTCCCTTCAATAAAAAATAAAATAAAAACCCTAATCCCCAGGTCTGCAGTAAGCAGAAAATTTATATCCTTCCCTATTTCTATGTCTTGTCTTCCTAGAGAGCATTATGTGCCAGGATAAGTAACGATGGAGAAAGTTTTTTTTTTTTATTTTCATTTCATTTTGGACTTACCGCACGAGCTTCACATTTGGTTGTAACATAAAATAATCCCAATACGAGGACTGTCCAATACTCCCAGGACCTCTTCATCGTCATCCTCATTTTTGCTTTAGCCATCGTCAATTTCGTTCTTTAATTTACTTTTTCGAATTTACTTTGGCACTGAAACACTCACACCGCTCGAATGCGACACAATGACAGATGATTTGCACTATACACTTAAAGTAGTTATTTTGTAATCCTTTTGTTTTGTTATTTTTTGTAGAATAAGGACATCAAAATTTATGGGACTCAATATTCAGTTGAACACTGAAGTGGATACTCCCACTTGGACTGTTGGCGAAATTTCAAAGCGGTCACTCTATGAGTCAACAAGGATACACGATACAATGAAAACCACAAACACTATGAAGAAGACCGTTAGTTCAATGATGCACAATTATCATTATCATATTTTCAAAAGGAATCTTTATTGAAGAGCAGATAGAAAGACTACTTAAACCGTAAGGGTACGCTACCAAAAACCATCTGAAGGCGAATGGGTTGGTTTGTTATCCTTTTAACCTCGAACCGTTCAAAGCTTTTACGGAGGGACACACTTAATTCAACAAGAGAGAATACTCGTAAAAAATCGGTTTTGATGTTTTCGCTGAGTTTTTGAATTCGCCGCAAAGACATGCGCAGTTAAAATGTTTGTGTTTTTTAATTCGGAATTTTCAAACAGCTGTTTAGGGGTTGTTTTAGCCGGTAGTAACACCGGTTTAATTTTTTTATTTTTTATTTTTTTTTGGCGGTAGATATCTAATATATCTACGATATACCAGGTGGCGCAAAATTAATCATCCAATTTTGTTTTGAATTACTTTTTTACTGAATAAGAAAAAATGATTTTGAGTGATGGAAATCTTTACAATTGTTTCTGTTAAGTGGAAAAGATTATGTCCGTCTGATGGCTGCCGCCAGTGCTAATACACAAATGTGCCCGTTTTATCGCATTTTCCATGACTTTCCGAAAGATTTCCGGTAATAACTTTTCGAATTCCTGTCGAATATTCTCCTTATGGGTTGCGATTGTCTGAGGCTTGTTGGCATAAACCCACGATTTCAAGTAGCCCCAAAGAAAGAAGTCTGGGACGTTGAATTGGACGATCTTGCTGGCCATGCCAAACCGCCAAAACGGGAGATTACGAGACCAGGAAACGCTTTCTTCACAATATCTACTGTGGCTCGTGCTGTGTGTGCGGTTGCACAGTCTTGTTGAAACCACATGTTCACCAAGCTCCGCTCATCCAATTCCGGCAGTAAGAAGTCGCTAATCATTGCCCTGTAGCATTAAGTAACAGTGACCGCATTGCCGATTGCGTTCTCAAAAATGTAATGGCTCTTCGTGCATCACACGTGGATTTTCAGTGCCCCAGAAACGAATATTTTGCTTATTGACGTAACCGCTTAAGTGAAAATGCACCTAGTCGCTCATGATGATTTCAACATAAAATCGTCCTTTTGTTGAGATTGAGGATGTTTTTACAATAATTCACATGCGACTGACGTTCAGAAAGCATCAAATGATGTACTGTTTGCACTTTGTATGGGAACATATGTAAGTCTTTAACTAAGGGGTGATTCATCGTGAGGTTTGATTTGCAATAGGCTTTTTTTGACAGATCATGCGTGACTCCTATCAAACTGACAAACTGACTCAGACCACAACAGCGTCTCCGAATTGTTCAGCTGTATTACGAAAATCAGCGTTTTGTGAGAAATGTTATTCGTGCTATTCGACCAACTTACGGTGCGCATAATCGACCTACTGAAACCATCATTGCCAATACCATTCGCAAATTTGCGTCCCAGTTTATATTAGTGGTTAACACTCGACCGGTTAGATCACATCCAGTACGTAGAGGAGAGACTATAGTATCTGTACCTGAGAGTGTACACGAAGACCGTGACGAATCGATTTGTTGTCGTTCTTAGTAGCTTGGCTTGGCGTATTTGACAACTTGGCGTATTTTACGTGAGCATCTCGGCCTAAAAGTGTACAAAATTCAACTTGTGCAAGAATTGAAGCCAGGCGACTTGAATTTGCGTCATATTTTCAGTGAATGGGCTTTGGTATGGCTGGTAGAATCATTGGTATATATTTCTTAAAAAATGAGGCAAATGAGAATGTTACCGTCAATGGTAACCGTTATTGAGCCATGTTAACTGACTTTGTGCTTACTGAAATTCAAGCACATGGTCTCGGTGAGTTTTGGTTTCAACAAGACGGCGCTACGATCCATACAGCACGTGAAACAGTAGACTTGTTGAGAAATCATTTTGGAGAGCACTTAATTTCACCTTTTGCTACGTTAAATTGGCCGCCTAGATCGTGCGATATCACACCTTTGGACTATTTTCTCTGGTTATATGTAAAGTCTCAGGTCTTCAGGAATAAGCCAGCTAAGATTTACGCTTTCGAAGTTAACATTACTAGTTTTATCCGCGAGATAACAGTCGCTATGCTCGAACGAGTCGCCCAAAATTGAATCTTCCGAATGTATCATCTCAGACGTAGTTGTGGCCAAATTTACATAACATCATTCTCAAAAAATAAATGCCATGAATCGCTCTTTTAGCTGATAATAAAAATTTTGTTTTCTTTTAAATTTGTGTACTTTATTTTACATTATAAATCAAACCTTACAATGAACCAACCTTTATAATTCGCTGTAGGGTCCGTCTGGCGATGCCCAATTGAGTGGCCGTCGTCTGTTTGATGTATCTTCGTTCTCAGCGACATCGGCTGCCACAGCCGCGATATTCTCGGCAAAAAGACCGGTTCAGTGACGGCCACGCTCTGTCTTGGTCTTCTGTGGTTCTACTCTATTCAAGTCGAGTAGCTAAGCGCCGGAATGTTTGCCCAGTTGGCGCGACATGATTAAGGAATCGACGTCGATTTTTGGTCAAAAACATCGACACAATTATTCCACGCTGTTGGGGAGTATAGCGCCTCTTTGCTTGTCTGTTTTTATACCACAGCTGTCTAGTTCACAAATGTTAAATATGATTGACGTACGACGCCATTTGTAAAAATTGTACCATCTTTCGATAGGGTGATTAATCTTGACATATCTTGACACAATAAAGTAGGAGGCAAGTGACATGCTGACCAGAAGTGCGAGCATATAATCTCTTAAATTAACGCTGCAGAATGTTCATTAATTGAGGAATGTCTAATATTTCGAGTCCTGTCGTAACTTATTGGAGAATGAGCCACAGAACACTGATTCATTAAAGGAAGAGAAAGGGGCTTAACTGACAAGAGTAACCATTCTTATGATTCAAGTACAACGACTTCTGATATAAATGCCTTACCACAACTGCTTCGAGAACATTGTCGCAGTCCATTTCCTGCTTATTCCATCATCAGCGCATTAAATTCTAATAAGACAATTTGAAGTCTTTTGGAAAGACGTCTTGAGAAACACTGTTGCATTCCAGCGGCAAACGGATGACTTCATGTAGGTGAACGTACCTAATAACACTACTCCGTAGGGCACTTTGTTTATTTCCATAACCGACTTGGTTTTTTCCTCATTTATTTAGAGTCAACTCGTTTTGCGTGTCCTTAAATTACCGTAAAAAGCCTTTATGACTGCACGCTGGGAGAGATCGATAATCTCGCTGTCGTTTGTGTTTTCTACTAGCTGGACTCATTTGGTAACTTCCCGTTAACAACACTTTTGACAATACTGGATGTGACTCTATACCTACTATTAACTGGGTCACAACGATGCTTGAGATCAGGATGATTACTACTTTATCAGGGCCGACTTTGATGTTAGTATGAGCTGTAAGTTGATGCCCGCATTGAGGCGTATTTTCGCCCATCCTGTTGTCGTTGGTCATTGATGATCTGCTTGACAAATTAAACAACTTAGACTACAACACAATTGGTTATGCCGATGACCTAGTCATCATCATTTGGTGTAGAGAGACTAACGAAGTCACTGTGAGTATGCATAATGCCCTTAAGGCAATCCTAGACTGGTGCACTAGGGAGAATCTCCCCATAAGCGCAGCAAAGTTCCTTTTACTAAAAGAAGAAATATAAATTCAGGTATAGTGTCAATCAACGATACAATCGTTGAGTACTACGATGAGGTTAAATATGTGGGAGTTATCCTAGACCAAATAACTAAAGCAATCAATGCTTTATGAGCCCGCAGTGGCATGTATGACAGCACATAAACTCACTCACTAAATGTCTACAATGATTGTCAGGCCCATCATAACATATGCTTCTATAGTATGTCGGACTTAGCCCAAGCAAAAGAACGTCATTTTTAAGCTCAATGTAGTATGACGTCCTGCATGGCTTGGTATCTCTGCAGCTATTCAGACCTGCCCCACAGCTGCGAAAGAAGCATTGGTAAGACTAACGCACCTACACTTATTTATACACAAAGTGGCTTTACGCAGCACAGCAATCTGATCAAAGAGTTAAGTCTAAGCGTTGGCCAAGACCTAAGGACCCTGCTTTTCGAAAAACAATAAAGGCTTCTCTACAAAGTTTCTAGGAAAAGAAGCATGGGTTAGCAATAAGCCACCAAACAGCCAAAATGGCATATAATGGTGAACGGATGGCTCTAAAATGACGTTGGGAGTGGAAGTTGGAAAACACAGATCTAACCTTAACATTAATATAGCATTGAAGAAGGGTCCCAGTGTACTTCAGGCAGAACTCTACGCCATTCAATCATATTTACAACACTGGTATCAATGGCCACATCCACGTGAAAAGTGTTCAGAAAGTAAGGTGACTTTAGAAATTTCGCCGGAAACGTACACTCGATTATCGATTATTTTTTTTTTTTTGCTGTGTGGTGCTGTGTGATATGCTTCAAACATATGGCCACATTTTCAAGTATTGAGTTTTCTAATAACGACTTGACAACTTTTTTTTAAAATAAAAGGCAAACCATTTGAGATACTTCAAAAACTTTATTATTGGCTTGAAGTACAATCAAAACATTTATGAATGGAACTCGACTTCGTTCATATGGCCACCGCAGGCACATTTGCAGCGGTCGATTCGTTGGACCCAATTTTCAACGACTCGATCACACATTTCGGCCGAAACGGCCGCTATTTCGAGTTCAATGTTGGCTCTGAGTTCTTTCAATGTCGTCGGCGTGTTGACATAAAACCAATGACTTATTGTAGCCCCACAGAAAATATTCAAGCTACGTTAAATCGTACGAATGAGGCGGCCAATCGACTGGCCCATGTCTTGAGATAACACGCTCACCATACTTACTATTCAATAAATCGATTGTAGCGTGTGCTGTGTGGCTTGTGACACAATCCTGTTGAAACCACATGTCGTCCAAATCCATATCTTCCAATTCGGGACAAAAATAATCGGTGATCATGGCGCGATAACGCTGACCATTCACAGTACCGTGGCGATCGTTATCGTCGACGAAAAAATATGGCCAAATAACACCGCTGGCATGCAACCGCACCAAACAGTTATTTTTTGTGAATGAAGTGGTGATTCATGAAGCACATCTGGGTTTTCACCCGACCAACAACGCATATTTTGCTTATTGATGAACCCATTGAGCCAAAAATGAGCTCCGTCACTGAAGATGATTTTGCGATGAAACTCATCACCTTGGAGCATCTTCTCCCAGAACCCAATCGGAGAACGAACGTCGCTTCAAATGGTCAATCGGTTTCAATTCTGGTGTCAGCTTGATCTTGTATGGGTGTAAACCAAGATCCTTACGCAAAATACGGTATAATGTGGTCTGAGCGATGCCCAATTCTTGAAAACGCCGTGGAATTGACTGATTCGAATCGTTTGCTACGGACGTCTGAACGGCAGCGATATTTTCGACACTTCGACCAACCCGTTGTCTCACTGGCACGGCAACATCACACAACGAATATGTAGACTAAAATTTTTGCACTGAACTTGTTATTGCATGTCTACCAGGACGAGAATTACGACCGAAAATTGGAATTGACGCTCTTAAAGTTGCAGTCACCGACTCCGAATATCTGTAGAAAATTTTTGTAATTTGCAGAAGTTGCTCGTTAGTGTACTTTACCATGATGAAAATGTTAAGTTTACTGAATAAACTGACAGTGACAGTTTGATGATTAGTGAAAGAGTGCGTTCACAAATTAAATTCAAACCACTTAGTTTGTTTTTAACGGATGGAAAGGTTAGACATGCTATAGCATGATCGGTGGCTTTCACCGGTTCACATTCTTTCGCTAGCATAGGTGTTATTATGCGATTTACCTGTTCTACCTGACCATTAGATTGTGGTGAGTGAGTAGCCACCGTGACGTGCTGAATATTGATATCGTGCAAAAAATCCGCAAATTCTTTCGACGTGAAACAAATGCCACGGTCAGATACTAATCGGTTAGGGTCTAGAAAAATTTGCAAAAATATGTTTTTAAACATTCTGTAGCTTTTGTAGGAAGCGGACCTAGATGGTCGATATGAAGGTTATCGAATGGTAATTTTCCTTTTGGGATTGGATGGAGAATTCCTTCTGTCTTTCCAGATTCGGGGGAAAAATAAATGCATTTAAGACATCCTTTAATGAATTTTATTATTTTATCCTTCATACTTGGAAACCAATAGATGCCAAATAAGTGCTCAAAATATTTGCCAAGTAGTAAAGAGCCTCATGATAAGTTCTGATTACCTGTTCCTCCATGTGAGATGGGACATAAAAAACAATCTTATCCTTCGCTTTTCGATATATCAATTTTTCAACCATTTCATAGTGAGAAATTTCAGACTTACTCAGCTCAGAAAGAATTGAAATTATTTTAGAGTCATGCCTTTGCGCGACTGCGAGAACAAATTCGAAAGATTCATCATCAATATGTAAAATATTAAAGGATCTTCAACAAAATAATCATGTGATTCTGTTGAATTCTGTTGAATAATGTGGGCTTTAGATCGATAGAACTAGAACTGAAATCAATTAACTTTTTAACAAATTAAAGACTGCTATTTCTTTAGGTCCAAAACATTTAAGAGTTCAACAAATCATAAAGAGGTTTTGCTATGTTAGCGAACTGATGTATGAATTTCCTAAAGTAAGAACAAGGTCCCAAAAAACTATGAATATCCTTAGTAGAGATTGGTAAAGGAAAGTTTTGAATATCTTAAAGATTTACATCGCTTGGAGCTTCAGTTATTCTATAACCTAAAGATTTAACCTCACTTTTATCCAATCTGAGTTTCAATCCATTAATGATGACCATTTCAATAATTTCTTTCAGAATATTTACATGTTCTTTAATTGTTTCTGTCGGGATTGAAATATCATCCAAATAAGTTAAAATTTTCGATTGCAAAATCAAATTACTTTCGAAAACAGATTGGGCGTTCTTAAGTCCAAAGGGCATGCTAGTAAATTCATATTGTCCAATCAGGTTGGTAAACGAGGTATATTTCATTGAGCGGTGCATGAACATCTCTTACTTTTTCCTGAATACTATACGGTATATCTGGATTAACCTTTATATCTACAATGTCGGTCACAGAACTGCCGAAACCAACAAAGAAAACACATTTTGGAAAAAAATTTATTTATTTTTCAATATAATCGCCTTTCCAGCGATGTTCAAAAAGTTTGATACCCTTTTTATAATAAGAACTGTCTTGCTCCTCAAAATAGCCATTAACTGCCAACATCATTTCTTCATCGTTAGAAAATCTTTGACCACTTAGCCATTTTTCCAAGTTTGGGAACAGAACACAATCCGAGGGGGCTAAATCTGGTGAATAGGGTGTATGGGGTAGCAATTCAAACTTTAATTCATTAATTTTGCCATTGCAATAACGGATTTGTGAGCTGGTGCATTGTCTTGATGAAACAACACTTTCTTCGCTCAAACGTTGCAATAAGTTCGCATAATACTGGCCGTTGATATTTTTTTCCTTTCTCAATATAGTCAATGAATTGCCTGCGGTTGAAACGGTCTTCGCCTTCTTTGGAGCAGGTTCCACTTTTGTCTCGGGTGTAAAGTAATGGACCCATGTTTCATCCATTGTTATGAAACGGCGCAAAAATTCTGCTTTGTTTCTGTGAAACTTCGCTATACACTCAATTGCAACATCTTCACGACACTGTCTTTGCTCGAGTGTGAGAAAACGCCGCTCCCATCTTGCACACAACTTTCTCATGTCCAAATTTTCAAATAATATGCGATGTGCCGCACTTTTTGAAATGCCTAAAATGTCTGCTAGCTCGCGCACTTTCAATCGACGATCATCCAGTACCGCTTTGTGGATTTTCTTCACCATTTCTGGAGTCGTCACCTTATTTGGTCGACCACTACCGATGCTCGTTTTAGCAGTTCATACGGCCTCGTTTAAACTCAGCAACCCAAAATTTTACTGTTGTAAACGAAGTTTATCTTTTATATTGGTTGGGCTGAGGCCTTTCAAATAGAAGTCTTGTATCACATAACGATGACCAATTTTCTCCATTTTCACAAATTCAGTGACAGTGACAACTTCACTATTGATAGCTACCAAACAAATACTAAACAATGTGACGCTTTCAAACTTGAAACATATGCCTTATAGACTGCGTACTTTCCAATACAGTGATATTTTCAAACAACTACCGCCATGTCTTGGTCAGGCCGGATACTTCTGGGACCGGCCTCATAAGAAGATCTGTTTGACCTGGATTTTCTTTTAGCAAATATGAGTACAAAATGATGAATAGACTAAATCTGCGTCAAATACCATTTGCTGCCCCAACTCTAGTGTAAATTTTTCCCAGAAACGTAATTCAGATTTTTCATCACTCACTTCAATAAAATCAAATTTTCATTAAATGTACTCACATGAGGACGACGACACTGACTTGAAGACGATAAAGACAAATTATTCATGCATACATGCGTTTCTGGATAACTACTTGATGAAGACAACGTTACACTTGAAAAGCGTTCACACTTGACGTTTGATGATTCTGGTAGAACTTCATCATATTGATTTTCTGGTTTCTTTTGTGCTCTCTGTAACACCATACCAATTTTGTTGATGAAATTTCTCCCAAGAACAATCAGATAACTCATTGAAAGATTTTTAACTACAAGTAAACATAAATTAGTTTCTGAATTATCAAAAAATATCCCAACACTTGGAGCGGACTGTTGTTTACTCCACAATACGAGTTACTGTTTTTTTTTTTCAAAGGCGAAATCATCGACGGCTGCAAGAACTCCTCCTGAATGAAGCTTATCGGACTCCCAGAGTCTAAAATTGGTTTAGCGTGCACAAACATTCGGAATGACCATCAGTAAATCGATAAGAAATTTGCTTCTCAAAATCGTTAGAAGCTGGATTACACTTTGGTTTAATGCGGCTGTTTTTCTTCTCGGATACTTTGTTTACATCTTCATTGCTGGTATTGTCGCTGTTGTACACCTTGAGGGTCGAAAGTGGTTTATGGTTTACACAATATTTTGCAATGTGTCCACGATAACCACAGGCATGCTTTTTAAGAAACTAAAGGACTTACGGAGGGCTTTGCATGGGCCAAAATAAATCGCACATGTTTTTACAGCTGCTATGCACGTCCAAGCTGGACCATTATCGAGTACCAGGCAATGCAAAACAAACCTATCCGCCGATGTTCGTGGTAGAGCCCCTGTGGTTATCGGCGGCGACTTTAATGCAAGGGCAACGGAGTGGGGTAGCAGACTTACAAACGCCAGAGGCCGTAGTCTGCTAGAATGTTTTGCAACTCTTAACATAGGCATTGCAAACCAAGGTCGTGCAAACACATATCGTAAGGCAGGAACGGGCTCAATTATTGACATTACGTTCGTTAGCAATTCCCTCTTGCAGTGACCACCAAGCAATAATTTTTGAGACGAAGGAGAAGAGTACCGTGCAACGCGCTAAACGAACGGGCCCAGATGGAAAGACACACACTTCGACCTGGACGCGTTCGAAGAAATGATAAATACCGGAAACATAATTCAAAGCGGAACAGCTGAAGCCTGTATACAACAACTCGTCCGCATTCTTACTACTGCGTCCGATGCAGTAATGCCCAGAAGAACGGGTAGTAGAGGAGGAACACCATGTTACTGGTGGAATGAGGAAATAAAAAAGCTTAGAGCAAAGTGCTTAAAAGCCCGACGCAAAGTCCAAAGATCTAGGGGAAGAGATCGCTTTGAAGAACACCTATTTGGTTTTAAAATAGCAACACGCGACCTAAAAAAGGCAATCAAGGAAAGCAAGACAAGATGTTTTAAAAAACTTTGTGAAGAAGCCGACATAAACCCTTGGGGTATAGCAAACAGGATCGTCATGACTAAGATAAAGGGCAGCAGGTCGCCGCAAATAACATCTCCAGCAATCCTAAACTCCATAGTAGAACACCTTTTCCCCCGAAGTACATCTACTATGTAACATATCAATAGGGAGACCAACACGGAGGACATCCCAATAGTCACAGCGGATGAACTCATAAACGCATGCAGGAAGATAGGCGACAATAGAGCGCCCGGACTTGATGGCATACCAAATAAAGCACTTAAAGCAGCTATTCCCGTATGCTTGTAAACTACAACACCTAGTCCTGCTTCCAAAGTGAAACAAGCCACCTGGGGAATGGTCCTCGTATCGTCCAATATGCCTTCTAGACACAATGGAAAAGATACTGGAACGGATAATATATGCTAGACTGCTCGCAGTAGCAGAAGAGAGAGGAGCCCTATCAGACTTTCAGTTTGGGTTCAGAAAATCGCGGTCTACTGTTCAAGCCGTAAAAACTGTGATCGACATTGCGGCCGAGGCGATACAAGGAGAATGATGGCAATACTGTGTAGTGGTGACTTTGGACATCAAAAATTCCTTTAACTTGGCAAACTGGGCGTTCATCAGAAAATCACTAGCCAGTATGAATATGCCATATTACTTGCTGAGAATAGTAGAAAACTACTTTACCAACAGAAAACTGAGGTATGAAACTAATGAACAGTTGAAATACTACAGCGTTTCAGCTGGGGTTCCACAAGGATCAGTACTCGGTCCACTCCTATGGAACATTATGTATGACGGAGTGCTAAGGCTTATGTTACCGAGAGGAGTTCAAGTAATCGGATTTGCAGACGAAATTGCCCTTGTTACGGTGGTAAAAGAAATAAAGGAGATAGAGTCAGCCACAAATGTAGCGATTATTCGCATCAAAGACTGGCCGTCTTAATAACCAGTAGAAGAATTGTGGAATACGCCAATATACGGGTGGGACATCAAATAATCCGATTGAAAGAATCAATCAAATACCTGGGAGTAATACTTAATAACAGATTACAGTTCAAAGCACATATAGAGTACTCCAGTAACAAGGCTTTACTGCTGCAAGGAGTACTTTCTAGAATACTACCAAACATTGGTGGACCTTGATATGCTAGAAGGATTCTCCTATCTAGAGTAGTCAGCTCAGTCCTCTTATACGCTGCTCCGGTCTGGGCGGGGGCACTCGCCATAATAGCAAACAAGAGAAAACTGTTGTCCGCATACAGGTTTCGGTCGACATTCTCACGGACGAGATGTTAAAGATGATGAAAAACCCCAGGGCGACAAGATGCAGGTGAAATGTCAAGAATAAAAGGAGAAGAGCGAGCGGCTTCAGCAGCCCTCTGGCAAGCCAGGTGGGATAATAGTACAAAAGGCAGATGGACCTACAACTACCACCTTACGCAGTTCCTCTCTGGTTACGGCGGCTATCGCAAATACTTGCACCGATTCTGACACGATAGCTCTCCTTTGTGCCCAGAATTCTTAAGCGAGGAGGAAGATACGGAGCACGCCATATTTCGTTGCCGGCGTTTTTCGTAGTGGAAAATTAATCTGCCCCGTCCAATACTACTCATAGACCAAATGTTGCAGTCAGAGGAAAATTGGATGGAAATCGGCACATTTGTGATAATTGTGCAAATAAAAGAAGACTAGCATGATCTGCTAGCCGGCCCCGCGAAGTAGTACCTAACGGCAGTCCCGCTGGGAGAGTGGTTGAAGGACGTAGTGGTGCGAATTAGTACGTAGGCGCACTCCTGGCATCGAATATTCGGGTGTTGCGAATCGTGCATGTTGGTGGCACGGGCTACCGCATCTTTTGAAGATTGCCACATCCATTGGCGCACTTGAAACAGGTGAGTCTTTTTTCCCACATGAACCCCATTAGCAGGTTCATAGCCAGTGTCCTCTTTTTTCTTGAATAAGACACTCTTGTACCTATTATGAATACCGTGAGAATTAGATGTACTGTGCCCAGCTGGTAAACTGTCACTGCTATTTTTCTTGGATTTCTCGTATTTCCTAAGCACATTCTTTAGCTGTTCCATATTGCTAGCGTAGTACAGTATACTATTGTTGACTTCTTTATCGGATGAGGGTATATCGATTGGATTATGTGGTGCTATTTCCTGCATAGATAATACATATTGCTGTACGGTTTCGTCACGTCGTCTTTTTTTTTTTTGCATTAAGCTCACTGAAAATATCTGCTTTAGTAACAAAACGCTAAAACTCACCCACAAGTGCGTCTCTCAGTTCAATCCAGTTTCGTGTTTTAAGGACTTAACGAACAGCCTTGCGGTGCCACTAAAGAGCCACTTGTTGACTTCGGTATCGGATATGCCCCATTTTTGCATTTTGCCCCATCTTGCATTGATAATACATATTGCTGTACGGTTTCGTCACGTCGTCTCTTTCTGGCATTAAGCTCACTGAAAATATCTGCTTTAGTAACAACACGCTTAAACTTACCCACAAGTGCATCTCTCAGCTCAATCCAGTTTCGTGTTTTCAAAGACCTAACTAACAGCCTTGCGGTGCCACTAAGGAGCCTCTTTCCATAAATGAACTTGGTTCGATCGTCCAAACGAAGAGTTTCAGCATACTCCTCAAATTGTTCTACCCAACGATCTATTGCAAAGTTGGCATCTCCGCTGATACACACAATAAGTCTTCCATATCTTTAAAGTTATACGAAACATTGCAACCCTTGGACTTGGGTTTTCCATTGCATCTTCGATCTGCAGTTCCTTTTATTTTCGCCTTAGTAAAATAATATCTTCCCTCTTCTTACATGTTTCTCTAAGGTAAGCTGGCTGTTCCTCTTGCTCTTGCTCAGACTCGTGGTCATCAGTTGATTCTGAGCCGTTTTGCTTACCTTCGGGCATGAAATCTTGCACAAGATTCTAAAGATCTTCCTCTGAATAGCCTCGAATTGCTTTCTCGACTCTTAGTTTTAATACCGCTTTAGTGCCATCAGTTCTCAAATCAATAGATCTCAGTTTTTTTTTTTAAATAATAGCAACAGTTGCCATATTTAGAAAATGATTAAAACTATCTGGCATTTTTTTTTTCTTTTTTTCGCAACAACTTTTAACACTTCCGTTAAAGTTTTCTTAAGAAATCAGATCCCACTTCTGACTATGTGTTGTGCAAGAGCACTTACAGTAAAGAAAAAAATTAATGTCCACAGGTATATGGTTATGACGTCGAAACTAAAGCCCAATCGTCCCAATGAAAGTACCCAGGAGAGCCAAGACCGAAAAAAAGCACACCAAGTTCGATCATGTGTCAAAGTTTTGATCACTGTTTTTTTTACGATTACCGTGGCGTAGTGCATTAGGAGTTCTTACATCAAGGTCGTACGGTCAATAAGGGGTATTACCTTGAAGTTATACGCAGTTTGCGAGAAGGAATAATCAAAAAATATCCGGAACGATAATGCACCTAGTCATTCATCGTTGCTTGTGAGAGATTTTTTGGCCAAAAACAACACGGAAATCATTCTTCAGCCACCATATTCACCGGATTTGGCCCCATGTAACTTTTTCCTGTCAAAAAGTGCCTATGAAGTGTTTCGAGGATTGGAAAAAGCCTTGGCACAAGTGTATTGTATCTGAGGGGACTTACTTTGAATAAATATTGATGAAAAAATAAATACTTTTTTTATAAAAATATAAAGTATCCTTACGTTTTGAACACACCTTGTATATTCACGGACAGTAAAGAAGTTATAAATGCCCTTAGCTCGAAGACCATTGACTCCAATCCAGTCACATACTGCTTCAAAACTTTCCAAAAACTAAGCTCTAGGAACAAAACCAAACTGTGATGGATTTCTGGTTATCAGGGCATTGATGGGAGCTAAAAGGCCGATGAACTGGTCAGAAAGGTCGGAAAGACACTCCCCTTAATATACCTGAACTCTTTTGCTGTATCTTACTTGCTCATTAATCAGCAGTAAATTTAACTATTAGTAACTGGGAGCATTCGAGATGCATCTCATATTGGGAGAATAGCTCAGATCTAAGATAGGCCAAACGAGCCATCCTGTCCGTCAACAAAACAGTTAATAGATGTCAATTCCAAGTCGGCACGATATTAACAACTTAGTTGGTTACCTCACAGGACATCACCTCAACAGAATGATTCTAATCGACTCTCCGGAATGCCGACTTTGTCTCGTTTCGGTAGGATTCGATAGGTTGGATCGGATGTAACGACACATAACATAGAAACATCTACAAGTAAGTTTTATTTTAATTGACACAAAGTTGAGATTAAAAGAAGACGAATCTGGACCAAGAGAGGAGTCAAAGCTATTGTGAATAGCCAATAGGACATCTTGACAAGGACAGTCAATCAAAGGGGGTGTATGATCATTATCCCCAAAAACATTAGAAAGAAGATGGAATAGCTCCTGGTTTTTTATGTTGGGGCTAAGATTAGTTTCAGTCAGAGCGCAGACATTAGCGCAGTTTATTTTGTTTCCTTTCACTGTAGTAAGTATCCCCTCTGGGATTACCTCATGGTGCGTTTCATCAAGGAATGTGGGTTTCTGGTACTTTTAGATTTTCAGCTGCTAAAGGTTCCTTAGATATCACTTTTCTTAGTCTGACATACTCTGTTGTGATTTAAAAACTGGAGCAAAATTTTTTCCATGATTATCTCTTGATCTGGTCAGAATAGGAATTGAAGCTTTTAGCTGCATTGAAAAGTTTCCTTACTTCATTTCTAATGCATTGTAGCTCTTTAGTCCACGAATGTGTGGGCTTTTGATCTTCGTGGGGCATGTTTTTTAAGGGCCTGGATGCAGATTTTTTTTTATAATTTGCGCGCGATCCAAGGAGTTGAGTATCCTTAATATAATTGCACACAGCTCGTGAGAAGGAAAATTAGGGAGGATGTAAAGAGAGATGCCGTTGAATCTTGGTTTTAAATGTTTGAAAATTATAATGACTAGAAAATAAAGAATTCATAATACATCCGAAAATGGATTAAGGGGTAAACCTATGAGTTTTCATAGCGAGGTGCGTGTTAAGTTTAAAAGTTTGAAGGGCCGAAATGCTGCTGGTGATTTCTAAGGAGCACTGTTAGTGGAAATAGCGATAAAACAAATTGAGACACGAGACATTACGTCGGTGTACGGACAAGGGTGTCCGTTGTCTGGGTGATATTATTTTCACACGGTCTTGAATCTTTTCTGATGCAGAGAAGTCTTGGGCGCAGCCGACTAGATGTGGGCATTGTACTCCAATTTTGGGCTGATAAATGTCTTATATAGTGAGGTCAGACCAGAGGGGATAAAGTATTTCTTACATCGCTTGAGAAATCCTAGACATTTTGTAGCATTTTTGTTGAGACCGAATAAGTAGTCATTTCAACGTAAGTTGTCGTTGACATGCATACCGAGAATGGAAAGTTTTTTAAATTTTGCTTAAATAACAGAAGACAGCATTGTGTTTTGGAAATATTAAATTCTACTCTGTTTCCGTTCTACAGAAAAAGAGCAGGGACGTGAGTCAAGGAACTAATATGAAAAGCAGAGAGTACTGTCGTCAGCAAAGGACTTTGTTGGATTAGAAGTTGCAAACAAGAGATCGTTGATGAAAATTAAGAAGAGTGTCGGAGACAGAAAAGAGCCCTGGGTCACACCATTATTTATTTTGTCAATATTAGACTTGAAACTGTCCAAAACAACTTAAATTGAACGTTCCGATAGGTAATTTCTATCCATTGAAGAAGAGAGTCATTGATCCCAAAAGCACGCATTTTCGACAAATGAGCCTAATCCCAAACTCTGTCAAGTGCTTTAGAAATATCAAGTGCAATTATCTTGCTTTCGCCAGATTGATGTACGCTTTGTTCTACTTTTCTTTGAGACATGAAATCATATCACTTGTGGACCTGTTGCTACGATAACCGTACTGCCGGTCATTGAAAATTTTTTATGTTTCGAGATATTTCATGAGCTGACGGTTTATCAGCGTTTCCATGTCCTTGGAAGGAAGGGACGTAAATGCAATGGGTCTGTAGGAGGAGAGAGAGTTTTCCATCTACTCGAAAAGAGTTTTAAAGAGTAGGATTGATGAAATGCTTACGCAGTGGTTTTGTCAGCAAGGAAGAATACCTCCTCCCCTTGGTATGCCAAAATCTTTGAGAAAATTCGACGCACTCAAGGGTAGGCGGAGATAAAACACAATTTGGGAGTGTTGAATAGGTCGCAAAATGTGCAGCAAGTAGATTGGCCTTGTCCAAAGAGCTGACAGCTGAAATGTGATTGTAAATGAACGTTGGAATATATGTAGGATGAAGCAGAATTTCTAATATTTTGGATGAACAACCAACATTGTAGTATTTTTTGCCTCAATTTTGGGTCGTATTGGAATTTCACATGCTTAAGAAAGACTTTGCAATCATTCCAGGCTCGTAAGAACTTTTTCCGGTTTCCCTTTGTCAGGTTGGTCGTGTAGGACCAAAAACACATTTCTCTAACAGCCTCTTTACAGTTCGGGTCGTGCCATGCCTTTTCTTTTGGTTTGATACTCTTCATCCTATGAGGAGTAAATGATCTCCTTTTCTTTTCTTTTCTCTAACTGTGTGGTCGATGTACGAAAAATTAACTGATATGACACAATGCTCCGACGACCCTAGAAGTTATAGCACATTTACGCTCAATTATCAAGGCTTCGCCCATCAATGAACTTGTCTAATAAAAAGCGTGTACAGAACAATGTAACTTGTCTTATCGTAACGGTTTTAAGATGCCGTAGATCGGCTCGATTTGACAAGTTACCAGCGGCCGGTCGGAGGTCTTGTTGTCTAAGTCTTTAAACACGGTACCGTGGGAGTCAGGATCCCTTCGGATTTCGGTTCGGGCCTGACTTGGAGAGGTAGGCCCCCTGGGAGCGTCATGGTGGCTGTGGTTTAAACGTAAAGTCGCAGAAAGGGTGTTTGACCAAATGCAGAGTTGTAAGATACTGTGTGCTGTGACTCTAAGATCAGCAAGAGGTTTAAGGTCGGCCTTGACCCATATCAAGGGTGGAACTTCTGCCTCCAACACGAGTTCTACTTCCAAGACGTATTCTTGCTCCCATGGATGAATGGGCATCCCGTGGTCTTAAGTTTTCGAAACAGGCGTCCACGTTAAACACTAGAGATATCTTCCGTCGGGTGTTTTCTCTCCAGATATACGAAGCCACTCAGAATTGTGTATATTGAAATCGTCCGTAATAACGATTTCAGTATGAGGATACGGGGATACAATTCTTTGAATGGAGTCAGACATCGCATCGAACTCATTAAAGGTCAAATTGCTGCCCAGTTTGGGGCATCTGTAAATAAAGCAGCAGTGGATAATTTGCTTAAGGAGATGATATTTTAGCCACAAGAAGTTAAATTCCGGATTTGAAGACGGATCACATTGTGGTGGAGTTTGATAAGCTAAATCACTAGGGACGTAAATGGAGAGTCCGTAGCGGGAAAAGTATAATGGCACTAGTTTTTAGCCAGGCAGCTTCAGATCAAAGTGATCTGAGAGATGTGGGCGGGCATCTATCTGTGTTTCATTAGCTGCCAAAACAGCAGGTCTGTATCTACAGACGTGGACTTCTGTAACTATAACTATAAAAAGAGGCAAACACAAAAAAGCAAAAAACATCGACGATACTAAGCACAGTTGTGAAGTAAAAATTCGGAGTTGGTCTACCGAATCAAATTGTTGTAGATGTCGTTTTTCCGCTGCGAAATCTATTTCGGCGGGGTTTCCATTTTGAACCTGTTGAGGACATAATGCTTTGGATAACGTTTTCGCCGTCGGTATTTCTAGGACTAGGGGGAATGCATGTGACTTTAGCATTAAACTTCATCATTCGGTGATCAAAGAATGATACGTCCGAATATCTTTCCCACTTACTAACAGGCTATTAGGGTTACTCAATAGAGAGGTATCTAACACTTGCAGTCTATTTTTTGCTATGAATGTCATATCCCATTATCACATCTGACCTTTACTGCTCGACCTTATTAGAGTCCGGCGGCCACTTGTTATAAGGGTGATGAAAAATATCGTCAAACTCGACAGTGCCTAAATGGAAAATATTCCATGTTCACTTAGAAGTTGAGAACTTGTTTTGTTGCCCGATTCGAGATGTTCATATCTATTTACCAATGTTATTCTAAAATGGCCAACTAATTTAGGAGCATTCTTTCTTCACATAACTTCATCAAAGCCACTCTGAAAATTTTCTTGTGTAGGCGACCCAGTCCTTTATAATTAATTTTCACTACCTACCCTCCAATTAAAATAATAGAAAAAGAGATTCAACCCAACACCATTGCTCTCGTTAAACAAGCAAAAATCTCCCTAATTACGGTACGAGCCTTGCTTTCAAATGCGACGAAAATTCTGTTTCGTTATTTTCGTTATTTCGTTTCTAATTAATACTACAGGCGAGACGAACAACGATGATGGCTACCCGTTCTGCATACCAAAACTGACGCTAAGGCTATCCTGTGGAAGGAGATCGCCCTGGCTTGACTCCAACTTGACTAATTCAATTTGGAGAACATTTTTAATTCCTTTTCTGTAAGGGAGAAATCGACAGGACCAATTTTAAATGGGGATTTGTCAACATGACTACCTCCTAAAATGTCGCTCAATTAATTTATTTTGAAACGGTCCTTCCTTCGAGTAAAGAGTTCTGTTTTTGCCTCCACCTCTTTAAAACCAGGAAGGATGGTTGGAATGCGAAATTGTAAGGAATTCGGTATGAGATATCAGTCAGCAGAAGGAATAACCATCATTAGGTGAAGATGACTTCAAGTGCAAGGGTGCCATTGCCAGGATTTAATGTTAGAAATGGTCCTTTCGTCACATTGGAATTAGGGTGATTAGTTAAAAGTTTTTCTTCTGTTTCCTTATTTTTGAGAATTTTCAGTGAAATGAGATATTCTGAAGAGGACAATCATGCAAAGCTGTCTCAAGTTAATTAGGTGCGATAAAGTTTACAAGTGATTCTAAGAAATCTTTTCTTGTTGCTTTGATTTCATTAGTGAAGGGCTAGTGGGAAAAAGTTGGCCATGTTCGAGTATGAGGAAGATTTGGGGAGGAATGCTTTCCATTTTGTGGGTAAAGGATTGCTTGAAAAGTGGTAAATTGGGGATTAGGGAATGGTTTTTGAACGGCACGTTCTGAACATTGATTACAGGACTTAACGGCCTCTGAAGAATTGGACCTATTAAAATTCACTTTGCTAATTGAGCTAAAACATAAATGATACAGAGAATGTCGATATATCATATGGCTGATGGCCAAATTATCTCAGTTTTGGTCCCAGAAATTGATATCCAGCTACATCCGGACCAGAGAGTTAGGAAAAGTCTCAGTAAATACATAAAAAGTTGTGTTGCTCTAAGGATTGGTACCAGTTCGAGCTTGATAGCTAAATTTGGTACTAAGTATGATTCTAAGTGATGACACACTAGATAACTTCGGTTAAAAAAAAGTGGTATCGTGTGACTTTCTAAATTTGGCACCGAAAAAGGTTGTCCGTAAGACAGGTGTTGAGCACTAAAAGCACTAATGGTTTACGGAATCGAAGACATGGGAAATAGAGCTGATCTAAATGTAAATAAAGATAAAAAGAAAAACGTGCTGTCGGCAAATAAAGATGCTGGACCAATGATGGCACCTAGTTAAGAGCTATTATGCTATCTCTTAAGCTATGACGAGTCCTTAGAGCGTTTAAAATCACCTTTACTCAAGCTTGTCAATTAGTGTTTGCTGCTTCGAGGGTATGGCTTTTAGCAAGAAACATATGGCGATCGGTATCCACTAATGAGTTACCTTTTTATGGTTAAATTTGTGGAACAATCCCACATTGGCCATTTCGGCCTATTAGAAATCAATGGTGCTGCTTAGAAATTTGGATCTATCCATACGGGATCAAACTCTTAAAGACGGAAATATTGCTGCCATATTAAACTGCACATGCTTAGGTCAATGGTAGTTGACTTTAAACTTATAAGCGGTCGCCTGGCTCTGATCCGCATGAAGGCGTCATTTCAAAACATCGAACTAATATGTGCACACGCACCCACCGATGAAGCTGAAGACTCTATCAAGGAGGAGTTCTATAATCGAAAAGCACAGTCTCCACGACACGAAAACAGACAATAGCTTCCAGTCTATTTGCTAGCACAGCAACCTAGCGTACACCAGATTGTTGAACCGCCAACTAAATCGACAGTGTGGTAGTAGATGCGAGGCACGCATTAGAAATTCTAAATGTGGAAACAGAGGGGCAAACGTCAACTCTTACCACATTCTTGTTGTGGAGAAGAAGCTCCACAACTTACAGAAAAATAAATTCAACGTTGGAAGCTTTAACATGACCTCCGTTGTATATTCACCATCCACAAATGCCAACAATTTGTTAAATTAGTATCACGACATTATCAAAGCTTTAGCTACGAGGATGTCGTAGGCTACCACCCACCACCGAGAAGGAGTCTTGGTATGATGATTAGTGCATATGCTGGAAAAGGGTGATAGAAAATGCAAATCTGCAACGCTACAGATCAAAACAAGAGCCCGCGATAAAAACGACATTCAGATATTGTTAACAGCTTGTGTCTAACCCACAACGCTGGCTCTTCGAAATAGGAAAGGAAACATAGTCACCAAAGCGCAGGAAATAGTGGATGTGTAAAAGCAGAGCTTCCACCATCTACTTAATGTGCAACAGGTACTCATAGGTCAAGAAGAGTACCTACATCGAGTCAATGAAAAAGAAGCCACCCTCCCAACAAGTATAGTTAAGGTTGGTCAGCTATCAAAAAGCTGAAGGGCAACAATGCCGCCGCTATATTTGATAGTATACCAGCGGAGCTTTTCAAACATGGCGGTGATATTTTATTAGTGTGCACGTACCAAACTATCAATCAAGTATGATGAATGAAGCCCCATCTTCAAAAAAAGTGATCTTATGTCTATTGAGGCCTATCCCTGCTAAATCTAGCATATAAGGTCCTATCCAATGTATCTGTATGAACGTCGTCTTAATCCTTTCTGCAACACATTAATCTGCACGTAGCAATGGAAAGGGGATACACTGTCGTGTGATATTGATACGGAAGGCATTATCTTCAACAAATCTGTCCTGCTGTTAGAATTTGCAGACGATATCGACATCGTCGGTCATGACAAACTCAATGCAATAGGGGCTTTTTCGGCAATCGAAGAATAGGCGAAACAAATTGGCCTTGAAGTAAGTGAGGACAAAACTAAGCATCTGTCCACCCCTTAGGACAAAACGTCACTGTTGACAACAGTAACTTAGAAGTGGCCAAGAAATTTACCTAGAAAATGACACCCTAGTGACGAAGATTTACCCTACAAGATCGTTGCTATTTCGGTTTGGCGAAACAAATGGATTCGAAATTTCTAACTCGGAAGATGAAATGCGCGCTCTACAAAAGTTTAATCCGGCCAGTTTTACTCTATGGAGCCGAGTTCTGAATGATAAGCAGGAAAGCAGGCAGATATTAAGCATTTTCAGGACAATTTTTTTTGCTTCCACATGCAAGGAAGGAGTAGATACAACCGCGAACTCTATGTGGATGTAGTCCAAACAGCCACATCGAGCAAATGGACAATAATGCTACAGCAAAGAGGGTTTTCGGTTCATAGCCCCCAGATTAGAAGCGACATAGAAAACCGAACCTCCGTTTAGGGATCAAATTATACGGGATTCCAGAGTTTTTCCTTTAGGAAACCCAAACTAAAGAGAGTGGAAGCAGCTGTGTCTCAGGCAGAGACTTTTCACGTATTGGAAGCCCTTTGAGTAAATAAGTATTTTGGCCATTCCCTTGGCTAATACACTGATTGCATCATATAAGGCCGTTTAGTGTCAGCGCTGGAAGCTGCGTATACCTGGGTTAAATTCCTGACCGTCGCAAGCAGTATTAGACTGGATGCTGCTGCAGCTTCCCTGTTTCCCTTCCCGCTAATGCACTTTAAATTGTCTGTAAAATTTAGCCGACAATCCAAAAATATTGCTTGGCTTTGACTCTTTTTCAACCGGTATGATCAGGTGCTCTACTTTCCACATATGAGAATCGACTTTGTTTTGTGACCTCTCAGTTCCATACCAGACGAACGAAGTCATATCTTTAAATATTGATGGTGTCGCTACAAAGTTATGCACTTCTATACGACTGCATATCGAATGATTTTCACTCCTCTTGGTCAATGTACTTAACATCTGACTGCATCATGGACACTCACTCTAATGATCCTTCTACTGCTGATGAGTACCTACTACGTTTTGTATTAAGCTGCTTGTAACCCAACAGTTATATCCGTGCGGTTAAAAAAAACGAGAAGCTTTCCTGGTCTACATTTTCTGGACGTTTGGATACTACAATGATAGCAATGTCATCAACGATGTCAACGTTTTTTAGCAAGAGGTGGCTGTCAAACTGGAGCCAGTGCATCCTCAACCAGTGGGTCTTAAGTATGTGCTAGTTGTTAGTTCGTTACATTTAGCCCAACCAATATCAGTATTATGCCTTCATGTCAGATTAGACGCCGACGGGATACATACAAAATCTATGAAAAGACTGGGTTCGAACCCACGATCCTCTGCTTGAGGAGTCAATGCATATAGGGTTTTCTAATAACGACTTGACAAGTTTTTTTTTTTTAAATAAAAGGCAAACCATTTGAGATACTTCAAAAACTTTATTATTGGCTTGAAGTACAATCAAAACATTTATGAATGGAACTCGACTTCGTTCATATGGACACCTTTGCACACGTTTGCAGCGGTCGATTCGTTGGACCCAATTTTCAACGACTCGGCCACACATTTCGGCCGAAACGGCCGCTATTTCGCATTCAATGTTGGCTCTGAGCTCTTATAACTTCGTCGGCGTGTTGGCATAAACCAATCACTTAACGTAGCCCCACAGAAAATAGTCAAGCGGCGTTAAATCGCATGAACGAGGCGGCCAATCGACTGGCCCATGTCTTGAGATAACACGCTCACCATACTTACTCTTTAATAAATCGATTGTAGCGTGTGCTGTGCGGCTTGTGGCACTATCCTGTTGAAAGCACATGTAGTTCAAGTCTATATCTTCCAATCGGGCCAAAAATAATCGGTGATCATGGCGCGATAACGCTGACCATTCAGAATAATTTGACGATCGTTATCGTCGACGAAAAAATATGGCCAAATAACTCCACCGGCATGCAAACCGCACCAAACAGTTATTTTTTGTGGATGAAGTGGTGATTCATGAAGCACATGTGGGTTTTCACCCAACCAATGAGCCATTGAGTCAAAAATGAGCGTCGTCACTAAAGATGATTTTGCGATGAACCCAATCGGAGGACATAGCTCGTTAGTGTACTTCACCATGATGAAAATGTTGAGTTTACTGAATAAATTGACAGTGACAGTTTGATGATTAGTGAAAGAGTGCGTTCACAAATTAAATTCAAAGTTGTCAAGTCCCTATTGAAACAACCCTATACCACTACAATGCTATATGGAGCATTAACCCATTTTTTGCATAGTAGAGTAGCACTCAATTCTAAAATTGTTTGCTCGCATGTTAGATGTACTTCCTTAATAGCATTCTTTGAGCAAACATTATGGAAACCATATTTTTGTTACGCAAGTCCATTGGCTTCCTCTATTGCTGTTTCGAGTCTGTCATGTGTAACATGCTGCAAAATCGTGTCCAGTATGTACATTTGTGTACACGAGGAAGGATTTTGGGGGATTCTTTCAACGTTCTAGTGCCTATAAATATTTCCGGCCGAAGTGTGATTGTCACCATGAGTGAGACATTGAGAAAGCCCTTTCCGATTAGTGTGGGAACAATAATGACATTTCAGAAACATTTCTGACATAAGATTGTTCTGTATATGGTAGGCTTTGCCCACAAGGACTATGCTTAGATTCATTTTCAGTGTTTGATGAAACACCTCTTCCTTATTATTTGAATGGCTTTCTTCAGATTAACTACCCGGTTTTTTGGTACATTGGCAATGACAGATATTGGCCATTATTATATCTGACCTTTCGCCATTTTCCGGGTAGCTTCATAATTCCACCGGTGTAGAACTTCTGTGGTTTATCAAGAGAGTTTTGCAAAGACCGATACAAATGGTAATCAGAGGGTGCAAGGTCCGAGTTAAACGGTGGATCCATCAACACTTCCCAACTTAGCTCCGTCAATTTGTTCCAGGCCATCAAATATGTGTGTGGCCTAGCGTTGTCATGATGGAAGACAAATCCCTTTCTGTTGGCCAAATCTAGTCGCTCTTTCTTGATAGCTACATTCAAACGGTCGAATCGTGCACAGTAGAGGATCGTATTAACCGTTTCGCTACGTTCCAGCAGCTCATAATAGACGATTCCCTCCCAATCCCACCAAACACTCAACATAACCTTGTTTGCCGTCAATCCAGGCTTTGAAGTCGTTTGTGGTCGGTCTTCGGCCTTTGACTTTGATCGCTTGCATTGGATATTTTCGTATTTAATTTATTTTTGATAGCCCGTAATGAATCGCTTTAAAAATGGTTCCATTTCGTTACGTTTCGGCAGCATTTCATTGATAATTCACGTGGCACCCTAACATCGAGCTTCTTTGAGTAGCCTGCTCGTTTAAGATGATTAAAAACTGTCATACAGTTGATGTTTAGAGCCTCCGCTATCTTCAGACAGCTTCCATGCCGGTCTTGCTTCATCAGTTCTAAAATTTCATCGACTTTTTCAGTGACAGTGCGAGTGCACCTTTAACATTGAAATTTCTGAAACGGAATCGAACAAACCACTCCTGGATCCGGCGTTCAGTCACAGCATTCTCACTGTAAGCTGCACACATTTTTCGACATGTTTTTGCAGCGTTTTTCCCTTTTTTATAATAAGAAACCATCACATAGCGTATTTCTTCAGATATTTCATTCATATTCCAATCAGTATAACTTTTAACTTGAGCAACGAATGACAAAGCTGTCTTCACAAAAATGTAGCCTGACATGCCACCTTTCAAACACGTTTTCGATTGACACAATCAGATTATTGTTTCCAGACAAATGGACACCAACACCATCTAGTGACAAAAAACCGCCGAGACTTTTTATATGATCAATATTAACGTAAACGTTGTGCTCTAGCATTTTGAAACTCTGCGCATAATCCTGCGATTTTTGCACTAGAACATGGACAGCATATTTCATGCACTTGCCTGCAGGTTTTAATGAATTTTGCAAAGTTTGCTTACATTCAACAGCCTGTTTGAGGCGATCCTTAGATGCTTTGAATTGTCATTCATGGTTCAGTAATATTGAGCGACCTATTTGTAGAGTCACTGTCATACTAGCCTCCCCACTAGGTTAAGAAGAGTAACCGAGCAGTAGTTAAAAGCCTGCGCTCCTTCATGATGAGAAATTTTTGGCAGATGACTTAAAGCATTATTTGAGTCTGCACACATTTTGGAGTTCTACTTTTGACTCGAGTTTAGGTACTGAAAAGTATTTCGTTTTGAGCTTTCGAGCAAGATGATTTAATGATGTAATTTCCTGCGATCCTATTTTGACCTGGACTTGGACAGGACTCTGTAAATTCAGCTTCTCGACTTTGCCAAAATACGAGTGTGTCCTGTACAATATATTTTGTAAAACGAGGTCGTTGTCTTTATGAGGACATAAGCTCTTCATCTTCAATTAGTTTTGAACCTTTCGAAAAGATTTGACTTCCTTTCCTTCGTGAATCATACTCTAGACAAGAGCAGCTTTAAACATCGACTTTTGACTTTGAACTTCTTCACAAAAATGAAATGAAAAATTAAATTGGCTAAAACATGAAAGCCAACAAAATTAATGCCTGTTTCTTGGATAGTTAAAACACCTATTGGACCTTGCGGCGATTCCAACGTGCCAACCTTACTGACAGTTGATTGCTCGGGATGCAGTTTGGTGCCTTGGTAAAAAAAAACTGCGGATATTTGCTGGCTCTGGCTAAAATTGATTAGCCTGAGTTCATTGTCGGAGGTGTTTTCGTGAATTTGTTTACTAATGATTGCAAAGATGTCCTCCTTCTCAGCTTTACGTAAGGGTCCTCAATAATAATCTTTATGCCATGTTCAAGAATTCAAATTAGTAGATATGGTAAAATTTAATTTTAGTTTTGATTAACGAATCCCATCGTACTTCTTGAATGGCGCTGGTGTAGGTCTCTGGCTGTAGGCTCAGAATATAACAGAAGCTAAAGAAAAATGTAAAGAACCTAAGAACCAGATTCACTTAACAATTCATATAGGATCAATTTGAGCGAAGATTGGAGGCTTGACAGATCGAATTAAAAATCTTCCGAGAAGCTTAAACGTATTTCGAAGAGTGTCCTGTATAAAGACTTTGTGTAAAGTTCAAAATATTCGGTAAAATCCTCAAAAGTGGAAGATCAACCTAGCTGGAGCTATTGAAAAAATCTGGTGGCACCTACTTCCTAGGTAACCTAATCAGAACCAGCTACTATTAACGAAGTTGCTAAATAAGACAACACGCCCTGAAGGACATCAAACATGCCGTTGCTTCTTTTGATGGCTGCAATTCATCTGACACCGATGGCTTATACCGAAACCCTATCGAATATTGAGAGCATCCTTTTTATCGAAAGCCGGAAAAGGGGACTACGTGCACTTCAAGAGCTTCAGTCTTATAAGGCTCACTTCCTTTATGTCTAAGGGTATGGTGATCGAGCCAAACTGTTTTGTGAATCCATCCTCTGTCTAGGATGTAATCTGCCTACCAACGTGGAAGATACTAGTGAGATTGAAGCTCAAAACCTACTTATCAGAAATAAAAGCTCTCTCTCGACGCGTCCTTTGGATCTACATGGGAATAATACGTCCAATTATACCCAATGTGTTAGTTGTCTGACAACTCCGTCTGGCTATGCTCTAAATGCACGAATATTCCTCTCGATATTCATATCATAGGCTGCACCATCAGACCCATTTTCCATTTAAAAGAAATGCTGTTTGCTACAACAATCGCTGGAGTTATGTTGATCTCGATTACTTACTGTCTTTTAGCTTTGGTCGTACTAACATCCTATCTAATGCACTGACACTAGAACCCTTTCTAGGTAAAAAAAATGCGAATTTGACTTCTTCTGTGCCCAGGAATAGTTTCGGCTAAAATTTGAGCCTGGATAGGAATTTTATTAAGTCTTCATGGCTGGCTCTAAAACCGAGTAAGCACGCGGTACTACACTTTCTGGAGCTTGCATGTTCCTTCCAAGCCGAGATATACGCAATCTTGGTGGCAACGAATTACAATATATTACGAAAAAACCATGAAGGAGCAAAGCATTTGCATTTGTGGTGACAGCCAAGGTGTGCTTAAAACTTTGCTGAATTCTGTTAAGACTTTCAAGCCGTAAGTTCAAGAAATCTCCAATGAACTTGCTGGTCAAGGGTCAGAGGAGAGTTTTCCAGGTCCAAACCTTACGGTAATTCTGTCTGCATCCTCGGTTAGTGTTTCCCTTGACAGTTGGGTAAAATATGATCATAACTGCAGATGGCATGACTATCTGGGTTAAAATCAGACCAAATGAATTCCTTTGAATGTCTAAAAAAAGTCAGTGGCTTTCCTGCTTTCTCTGAATCCGAAATACTGTAGGCTGCTACTGGCATCTTGACATTACACTACGCTTAAGCTTAAGAGTGCTGTGATAAGTAATATAACATGCCGCAACGTCTACTATCAAACTGATCACGGCACCCGGAGCACTTCCTCTGTGAATGTGCAGCTTCCGCCCTCGCAGGCAAACTTTGGCTGAGTGTTCTGTTCGAACAAAGAACAAAAATTGTTCTAACTGAACACCGAAAACCGAAATCGCTTTCATTTTTCATTTTGAGGACTTGTCAACAGTGAGTTCGTTTTTATTTCTTGGTCCATTGTAACCGCATGATTTTTGCATGTTTATAGAATACTACCAGAGCAGCTAGATAAATTTGAGGACTTTGAAGTCTACTCCAGGGGTGATAGAAAGGACAGTGCTGAGTTGGGTTGTTAAATCCAATTAACAATCAATTTTGGGAGAGATTGGTCAATCCTTGCCGGGAAGCACTGGACTTTGAGTGATGATGCTTTCCCTATTACCACAAATTTACATTGAAAATCACATTCTCATGTATTCTGCCAGTAATGGTGTCTGTAGAATACTCGATTCCTGCTAAAATAAAGCTGAACGAAATCGTTAATCAGCATAGCATATCGTGAAACCTCACTCCGTCTGATTGCTATATTAATCTCATCCCAACTTACTTGGGGAAAATCTTTGACGCTTATCCATTAAAACAAGCACCCCCAAAAGCCCTAACAGAAACATAATTCTAGCCCACTTAGAAAGGACATCCTCTCCAGAGGTTTAAACTTGAACCTCCCAAACAAATTATCGGCTCATTGGGCAACTGAAATGCAAACCACGTCCTAAAGCCCTATTTTTTCTTTGAGTTCTCAAAACAATGCCCCGGTTTCAGCTGCTATCCTTGTCGAATTGTAAAGTCACAGATCAAATAACAAATGACTCCACTGAAAGGGATAAATGGACGAGAAATTCAGATTCATTTGTTGAACTTAATTTCCGGTTCGGCATTTAAAAAATGCACACTCCTTCCGAAAGAAACAATTTTTCTTCTCCCTTTTGCCGAACTCCTTGTACTTTAATTTGTTCAAGATACTCTTGCACCTTCTCACCACCCAAAGGCGTCAAAGAAAAAGACGAAGACAAAAAAGTCGAACAAAAAATATAAGCAAATTCAACAAAAAGACGAAAAAATTTGCAAGGGAAACAAAGTCCTTTTTTTGTCTGTTGCTACTGGGTGCGTTTGTAGAATTTTAATTTCTTCGTAACGAACAACGTGACCGGCAAACTAAGTCACAAAGTATTTCGAATCGAACACGGTCTAAAAAGGACGCGCGTTAATAAGGATAAAGTTTAAATGGATGTCTTGTTAGCTGTTTGTATTTCGCCACAGTACTCGAGTGCCACTGGATCGGTATGTGATAGAAGTACCCTGTGACAGTGGGTCGACGAAATTCTCATTTATTTCGTAGTGATGGCATTTTTATTTCTTCCTGCTTTTTGATGACACTTTTTGTCTTGTTTGGCTTATAGATATAAAATGAGATTTAGACGATGAATGAGCTTTTTATTTATTTTGTGCACACAATAATGAACGCTTAAGGATATTAAGGTCAATAATGGAAGAAATAAACTGATGTCATTATCGTATACGAAATTCAAGATGTTTGTTGCTTTTTGAAAGGGAACAAGGACAACAAAAAATTCTCATTTTAAATTCAATTCATTTAAGGTGCATGGAAGGACTCGTAAATATTATATCTATGAGCAAGGGACCAATTAAAGTTAATCCAAATAGTGGTCGAGGTGGGTATCATTTCACAAGCGATGAAAGTTTAATTCGGTGATATCCTCGTTCTAAGAGGTGACTGGAAGGTCCGGAATATATAGTAAGAATCTTAGAATGATGAGCTAGAACGACGAGTTAACGGGTAATTACTGACGGCATAGACTGACTGTGTTAGAACAGTTTCCGCTTACTCGTCAGAATTTTCCTGTGCAAGCTCTTATAGCATATATGTATGCAAGTTAAATTGCAAACGAAGGATAAAGAAATAGCGGAAGAATCAACGTTTTTACCTAAATCTAGCCTCTTGACCTGCTGACCCACATTCAGGGCTACTATAGGGTTTTCTAATAATGACTTGACAACTTTTTTTTTTAAATATAAGGCAAACCATTGAAATATCTCAAAAACTATATTATTGACTTGAAGTAGAATCAAAACATTTATGAATGGAACTTGACTTCGTTCATATGGCCACCGCGGGCACGTTTTCAGCGGTCGATTCGTTGTACCTAATTTTCAACGACTTGGCCACACATTTCGGCCGAAACGGCCGCTATTTCCCGTTCAATGTTGGCTCTGAGCTCTTATAACTTCGTCGGTGTATTGGCATAAACCAATGACTTAACATAGCCCTACAGAAAATAGTCAAGCGGCGTTAGATCGCACGAACGAGGCGGCCAATCGACTGGCCCATGTCTTGAGATAACACGCTCACCATACTTACTCTTCAATAAATCGATTGTAGCGTGTGCTGTATGGCTTCTAGCACCATCCTGTTGAAACCACATGTCGTCCAAGTCCATATCTTTCAATTCCGGTCAAAAATAATCGGTGATCATGGCGCGATAACGCTGACCATTCACAGTAACGTGACGATCGTTATCGTCGACGAAAAAATATGGCCCAATAACGCCGCCGGCATGCAAACCGCAGCAAACAGTTATTTTTGTGGATGAAGTGGTGATTCATGAAGCACATGTGGGTTTTCACCCGACCAATATCGCATATTTTGCTTATTGACGAACCCATTGAGCCAAAAATGAGCTTCGTCACTGAAGATGATTTTGCGATGAAATTCATCATCTTGGCGCATCTTCTCCAGAACCCAATCGGAGAACTTAGCTCGTTAGTATTCTTTACCATGATGAAAATGTTGTTTGTTTACTGAATAAATTGACAGTGACAGTTTGATGATTAGTGAAAGAGTGCGTACACAAATTAAGTTCAAAGTTGTCAAGTCCCTATTGGAAAACCCTATAAAACACATACAAATAGGGCTTCAGAATTACCGATTAGGTTCTCCAAAGTGGAGATGGGTCCAAAGATAGCCTAGTCCGGCCTCTTATATCATGTCGAAAACTGCCAAGAAGCTGTGAGAGATTGCCTGACCACTAATCCAAAGACTAGAATGACGCTTGAGCTCTATGAGCGGAAAAAGAAGGACGAACACTGGTCCCTCAGAAAGAAGAAAAAAAAAAAAAAAAAAAAAAACAGTACAAGTAGCGCGATATCGAGGAAATTTGAAGACGTTATTGCAGGAAAGTCATTGGGAAATTTTGCCAACAGAAGATTGAACATGCAAGATTAGCAAAGTACGAACGAACGACTATTCTAGGCTACTCAACCTAGATGATGGTTAAAAAGGAGATAACCATTTCGAAACTTTCATCCGACACCGCTGCCATTACTCACGGAATAGTTTTTGAGCGGTTCTAGCTAGTGAGATATGGCTCAGTGCAAATCACGTATCAAAAATCCTCTAAAATACCAGCATGCTCAAACGAAACCTTGACAGATGAGTTGCAAGCCCGATCCTGAAGAAAGGAAACCCTCGCTTCAACGCCAACTACAAAAGTATCAGTCTTCTCAACATTGTCTTTAAGATCTAATCTGCCATATTTTGTGAACATCTGAAACCCTTCGTCAACGACTTGATTTGCACCTATCAGTGCGGTTTCAGACCAGGAAAGTCCACAATCGACCAAATCTACATACTCTGGCAGATCCTGGAAGAAATTCAAGGAGTCCAAATCGATGCCCACCATCTTTTCCTCGATTTTAAGGCCGCATATGACAGCATTTCGTGATGAACTATATGGAGCTTGTTTGTTTGTGCTGAATGACGATTGAGAACAATTGAGTTGTAGATTCTTGTTTTGGATAGCCAAAGTAGAGTTCTTTAAAACATTGTCCGTTCTAGTCTTCCTCCAGCGCGCAAATCCATTGACTTTATCGAAAAACGATGAGGGGTTTTCAAAAGGAAAGTGCTTACATCAAAATGTGGCCCTGTCTGCATCGATGGAGAGTAAAGAAGAAGTTTAACCAATAACTTTACGGTCTGTAAAGTGACACTGACTAAGCCGAACAATCAGAATTTGTTCATAAAGAGCCTATGAACGAACACGAACACCAGTTTTTTATCCGGAAAGTCGATAAGTCGAACCCATCACCGAAGGAAAGAGTAGTATTCAGCGGCAGACGGCGCATGTTCGTCGAGAAAGAACTCACTTTATATGCGAAGTTGGAAACAGCTACCAAACAATATAGCTGATTGAATATGTTAGTTGAGAAGCAGGCTTATCGTGGAATGTGGCGCCCTGTAGGCAAGTCAGTGGATTTTGAGAAGAGTGGATAGTATACTAAAGTTGCTTATATCTATTTGCTGCCTCATAGCAATTTCTGAAGTGTAATGCTGGAGCAAATCTTCAACTAGGGATGAGAAGCCTGAATTTTAATAACAACCATCCACAGTCCTAAGTCTAAGAGCGACATCGTAGTTGTGTTTTGCAATTTCAGTATAAAGATAGGACGGTTAGCTCAAAAGTAGCCAGTGAACCGCGATCGAAATGGAGCGTTACATATAAGTGGGCGCCACTAATTAAAGAAACTTGAAGCTTAAAAGCGAAGTTTTTAAACGTTCACAAGAGGTGTCTGAAAAACTGTTTTCCCTACCGAAAGGATGGTGTCTGTCAGTAGGAGATGGGGAAATCACAAATAAAGAAATCTGAATTTGAAGTTCAGTACGGAAATTGTAGCAAACAAATATTTAGATGGTTTGTGCTGCTTTTGAAGAGCTTACGACGCTAAAGCTTGGAACAGCATCTCATGAAATGCCTAGACAGCCAACTGTTGATATAAGGTTCCTACAAATTGCTCAATAACTGCCACCAAATGAAAGCCTTAGGTTGGCAGACTCATTCTCACACAACTTCGCCTTCTTGGACAGAATCAATATTCTTGACCATCATGACACCAGGAAGCATTCTTTTGTATTCAGGGACAGCAAGAAAGCCACTGACCTATTAAAGACGTCGGGAAGTATTCATTTGGTCTGGTTGCAATCTAGATCTTCATGCCATCTGCAGTTATGGCCATATGAGACCCAATTGTTAGTGGAAGTCCTAACATAGAGTAGAGTTTAATCGGCGATTTACTTTCTCGTGACCCTAGTGTGAATTCAGCCTTTTGCGTTCAGTAATGTCGAACTATCCTTGTATTCGTAACAGAATTCAACAAAATTTTGAACGCAGGTTGACTGTTGCCACAAATAAAAATTCTTTGCTCCTTCACGGTTTCTTAGTAATGAATTGTAGTTCGTTGCCACTAGGATTGCATATATCTCAGTTAGAAAGGCAAACGCAAGTTTTCTCCATGTTGACGTCCTCCAAAAAGACACCAATGACGCACTCTTACTCGGTTTTGGAGCCAAGCCTGAAGACTTGACCAATTTTTTTTACATAGAAAGCTTCGTTTCGACTGATTTGAGAAGAGATTAGGACTCTTAAGGCATTGCATTACACGGCGAAGAAAGTGACAGTTCATGATTACATAGCGCAGCACGCATGTGCAAAGACAAGTCCTTTGCGAAGTATACCATATTAAGGACTTTACATAGTCGGATGAGCAGAAGAGCTGCTTGATGCACGCAGGAAGTTTTATGTTTTGACAATTTACTTTTCACTGTAATCCTCTTTCAACTGGATACACTTTTCCAAGCGGTGCTGCAACTTATTAACCCCTCCATATAGTACGACTTTTGTTGGCCTGCAAAATACTCCTCCGCAGCGGCGATGACTTCCTCGTTCGACCCATACTTCTATTCGGCGAGCGATCTTTTAAGGTTTGGGAACAAAAAAAAGTCGCTGGGAGCCAAATTCGGAGAATGCGGAGAATGGGGGAGCAATTGGTAGTGCAATTCGACCAATTTGGCTGTGGCGACTCCAGAGTGGTTAGCTGGTGTGTTATCGTGTTGGAAGAGCACTTTTTTTTACCAAATGTGGTGCTTTTTCTTCAAATCGGCGTTGAATCGATGCAATTAATGCTCCTGTGATTGTTTTCGCCTTCTCCATCACCTTCCCGGCCGAAGTCACGGTCTTCGCCTTCCTTGCACCACGTTCATCCGGTAAAACCCATCGACGTTCACGAAACGACGCAGAAACTCCTCCGGATTTCGATTAAATTGGGCCAAGCACGTCTTCGAAGTGGTCTCACGATTGTGCATATTCTCCGGTATGAGCAAACGCGGCACCCATCGCGCGGATAACTTTCTCATGCCCAAAATCTCGGGAAGTACGTATATGGCTAACGCGTTCAGTTGACATACCTTCTATTTCAGACAACTCGCGAGTTTTTACTCTGCGGTCCGCCAATACGAGATCATGGATGGGCGCAATTCAACAAAGACCAACGTGCAGAAACGGCGAAACTCTGTGAACCAATGGTAAACGGCTGTACGTGAAGGAGAATGGGTCCCATACACACCATCGAGAATGGGCTTGATTTCCTTGAAGGTTTTGTCACTCAAAAACAAGAATCGTATAACGGAGCAATACTGCTCTTTTACAATGGTCGCAAAAAGCACTAACACGATGTTTTGAAATGGGGGTATCAAAACAAAACTAATCATCGCACGGTCACCAAATTTTGCTAGGCTGCCGAAGGAAGTTATTCTAAATGATGGTACGCTATTCTACTCATACGCCGTATGAGACCAATACTAAGCAAAGACCCTCTGGACTAATTGTACAGTGCTGACCTGACTATTTGGCGAAATGGTAGATTTTATTTTGAACGTCGTCATGGGTTTTTAGGCCATTCTTCCAAGAAAACGAAAAATTCCATTTTCTTATGCCGGCTTGAGTCCTGAGAAATTCTCCTCTAAATATTGGCTAGCAAGATCTTCGTTGATATAATTTCCTGTGATCCCATCCGGGACACAGGCAAGACTCAGTAAATGCTACCCTCTGACTGGGTATTAAATGGAGGGAACGGTTAGAAACCCAAGGAAAATTTGTTGATGATTATATGAATATCAAGATGAGAAGGATCCATCAGGAAGTGTTTCCGAGATCATTTCTATTAGCGCTTTTTCAAGGGGCAATCGACCCATAGAATATATTTGGCCTTATTTTAGATCCAAAGGACCCTCCTTGGTGACAAGCCCCATGTTTTGCAGATGGCTCTACTACCAGAAACCCGACAGGACGTTAGAGGCTTTCGAGGCGCTTATTCCAAAGAGATTACGTTGCTTCATTCGAGAAACATATGATGACACCTTTTAGCGAAAGATGAGTCAAATCAATCAACTTCTTTCTCCTTCTGAAAAGAACATAAATTTTTCGATGATTGACTCAACGCCCATTTCTAGTGCATTAATCGTTGAATACATCTAGGCCTGCCAGATTCCTATAGTAGAAAGTCGAATATCCCTAAACAGTGTGTCGACCAAAGCGTACTGAAGACATGACGCCTCCATGCAGACAAAACCCTGTCTATACTACATAATGCCTGGAGTCACCATCCGTAATTAGAGTTCTAAACACCAGCATTGCCCTTATCCACATAACTACGCCATTCCGTCAGACCGAGTAACACATGCCGTGCTTCTTAGACAGAGGATGGCATCGTAAAGTATTTTTTCTCGACTTTTCAACGCGAAAGAAGTCAGACATACATCTGAAGCTCGTGTAGTCAAAAGCGAGCGTGAAGTCATCTTTTTTGAATTTCGGTATATAGGCTACTCCCGGTTCAGAGTTATCTGCAGCTCGTCTACACCTTTTCTTAGTATAACTGGGAATATGGCATCGGTACCAGGCGACTTAAGGCCATCAAACACAACAACATGCTTCATGACTATCTCGATGAAAGATACCTGCTACTGTGTGTTGTGTTACTCAGCATACTATTAACTTCTTTAATAGAAGTTGGTCAAGAGCTAATTCTGATAAGGTTACCTAGGAAGTGAGTCTCAACTCAGTGTAGGTGGTATAAAGTCTATATTTCCAACGTTTCGTGGCTTGTTCAGAAGTTTTTCAGTATTCTTACGTACCCAAACGGGTGACCTGATCGGCTAGACATCAATTCAAAGCACTTGGTCTGAGTATTATTCGCTTTCTATACCTCTTGTGTTGTTCTGAGTTTAGGAGAGTACTGTCTGACTTGTCGAGCTTCTCCCCATTTACTTGGTTTTCCGCAGATTCTTCAAATTAAACAAGGTCAAGAGTTCACATCCGATTTTGAATTTGATATGAAGACCCTCGATAGTACGTTTAAACCACTTATGTCCATAGCGTACGTGTTGGATTGCATTTAGCTGATATCTTGGTTTCTTAATTTTGTAAGTCAAATTGTTAACAATTAAGCACTTCTTACTGCCCCAAAAAAGTTACAAAAAACGTAACCTTCACAGCATGTAAATGTCCCATCTTTGTGATACCACAGAATGCAGTCAGATATCATACTACGGAAGCGCCGAATAAAAGTTAAATTAAGCTGAAGCAGGGAGGAATTTATGCCATAGTCCGCTGCAGGTTTGTCAAAGTTTTGGTACCGAGACTATATTTGACGCACTTAGATATCCTCTCGGTGGATGTGACCATAAGTATATCGTTGTCCGAGAATCTAACTATGACTCGATCTATGGCGAACTGGTGGAAACAAAGAAAGAAGATTTACCTTCTGCTGAAAGTCAGAATCAATTTGATAGATCCCACAATTTTCATAAGTTTTTCCCGATCTCTCATTTCATTTGCTGCGGTCTGTAAATATTTTGAATACACGGCGTACACTGAGCTCTTCAGTAATACATTTTGATCAACGTTTATGAATTATGTTTTTACTTTAACTTCTTGGAGTATGTCACCTGCAGCTTTCCATTCCATTAGTTGTTCACGCACGAGATAACCAATAAAATTGTTGTTAAAGGCAAAATAAGTTGCCACGGAATGGTTGAAGTTAAATCGCAGATCACCCAAAGCATCACCTGAAACTATAGAATTTTTTTTTGTTATTTTCCACCACCCACGTCAAGTGCCGGAGCTGTTTCTGGATATCAGATACTTTGTGAATCCAACATTAAAGTTAGCTGAAATTACGCTTCGAAATGACAAAGTGAAGAAAATGTTTCAGTTTAAGGGATTTTTTTTGAGATACATAAGAAATGTTCACCTTTAGATACACGCGCATGTGAGATATTTTAGCCAGCAAATGGTGCGATTTAGACTGAAAACTAATGGGTCCACCTACACCTAAGAAGAACAAATCATTAGAAATTTCCTAGATTAGGTTTGGAAGGAGGACATTTCTTTCAGTTCTCACCCTAAGGCTGTACAAGTAAGAAACATTTCAAAACCCAGGTTAAGTATACGATTTTTCAAAGATAACAAGGAGTCCTTAGTCGTAAAATGATTTGTGACATTTTACTTCAAAAACTAAACAAAAATAAAGATTGCGTATACGACCGGTAGAAATCATTTTGTGCAAGAAAATATTACGTATACGCCAAAGGGCACTGAAACATGTTCCAGAAAACTATGAAATCCACCTGTTATCCATGGATAAGGCCGAGACCTCAATTCAAAGCCCTTATCCGAAACATTGAAGGCTCAGCAGAGATATAAATGGAAAAATCACAAATCAAAGCACCCTATTGATTCCGTATGCTTATATTTCTCAACACTCATATCTGGAGATACATCAATTCTCCGGAAAGGAAGAAAAAGTACATTCACCATATCTTGAAGCGCACTGATGGGAAAAATAGGTACTAGCGATGGTAATCTTTGGGAAATGATTTTATTGAAAGTCGAGATATGATTTGAGTACGTCGGTTGTATATAAAAAATACGGAGGTAGGCACCTGAGTCAGAAGATAGAAGGTACCAGGAACTGTAGGGAGATGAAAGATATTTGTAATATTTGCATGATCTGAAGATTGTACTTGTATGCTGAAGGGGAAAAAGAAAATAGAGAGAACGATTTTAAATTCATTTAACCTTTATTTGAATGGAAGGCAACCTTGGATTTAAAGAGGATTTTACAAAGTGTACGTGACTTGTGTACGAGTGTAGATAAAGAAAAACCGAGGACGCTTTTAGAAGGAGTTCAGTTAATCTGTCAATACTGCGCTTATACTAAAAATGAGACACAAAGCAAGAGAAGCTGTTCCAAATCTAAAAAGTGCCCTAATCAATTCTTTTGAACTGAGGTGTCCAGCAAGGGAAAAAACCCTGAATATCGCCCATTCCAAAACAAAACGCAACAACCTTTCAGCAAGTCCGTCAGGACTTATTTTTACAAACAATGGAACCTTTACAGAAAGAAAATAGAAGAAAATAGCAAGTTAATTTGAATTTCGAAGAATGGCACCTACAAGGACCTTTGCTAAAACATCAAAACAAAAAGGGCTAATCAGACAGATTGGAAGCATTCAAAAGAGCTGAAGGCAACTATACTGAGGCGAAAGTAGATGCTCTGTCCATCATGATTGATATTCATTTCCCTTATTTTCGGATAAGAATCGGCTCACAATAAGTCCCTATCACTGAAGCTTCAAGTAAGCTGAGTAACCCAATATGCCGTAGTTGCTATATAACATTGGTTGCGATGACGGAAGAAGCCATCAAATATGGGGAGTCTTGAGGAATCTTGACTGCTAGCCTGGTGATGGCATACATACCGAAACCCTAGCGTAGATGACCTTAGCTCAAGTGGTAGTGTATTGGCTGGCCTGACTCATCTAGTTATTATAGCGACCACCATCCAATTCTCCAAAGAAGCTAGGTACTTGGGTATTTTCCTGGATAAACCGTGGGGTTTATCACCGGGAAAGTGCGTTAGTTGTCTGATGGAAAAGTTTCAGCTGCTTGGGGAATCTCTCTATCACGTATTAATGAGAGTCCCATTTAGGATGCACACTCAATACCAATTTTAATTTAAAGAGAAATGGTCTTTCATACAACACGCACTGTAGCTTTGACAACCTTCCACACAGACTGCCTGTTGACTCTAGTCTTGTAGATATACCATCAGATGCAGTAACACCACAATGTATTCGGGTCTTCATGGATGGCTCCTAAGTCGATTTAAGATGCAGCGCTGGTGTTGGAAGACGACCACATTAGATTTCACTACTGCTTAGGAGTAGTGTAGTAGACTCAAGAAAACAAAAAAGAACATTCAACGGAAACCCTGATGGTTGATGGATAGATAACGTGACCGGCGATATAAAAAAAATAAAACGCTCCAAAACTGGAGAAATACAGAATTGAGACACGTCATGCAGAAGGCTATTTTCTAGGCAAAGCTCAGAGGAGAATTTTTCATGACCGGAACCTAAGCTAGATTTATCTGCGTCATTGGTTAGGACATTCACTGACATCCATTGCCGACAGATATAACAAATACGTCTCTAAGAGATCAGCGGATTCCCGGTTGCCTCTCTCAAGGAAGACTGCAGACTACTTTGGGGCATCCTGACGGGGCACTGCGCTTGTACTAAGCACTTAGGTGTACTGGACATAGGTAATACAACATCCTGCTGCACTTACCGTTAAAGTGATGACGACACTGTAGAGCACTACCTCTGCGAATGTCTAGCCTACGCTCGCATCAGGCAGAAGATTTTCGCCACAAACAAGGTGAGTTCTGGAACTTTATCTTTAAAGCGGTTTCCCATATTTTTTAGAAATACTGAGAAATTTTATTAAAAGGAACAAACAAAGTCTACAATGGTCAAGTTTTTTGTTTCAGTGCTCTGTTCCGATAGAAGCTGTGTGTATTCTTCTAAGTAAACGGCATGAAGGTGCCAGATAGCTATTTGATAAATAGCTACTCGTACTCATCAAATACCCTTCTAAAATGTCATAAAGCACTCAACAACTTCGCCAGACTGAACACTGTCTCAATTGTATGGTAGTAGTGTCACGATGAAAGTGAAAGGGTGGAATATAAGGCCAAGAAATGTGCAGAAAGTACATTTATAGGACCGTGCTTAAGATTTGGTGATAGCCCCTTACTATAGCTGTTCAAACAGTGGGCAAGACTACGCACAGTGAAATGGTGGAATGATTTAGATAAAAAACTCCACAGATTGGAAATCAACTCCACTATAACATATTGCTGTAAAACTTAAAAGTCTACGGAACACTAAATCTCCAACTGTCTAGCGCTGGCATGGACATGCTGTGAGTGATCAATATTGTAGCTTCGCAGAATAGCCGTTGCCGTACCCTTGTATTACAATACTATACCACTGACACTATCGAAAACGGGTGAAAATCCCTTAGTTGTTTCGCAACTGGAGGCGAGATAGATCAAGAAATATGGCCTATTCCCCCTCCGACTTTCTAAAGCAAAACTATCTAAGAAGGGTACCTAGTTCCAGCGTAATTATGATTAAAAACCAGCTGCATTCATTAATCCTTTAGAAAGCACTAGAGCATTTTACCAAATCGTCGTATCTTTTTAGAATATCTCATCATAACAAGTCCTATAACTAAGGTAGAACAAACGAACGCACCACCTTTCAACCCCATTAAATCCAGACCATCACGTACGCTACAACAAGCTTTTTCATTAATCTTTTGGCAAACAACGTAAGCAAACTGATGGAGGGAGGACGCCAGTCACAGTCCTATGCTAGCAGAGGGAAAAAATTTGAAAAATTGACCCAAATTACAGCTCCATCACTTGGCAAGGATGTCGATTTATTTTAAAGCGGACCCCCGGTCACACTCGGATGTTGTTGTTCATTTCCTCTCATTTGGTTTCGAGGTCACGAGAAACAAGATTTAGGACATCGTAGATGTGGTACGAGTGGTGCACTTGTAATTTTTCTTTTTCGTATTTCCCGTTTCATGGACAGAGATTTACGTATAAGGGTTCTTCGTTTGGCTGATTTTTATGACTCAACTTGAACCTAAAAAGGCAATGGAAACAATGCTTTAGATTGATGAAATGAGCATCTAGTAGCAGCTGGAGCGAATATAAAACAAATTCATTTTTTAATATGACTAAATGGAAAGTGTGCATCCGACGATGCAATGAGGGTCCTTAAGTACGAAACGTAACAGCTTGATTCTAGAAACCCACGAATTGAAAAGGCCATTACCGGTAAGGAAATACTTAATAAATAATTAAAGCAATTTCAATGGCCTTTGCAGGCTCGTCGTATGTCAATTCGTTGACTTGTTTGAGTGTATATAATATTTAACAGCACTTAATTCCAATTATAAGTGGAATGCTGGTAATTGTCTCAACTTAGGCTGTTACTTTCGAGTCTCATAAAAAAGGCGACACAAATTAATTCATCTTTGTCCGCAGTTATTAAGGAATCAGTTAATTGATGCCGAGTGTCTTAGAATTTAGAGATCCCTTAGAAATCTTTTATGAGACCAGGAGATGTTATCTGTCATTTTAAGGAATATTTGTGCTGTTGTCTAAATGTATTAAAAGGTTGACAGACAAATTCAGTAGAAATGTCAAACGTGTAGCCAATAACTGTTTAGAATGTCTGCCTTCCCGAAGAAAATCCACTTTTTTGCAAAGGTTCACTATGCGGTTGCGGCTACAAAAAATTCATCCTAACTTAGTTAGTTAGATGGAGATACATTCCGCGACGGACTTGGGCCTCAATAAATAGGTCCCCCTAGTAAGCATGATCTTTGGCTTATTGCCTCCAGTTGCACAATCTGATTTGGTTGAGATCGTTTTCCACATTGGAGCGAAAACTGAGGCGCCATCTTTTTTACTGCGTTCCTTCTCCGGATTAGAATCGCAAACTGTTCGAGCTGGACCGGTTGTGTTTATTTACTCTACATGTCCTAGCCATGTTAACTTGCTAACCAGGTCAATGTCACTGTACAACTCGTAAAGTTCGTTATTAGGCTTCATCCTCCAAATCCGACAATAATTAATCGAACAATTTTGTATTTGAAACAGTCAAGGGCATCTTCATCCATGGCAACGTTATTTCAAGAAAAATATGTATCTGGCATTAAAAACGGCATACCACAAGGAGCGGTTATTTCACCGATACTGTTTCATATATAAACAAGTGACCTAGTAGGTTCCCTCAATCACGCTGTAGTGTATGTAGACAATTTAATGACGTACAGATCAGGTCCAAAAATCCAGGTCATCAATACCCTTCTGCAACGCGATTTCGATCATATTAAGGCATATTGCTATGATTGGAAATTGAAAATAAATTTTTGAAATTCGGAAAAAATATTGTTTATAACTCCATTCTGGTGGGGTGTATCGGGTATATAAGCATATAAACTATTATATAGAGTAAGCCAGAACAGCTTTAGTCCTAACAAGAAAACTGATTCACTCACCTCACACTGTCATCTTGACTCCAGAATAAAGGTAGTATGCTACGTGGTCCTAATCAGGCCAGTCATTGCTTATGGTTGACCCGTGAGGTTCAATGTAGTGTAAAATACGAAAACAATTCGGGTATGTGTTTGAAAGGCAATGTCTTAGGATCTGTTTTAGATTTATTAGTTCTTAAAATATTATCCCAATAAGACCCTTTACGATAGGGCTCGACGAAATAGAATTGACAATTTCCTGATTAAGGTGATTCAAAGGTACGTTGCAAAGGCGACGATCAATGTCAAATATTTGATTTTTGGGGATTATTGCCCCAATTTTAAGGCATCAGTGAGACTGATGCAGAGGAAAAATCTATTGCGAATTACGTAACACAATATCTACTTTCCAAAGGGATTACCAAAAAAGGAGTAAATCTACACAGACAAGAAACATAAAAGTCGAGCAAGAGTCAAGACAACTTGGGATTAAGTAGACAGAGAAGTCTAGTACTTAGGCATTGTTCCTGTTCTATGACTTATAAGAGGTTGCAGAGATATAGAATAGAATAGTGAGAAGCTTTTCTGCAAAAAAATACTTACTTGGGTTGCGTAACAGTCCTTGTAACTCGCCAGTTGTTTCCACTTTAAGTTAGTTGGGGCTCGTGGTTAAACGAGAAAAGTCTATCTCAAACGTTGAATCCGAAGCCACCTACCCGATATCGCTGTATAGTTTGTAATTGAATATCCTCCTCTATATCCCGTCAATACAAATGAGACCGGAATTCACACGCAGTACCTTTCTGTCGAAATGGTCAATCTCTTCGCCATATATCATAGTATGAGTGGAATGATAAGGGTTTTGTATAAAGCTTGTTTGGTCTTACTCAACTGTCTCTCAAGCCTAAAAAAACAGCGATTGACAAGAGTAATTCTGCATCAGATTTATGCTGCCGTTGGTGCTTGTAACTGTGAACTTATGTAGACGAAGACCTTAACTACCCCGAAGCTATAATCGCCAATTGAAAGCCCTAGATTGTATGCTTCCCTTTCTGTTGACGAATTGTACTTTGTACGGGATTAATTGTTATATAGCTGAGGGAGTTAAAAAGGTCTGATTTCTTGTGGATCAGACAATCAACGCTCAGATCCCATGCTACAGGCATTCTTTCTTTTGACATATGTTTCCTGGTGCATCTTTCCAAAAAGACCATCTCCAACTCCGTTCTTTGTGGCAATTGATCGAAAAACTGCTAACTGCCCTGTAACTTGGATTGGCCGAGAAGCGCAATAATCAAGTTTGTAGCGAAGTGCTTGTCTTACCTCCCAGTAGAAGACAAAAATGGCAAGGGTATGCCCGACATGTAGCTTTGAACTGGCTTACGCCGTCATAGAGCTCACAACCCTATACGGAAGAGATTAAAATATGTGACAAACCAACTAATAAGCTCGGATAAAAATGGACCCTTGCAAATTTTGTCAGCAAAAGGACCTTCGGACGTGCATGTAGAATCATCGTACACTTAACATTCCACTTGCACTAGTAATTAGCAGGCGCCATTGACTAGTATCATGCAGATATCACCGACATCCAGAAGGGTTCGGTGTTTGGATCCCAATCGCGCCCGAAAGGCATTAATTTTTTCAAACTAAAATCAAGAAAGATGAGTAGTTGAATGGAAATCAACAACAAACAAATACTGCGATGGGCCAGATACAACGTGGATTTGCCATATGCGGCAGTCTTAGGCAAGGAGTCTTGAGCTTAAGACAAGACAACGAGTATCAATTGACAATCCACGTCAATTTGCTAACAAAAGCCTAATATGCGCCCACGCGCCTGCGGAAAGCAATTACGACGTCACCAATGAATGTTGGAGCTATTTTAACCTCAGGATGGGAAAGGAGGACATCTTTGAGGATGCTTAGTAAGAATAACCTACATAAGACACGTCTGACAACTTATGCTTATTAACTTTGCGGCGGGATGAAATATCACTATAGCAAGCACACCATATCCTCATCGCAATAAATACAAAGGGACATGGCGGTCTGTGGACCACCAAACTCTTAATCAAATTGATCATTTTGCAATAGGCGTAAGGCATGCCTGTAGTATTTCTCTCTGTAGTATTTTGGACGTTCGAACGTTCCGGGTAGCCAACATTAACTCGAATCACCATCAATTGCAGACTGTAGGAAAATATGTTATACCTAGAAAATTTGCAATCGCAAAAGTCGGCTAGAATCTTTACAGAACACGTATCCCGAAATCTCTCAACAACTCCTATGCCGCCATCATCAATGCTGGTATCGGGTCATCAAAGATGCCGCAAATAATGTACTCAGCTAGACAAGAAGCGTACAAAGCGGCGCTGAAACTGAGGGCGAGACCTGCTGTGGGATCTACGATCAGTGCTCCAGCCTGCAGAGTCTTAGAATCTAACACGAAGGGACAACGTAGTAGTGGAGAAAGACCTCACCTTAGTTGGTGCGCACGAGTATAGAGGGCCCTCAACCGATTTGGAGTGCGATAATGGAAGCAGTTAGGTTAAGAACGTGTAAACTAGAGATGCTTGTTATTTTAGGCCCAGGTTCACCCCGAACTGTAGTCTTAGCTGAATAAGTAAGACTTATACCTTTGCTTCACTATTGCTGCCTGAACCTCAGCTAGATCAGGGAGATTGAATTCTCTGCAGTCTTTGTCTAGAGTAGTCTTTGTTCAGCACAAACAGCGACCCTACTACTAGTTGTCTATGTTCATCTTTGCAGGCGTCCGTTCTGGCTTGTTCATTTTATTCTCCGATGCTTGAAGCCTGTGCTCTTCCCTTTTTTTCTGTTAGTAAAGCTCCTGTCCGTAGATGCTTCTTGTTTGTTGTATATGTATATACCTGCCAAAATTCATTGTCAACACAGAGTGATACCTCGAAACCAATCACACCACAAGCAGCTTCTCTGATGGCTCATTGACAACATTCTCTTTGGTTTTCTACGGTTTGTTAAGCTTAAGGTTGTTGGAAACGCGATCCGCAAAGAGTCTAGCAGTCTTCTAATATTGTAGCTTTTCGACGCCGAACTTTTATGGTCTTACTTAACCCTTTTGTTCCTGTGATATTCACTATCATTCCCCGAAGAAGGTAACGATCCGAGTTAATGTTTTCTCTTCGGAAAAGTCGAATAGCCAGAATGCTGGAAGAGTGTGGGACATCACAGTTGACGGTCAATTCATTCCAATGACATCAAGTTGGAATGGTCAATTGTCTCTTAATGGATTTTTTTTTATAAGATGTTTGCACATAGCGCAGGCGGAAGGAAGTTAGAAGCTCGGCAGAGCATTCCATTATCGAGTTGTACGGCTAAGGAAAGATTTAAGATATTTCAGAGTACGTCCGAAGGTGGCCTTCGGGGGTACTGATGGGCATTCAAAGCAAGACGGGTGGTACGGCTAAAAGTTTGAAGAGGCGGAATGCTACTGGCAATTTCGGTGGAGCCCTGGTGGTAGAAAAAACGGCGATACATCGGGGTGAAACAGGAGACGTTACGTCGGTGTTCAATGGTGTCCAAAGACTGTGTAATATTGACATCAACTATGAGTTTTATCACCTAAAGAGATATGGGCTTGTACTCCAGTTTAAGGTGGATGAATGCCTTATATATTGAAGCCAGGTCAGAGGGGGTGAAATATTTCTTACATCGCTTAAGGAAACCTAGATATTTCGCAGTATTTTTGTCAGCAAGGAATATGTGATCGTTCTAATGTAAATTGTCATTGACACATATATCGAAAATGGATAGTTTTTCGGCTTACACGATGCAATTGCCATTCATAGATAATGTCTGCGTACCAAAATTTCGCCTTAACGACAGCAGACAGCAGACAGCGTTGTGTTTTTAAAGCATTAAATTCCCTCTGTTGATAGTTCCCCAATTAGTTATGCTGCTAATATCGCTGACAAACGATCGTTGACAAAAATTAAAAAGATTGTCGCAGATAGAACGGAACCCTGCGGCACACCAGCATTTATTTTTCAAATGAATAAAAAGTCTTGAATCCATCCAAGACAACTTGAATTGATCGTTCCGAATGGTAGTTTCTAATCGATTGATGAAAAGAGTCGTCGATCTCAAAAGCACGCATTTTCGACAAAAGAGCTTGATGACAAACTCTGTGAAATGACTTAGAAATATCAAGGGCAGCTATCTTCAATTCGCGAGATTGATGTACACTTTGGTTCCTCTTTTCGGTGGATATACCATCAAATCACCTGTTGCTAGAAAAACCGTCCTTTTTTAGTGGCAGGCTGGATAAATGCTCTTTTTTATCTGCTCGGAAAGAATCCTAAAGAATAGGATTGATAAAAAACTTACGCAATGTCTTAGCCAGCATCGAAGAACTGCTCTTCAGAAGACAGGGACATATACCATCTGGATTAGCGGATTTGTGAATTCTAAGATCTTTAAGTACTCTTGCTACTACACAAGTGTGAAAGTGGATTCGTTCCATTGAAGATACGATGATAAATATTAAGCTGGCCGCAAAGAATTCAGCAAGCAGATTGGCCTTGTCCAATGAAGTATGAGACAGAATTTCTAATATTTTTGACGATCGACTTCCTTTGGAACATTGCAGTATTTTTTGCATAAGTTTTTGGTCGTATTGGAATTTCACATGCTTAAAAAGGATATTGCAGTCATTTTGCGCTCGTTTGAATTTTTTTCGATTTTTCTTTATCGGGTTAGTCTTGTAGGACCGAAAAATCATTTCTCAAACCCTGACGCGATCTTTTTCTTTTGGTCTGATGATCTTCATCCGATTAGGTATAATGGATCTCATTCAAAAGAGAATAGTGTCAGTGATCATATCAGCAGTGGCATCCACGTCGTTATCGAGTACACATAACGACCAGTTAAAACTGATCTAAATGGTTTTCTCGTATTGCCATACGGTTGCCTTAGGAATTTTGGCTCTAACTGTGTGGTCAGTATATGAGAAATTAGTTGACATGATAGGCCGACGAGCGGGGAGATCACATAAACAGTGTACTTATCAGAGTGAAAAGTTAAAAACAAATCCAGAGTGTTGGCGGTATACGGTCTGGTATACGTGTGGGTTCATTTACAAGGTGGATCAAGGTGGATAAGGACACACCGTCCTTAGGGTTCTGTCTGTCCAGAATGTCGAGGCCACCCAGAACTGTGTATCGCTCGTAATCACAATTTCAGTCTAAGGATACAGGGTTACAACTTTTTGTATAAAGTCAGACAGCGCATCAAACTCGTTAAAGGTCGAGTTGCTGTACAGTCTGGGATAATTTGCTTAAGGAGATGGTATTTTAGCCACAAAAAGTTAAATTCTGGATTGGAAAACGGATCACATTGTGGTGGAGTTTGGCCACCAACATCACTACGAACGTAAATGGCGAGCCTGTGGTGAGAAAAGAATAATACCACTAGTTTGTAGCCAAGCAGCTTTTGATCAGAGTGAACTGAGAAGTGTGGGCGGGCGTTCGTATATACAGACGTGGACGTATGCGGAACAGCGATTGCTTTTTAGGCCGCGTTTATTTGCTGTGTCTTCTATAAATTCGCTAGTCAAACAAACACAAAAAACACATGTGGAAGCCGCATTCTGACTATTAAAAGGTTACGCCCCGTTACGGCGTTGTCCGTTTCCGAACCTGGTGTTGTGTTACCCCGTCTTTTATTAAGATCTCCACAATTTGGCATCATTTGACGGTGAGCTTGTTCGGTCTAAATGGTGGCGATAGTGGTATCATAAGCTGATTGGTCAGTTTGAAGAACCTCGATTAGGAGTCCGTTCTGGTCCATTGTGTTTGTTCATCTTTAGAAAAGCTCAGCTTAATATCGAGAGTCCTCAAATGAGATGAGCTCTTAATACTATCCTGATCAAAAAATACAAGTTTTTTCATCTAAATCTATATTGTCACTTTCAAAGTAATCCCCATTGACCGCAACACACTTATGCCAGCGCTTGATCCAATCCTAGAAACATTTTTTTATATTCGATTTTTGGTATGTCCATCAGTGCTTCCTGCGATTTTTCAATTACTTCCGCTCGGCTGCTGAAACGCGATCCCCGTAGTGGTTTTTTAACTCTATTGAACAGAAGGAAGTCACAGGGAGTCAAATCAGGTGAATTCGGTGGCTCTTGTATGCTATTTGTTGCATTTTCGTCAAAAAATTACGAATAATGATGGCACTATGCGACGGTGCGTTATCATGGTGCAAAATCCACGAGTTTTCTGCCCACAATTCTGGTCTCTTTCGGCGAATTTCTTCACGCAAACGTCTCATAACGCCCAAATAATACTCTTTGCTTACTGTCTGGCCTTCTGGCAAAAATTCATGATGCACTACACCGTTGTAATCCATGAAAACCGTGAGCATTGCCTTCATTTTTGACTGAAAACGACGTGGTTTTTTTTGGTCTCGGTTCATTTGCTGAACGCCATTCACTTGCCTGATGTCTGGATTGCGTGTCGTACTCATAGAGCCATCCTTTCGATGAATGTGGGATCGGATTCAGCCTAGCAAATCGTCTCTTTTGCGACGTCAACACGGTTTTTTTTTTGTATGAAATTGAGGTCTTTGGCATATTAACCAAAATATCTTGGACGGATCCATAAGCAATGTTCAAGTCCTCCGCTATCTCTCTGATGGTTAATTTGCGGTTATTGACCAAATTTTCTTTTACTTCAGCAATGTTTTCGATGTCTGCCACTGCGTTCATCATATTCGATTGACTCACGACCACTTTTGAACCGCTCGTGCCACTGGCAAACGACCGTTGTATTTAGAGAATCGTTGCCGAAACACTTTTCCAACATTTCCAACGTTCACGCACCATTAAATCCGTTTTTTACGCAAAATTTAATACAAGTTCGTTGTTGCAAATTCAAATCCATTTCTAAAATTATAAAAAAACCGCCAATATACACAAGGATAGATATACTCTTGCCTACGTAACTTTTGCAAATGTCAAGCTTTGACGCTAGGACTTACAGGAGATGAAGGAAAGACAGATGTACCAACTTAACAAAAAAACAGAACTCAAATCAAAATAATGGGAGCGCTACACGGTGACGCTACCGGGAACTTTTTGATCAAGGAGGGCCCTTATCAGGCCCATGCTGGTATTTGGATGTCCCGTGTGGTTCAATGTAGGAGCAAGCTTAATGCAAAAAATTCAGTTGTTTTAGAGGACTTGCCTTAGGGCTTGTTTTCGTTCGTACAAAACACCAGAGTCGGAGTGCAAAAAATTTTATCCTAATGAGGTCCTTTACAACAGGGAGAACCTAATACCAGTGGACAACTTCGTAATTAAGCTAACTCGAAGGCACATTGCAAGAGCAATGACCTCGACGAATAACCTGATATCTGGGGCTTACTACCGCAATTGACATATGGGCTGAAAAGTCAGTGCCGTTTTATAGTAAAACACAACATTTTTGCAAAATTCTAATTTATTTATCAATATAGTTGCCTTCGACGGCGATACACTGATTTAAACGATTTTTCAATCTTTCGATACCAGTTTTGTAGTACAATTTCGGTTTAGCCACAAAATAGGCCTCTGTTTCTGCGATTACTTCTTTGTCGGTCTTAAATATCTTTCCGGCGAGCATTCTTTTGAGGTCTGCGAACAGGAAATAGTCGCTGTGGAGGGGGAAGCAATTTGTAGCCGAATTCATTCAATTTTGCCATCGTTTTCATCGACTTGTGACACGGTGCATTATCTTGATGAAATAGCACTTTCTTTTTCTTCAAATGCCTCCGTTTTTCTGCGATTTCGTCCTTAAAACGCTGTTGTTTTAAGTTGCTGTTGATAGTTTGCCCCTTTTGGAGATAGTCGATGAAAATTATTCCATGTGTATCCCAAAATACGGATGCCATAATCTTGCCAGCCGACTGTTGATTTTTTCGTCGTTCTGGACAAACTTCATCGCCTGCTCGTCACTCAGCCGACTTGGCTCTGGTGCGAAGTGATGGAGGCAAATTTCATCCATTGTCACATACCAATGCAAAAATTCGGCTTTATTGCGGTTGAACAGCTTTAAACACTCCTCTGAATCATCAACACGTTGTTGTTTTTGGTCGACTGTGAGCAAACGCGGCACCCACTCTGAACATAGCTTTCGCATCTCCAAATATTCGTGAATGATATATCCAGCACGCTCTTTTGATATCTTCAGAATACCAGCTATCTCGATCAACTTCACTTTACGGTCATTCGTAATCATTTTGTGGGCTTTTTTGATGTTTTCATTTGAAACAGCCTCTTTTGGACGTCCACTGCGTGCATCATCTTCGGTGCTTGTATGACCACTTTTAAATTTTTCAGTCCACTTGCGAATGGTTCGTTCGGCTGGTGCAGAGTCCGGGTAACACTTATCAAGCCATTTCTTTGCATCGGCTGCATTTTTTCCCATTAAAAAGCAATGATAAATCAACACACGAAATTGCTTTAAGTCCATTTTTTCACAACAACAAAAGTTGCTTCACCCACAACGCTATATCTCGAGAACTAATCATTCGACAGCTGTCAAATTTATATATGTATCTTTTGAAGGTTGGTACTAACTGAAAATGGTATGAATTTAATTCAAGTGGTGCCCTCTCTTAGAAACGGCACTGACGGCACACGTATTTAGCACAAGAATGTGCACTCTGATGGCTTCGTTCCGCCGGCAGCATTCCTCTACCTAGATCAGATAGGGTTGATCCAGGATAGAGGAGCGGTAACGTTAATCTTTCATATCGCTCGAACAGCTGTTGATAGGCGACTAAACCACAACAGAGACGTCGCACATAGCAGCGTGGATCGGCTCAGGTTCAGTAGGGCGGTGGGGAATCGCGATAAGAGGGATGTCGTTCGGCAGCACCAGCATCTCTGGTGGTTAAATAATGGATAAGATGGTTCTTCGTCGTTTCCGTCAATTACGGTCCAGCCTCACTAATGAGGCAGAGCTGACCGGTCTATTTCCACTGAAAATAGCGATGGCCAGCTTACACAGGCTTATACAAAGGTATATATTAATGTATGAACATATTTTACTGTGTATAATCCTAGGTGTGTGTATATGTGTATTGTGTATGTAGGTTAGATATACTAAGGTATATTTTACATTAGATATTAAGTTTTTATATTGGGTCTATAAGAGATGGCGTAACTTGTATTATTCCATTGGAACATGCGTAGGAAAGCTGCTGTCATTGTACGTCATTTCAGTATATGTCATTCATTTGAAGCGTAAACAACAATAATTTTTTTTCACTCAAATATGTCGAACTTTGTGCCTGAAAAAGTATTTTTGCGGGGAGTTCTTCTTCATTACTTTAATACGGAGAAAACTGCTGCTGAAAGTCATCGTATTTTGGTGGAATTTATGGTGAACATGTGCTAGCTGAGCGAACGTGCCAAAAGTGGTTTGCACGATTTAAGAGTGGTGATTTTGGCTTGGAAGACGATGAACGCCCTGGACAGCCAAAAAAGTTTGAAGATGAAGAACCAGAAGCATTACTCTACAAAGGGCTCGCAGAATCTTTGGATGTCGCTCAAGCAGCCATTTCAAAACGTTTAAAAGCAGCTGGATATATTCAAAAGCAAGGAAATTGGGTTCCACATGAACTCAAGCTGAGAGACATCGAAAGGCGGTTTTGCATGTCCGAAATGCTGCTGGAACGCCACAAAAGGAAGTCATTTTTGCATCGGATTGTTACTGGTGATGAAAAATGGATCCATAACGACAACTCCAAGCGCAAAAAATCATATGTGAATCTCGGCCAACCAGCCAAATCAACGGCAAAGCCGAATATCCATGGCGCGAAGGTATTGCTCTGTATTTGGTGGGATCAGATGGGTGTGCTGTATTATGATCTGCTAAAACCGGGTGAAACCATCAATGGACAATGCTACCGAACACAATTAATCCGTTTGAAGAGAGCAGTAGCCGAAAATCGCCCGGAACATGCGACCAGACACGAGGCAATAATTTTTCATCATGACAACGATCGGCCCCACGTTGCTATTCCGGTTAAGAGCTATTTGGAAAACAGTGGATGGGAAGTCTTACCCCTGCCGCCTTATAGCCCAGACCTTGACCCTTCTGACTACCATTTGTTCCGGTCGATCCAGAACGCTCTCACTGAAATACGGTTCACATCAGAGCAGAATATCAAAAATTGGTTTGATTCATTCTTGGCTGCCAAGCCGGCTCAGTTCTTTTGGGATGGGATCTACTAATTGCCAGAAAGATGGGAAAAAGTCATAGCTTCAGATGGGCAATACTTTGAATAATACTTTTGTACATGTTTTTCTTAAATAAACGTTCAAATTTTGAAAAAAAACGAATTAATTTTGAATTTTTGAAAAATGAATTAAGTTATATACCCAATAAAAATTTAAAAATAATGTTCATATGCTAAGTTTTTTGTTAACAATATTTTTCTTAACTTTAAGTATAGAAAATAAATAGTATTAAATAAAATAAAATGTAAATAAAGTCGAAAGACATAGATATACGAATTAAGAATAGCTTAGAGTGCCTGTGTGAGACCAGTAAGTTAGTAGAAGATTGTAAGTAATTTTAAGCTAGCATTTAAGCATTTTTTGTTAGTATGTAAGAGTTAATGATTAAGAAAATAAAATGAATATAAGACTAAAAGAGACTAGAAAGCCCTGAGTAGACTGCTAGAGTTGACATTATCTAGAAAATGTCTTCGGCTAGATTTATGTAGTGGTTTGTGTATACAAAGTTTAGTCTCATAGCTTCTAAAGATTGTGTGACCATGAATAATCTATTCTTGAATTGTACTCCTTCTTGTTTGGGTAGTTATTAAGTACGAGCTATTGTTAATGAATTATTTTTACCTCATTGTCAGCATATCCTGGCTAGAGTTGGTCGAAAATTCCAGACAGTAGATACGTCTGATATGTTTGTATCAATGAAAATTAAATACCTACACACAAGTTTCACAAATTTTGGGACAGTGAACATTTTATTTTATCAATTTTTAATTTGTGACAATGGGATACAAACTCATCGTTTTATTGATTGTCCCCACAACTACAAAAAAAGTCTTTCGTCGGTCCCTTCAAAGGTCGACGAAACTTATTTCCGAAGTGTTCCCTTCTAAAAGCTTTAATAAATTGTCCCTTGTCAATTTGTTCGTGCCAAGGGAGAGGACTACACCGCATGATGAATGTCAAACTTGATGACAAACGAAACTGTTTGGTTGGTGACATTTGTTTTTCTTCTGCATTCCTCTCGTTCATCAGATCGTTGTATTCGTTCTATGATATTCCCTTTTGAATTCCTATTGACGAGAAATGAAAAAAAAAAAAAAAAAAAAAAAAATAGAAATAAATCCTTTCACCCCATAACCCTAAGCTATCAGTTTTTTCCGTTTATTTCCATTTTCTTATTTTACTTCCCATCCGATTCCGGTTATGGGAATATAAAACGAGAAAAAGGACGAAAAATCCCAACGCTTTGTTTCCAATTCTTCAGGAAGACTGATGGCCATAAATAAAAGGGTCATGACTCTCAGCTATTGGTGTTATCAACCGCATTTATCTGTTAAATCGAGGAAACTTGCTTGAGTTGTATCGGGGGGATTGAGGATTTTCGATTTTGGTTCTAGGATCAAACCAATCGTACCATTTCGAGTGAGGACAGCTGCGAAGCTACTTTCTTTTAATATTGGGTTCTCGACAATTGGATGGGATTGCCATAGTCGAATTGGGATAGTGAAGTGATGAAAAACTTGAGAAAAAAAGGATTTCCCTAGCATTTGTGCAAATTGAAGGCATGCTGAGTCAGTTGGATGCAAATGGAAGGAAGAAAGGAAGTTTGAAATTGAATTGGAATTGTGGTAGTTTGACTAGAACACATACAATACACGAGAGGAGTAATAGTAGTTGCATGCTTGTAAAAACAACTTTTTGAATTATTTTAAGCTTCTTTTGCCTTGCTAGGAGAGCTCCTGGCTCATGGTATACCCACGAAGATTAAATGCAAAAGCTACAATCCTCTTAGAGCTCCAAACTTCTGAATTGAAACCATTGGGATAAAGAAACGTATCATGCTCGGTTCATTACATCGCATTAAGTGTATTTTCTGCACGTAGTACCCCAACCCCCTTGTTGACGATTCACTTCAGCAGCTACTCTACGAGAGGAGTAACAGCGGCAACATAGTCGGTCGTTTGGCTGGTTGTCCTAAGCACGAACAACCGCCCTGGGGATAAGTTCGTTACTTGAGTTTGTTATTAACCAAAGATGCTGCTCATAAACAATCCAAGCAGCGATGGCAAGGATGAATGATGACGATGATGATCACGATGATGGGGCTTTACTATCTTTCGATCCGCTGGCCACAATAAGTCCTCTTTCAGATTTTAATCACGAAATAATCATCGGAGAGTTGCATCTATGCTGTGTTTATAAATTCCAAGGGTAGCTTGGTGAAAGTACTCGTATGGTCCTTAAATAGGGCGTAGGTGGCTATAGTTAGTTAAATGAACTTTCTTTCCTGTACACCACTTCGTCCTTCTCAACGGTGATGGAATGTCAATTATGAGAAAAAAAAATAATTTATTAGCACATGAGAAGATGAAATCCATTGATTTGACTCCACTGGCCAACTGTGCTGGAACACTCGGTTGCTTGAATTGGTTCTTGAAAGCGGAATGAGAACGAATGCTACCTGAATTTAATGAGTCTTGTAATTCGGGGAGGATTGTTAATCACCCTAAAGCATACAATAACAGAACAGTAAGTGAATTAGAGGATAAAACAAGAACTGAGCAAGAAATCAATTTTCCTGGACGTTGTTAATAAACGAACATCCTTCAGCATGGTAGAGTCGCATGAGAAAATAGCAACACATATAGTGAACTGGATTATGTTGGAGGTGATTAGGAATACTGGTTCGAGAAAGGTAAGAGGTTGCTTGTTGCTGATTTATTAAGGATTCAGGGATATTGTTTTTTGGCATCCAATATAGCGTACATAATCTAGATATTTGTCTATGGAAATGTGATCGATTTATCATACGAATTTAACATTGTAGCATTTGCATTGATTTCCTCTCTTTATTTTGTTAATTGAACCAACATTCGAAAGGTTCTTCTATTTCGATTGTAACAGTTTGTAGGTTCTGAGATGTTGAGTTCAGACTTATGTACATGTATCCACAAAATGACATATCCCCCAATCCAGAGACATAATTAAAGACTTTTGAAATGAATTTCTGTTCCGTGATATAAATTCACTGTTCCCAAAGTTCTCTATTCTTGGTTTGTTACCCGTCTTCGCCTGTCAGAACATCTCTTCGTAGGGATTAATGATAGTATTGACTGTGTTTTCCTCGTCTGTCACATAAATATCGTAGGCATTCGATGGCTCGCTGCATAACATCTTACTCAGCATTTCTTCATATTTTGTGCATTCTTGCATTTCGAAAAAATGTTTATAAAAACATTTTTCCTTTTATATACGGCTCTTCACAATTGATTTGCAGACCAATAGTTCCAGGGAACTGAAGCAGCTGCTTGCTTTTAGTCAGCAGTCTTTGTAATACAACTGATAGATTACTCTCGGTAATCGTACTTTGACTCCTTTAATTTCATCAATTGCAAACGTTTTTGAAAACTAATTTCGGTTTCCTTGTTGTCCAAAATTTTAACTTCTCGCCAGCAAGTCCATCTAAATGAATGCAGTTTCTCCAGGCAAATTCCAATCAGGTAATAAATCTTGCCTACCACCTATGAAGTCTTGTCTGATCAACTTCGCGATCTGGAATCAAGCCTGGTGGAAAAATTCTAATCATTGCTTGCGGACTTTGAGTACAGCTTTAACAATAAAATGTGTGAAGCTATTGCTTTTCTAAACCAAAGAGTCCAACAATTTGAGACTAGCATCCTGGAGAGGAGGTCTCAGAGATGTTATTGTTCCCGGCATTCCACAAAGAACATCAAACTGATAAAACATCGCTGAAAAACTGCACCACAACATCACCTCTCACTTAGATGCTTTTCGATTGAGTAATACACCAAACAATGGTCACAGCTCGCTACTCAATAGATTCTAGTCTCAGACAGAGCAAAGTTCACTGCTCGCTGCTCTTCGTGCAAAAAATGGCATTACGCTCGCTCAACTGGATAATGAATTGTCTGATTCTGTAAAGTAAAATGTTTTTTTTTATTTTATTCAATAAAATCCCTTTTTAGTTTGATAGACTTATTCTAGCGATTTTTCAACTTCTTGATCATGTCCGAAAAGTAATTTTCCGGAAGGTCTGCAAAATACTCCTCCGTGGCGTCGATGATATCCTCGCGTGAGCTGAATTTTTTATTGATGAGCCATCTTTTGAAGTTTGGGAAGGGATAATAGTCCGAAGGAGCCAAATTGGGCGAATATGGTGGATGCGACGGCAATTGGAGCCGTAAGTCATTGATTTTAGCCATGGATGCGATGCTCTTGTGCGCCGGTGCATTGTCTTGCAAAAACAAATTTTTTTTTCGCTTCATGTGAGGCCGTTGTGAGCTGTTGATGGTTTTTCCTTTTTCGAGGTAGTCCACGAAGAGTATGCCATGGCAATCAAAGAAAACCGACGCAATAACCTTTCTGACCTCAATCATTCGCTTCGGAGCACTTGTGCCATCTTCAGTCCATTGCCGGGCACTCACTCTGTTCTCTGGTGTTCAACAGTTACCAATCGACGCCAAAAGTCCGCCCAATTCCGCGTCAGCAAGTCCAAACACTCTTTCGAAGTGCTCTCGCGTTTGTGTTTTTGGTCAGGAGTGAGTATGCGCGGCACCTAGTGGCAGGTTAACTTTTTCATATGCAGAATATTGCCCAAAATATGGCGTGTGAGCTCAGTACTAATCTTTGTGGTATCTACAAGTTCGCACAACTTCACTTTCCGATCAGCCAACACCACTTCATGTATTTTTTTGACATTGTCCTCTGTAACCGCATCGGAGGGCCTGCCGCTGCAGACTTGATCGGAAGTCTAGTTGCGGTCACCACGAAACTCTCGAAACCAATATTCGATGGTGCAATCTGACGGAGCATTAGCCCCATAATATTTAACCAAATTTTCTTTTGTTTCCATCGCCGTTTTGCCTCTCAAAAAATAATGTTTTATGAGACAACGAAAATCGTTTTTGTTGATGCCAAACACGTCGAAAATAATCAGCTGTAAAAACAAAACTAAAGACAGAATCGCACTGAAATTTGGCATATCTACCTAAATATGAACGGACTTCAAGGCACCATAACCTTTTTTGCAGTAGCAGCGCATTCTGGCGGTCAAAGAGGTTACCTTTCACTCCACCTAGTATAGTATACCATAAATGCGTTAAACTTTGAATTTCTAAATTTTGTATTACTAGTGAATTCTTGATTTGTTTTACTTTATTTTTGCTAATAATTTTACTAAATGTTGTACTTATACTACTTCCTCTCTCTATTTCCCTGTTCGTTTCGCACTTATCTTTCCAATAGAATACAACGATACCTTATTAGTTATTCCAGGTGGGCTGCTATTTCTTGTTTGCGGTGTTTTTCATACTTATGGCTCATAGTGTCTCTCTGTGTAAAACGCTGAATGAAGTTGGAGCTTAGACGCTAGTAAAAATTTTATCAAATGCCGATGAAGGACTTAAAGTCTGCCACTTCAATGCTGGTAGCCTTAGCCTATAAAAACTTGACGTCCGGCATATCTTTAATGATTCGGTGGTTGACGTTATTTGTGTAAGCGAAACATGGTTCAAAAGTGTTGATGATGAAATTGGTTACAACCATATTTATGGTATTTCTGGGTACTTTTTAGTTCCGCATAACAGAGTTACTAAAACTACTGGTGGGAAATGACACTGAATACATTGTTGTCGAAATTTTCAATGGAAATTTAAAGTTTAGTCTTTAGCCCCAATCGTAATTGCTCTTTCAATTTATTGTTTTCTACTTTACAACTATTTTCCGCATCATACGAGCATATTACACTATGCTGGGATTTTAATGTGGATTTGCTGAAGAATGACAGTAAATCTCGTTCACTTATGGATGCTATTGCATCGTGTGGTCTTGTGGCCATTAATTCTCAAGTGACTCGGTTTGGTCCTGACATCCCTCCAAGTCTTCTTTACTTGGTGGTTGTCTCAGACCATACAAACGTGCTACTCCAAGACCAATTGTTCATTTCAATTCATTTCACCTTTATGCGAGCGTTCTACCATGGCATTCGTGATACTTTCTATTGGACATTAATGATAAAGTAGAAATCGTTATGACCCTAATTAAAGATCGTTTTAATGTACATGTTCCTGTTAAGACTGTCACAGTGCACAAAGGTAAATGCCCATGGTTTACCACTTTCAAAACTCCTCGAAAATTACATGCTTAATTCAAAAAACTTTCTACTAATCACAATTGGGAAATGTTTTGCAGAGCAAAAAATTACTCTTCATTTGTCACCAGAAGACCAAAAAACAAAAAAACATATTTTTTTTGTGGAATGCTGAGGCATTGACCAACCGTCAAAGAAACTTTGGTCAAATTAACGTTTTATTGGGATAGGAAAGAGTCATATACAAACTAAAATGTCAGATACAGATGAGTTATTTAGTGCCTTTTCCGCTTGCAATTCTTAGTTTTCACCGGAAAGTCAACTTTTCTTTGGTGGATTACCTTTGTTGAAAGTCGAAATGATATCTGTGTCGGATGTGATCCTACAGGTTTGTGTTCTCAAATCTAAATACCTCCCCATTTAATAAGCTCATTAACTCATTTATATAATTTCCGCATTACCTCTTCAACCTTGCCAAATTATTGGAAGAAAGCAAAGCTTATCACTGTGCCCAAAATGAACGACCTCTTATTAGTAACCGATTTCCGTCCAATACGTATTTTACCTTGTTTGTCCAAAATCTTCGAACAAATTCTTACGAAACAGATTTCCAACCACCTCAATCATTTCAATCTATTATCGTCAGTGCAGTCAGGTTTCCGATCTGGCCATAGCTGTTCTACAGCTTTGATCAAAGTGCTTGACGGTACTAGAATTCAATATGATAAGTAGTATCTTTCACTACTTTGCTTACTTGATTTCTCGAAATCTTTCGACATGATCAGTCATGAGGTTCTTTGCACAAAACTAAAACTTTAGTTTGGTATGAGTGATTCATCAGTTTGTCTGATAAGGAATTATCCTACAAATCATGTCCAAAGAGTTATTGCTAACTCAAAATACTCTCATCCAAACAATATAGTTTCTGGAGTTCCCCAAGGTTCAGTTCTTAGCCCAATTCTTTTCTGTTTTTTCATAAATTATTTACCGCAAGTGTGTAGAAATACATATGTATTGTACATACATATGCCGATGACGCGCAGATATATTTTTATAGCCACTTGTGGATAGATTTAATTTGGTCTGATTCTATATCTAAAAAAGAGTCAGATAATTTTAATTTCACAAAAATTGTAGAATGTAGAAGAGTTACCGCATCTGAACTCGACTCGCCTCTTCCTTTTTCATGTTTCTAGAGAGTGGAATTCACTGCCTACCATCATTAAACAAGAAATAGGAGCTAATCAATTTAAATGTGCCCTACTTGCACACTTTTCATCTTTGTAATCTATTCTTCTCTTCTTTTCTTTATTTCACGGCCCAGAAGAACTTCCCGCTGTGTTTATTAAAAAATGCTCTTCCAAGCTGTCTCTACCCTTTTACGTCTATCCCTTACACAGGGAGAATTTCCCCAGATTTGTAAGACTTCTTTTATAATCCCGATACACAAAAAGAGATCTAAGCATGATCTAAATTACCAATTATCGTCCCATTGCTAAACTCTCTCATATACCCAACCTCTTTGAAAGCATTTCATACAAACCCTTAAGCTTCAAATGTAAGCCTTTTATTTCACCCCGACAACATGGTTTTCTAAAAGGTACATCAACTACCACAAATTTAGTTGAATTCGTGTCTTTTGCTCCCTCAGGCTTAGAAAATGGCAAAGAAATCGATGTTATCGTAACTCATTTAACTAAAGCGTTTAAGATATCTCATCAATTGATCATCTTCTGCTCTCGGCTGTGAGCCTCTCTTATTAAAATGGATTTCTTCTTACCAGGTAAACCGATATTATAGTGATCGGTTTAGATCCGCCCTTTCTGTTCCGTTCCTGCCCTCATCTGAAGTTTCATCTTGGCTCTCTTCTTTTTATTCTTACTATCAACGATGTTGAGAGGGTCACTACACACTTATCCCTCTTCCTTTACGTTGACGAGACCGTGATCGGTTTTCAATCTGGTGCCTTAAAAACTTCATAAATCTATAACTTTCTCACGTAAATGCAACCCGTCTCCTCCCCGACTTTATTTTCTAAACGGTCAATCAATTCCCCTGGGTCAGTCTTTTTAAGACCTTGGCATGTTATTCGACTATGAGCTTAATTTCCGTTCGCATATTGATAAGATGATCCTCAAAGCCAACTCAACACTTGGCTTTATTAACCGTATTTAACCAGATCTCCCTTTGTTCGCCCCCTGCTTGAATACCTATGTTTCCCGAATCGAGGGTATTCAACGTCAATTCCTCCGATTTGCTTTCTGTAGTATGCAGTGGAACGACCCTTTAAACTTACTTCCCTATCAGGACCGCCTCAAACTTCTACACCCTGCCTGACTCGAACTGCAACTAACTTCAGACTGCTATAAGTTCCAAACCGTCCATGACAGTGGGCTCAAATTTTTACACATGATTTTTATCCGCGATGGAATTCGAACGAGATAGGGTGATTGGTTTATATTTGGCTGGAAAACCACAAGTAGCTATCGTAGAGCCCTCCAGCACCTCATTTGTGTCTCCAACCATAGCTCGTTATCGTGATACTGCAGCGTTGCAAAACGCCATGGAGGTGATCATAAAAAAACAGCAACATCGGCAGAAATGGTTCGGAAAGTGAAGGCTCGAATTGAGCGAAATCCGCGTCGAAGTGGAAGAAAAATGGCTCGTGAGCTCAACATGTCGTTGAAATGGATGCAACGCATACTGAAAAATGAGCCTGGGCTCAAGCCATTGAAGTTCCAAAAAGCATACGATCTTACACCGTAACAGAAAAAAGTAGGAGTCCAAAAAACGAAGGAGTTGCTACGCTTGCATGAAAGTGGTGAGTTGCCGAATTTGGTTTTTTTCCGATAAGTCGCCATTTGTTATCGAGCAATATGTCAACAAACAAAATGAACGAGTTTACTTGCCAGAGAGGTCCTTCGAAAATTTACACATTCGGACGGTCACAAGAAAGCAGGCAGCACCGATGGTGATGGTTTTGGCCGCCATAACCGCCGATGGTCGCTCTCCGCTCGTATTTTTGGACTGTGGCTTCAAAATTAATGCGATCGTATACCGTGAAACTGCCTTAGAGGCAGTATTGAACTCTTGTGCAAGCAATCATTTCGGTCGGATACCGTGGACATTACAACAAGACTCAGCACCGTCTCACAAAGCGCGCGTCAACCAAGATTAGTTAAAAAACAATGTTCCACACTTCATTTCTTCGACACTATCGATTGCAAATTCTCCGGATGCAAATCCGTTGGATTTCTCTGTCTGGAATATTTTGAAGGCAAAGGTTGGCACTAAAAAATACCAAAGTTTGGACCACCTCAAACAAGCATTTCGCCAGGAATGGGTGAAAATACCGCAGAGCCACTTGCATGCAGCGTGCGATGCTTTCTTCGGCCGTCTCAAAGCTATTATTCGCGCCAAAGGTGGACATATTGAAAACTACTGATACAATTTGAAAATTGATTTATCAAAAAATAAAAAAATTATAGCATTTTAAAAAGTTGCAGTTCGAGTCAGGCAGGGTGTAAATATGAATTCGTTAGAAGAACGTAAGAATACTGCTGACATTATTTTCATTCATCGACTTCTCTGAGTTTCCATCGACTGTACATCCATTTTGAACTGTATTTCCTTTTATACCAACCCCCGCAGTCAACGTTGTCCTCGTCTCTTCTATCAACGAACCAATCTCCCGAATGCTACGAAAGGTCAACTCTAACCTCTCCCTTTTTGATTTCCACCTGAGCACTTCTCGTCTCAAACAAGATCTCTTCCATCACTTCCTTAGTCCCTAGTTCTTAAGTCTTTCTGTTAGTCTTTAAGTTAGATTAAGATTGTATTAAGTCAATAAATAAGGGCCTCAGACCCCTTTCAGACCTTTCGTTTCAGCTTTCTGCTTTACCCTCCTCCTTTCCCCCTATTCTTCCACAATTTTCTCTTAACTTCCCTCAGTATTAGTAACGAACATTCTTTAAGTTAGTTCAAGATTTGATTTAAAACCTTTAAATGTTTTCATAGAACAGAAATCTTGTACAGAGGTTCTATAATGTCTCCATTTCAGGGAGAATTGTATCCTTTGGAATGAAGCTAAAAATCCTGTACATTCTGCGAGCCTTATTTGATTTTATGCTTTGCCGAGTTGTTTTATTTCCACATAATTTATTGCGACTCATGAAGATAATATCATATCTAGGTGAAAAGGCGCTGGCTTGTTTACGCATTGGATATAGACGTATCAAACTCACTTTTTCATAACTTTTTGCTCTTAAGCTATTTGTCAGAAAAAGTATTGCCAGACAATTTTCAGACAGCCGTCTTACAACGAAATTGTCAGGCATCTACCAATCGTGTAAATACCCTTTTATACCATTTACAAACCTTGTGGATATCAGCGGGCTCATTTAGTGTTATCAGGTTCGCGAAGTTTATGACGTCATAAAATACATCTGGGCAACGTTTACGACGTTAATATTGACACTTCAACACCATTGCCATATCTTTCAATTATCTGCTGCGATATGAATTTAAGACAGATGGCGATAGAGAGACCACAGTCCATCCGTTCCGAGCGTTTACAATCGGATGACACTTTCACTGACTTTTTCGAGTATATGGCTTCCGAATTGTGAAACCTTACCGCGGACCAAGTTGCATTCGCAGGATCTAAAGGGGGACATGAATTCAACGATTTATGAAATTAGGCGGTTCTGGTGGTAAGTGTATCTTTACTTTCAGTATCTCACGTTTGAATCAATCACCCCACAAATCGACTTGATTGACACTGTTGATTGATGATTGATTGATTCCGTACTATAGACTCCAGGTGCCAAAGGCGCTGCAGCAAAAACTCCTTTTGGTGCTACAACCCAGCTTGGAACTAACACTTCTGACAGTACCGCGGTCGATTCGTATGCTATTTTCGACATTTAGCAATCTGCACACAGGAATGCCGATGATAATTTACTTACATACCAAAGTCTTCCTTTCTTTGGCTGCGTTAACATGGAAAGAAGGCAACAATCCAGCCGTGGCACGTATTCTTGAGGCCCCACTCAACGTAATTTAAAACCTTCCGCCGATTTTGGCCCTGATCGAGAAGCTGCTGAAACACTTGATTTTGACAACTTCTGGTGTTCTTTCTACGACAGTTTCGGTAGATTGAGCTGGAACGACGGAGAGAGTACCAGAGAGGCCTTGTCTATTACGGTTAAACTCCATCAGAATAGACCAGTATTTAGTCAGGGTACTATATCTGACTGCTTGTCCAGGGAAACTAAAAAGGTAAAACGGGCTTCAGAAGAGACACACTGATCTGAAACTACGCCCTTTTCTTCTCTCCAAAACAGGGCCAAGAGAAAGAAAGTTTCTGGCACTTTTGTCGATGTATTTTTTCGCGCACGATGCCCGGATAAAACCGATCCTGCAACCAACAAAGGCTGTTGTTTCGGTGAACAAAAATCGCATGAAGCTGTCAAACTCATTGATGAACAAAACCAGCGGTTTTTTCACACGCACATGACGCCCGAGCGTGGCCAGTGCTACAACTAGCAAAGGTCGATGGAAATTGGCCGGCAATGACAATAGTCTGAACGATGCTGAATGCAAACACGGTGGCGATCAACTGTGGGAGTTAGCCAAAGCAAAGAATGTTTGCACTCAAGTAGAGGGCTGCGATATGGAGAATGAAAATCTTAGTAAGAAGTGCTACACGCAGCAAGCTTTTGAACGGCTAAACAAATTTATGCCGATAATTCCACCTGACTGACGCACATCATTTTATGGGTTTCGGGGCAGCTCAGAGACACAGGAGTTGTTCTGATACGCCTTCATACACAGAACCCTGGAATTAACACTAAAAAGTGGCAAATCTATATACTCTCATAGGGAGAGAAAAAATCGGAAAAACAAGGACGGCTCTTCTCTTGTTGCAAGCTTTGACAAAGCTTCTGTCGAGACCATTAAGTCTAGGTATGACTCACGACCCTATCTGCACTTCTGAAAGATTAATTTCCACTTTGTTTTCAAGTGAGTGCACATAGGAGACAATTATCCCAGCACCCATCTTTTCCATGTATTCAAATCGACCTTCAACATTCCAAGTCTGCTACTGTGTTGGAGGTTTTCCGTGTTGAAAACAAAACCCAACAAAATATCTCAACAGGAACCATGGGTGTGGAATAAACGCATCTGTGGTTTCAGATCTTTAAGGGGTTTCACACCACTTTATGTCGAGCGACTTTATATGTCAAATCCACTCTCACCATCTTAGCTACGAAATGAATGGGGAATGGCACAAATTCGTCGTTGCGTCTGCTTATTTTCCCTATGATTCGTTTCTGTCGCCACCACCGGAAGCGACCGGGTCTCCTATGAGCAGACGGCATAAGTTCCCAGGTTAAAGGCAAACCAAACGAATTCTTCCCGACGTCTCTAGGGAGTCAGCGGCCGTGCTGTTGCCCTTTAGCAGAAAAGGCTAAGCTGTATGTTGCCTACTGGTATCGTGACAGCGCATCATACTTTTGCTAAGCACTTAACATAAATGTGCCTGGCATAAATGACGCAGACTCCAGTGATGCTTGCTGTGAAAGTGATGACGACACCGTGGTGCACTATCTCTGTGAATGTTCGTTTATGCTCGCATCAGGCTGGAGGTACTTTGCGCTGACGTGGTGGGTGCTAGTACTGTAGGCACTTTAATACTATAGCGCTTATTCATCTTTTTTCATAAGACTGCAAGATTTCTTTCAAAGAAACTTAAATGACTGCGAAGGCGACCTGAAGTAACAAGTTTAATTCGTGGAGTTCGTAAGGTCCGAATAGAAATCTGCAAAGATAGAAGGAAACCTCATAGTATAACCTCAATCGCTACTAAGAAACTGAAAAGATTATTTCTGCAGATTGTAAAACGGTGATGACGTACAATATCCCACCATCAGGCCATTCGACCTAGACAATGATAGACAACATTTCCGTTCACAAGACCAAGATAAGGTAAGCATAGCAATCTCCAACCTTAAACCTAACATATGTTGCTGCTGTACCCGATGACTTAGTAGCTGAGGTGTTTAAGCACCAAATGATGGTTGGAAACCTAGCATACGTAAACTCTCTTCTAAAATCTGGATCGACGAGCATATGCCTGACGAATAGAACTTCAAAACCTTTGTCCGAGAAGGTAGATCACCGAAATTGTTACAACAACAGGAGAATAAGTTTCTTGAAGAACGAATATAAAATCCTTTGTGCCAGCTCTAGTCGGTATGGTTTTAGCCCAGTAAATTCCATCATAAATCAAATTTTCACATTACGATAGATCTTTGGAAAAGCTCAGCAATCTCAAGTCGATGCACACTTCTTCATTGAGTGCAAGGCCGCAGTATCTATAGAGATGATGTATAGTTTTAGCGTAATGAAAGAACCGAGGCCTTCAAAGTCAGAAAAGCATGTCATGTGCGTTTTTCAAAATTCTGTAAACTCGTAAGTCAACTCCAAAGGAACCTCGTTTCAAAAGTCTGCCAACGGTGGGTTTAGAACTCAACGAAGGAAAAACAAAGTTCTCGTAAACCAAAAGGGACTCACAACATCGACACATAAAAAAATAGATCGCGATAGGCAGCAACAACTTGAAGGGAATAAGGAACTTTGTCTACATGGGCTTTGCTATCAACTCTGATAACGAAGTCAGTGCGGAAATCATGCGAACAATCACTATTGTCAATCGTTGCCTCCCTGGGCTTAGAAGAAAATTAAGTAGTGAACCCGTCTCTTGATCAATTAATTACTTCTTACAGCATTCCGATCATCCCAATCCTGCTTCACAGCGCAAAAGCTTGGACACTGACGTAAGCGAATGAAAATACTCTTGGCCGGTTAGAGAGAAAAATGCTTCGTTAAATTCTCGGCCCTTTACTCTAGCGCTATCTAAACTAGTATGTTATATATAGATGAAATTTTATTGCGATTTTGCAGGATATTATCACTTCCACTTAGCCATCTATTAAAGATTCAAATGCGAGCGTGAATGGTCTCCCATAGCCACCCTAAATCGTATTGCCATTTTCAGTTCTCTGACTTAATTGCATCGACACAATCTCTTATTTCCCCTTATAATCACAATTCGAACCCGCGTAGGATAGGGTAACTACAAAGACAAAGCGCATAAGGCGGGTTACAAATTTAAAACATATTAAGAGCGAAGAATCTAGATTTTCCTTATTGTGCAGTCTGGCTTAACCAGGAAGTCCCTAAGTCTAGCATCACCAATTCAACAAGTTGGTCTCAGCCCTCTTACCATTTGGAGCTCCAAATATGTGCCTCTCTTCGGCATATTTAACACTGTTAACTTTCACTCTATCAATCCTTTTGGATGATCCCTTCTACGCATATCTCATTGAGCACGGACTCAATCAACTCAACCCTTCGACTGCATTCCAAGACATCAAATGGTTAAATAATATCAAACGTTGTTTGGATGATACCGCTGGAGATGCAACTACTTCTTCACATTATACTTGGAGCTCATGGACGTTGGAAGGCCTTCCATTGAGAGACAGACTTAGCACTGGGCTTCTCCACTAGTCCAGCGTAAGACACATTCATTTTTGAGCCCCGAAAAGACTATAAGAAATCCTGTACATGAGCTCAAAAATACGATTTGACATTTTTGTGCAGTCAAAGTTTTGGTATCGAACCAAATGACAAAGCTCTATTCCGTTATTTAGAGTCTAGTAGAGGCAAAAGTTAGTGACCTACTTACAAATGAAACAACTGATTCGTAGTGTATAGTAGTAGTAGCATCTCAAACAAAATTTTTGGGATTCAAATCTAGTCTAGTCCATGTGCAATGAAGTGAGAAAACTACATGTTAGGTCCACTTACTTGTCAACTACGATACAACAAATAGCAAAAATATCTAACCTCCCAAGTCAATGTATCAAGTCAAGAGTCCCTGAGAAGCATAGCCTTGCATCTGAATGACGATCGATTTAAACTACAAATCTAATCGTATTCGTAGTGAGAGTTTGACCTATGTACTGGTGTACTGGTGTACTCGTATGAATTCAACTTGGCACACATTAAATCAGCTACAATAATGGCAACAAAAAAATAATAATAGGACATGACATGCACACATCATTACGATTCCATTTGCGTGCGCTTGAAATTTATTGGATTCGCAATTATTGTTGTCATTTACGTCATGCGCTTCATCATTATTTGCTCATTTGCACACTATTCGCCTTGAATGTGTTTATTATAGTGGAAGGCACATTAAAAGGATATGTCGTCTCCATGTCAGTTATGAAATCGTAAATAATAAATAGGAACTCCTTTTGATGGTGATACGAGTATCGAACAATTCAGTAACAAATACGGAATAGTTACAATGTGAAATGCTCAGAAGAGCAAGAGAAAAATAACCGTGGAATGTTGCCGTGGTGGACTCTTTTGTTACTTTGGACCTTTGATCTCCCCAGCAACATGACCCACTCGGCTTTAGACACCCTTATGATTCTACTTTCCTTGATATTTATGTCATGGGCTGCACTCTTTTAGACATTTTTCACTAAAAAAGTGCCTTCTACCACCATGATACCAGAACCCCTGCTTGAAAGAAAATACGAAGTCAATTTTCCTTAATCCCGGGCATGGTTTGCCCAGAATCTATTAAAGAAAGGAAAACAGTCGAATGTAAACGGATGGTTCTAAAACCGATATTGAATGCGGCACTGTTGTCTCCAAGGGGAAAGACAACTTATGATAGCACTCCCTGTTCTATAAACTTGGGAAAGCTTACTCTTACTTATGTTACGCCACAGTTCAGAGTGAACCTCGACCGCAAGTAAACAACTTCTTCTGTTAGCTCATTCATTAGCTAACTGCCTCCAAGTCGGTTGAGGTTGAGAGTCGAGGACTCTGCGACCCAGAAGATTCGTGCCTATTAGCTCTATATGCCCTAGCAATATCAGGCATTGGATGCACAGTCTTTTAACTATCATAGATCGATGTCGCTTTACAGCTCGTACAGTACGTCGTTGACTTTTATCCTCCATGGTCCATCAACGCAAACGGGACCGAATATTGTGCGAAGGATATTTTTCTCGAAATAACCAGCTTCAGTGCCATAAAGTAGAATAAGGATGATCAAGGCGTTATATACAATCTCCCTTGTTTTTCGGGACAGGGCCTTACTACCGAATTGCCTGCTAAGCAGAAAGAAACAACGATTGTCAATGGTGATTCGTCGTTTTATTTACGTTGAAGTTTTGTTGGCAGATTCTATGACAGAGCCAAGCCATTTTGCCAGCTTCCGTTTCAAAACAAGCAACATAGCGATGACAGCCCTCTGATTTCTGTCAACACCATCAGTATACGATAGTAGTTGGCCATATTTTTGAAAGATTGTACCTCCAGTGTTCAATTAAATTCCTGTTTTATAGAAGTCACACAACAGAGCGTCACCCTGCCTTAAACTCTCTTTGATATTAAAGATGTCGGTTGAGTCGTTGCCAACCATCATCATTTTGCATAATTTGATGAATTTGGCAGCTATACCATGGCTCGAAAGGCTTGTGCCTATAGTTGCTGTCATATGCGGCCTATAAATCGATAACGAAGTGGTGCATTTTGATTTGGACTTTTTTGAATTTTTTTTCCAGAATCTGGTGGAGCGTGAAGATTTGGTCGATTGTGGACTTTCCTGGCCTGCATCCACGCTAATAGGGGCAAATCAAGTTGTTGACGAAGGGTTTTAGTCGTTCACAGAACAAAAAAGATAAGATCTTGTATCCAATGTTGAGAAGACTTATGCCCCTTTATTTAGCTCATTTTGGGTTAATCCTTTTTTAAAGCACAAAGGATGCTATGATTTCACTCTTTTAATCAGATCTGAGAAATGGGTTGGTGTATGCTTTCCACAAAATTGCTTGCAGCAGCTTTGAATACCTTGACCGGTAAGACGGGAAGTTGGGCTTCTTCTTCGTTTTACATTCTGCAAGAAAAGTGTTTCCATATTCTCAGCACTGACTGTGACGCTACGAATACTACAAGGTTTGTTCTTCATTTCTTCAGGTTTCTGTACGAGCTTCTTGTTTTGACACTGTCCCTTTACCAATTGGTAAAACTTCCATATGTTATTCCTGGAGCACAAACTCTCAATTGTTTTCCGATGTTTAATCGCCGCTTAATACGCTTCTTGTTTTCCTGAATATTCTTGCCGGCATTCTTCATCAAACGAGAGATTTGTTGGTGGCGACGTCTCTAATGACACTTTGTCAGCGTTCCCACTGGTCTTCGGTACTTGATGATGGTGGCATAGGAGTTGTTGAAAGATTTTGGGATACGCGTTCGGTGAACTTTTTCGCGTAGGTACTCTTACGATTGCCTTTTATTTAACCGGGAAAAGTACAATAAGTGACTTTGGTAACAAAATTTACAAATAAATTGCAATGCTATTGTAAGAACAGTGCTATCAGAAGTCATGCTACCATGTTGACAAAATTTTATTCAAAAACACAATTTATTGGGGCCGCTTGGAGCAATTCATCGTTTCCAAGCGATTACTGGGATGCCACGAACACATGGTCCCATTTTTTAGCAAGAATGAAAAAATTACAAATTCCCTTTTTATTACCTTGCCCCTCGGGTGATTCATTTTCATTAAAAAAAAATTTTTCCACGTCCCATTATGTCCTTTTTTATAGCAAAATCAATATTTTTTACCTGCAAATCCCTTTAATCCCAAAGATTATGGTGCAGATTGTAAGTGAATTACATAACCTAATCACTGTTTACCTTCTCATTTTATTTGTCATTATTCATCCGGTGGTGGGTGGAGGCCATTTCCTTGTGCTCTATTTCACTGTTGCCTGTCTGCTGAAAGCATATCCTCGTTTCATAATTTATTTCTCATATTTCTTCATCATGGAGCGTAAGCAAGTTTTTATTTTCATTCTCCTCTTCTGTTGCTTTCGAATTTACCTTTATTAAGAAGATACTTTTCTTTACTACCTGCTATAGTATACAATATCTGGACAACGAGATCCTTTGACACAAGCTCATAAAAAGAGAACGTATTTTAGAAAGGATACCAGATTGGTACTTGCAGATTTTCTTTTCCTTTCTATGAAGAAATATTTCCCATTTCGCTGAATGTGGACATGAATTTATTTTTAATCAAAGTTTAACAACAGTTCAAAGAAAACGGATGTACCTGTATACCTAGTCCCGCTCTCTCCATCAACTTTCATAAGAATCGCTTTTATGGACCGGATGCCTTGCAACTCGTATCTAAATGGTACGGAGATGAAAAATTGATGATAAAAATCGACGCAGGATACGGATATCTCATATTTGCTTTGGATTATCATAGGGAATCCAATTACCCACAAAGATACCATTATATCGCATATTTTATAGATTTTGAAATGAAAAAAAAAAAAAAAGGATGTAAAGATATAAATATTTCATTTGGAACTACGCCCGAATTTTCCTTCCTCTTAGACATGCTGAAGAGGTTTTGCTTTTTCCATTTAAAGGAAGCGTAGAAAACATAAACTTATATATGTGGGAGGCATATTGAGAATATACAAAACCTGCCTATCAGGACTCTGTATACAACTCAATCACATTCAGTCTACCATCGTTTGAACATCCCAATCGCCGTACCTTTTTTACATTTAAATTAAATACGTATCTTATGGTGGCACAAATAATGTGTATCAAGGATGTATCTAGAGAATGATATCCTCATCAGACATGAGTCACATGAATGCTGTAAATGCATGCAGATGAGCTGAGTTCGGGTGGCATGGGTCCTCGGTATGGTATATGTAAGTCGAGGAAGGATAAACTGAAAGCACTACGAGTAGATGACACTGATTTATTTACGTTTTCCGATACACATCTTCTGCCTGTGTAGCAAAAAGGATATGAGGGTGTATTTTGCTAGATTTTATGCATATAATGATTAATTCTTAGCGGAAGGATTCTTGCAACCTTGCATCCTGGTTTGCTTGCTCCGTCGGAGATGCCAGCATCATAGACTTTTGGCATAGAAAAGTTACAGCTTTTGTCTTTGGGTTATGTTGAGGAGACAAGGATACGCAGGAAACGAAAATACAACCTCTGGAGTCTTTTTTCTTTTTTTTCTTTTCGGTTTGTTGTAGCTCCCAGTATCTCCATTTGTAATTTTTCTGATGGAGTATTACTTTGGGGACAGGAATGAATTTTCTCAACGTGAAGTGCAGCAAAAGGTTGAAGAACTTTCAAAGCCAGACTGAGGGAATTTGTCTTACATGAACTTTAAGTGAAGTATACTCAACCATGGTTGGAGCTACTTAATAATTTTCAAAAAAAAGATACGTTGACTATGAAGGAGCTTTAGACGGATGAGGTACATACACGAGTACATTTTAAGTTTGTTTTAAAATTGTTTAATAAAAATATTTTAAATTAAACTATGATGCAAGGATGTGTGACGAAATGTAGGAGGGTCTTCGGAAGTAAGATAGTGAATTGATAGGGAATAACGAATATGTGCTTTTAAGCATAAATCCTTACACGAAGTTGCAGCAAAGAGATACAACCGTTAGTAACGTTGGGAAAATTCCTGGCCCCTATCAATTCTGAAGCACGGGAATTACGAGTAAAAATACACAGTTCGAGGAACACCAATTCTTAGCATCAGGCCTGGATGTGTACAAGATGAACAAGTCTTTTTCTTTGTGATTGTCCACGGGATACGGGATTAAATCCAGCATACGTTCTAAGTGGATTTGTACCTCATCCAGTCAGCCCTTTTTTTCAATTTAGCTGTTTGCACATAGAGATTTAGGGAGAGAAAAAAGGGAGATACCGATGTGATTGGTTTTGAATGTTTGCAAGTTACAGTGACTAAGAAACAAAGAGCTCGGCAGGCTCTATAAGCGAGTTGTACGGCTTAGAAAGAATCAAATTATTTCAGACTACGTCCGAAGGTGGGCTTGAAGGTGAATTGATGAGCATTCATACGGAAGGTACGGTGGTGAAAATAGCGATGCAACAATGTATGACAGGGAACTCACACCGGTGTTCAAAGGTGTCGAATGACTGTATATAATTGGCATCATCTATGAATTCTATCGCTCGATTTTGGATTCTATCCACCAAGTGCAAATATGTGTTAAAGGCACCTGAAATCAGTTGTAGGAAATGTACTCCAATTTGGGCGGATAAACGCCTCATATATTGAGACCATGTCAGAGGGACGAAATACTTATTGCATCGCTTGAAAAAACCTAGACATTTCGCAAGAATTTTGGCGACATCGAATATGTGACCATTCCAACGTAAGTTATCATTGACACACACACCGAAAATAGTAAACTTTTCGGTTTCGACGATGCAAGTGTCATTCATGGATAATGGCTGAGTCTTTAAATTTCACTTTAACGACAGCAGACAGCATTGTGTTTTGAAAGCATTAAATTCCACTTTGATGATAGTTCCCCAATTAGTTGTGCTGTTAACATCGGAATTTAATGTGCTAAACATACGCTGCCATTCTTAGTGCAGCGACGTGAGTCCAGAAATGCATATGAAAAGCAGAGAGTACCGTCTTCAGCAAAGGAATCTATTGAATAAAAAATGGTAGAGATCACTGATTAAAATTAAAAAGAGCGTCGGAGACACAACGGAACCCATAGGGCACCCAACATCGATTCCAAATGAACGCATTTTCCACAAAATAGCCTGATGCCAAACTCTGTCATATGGCTTAGAAATATCAAGCGCAACAATCTTGCTTTCTCCAGATTGGTGTAGATTTTGGTTTCACTTTTTGGTAAGACATGCTATCAAATCACCAGTAGACCTGTTGCTACAAAAATCGTACTGCCGCTTATTGAGAAGTTTTCGTGCTTTGAGATATTTCATGAGCTGGTGGTTTATCAGCGTTTCCATAACCTTGCAGTTAGCACTGTCTTTGCTTAGCTGCCTCCATCAATGCACTATAACATGGTTAGAGTTGTATTCTACTAGTACTCCTCACATAAGGCGTATGTCTGGAATCTTCCCAGAGACTAGATATTTGTTCACTCTATAGCCAAGCTACCTAGGACGAACGTTGCGCACTTTGTGAACAGTTTTTTTTTTATGCAAAAAACGTCAGTAAAATAGTAGGAAAAATCATAAAACGGATCTTCCGTCAACAACGGTCAAGAATATCCACATCCGATTTCCATGCTTCTTTTATCCATCATAAATGCTATGAAACTCAACTGTCAACACAAGTCCTTACCGAGGAGGTAGGCAAACTTGATGTAGATTCACCTCCTGAAAAACTCATCCTTGAGCCTTGTTCAGCAATTTTATCGGCGATCTCACTTACCATGATCTGATCTGCCATAGACACTTACAAAAATGAAGAACGAAGCTTTGTAGTCTCGAATTAGCTTGGAGATCGTAAAGTAAGTCTCTTAGCGCCCCCTCCATCGATTCTTCACAAAATAGTTAATTGCCATCAGGAAAGCGAAATTAAATCTCCAGAAAGAAACCAGCGCAGCATCTTAAATAGATTTTGGAGCAAGCACATAAAGACTGGACTACATTCTTGGCTTAGACTCTGGCCGAAACTATTCCTGGACAAAGGGAAAGTCGATATGAATATCATTGAGAGGGAGATTCAACAGTATGTCTACATCAGAGTTAAGCGTGCTATGGAAAACCCCCTTCAGTCGACATATACCGTTTTTTGCAGCCCGGCAAAAGCAGCAGTGACACATTGTGTATTCGTGAAAAATAATTGGCCTTTATCATAGCCATAAAAATCCAAAGGACGCTACTCAAGCTCTATGCCTTGCAAAAATCTCTTTAAACTGCCAAGAAGCTGACAGCGCTTCTGAGGTTTTCGTGTCATATTCAGTTCGGAGAGTCTTGCTATCTAGCACGGATATGATGAAAAGCTCATTCCCGCTGCACCATTTGTGGGTTATGATTAGTGCTGCCTGCGTTTGAGATGTGTGTCAGTGCTAGGATTTAACTTAAAGTGCCAAGGAAATGGTCTGTAACATTTTGTAGCACAAATGGATATATATTATCTGGCGAGGTGAGATGAAGTCGTAAAACTCCACATTTGTCAACAAAATCATTTCCAGTAGCTTTGAATACCTCGGCAGGTAAGCCGTCAGGTTCAGTTGATATATATATATGACAGCTTAGAAAATGCTGTCCTTATTTCATTTTGGTCAGGTGGACTGAAGCTTTCGCTATTATCGTCAAAGTTGAATGGTCTATTCTGCCTAACGGCGGCATGTTGAGCTGTTTCGACGTTAAACAGTCTGTAGAAAAAGCTGTTCCATATTCATATTTTTTTTCTTCTGGAGAGGCTGGCGTTCTTCCCGTCTCTTCTGCTGGTAGAACTCACGAGCAGCCCCGTTCTTAGTTCCAACACTGATTTGTACGCTTCTTGTTTAGCTGCATGTGCTTGCTGGTAACCCAGCACATCAGTTGTGTCGTCTTTATTGGCAGCGTTGTCTTCGTTGGCTTTTGATAGTTAATGCCAGCGGCATACGAGTTGTTGAGAGATTTCGGAATACGCAGCAGTTCTTTTATGTTGTGGCGCTTGACAACGCTTGACGTGTGCTTGCTACAGTAATATTTTAACCAGCCGCAAAGCCGATAAAACTGGGTACATCTGTTGCCGAACGTGGTGTGGTGTAGGTTATGCTTACCAAATGTCTCACCAAAGATATCCCCCTTTTTACATCCTGGCTTGATCATATGTCTTGGCGAGGAGCTCGTAGAGACATTCTTTGATGGCGTCGTCCTTGTTTTCCGTTGAGGTATGGGCGCGTACTAAGTTTACGTTAGCGAGTTTGATGCGAATTGCAAATTTTGTCTGCCGCATATGGCAAATGCGCATCTGAATAGGTGCTATAGAAATTACTATAACCAACAATGCTGGAGCGAAAATCACTAACCTGAGGTAAGAAAAACTCGTTTAACATCTGTCTATGGTACTCATCAGTTACGGTTACGATGGTGCCGTACGCGTTTTTTTCACTGCAAAATTCGCACCATTGAGGAGATGCAATTCATGTGGATTTCCCGAGTCCCAGAAACGCAAATTTTGTTTATTCAACATAACCACTTAAGTGGAAATGACCTTCGGCGCTAATTAAAATTTTAGGTACGAAATCAAACTCTTCTTGTACCAGGTTCAACAGAGCATGGGAGTAAGTTAACCTCACTTTAAGGTCAGCGCGCAGCAATTGGTGAAAGGTTTGCGCTTTATAAGGAAACATCTTCAGGTCTTATACAAAAATTCGATACAAAGAACGTCTGCTGATGTCAAATTATGTACATCGTTGTGTCGTCGACATCTGTGGAATTTCTCGGACATCCTTGACCACAGCAATGATAATCTTGATCGAACGAGTAATACGGGACCGGCCACTTTTTTAAACATCTCTAATGGGCCCTGTTTGCACGAATCGCCCAGCCAAACACTTAATTGTTCGCGCACATGTTGCAGAACGATGAGGAAAACGCCAAAGAAATTCGCACTGCGTTAAAACAGACCAAAAATTGGTCAAATAAGCTCTCTTAGCTGTTCTCAATTAATTCTCTATATATCTACAACATAAATGTCAAAACACAATGACACTTGACGGCGTTTGGAAAAATTATGAAATTGTGATATTTATTTTGCCCCACCTTTTATACATATATCGCAGGTTTTCATGCTCCTTATGTTCGGCGCATACCATTTCAATTCCTGGATGATCGTGATATCTGCGTATTCCTCGTTTAGTTTTCTGAATTCAATTTAACGTTACTTAGGTTAGTCTAAAGAGAGATTGAATAAAGTGATAAGTCATTCTCTTCTACCAAAACGCACAGAACTCTAGATCCTAACCGACTTCCTTTCTGATCACCGCCCGAATTAGACTTTCGGATCCATAGGGTTTTCTAATAACGACTTGACAACTTTTTTTTAACTTTATTATTGGCTTGAAGTACAATCAAAACATTTATGAATGGAACTCGACTTCGTTCATATGGCCACTGCGTGCACGTTTGCAGCGGTCGATTCGTTGGACCGAATTTCAACGACTCGGCCACACATTTCGGCCGAAACGGCCGCTGTTTCGCGTTCAATGTTGGCTCTGAGCTCTTCCAATGTCGTCGGCGTGTTGGCATAAACCAATGACTTAACGAACGAGGCGGCCAATCGACTGGCCCATGTCTTGAGATAACACGCTCACCATACTTACTCTTTAATAAATCGATTGTAGCGTGTGCTGTGTGGCTTGTGGCACCATCCTGTTGAAACCACATGTCGTCCAAGTCCATATCTTCCAATTCGGGTCAAAAATAATCGGTGATCATGGCGCGATAACGCTGACCATTCACAGTAACGTGACGATCATTATCGTCGACGAAAAAATATGGCCCAATAACGCCGCCGGCATGCAAACCGCACCAAACAGTTATTTTTTGTGGATGAAGTGGTGATTCATGAAGCACATGTGGGTTTTCACCCGACCAATAACGCATATTTGGCTTATTGACGAACCCATTGAGCCAAAAATGAGCTTCGTCACTGAAGATGATCTTGCGATGAAATTCATCATCTTGGCGCATCTTCTCCAGAACCCAATCGGAGAACGTAGGTTTTTATTGTACTTTATCATGATGAAAATTTTGAGTATACTGAATAAATTGACAGTGACAGTTCGATGATTAGTGAAAGAGTGCGTTCACAAATTAAATTCAAAGTTGTCAAGTCCCTATTGGAAAACCCTATACATGGATAGTGAAAATATTTTCACTTTATTAAAAGTTAGCTGAATTGCTCTGAAGTCGCGATGTCAGTATCTCAATTATAGTCAAATTTTTGTAGGAGTTTGGGCCAATTTCTCTCGTATACACCGCTTTCAGGTCAATACTACGATCTAGTGTTTGAACATGTATAGCGTCGAGCATATTTTTCATATCTCTCTGAAGTTCTTAGAGGCAGATACGCTTAGTTTTCGCTTCCTTGAAACGTCTTTCACTGTTGATACATGGCAATTTCCTTAATTCATCAGCACAGAGCACCTATTTCGCTCAGTTTAATAGCACTTCTAAAATAATCAAGCCAGTAGTCAAGAAACTAACCACTCCGTCCTCAGTTTTCATTCAGGAAACTTCATCTGCCCTTTAAAGCAGATTATTATGAAAATAACCTCAACACGCATGTCCTCTGGCGAATTCAAGCATCAACACTCAGTCAAGCTTCCCCTTTTTAAAAGCTCTTTCCCCGATTAATGGTAAATTCTTAAGATGCTATGATCGTTTCTAAGAAATAAGGCAAAAAGGTTTGTTGATAAACATCACCATTTTCCCGCATTAACTGTAAACAGATTGTGCTCTAAGCAGTACCAATTTCACCATATCATTAGGAGAAAATTTTGCCATAAATTTTAGCCAAATCCTCTAAATGTTACTGGGACGCAAGAGATACAGAACTACAAGATGTAAATTCAACTTACGTCTGACACAAAGTATGCGGTAACAATAAATTAATTGGCGAGGCCCTTAAAAGAGCTCTGACATTTTCAAAGTGTGGGCCACTATTTGCAACACTTGTGGTAATTTTCTGCCACTGCTATCCAGACGATTGTTTGTGTAGAGTCATGGGATGTCCTACGTCATTACGAGTATTTTTTTTTTTTTTTTGTTTTTTTTTTTAGTTTCTCCATTTCTGGGTCATGTTGTATTTTTTTTTTTTTTTTTGGGTATTACATAAGGATGCTTACTATATGTAGTTGTATGCTCTTAGTGAGGTTGAAATAGAATTAAGAAACACCGTGAGGGAGAAGTTGAACACTAGGTTGCTGCTACCTAATACTGTTGCTGCATCTATTACAGGGTGCTTTAAGTAATACAGGGTTGTGGGGCAGTTAGAGTAAGGTAGGTAGGAAAAGAACTGATTTTAGATTGCGGATGTACTTGCAGTATTTTGGTAGTTTATCGGGAAATCTTTAGAAATTTTGTTAATGTGCAAAAGGTCACTTTAACTGGAGGGAATTCAGTATATTATATTTCTTTTTGGCTTTTTTAGGTTTTAGGGGGCATATTTAGGACTGTAGTCTCTAAGTTACTGTAGTCTCTCTCATTCAACGTTTATATTTGGAAGCTCAGAGCTCTTTAGTCAATGGATAGTCTTTACAAGAACAATTCAGGCATCACTAGGCAGCAGCAACAAATTTGCGTCATCTCGCCCCTACTATGGCTAATGGTTATAAACAAAATTCTGGTGAATTGTCGTGTACACGGACGACGTAGTGATACTAGTGTCAGGAAAGTTTCCCAACGTGATTGGTGAAATAATGGGTGCCGCTCTAGACAAGGTAAGCACCTGGGCTGCAAATTGCTGCCTTGGCGTCAACCCGAGCAGAACTGAACTGATGCTGTTCACTACCAAAACCAAAATACCCATTTCTACTCTACCCCGTCTAAATGATCAACAATACTTCTTTATATAGCTGAACATCATCCGCATAAATATGATAATCGCAATTCATTATTCTTTTATAGAAATCAATTATAAGCAATGTAAACAAAAGACGGTCTAGAACAGATCCTTGGAGCATACCGGAAGTTACTGTCAGATTCAACAATTTTTTGTCACCGTAGTACAATACATACTTTGTTTCTGATTGTCAAGATATGATGCAAAGAGTTAACACACATAATCACCCAAAGCAAAATGATTTCTTAGTTTATACAGAAGAATTTGATGGTTTACTGAATCAAATGGTTTTGAGAAGTCAAGAAATTCCATAACTGAATGCATATCTGCATAAATAGTAGACCGTATATTATCCATATGGCAACATGAGAAAGGCAATTGAAGTGGACTTAAGAGCTTCTTTATGAATTTGTTATGTTTCCTCGATAACGACGTGGATGTCGCTGTTAATATGATCACAGAGAATATTTTCTTGAAAATAAGATTCTTTATGCCTCATCGGATTAAGTATCACATCAAAAGAAAAGAAATGGTACAATTCGAGATGTAAAGAGGCTGTCAGTGTTGAAGAAATGTATTTTCGGACCTACAAGACCAACACGGCAGAGAAAAATTGAAGAACGTTTAAACGAGCCAGGAATGACTGCAGCGTCTGTCAATATGACCAAAAACTGAGGCAAAATACACTACAATGTTCCAAAGGTTGTAAAATTTGTTGGCCGTTCACAAAAACATTAGAAACGCTGCCTCTTCCATCCCAATACTCACTTACAATGAGATTCCAGCTGTCGTCTTTTTGCACAAAGGCAACTGATTGCTGCAGACTTTGCGGTTAGCTCAACACTTTCGAAATGTTCCAGAACCTTCAATGGGACGAATCCACTTTCGCACTCGTGTAGTAGCAAGAGTACTTATAGATTTCAAAAGATCTAAATTTGCCGTTCCAGCTGGCAAAACCACTGCGTAAGCTTTTTCATGAATCCTACTCTATTGGACTAAAAAAAGGGAAATTTTTTCTCTCTCCTTATAAAGACCCATTACACTTATGTCCTGTTGAAAAATGAATGAAGTATTATCTATCGTTGTCTTTTTCTTTCATCTCGATCTCTTTCTTGTAACATTTAAATTTGAATGAATTAACCCTTTTTTTCAAAATTGCAAAGTAAGGTTTGCTAAGAGATGGCGTAACTTGTATTATTCCATTGGAACATGCATTAGAAAGCTACTGTCATTGTACGTCATTTCAGTATATGTCATTCATTTGAAGCGTAAACAACAATAATTTTTTTTTTCACTGAAATATGTCGAACTTTGTGCCGGAAAAAGTGTCTTTGCGGGGAGTTCTTTTTCATTACTTTAATATGAAGGAAACTGCTGCCGAAAGTCATCGTATTTTGGTGGAAGTTTATGGTGAACACGCGCTAGCTGAGCGAACGTGCGAAAAGTGGTTTGCACGATTTAAAAGTGACGATTTTGTCTTGGAAAACGATGAACGTCCTGGGCAGCCAAAAAAGTTTAAAGATGAAGAACTTGAAGCATTACTCTATGAAGAAGACACAAGAAGAAGAGCTCGCAGAATCTTTGGGTGTCACTCAAGTAGCCATTTCAGCTGGATATATTCAAAAGCAAGGAAATTGGGTTCCACATGAACTCAAGCCGAGAGACGTCGTACGGCGGTTTTGCATGTCCGAAATGCTGCTGGAATGCCACAAAAGGAAGTCATTTTTGCATCGGATTGTTACTGGTGATGAAAAATGGATCCATTACGACAGCCCCAAGCGCAAAAAATCATATGTGAAACCCGGCCAACCAGCCAAATCAACGGCAAAGCCGAATATCCATGGCGCGAAGGTAATGCTCTGTATTTGGTGGGATCAGATGGGTGTGCTGTGTTATGAGCTGCTAAAACCAGGTGAAACCATCAATCCGTTTGAAGAGAGCAGTAGCCAAAAAACGCCCGGAATATGCGACAAGACACGAGGCAATAATTTTCCATCATGACAACGCTCAGCCCCACGTTGCTATTCCGGTTAAGAACTATTTGGAAAACAGTGGATGGGAAGTCTTACCACACCAGCTTTATACCCCAGGCGTTGCCCCTTCTGACTACTATTTGTTCCGGTCGATGCAGAACGCCCTCACTAAAATAATGTTCACATCAGAGCAGAATATCAAAAATTGGCTTGATTCATTCTTGGCTGCCAAGCCGGCGCAGTTCTTTTGGGATAGGATCCACAAATTGCCAGAAAGATGGGAAAAAGTCATAGCTTCAGATGGGCAATACTTTGAATAATACTATTGTACATGTTTTTCTTAAATAAACGTTCAAATTTTGAAAAAAAAAAAACCGCACGAATTAAAATATATACCCAATATATGGTGCCGAAACCCGGTAGTTTGGTGAACAGAGACTAAGAATATTAAAAGTGGAATGGAATGGAATTATCTGCGCGAACAGCATACAGAGGGCAAGTAACAAAAATTGTCAAAAGTGCGATCGAATTTTTAGGTAGCCCAAACTCTTAACCCAATAAAGCGACTGATTTGGATACTTTGGAGGACGATCTTTCCGTCTTAATCCAACGACTTACGGCATGGAAACTGGAAACTCTCACTATAATCGATCAGGAGATTCAGAAGAAAGGTCTTCTCAAGGATGAAGAGTTGGACAAGGATCTGGAAAAGGTAGCAGAGTATAAAGATGTACAACAGCAATTAGTGCGCTATCCCGTCTGAAAACTCACATAGAAAAGGTTCAACGGAAATTAACTCCTACAACTCCTATAAGTCCACCAGGCTGGGCATCTCTTGATACGTCAATGGTAAATTGAAGTCTTAAGTTACCAAAATTACAGCTCAAAAAATTCGACGAAAATTTTCAAGATTGGCTGCCTTTTTGGGAGCAGTTCCGAAGTGCAATTCATGAGAATGATAGCTTAACATCGACAGATAAATTCAGTTATTTGGAATCGGTTCTAGAAGGCAGTGCAAAGAAAGTCATTGCCGGTTTTACCGCTTCAAGCATGTGCTACGATGCTGCCATATTACTCTTGCAGGAGCAGTTCGGTGATCCCGAACGGTTGATAGACAAAAATATGCAACAATTAGTCTCTCTCCGTTCAGTGCAATCCCGAACAGACATAGCTGGTCTTCGTAATTTGTACAATTTGAAAACCTCATGCTATCGCACTTTGACCGCTCTGCAAATTCCTACTAAGCAGTACTACGTTTAGCTAAAATCTATATTACTTCGTTGCTTACCAGCTGAACTCCGAGTTGACTATTTTCGGTTGGGAGAAAAGGATGATCATACGGAAAAACCGAACGAAACAGAAAACGAAAGCTCATCAACATCATTGCAAATTGGTGACATACAAGTAACAAGCATAATGAGCTTCCTAAAGCGAGAAGTGGAGTCTTTAGAGAGAAGTAGAGCGATCTCTTTTACGCCGTCCACTTTGCAATCCAGACATACTCCTTCCACTCTTACAACCGCAGCATGTTTAATGTCACTAAAAGAGAAGAGCATATGCGCATTTTGCAACTCTAAGAAATGTCGGAGCGCTAAATGGATTTGCTGTGACAAGTGCAAAGGAAGACATATCACATCACTATGCGATCCTTCCTACAATAGAGAAAAGACTGTTGTTACATCGTCATCCCTACCGAAAAATGCTGATAGAGAACATGTCATTAATCTATGTCCTGGTAAAATTTCAACGCCACAAGTGTCTCAGCCAGATTCAATTCAACAAAGTGCTACAAACTTATGTGCGTACAACTCTTTGACAATACAAACGTCTTTTTGAAGACGGCTCGGTGAATCCCTACTTATTCGTTTTGTTATCGACGGTGGAAGCCAGTACTTATACCTTCGAGAAGATCTTGCAACAACATTCAACCTTCAATCAATGGGTGAAGTGAACTTTTCTTTAATTCTATTTGGCTGCAAAGAACAAGCTCCCTTTAGAAAATTCAAGAAAGTGAAGGTGCATATAAGAAGCCAATATTCCAACGAGAGTGTAAACCTGGAAGCAGTTGTCGTCCCGGAGATATGTGTGGATGTTTTGCACGCACCTGATCCATCTTGCGCTTTAGTTCAAAACCTCTAGTTAGCGGATTCATGTCACACAAGCGAAGAAGCAGTTAATGGGCTTAGTGTACTCATTGGCTCAAACTACTTCTGGTCGGTGGTTACGGCTAAGCAGCGTCGAATATCAAAAGGATTAAGAGCATTACATACCTTATTCGGCTGGACGTTACAAGCAGCACATTTCACTGGTAAGCAGTTTGTTTCGAACGAAAACTCATTTTCTCCATCCATCCATAGCACGACGTTACATCTGCCTGCATTCAGTAGTAACGACTTCACATCATTCTTGACCCTAGAAGCTATTGGAATTCTTGGTGAAGATGAAGAAAATAAACATCTAGCCGATGAATTACCTGCTCAGTGCATTGCTAAAAATGGTCTACGATACGAAGCATCTCTACCGTGGAAGAATCCGGATGTTGAAATAAAAAGCAACAGAGAATGTGCTCTAAATCGACTTGAATCACTTGGTTAGCGATTGTCAAGATATCTAGAAAAATACAAAGAGTATGATGCTGGTATTCGGCAATTACTTACAGACGGATTTGTTGAGTCTGTTCCACCCCAAAACAAGGAGAATGTACACCGAGTGTTTTACTGACCTCACCGACCAGTATATAAAGAGGATAGTACAACGACTAAGATGCAAATCGTTTTCGATGCCTCGTCACGTAGCCAAGATTCTCCATCGTTAAATGATTTTCTTCATGTTGGAGCTAATCTCTTGCTCGATGTCCTGAAAATATTGTTAAACTTTCGACTGGGACCTCATGGGTTCGTGGCAGACGTGGAAAAAGCGTTTCTACAAATTGAGCTTAACGAGAAGGATCGTGACACACATAGATTCCTTTGGGACGCTTCTCAGAAAACACCTACATGCCAACCGGAAATGCTGGAATATCAGATAACCAGAGTCATTTTCAGTGTTAATTGCAGCCCCTTCTTGTTAACAGCAACTCTGCAATTACATTTCAAGAACGAAAAGGGTGAGTTGCAGTCCACTTGCCGAAGGCTAATGTAAAGCTTTTACATGGACGATTTTGCGATGAGTGTCGACACCGAAGAGGAAGGATTGCATGTTAGCAAAGACGCTGTGCTGGTGATGAAAGGTGCGAATATGAACCTAAGGAAGTGGAATTCAAATAGCAATCTCGTTCGTCAGGCTCATTGCTCCGATTAGCTTCACTCGGGGCTATTGTGTTTCGTGCACACGGATGAAATTGGAGTACCGTTGAAATCAATCGAAAATTTGTTCTCTTGTAACCTAGTGAAGGGAACTAAACGGAATGTCTTGTAAATGATCGCACGAGTGTATGATCTTCTTGGCATGCATATTTGGATTGAAAATACTTTTTCAAGCTATCTGGCTGCCGGACCCCTCTACTACCATGACACTTCCACAAATCAATTGATGAAAATTTATCTGATGGTCTTCACGTTTTATGCCGCGTTTTATGGCTGCGTTTTATGGCTCAACGAGGCGGTCCTTCTGTTATTTATTCAGACAATGCCAAATTGTTTCGTAGAGCGGCTCTAGAACTCGGTGCCATTAGTTGCACGCCGAATGAAGAGCTTATACAAGGATTTTTATCGAGTAAACGTATCAAGTGGAAGTTTACAGTTGAACAAGCGCCATGGTGAAGAGGATTCTGGGAGCGGCTTATAAGGACTATTAAAAATGTACTAAAGGTTGTTATCGGTAAAGCAAAGCTATCGTTAGAGCAATTGCACATAGTGATTGCAGAAGCAGAGAGTATGGTAAACCTTCGTCGGTTAACATATGTAAGCAGTGACCCGATGGATATTTCGCCACTTACGCCATCACACTTTATACATGGGGAAAGTCGCTCGTTTAACCCAAAAAAAAACGGTGCCTTCATCAGGTGATTTGCAGCAATTATGGGCGCAGCGTTTGAAATAAACTAGTATGCTGTGGAAACGATGGCGCGCCAAATATTTGCAACAACTTCGATCGTTTCATCACAGCCAAGGCTATTCATCTTCTCAATTTAAGCCGAACGACGTTGTACTAGTTTTTGATTCTGCGAAGCCACGGATTGCTTGGAAACTAGCAATTGTTGAAAGCGCGTTTACTGGTCGAGATCAGAAAGTTTGAGCGTATGAGATTCGATATGCTGATGGAACGAGGACACGAAGACCCGTGAAGCTGTTATATATACTGGAACTTTCCCGCCCGGAGGATGTTGAAAAATGAATGAAGTTATGAAGACAAACTATTATTTACCCTATCTGAAGTATTGTATTTATGAAATGTATTATCTATCGCTGATAAAGCGTCAGCCCATGAAATATCTCGAAACACGAAAACTTCTCAATGACCGGCAGTACGGTTTTTGTAGCAACAGGTCCTCTGGTGATCTGATGGCATGTCTCACCGAAAAGTGCAACGAAATCATACATGTATCTAGCGAAAGCAAGATAGTTGCACTTGATATTTCTAATCCATTGGATAGAGTCTGACAACAGACTCTTTTGTCGAAAATGCATGCATTTGGGATCGACGGCTGTCGATCAATGGGTTAGAGACTACCTTACGAAACGTTAAATTCAAGTTGTCTTCTGCGCGTGTAACCCAGGGTTCCACTCTATATCCAACACTCTTTTCAATATTTTGTAATGATCTCTTGTCTGTTGAATCTAATCTAATATATTATTTTGCTGAAGACAGTACTCCCTGCTTTTCGTATTCGTTCCCGGACTCACGTCCCTGCTCTTATAAAACTCAGGTATGACTCATATCACTCAGATAATGGACATCCTCGAACACCGACGTAATAACTCGTGTCTCAATTTGTTTTATCGCTACCACCAGTGCTCTATAGAAACCGCCATCAGCATTCCATCCCTTCAAATTTTTAATCTTAACACGCGTCTCGATATGAATGTTCATCAGTATACACTCAAGCCCACTTTCGAACGTACTATTAAACATCGTGATTCGTTCCTAAGTCGTACAACTCGCTTATGTAATGCCCCTCCGAGCTCTCTTTTTCGTATTCATTACAACTTGCACACATTTTCTAAAATTTCTTATTATTATTATTTTCTATACTTTTTATAGATAAAAAGTCGAAAAGTGGCCATATAAATGGATCTAAGTAACCGTATACTAAGTTGCGACAGTTGCACCTTAGGCCCAATTCGAGTTCTTTCGTCACCATCTAAACTTGAGGCTTTCAATACGTCAAACTTGCCCTGAAAGAGGATCATCTGGTTAAAAGGATCAACGTCAAATGTCAAAAATCTCGAATTCTTCTGATGACACGAAAAGATTAAAACAAGATGTGTTCACTTATTTACGAGAAAATAAGTGTTGTAAATCGTAATCCTTGTAGTCTCCGCAGTTATGACTAAACCATCAATACCGACATCAAACCAAGAATGAACACTTAACGCTTCCTTCCTTTATATTTACATCAAATCTTCAACAATTTTCACAATCAATTGTCACAGAAGGGCTTGGAATTCGTCGGTTTTAACATCGTCCTTGATAGGAAATAATTTATCCCGCAGGTGGAATCAGTTACGAATCAAATGACGACGAGAGCATGTGAAATGCAGCAACAGCAAGCAACAACAGCTAAGGCACAAGCAGAAATACGAAAGTCAGGTGACGAAAAGAAAGTGGTAAAAAGAGCGGAGGTCAAGCAAGATGTCGTCGAAACCAAATGTCGTCAACAAAGAAGACAATTAAAGAAGATGAGGGCATTAAACCGGATGGAAAGGAATACTCTGTTGAGTCCTAACAGGGTGAATGCCGCTATATTAGAGTTGTCCGACACTGATACTTCGGCAGAAGAGAAAGAAGATGATGAGGGTCAGTTTGACAAGCTAATAAATGAGCTCCTGGAGAAGAGAGGGAAGTTGCGGCAGCAAAAGCAACAACAAAAACTACAACAGCAGAAGGCAGTAACTATGAAAGAAATTCCAATGCACCAAGAGCAGAAGTAACTAATAAACCAAAAGAAACAACAGTCACAACACCGTTATCACGACATTGACAACAGGGCCTACGTAAATCACTATTACCTGCGCAACAGACTTCAAAATTGGCGATCCGAGAATCACGGTTTAAGAAAACGCGCCAAACATAATCGTCGAGTTTCCTCGCATTTGTTCGTTCGTAAAAATCAGCTCCTGTGCATCTTTGACTCTTTGAAAAAAAAAACAAAAAGTCATCAGGAATAGACGATATTCCAAACGTCGTATTAAGACATCTGCCCTTGGAAGCAGTGGATGTACTTACTACGCTGTTTAACAATACTGTTTAACATTTACACAAGTGATCTAGTAGATTGTCTCAATCATGCCATAGCGTATGCAGACAATTTAGTGGCGTTCAGATCAGGTCCAAAAATCGAAGTCATCAATACTCTTATTGATGATATAGGTGTATTGCGACGATTGTAAATTGAAAATCAATTTCCAAAAGTCGGAAAAAATCTTGCTTAGAACTCCTTTGAGATGGGCTTTTAGGGATACCAGATATATTTGGCGAAATTTGGCCATCATTGGACAGCATGGACTGCCATTAGCGGTAAGAAGCGTAGTGAGATACTTTGGTATCTGGCTCAATAAGTATTTGTGTTTTGACAAACATATCGACGCTTGTGTCACTGTGGCCAGAAAACTTTAGCTCTGACCAGAAGGCTATTTCACAGCAGACAACTTGTTTTCAGAGTGAAGGTCGTATGCTATGTGGCCCTTATAAGGCCAGTCATCGCGTACGATTGTCCTGTGTGTTCAATATAACGCCGTATCAAATGGAAAGGATTCGGGTGTTTGAAAGGTAGTCTCTTAGGTTCTATCTCGGCTTGAACAGAACACCAGAATCAGAGTACAAAAAAAAAAAAAAATACTATTACAACAAAGCCTTTCACAATAGGGCTAGTCTGAAGAGGATTGACAATTTCCTGATTAAGGTGATTCAAAGAAACATTGCAAGGGCAATGACCAACGATAATAGCCTGATTGTTTGGGCGTATTATCCCAAAAAAATGTACAACAAGAACTCTTTTTTATCGGGATTTATCCTTCCAGAGGCATTTCTCCCTACTTCTCCGCGATTGCGAACAGGGATCAGATCGATGACGGAAAACAATACACCAAATTCAAGAAAGGAAGAGGCTCGCTCCTTAGGTACTTAGGTAATATACTCCTCTTAGTTGTAAGTCAGGTTAGGAATAGTTAGGGGGATCTCGTGGAAAAGCCGCATTCGTTAACATAAGGCGGCGCCTCTGAGAAGTGACTGGTGTTTTATGGCATGCTTGCTTGATGCTTGTGCACGAAGTTGACGAATGCCAGGCGCCCGAAATCGTAATCGGGATGGTTACCACACAGACAAACTAGATTTAACCATTTTTGTCTGGAATTTAAGGTAATAATGACAGAAACAATAAAAATAAATTTAAAAGTAAAAAAAAAAAAATAAATAAATAAATAAATCCTCCTCCACAAATTATAAATATTTGTGGCTATCCTGCATGAATAACTCCCAAAAGCATTTAAAGTTTCTGACCTTTATAAAGGTTGTGCATGTCTCAATACCATTCCAGTACCATTAAAATAAACTCCACACCCTACATAAAGGAAGTCCAAACTAACTTCCACAAAGGCTTTTTGTATTTCCTCCCAGGAACTTTATTCCTAACAGAGGACCAATTTTAATGTATAATGATAGAAAAAATCACGAAACTGAAAAGAAAAAAACCAAATAACCAGCAAAGTTTCCAACAGGAGTAAAAACTTCTCAAATGAAGAAGAGGAAAGAAAAAATATCCTCGTCCTGGAGACTTGAAGAACGGTTCCAGAGAATTGTATATGATATAATAGAATTTCGAATTTTTTTTTTTTCTTGATGTCGTAAAAATAAGTAACAACGTGACTAGCGGTGAATGAGACAAGCAAAGAATTTTAATCGAAATGTGGTTTGGCAGCACTGATAAGTATAACTTCAAGGATAAAACTTTTTCAAATCGTTGTATGTTAGCTTCGCTTGTGTTGGGTTAATTTTTTATTGCGTTCACATTTATAAGGACACACGCGTATTGCTTATGAAAGTGCTGAAGCTTTCACTAGTCCTTTTCGTATCTCGGAGTAGGAGTGGAGGCATAGATTTGTGGTTTGTCGACGGTCACAGAGAGATGCGTGGGCTCAAATTGGAATTTTATGTTAAACCGAACTACGAGTAAAATATGCAACACGTTTCTATTAGAGGAGATTGCTAGATACTCATTCCATCAGTTTATTTGTGATACCCGAATATTTTCAGATCGCTCATGAATTATACAAAAACTAGGTCTTCAGTAGCAAAACAGAAAAAAAAAAAAAAAAAAAAAAACACATCCAGAACACCGGGACAAAATTCCCCTTGCAATTTGGGAAACCACCTCGAGCAGGGTATAAATTAAAAGATACAAACTTATTGGAATACCAGTTAAAATAATACACCGACTTTTTTGTTTGTTTGTCTTTCTCGGAATTACTCTGTCAACATTGCATGCGACAAGGATAAGTTTGAAGCGCAAGGAACAAAAAAAGCAAAGTTCTACAACCGCACCACAGTTGATGTAACCGCGATCCTGCAGTTACTTTCCCATCAAAGGATACCCTCTGATGATTTTTTGTATTTTTTAATTTTCCATTTCAACTCTTCAGATAGTTTTTGCAGATTTCCCTCTTTTTTTTTTAATGAAAAAATAAATTAGAAATTCTGGCCACCATGGGCAACAAACAGGAGCGTCAGAGTAAATTGTAAACCAAACGCCGAAGGCAAAACCAGTTAAAATTCTTCCAAGGAACATCATCAGGGTATGAAACTTGGCGACTGATTGTGAAGTTCTTCTCTCTTTTCATTATTACTTTTTTCTTTTTTTTTTTTGTCCTAAGAAGCCAAAGATAAATAATATTGCTGACAGTAATTGCGAGAAAATAAATTGCACTGCCTGCAACTTGATTAACACAAATTCCCGGGAATTGGATTATCTGGAGGAGAAACTGGGTTTGAGTTTAGCTGAGAGGGCCTTTTTTCATTAATTGGCAAGAACGCTTTATTAGCTACTTAGATTTATTAATTCTTAAATAATTGGTGCTGTAAGTTTTGCTTAGTTGCCAAGCTTATAATTTGTGCAGGCTTTAAGCAACTGAATGACAGACTTAACGGCCATTTAAATTGAAGAAGTGCGTCGCATTGCATAAAGGCGATAAAAAGTGCAACACATACCACATTTTGCAATTGTCCAAACCGCTCACAGGTAAGAGCCAACCACAATGGACTTTGGTGACCTTAAGTTAGCTTAATTAAATGTATCATTGCCTGTACATATGATAGTATTGCACGACTATAATGGAACTTTGCTCGGTCTCATCAACAATCTTTTTTTTTTTTTTATAGGCCTTTAGCCTATAGTAGTGTGAGATTCTTACTCACTAAAAAACACCTCCCAGTTCTTCTGTCGCATTTTATTTTGTTTCTATAAGATATCCTGCAGGCGATTTTCCATTGAAAATTCCTGTGTACTTTACTTTAATGCTAATCATCGCGCTAAATCAAGAGGCTTTGTCCTTTTCAGACGGCGCAATAAATTTGTCTCGTCGAGGATCTGTTGAACAGAAATATTCGTATGACCTTGTAATCGATTATTATGTTTTCGCGCAAACATTTTAATTACGTTCTGAACGTTTTCGACTCCTAAGTCTCTGTGGATATCATCGTTTCTAATGTACCACGGCCCATTAATACATTAATGTTACTATTTTTAGTACAACCCCAAAGTTGTACACCATCTGTCCAAATCGGTTTTAGCACTTGCTTGTATAATAGCAGTTTGTTCTCTAAGCTAAGCTTGGAATACTTTCCAATAAGCCAGCAAATATCTCTATATTTGATTTCAATTGATTTTTCTTGACGTGTGCTCTCCATTTTAGTTTAGCGTCGAGTGTCATACCGAGATATTTGGCCTCGTTCGCGTAAGGAATTCGTACTGCGTTGATAAACACCGGTGGATTCTCAATTTTCTTGAGAGTGAAGTTCACGTGGACAGACTTGTTTTCATTAAGCGCGATTCGCCAAGTCTTTGTCCAATTGTTAATCCGTATAAGGGCACGTTGCAACTTGGCAGTTGCTTCTTCGACTGTTTTAGCCGTTGCCAAAATGACAGTGTGATCAGCAAATGTAGCTAGGACAGTGTCGTCCGTTTGTGGTATATCGCGGGTAAAAAGCAAATATAGCAGAGGGCCAAGTACACTTCCTTGCGGCACCCCCGCCTTTATTGTCTTAAAAGTGGAATATTCGTTTCCGTGTCTTACACGGAAGAGTCGATCTTCCAGATATGAACCTAAAATACAAGACAATTGCTGGGGTAGGGCTTGTCGGAATTTATATTTTAGGCCTTCGTGCAATACCTTATCAAGGGCTTGCGAAACGTCAAGGAATGCGCTTGAACAGACTAACTTACACTCGATTGCTCGTTCAATTACATCGGTTATTCGATGCACTTGGTCAACTGTAGAGTGTTGGTTTTTAAAGCCAAATTGATGATCAGGCAAGAGGGAATTTGTGTCGGTAATTGGTTTAAGACGATTAAGAAGGATTAACTGGAAGAGCTTCAATGTAATCGGGAGAAGCGATATTGGTTTATATGACTTGAATTCAGTCAGCGGTTTACCGGGTTTCGGAACCATAATAACTTCGGCTACTTTCCACTGGTGCGATACATGCTCTAATCTTATGCTGACATTTATAAGATAGAGCAGCTTTAGCAAACCTTTTTTTCGACAACGCTTTAAGTATCTCTCCCTAAGTGTAGCCTTTTCTACTGGAAAGTTTGTCGTCACGTCTAGCGTATTGACAGTCTCTGGAAGCACTTCCCCGTCGAATGGGGACGGTCGGCGAAAACATTAGCTTTTTCCTTATCTTCTTTCGCCAAGTCATCCTGGTTCCGTGTATTTGGGGCTTTCGAACACTTTTAACGGCTCTCCATATGGAGTAGTTGGTATCCTTTGTCGCTGTGAGTCTTTCAAGGTAGTTATTAATACCTTGATTATTGAAGTCCTTGATCGATTTTCTCAACAAGTTGCAGAGCCTATTGAAGGACGTTTGATTTTGTGGTGCCCGGGCTTCATGCCACTTTTCCGCGCTCTTCGTTTCTTCCTTATCATTTCTCTGATTTCCGGTGGGAAACGTTCAACTTCTTTTTTAAGTTGATACGGCATTCTTAGTGCTTCTTTCAACTCAGTATTGTCTACAACGTCTATTCGGAAATCTTCCCAGTGAGTTTTGCTGTTAGTTAGTCTGGGTGGTCTTTGTTTCTTAACCAAGGATTCGCACAGTGAGAGGATAACTGGAGAATAAGCGGACGTAACTAGCGTTTACTCCTTTTGCGATAAAGAAGTCTATTAGATCGGGTGTTTTGGCGACATCCGATTTCATCAATAATATGAAAAAAATAAATGTCTCAGGACTCGTTGTATTATAGTGGGGTGAAAAGTAACCCCCTTGGTTTTAAATGGTTTTTTTTATTTTATTCAATATAGTCCCCTTTTAGTTTGATACACTTATTCTAGCGATTTTCCAACTTCTTGATCCCGTCCGAAAAGTAATTTTCTGGAAGGTCTGTAAAAAACTCCTCCGTGGCGTCGATGATTTCCTCGCGTGAGCTGAATTTTTATTGATGAGCCATCCTTTGAGGTTTGGGAAGAGATAATAGTCCGAAGGAGCCAAATCGGGCGAATACGGTGGATGCGATAGCAATTGGAGCCGTACGTCATAGATCTTATCCGTGGCTGCGATGCTCTTGTGCGCTGGTGCATTGTCTTGCAAAAACAAATTTTTTTTTTCGCTTCATGTGAGGTTGTTTTGCAGCGATTCCGCTCCAATAATCTACAGTAATACTTGCTGTTGAGGGTTTTTCCTCTTTCGAGGTAGTCCACAAAGATTATGCCGTGGCAATCCCAGAAAACCGACGCCATAACCTTTCCGACCCATCGAGCCTCCCTCGGCCACTTCGGAGCAATCGTGCCGGCTTCAGTCCATTGCCTAGCACTCACTTTGTTCTCTGGTGTTCAACAGTTATCAATCGACGCCAAAAGTCCGCTCGATTCCACATCAACAAGTCCAAACACTCTTTCGAAGTGCTCTCGAGTTCGTGTTTTTTGGTCAGGAGTGAGTATGCGCGGCACCCAGCGGCGGGATAACTTTTTCATATGCAAAATATTGCCCAAAATATGGCGTGTGCGCTCAGTACTAATTTTTGTGTTATCTGCTAGCTCGCGCACCTTCACTTTCCAGTCAGCCAACACCATTTCATTTATTTTTTTGACATTGTCCTCTGTAACCGCATCGGAGGGTTGATCGGTAGTGAAGTTGCGGCCACCAAGAAACTCTCGAAACCAATATTTGACGGTGTAATCTGACGGAGTATTAGCCCCATAATGTTTATCCAACTTTTCTTTTGTTTCCTTCACCGTTTTGCCTCTCAAAAAATAATGTTTTATGAGAAAACGAAAATCGTTTTTTTCCATACTCAAGATGATGCCAAACACGTCGACAATAATCAGCTGTCAAAACAAAACTAAAGACAGTATCGCAATGAAATTTGGCATGTCTGCTAAATATGAACGGACTTCAAGGCACCATAACCATTTTGCGGTAGCAGCGCATTCTGGCTGTCAAAGAGGTTACTTTTAACCCCACCTAGTAAAGGCGATAAAAAAGTGAGACACATACCACATTTTGCAATTGTCCAAACCTCTCACAGGTATCAGACTTTTGAACAGAGTCGGATCCCTTTAAGGCCAACCACAATGGACTTTGACGACCTTAAGCCAGCTTGATGAAATGCATCATTGCCTGTACATATGATAGTATTGCATGACCATAATGGGATTTTGCTCGGTCTCATCAACAATATGAAAAAAGTCTCAGGACTGTATTATAATGAAGATTCGAAGATGCAATTTTTAATTACGATTTTGAGACATTTCATAAGATTTCTTCAATGTCTTCAACTCTGACAAAAAGGAGAGATACCGTTGTGCGTTGGTTTTAAAGTGTTAAAGGCAAGTTATAGTGAGTTGTACGGCTTAGGAAAGAATCACACGAAAAACCGATACAACAAAGTGAATTAGGAGACGTGTTCTAGGATGTAGGATGTAGAATGCCCATGTAATACTGGTAATACTGGCATCACCTATGGCTGATTTTGAATCCTACCAGCAAGCGCAAAGAGATTCATTTTCAATAGGCTTTTTTTGACAGATAGAGCGTGATTCCTATCAAACTGCAGTATTATTTGGCAAGTCATCATGGAAAGACTCACACCACAACAGCGTCTGCAAATTGTTCAGCTGTATTTCGAAAATCAGCGTTTCTGTGAGAAATGTTTTTCGTTCGATTCGAGGAACTTACGGTGCGCATAATCGACCTAATGAAACCACTTTTGCCAATACCATCCCCGAATTTGAGTCCCATAAGTGGATGATACTCGACCGATTAGACCACATCTAGCAAGTAGTGAAGAGACTATAGCAGCTGTAGCTGAGAATGTACGCGAAGACCGTGATGAATCGATTTTGTCGTTCTCAGCAGCTTGGCTTGGCGTATTTGACAACTTGGCGTATTTTACGTGAGGATCTCGACCTAAAAGTGTACAAAATTCAACTTATGCAAGAATTGAAGCCAGGAGACTTGAATTTGCTTCATATTTTCAGTGAATGGACTCGGGAAAAACTCAATGAAAATCGTGAAATTTTGTTCAGTGAGGATGCCCATTTCTGTCTCAATAAATACGTTAATAAACCAAATTGCCGTATTTGGGCTGATGAGCAATCCGAAGAGTACCAAGAGCTACCATCACATCCATTAGAAACAACAGTGTGGTGTGGTTTATGGGCTGGTGAAATCATTGGTACATATTTCTTTAAAAATGAGGCAAATCAGAATGTTACTGTCAATGGTAACCGTTATCGCGCTATGTTAACGTACTATTTGCTTCCTGAAGTTTAAGGACATGGTCTCGGTTAGCTCTGGTTTCAACAATACGACGCTACAAGCCATAAAGCCCATGAAACAATGGACCTGTTGAGATATCATTTTGGTGAGCAATTATTTCACGTTTTGCTTCGGTAAATTGGCGGCCTAGATCTTGCGATATCACACCTTTGGACTATTTTTGCTGGGGATATGTAAAGTCTCAGGTCTTCAGGAATAAGCCAGCTACGATTGATGCTTTGGAAGCCAACATTACTCGAGTTATCTACCAGACACCAGTCGCTTTGCTCGAACAAGTCGCCGAAAATTGTGGGTAACATTTACATAATATCATTTTCAAGAAGTAAATGCCATGAATTGTTCTGACCTGGTCAGATGGAGTGACATTTTTCTTACATCGCTTAACGAGACATAGACATGTCGTAGAATTTTTTGACGACATCGAATATGTGGTCATTCCAACGAAAATTGTTACTGACACACATACCGAGAAAAGAAAGTTTTTCTGTTTCGACAATGCAATTGCCATTCATGGATAATGACTAAGCATTGTTTGCCCGTTCTTAAAGAAGTTTATGCATCCCTGCAAAGCTTATTCGACTATGAAGGATAACGATGGAGAACACACGTTCTCAAACGAATAAATGCGTTATTATGCGAATTAACATACAATAGTTTTTGAAAGAACTGTACAGGACTTACGATCCAAGGTATTCGCACATACAGACGATATTGAGATGATGGGAAAGCATCAGCGAGCTATCATAGAAGGCTTCAAGGTCAACAAAAGAAGAACAAAGTATATTTTGCCAACAAATAGGAGCACACCACATCGATGCCTATGATAAAACGCCACAATAAGTAGCTACAGCTTTGAGGTAGTAAGGGACTTTTTCCACCTCGGCTTCACTATCAGCTACAAAACGACACTAACGCAGAAATCATGCGAAAACCCTCACGAAGAGTAAAGTCCACAACGGCTTTATAAAAGACCGAGAACATCCTAATTTTGCTTTACCGCGCAGAAGAGTGAACACTGACGAAAGCGGATAAAAATGTTATCGGACGCTTTGAGAGATAAGATCTTTGGGTAGTTTTTTGGCCCATTGGGATCAATAGCTTACCTTATACTATGAAAACCAGCCTATCCGACCGGAGAGACAACTCGACTGAGGATGGCCACACCTAATAAATAGTTTTTCTGTAGCTTCATTGTCGGAACAGGAGATACATTGATAATCTCTTAAACTCGACATGACTCGAAGGCCTTGGATACACCATATTCTTTCACCATCGGCCTATTAGCGAACTTTTAATGATTTGGTTACCGCGAAGAATTCTTATATCTGATCTACTCAAAACGACACCTCCGTCGTCCTCTGTGCCTATTATTCACAGGACAAGTCTCTTAAAGCTTGCATTGCCGTTTTAGCAGTCAGCGTTAAGGCTTACTGCGTTTCCATTTATCTGTTTAGAAAAGTTGAGCTTCTAAACGAATGCTCAACCATTCTTGATTTGTTTCAATGCCTTTACTTGTAAGAGAGCTTATGGTCAATATACGATCATCACCATCCATCAAATATGTCCGAACATTAACGGAAATAACCGGAAATTGCTAAAAATCATGTCCTGTTGGAGACCCTGACAGTACTTCATGTAGTAAAGGATGGCTATGAGGTAAAAATCAGATTTGGCCATTTAGACACTGCTTTAAGCAGCAACTTTTTGTAGGAAAGCAAAATACTCTGTTAGATATGGTCTATCAAATTTCAAGTCCAACGTCTCAGTTTATTCTACTAATGGTATCTGCTTCAGTCAAAAGTCTTCATCTTGAGAATATAAAAAGAATATCGTATCCATTCAGAAGGATTATAGGTTGTGTTTTAAGGTGACGTGCTTAATATGAATTCAAATCACAAAATCTCCTCATCAAATCTCTAGCTGATCCCCTACGGCTACAAATTATTATCTCACATGGATCCTAGGCGTGTGTGCATTTACAATACGTCCATTTCAAAATCAAATATGTATACCAATCCGATTCAAATGCAATCATCCCTTGAGAAACAGAACTGCTGTCACATGTTATGAAACCATGCTGTCTCTGACCACACATTTCAACTGTCCAAAAATCGCTCCAATCCAAGGGCGGTTGCAGTTGCAAAGCTGTCATTTTCAAAATCGAATTCGTATGCGATTTTGGAATTTAAATTGGATTTCCAAAATTTCGTTTGCAACGGACCTATAACAAATGGATTTTCTGGATTAACTTCACTTGCACTGCAGCCACACGCTGATTTTGTGGAATGAAGATTTCAAATCAAAATTCCCAATATCAACCCCAGAAGACAAAATGCTAATTTCTGTGGCTCAGAACTTTTTTATCTGTCAACTGACGGAGGAAAGCTTAATCGCCTTCGCAATACTTTATGCAGTCACCTTTATTTTATTTTCTCGTATCAGTGGTTCCAATTGTCTCAGAAGAATAATTTCCATGATAATTCCTGGTAACAACCCATAAAACCGAATGATAAATGGCCAGCACAACAGATTTCAGATAGATACTCGTAGATTCGGACCGAGTAAATCGATTGGGCGTTTAGAGGAATTTATGTGAATGCGTGGTAGTAATGTTTCAAGGATTTGAAAAAGACTTTTGCTTTGGAATTGAATTGAAACATTCAAGAGGCTTATTTGAGTTGATATTTGGAGAGATGAGGTGCTATGACCTCAGAATGCTCTTCAGGTTTAACAGATGTGCTGTAACTGAACAAATACACCCTTCAGGAATGTTCTTAAAATTTGGGAAGTAACCTTGTATAAAGAAAGAAGTGAAGAGCAACTTTCTAGGATATGTTATTAGCTCCTTAAAAAATACAAGTCACGTTTTGTAGCAAGTGAGGTCATTAATCATTGAAGAATGTTCGAAGCTTACAGATGACTGTAGTCGGAGTAGCAGTCGATGGGTTGTCATTGGAACACATGTAAGATATTGAGGACAATTACAAGACCTTCTCCGCCAAGTTGAAGTAGAGGAGTTTTGATTTATTTCCGAAGAAGGAATGAAGAAATATTCATTTGTTAACAAGCAAAGAGTCCATTGGGGTTTTATGTTAGTCATTTTTTTGTTTGAACTCTTTTAGTTGTTCTAAAATGAGGTCAGTTAGTTGTAGCAGAAATGTACAAATTGAATTTGAATTGTAAGTCGTACACCGTTGTACTGCACAGTAGAGAAATTGAGTACAAACAAGGCCAACGAAATTATGTATGAACCAAACTGAGAAGGAATCTTATTATAAATGAATGTGATTCTGCTTCCATAAATCTCCATATGAGAGGACGACACAATTTAGAAGCAAAACTAATGCAAAATATAAGAGACAGACAATGAAAAAATAGCAGACTGGATACGACAATTTAACTTGGATACAACACTTTCGAAATAAATTATATTACCTCCTTCGGGTTAGGGGTTAAAATTTACCCGAGGTAGGCTTGTCTGTCGTAAGAGGCGACTACAGTCCAAATTTTTAAACTTTTTGAAAAAAAAGTTAAACAAGACTGCAATGGGCAATGCACAAAACTAACAATATAACTAGCCCAAGTGGTATGGCAGGTAAACTGTTGCATCCACCTTCTTAAGATTGTCGGCTCCATGGATTCTAGGGAAAACCATTTATTGCTAAAAGATTACCCTTTCGTAAGCAGTCGTAAAATGGTAAGAACCCCTTCATTCCACCAACAGGAAGTATCAATTTCGGAAGCTTGTTACAAAAAAATCCTGTGAAGAACTAAGCAACTCAGTGAAAAGCTGACAAGCGAAATTGATAAATTAAGGTTTGAGTTGCAGCTACTTAAAGAACAGGTCAGCAAAAACTGTCGTGTGTTCTACGGATAAAGAAGAGAGATAGAACCAAAATGAAAAGTGAGCATGTCTTCGGAGCTTTCACCACCAAAAGTAAACCAGAAAAGTCCAGAAAAGATTAAAAACAAAGAAACCAAGCCAGCCAACTGCTGAGGCTGCATAAAAACTGGATAAAGCTAAAGAAAATGTACATAACATACTCGTAAGTTCCACAACCGGTTTACAATAAAACGTATGCACAGGTAACGTCGAGCAACGTTGTCAAAAAAGTCGAAACCCCAAATCTTCCAGCAATGACATGAAGGACTCAGTATCCTTCAAATGATTGCGCACAACGATGGCGAAAGAGAATCAGGAAGGAAAGGAAGAGATGTACCAATGAACGCTATTTTTAAATGTTTGAAGGTTATAATGACTAGAAAATAGAGAGCTCGGCAAGGCAATCGACAAGCGGGTTATTCGGCTTAGGAACTAATCACAGAGCACGTCCGAAAATGGGCTTTGGGGTATACTGAGGAGCATTCATAGCGAGGTGCGTGTTAAGATTAAAAATTTAAAAGGCCGGAATGTTGCTGGCGATTTCTATGGAACACTGGTGGTGGAAATATGAATATCTTATATAGTGAGACCAGATCAGATGGGGCGAAATATCTCTTACATTGCTCGAGGAAACCTAGATATCTCGTAGCATTTTTGACGGCATCGAATAGGTATTTGGTCATTCAAACGTTATCTGTCCTTGACAAGCATACTGAGAATGGAAAGTGTTACGGTTTCAGACAGCATTGCATTTTTGAAGCATAAATTCAACTCTGTTGTAGGTATCCGTTCTACAGACGAAGAGCAGGGAAGTGTATTCAGAAATGAATATGAAAAGCTGAGAGTACTGCCGTCAGCAAAGGAATATATTGAATTAGAAGTAGCAAACAAGAGATCACTGATGAAAATTAAAAAAAGAACGGAGACAGAACGGAGCCCTGGGGCACATCAGCGTTTATTTTGTGAATATCAGACTTTAAACTATCTAAAAGAACTTGAATTGAACGTTCCGAAAAGAAGTCTCTTATGCATTGAAGAGGGAGCCGTCGATCCTAAATGCACGCATTTTTAACAAGAGCCTGGTGCCTTAGGAATATCTAGTGCAACCGTCTTACCTTCACCAGATTGATGTATGCTTTCGTTCCACTTGTCAGTGAGACATGCCATCAAATCACCATTGGACGTGTTGCTACGAAAACCGTACTGCCGGTCATTCAGAAGTTTTCGTATTTAGAGATATCTCAAGAGCTGAAGGTTTATCAGCGTTTCCATGACCCTCATAAAAAGGGACGTAAGTGCAATGGGTTTGTAGGATGAGAGAGAAGAAGATTCGCCTTTTTTTAGGGACGGGGTGGACAAATGTTGTTTTCCATCTGCTCAAAAAGAATCCTAAAGAGTAGGATTGATGGAAAAGCTTATTCAGTGATTTGGTCAGCATGAAAGAAGAAGGGAAATATATAATCTGGACCAGGAGATTTGTGTATATTGAGATCTTTAAGTATTCTTACTGCTACAAGAGTACGAAAGTGGATTCGTTCCATTGAAGATTCGACGCACTCAAGTATAGGTGGGGACAAAGCACAGTCTGGAAGTGTTGAGCTAGCCGCAAAACAGATTGGCCTTGTCCAAGCTGACAGCTGGAATGTTACTATAAATGAGTGTTAGGATGGAGGATGAGGTAGAATTTCTAATATTTTTGACGAACGACTAAGAATGTTTACTATTTTGCTTCGGGTTTTGGTCGTTGCAGACATTCCTGGTTCGTTTGAACTTGTTTTGGTTTTCCTCTGTCGGGTTGGTCTTGTAATACATTTCTCTTACCCTGACAGCCTCTCGATTCATACCATGCCATTTGTTCTGGTTTAATACTCTTCATCCGATGAGGCATAAATCATCTCATTCCATGGAGAATGATATCTGCAATCATAACAGCAGCGACATCCACGTCGTTATGAAGACCACATAACGACCAGTTAAAATCCCCAAAGAAGCTGTTAAGTCCGGTCCAATTGGCTTTCTCGTATTGCAATCTTGTATACGGTTCTTTAGAAATCTTTCTCTAACTGTGTTTTTGATGTACCAGAAATAAGTTGTATGACACAATGGTTCGACGAGCCTAGAGGCACACTGACCTTGTATTTGTAATGGTGAGAACTAAAAAACAAGTAAAAAGGTTTTGTTGGTATGACAATCAATATCCAGTATTTGTGTGAGCTCATTTAAAAGCTGCGTTAATTCATTTTCTGCAGAGAAGATTTTTATATCCAAGCTACCAAAAATACTGAAGAGCTAACATGATCATCAGTAGCTTGTCCCCGATATTAAATTCACCGAGTGCAATTTTTACGTCGTACTTAGGTCACTATTCTACTTTTAGGTTGATGTTAGTGAATTTAGATCTGATATAGACTTTTCCAAATTACTCGCTCATAGGCCTTACATGAATGACTTTATCGTTTAGTCTGTTCCAATAATAAACAAACCAACATCCAGAGCATAGCGCTTGAATACAATCGCTCCATTATATGTATATCGCAGTTTCTGTTTGTCTTCTTGTCTGGTCCATCGCATCGCATCGATGTGTTAGCAAGGTGTTGAGGATAACCTCACATTCCAGATGCATCACAGTAATTACTCCTTCGCATTGGATTGTGGTGCCTAAGGCTGTGTTAATATTTACGTGGATCGATATCGGCGTAAAACGCTCACCGTGTATCCTATCACTTTTTTCGAAGACCTGCCTATTAAAACTTCTTATTGCAGCTCAAGCAGGTGGCCCCTACCAAGGTGGTGCAATTCTGAAATTTCAACTGTAGTTATTCAGTTGGTACCGCGAGGATTTAATGAATTAATTTTGCCAACCAAAATTATAATTTGTACAAAACTGAAACGGAAAGGATAATGCATCTCCGTTACATATTTTAATAAAAAAACAAGCAGGCAAGGAGCATACGAGTACAAATCTACGATAGTGACTGCAAAATATATTGAGGAAAAGTATGCAAAAACTTATTTGGTAACGTTCCCTAAGCTTCAAAAATACTTACAATTTCCAAACACTTTCAAGTCCTTTCAAAATTAGATACAAGTACACGTACATCTACGCAATACATCTCTCTTGGAGTTAATGCAGATTGCCCACAGTTACATCATATACATCCTTGTAAATTCGATTTACTCCAGCATGTGTATTATCCTTCCTGTACCATCAGGGCATTAATTAAATTCTCGATCTATCTGCGGGAGTACACCGACAATAACTCATCTCGACTAAGATCATCAATAGTTTACGAATCCATTTCATATGCAACTCGACATACAGGCATCAAAAATCGATTACTCTTCAATTATCGGAGTACGAGAGTATACTGAGAGAAGACTATTCCGTCCTATGGATAATCCACATCCTAATGACATGCAGTCGTACGAAGTAATTAAATCTGAAGTGGATAAATTGCTGCCGGAGCCTTAGATGAATTTCGTAGATTTATGATAATCGTCTGCATTTACGGATGGATAAGTGTCACTTGGGTGTTTTGGATATTTCTATTCAACAAACTGGAGGATTTTTATTTGAAGAGGAATAAATGTTATGGACCTTACTAAAGGATAAATGTACAACATCGTCGTAAATTTATTCACAACGTCAAACATATAGATATTTGTATCGGAACATTTGCTTTCATATAAACACTGTTTCACTTGAATGAGTGTGATGAAAAAAGGATTCGTTTCGGGACGATGTGCACCATTTAATTTTTATTGTATCAAAAAATGTTCTTTTTCGAATGACCTATAAGAAAATTTATGTCACATCTATCTGAAATAGATTGGATGCTTTAAATTCAATCAAAAATTCCTTTTCGTCCGCAGACGTAAGCGTATTTATGTGTATACCTATTGATTTGCGCACATATTAAAGAGGAGTGTCATAAACTTGTCTATAAACCTGACAGTGTCTCTAGTTTTGGATATTTGAGGACTTTCCTCATCGAGCACTTTTCTAATTGTGCAAGGTGAACGTTCAGTGCCGACGCAAGATTTAGTTGTCGCAACCATTAGCTGTATAAGTTCATTAAACATTTTGATTTCCAAAAGAGGGAACCTATCATATGAGGCAATCATATCCTGGATTTTAAACTATTGCATCACTTAATTATTAACAAAGGCAGGGTCAACAGACTGTCAGAGGCTTCCATTTAAATTTAAAATCGGATGCGAAGCCTCAACATTGTGGAAGAGGACGAAATAATCACAATACCCGATGAAACTGATAGCCAAACTCCTTAAAACGACAAATCAGCGATGCTGAACTCACCTTGGAAACTGATGACTTACATTTTGTATATACGGAAACCTTTAGTTTTACTCTCTACGTCCTATCAGGACTTATTTTGGGAAAAATCTAAACCAGTGCAGAAATTTTGTTAGATACCAACCGCTAGCTGCATGAGCTTTCACGAATGTAATGCTGGGGTATTTGTTGTGGACGATAACCTTAAGCTTTACTAATCGTAAGAGGCGGAGATATACCCAATTCTGGTGACAAAAACCTAATTTAGAAGAATCTGCTTGCATATGTAGAAATAGCTACGCTGTGGTTATAGTTTTGCTTAAACCCTCTCATGGCTTCCAAGCTATGCAGAGAAAAAAAGACTTCTCTAGACGCAATCGAAAGGCTGAATTCAATCAGTCTTTTTTGGGTCCCATGTCAAAATGGGATCACGGGAAATGAAATCTCCGATAAGCTTGCTATATAAAGTTTAAAGGAGAGTTTAACATGACTCGAAAGGCTGAATTCAATCAGTCTTTTTTGGGTCCCATGTCAAAATGGGATCACGGGAAATGAAATCTCCGATAAGCTTGCTATATAAAGTTTAAAGGAGAGTTTAACATGACTCGAACTGGCGTTCGAGGATAGTTCTTCCTTTGATAGATGGATTTCCTATGAGCATAACGCAGATTACATGACTATTCAAGTTGCCAACTTCTCTTAGAGGTCAGCGACATCCTTGATGTCTCTCAGTAGGAAAATTTGTAAACTTTTTCCTCGTGTCGTGACGTATACTAGACATAAATGGTACAATATACTGCTAAGCTTTCTGTGAGAGTAATAATGACACTGCGGGGCACTATGTATATGAGAGTTTTGCCTGTGCTCACACCAGGCTGCAGATATTCTGCACTGGCGGTACTGGTACGGTAGTCACACATATTTCTAAAAAAAAAAAACAAAAAAGTCCAGAAAAAGGAACACTCGTATAACTTTTTCTTTATCTGACTAATTTTTTTCCACAGAACAAATCATTTAGATTTGAAGGAAGAAAATCCCTCGGTCGAGCTGAGAGGGTGGAATTGCACATTGGCTGACGGTTTGTGCACCCCTATATCTGAAAATTCTTTCCTCTGATTCATTAAATATTATAAAATCATTGGACAGCTTTAAGCATCAGGATTTTCTGTTAAAAATATTTTTATCGAGGTCGAAACTCGAATGAATAAAGAAGCTACATTTTGGAGCGCTAAATTCTACTACCATATATACTGTTTTCTAATAACGACTTGATAACTTTTGAGATATTTCAAAAACTTTGTTTTTGGCTTGAAGTACAATCAAAACATTTATGAATGCAACTTGACTTCGTTCATATGGCAACCGCGTGCACGTTTGCAGCGGTCGATTCGTTGGACCCAATTTTCAACGACTCGGCCATACATTTCGGCCGAAACGGCCGCTATTTCGCGTTCAATGTTGGCTCTGAGCTCTTCCCACGTCGTCGGCGTATTGGCATAAGCCCCCTAGAAAATAGTCAAAAGGCGTTAAATCGCACGAATGAGGCGGCCAATCGACTATCCCATGTCTTGAGATAACACACTCACCATACTTACCCTTCAATAAGTCGATTGTAGCGTGTGCTGTGTGGCTTGTGGCACCATCCTGTTGAAACCACATGCCGTCCAAGTCTATATCTTCCAATTCGGGCCAAAAATAATCAGTGATCATGGCGCGATAACGCAGACCATTCACAGTAACGTGACGATCGTTATCGTCGACGAAAAAATATGGCCCAATAACGCAGCCGGCATGCAAACCGCACCAAACAGTTATTTTTTATTTTTGTGGATGAAGTGGTGATTCATGAAGCACATTGTGTTTGCACTCGACCGACATGCATATTTTGCTTATTGACGAACCCATTGAGCCAAAAATGAGCTTCGTTACTGAAGATGATTTTGCGACTCCGAATATCTGTTGAAAATTTTTATAATTTGCAGACATTGCTCGTTAGTGTACTTTACCACGATGAAAATGTTGAGCTTACTGATCAAATTGACAGTAACGGTTTGATGATTAGTGAAAGAGTGTGCTCACAAACTAAATTTAAAGTTGTCAAGTAATTATTGGAGAACCCTATATAAGCAAGCTTAAACAGACATAAAAGAGAATAAATTTGCTATAGAGCATAAAATATTTAAATAGCATAAAACTAATTGGTTATACCAGATAGTCAAAGAGAACAGATTCTAAGCTAGCGAAGTTCAAACCGAGAAGCCAGATTTTTACGAGTTTGAGAAACAATAGAGGCAAGGTAATCGATCGGAACGATAGAGAAAGTCTATTAAATAAACGAAGAGACAAAATATAATAAAAATTACGATATGCAGTAGTATGGAAGGGTGGAACAGATAGAGAACATGAAAAGTTTCCAAGCAGGTTAAAGTTAGAAAACAGTCGGAGGTTCCGATTACCAGTCTTTATAAAGAAGGTCTTCAGCACCTTAAAGCAGTATAGATGTCGAACGGAAAGAATTTTTAAGTCACAGAACAAAGGGTAAGTAAAATATCTCCTAGGTTTGCGGCATAATATTCGTAGGATATATTTCTGGATTATCAAAAGGGGTTGTATTTTATTCCCAGTAAGTAATACCATATTGTAATTTTGAATGAAAAATACCATAATAAATAATTGTTAACAATTTAGTAGAACAGATAATTCTCAAATAGAAGAAGTGCCTAAATGTGCAACGGAAATAGTTCTTCAAAGCTTCTGCATAATTAGAAGAGCTCATTCTTGAGTCTAAAGTAAGTCCCAGGTATTTGAATTCACTAACGATATCGATAGGGAAACATTTATCACTGCATATCAATCAAAAGAAGGAGATGATAAGCCAGACCAACAGTCACAATTTGCAAACAGAAATCTTTGATACTCTGGTGTGTGAAAGTAAATATTCAGACCCAGATCTGGATTAAACGACAAACTAATGTTTATAAAACCATATTCTAAGACTAAGGTCCCAATTTAAGTCGGAAACCAGATCTAGGCGACTATTTGAACCATATGAGAAACCTATATCATCCACAAAAGCCGCTGGAGTACCTTTGAAGTTAAGTGTAAAAATTGTATTTATGTAGATTAGAAAGAGAATCGGACCTAGGACAGATCTTTGGGGTACCCCTAAGTTGAGAATCATAAGATCACTCCTGATTTCAATTATTTTTACTATTTGTGATCTATTTTTTAGGTATAATCTAAGCCACTCTAACATAAAACAACGAAAACCTGTTTTTTCACGTTTATTCAGTAGAATAAGGTGATCAACCATACCAAACGCTTTGGTAATGTCAAAATACCAATGGTCTATACCATTAAGTCGGAAACTCTACACGCCTTGGAGGCAAACATTTGACGTCAAATTTGTGGAACATTTGCCGAGTTGTTTGGAAAGTCCATTTAAAATTTGGGCCAAATGATTTTGTGAAGAACAATTGAACTACTAAAGGGTGATTCATTGTTTGCTTTGATTTTCAATAGGCTTTGTTTTACAGATCATGCGTAAGTTTTACCAAACTGCTTTGTCAATTTTATTCAGTATTATTTGGCAAGTTATCATGAAAAGACGTATACGCTGTTATGTCTCCAAATTGTTCAGGTGTATTACGAAAATCAGCGTTCTATGAGAAATGTTTTTCGTGAGATTCGACCTACTGAAACCACTATTCCCAATACCATTTGCAGATTTGAGTCCCAGTTTACATTAATGGATAATAGACCTGTTAGACCACATCCAGCACGTAGTGAAGACACTTTAGCAGTTGTAGCTGAGAGTGTACGCGAAGACCGTGACGAATAGATTCGTCGTCATTCTTAACAACTTGGCTTAGCGTATTCGACAACTTGGCGTATTTTACGTGAGGATCTGAGCAAAAAAGAGTAAAAAATTACCGTCAATGGTAACCGTTATCATTTAATCATTTACAGACTGTGCTTCCTGAAATTCTAGCACATGATTTCGGTGAGCTTTGGTTTCAACAAGACGACGCTACGATCCATATAGCGCGTGAAACAATGGACTTATTGAGAAATCATTTTGGTGAGCACTTAACAATGTCGGCTGAAAAGTCAGTGCCGTTTTATAGTAAAATACAACATTTTTGCAAAATTCAAATTTATTTATCACTTTAGTTGCCTTCGAGGGCGATACACTGATTGAAACGATTTTTCAATCTTTCAATACCAGTTTTGTAGTACGATTTCGGTTTAGCCTCAAAATAGGCCTCTGTTTCGGCGATTACTTCTTCATCGGTCTTAAATCTCTTTCCGGTGAGCATTCTTTTGAGATCTGGGAACAGAAAATAGTCGCTGTGGGCCAAATCTGGAGAAAACGGTGGGTGGGTAAGCAATTCGTCGCCGAATTCATTCAATTTTGCCATCGTTTTCATAGACTTGTGACACGGTGCATTGTCTTGATGAAACAGCGCTTTCTTTTTCTTCAAATGCGGCCGTTTTTCTGCGATTTCGTCCTTCAAACGTTCCAACAACTCAATGTAATAGCCCCTCTTGGAGATAGTCGATGAAAATTACTCCATGTGTATTCCAAAATACGGATGCATAACCTTGCCAGCCGACTGTTGAGTTTTTGGTCGTTTTGGACGAGGTTCGTCGCCTGCTCGCCACTCAGCTGACTGCCGACTTGACTCTGGTGTGAAGTGGTGAAGCCAAGTTTCGTCCATTGTCACATACCGACGCAAAAATTCGGCTTTATTACTTTAAACACTCCTCTGAATCATCATCACGTTGTTTGAGCTTTCGCATGTCCAAATATTCGTGAATGATATATCCAACACGCTCTTTTGATATCTTCAAAGCCTCAGCTATCTCGATCAACTTCACTTTACTGTCATTCGTAATCATCTTGTGGACTTTTTTGAGGTTTTCATCTAAAACAGCCTCTTTTGGACGTCCATTGCGTGCATCATCTTCGGTGCTTGTATGACCACTTTTAAATTTTTCAATCCACTTGCGAATGGTTCGTTCGGCTGGTGCATAGTCCGGGTAACACTTATCAAGCCATTTCGTTGCATCGGCTGCATTTTTTTCTATCAAAAAAGAATGATAAATCAACACACGAAATTGCTTTAAATCCATTTTTTTCACAATAACAAAAGTTGCTTCACTCACAACGCTATATCTCGAGAACTTATCGTCCGACAACTGTCAACAACTGTATCTTTTGAAGGTTGGTACTAACTGAAAATGGTATGGATTGAATTCAAGTGGTGTCGTCTTTTCGTCTCGTCGGCCCATGTATTAATTTCATATTTTGCTACTATAAATTGGGCGCCTAGATCGTGCGATTTCACACCTTTGGACTATTTTTGCTGGGGATATGTAAAATTGCAGGTCTTCGAAAATAAGACTGCTACAATTGACGCTTTGTAAGCCATCATTACTCGTGTTATCCGCGAGATACCAGTCGCTATGCTCGAAGGAGCAGCCTAAAATTAGACTTGCTGAATGGACCACTTCAGACGTAGTCGTGGCAAACATTTATGTGTTAGCATTTTTAAGAAATAAATGCCATGAATTGTACTTTTAACAAATAGTAAAAATTTTAAGTTCACTTTCAAATTTATGTGTTTTATTTTACATTATAAATCCAACCTTACGATGAATCACCGTATATTTGCCATTTTTCACAACTTATGGTATAAATTTCATCTCACTTCAAAATATGATAAAAATTTCACTTTCAGTAAAACCAGAAATTTCAGAAGACCTATTTAAGAAAGTGCTGAATGCAGCTTAATTATTTTTTTCTATAACAACTTTAGATATACCATATTCTATCTGATTTATACTAAAATGAATGATTACATTCGTAATTAATCTGCGTCATTAGTTTTCGCATTGCTTTCAAACAACTCACGTGACTAATGAATCGTAAATAGAATCCTTAATGGATTTCACTTTAAAGCTTCCTCTGAATATGAGAAGATTTGCTCATTTTGTGTTATTACTTAAAAGACAGGAGCGCTCTGGGAAAGTAGTATTTCACCGCATCACTTGTGTAAAAGAAATTTCCTTGCCAGGGTGCCATGGTAACGAAATGCTGACTTGGAATCCTTGAAACCCTGACAGTAATTGATTGAGTTTTGACATTCTTTTCATGAACATTACCAAATTTATCGTACGGATATTACTTAAAGCTTTAACACATAAGTACTAGCACGTAAATCGACGTCTTGGAATAATTTTGGAAAATTCAAATATTTAAGTGTTTGGAATAAGTTTTGAATATTCTCTCAAATTTGCAATCAAATGGGTTTACTTGTGTCCTTGCTCTGTGCAGTATCTCTGAACAAAAAAGTTCAGAGATAGTTTCGTATAAAAAAATAAAAGTGCAGTAAACAGACAAAGGATTAGGAAATAGCATTCCGCCGAAGGATGAACGAGTGTATTGCTTTGTTATTCAAATTTTCAATATCCTGCTGTTGTTTCATGGAATTTAAGAGAAATGCAAATTTTCTCTGTATTCCTGTTGTTTCTGGTCCTCGTTAAAGTTGTAAAATCTTAAAATGAAAAGTCTTTACTTTTAGGAGAATTTATATTTGTATCTACTGGATGGATTTGTATAAGGATAATACTGTTTGATGCCAATATCTATCGAATTTATCTCATTTAAGGACCTAAATTGACGTCCGTATTCCGAGTAAAGAAAATCGCTATTATTCGTCCTATTCGACTAATGTGTGAAGTGCCATTTTTATTAGCTAAATCATATCTGGCCGTCAAAAGGTAGTGAAGCGATTTTATGAGAACACAGGCGTCCTCATACTAGTCTCTCACTATCAACTCCTACTCTCATATCCACGTTGGTGATAGCCGGGTGTCTAGCACTTCGACTGGAGATTGGGTACCCAACCCCTTTGGAAGGTCATTGGTTACAGCGGTCGAAAGAGGAGGGGAGTAGTGACTCTTCACTAAAGCACTTCCTCTTGTTTCCTAAATGGAATCAACGGTGGTTGAGTCAGGCTGAACTAAATAGTGACATCTCCATAAGAGCTGCTTCGACGCATTCGGATCCCAGGTCTATAGGGATCTCCAATACTACATCAGGGTATTGGAAAAGAGTTGGTGGCGGATGAACCTTTAATAAGCCAACGGCAGCGCTCGCATTCCGAAGTGGGTTACTGGAGCCCCTCGTCCTAGGGGTATAATATGGAACTGGTCCTCCAGGTTGAGGGTTGTGCGTCGGGGTAACTTCCCTACCACGGAAAAAAAAAATACATGTTATGAAACAACAACAAGCTTAGGAAAAGGAAGGATTTACTGTTGACGGCCTTGGAAAACGAAATAAGGGTCTGTTCAGTGTACTAACATTCCACGTGCAGCCGAACAACAACCGCCATCCAGGAAGTGCGATAGGCCAGTCAAAAAAACGGATGATAAACTATGATATATACCACGGCGATTGCTATAGAGAGCAGCGACAGCGCTCATTTGGATGTGGATTTGTCCCACGTGGCAGACTTAGATAAAAAGTTTGGAGTTATCATCACGTTAGTGAACGACTTATGACAATCCGCATTAAGGCAAAATTCTCTAACATAAGCCTCATATGCGCTCATGCTCCCAATGAAAAAAGGACGACGCTACCAAAGACAGTTTCTACGAGATCCTCGAAAAGACCTAAGAGCAATGCCCCAAGCACGACGTTAAGATCGTACTAGGCGACTTTAACGCTAGAATAGGCAGAAAGAACATCTTTGGTAGGAAAATTGGAATAAACAGCCTACATGTCAACAAGTCTGGCAACGGACTTAGGCTAATTGACTTTGCTGCGGGGCGAAATATTGTTAAAGCAAGCAACAGGTTTCTACATCTTAATATCCATAAGGGGACATGGCTGTCTTCGGATCACCAAACTGTCAGCCAAATCGATCACATTGCGATTGACGCAAGGCACGCTTCCAGTATTCTGGATGTCCGAACCTTACGAGGGTCCAATATAGATTCGGATCACTATCTTGTTACAGCCAAGGTAAGAATGCGGATATCCAACACACCCCAACAAAGAAATACTGTGAGAAAATATGATGTCGAAAAACTGCAATAGCAAGAGACGGCCAGAATCTTCGCCGATCACGTATCCTGATTTCTTTCGATCGGTCCTATCGCAGCAACAGCTAGTGCAGAAGACCAGTGGCAACACTGCCAGAAAGTTATCATCAAGGCCGCGACTGATGTGAACAATGTCGACTAGCAAACGCAGCAAAACAAGAAGCGTATAAAGCGGCGTTGCGAAAGAGGATTAGAGCTGCTCGCGAGCTCTACGAGCAAAAAAGACTGGAGGAATATTCGACCCTCAGAAAGAAAAAGAAAGAGCTCGAGAAATGTATGATCGAAAAAATTGAGAGATGCTACTCCATGAACAATGTACGGATTTTTTACCAAAAGGTAAAAAGAATGTGCCAGGGCTGAAAATCCCGGACAGAAACCTGTAGAGGTAATGGGGGAAACCTAATAGTAAAATCACAGTCGGTGCTGAGAATCTGGAAAAATTACTTCTGCAGACTCTATAATGGCGACGAAGACCAGAATCCCGCCTGACCAAAGCGAAGTACGGATCCAATATTCAAGCTAAAGAACAACAAAGCTGCGGACTCTGATGGTCTACTTTCAGGTCTACTTCGTCTAGCGGTCAACGAAGGCAAAACCAAGTACCATATATGCTGTCAACAAAAAGGGAACCCAACACCGTAGAATCGGACAAAACGTCACGATCGACAGCGATAACTTTGAGGCAATGAGGGACTTTGTCTAACTGTCTACCTCTGCTATTGTATAAATTCTGACAACAACATCTCAGAAGAATAATTCTTACCAACCGCTTTTTCTTTGGGCTAAGAAGGCAGTTGAGTAGTAGGGCCCTATCCCGAACCAATTAGAAGATTCTGTATAAGACCTTGATTATTCCAGTCCTGCTTTATGGCGCTGAAGCTTAGACGGTCACTTTGAGAGAAAGATTCTTCGTAAAATTTTTGGTCCCGTCTGCTTTTACCGGCTTTGGAGAAGAAGATTCACCGACGAACTATACGAGCTGTACAGCGACATCAACCTGGCCAAAAAACTGCGAGTCAGTTGTTTAAAATATCTAGGACATGTGGAGCGGATCGGAACAAATGCTCCGGCTCTTAGAGTCTTCGAGTCTAACCGGGAGGGACAATGCAGTAGAGGAAGACCTCGCCTTAAGTGGTGCGCATAAGTCGAAGGGGACCTCAAACGACTAAGAGTGCGCAACTGGAGGCTAAGGACCGGGCTATTTGGAGAGGCTTGTTAACTGAGGCCTCGGTTCACCCCGAACTAGGCTTCTTGTATTTGTGCTTGTTTGTATTATTCGGTGAAAAAATTGACCTCGAAATGGTCAATGACGGTTGGATAATCGGGAGCCTACCAAGTCTCGTTGCGAAAATTTAAATTAAACAAGTATTAGACGCAGAAATGCGTCACCCTTTAGCCAAGTTTGTTAGCCTTACGCAAACTCAACGACGTGACAATACCATGCGCATACAGAAGAAACAGTAGCTTCTATATCAGTCCGTTTATTTCACCTCCAAGTGTTAACCATCTGGTACTAGTCGATGTCCTTCCGGATTTGATTTGATAAACTTATTAGCACGTGCTGACCAGCAGACAAAAATAGCAGCATTATAAACGGGATAACGAATGAATTCTCAACAAACCAGATAAGATCTTATGCGGGCTTATCAGTACATATTTGAAGCTCAGGCCCATAACGATTTTCTAGACTTAATTAGGATCTTAAAAAAGAGATGGTGGCGGATGAGCCTTAAACGGCCCTCCAGGTTGAAAGTCAGCCATAGAACAAAAAAACTTATGTTACGAAGCAATAACAAGCCTCGGATACGGACAGATCTACTGTTCACAACACCTACAAACGAAGCAAGGGCAATGAACATCGGATTCCAACGTATAATGATAGGACTCTTAATAAGCCACTTGCCGGCAAACAATTAAATGAGGTTCTGAACTGCCACAAAGCAGATATTATCGCCATCCGAGAAATGCAATGGCCGGACAAAACGGAGACGAAAAACTGTGACATCTATTACGGCAATTGTTATCGACGGCAAAAGCATTGCATATTTGGATGTGGATTTGTTATTAGAGGGAGACTTAAGCAAGAAGGCTTGAATTTACGGTATGTGAACAAGCGCCTCATAACAATCCACAGAGGAGAAAGATAACGACACCAAGGATGCTGCTAGCTCTTGGACTAGATAAGCAGTGCCCTACTATGACATTAAAATTGTCCTCGGTGACTTTAGCGCAAAGCTAGGAAGTAGGGGTATCTTGGTAAGTACTGTCCACAAGTATATCCTGCATAATACCATTCCCGATAACGGATTCAGGCGGCGAGACGAAACATTGTCGTAGATAGCACGTGGTTCCTACATCTCTATATTCATAAGGAACTTGGAGATTTTCTATCAATCAACTGCCAGCCAGATTGACCACATTGCGATCGATATAAGGCATTCCTCCAGTATTATGAATACTGAACGAACTTTTCGATGGGTCAACATCGCCCCGGACCATTACTTTGTTGTACCCAAGCTACGGTTGCGGATATCATGAACATCGCAAAAAGAAGCTTATACTGTGAGGAAATTTCACGTTGGACTGCTGCTATCGCGAGAGATCGCCAAACTATTTTTCGATTGAGTCTTTCCTAATCTCTTAAGAGGTTCTACGCCACCAGCATCAAGAAGACCCGTGGTAGCATTGCTAAAAACGCGTCAGATGCCACCTCTAATGTGCTGGGTTGCACTCTGACAAGAGTTGCTCAGAAGCTCTAGGAGTAGAAAAGGAGGGACAAACATCAATGTACAACGGGAATAACTACAGATTTTCAGTTAAAGTTTATATACCACAGGGTAGTGTACAAGGTCTATTTTCTATTTTTTGCGAAAAGATGTGATAGACCTTCTGGAAATTTTTACTATTGAAATCAAAAAACGATCCCTCTCGAGCTGTCTTCAGTGCTGTACTGATAGTTGGCTGTGGTCCACTTCTACTTGCGTCAATCAACTTAGATGCAGCAATGCTCTATTCTCCGGCCCTTGAATTAGACTCGAAATCTTCTAGGGATGGAGCTTTCGCTCAACATGACCAAAAATTTTCAGACGTTGTCTAGACCGATGGCGTTCTACAAGCATAGTTCGTGGTTAAACCTCATCTTTCTCTACTTCTCAATACCATTGAGATCGCATATCATGCGCAGAATCATTCCCTTGAAAGGCCCAAGGTCTTCTTTGACCTTGTCACTGAAGATGATTTTGCTATGAAATTTATCAAGGTCGCTTCAAATGGTCCACCGGCTTCAATTCTTGAGACAGCTGATCTTGTATGGGTGTAAACCAAGATCCTTACGCAAAATACGCCATAATGTGGTCTGAGCTATGCCCAATTCTTGAGTACGCCGTGGAATTGACTGATTTGGATCGTTTGCTACGGACATCCGAACGGCAGCCATATTTTCGACACTTCGACCAACCCGTTGTCTTACTGACACGGCAACATCACGCAACGAATGTGTAGACTCAAATTTTTGCACTAAACTTGTTATTGCCTATCTACTAGGGTGAGAATAACGACCGAAAATTGGAGTTAATGCTCTTAAAGTTGCAGTCACCGACTCCTAATATCTGTAGAAAATTTTTACAATTTGCAGATGTTGTTCGTTAGTGTACTTTACCATAATGAAAATATTGAGTTTACTGAATGAATTGACAGTAACAGTTTGATGACTAGTGAAAGAGTGCGTACACAAACTAAATTCAAAGTTGTCAAGTCCCTATTGGAAAACCCGGGATAGAAACATTTGACATTTCATGTTTAAAAGCCTAGATCTCCGTTTGTATAATTATTGAAGGTAGAGTTTCAAAGTTGCTTTCTATATGAGCACACAAATTATCAAAATTTTTTCTTATGCTTCTTACATTTTGATGCACAATTGTAAAGTCTAAGTTAGTGTTAGAGAAAAAAGAACCAAATAAATATCATTACAAACATTCACACAATTTGGATCACAGGGGTCATTTAAGTTACTTAACGTAGTTTTGAAGATCTTCCAATGTTTTAATATGCTTCACCTCGGATCCACTTGTCTGTCACATTATAATTTTTTTGCGTCACACCCAAAGAACCTCATATTTAAAGTGCTTTTTTGCTTGTTTAGCTTCCTTTAAAAGATATTTCAACGTACCAAGTAGCCAATCATTGATATAAATATTCCCTTTAGCAGAAGGAAAAATTAAGTTCGCTTTGATGGGCTTTCTATTTGCATACATCTTTGTTAGAATTTTCTCCCTCATACTTGTTCTGAGCGTCTTCAACACCAAAACATTAGCTTCAGCAATTCCGTTTAGCATATTTTTTTTCCTGTAACATAGGTCAATGTCCTCACTGGTTAGTTGAACACCTAGACCTACTTTAATTATTTCAACAGCTGTATCAATGACGCATTCGTTTTCTACAACAGGAACATTACGCAGCTCTAAATGATTTGCGTGAATAAAAGATTTTGTACTGCTGAGGCGTTCCTTGCATTGATCTTGCTGTAATTTCAGTTTTGAATTTTCTTCTTCGCAATTGTAGCAGACTCTTCCAGAGCAGTGAGACGTATATTCATTGCATCAAGTGTAGTTACGATTGTGGAGAAGGCTCTCTTCAACTCAATGATTTGGTCGTAGACTTCTTGTAAGGTGATACTAGTGGGAGTTGTGGCGGGGAAGGTTGTGGAGCAGCAGTCATTTGTTGGTGTCAAAGTATCATTCCTTCTTTTTTGGGTGCATAAAGTACAAATCCAAGCTTTCTTTGTTTTTGTCAGATACTCAAGATCAGCTTGCTTTAGCATACTCTGCACTCAACGTAACGCAAGAAGTTACTACGTTCACTACATTTGATTTTGCTAGAGTCTCTTACAATTTTACACTTGCACACTAAACAACTTGACATTTTCGTCTTCACTCTTTCACGGCTAAACTAAACGTCCCCATAACTTTCATCTCTTTGAGTAGCTGTATGTTAATGAATCCATTTTTCATCTTTTTGAATTCTTTTTTGCCGCTGGAGCAGTTGTTCACTGGCCAAAAAAAAAAAAAAACGACGCTCAACGTCCCTTTGCTTCAAATCATAACCTGAAGGACTATCTGAATTCTTGAAGCAATCCCAACCAACATAGAAAACATTAAATAAATTTTACGAAAAATAGATCAAAGTAACATCTGAGAAACAATTGGAATACTTGTACATTCTCGATTTCAATTTGACCCTTACAAATGCTTCAACCAAAAATGTTTTTTCAGGAAAATCCTTAAAAAGGAAATTATCGTATTTCCTCTCAAAAACACGAATTCTCGTAAGCCTCAGTGTTAATCGCCTACGCATTTTCGCTTTATGAGGCCCTTGGCATCAGGCTGTCATCTTCTAACAAACATGACAGGAGAGTTACTCGTATTTTTGGTTTTGGTTTCAATAGCTCTTCAGTTGCGCTTTTCATCTTTACATCCAGATTTGAATTTTTTAAAAGAGAATTCTTCTTTCAAAAAACGCAAAGGATTCTTCTCGTGTTTATAGAATGAAAATGAAGATGTCCTTGTACGAGTATACGCAATATTTATCCTGATTCTAAGAAATTCTTGTTGAGTCATTTTTGATATATCTAAGTCTGTTTGATGTTTTTTTTTTTTTTTTTTTTTTTATCAAGGAAGACGCTTCGTAAGTAAACAAAATCGTCACATGAGTTACGAGTTACGAGTGGTTCAAACATCAAATCACATTTAGTGAAAGTATCACTGACACGCGATGTAAATTTTGTTTTGAAAAATTTTTTTCAAACTAAAAATTCTAGGATCATTAAGAAGGAGCTCTGAATCAGCTCGTGTTGAACAAATGACTAATTGACAAAAGGAACTTGGAATAAACAAAAAAAAAAAAAAAAAAAAAAAAAAAATTCATGACGACGAAAACGAACGGAAAAATAAGAAAACAAAATGAAAAGGGTTCCAAGAACGGGAATTCTATTGCTTTATGTGGCTGAAGGGGGATTTCTTTTTTCTTTTTCTTTTTTCTCGAATACGTTTTGGAATTTTTGTTGAGGATACTCAACGGAATACAATGCCAATTAGCTAGACAACCTAATAAGTTGAGGTTCGTTAGCTGTTTTGGGATATTTTGGTGTTTGTAGATAAAATCAGGTGAAAGTGGTATCCAAACAGATTTTTAAGAAGCACCCAGGTGTTGGATTAACATAATTAGGTATATTGTTCGCACTAGCAAGGTTTTGGGTAAGTTTCCCAGTCGCTTTAAAAAAAAAATTTTTTCTATCAAAAACTCAATTCATTAGAAATTGTATAAATTAGCCACTGCCGTTTATAGGAACAAGGAACACTGTCAATTTGTTGAACTACTCGTAGAACGAAAGAAGTCACCATCAACCTTTCAGAAGACAAAAGTTGACATGTTCTACATCACAGATTTAAGGGGATTAGTCACGTCTGTCTAGTACCTACGTGATTTTTGCTTGCATAAATCACAACTTCTAAACGAACAAAGATGTCCAGGGCTATATCTAGTAAATTGCGAGCAAAATGATATACAGGGAGTTTCAGAATCTTCTGCTGAAATAGGAGTTTGCATGTATGTATGTCTGTTGTTATTTATCTCACTTAAATTACTTATATTGAAATATAATATAAAAACAAATCCATATACAAATTCAGTTTTTAAAAATAACAAATTTAAGTAAGAACAAATAAATAAAAAAATAATTCTGGTGGCATTCGATATTTTATATTAGTGAGTTCAAATAGTGTTGAATGCAACTTCAAAGGAATAATACAAAATGTTGGGGTGGGGTGTTGAACAAAAATTAGAGAAAAAAGAAAACATCGCTTCATAAAGAATCAAAAATTGATTGGGTCTATTTGTGCGGTTTGCTAAGAGATGGCGTAACTTTTATTATTACATTGTTATTATTCCATTGGAACATGCGTTGAAAAGCTACTGTTATTTTCTTTTAATTTAGGGTTATTATTTTTTTTATGTTGTACAAGATTAGGAGTTTATACAGTTATAATTGCTGGTTGATCATCTAATTCTAATTATGCTTTATTAGGAGGATTACGTTCGTCATTTCAGTATATGTCATTCATTTAAAGCGTAAACAACAATAATTTTTTTTTTTTTCACTCAAATATATCGAACACTGTGCCTGAAAAAGTGTTTTTGCGGGGAGTTCTTCTTCATTACTTCATTGTAATATGAAGAAAACTTCTGCCGAAGCCATCGTATTTTGATGGAATTTTATGGTAAACATGCACTAGCTGAGCGAATGTGCCAAAAGTTTTTTGCACGATTTAAAAGTGGTGAGCTTGGCTTGGAATACGATGAACGTCCTGGGCAGCCAAAAAAGTTTGAAGATGAAAAGCTGGAAGCATTACTCTATGAAGATTGTTGCCAAACACAAAAAGAGCTCGCAGAATCTTTGGGTGTCACTCAAGCAGCCATTTCAGCTGGATATATTTAAAAGCAAGGAAATTGGGTTCCACATGAACTCAAGCCGAGAAACGTCGAAAGGCGGTTTTGCATGTCCGAAATGCTGCTGGAACGCCACTAAAGCAAGTCATTTTTGCATCGGATTGTTACTGGTGATGAAAAATGGATCCATTACGACAACCCCAAGCGCAAAAAATCATATGTGAAACCCGGCCAACCAGCCAAATCAACGGCAAAGCCGAATATCCATGGCGCGAAGGTAATGCTCTGTATTTGGTGAGATCAGAAGGGTGTGCTGTATTATGAGCTGCTAAAACCGGGTGAGACCATCAATGAAGAGAGCAGTAGCCGAAAAACGCCCGGAATATGCGACCAAACACGAGGCAATAATTTTCCATCATGACAACGCTCGGCCCCAAGTTTTTCCAAGAACTATTTGGAAAACAGTGGATGGGAAGTCTTACCCCACCCGCCTTATAGCCCAGACCTTGCCCCTTATGACTACCATTTGTTACGGTCGATGCAGAACGCCCTTACTGAAATATGGTTCACATCAGAGCAGAATATCAAAAATTGGCTTGATTCATTCTTGGCTGGCAAGCCGGCGCAGTTCTTTTGGGATGGGATCCACAAATTGCCCGAAAGATGAGCAATACTTTGAATAATACTATTGTACATGTTTTTCTTAAATAAACGTTTAAATTTTGAAAAAAAAAACCACACGAATTAAAATATTTACCAAATATGTAATCAATATACTAATGTCAAAGGTTTAAACAAAAGTTAGATCAAAATATTAGGAGTAAGAGAGTCTAAACTACAATAATCTTGAGAGAACAGAAAATTTTTTACGCGCTTAAGAAAACCTTTGGACATGGGACTACATCTGATTTCTATTACATATAACTGAATAAGAATTTCTGCAGGGTGATTGACTCGAACTGCTTTCATCACCACATATATGGTAGATACGATGTGGTACATGCTTTCATAAATTCAACTCTAATGCGTTGAAAAGCTCGCCAGCTGGGCCTCCAATACCAGCACTATTTTGTGGATATAGTTGTTGCCAATAATCGTACAGGTTGAATGATTCTATCTGCCTAACAACGAAAAGTTGATCGTCATCACCGTTTAACACTCTATAGAAATGGCTTTTTTTTAGCTTTAGCACTGACTGCAAGTCTACCACAAAGTTCCCTTGTTCATCCGTTCATTCTTTATTTGCCAGCAATGTTCTTTTTACATTTAAGTAAAACTTCTTAACTTCGTGGTCTTTTTAGTATTTTTTCCAACGTCGCTCTAGAAGATCTTTGTTTCTGTGCAACCGAGAGTTTGTATTCATCGTCAAAATACGGGTCGGCCAAAGGCTAGCTCATAAAAGGTGGCATCCTATGTGCTAGGTTTGTTGGCAGTCTTGCCACTGGGTTTTGGGACAAGATCCTGGCGGCATAGGGCATCAAACGAGGTTAAGGGATACTTAATCGGCAGAGGCCTTGGCAGTTTCTTGCAATTGCAGTCTTCCGAATTAGATAGGGGTTAAGTTAACATTTACCTCACAGAACGTTCGATCATTAAAGTCGTGTCTCTGTTCGATCTGATCAACCTACAGGGTGACTGACTCGAACTGCGACTTTTTAAAATGCTATAATTTTTTTTATTTTTTGATAAATTTTAATGTGCCAAAGCAAAAAATGTTAGAAAATACATCAATTTTCAAATTGTATCAGTATTTTTCAATATTTCCACCTTTGGCGCGAATAATGGCCCTGAGACAGCAGAAGAAAGCATCGCACGCTGCACGCAAGTGGCTCTGCGGTAATTTGGCCCATTCCCGGCGAAGTGCTTGTTTGAGGTGGTCAAAACTTTGGTATTTTTTAGTGTCAACCTTCGCCTTTAAAATACCCCAGACAGAGAAATACAACGGATTTGCATCCGGAGAATTTTCAATCCATTGTGTCGAAGAAATGAAGTGTGGAACATTGTTTTTTAACCAATCTTGGTTGCCGCGCGCTTTGTGAGACGGTGCCGAAATGTCAATGGTCTCCAACCGAAATGATTGTTTGCCTAATACTGTCTCTAAGACAGTTTCATGGTATACGATGGTATTAATTTTGACGCCACGGTCCAAAATACGAGCGGAGAGCGACCATCGGCGGTTATGGCGGCCCAAACCATCACCATCGGTGCTGCCTGCTTTCTGGTGGCCGTCCGAAGATGCAAATTTTCGAAGGACCTCTCTGGCAAGTAAACTCGGTCATTTTGTTTGTTGACATATTGCTCGATAAGAAATGGCGACTCATCGGAAAAAAACAAATTCGGCAACTCACCACTTTCGTGAAAGCCTAGCAACTCCTTCGCTCTTTCGACTCAAACTTTTTTCTGTTGCGGTGTAAGAGTGTGTGCTTTTTGGATCTTCAATGGCTTGAGCTCAAGCCATTTTTCAGTATGTGTTGCATCCGTTCCAACGATATGCTGAGCTCACTTTTCCTCACTGAGCCATTTTTCTTCCACTTGACGCGGATTTCGCTCAATTCGAGCCTTCACTTTCCGAACCATTTCTGCCGATGTTGCTATTTGAATTCCATCACGGATAAAAATCTTTCAACACAACTGAGACGCAAATCGTTTAAATAAAAAAATTATCTTTTATATGTCAAAATTTGAGCTCACAGTAATGAACGGTTTGGAAATTATATCACTCTGAAGTTGGTTGCAGTTCAAGTCAGTCAGTGTATATGCGGTGGTTCGATAATTTGGCACTTATAACATATTAAGCGAGTTATTACGTAGGTTATAGTTTAAGATTATACGAAAGTTTCGGTTACCAGACTTCATAAAGAATGCTTTTAGAATCTAAAAACAGTATAAGTGACGAACAGGAAGGATCCCTAATTGACAAAACAACGGAAAACTAGCATGCCTACAAGGCTTACGACAAATCTTTCGGAACTAGCAATGGCTGAATTTTGTTTTGATAGCCGCCTCCCTAATAACTAATACCGTATTGCAGCTTAGAATTAAAAAGTCCTTAGTAAATTGTGGTTAAGAGCTTAGTTGAATATAAGTGTGGAAATAAAGTACTTCTTCAGTGCAGTAGCGTGAGATAAAACTTTCATATTAGAGTCAAGTAAGAGTCCTAGATACATAAATTCGTCTACATTCTCTATCAAAAAATAATCATCAATACAATCATCACTAGCACAAAATAATTGACCAAACACAGTGTTTGCGCATTAAATTGACACAAATGAAATTTTTCTGCATCCGGTTTTGGATTAATGGACGGAAATAAATTAAAGAACATTAATTTAGTCTTAGAACCTATTACAAGTTTGTGTTCAGCGAGTAGAGTATGTACATCGCAATTTATGTTAATATTGAGATCTAAGGGACTATTGACGCCATACGATAACCCAACATCGTCAGCAAAAGCTGTAGGTAAGCCTTTAGATCGAGGTGGAAAAGTGAGTTGGTATAAATGAGAAATAGAATGGGACCCAGGACTGAACCTTGTGGTACCCTAAGCCTGATTATTTCCTCATCACTTCTCGTCTCATTCTATCTATCTATTTAGATATGAGTTAAACCATTCAAGCATGACGTCACGCACACCTGCATTTTCCAGTTTACTTAACAAAATTTTATGGTCAACCATGTCGAAGGCTTTGGTTATATCAATGAAAAATCCAAATTGACAAGGATGTAAGAACATCGTCTTGTCTAAGAAATTTTTAAACAAAGGAATAACATCTGCAGATCATCAGGAAGAATACAAACTGCCAATCGTACTTAAAATCTCTAAAGGAGTTATAGGGTCAAAAACAAAACTTCTAGAGTGCACAGACTTTACATTATTAATAGCAGAACATTGAGAACATAGATTTTGCGTTAGTCCACTATGTAATTTAAGTCCGATCCTCTAAAAATGTCTATTAAAAGCGTCAGCGATTTAATTGTTATTTGTTATTTCCTTATTACTAGGACGTAGGACAATTGTTTTTTGAAGCCCTTAAAGCACACCATACCGTTATTTTTAATGGATGCAATGGTAGGTCTTGGTACTCTTCAGCTAAAATACCCATCAGCTTAAATATTAAATTATAAACGTATTCATTGAGACAGGAATGGGCTTCATCAGTGAACAAAATTTCACGATAAAACACCGGATTTCCATTGAGTTTTTCCAGAGCCCATTCACTGAAAATATGACGCAAATTCAAGTCGCCTGGCTTCAATTCTTGCTCAAGTTGAATTCTGTACGCTTCTAGGCTAAGATCTTCACGTAAAATACGCCAAGTTGTCGAATATGCCAAGCCAAGCTGCTGAAAACGACAACGAATGGATTTGTCACGGTCTTCGCGTACGCTCTTAGCTAAAGCTGCTACAGCAACTTCACTACGTGCTGGATGTGGTCTAACCGGTCGATTATCATCCACTAAATTGGGACTCAAATTTGCGAATGGTATTGGTTAGAGTAGTTTCAGTATGTCGATTATGCGCACCGTAAGTTCCTCAAATCACACGAAAAACATTTCTCACAGAGCGCTGATTTTCGTAATACAGCTAAACAATTTGGAGATGACTTGCCAAACGATTTTGAACAAAAATAATGAAGAAACAGTTTGATAGGAGTCATACGTAATCTGTCAAAAAAGCCTATTGAAAATCCAACCTCACGATGAATCACCCTTATATTTGTAACAGAATTTATGGCAAGGACAAAGATGTTAAGCATTTAGTTAGATCCCCCCTCTACTGATTTGAATGAAAATCTCGTATATTCGAAGAAATGCGCTTCATAGTGCAATGTTGCGCAAACGCATAAACGGGAGGTAAGTTAAAGGAGTCATCACAGGGGAGTCCTCGAAAAGCAAATGGAAGATTCGGGATATACTAGGTGGGGTGAAAAGTAACCTCCTTGGGAATGAAAAAAAATATTTTTTTAAATGTTTTTTTATTTTATACAATACAGTCCTCTTTTAGTTTGATACACTTATTCCAGCCATTTTCCAACTTCTTGATCCCGTCCGAAAAGTAATTTTCCGGAAGGTATGTAAAATACTCCTCCGTGGTCGATGATTTCCTCGCGTGAGCTGAATTTTTATTGATGAGCCATCTTTTGAGGTTTGGGAAGGGATAATAATCCGAAGGAGCTAAATCGGGCGAATACAGTGGATGCGGGAGCAATTGGAGCTATAAGTCATTGATTTTAGCCGTGGCTGCGATGCTCTTGTGCGCCGGTGCATTGTGTTGTAAAAACATCAACAGTAATACTGCTGTTGACGGTTTTTCCTTTTTCGAGGTAGTCCACGGAGAGTATGCCATGGCAATCCCAAAAAACCGACGTCATAACCTTTCCGACCCATCGAGCTTCCCTCGGCCGATTCGGAGCACTTGTGCCGGCTTCAGTCCATTGCCGGGCACTCATTCTGTTCTCTAGTGTTCAACAGTTCGATGCCAAAAGTCCGCCCGATTCCGCATATGCAAGTCCAAACATTCTTTCGAAGTGCTCTTGCGATCGTGTTTTTGGTCAGGAGTGAGTAATCGCGGCACCCAGCGGCAGGATAACTTGTTCATATGCAAAATATTGCCCAAAATATGGCGTGTGCGCTCAGTACTAATCTTTGTAGTTTCTGCTATCTCGCGCACCTTCACTTTCTGGTCAGCCAACACCATTTCATGTATTTTTTTGGCATTGTCCTCTGTAACCGCATCGGGGGGCCTGCCGCTGCGGACTTGATCGGTAGTGGATTTGCGGCCACCACGAAACTCTCGAAACCAATATTTGACGGTGTAATCTGACGGAGCATTAGCCCCATAATATTTATCCAACTCTTCTTTTGTTACCTTCGCAGTTTTGCCTCTCAAAAAATAATGTTTTATGAGAGAACGAAAATCGTTTCTGTCCATACTCAACAACAATGCCAAATACGTTAACAACAATCAGCTGTCAAAACAAAACTAAAGGCAGTATCGCACTGAAATTTAGCATGCCTACCTAAATATAAATGGACTTCAAGGCACCATAACCTTTTTTTTCAGTATCATCACACTCTGGCTTTATGAACTATATGAAAGGAGGACCACACTTGGCTGGCGTTAAGATACAAATGTCTCGTTAGGGAACATTTATAGGGAACATCATAATTTTTTTTTTTTTTTGTATGGTTGCTATGACACCTGTCAAACATATTTAGTGTACATCAAGTCATTGAGCAAACAACATCATACTTTTTCACCGTGTTGAAAATGTCGAATTTTGTACCAGAAAATGATGACTTGCGGAAAGCCGTGGTGTAGTGGTATATGCATAGACTCCTCAAGCAGAGGGTGTAGGGTTCGAATCCCGTGCCAGGCACTTCTGTGAAAAAGTCTTTTAATAGAATTTATATGTAGTTATATGAAAATCCAGTCGGCGTCAACTCTGATATGAAGGCATAACACTGATTTTGGAGTGGTTGCTGGCTGGGCTTAGTGTTACGAGCTAACAACTAGCACGTACTTAAGACCCACTGGTAGCTTGTCCCGTTCAGTTTCTCAACCACCTCTGGGAAAAATATCGAAACTTAAAAAACCTGAGTTTCAAACTACTACACCACCCGCCCGCGCCCTGGAGAAAAAGCCAGTAAAAAAAAAGCATTAAGTTTTTGTTTTCATTTGAAGAAAAGTGCTGCAGAGTCGCATCGAATGCTTGTCGAGGCATATGCTGATCATGCTCTATCAGAGGCAACATGCAAAAGATGATTTCAACGGTTCAGAGATAACGATTTTGATGTGAGAAATTAAGAACGTTGAAGACTACCAAAACAAAAATGAAGACGTCGAATTGCAAACAATATTGGATAAAGATGACACTTTGACTCAGAAGCAAATTGCAGAAATGTTAAATGTTGGACAACAAACAATTTCTGACCGTTTAAAAGCTATGGGAAAGATTCAAAAGTCTGGAAAATGGGGGCCACATAAATTAAATGAAAGACAGGGGAAAAACCGAAAAACCACTTGTGAAATTTTGCTTCAAAGACACGATAAAAAATCAGTTTTGCATCGAATTGTTAATCTGGGACAACCATCAACTTCGACTGCAAAACCAGATCGATTCGGCAAGAAGACAATGCTGTATGTCTGGTGGGACCAGAAAGGTGTGGTGTACCACGAGCTCCTAGAACCTAGTGAAACCGTTAATACAGATTGCTACCGACACCAAATGATCAATTTGAACCATGCATTGATCGAAAAACGACCAGAATGGGTCAGAAGACACGGCAAGCTAATTTTGCTCCATGACAATGCACCTGCGCACAAAGCAAAAATGGTTCAGGATTCAACTAAAGCTGGGAGCTGCTACCTCACCCGCCGTATTCACCAGACTTGGCTCCTTCCGACTAGCATTTGTTTTCATCGATGGGACCCGCATTAGCTGAGCAGCACTTCGAATCCTACGAGGAAGTCGAAAATTGGGTGACTTTTTAGTTTGCTTCAAAAGACGAACAGTTTTATTGGTGTGGAATCCATTAATTGCCTAAAAGATGGGTAAAATGTGTAGCTAGCAACGGCCAATACTTTGAATAAAATGTTTTCTACTTTCCCATTAAAAATTAGTGTTTTCACAAAAAAACGCTTCATATCGGTACACCTGGTATACAAGAAAGGGCCAGACAAGGGTAATGTAAAGTGAGGTTGTCACATAATGGTTGCAAAATTCTTTAGACCATCGTTTGATAAAACCATGCGATGAGTTGGCTTTAAGAATTTTCTCATTAATATGCGAACGAAAGTTTAACTCTCTATCGTATAATATTCCAAGGTCGCGAAGGGATTAAACTTGGCGTTCAAGTTGTCCATGCAGAAAATAAGCTCGAGGGGATAATATTGATTGAATTTACGTGACAAATTCATATTTAGATTGACATTTGAAGATATTAAGTTCAACGCAATTTTTTAAACACCAATTGGAAAATTGATCAAGGTCTTCTTGAAGAAGAATAGAGTCTTGGGGTGAAGAAATAGTTTTGGAGAACTCAGTGTCATCGGCGTAAATGAATAGGGCGCAGTGTTTAATAACCCTCTCAAAATAGTTAAAATGAATAAGAGGGGACCTAGATGGCTGCATTGTGGGACACCAGAAGTGACTTAAAACGGGGCTTAGGAGACTGACATAAAACGAAAGCTATAATAATGGTTCTTCTGGTAAGATGATATCCATTTTAACAATATGGGGTCAAAGCCGAGGGAAGAATTTGAAAAGCATCAATATTGATGAGATAGTTTTATCTCATACTACAAATTCAAGTTTGTAGTAGTCGATCTACCTTTCAGAAATCCATGCTGACTTGGCGATATAAGAGACTTGCACTGACGGCTTAGCAATGGGACGGTAGTGTTATGAAAGAGGTCTTCCTCTTGGTCGAAGGACAGATAAAACATGGAGGAGAATGTGTGGAAAAGATTGGAGGCACAATTTTTGAGAAATATTGCTGGTAGCCTGGCCCGGTTAAAGATTTAACATTGATAATTTGTAAGTTTTCTTCGATAAGGGTAGGATCAAAAGATTGGTAGAGAGAGGGGCCAATGTAGAAATTGGCAAGGTACTTAAAGTACTCGTATCTGTAAATGATTGTTTAAGAAAGTTTACAAAATGGTTGGCGATAGTATGTTGGTTGGTCGATCTAGGGGGGTATTACCGTCTGATTTTCTTTTGTACTTCACAAATTGATAAAATCTCTTTGGGTGGTTGATAAGGTTGGTCTGCGCTGTGTCGAGAAAGCGCTGATAGAGGCAGTTATAAAGCTAGGTGAATTGGAGGTAGGTTCCAAGGTTAGGTTAGAGTAGTCAGCACAAAAATTAGTGAGAAGTAAAAATGCCCATAATTTGTTTCTTTTGTTTCGTAAATATTGTAAAAGGGGCCGTAAAGACAAATGGAGTTCATAATTTCACTATAAAAAAATGGAGACAGCATCAGATAAAGATTTGTTGGTAAAATCAAAAGAAAATTGCGAAAATAAGCTTTATTGAAGTTGTAAGAAGAGATAGTAAGGGAGGGAGTGAACTGTGGTAAGGAGTTATCGAAAAATGAGAAACAAAGAGGGTGGTGAAAGATGTAGATAGTTGATGGGGTGAAAATAATGTCTAACATAGTTGCCTACCGATGGAGTTGGGGACACCACTTACTTGGCATAGGCTTTAATCTGTTATACGATCAATGAATAGACATTTCTTGGATGAACTAGCGTTTGACACGGTAAAAAAGAAGTAATCATCCGATGGAATCCACTTTAGCAGAGGCAGATTAAAGTCACCAAAGATAAGGATATCGTCAATGGAATCACTTAGGTCAATAAGTTGGTCAATCGCTTTAATAGAAACGATGTAGGATTCGATAACTTGAGCTGGGAGAATGTAGCAACACATAACGTACAGGGAGCTATTGTGAAATGTTATTTCAACTGAAAGAAAGTAAAGTATGACAGAAGAAGAGATAGCGATGGGAGAAGAATCGAGATTATTGTGAATGGCAAGTAGCACATCCTTGCATAGAGAATCAACTTTGGGGAGGGCAGGATCATTAGCCATAAGGAGAGAGCGATCGGCATCTCGGAAAACATAAAAGGAGGACGATCCCTTATGTCAGGGATCAGATTGGTTTCCTTAAGAACATAGACCTCAAAAAAGAGGCCATGAGATTAAGACAATACAGGACGAGTTTTAGAGCGCAAGGCTCTTACGTTTTGGTAGTAAAATGTAGGAGTTAGTTTGTTGTGTGAAGAAGTATGGAAGTGCAGGCAGTATGTTAAGAAATAAAAATGTATCCTGGCCAGCTCGGCTACGCTGAGGGTGAAAAAGACTTTAAGAGTGTACATTGGCGTGTTGAAAACTTCGTGGTGCCTGATGTAAAGATTGCTGAAACCAGTTATATCAGAAGGAAGGCCTTCCCGTTAGATGGACACCATAACACTTGTTTTGGTCTTTCCCACAAAGCAAACCGTTTCGGATTTATCGTAAAGATATGCGAGAATGAGACATATATTTTTGTATATCTTTTTATACCTTAGCCTAGAGAGCGCACAACGCAATTCCGTTGTATCTACATTCTTTTAGGTCAATTTAACGTAAGGTGGCAAAATTGGATCAAAAATAAAGGTAGGGGCTCCTGTAACCGAGAAAGAAGGCGAGCAACAAGCGGAATTTAAGATATGCGAGCTGATAAAGTTTGGATACTGTTGTAAGATCAAAATTGGGAAAGCAGTCCTTAGTATTCGAAGGAGAGGGTATGAGCGGCTGAGCAATGGCAGTATCAGGGCCAAGAAGAGAGGCAATTGGTGCTTTGTTGGGAGATGTAAAGGGGATTTCTTAGGGATATAAACAGGAGCTGAAAAATTGGAAAATATTTTAGTTTTAAGGATCCATTTGGGGTCAAGTTTAGGATGTAGATGGGGAATGGATATGGCTTATTTATAATTAGTTTAAGATGAGACGTTGATTCGGTTTTTTTCTACGTCCATTTGGAGACCGAGGTTGAGGTTGATGTTGAATGGATTAATAACAACCCATTCGTATATAGCCAGTAAGTTAATCTTAAAATTATTACTTGTTTTTGTGGTGAGATGTTGGGAATATTGTGCATTGGCTGATGATGATGCCATACCTCTTTTTGAAAAATTCAGAAATCCAAGCAACATCCGTGTAATTTGGAGCACCTTTGATGAGTAACAAGTAACAAGTTTTCGTGGGTGGCGACAGAAGGAATTGACGTTGGAACAGTTTTATCACCATAAGATTTTCGGATTGAAAAAATGGTGTGAGGACTTGGAGGTTGGGCTGTCGGCACTGGGGGCCCCCGCCCAATTATCAAGGCTTTGCCCATCAATGACGTTGACTTATAAAAAGCGGGGGCAGAGCCTCCGAATACTGCTACGATTTGATCAGTCCTGTTGGGTGGCAAGACCACCGGTGGTCCCTACCAGGACTAAAAACAATGTCAGGACCCAATGTAGAGGTTTTAGATCGGCCTCGACCCTCACCAAGAGTGAAACTTTTTGCCTCCAACACGAGTTCCGCTTTGGTATCAAAGAATTTACGTCGAGCGATGGCAAGACGTTTCGTTGCTCCCATGGATGTATAGGCATCCCGTGAAAGTAGGCCTTCAGGGTAGGAGTTCACGTTAAACACAAGAGACGTTCTGTCGACACTGAATGTGGCTATCATTCGGCTTCAGTTTGTATCAATTCAACGAAAATTAAAGTATTGCAACTGTTATGCGGCGGAAGATGTGTCGGAAGACTATACATTTTGTGACATACTGTTTCAATGAGGTTTTCCAAATCATTCAACAATGTTCTACTCGTAGTGAGTTTATCATTAAGCTCACTGATTTTTGGCGAATTTAACGTCAAGCATGGAGTCGTAATGTTTCGAGAGTGTATTATTGTATGTTGCAGATTGGAGATTGGATATGGATGACTGGAGATGGATATCTATGTCTTTCTAGGGAGAATTGATGGAACTAAACGTCAGACACCATTCCCTTTGAAATGAGATTTTTTATTCCTTTATCGGATGAAGAGTATCAAGCCAAAATAAAAAGCGTGGTATGACTCGAACTCTAAAAAGGTTGTCAGTGTTAGAGAAATGTTTTTTCGGTCCTACAAGACCAACCCGACAGAGGAAAACTGAAAGAAGTTCAAATCAGCCAGGAGTGACCGTCAGCTTTTTATGCAAGGTCAATCTACTTGCTGCACGTTTTGAGACCAGCTCAACACTTCCAGATAATGTTTTGTCTCCGCCTACACTTGAGTGAGTCGAATTTTCAATAGGACGAACCCCATTGTACTTAAAGACCTCGACATACATTAGTATGGACATGCATAGTTTCAGATGGTATATCTCCCCTTCTTCTGAAAAGGTGTATGGTTATAGTATGGTTTTCGTAGTAAACGGTGCACTGGTGATTTGATTCCGAAAAGCGGAACCAAAGCGTACATCAATTTAGTACATCAAAACGCAAGATAGCTTGATAGCGCTTGTTATTTTTAAGGCATTTGACAGAGTTTAGCACCAGGCTCTTATGTGGAAAACGCGTGCTTTTGGGATCGATGACTCTCTTCTTCAATTATCTTTCGGAACGTCTTGTTTGTCTTAGATGGTTTCTGATATCCACAAAATAAATGCTGTTGTGTCCCAGGGCTCCGTTCTGTCTCCGACACCTTTTCCAATTTTTATCAATGATCTCTTGTCTGCTACTTCTCATCCAATACTCATATATTCCTTTGCTGACGACAGTACTCTCTGCATTTCATAGAATATAGAACATATAACGCTCATATATTAAGCTCATCAACTTCCAATACTAACAGCATGACCATTTGGAGAACTATCACCAGAGTTGAAGTTAATGCTTTCAAAACTCAGTGATGTTTGCTGTCATTACAGAGAAATTTAAATATCCAGCTATTGTCCATGAATGAGACTTCATATTCGAAACTGAAAAATGTTGATTCTCGATATTTGTATCAGTGGCAACATCACATTATCGATGTCGTCAAAAATGCTGCGAAATGTCTTGGTTTCCTCAAGCGGTAAAAAAAATATTTCACCCCATCTGATCTGTCCTCAGTATATAAGGTATTCGTCCGCCCAAAATTGGAGTACAATGCCCATATCTGGTCAGGTGCCCCTAAAACATTTCTGCCCCCGCTAGATATGATTCAAAACTATGTGATGAGACTTATAGCAGACTATAATATTAGTCGGTCAATTGACACCTTTTAACATCGAGGCAATGTCTCGTGTCTCACTCTGTTTAACGCTATTTCCACCACCATCGCCAGTAGCATTTCACCCCTTCAAACTTATAACCGTAACACCTGTCTCACCATGGATGCTCATCAGTATGCCCTCAAGCCCACTTTCGCACGTATGGTACTATAAAATATTGGGATTCTTTGCTAAGTCATACAACTCGCTTATGAAATGCCCTGCCGAGCTCTCTATTTCCTGGTTGTAATAATTTGCAAATTTTAAGAACTATGTACATCGGTACCTCTCCTCCTCCCTGAATTTCCTTCGGCCCCGATGTGTACAAACTTTTTAAGGGCACGCAAAACCCTTGAACGCACTGCAACTATAAAAAAAAACTACGTTCTTTGGCATGGGTAATTTTCTAAGGGCTAAAACTTTTTTATCGGAATTTCGTGTAGCATAAAATGTAATCTTTGAAGTTTCCAATTTATTGGATAAAATAAGTTAAGATAAGTACGAGTGTTTATAATTGAAATTGATTTCCCAGCACTTCGGATAGTGCTGGTTCATCTTCAGTTATTCGTAAGGATGCCCTTAAAAGTTGTATTAAACTATTCACTGCAGTAAAAATTCATTTTGGTACCACGTTACTAATTCTTATCTTGAAGCCAGGAGATCTCTCCTTGGATATAACATATTTATATATATATTGTACACAATGATATATTCTAGCCTCTCCTCTTCATAGCTTTTTAGCTTTCATAACTAAGTCCCCACCTTCATTCTCCAGGATAACGTACATAATTCTAGAAATTGTCCAAAGTACACTTGGGCTAACACAACAAGTTCTTTCAACGTCTCTCACCAAAACTGTACCGCACTCCTTATGAATATTTTCAAATCAGCAAAAGAAAATATACCGCAGCTAAATAATTCTGTTTCAACATCAAAGCCAAGTACAATTGCCAAGTTAGGTTGAGGATGAAGATAAAAGCCGAGAACAAGGGAGTAGGTGTACGTCATGCATTTTAATCATGAAACCTCTTTTCCACTTGGCTTGAACATCTCTAGCTTCTGAATGACTCAAGCGCTTAGTGACTGCCTCCTTTAGCTATTGTCTGCTTGTTATGCTCTCATTGAATAGCACAATGACCTTCCAATGAAATTCTGTATCTCTCCGTCTAAGGATGAAATACCCAATGACACAGATACAAGTACTCCAGCTTCCACTCACAAACAGACTACTCGACAAAACCGAATGCAATTCCAGAGGATATGCTAATGCCCGTCGCAGTTGGTATTCGGATTTGTGTTGTTGTTGCTGTTGCTACAGAATTTGTATTTGTATCTATGGAGGATCCTTGGTGAAGATTTAATTTTGCTTTTGGTCTTAATCCACCGCAGGACGGAAACATTTCGGATTTTGATGTTTTACCACAGAGATGATGATATATGTATGTGTTCGAGTACGTATAAGTTCAATCTGAGTTGAGTACGAATATGTGTCGGAATTAAGTATGATTTCATTTGATGTATCCTGTGCTGTAAAAAAAAAAAAAAACACAATCTTCAACACTCATTTCTAATTAAAATCTGATTGTTCACTCCCCAATTGCGTCAATGTCAAATGTTCCAATTAAGACTCAGCTTGACAGGCAGCAACCGTAAGTATCGTGAGTATCGTGAGTATCTGCGAAATTTGCCTTTTATCCGTAAGAATAGATATTGACAAGGCCAATTAAAATGCAGATTTTTCTCAGCGCTAAGAAATTTCTCTCAATTAATTTAATTTGACGTTATACCTGGCTTGAGTGCGACTATAGGATACCATCCGACATTGTTTGCTCCGCTTACAGGGTGAAGGATAGAAGACTTTTAATATCTATTGCGTCACTTGCTTATGAACAATTACACTGACAGTGATAGACTCGTACAGTTAAGAGGGTTGGGAAACAAAAAGTATTCCATGGGCGAGAGGGAAGTAGATTTTGAGAACTTTTTTGGAATGCAAAGTAGAATTTTAATTAGACGAAATTATTTCGAAGATTTTATTGTCATTTTTTTCGAAGCGTTTACTAGTATGTGGTGGTAATAAATTCTAAGAATGAGATGTGCCTAGAAGTAGCATTTCAACCGATGGAGGTTTGTAGGTAAACAGTATTGGTCAGTAGTCTTATGTGTGAGAGTCATATACTCGTACTCATGTAATGAACTAAGCATTTTGGCTCTGTTATACAAGCAAATGACTTAATACGAAGCCCTTGCTCTAAATGTGATGTTGAAATCATTTAGGGTGAGCTAAAAGCTCGGAAAAGAGGACATTTTTACATCACGGTCTATTAATAGAGCTCACATGAAACCTCCTCCACATACCTCCCGTACACTAGGAAATTCATACATTGATATCCTGATAAATCTAAGACCAACCAGACTGATTACATTGTGGTCGTTACAACGATCTACGCTATCAGCATCTTGTTCCAAAACCTAGTGGCAAAGCTGCCAGGAAGCCATCAAGACTGCTAAACCATAGTTTAATTGAAAACATATAAAGCGGCAACGGAAAGGAGAACTAAATCAGATCGGCCCCGTTCTAGGGCGGCAGGCATATCCAAACTTAAGCCAAGGAAAGATGTCTGGAACAGTCGGTTTAGTTGTCAAGTTTTATAATATTTAGGAGAAGTTGAAGTTAGAGAAGTAGTTTATAGAAGTATAGGCTCGCAGCATCCTCTGCTTTGGCAAGCATATTGCATCTCGTTTAAAAGATGAATCAGCAGAGCAATTTTTCACAGAAGAAGTTCGACTATACTGTTCATGCTCTCCAACGTGAAGAAAGTCAGGTTAAAATGTCTGAGAGCGTTGACATCTTTTCGTATTTTCCACAATTATGCCTACCTTACCCTTTAACAGAGGTTCAGCATGCATTCTGGTGCCAGTTTTTTTTCCGGTTTCGTGAAGAGAGAGAGAGGAATCCTACTTACGGACGGCTACTTACTGTAGTATAAAACTCATGCAATGGTTACACTCGAATCAACGTCATACCCACTGAAACTTCGACTTACCGGGTGGCTTTAATCCACCATGGAACCGCGTTAATATTACTTCAGGATGGAGCTACCGTTCGGGTTGCTACAACCTTAACTCTCAGTCTAAAAGACACCCACCGCAAGTACTCCGGAGGACACCGTGCTCTCTTCTCGGTGGGCTTTTATTCAGACCTTCAATAGAGACTGTTCTTTCTTGACTGGCCAAACCGAGAAGTCAAGGAAATATAGTACACAACCAGAGCAGCTTGACTCCATATCAACATGTAGTTTAGGGAAACGCGTCGCACACAGACCACCGCCTGCTCCTCTCTTTTCTTTTCCTTTATTACCGACTAGGCATAGGCATCCATTGTCTTGGATGCGATTTTATTTTTGGGCGTTTTAACCAGGTCCAGCTGGTCCACTAACAGCTGTTATGCCAGAGCACATGCTGAGCTGTATCACTCACCGCAGGGTAATAGTTGCATCTGGATGATAATGCTTTCACTGTCATGCGATGTAGATATGTATTGAGTTGCCGATGTCCAGAGAGAAGCTGTGTAAAAAAGTAATTCAGCTATGGTATGTGTCGGTGTGCCTCTTTATTCTATTCCTGCTGAGAGTAAGCCCATGTTCTATCACTCCTATCTTGCTTGGTTTTCAGGGACCGAAATTTCTCTCTGTACTTTCGATCCAGTACGATTCTCATAACCACCTTGACGGCTGGTTCGAAGTTTTTGGGCTACCAGCTCAAAACCGTGACTCCAAACGTCGGCCTACTCACATGATAACGCTATCATGACCAGTGCGACATCGTCCGCAAAGCCGGTCAGCCTGACCCCCGAAGGCATTTCTAGGTGCAGAAGCCTAGAACAATAGATTCCAGAGATGCCGAGCTCTGGTCCACTTCGGACATCACCAGCTTCTCTTCTCATCTATTCGTAGTGTCGAACCTGAGTTAACGATCTCGGAGATACCTACCCAGTGTCTTTCTTAGGTAAGGCCTTTCAGATATCGGTCCATCTTGCCGAATGGAATGCGTTCTTCACGTCGAAAGTATTATACTGCGTATAATCTCTTTAAGGTCAGGAAATTTGTGACACGGCAGGCTCGTTGTTACTCTCTTCAGTTCTTGGGGAGTGAAAGGAGGGACCTCGTCCGTTATGAGTAATTATATCAACTTCAGGGTGATCCGGGTACATTTTGGAAACCATTTCGTCCATAGAGAGCGGTTCCATCGGGTCGATCGGCCTGGAGCCGCGAAGCGCCTCTTGATCACCATGCTTTTCTTCGCTTACTTATACGCCGCCACTGCCAACTCCGCGGCGATATCATCTCCCTTCCACAATACACAGTATTCGAGACGGTCAAATCGGTCCAGGTATGATAGTATTCGGAGAGAAATAGCAACATATACCCCTTTCCAGCTTCGGTGTCGAAAACGTTTTCCAGTTTTCCAGTGTTGCACACTGTAACTACTGTCGGGCCCCTCCTATCACTGAACCAGCATCGGTCGAATAATGTACGGTACTGCTCACTTAAACCGACGGGTTAGGTTACGAGAAAATTAATCCAGCAAGCCTAGACCTCCTAAGGGTTCCCTGGAGTTTTCGGTGGTATAATCTTACAGCCCCCAGAAACACCGATTGATAACGCGATTGTTGATTGTACACTGGAAATAACCGGAGATTTCGAAGTTTGGAGTAAACCAAGGTAGTGTACAGGGTCCGTTGCTTTTTAATGTCAGAAAAGATTTTCTATTGAATCAGCCGAAACTTCTTGTAGTTTCGGCAAAAAATTGGTCATTGTACGTTACCGCCTAAAACCATTTGCAAACCTACTAATTGATCCTTATGGTATGGTTTCAACCATGAAAAGACGGTCATCCAAAAGATTTTTGAATTTTCTAAAAACCCTCGAAATACAAATTGACAACCACGTAGGTGGTTGTATACCCAGAGAAATTATTCGAATTGTGCAAGTCTAGTAATACCAGATGGCATAGACATTATCGGCAGAACACAGCATGCTATTTGCAAGGCATTTTCAAGTAGCGAAATAGAAGCGACGAAGATGAGTCTGGCTGTAAGTGAGAGCAATAGCAACAACAACTACGACGTCATGATAGAAAGGTACAACTTCAGTTTAGTCAAGGATATAGCCTGCTTTGATTCCGCAGTCAATATGTAAAACTACACCACCTTAGAGTCAAAAGTAATTCTTGCCAATCGATGTTTTTCTGGGCCCAGACCGCAATTGAGTTTCAGGGCCTTTCGGACATCTGATACTCAAAATATAGCTCTAAAAAAAAATAATCGTCCCAGTTCTTCTCCATGGCGCTGAGGCATAAACTTGATCGAAAAAAGATGAGGATGGACTTCCTCGTTTCAAGAGAGAAGTGCTTCAAGTGATCTATACCGAAAAGTAGGGAAGGAGATTGAAATGGAAATCTAGTGCATTGGCTCCGATGTACACCAGTGCTAAGGCTTGGAATGTCTTTGAATACATCACCAAAAGGAAATGCAGCCAGGAAAACCCAACTTGGTGTGCGGAATTTCAAACAGATAGCAAACAACATGCCTATAAGCCAGGCCTGGTTCAGCAAATTGTACCATTAAAATATTTTCACAGCGCGAGCGAATAACAAATAAGGAGGAAATAAAGAAAGGTACCGGTGTGCGTTGGTTTTGAATGTTTGAAGGTTGTGATGACTAAAAAATAAGGAGCTCGGCAATGCATTCCATAAGTAAGTGTACGGATAACAGTACGAAAGCTGTTTGATGAGTAGCAAGATTGGAAGATAATGAGCTAATGAGCCAAAATAAGTGTACCATAACCTCTTTTAGACCGCCGGTCAAAATTTGGTGACATTTGACGCTAAGTTTTGGCCCAGGTGGGCCAAAAGTATATGTTTACCACAGAGGAAACCGTGGAGAAGGTAGCAGGCATATCAACCGAAAGCGTTTGCTCACACCGAAGAACAAACACAATCGTGAAACCATGGCAAAGATGTGCTTGGCTCTGTTTAATCGAAATCCGGAGGAGCTTCTGCGTCATTTCGTAATCGTCGATGACACATGGATTCATTGGTACACACCAAAGACCAAAAACCGATCGAAACAATGGGTTTTATCCGGCGAACGTGCTCCAAAGAAGGCAAAGACCGTGCCTTCGGCCGGAAAGATAATGTCCACCATTTTCTGAGATGCGCGAGCTGTGATCTAGATTGACTATTTGTAGAAGGAAAAACAGTCACAAGAGCATACTTCGTCGATTTATTGGGGCAATATTATTATTTTATGAAAAAAAACCACATTTGGCCAAGAAAAAAGTACTTTTCCACCACAATAACGCACCCGCTCACACCTCCGCAGTCGCCACAACCAAATTGGTCGAATTGCACTATCAATTGCTCCCCCATCCTTCATTTTCTCCGGGTTTGGCTCTCTACGACTTCTTATTGTTCCCAAACCTTAAAATGTCGCTCAGAAAGAAGTACGGATCGAACGAGGAAGTTATCGCTACCGTGGGGAAGTATTTTGCAGGCCAACAAAATTCGTTCTATACGGAGGGGTTGCAAAACTTGCAGCTGATAAAATTCTATCGAGTTGAAAGGGGATTATATGGAAAAATAAATTGTCAAAACCTAAAAAGTTTCTAATCCGGGTATTCATCAAACAGCCCTCGTATTTTAGAGTACTTTCCAAAGAAGGTCTTGGGTTAACCTGATGAGCATATGATGCTACGGTTAAAGGCATGAATGGGTGGAATACTATTTCCCATGACAGTGGAGCACGGGAGACAATTGACCTCACGAATAATACTCTGAGCATATTCTATAATTTGTAGTAACTTTGTTGATTTGTGGACCCAATTAGCGACCCAAATTGGAGCAGTCTTATTAAATTGTCAGTTCCCAGCAGTGTGTCGGACATAGGAAGTGTAAGCCATTGAATGTTTATGATACTTTCTGTTGCAAACGAATACAAAAAAAAAAAAAAAAGATAAAAAAAGCAAAACTTCTACTTCTGCTGATTCAGCGAATATTTATATTTGACAGACTAACTGGGAATAAATCGGTTTCATAAAGTGTGATAAACGTGGTATATATGTGCTGCCAAGAGAGTTCTTCGTGCTTAGTTCTTAAAACTTGAATTTGATCAGAACACTTTCTGATGAAAAAAAAGAAAAAAAAAAAAATCAAAATCGCCATCCTCAAACGAAACCCTGTATTATGCATCGGAAAATCTAAGTTATCCAATTTTGAACAAGAGTTACGGATACCTTCATCTAAATTGCATTCACATGAATCTCTTCCAAATTCTATGCAATTTATGTGTAAAAAAATTGACTTCAAGGAAAAGTAGAGAACAAAAAAAAAAAAGCAAATTTAATATTCCTAAAAGCATGCTGGTGGCTTCAGACGTAACCACAGCTCACGCTGCCAGATACATCACGTTAAGCCAAAGGAGATTTAAATTCCTCACGTTGGTATTTTTATATCAACTCGAATGGAGAAAAGATTTTATTTCTGTGGCAAGCTACAAATCTAACCGAAGAAAATATTATCCTTTCAACATGCGATAAATCCTTTTTGCAATGCACCAAAAGCAGCCAGTTACCAATTTTATCGTCTTTGGTGTGTATGTGTTTTTTTTTTTTTTTTTTTTTTGTTTGTCGGTCCTTCTGAAATATTTTCTGCTCCAATTTTTCTTTTTAAATTCTTCTGGTCTCTCCGTCCTTACCCTATGGCGATATAAGGCAGAGTGGAAAAATTAAAAACTCTTTATAGAGTCGTATAGTACCTAAGTAAAAATCAATTCGAATTTTTTTAACAACATAATCCTTGCCGGTAGCTAGTGGCTTAGTACGAGTACATTCAGTAGATCGGGATATTGAATCTTTGGCCTTACCTTGGTTTTTAATTTGTTTTTTATTCCTTAAAGGATCCAATTGGTTGTGGTTGGTTAGCTGCTTTTCCTTTGAGGGGTGCATATATTTAAAGAACTTTGTTCACAGTTCCTTTGAAAAAATATTGCCAAAATATTTTGCTGTGGAAAATACAAATTCTTTTTACAGAAATCATATAGGAAAAGTTTACGAGTACATAAAGTTTATTTTGTTTTCTTTGGTTGCTACTTCTGCCTCAATACTGACTTCTTCTTTACCTACAGTTGTACAGACTTTTGAAGTATTGTGCTTAGCCTGTAAGTTGCGCAATGACGACCATTTCTTGGCCTCAAAATATTCGATGGTCTTTCTTGCAACTTTGATATCAACATCCTGCATGAAAGAATTTAGTAATTCAGTAAACCTGAGTCGATTTGATCTTCTTCAAGATCTACCGCGGAGTAAGCATTCGGACGATGGTAAACTTACCAGACTAAGCCTACACTGACATGGACTTATCACATTGCTGACACGATCGGTTACTCATATAATACGCCAGTGATGATAGGAAACGGACAGATAAAATTGAGCTAATATTGGTTGGGCATAAGCCTGATTCTATTTTCTCCAGCTTTGAGAAGACCAGCTATCTATTTCTTCAGATACTCTGGGCTTGAATTTGGATGTTATTGGCTTTACCTCATTCTGCTCAGATTAATGGAAGTTTCCACAGTAGCCACCTCGCTCTCGGTCTAATGGCTTGTTCTGCCTGTGTTGATTATGTTTATGATATCGCCAATTTAATAATCCCTTGAAGTGGTCGACTTGAATTCCCGGCACCGACTAAGAACTTGATTTTAGTGCCCAAACGCACTATTTATTTTTTCTTGTAAAATTTAGGACTTCCTCATTTTCCTTCGAATAAATTTGTGTTTGGCTTTCTTCTTTCTACGAGTATACCAGGTGTATGCATAAGTTTTTTTCATTTGAACTAAGAGATGGCGCCAGCGAAAAGTACGCAGCGTATTAATTTGAGATAAAAGTCATTTTGTTCAACTGACATTTAACAACAAGGTAAGTTGAGTCTGCCAAAAACTAGCGTCTTTATTTTATCGTTCAGTGATCATGCCTAGTTTCATGCCTGAAAAAGAACATTTGCGACACGAATTGCTTTTCTTATTTAATCAGAAGAAAAAGGCAGTTGAAAGTCATCGTTTTCTGGTAGAAACATATGGTGAACACATTCCATCAATTAGAACACGTGAAACATGTTTCCTGGAGGACCACAAAAATGCGAAGACGAGCAATTGCAGGAGTTAGAATCAGAATCATTACATGGGTCACAAGACACAATCAGCAGATGTTTACGAGCAATGAAGGAGTTCAATAAACTCGGTAAATGGTTCACACATCATCTGAATGAACGTCAAATGGAAAATTGCAAAGTCGATTGTGAAATGTTGCTTCCACCCCACGAAAGGAAATCATTTTTGCATCGAATTGTGACGGGTGACGGAAAATGGATTTATTTTGAAAATGCGAAGCGGAACAAATCGTGGCTTTCACCTGACGAAGCCGGTCTTTCAACATCAAGGCCAAATCGCTTCGGCAAGAAGACCATGCTCTGTGTCTGGTGGGACCAGAGCGGTATTGTGTATTAATAACTGTTAAGTCCCGGCGAAACCATTAATACACAACGCTATCGCCAACAAGTGATTAATTTAAACCACACATTAATCGAAAGACGACCGGAATGTGCCAGAAGACATGGTAAAGTTATTTTGTTACACGACAACGCGCCGTCTAATAGAGCAACACTAATAAAAGACAACTTGATATCGCTTGGATGGGATATCCTTCTGCACCCGCCTTACTCTTCAGAATAGACGCCATTTGACCACCTCCTTTTTGTATTCATGAGGCACGCGCTCGCAGAACAGCACTTCAGCGATTTCGTGATTTATCGCAAAAGACAAGCAGTGTTTCTGTCATGCCATTCATAAATTACATGAAACATGGGCGAAATGTGTAGAAACCGATGGCCAGTATTTGGAATAAAATTATTATGCGTACTTATGCATACACCTGGTACATTAACACTAGATGTCAGGTTCCCTCTCACATGCTGCATTGCAGAATATGCCTGAATTCTATCTGTACTTGGCCATTGTCAATTCATAAATGATCAAAGCAAAATTACGGGAAACATGGTGGCAAACTCTTAGCCATTTTGTCACCCTCTCTGATTATTGCAATGTGTTCCAGGCGGGAATAAGTCAATGGCGATAAAAGAGGTCTAATATTGGCTTAAGAAAAATATGGTAAACACTGAGGACATCTGTAACTTTTCTCATAGCTAAGCTGCAATCAAATCCTATGAATCAGCCGCTGACACAAGTCTCATGCCAAAAACATCAAAAAAAAAAAAATTACATAAAACGAGCCGACCGATATGTCAACATCCTCAGCAACTTCTTTTATGGTAATTCGACGATTTTTCATCTTTTGTTGATGTGTTGTCGCTTACAGAGCGAGGTTCGTCATTGGCATCTTCTTCTCGGCCATCTTAGAAGAGCTTGTACTCATTGTAAACATTTTTTTTACTAAGAACAGATTCACCATGTTCCACTGCCAACATTTCAAGTGTTTGCCCGTTCCTCAGGAAAGGAAACCCTCTGAACTACGCCAACTACAGACGCATCAGTCTTTTTAACATATCCTACAAGATCCTCTCTGCCGTATTGTGTAAACACCTGAAGCCGTTCGTCAACAACTTGATTGGCACATATAAGTGTAGCTTAAGACCAGGACCACCGCCACCGGCCACATATGCACACTACGGCAGATCTTGGAAAAAACCCATGAGCCCCAAACTGGTACACACCATCTATTCATCGATTTTAGGTGCGAATATAACAGTATCTATAGAGACGAGCTATACAGAACAATGTTTATGATGATGGAGAATACATGCTGCTCAAGGTCGGCAAAGAACTAACCGAGACCTTTGATGTCATTTGATTTCTTTAGCATCATTCTTGAAATAATAGTGCAAAACTTACGCTCCAACACAAGAGGCACAATCTTTACAAAGTCCGTCCAATTACTCGCGTACGCCAATGATATTGGCATGATCGAAAGAAAGCAGCGTGATATTAGAGGCTAAACTATCAAGTCCAAATATACCATGTGCTGTCAACCAGAAAGGACACCCAACACCGACGTCTTAGCAGAAAATCACCCTCTGAATGAATGAGAGTGCTCCTGGCTGCTTTGAGAGGAAAATTCTTCAGGTAATTTTCGGTCCCATCTGCATAGATGGTGAGTGGAGGAGGAGATGCACCGGCGAACTTTATGGGATGTACAGCCACATCAACTTAGGCAGAGGAGTAAAGATCCAACGACTGAGGTAGCTGGGTCATGTATGTAGAGAGGAATAACATCTATGCTTCGGTTCGAAAGATCTTCGAATTAGTCCCCGATTGGCAACGCAGTAGAGGAAGACCGCGATTTAAATGGTGCACTCAAGTAGAAGAGGACCTCAGCCAACGCAGCGGGTGAAACTAGGGACAGCTGGCTAAAGATGGAGTTGGCTGGAAACGATTGTTGGTTGCAGCCCAGGTCTATTACGGACTGTAGCTTCACCTTAAGTAAGTAAATAAGTAAGTTGATGTATACTTCGTATCCAATTACCACCTACTACTTTAAACAGCTGGACTTAAATTTGGAAATGGGTGTCCTGACTTCAACTTGGTCGAATGCGGAAAATGTTGTCTGCCTTTATCAAGGTTGAATGCCTTTTTCTACATGACTATGGTATGTAGTTCATCATCATCATTCAACAGTCAGCAGATATAATCTTTCCAGACTATCATCACCGACTGTGTTTCTTTTATGAGGTTTGCTTCTCCATCCTTGCAGATATCTGTTCCAGTTCCAGTACTTTTGCATGTTCGTTTTATTTTTCGACAAAACTTGCAAATTTCCTTTTTCCTCTCTAATGCATCTATCAAGCGTTTATCTTGCTTTTGTTTTCTTCTGAGGAACTATGTTCCACCATTCTCTTTTGCTCGTTGTGCTCACTCACTGTCTGCCTCCATTCGTCATCGAAACAGAGGTTTGATTAATGGGATGATTGCTCTTTAGCAACAATGCCACTGGTTATCTACGTTTGATGTTGGGAGCATCGGATTTTTTGAGAGATTAAGGTCGGAAATTATCAATTGGGAGACAGCTAGGTCTTTTCATAGATAACAAGGTATGAACACTGTACTTCTCCACTGCATAGCCAAAGATGTTCTCTCTAATCTAGCGCCGAGGATGATTTTTACGTCATTCTTTGAGCATTACTCGAAGTCTTAGATAATAATGGCATATGAGGCTTACGTTGGCTAATTAAGCATCAAAACGGATCGTCGTTAGACGTTTGCTTACATACCTGAAGCTAAAGACCTGTTCCCTATCCCTCTTTTTTTTCCTCCTTTTTTAGTGCGGTCCATCCCATCGCACTTCTTGCAATCCATACAGACATTTGCACAGGGTGACCAGGTAAGAACTATAGAAAAAAAAATTATATAAGGCAACAACAGTTTGAGATATAAAATTGATTTTGCCTTTATTTTGAAGCTACTTTCATGACATTATGTGTGGAGAGGCACATCATTAAAATGGGCACCTCGGCTACGCAGGCAGTGTTGGTCGTTCCAATTTTTGATGACTACGTCCAATATATGCGGCGTCATTCCGGCAATAGCGTGTTGAATGTTGGCCTGGTAGGCTTGCTAGCGTAGATCAAGGACTTAACGTAACCCCAGATAAAATAATCGAGTGATGAACTCTTGTCGTGTCGCCAAATTTCTCTTTCACAACTTAAAGCGTTGCATCGCTTGTATGGCATGTAGCGCCGTCCTGTTGAAACCACAGCTCGGATATTCTGATATTGTTGAGCTCTACCTCAGAAAGTCGATTAGCATCACTCTATACCTGAGATCATTGATGGTGAAGGTGTCTCCTTCCTCATCTCGAAAGAAATAAGGTTTTGACATAGCCGCTGAGCCAAAAATGGGTATCGCCAGAGAAGATGATTTTTTGGCAAAAATCCGGATCTCTGGCCAAAATTTCCAGCACTCAACATTTCCTCTGCCTTAAATTTTTACGTCAGCATAATCCTATATGGATGAAGTCCCAAATCCAATCGCAAAATAAGCCGGATTGACTCTCTGGCTATGCCTAATTCAGATGATCGGCACCGAGTCGATAGTATCTTCGGTACTGGTCGCTACGGCGGCTATGTTCTTTATATTTCGCATCAATCTCTTTCTAGTTGGTGGCTTATAAAACAAAAGGGTGTACTCACGCTCAAACTTTTCCACAGAGCTACGAATTACCTGCACGTTGGTTCCATGATGACGACCGACTTTACGACGAAATTCACGAATCTACAACTGAGCCGGAATTTCACAAAATTTTTTTTAATAATTTCCACACCTTTGGCAAGCGCAAAACAATACACCTTACTGAATATTTTGACAGCTGGATGTAATTGGCAACTTTGACAGCTGTTGAAACATAAAAATTTAAAAAAAAATTATTGCTGTCTGGTAAGCCATTAGTATTCGATGATCTTTGCTAGTAATTCGGCTGTACGCTATCTGTTCGTTCGAACATTCCAAGAAGATAATTGTCAGGGTCGTCGACAGTGAATTTTCGATGCTTTTAGTTGGTTCATCATATTTTTTAATCTTTTACGTATATGGTTGTGTGCCCTAGGACAGCGTTAGGCAGTATTATGCTACTGGTCGAGCATTCCATTGTTTTAAGGGCCTGGGGACCGGCCCTGAGAGTTTCCTCTCAGCAACACTACACAACGAACTTGATTATTGCGCTGCTAGTCTAATCCAGGCTATAGGATAGTGGGCAGTTTTCCGATCAATTGCTGCGCGGATTCTCAGTCTGCATATTAGATGGTATTTAAAGTGTACCTTTTCTGATCGATAAATAGATACTTTCAGGCCAACATTTCCTACAAACAGGAACATTTGCGGCCTTTATTTAGTAGTGGATTTAACAGCCAACATATTGAAGAAGATATCAGATTAAGTCAATGTAAACTTCAAAACGACGTTTGTATACATTGAAACAATTTATCAGGATGCACAGAAATCTTGTAACGAATTGCGAGTATTTTTGTCGTTTCAAATATTGGTTGTCCGTCTTATCATACTGATATACATGCATTTGAAAGGACAGCTACCTTTTCGGAAATAAAAAATAAGCCTAAAGGATAATAGTTTTGGATCTAGAGTGATCAGTCGCATTAAGTTTTCTTCGTTTTGTCCGTCTTAAGAGACAATTTCTCCGATGATAGCTGGGTTGCCCTTCTTTTTGACAGTTTTGGGATAATTCGTTGTTATTAGAAGCCCGAGTGATAACAGGGCATCTACATAACAACAAAAAACTATCCCAAATTGCCTAAGTTCACTAACGTAAATGAGCATGATAATCTCCATAAAATTGTAAAAGCATAATACAAATGACTTCCGTACATCAGTCCACAAGTGGGCCACATAGCCTCAAGCTTTCCAAAAAGGTGATAGCCAGAGGGACAACTCATAGGCGTAAGTATCTTTACAAAATGTCATTTCGAGGTTCCATAATGGCAAGAACAAACAACAAAATACCATATCACCTCAAAGGCACCCCGAAAAGCCACACCATTTTTAAGTGCTGGAAAATATTTTTAGAAGGGCGAACTTTTCCATAAAGTTTATCTCAGTTTTTGATCTCAGAAAATTCCTAGAACGGTTCTATGTGCATATCAAGCAAATGAAATCAGCGAAACTATTCGTATAACCATTTCCGTCAATCCAGTGAAACTTATTTCTTTCATCAAAGTCAATCATTGACGCGATAGATTTTCCAATCCCTTAGTAGAATAGGAGTGTACTCAAGTTCGTACTTACCGTACCAATTGTTCCTTGTGGAGCACTCTATATAAACGCAACGAAGTACAATTTTTCTGGTCGTAAATTTCTAATGAGCTTACGGCAAGAGAGCTCTTGATGCAGTGGCATTGTTAGCAACTCTCCGAAAGTTACATGGCTCATTAAATTCAATTACCCTTGCTCGTGATGGTTTTATATTCTTTTTATATACTCGCATAAGTATTTTTTTTTTTTTTTTTTGCACTACCTCACAGCTGCAGGAAGGTAACCAGGAGCTGGAAGTTAAGCTGAATACGGTTTCATGACTGAGGTTGCAAATGAAATTAAATTACTTTTGCAATTAACCTTCCATAAACTTTGATGTGTATCCGTATCGTGGGTTCATTTGTTGCGTTTGGAACTCCCCAGATGGTAGACCATATACTTTTTGATAACATCCTGGAACGTGCTTATTGTTTTCTTCTTTTTTTATTACTGAGAGTATGAAGACAGATTGATATATGGCTTTCTGTGCTGCCAATATTAATCTGTCAGAGATTTAATGTTGATTGTTGACACTGAATGATTTATTGATTGACTTTATGGGTATTGATTATCAATTGTGTTATTCTCGTTATATTTCAGTTTTAACCATCCTTAACCATCCAACAACTCCTCGCACTTGCCACTTAGAGCATAAAAGACGATTCCAAAGGGGCTAACTATTTATTGACCTGAGATCTACCGTAACGATGGTGTAGAGAAAGACAACGAATCAATAAATCGCAGAGTCCTTAAGGCAATATCAAAACCGCAGTTTAAAAAAAATCATCTGAATTTGTTAGGGCTAGTACTCCCATCTTAAACTGAAATGTTTGCTCTTGTTTTTGTTACGCTCGTCCTTCTGAGTTAGGTCTCAGTTCCCAGCCAGATATATGTGCATTTGATTCTACACTTAATCACGTCAACTCTAGCGATGACATTCCTGCTTTTGGTAAGATGAAAAAAAGTCTTTTGGTGTTAAATCGCATGATCTCGTCTCCCAATTTCTTGCGCAATAAAGTTATTGTTTCACATGCGATGTAGCATGTGGTGCCGTCCTCCTGAAAATAAAAGCTATCCACGTCTTTAGCATCAATTTCAGGCAAAATAGGTCAGCCAACATCGTTCGGTAACACTATCCATTCACTGAAATGGTCGCACCAGTATCAATTTCGAAAAAATATGGCCACTGGAACCGCCTGCCAAAACATCGCACTTAACTCTCACTAATTGTGCATCTAGAGGTTATTCCACTCTATCTCTTGGGAGCATCAGATTCTACTGAAAATTTCTGTGTAAAAAATCATGATCTTGTTCATTCATTTCATTTCATTCTTGTGTCAACTGGACTATATAAACATATAGGCCAACATATTGCAAAGTGGTTATTGATAGCTCCTATTCCTGTTATCGTCTCGAAATGGATACACCTGACTTCTCAGTGACACTCTTAACTATGGCGGCGATATTTTCAGCTAAACTTGCAGAACGAACACGATTTCAAGTGGTGACAGTTCAAAAATGGCACGAAATTTATAAGGACACCTCTTGTCGGGTGATCCTCAATACGACTCAATATTTATTCAGTGCAAGTCCATCCTATCGAAAACATAACATTGATTCTTTGAAGGTAGATGAACAACTTACTTACGTACTTAAGGTGTTGCTATAGCTTGCTATATATGGATCTGAGCCTCAGCAAAAAGCGTTTCCAGCCAGCTCAATTGAGTTGCGGTCCATCATTGAATTTAAGTCCAATTCTTCTTGCGTGCATTTCCTGAGTCGCGATATTCTTCTAATGCGCTGTCCCTCTGGGTCCAATTCGAAGATTTTTCGGACCAGATCATTGGATTCCATTCTCTCTACATAACCCAACCACCTCAGTCGTTGAACCTTTACTCTTCTGACTAAGTCGATGTCGCTGTATAGCCCGTACAATTCGTCTTTGTATCTCTTCCTTCATTCACCGAAGAATTTTCCTCTCAAAGCAGCAGTGTTATTGTCGGAATTAATAACGGAGCCCAGGTAGACAAAGTCCTTAACTACCTCAAAGTTATATCTGTCGAGGGTGACGTTTTCTTTGAGACTTCGGTGTTTGGTATCTTTTCTATTTGACAGCATATACTTAGTCTTGCCCTCTATCTCGGTGAGGTTTGAACCGACCGTGCATTCTCCGTCGTCATCTCTTTTAACAGGTACGCCAAAGCTCGTCACAGGTGATGTGTATCGATTTGGAGCGCATTGGCTTATTTCATGATTTGCCGTAGTGTGAATATGTGGTCGGTAGTGGACTCTTCTGGCCTAAAGCCACACTGATATGGACCAATCATGGACCAACGAATGGCTTCAAGCGTTCACACAATACGACAGAGAGGATTTTGTAGACGATTTTAAGAAGACTAATGACTCTATAGTTGGTGCAGTGCAGAGAGTGTACTTTCTTGAGGATCGGGCAAACTATGCTGAAGCTCCATTCATTGGGTATACATTCTTACAGATAAGTTAGCTTATGCTCTTTACCAAGTCATCGCCTGGCTTGACTTAGCTATGGCTCTCTTCATTTCATCCAGGTCAGGTGGACGGAATTGTTGGTCTACATCCTCTAAGCTCAAAAGTTCATTCTGCCTGACTGCTATGTTCCTTTGTTCGTCTCTACAGGCTTCAGTTCGGGGTTTGTATTTTATGCCCGAACTTTCGAATCTCAATCCTGAAGTAGCATCTCAAGCGTTACTCATGCTCCTTCTTTTTCCTCATGAAAATCCAGTTTTAGTCTCTCCTCTTCTGTTCGTAGAGCTCTTGTGTAGTCATAAGCATACTTCCTTTTTGTAGAGATGTCACACCTGGATTGATATATCGCTGCCGAGGTTTTCTCTTTCATTGTTTTGGTCCCCTTCCGGCTTGAGTGTCGCCTTCATCTAATTCGTTGGGATATCGACGAAAATTATTTCACCGAACCCAAATGCTATTTTGTCTGAGATTGTTCGAAAGCCTGCTAATAATCCTGATTGTCCAGAGTCAGTAGGTTGACGTTAGGTTCATTTTTAACACTTTCCCACTAGTGATGGTTCGGCCATTCCGGAGCAACAGGAGGATCGAATGTACCTCTCTAGATGTTATAAATATATGCAGGACCATCAATATTTAAAACGAGAGCTGCCTACATCAGCGATGCCCACTTGCTGGCATATTCGGCGTGAGCCATGAAGCGCAGCCTGTTATCGGTCGACCACGGTGACATCGTTAGCGAATCAAGCTATTCTCTTCGTACATTGTGTTCCAAAGGAGAAGTCCGAGGACCAGATATTGTAGGACTTAATATAATATTTTATACAATCTGGCCAAATTTACAGCCCTCTCACTGAGTCAAACACATTTTTAATATCAAGCTGTCACAATAGCGTTTTGTCCTTCATCTCCACTGTACTGGTCTGACAGACCTCCATTTTCCTCCACCACCACAAGCTGTCTGTAATAAGAGTATATGATGAGTTGAAGAATCTTTGTTGAGGTTTTGGGCAAACTTTTTGAGCAATATGACGAAAGTTCTCCAGGTGATTTGTTCACTTTTGGAAGCCTCACTAGTGGTGGAGTTTTCATGGTGTGAATCCTTCTTCAAGACATCTTTCCGAAGTCGGACGGCTTCGCTGTTAGTCTTATTGGAGATGCAATCGGGTTCAGAAACTTTATTGTCTCCTATTATAGACGTGTGGTCCATGCTGTCCTCTTTCTCGGTGGAGTACATAATAGTTGGTATATGGGGGCACAGATGCTCTACTATTGTTCTAAGCATTGGCAAGCAGGTAAATTAAGGTGACCTATTGATTTTTAGCTTCTATTTATTAGCCTCGTTTGAAGCTCACTTGAAGGTCGCTCGGAAAGTATTACTCGCTAACTCGCCATTTAGTGTTCCATAAAAGTGAGTTCCTTATGAATGTTATGTAAATGCCTGCCTTCCGAAAAGTTTTTTTTTTGCAGCCAATCTTATGTCTAGGAATACGAAGCCTTCGAAGAGGGTTTTTGGCTTTGCGTTAGGTGGCCCAGAAATTGAAATCGGCAGCAATAATTGCTGGATGTATTCCACTCGTCATCTACGACATCATCAAGCGTAGTCATTCAGTGGTAGCCTTTCAACTATAAAAGTATACACATACCACTACCACTACTACTCTTCTTTAGTAGATGGCCAACTATATTCAGGACATGATTGTTTCAGGTTCATACCGCTACCATTTTTCATGGTGTTGTGTGTCCAGGTACTTTTTTCTAAGGGATATCGAATGACCATCCCCAAGCCCGCGAATCTTAGCGTTGTGGTAAGATTGCTTTATTCATTATTTTGTTACTAAACTCCACCATTCACTCCCTGATCATTCAATCAACCAAACTATGTTTCCTACTATCAGAAATTCTTCTTTACAAAGTGTCGGTCATTTACTTCATTGTCATCCGTCATAACTCATTCTAACCTCACCTTAGCCTTGGTCACACAATATTACTCAGGTCAAAAGTTCATGTATATCAAAATCATGTCAATCGTTACATCCATTAACGGAGACTTCTCCTCTGTCACGAGCCAGAGTTTAATGTCAATACCCCACTTTGTCAAGCGGTGTTCGTAAATCAGTTTCGGCACGTGCATTACATTCGCCTAGAAAAGTCTATCCATCAACTTCTCAATCAAAATAAGAAAAATTCGAACAATGTTCATTACGTGGCATCATCCGGAAGAGTGATTGAAATCTCACTTAACGGGTCAATGGAATTTCCAACAGAAAAAAAAATAAATAAAAATAAAAATATCCTGAATCCTGACACATTAACGTAATAAGCCGCTTTCTAAGTTAAGCTACATACTTTCGGTAGAGAGCTTTTTGGTGAGGGCATCCATTAATCAAAGGACATGAAAGGAATGCATGTCAAAGTATAGAAAGGCATCCATGGCAACCGCAAAGTAATTGAATTCCTGCCATCACACAGGACAATTTTTGAAATTAATTTTGAAGTCGAAGGTGAAACCTTTCCGGCCCCAATAAAACTGGTTATCCGATAGATTTTCCTTGTTACCGCCCCATGTCAATACGGCTAAAGGTACTAATTGGCTTGTACCAGTCTTCGTATTTTTTTTTTTATTTTTTTTTTCTTCTCCACCCGTGCAGAGTATCCAATTCAATTTTAATTTAAGCTGATCCTGGAGGCTCTTAATTCTTCCGTAGCTTTGCACAAAACCACTCGCACACATGGTGTTTGCTTGCTCGTGGTAGTTCTGGTGGTGGTTGCTTGATTTGGGGTTCTCTCCAGTGCATAGGATGAATGGAGGATGATACTCTCAAAATCAATTTCAATCCGTAAATGTTCGAAGTGACTTTTTCCGTGGTCGGATAGAGATATGTGTATCTTTGTTTAATTTTTTTTTTTCGGTTTGAGGTACAACTTTTCACATCCGTACCATATGTCCGGGTGTTGGATTATGCAGCATGGCAGAAATGTGCATGGCAATAGCATGGAATGGCTTGTGGGGCATTGAACCACATGTACGTTACTGGCCTGTGGCGAAGACTATGGTTTTATTGGGAGCTATACAATGCAGCAGTTGCAGTATAGCAAAAGGAAATTCGCTTTCTTTTTTTTTTTTTTTTAATAAAAAATGAATCTATGGAGAAGAGTGTGAAAGACCATAAAAATATCCAGAACAGCGGCTCATTCATCTTATGAAGTGAATAGATGAATATGATTGCACCGAACGGGTTCAAAAAGCTTTTTTCCAAAATGTAAGCGGAAAAGCAATTTTAATGATTATTTAGAGCTCCTCTAGAGCCTTCTCGGATTTGTTGTAAAATAAACAAAAGCAACTAGGCCGTAAGATGCATCTTATTAAGAGCTCTAGCAAATAACTGGTCCCAACATGACTCTAAACAGTAGGTACTTGAATACTATAACAAAGTTTCAGACCTGCCAGAATGCTCAAGGAATATAGAAAGCTGATGATACTCATACCTTCTTCTGTCATACTGTCGCACTGGCGATGACGCCAGAACTGTCCAATCTACATGGTCCAAAGGTAGATGTCCTGACTTAAGACGTATTGAGAGTGATTAATCAACATCAAACAAAGGAATATATCGAAAAGAAACCCCAAACCTAGGAAGTCAACGTTCAGAGCCTAGAAAGAGCTGACAAGAGTTAAGACCAACCGTGAATTGAAGCCTTTCTGAGAAAGCCAAGAAAAACACGGCAGTATCTAGCACTAGCAATTTCGTGCTTCAGATTCATCTAGTTTTTGCGCCTGAGATGGCTTTCTGAGAACTCCAAAAATATCACTGCAGTGTCTTGAGCTTCAGATTAATCTAGTTCTTGACGTGTTAGGCGGCACATCTTCTGAAAAACTAAGATGACCGCCGCTGAGAGCTTGGATTGTGGTGCTACAGATAAATTTAGTTTTTGGCATTTGGACCTTTCTGAGAAACTTTAGATGCTCTCCACAGTCTCTAGGACTTGGAACTGCGCGCTTCACATTCATCTTGTTAATGGTATTTTGATGGTTAGATGCTGTAGGAATAGGCCGGATATTGACTGCCATCAACCTGGCGATGACTAGTGTTGTAACTGTAACTACTCATCAATTGTGCTTATGTTATCTCCAAGTGGCAGCTATCGGGTATTGGTTCTAGCCCATCCGGACTTGACTTGCTTAACTTTGAACTTCGAACACGAGGCAAAATTACCAACACGATTAACATGACAGTGGACGAATTAACTAGACGGAACCAACGGTGATGCCACTGCCTCAAACGCTAGCAAAAAGAAAACTTTTACGACATTCATTACAGCTGTCACAAAATACTGCACATGCAACCATCAATTTTAATTGACTTTTTACCGATAAGGCTGCGATCCGCATCAAGGCATCATTCCAAAACATCAGCATAATATGTGCATACGCCCCTACCGATGGAGCTGGAGATTCTATCAAGAAAGAGCTCTATGACCACATATATGGAGCCTACGGAGCCTGTCCGAAATCGGATAGAAAAACATCTTCGGCGGATTAGTAGCAGCTTGTAATACAGTGATACGTAGCATTTGGTTTGAAAGATCTTCAGATGGTCGAACCGTTAACCAAATCGACTACGTACCTTTAGATGCGAGACACGCAACAGACATTCTGAATGTACAAACATTCAGAAGGGCAAATTCAGAGCTAGACTTTCAAACGAGAGAGAAAAAGAAATTCAACGTTGAAAGCCTTAAGCCGACCGGAGTAGTCAGAGCCCAAGTTCTGAGCGAGAGATTCTCCGCCAAGCATTTACTATCCACAAACTGTGGAACCAGTATCGCTTCATCATCGAGACCACGGTCAAGAAACTCTTGGAATGACGATGTGTGCGTAAGCTAGAAAAATATGACAGAAAATACACACCTGCGAACACTTCAGCCCAAGCCAAGTGCAGAAGGCAATAGAAGATCTTGCGCAAAAAAAAGAGCATATGCAGTTTCGCAGCTCAAGGATTTTGAAAAGTTCCGCGATCTAAACAACACAAGGGTGTTTTTTAGGAGAGCTAGGCGACTGGCAGCTGGCGGTGAAGGAAACCTAGTCACCAAAGCGCTGGAAATAGTAAATGTAGATTTAGAAAGAACATCCTGCGTACATCCAATACGCATCAGGAAGTGAGAGTGATAGGACAAGAAGAGAACCCACATCCAGCCTATAAAGATCTCATTCACCCACCCAGTATAGAAGAGGTTAGCTCAGCTATCAAAAAGGTGAAGAACAACAAAGCCGGCGGTTCTGATGGTATGCGAGCGGAGCGGAGATTCTGATAGGGTGCTTGTAACAAATTACCAACCAAGTATTGGTGGATGAAGCCATGCTCGACGACTGGACTATCACCTCTATATGCCACATCTTTAAGAAAGGCGATCCAATGTCTTGTAAGAGCATATTCAATGTACTGGGTGAACTTCTTAAACCTTACTGCCATCCGCAGGTAAAAGTCTGGCTTCCGAGCCGCCAGATCGAAAATCGATCACACTAAGACAAATCCTGGGAAGACCTACGAATTTCAAGTCGAGACTAACCATCTACTTCAAAGCCACATATGACAACATTCATCGTCTTGAGTTCTACACGGCGATGACTGAGTTCTGGATCCCGGCAAAACTAATCCAGATGAGACGCTGGAAAACACACGGTGCAATGTGCAGAATTTTGGCAAGGGAATGCACTAGTCAATGGTTATCCGCAGTAATCTGTTAAAAATAGTTACTAAACCAATAAGGTGGCACCACAGTCGGAGGTGAACCTAGACCTCAACAAACACGTGTCTCCTTCTGGCACGGTCTCTTGTCAGTCCGTTTCAACTTGTCTGTGCCACCTTAGATGAGGTCGTCCTCTCTTGAGTCTTATTTCGTGGTGAGAATTGAAGTCTCTTTGGGCCTAAACTGCGAAACCCGATAACGCTGTACAAGCCATTTAGTTCGAGATTAAATCTTCTTCTCCATTTCTTGTCAATACAAACAGGACCAAAATTGAAGTGTTTCTTCATCCGCCTTCGACAAGAATCAAGCATCTTCTTCATAAAGTAGGACCGGGATAATACCGACCTTGTATATAGCCATTTTGGTCTTATGAGGGAAGGCTCTGTTACTCAATTGACTCCTCAGTCCAAATAAAAAGCGATTCCATGTCTGATTTTTGCGCTGATCTCGTTGCTGCCTGTAACTGAAGAGCCAGGGTAGGCGAAGCCCTACCTCAAAGTTATAATTGCCAATGGTCACCTTCTGGCCAAGCCGTCACATTCCCTCATTTCCCTTCAGATCCGTTTTGGAAGAATCCGCTTCAGTAGCAAAAAAAAAGTTTCATTGTGTTTGTCACATCACACTAATCACATCCCTTTGCTTGCCGCCATATGCGTTTTCGAAGCCGATAAATGACACATGGGCTGAAAAGTCAGTGCCGTTTTACAGTAAAACACAAAATTTGCCTTCGAGGGCGATACACAGACTGAAACGATTTTTCAATCTTTCGATACCATTTTTGTAGTACGATTTCGGTTAAGCCTCAAAATAGGCCTCTGTTTCGGCGATTACTTCGAACAGGAAATAGTCGCTGGGGGCCAAATCTGGAGAATACGGTGGGTGGGGAAGCAATTGGTAGCCGAATTCATTCAATTTTGCCATCGTTTTCATCGACTTATGACACGGTGCATTATCTTGATGAAACAGCACTTTCTTTTTCTTCAAATGCGGCCATTTTTCTGCGATTTCGTCCTTAAAACGCTGTTGTTTTAAGTTGCTGTTGATAGTTTGCCCCTTTTGGAGATAGTCGATGAAAATTATTCCAAGTGTATTCCAAAATACGGATGCCATCATTTTGCCAGCCGACTGTTGAGTTTTTGGTCGTTTTGAACGAGGTTCGTCGCCTGCTCGCCACTCAGCTGACTGTCGACTTGACTCTGGTGTGAAGTGATGGAGTCAAGTTTCATCCATTGTCACATACCGACTCAAAAATTCGGCTTTTTTGCGGTTCAACAGCACTCCTCTGAATCATCAACACGTTGTTGTTTTTGGTCGACTGTGAGCAAACGTGGTACCCACTTTGAACAGAGCTTTCGCATGTCCAAATATTCATGAATGATATATCCAACACGCTCTTTTGATATCTTCAGAGCCTCAGCTATCTCGATCAACTTCACTTTACCGTCATTCGTAATCATTTTGTGGACTTTTTTGATGTTTTCATCTGAAACAGCCTCTTTTGGACATCCACTGCGTGCATCATCTTCGGTGCTTGTATGACCACTTTTAAATTTTTCAATGCACTTGCGAATGGTTCGTTCGGCTGGTGCAGAGTCCGTGTAACAGTTATCAAGCCATTTCTTTGCATCGGCTGCATTTTTTTCCATCAAAAAGCAATGATAAATCAACACACGAAATTGCTTTGAATCCATTTTTTTCACAATAACAAAAGTTGCTTCACTCACAACGCTATATCTCGAGAACTAATCGTCCGACAGCTGTCAAATTTATACACGTATCTTGTGAAGGTTGGTACTAACTGAAAATGGCATGGATTGAATTCAAGTGCTGCCCTCTCTTAGAAACGGCACGGCCCATGTATTATGTGCTGAGTTTCGATCTGAAATATTCAGTTATCTTCTAAGAGGTCTGCTGTAGTGTGAAATATTTAATGGATGGTGGACGTTCTTGATTTAATGGATGAAATACAATGTTCATGAATGGTTTTAAGCTCTCATATACAAGTTGAACGGCAGAAAAAAAGGTGTCGATGCTTCTTTGTATTTTACGTAGTTGACGCAGTCAAACGGGTTTTCTTTTATTTGGATCTCACTCATCGCAAGATGAGCTGGTCCACTCTCTCAACCAGGTCATCTACAGTCCTTTAAATAGCATAGCAAGCGATCTGTCTACGTCAGCAGCTTTTGAGACAGATGGAATTCTCCGTGTCAATGCACTTTGCTCAGACCGTAAGGAGAGACCGATTATCAGCGAACTATGATTATCTTTGGATTTGATTCTCAGTCTAAAGGTGATTTTGTGATGCAGTTTTCCAGCGATGATCTTCAATAATTCAATGAAATGCCTCAAATTAACACATCACATTCTCTTTTTGTTGCCATCTCGTAGTTACAAGACATCCCAAGGCATTAATTAATGGAATCTGTTGCTTAGAGAACGAAGGCTTCAAGCAGGGTTTGAGCTGCATCCAAAGAATGGAGATATATTTACACTTATGGCAACAGTTGCAACACCTTTAAAATCGCTACAGTGTGAAACCTTTAAGAGCATATGGTACAGCGAAGCACCTTGTAATCTATTAAATATCTGTTCTGCGTCAAGTTGATAATAATTTAAAAATTAAAAAAAAGGACTCCGAAGGAAACGTTAACGTTATCATGACTTTTATTTTCTAATTCTTCAAGCAGTTATGGATTTTCTAAGTAAACGGTCAACAAATCAAAAAGTTATTTCTTATTTGAAAATATTCTTTAGATTCCTACCTGAGCGTACTATTTTCAGCTGCGTCAATCTGTGTCACCGTTTATCAGTCCAATATTACGGTTGAAAAGTTTGTTCTGTTTAAGTCTCACCATACCTTCCGCCGAAGCTATTTGATTTTTCTTCATTTTGTCGTTAGGGGAATGTAGTGTACCTTGGGACGCTTGTATCTTGGTACTACAGTCTTTTTTCATACTTTGAATTCATTTAGGTAATAAAGTCCCGCTACATTCCACATTATATCTTTTTAGTCTGCAAACGAATTTCTTCTGAGTCGGACGTAAGCAAAATACGCCAAAACCGGTTTTTGCCTTTCAAAATTATTTTTTCTTAAATTTTGTGAAGTCTGTCGTGAGAATACAAACAGTTTGACGGGGGTGTTGCTATTTTTTCCGAAAAAATTAAATATTCTGGCAGTGTTGTGCAGAAAGTCAGTTCCAATTTCTCAAAAAAGAAAAAAAAAAAAAATCTAATTGCTTGAGCACAAAATGGGTGTGTCGTGTATGGTATCTTGAAATGAAATTTTTCGTGTACTTTGGAGCGTTCCAAGGTACACGGAACGTGTACATCTGTTACTAATCCTTTTTTTACTTTCATAAGACCCAAACTATGAATCGCAGCAAATTTGGAGTAAAACGAGCCCATGTAAATGAAAAGAAACCATCGGTCAAGCTGCCAAAATACATAATAATTCAAAAACAACTTTATTTCGACACCTAAAATTTTATCGAGATTCTGGCTCTGAATCATTCAGCTATCATTCGAATAACGTTCGTTAGCGGAATATCTGGCAACAGCAGCTAAGTTGCATTATGGACTCTCGAAATATGACACAAAGAAGTAAGCATTACGTTTTGCAAAGACAAATGGAAAAAATCTGCCAGAATCTTGGATAAAGAATGAAGCATCCGGAAAAGATTGGATTGGGTTGGATCGGATTTTTGTGATGTACCCCATCTCTATCACCAAGAAAACCAGAGGCAACAAGTATTTCCAGGTCAACAAGCTTTAATCGTTTCAGTGTTATGAGCTTCTTTAATAACCTTAAACATTGTCTTTCTCGCTACAAATTTAATCCGAGTAGAATCTACAATCTTGATGAGACCGGGAATTCGACTGTCCATGTTCCACCAACAGTTTGAGCTGTCAAGGGTGTAAAGCAGATAGGTAGTATGACCTCAGGGAAACGTGGTATTAGTTTTATTTTTAAGCTTATTAACAAGCAAAAACTTAAAGCTAGACTTAAAACTAACGAAGATGTTCTTAACCTAATGGGACGAGGAGAAATGGTGGACGAGGGAGATGTTAAGGGAGTGGCATATTGAGCAGTGTTTTTTTTTTTTATTTCGTGTTTGCTGCTGTTTAGGTCAAAGACTTCGGCGTAATTGTTCGTTATACGCAACATTCTAGATATGGGTTCAAAGTGACCGTAGTTGGTGCGGTGAGTTCGGATCAGGAAGAGTGGGACAGATCTTAGATTACGGGGATTGGGAGTGAATGCATTATTTTGCGTTATTCTCGAGCAGTCGATGTTTCCAGTCAATAACTGGTGGATAAAAAGTACTTCAGCGACCTCACGACGTTTTTTTAGGGTATGCATGCTAATTAGTTTTAGCCTATTTTTAAAAGGGGGTAATCCATATGGATCGGGCACGACCACCAAGTGCGAAACGGATAAACCTGCGTTGGACTGCTTCTTTTCTTTGTATGTGGATTAGTTTATAGGGTGACCAAACTTGGCTGCAATATTCGAGAAGAGGCCTTACAAAAGTAAAATACAGGGACTTTGTAACGTGTGGGTTGGAAAATTCTTTATTTATAATGCTGTCAATATGTGCGTTGAAATTCAATTCTCTGTCGCAAATTATTCCCAGATCCCGTACTTGGGTAGTGGAAGGAATAGGCTCATCGCAGATGAAGTAGTTTCTTGGAGGGAATAGGTTATCGCTTAGCATTTGCTGACATTAAGCTCCAAAAAGTTTTGCTTGCATCATACCGAAAACTTATTTAAGTCATCTTGCAGGCAATGGGAAACTCTCATGCCATCATGTCAAAATAGAAAGATTACAATTCGTTAAAATGAGATTTATGTCGTTAACCGTTAGGATAAAGATGATTGGTCCAAGGTGACTACCCTGAGGGACACCAGATGTTGCTTTAATGGGGTCGAATATTGAAGATTACCCTGTATTCTCTGTCTTCTAAATAGGATTATGTCCATACCACAAAGTGTAGGGAAAAGCCAATTTTTTTTTAAAGTTGGTGGGAAATTTTATCGAATGCCTTACTGAAATCAGTGGAAATTGAAGCGACTTCATCACCGTCTTCTAAAGCATGAAGCGTCCTAGAGACGAACTCTGTTAGGTTATTGCTGGTTGGTTTACCTTTCATGAATCCGTGCTAATTTGTACAGATAGTTGGCTTACAATACGGAAGCAGTTGTTAATAGACTATGCTTTTAAAAAGTTTGGGTACGCAAAAGAGTTTTGTTATGGGCCTATAATTATAGACTTCGCCCTTACTTCCTTTTTTATGAATAGGGATAATGTAAGATTCCTTCCATAGGAAAGAGAAAGTACCTGTTGAGACAGACAAGTTAAATAGGGCAGCTAGGGGAGGACCGAGATGGTTAACACACTCTTTTATTACAATAACCGGAAGGCCATCAGGGCCGGACGAAAAATCATTTTTAAGTTTTGTAATGTTTTCAGATACTAAAGACGTTGTCTCTAGATAGTTTCTCATGTAGCTAAAGTAACTAGGATCGGGTTTAGCTGTTTTCTTAGAAAATGATTTATTAAAATAACAGGCAAAGAAATTTGCAATGGTTTTGGGGTCGGCAGAAGATTCACTAAGAAAATTTGAGAGAGAAATTTGACTTTCTTTTGGTATTAACAAACTGGTAGAAGCTTTTCGGGTCCGAGACTAAGCTAAATTGCATGCGGTAGAGGTACTCAAGGTAACGAGACTCACAAGGTTCAGAAAAACGATTGTATACCAACCGATAATTACTGTAGTCGGAATCAGATCGGGTTCTTAAGAATTTATGAATTTAAGAATGTCACCATGATTACAGTTACTAGGTGGGGTCAAAAGTAACCTCTTTGAGGTGCCTTGAAACCGGTTCATATTTAGGCAGACATGCCAAATTTCAGTTCGATACTGTCTTTAGTTTTGTTTTGACAGCTGATTGTTGTTGACGTGTTTGAAATCATGTTGCGTATGGACAAAAACGATTTTCGTTCTCTCATAAAACATTATTTTTTGAGAGGCAAAACGGCGAAGGAAACAAAAAAAAAGTTGGGTAAATATTATGGGGCTAATGCTCCGTCAGATTACACCGTCAAGTATTGGTTTCGAGAGTTTCGTGGTGGCCGCAAATCCACTACTGATCAAGTCCGCAGTGGCAGGCCCTCCGATGCGGTTACAGAGGACAATTTCAAAAAAATACATGAAATGGTATTGGCTGACCGGAAGGTGAAGGTGCGCGAGATAGCAGATACCACAAAGATTAGTACTGAGCGCAAACGCCATATTCTGCATATGAAAAAGTTATCCTGCAGCTGGGTGAAGCGCATACACACTCCTCACCAAAAACACGAACGCGAGAGCACTTCGAAAGAGTGTTTGGACTTGCTGATGCGGAATCGGGCGGACTTTTGGCGTCGATTGTTAACTCTTGATGAAACTTGGATTCACTATTACACACCAGGAGGTGTGGAGATAAATTTTTTAGAGATATAAATTTCAAACCCCATATGCTTGACAGTGCTCCTCCAGGGTGTATTGGTGAGACTAATCAATCTGGCTGGTCAAACGAGGAACTTTTCATTCAGTGCCTAAAGCACTTTTTTTCGCACTCTAAGCCAACTCCAGACCAAGTGTTGTAAATTATGGATAATCATGACACATTGTTGTGATTTTCGGCCTAAGAGTGTACAAAATTTAATTTGTGCAAGAATTGAAGCTAGGCGACTTGAATTTCCGTCATGTTTTCAGTGAATGTTACCGTTAATGGTAACCCTTATCGCGCCATGTTAACGGACTATGTTCTTTCTGAAATTCAAACACATGGTCTCGGTGAGTTATGGTTTCAACAAGATGGTGCTACGAACCATACAGCGCGTTAAACAATGGACTTGTTGAGAAATCATTTTGGTGGGCACTTAATTTCACGTTTTGCTACGGTAAATTGGCTACCTAGATCGTGCGATATCACACCTTTGGAGTATTTTCTCTGAGGATATGTAAAGTCTCAGGTCTTCTGCAATAAGCCAGCTACGATTGACGCTTTGGAAGCCAACGTTACTCGTGCTATTCGCGAGATATCAGTTCAGCCTGGAACACCTCATACATAGTTGTGGCCAACATTTACATAATATCATTTTTAAAAAGTAAATGATATGAATCGTTGTTCTAACTGATGGTAAAAATTTTAAGTTCATTTTCAAATTTATGTGCTTAATTTTACATTATAAATCAAACCTTACGATGAATCAGCCTATACATTAAGGTAACCATGGACCACAACCTAAAGTGGAGCTTCCATACAAAGAAACTTAACAAGCCACATACCATATGCTTTAGCTCATTTGCGAAATCTCTATCCACCATCTGTGCCACCTTTTCGGGTTGTTTGAAAGTCATCTTAGGTACGGGATACTGATATGAGGAAGAGCGACAGGAATGCAAGCTCTTCAGAGGCTACAGACACGATAAGAAAATATGACTCACAGAGCGGCATTAAGACATAACTATGAAAGACACCAAATAATTAGCGACAGTAGAACGCTTAACATCTCACAGTTGCATAAACTGGAAATACTAAGACACTTCTCTAACAACAATACTCACCTGATCCCAATTCCAGATACATTTATAAGAAGCCCGAACCAATTTTATAGGATACAAATCCATGGTTCTGGACTAAGTATGGAAGGAGAAGACATAGGGTCACTGTACCAACTACACTTAATGAACTATCAAATGAACTTCGAAACCTTTCACAATTCGTCGAGCTCTTAAAAAAAGCAAAACAAGCTTTATAGGAAGTGGAAGCTAAGTCCTTCTCCTTTTAACTGGACTGCCTACAAAGCTATGCGTAACCATTCAACCGTAATAATACGAAACTCTAAGCTGTTTTCTAGTGTTAAAAGTGATACAAAATGTGAAATTGACCCTGATGTTCTAAACGAATGTTTTCTTGATAACAGTACTGAAGAGTTGCATTTCAATTTTTCAGTAAATTTGTCCCATCATCCAGTGAGAGGTTATGAACTGCGATGCGTAAGTGATAATTATGCTATGGATGAAGATGGGATACCACTGCGTTTTATAAAATTGATTTTGCTTCACATTCTATCCCATATAACCCATATAAACCCAACATCCACTTTCCCCAAGTCCTGGACAACACCCCGATCTCTGTACTGATTTAAGGCCAACAAGTAGATGGCGATTCCAACAAAAAAAAAAACACAAAAATCTTGGAAAAAAATTTATTTATTTTTCAACATAATCGCCTTTCAGCTTTATAAACTTTTCCCAGCGATGTTCAAAAAGTTCGATACCCTTTTTGTAATAAGAACTGTATTGCTCCTCAAAATAGCCATTAACTGTCGACATCACTTCTTCATCATTGGACATCACTGAGCCATTTTTTCAAGTTTGGGAACAGAAAATAATCCGAGGGGCCTAAATCTGGCGAATAGGGTGTATAAGGTAGCAATTCACACTTTAATTCATTAATTTTGGCCATTGCAATAACGGATTTGTGAGCTGGTGCATTGTATTGGTGATACAACACTTTCTTCTTAGCCAAATGCGGCCGTTTTTACTTGATTTCTTCGCCCAAACGTTGCAATAAGTTCGCGTAATACTGGCCGTTGATAGTTTTTCCATTTTCAAGATAGTCAGTAAAAATTATACAACGCGCATCCCAAAAAATCGACGCCATGACCTTGCCTGCAAATAAAACGGTCTTCGCCTTCCTTGGAGCCGGTTCTCCTTTTAATCCATTGTTTTGATTGTTCTGTTGTCTCGGGTGTAAAGTGATGGACCCATGTTCGAAACCGCGCAAAAATTCTTCTTTTGAAACATCTTTATGACACTGTTTTTGCTCGAGTGAGAGCAAGCGCGGCACCTATCTTGCACACAGCTTTCTAACGTCCAAATTTTCAAATAATATGCGGCTTCAGTCCATTGCCAGGCACTCAATCTGTTCTCTGGCATGTAATAGTGGATCCAAGTTTCATCAGCAGTTACAAATCGACACTAAAAGTCCGCCCGATTCCGCATCAGCAAATCCAAACACCGCGTCACCCAGCGGCAGGATAACTTTTTCATATGCAGAATATTTCCCAAAATATGGCGTGTGCGCTCAGTACTAATCTTTGTGTTATCTGCTAGCTCGCGCACCTTCATCTGTCGGTCAGCCAATACTATTTCATGTATTTTTTTAACATTGTTCTCTGTAACCGCATCGGAGGGCCTGCCGCTGCGGACTTGATCGGTAGTGGAGTTGCGGCCACCACGAATCTCTCGAAACCAATATTTGATGGTGCAATCTGACGGAGAATTAGCCCCATAATATTTATCCAACTTTTCTTTTGTTTCCTTCGCCGTTTTGACTCTTAAAAAATAATGTTTTTTGAGAGAATGAAAATCGTTTTTGTCCATACTCAACATGATGCCAAACACGTCAACAACAATCAGCTGTCAAAACAAAATTAAAGACAGTATCGCACTGAAATTTGGCATATCTGCCTAAATATGAACGGACTTCAAGTGAGCATAACCTTTTTTGTAGTAGCAGAGCATTCTGGCGGTTAAGGATGTTACTTTCTTAGTATTTGGATGAAAATATTTTCGGTGATGACGAGTTTTTGTCATTATACGTAACTGATAGGCCTCTCGATATTGAACATTTCAATGAGCCAGGAATTTTATTAACACCAACTGTAAATGCTTCGCCATTTGCACCGCCTTTACATGCATACGAAATGGAACCTTCAACATCTAAATCTGCAGTAGCTCTTTTTAATAAGATGTTGTTTGAACAATCTAGAAAAGTTGCAATTTTGCCGGTGCAAATAAGACCAAGAAAAGCCCCAAAAAAAGCCTATTTTTAAGGTCTCTAGAGTGGCCTAACCCCTTAATCAGCCGAGTTCAAAGTTTAAGTCATATTAGTATCACGTAAGTGTCTCAATTGGGCATAAATATCTCCTCATCTCTATCGCATCTACTCATATATTTTATCATACAACTGAAACCAGCACAACTTTCTACAAAGTTTCCATCTCACCAGCAGCAGAGTAATTCAAGGCTCTTCCTAAAATAGCAACCGTCGCCATGTAAAATCCGCGATATTCAACCTCTTCCTTAACTCAACTCCTGCTAAGCTCAATATTTTTTACGAACGAAGTTTTGACACGAATTTCACAATATCTCATTTCCATTAGCCCCAGGGCTGTAATTCTTTCCCCATATACACGAACATCATATGGTGCTGCAGGATTTTCACATCACTTGCTTATCTACGTGGATAACAGAAAAAAATGTTGGTATTTTCTCAGTATACAGTAATATGGCGAGAAGGGTGTTGAAAAATCCTTCAAAATTCGTCTTCGACTACACTTAGTCAAAGAAAAATCAACAAAACCATTTTCCACGCTTCATCGGGACGAGCAATTTTTACTATTCTTTGTCTTTTTGGCGGGAAAGATTTGTTTTTTTTTTTTTTGTGAGTCCCCCTGCTTTTTCTCTTAAAACATCAACATTTTCGTTGACGTGGATAAATTACAAAAGCAGAAAACATAAATAATTGAAGCTATCGGGGAGAATACAGTTAACCGCAGGTGCTCCGGACGATATGTGATGGCGGATTTCTGATAGAAATACGAATACGGATATGGATACGAGTACAAGTTGTATGCTTTTGGAAAGACGACACGCGCGTTTTAACGCGCCGAAATGAAATCCCCTGGAAAGGTAAAACCTTATTAGGTGGAAATTTTTTTGCAGAATTCTTTTGTGATTTTTCCGGAGCTTAAAGAGAAACAGAATTTGACGCTCTAAGGGGTGGGATTGAGTGGAATTGTTTTTCTTTTATGAAAATTGTTGAGGAAGGAGGAAAAACCGCTGACAGGCATGAATGTGAGAAATTAAATTGAATGAATTGTATATGTAGCAATCCATCTTTTGAATGGATACATTTCATTTCGGAAATGTTGTAGCAATTGTGATATGGTATTTGCCATGACGAAGTGTATTTCAACATAGCCGCTGGCACTCTTAACAGTCACTTTATACAAAAATTCGTGTCCGAAGGCTTTTTAAATGAAAATTATCCAACAACCTCTGCAGTACCATACGAGTACATATGAAATAAATAAACAGCCCTTGTCGGTTGCTATTATTCAAGCAGACTTCATTCTATGACCTCGAGGCCTGCAAATGCTTTCTTCATATGGTGAAATCGCCCCTTAACTTCGTTGAATCTGTTCAGACCCCAGACTCGGGATCTACTCATTAGCCAAGAGACTTTCTCCAGCTACTCAAGCGCAGATTACACTAGTCACGTAACCCAACTCAACCATTCTATTTAATATAGCATGCGAGTCAGTGGCGAAGAAATCAAAGTATTTAGTCGCCATCACTAAGCGCAGGTACATCAGAGTCATCATCGTTCTGTAAAAATTAAACTTGGCTGTCGGTAAAGCCAAGGAGAAGGACCGTGATGAAAAGAAATTGTTATGTTTTGGTTGACAACTACGCCGAACACTAAGAAGACATTGAAAACAAGACTAAATAGAGTACAAAGTGAAAAAATAGACAGGATGGCTTATGCCATATTTAGAAGTAAAGCAAGATTGTCATAGCAATAGTAAGCATTCTCTTCTCCTACAAATTAACTCTACTAGCGTATTTCGTTAGAAGTTGGAAAGGACCAGATACAGTCCATAGCATGGATAAAAATAGAATGCAAACAATGGGTGATGGTAAGGTCTTGCACTTGATGTTAAAAAAAAAAAAAAAAAAAACAGAGAGTTCCGTTTAGAAGGCAGAGAGTGTTCTAAGTATAGTTCAAAGACAGAATAAGCACTAAAAAACGGACCAAATGGTTCTTTTGACTTGAAGATTTATGTCACTAACACTTTCTCTAACAAGCTCTAACACCTAATCTATTACTCAGTTAGTCCCGTCTCGTGTTCATATCTTTACAAGTCCTCATCTAAAACTTGACTAGCATGTTCATCGCTGATCTTACTTACTTTGACCCCTTTTAAGGGAAATTCAGCAGTCAGTTTGACATTTTTAAGACGGCGGTTAATAGGGATCTCTAAATACTTAGGGCACTGAAATACTCATAGAGATTGTACATTTCTGAACATTTCAAACAAGTTGTCAATGGTGAGTTTGAAAGTGTTGAAATTGATGCTGCAAGTAAGGGGTGGTTCATCGTAAGGTATGATTTTTAGTATACCTTTTTTGACAGATCTCGCATGACCTTTATCAAACTGTTTTGTCGTTTTCATTCAGTATCGTGTGGCAAAATATCATAGAAAGACTCAGATCACAATAGCGTCTCCAAATAGTTTAGCTATATTGCGAAAATTAGCCTTCTGTGAGAAATGTTTTTCGTGCAATTCGAGGAACTTACGGTGCGCATAAATCGACCTACTGAAACCACTATTGCCAATACCATTCGCAAAATTGAGTCCCAGTTTACATTAGTGGATGATATTCAGCCGGTTAAACCACATCCAACAAGTAGTAAAGAGACTACATCAACCGTAGCTGGAAGTGTACGCGAAGACCGTGACGAATCGATTCGTCGTCGTTCCTAGAATCTTGGCTTTGCTTATTCGACAACTTGGCGTATTTTACGAGAGGATTTCGGCCTAAAAACGTACAAAATTCAACTTGTGCAGGAATTGAAGCCAGACGACTTGAATTTGCATCATATTTTCAGTGAATGGGCTCTGGAAAAACTCAATGAAAATTCGGTGTTTTATCGTGAAATTTTGTTCAGTGATTAATCCCATTTCTGGCTCAATGGGTTCGTCAATAAGCCAAATATGCGTTATTGGTCGGATGAAAACCCACATGTGCTTCATGAATCAACACTTCATCCACAAAAAATAACTGTTTGATGCGGTTTGCATGCCGGCGGCGTTATCGGGCCATATTTTTTCGTCGACGACAACGATCGCCACGTTACTGTGAATGGTCAGTATTATCGCGCCATGATCACAGACCATTTTTGGCCCGAATTGGAAGATATGGATTTGGACGAAATGTGGTTTCAACAGGATGATGCCACAAGCCATACAGCACACGCTACAATCGATTTATTGAAGAATAAGTATTGTGAGCGTGTTATCTCAAGACATGGGCCAGTCGATTGGCAGCCTCGTTCGTGCGATTTAACGCCGCTTGACTATTTTCTGTGGGATACGTTAAATCATTGGCTTATGCCAACACGCCGACGACGTTGGAAGAGCTCAGAGTCAACACTGAACGCGAAATAGTGGCCGTTTCGGACGAAATGTGTGGCCGAGAAAATTGGGTCAAACGAATCGACCGCTGAACGTAGTCGAGTTCTATTCATAAATGTTTTGACTGTACTTCAAGCCAATAATAAAGTTTTTGAAATATCTCAAATGGTTTGCCTTTTATTTAAAAAAAAAAAGTTGTCAAGTCGTTATTAGAAAACCATATACATAAAGCTCGTGGAAAAACAATTAGATTTCAAAATAAACTTAGTTAAATGAGCACAATTAAGAAAAATTAATTAATTCAATACAAATTAAAATATTATTGTATAATTAAATAATAAATAAAAAACTAATAACAAAAACTAATAAAAACTAAAATAGGAAAAGGTTTGATAGGAAAAGGTTATTAAAATTAAGCAAAGAAGGAAAAAGAGGGGATTAAAAGAGAAAAGCAGAATAGGGAAGATCAAACTATAGGAATAAGAACTTTGAAGAACATACATACATAGACTTATAGCTGTCCGAAATGTGCATTCAATGCACTTTTGAACTGCTTCGCTCCTACTATTTGCTTTATACTGGTTGGTAGAGTGTTCCAGAGTCTAGTGGTGTTGACGAGAAATAGGCGCAACGTGTTCAAATACTGAGATGTGCAAATTGAAGTTTTGGAAATAGATACAATGGTGATTAGGTGTGTATTATCTTATTAACACAACATCTCAATTCCCAAAAAAAATTGAAATGTACACCCCGGGACTAATTTATCTAGTTTACAGTAGACATGGATGGCATATTCAAAGATTGGCACAAACACAGTTTTCATCAATCTCAATTTGGTGTCAGCTGGAGTAAAAGAGGAAAATAACCAAAGTATTCGCAAACCAGAATAAATACGTGACACAGTATAGTTTATATGATCGGATGCTGAAAGGAAACGGTTTAACTTGTAACCAAGATTTGTCACTGTATTGGAAAAAGTAAGCCTGGTTTAATTAAGGAAAATAGGCGGAATCTCTTCAGTGCAATATGTTTTTTTCGAAATTACAATTAATTGACTTTTTCCAGGATTTAAAATTAGATCATTATTTTCAGCCCAATTGGCTATTGCTGATAAGTCTAAATTAAAACTTGCAACAAGATCTGTCATTAGGCCAATGGGACGGGATAAATAAATCTGAGCGTCGTCAGCATAAAGATGAACAGATGCGTTTTGACATACTTGTGGGGGACCATTTATAAAGAGACAAAACAAAATCGGGCAAAGGATTGAACAATGAGGCACACCAGTAAGTATTTTCATTGGTTTTGAGCATTGCTTATCAACGACAACTCTTTGAGAGCGATTCATAAGATAATTTCTTATTAAATACACCGAGGATTCATGAAATCCAAAATATAACTTCAATTTCAAGCACAAAATTTGATGGTTAACACTGTCAAAAGGTTTTAAGAAGTCAAGTAGGCACAACAGCGTCAGATATTCCTCATCAAAATTTAATCTTATATCATCGAACACTTTGATCATAGCTGTAGACCAGCTATGTGTGAATCCCATCCCAAAAGAACTGCGCCGGCTTGGCAGCCAAGAATAAATCAAGGTAATTTTTGATATTCCGCTCTGATGGGAACCGTATTTCAGTGAGGGCGTTCTGCATCGCCCGGTAGTCAGAAGGGGCAAGGTCTTGGCTATAAGGCGGGTGGGGTAAGACTTCCCATCCACTGTTTTCCAAATAGTTCTTAACCGGAGTAGCAACATGGGACCGAGCGTTGTCATGATGGAAAATTATTGCCTTGTGTCTGGTCGCATATTCCGGGCGTTTTTCGGCTACTGCTCCCTTCAAATGGATTATTTGTGTTCGGTAGCGTTGTCCATTGATGGTTTCACCCGGTTTTAGCAGCTCATAATACAGCACACCCATGTGATCCCACCAAATACAGAGCATTACTTTCGCGCCATGGATATTCGGCTTTCCCGTTGATTTGGCTGGTTGGCCGGGTTTCATATATGATTTTTTGCGCTTGGGGTTGTCGTAATGGAGCCATTTTTTATCACCAGTAACAATCCGATGCAAAAATGACTTCATTTTGTGGCGTTCCAGCAGCATTTCGGACATGCAAAACCGCCTTTCGACGTATCTCGGCTTAAGTTCATGTGGAACCCAGTTTCCTTCCTTTTGAATATATCCAGCTGCTTTTAAACGTTTTGAAATGGCTGCTTGAGTGACACCCAAAGATTCTGGGAGCTCTTCTTGTGTTTGGCAACAATCTTCATAGAGTAATGCTTCTAGTTCTTCATCTTCAGACTTTTTCGGCTGCCCAGGACGTTCATCGTCTTCCAAGCCAAAATCACCACTTTTAAATCGTGCAAACCACTTTTGGCACATTCGCTCAGCTAGCGCAGCTTCTACCAAAATACGATGACTTTCGGCAGCAGTTTCCTTCATATTAAAGTAATGAAGAAGAACTCCCCGCAAAAACACTTTTTCAGGCACAAAGTTAGACATATTTGAGTGAAAAAAAATTATTGTTGTTTACGCTTCAAATCAATGACATATACTGAATTGACGTAGCATATGACAGTAGCAGTCAAACGCATGTTCCAATGGAATAATAACAATGGAATAATACAAGTTACGCCATCTCTTAGCAAACCGCAATATAGACCCAATATTTTCCATGAATTATGGAAAGTCGAAGATGTTATGCAAAAATTAAACAGATGTGTAAGGCATCTGTAAACCATCCACACCCATTGTGTTTGGTTTCAGACTTTTAAAAATAAGGATAACCTCGGCTTCACAAATTGCTTCGAACTCCAAGTGACGAGGTGAATGAATTTGGAGAATGTTTTCCGGATGAAATGACTTGTTGCAACTACGATTTGATGCAAATGCATTGTTTAATTCGTCAACATTGATTATATTTGTTGACGCTTGAGTTTTATTGACACTAATGGAGCACAAATTGCTCCAAAGTTTCTTTGAAGGTTGGTCAGCACTCAACTTGGAAAGGAAATATCGTTTTTTTTTTTTGCTCTTTTGGTGACGAATGAGAGTAGTTACTGGCTCCACAGAAAACTTGCCTACTAAAACTGGTTGGCTCTTATTTCTATTTAGCATATGGTTTTCTCCTATTTTTTGTTGCATTAAGTACCTCAGCAGTTAACCATGGACATATCTTATTACGAACAACAACTCCTTTAAGAGGAAAGAGTATTAAAAAGATTATAATTTTATGTCTGAACAAGGTCAACTTTTTCGTCAATACCCGCTAAAAAGTAACAAGAGTGCCATGGAAGTAAACTAGCATGATAATGGAGGTTGCTGAAGTTAATTGATGCATAGTCCCGAAATTGAAAAAATCCTGTGACGGAACACTGGAAAAATAAATGTTATATGTGCAAAAAAGCAGATCATGATTAGATATCTATTGATAATTGGTCTTGAAGTAACACATTAGAGGGGTCGGATACAACAAACAGATCAAGAAGACTTGGATGGGATTTAGGCCCAAAACGGGTCGCATAGGAGTTAATAACCATAAGTCCTGTAGAAGCAAAATCATTTAAAAGCCGACAGGATCTGCTATCATTTTTCAAGAAGTCAGCGTTAAAATCACCACAAAGTATAATGTTTTCATAATATGCTGAGAACTGTTGAAGGGCAGAAAAAAACAAGTCAAAAACAATTTCGGTTAGGAGTATAGACGACGCCATATAAACATTTTACATTACCATATGAGATTTCAGTAATCAAAAATTCAGTGTCATTTCCCACCGACTTCCCTAAAACCCTACAACTCAGAGCATGCTTAACGTAAATTCCTATACCGCTGCCAGTAGTAAGAGTAATTCTATTGGGAGGAATCATCTTATTGCCAGGAATGCCATATATTTTTTCGGTATCATCTTTAACAACCAGCGCTTTAAACAAGGTTACACTCACGCCTATAACATCAACTCAAGAATCCGTGAATATATGTCTGACATTATCTAATTTCGACAAACTTAGACTACGTGCATTGAAGTGAACTATCTTAAATCCTTTACGTGCATTAGATAAAATTTTGACCAACATCCGAACATCAGCTTCAACCCACACACCAAATACAGATGTGTCACCTACCATGTTTAAATTTACAGAAGCATTCTTTGAATATTACGAATGACCGTAAAGTGAAGTTGATCGAGATAGCTGAGGCTCTGAAGATATCAAAAGATCGTGTTGGATATATGATTCACGAATATTTGGAGATGCGAAAGCTCTGTTCAAAGTGGGTGCCGCGTTTGCTCACAGTCGACCAAAAACAACAACGTGTTGATGATTCAGAGGAGTGTTTAAAGCTGTTCAACCGCAATAAAGCCGAATTTTTGCGTCGGTAAGTGACAATAGATGAAACTTGGCTCCATCACTTCACACCGGAGTCAAGTCAGCAGTCAGCTGTGTGGCGAGCAGGCGACGAACCTCGTTCAAAACGAGGTTCCAAAACTATCTCCAAAAGGGGCAAACTATCAACAGCAACTTAAAACAACAGCGTTTTAAGGACGAAATCGCAGAAAAACGGAGGCATTTGAAGAAAAAGAAAGTGCTGTTTCATCAAGACAATGCACCGTGTCACAAGTCGATGAAAACGATGGCAAAATTGAATGAATTCGGCTACCAATTGCTTCCCCACCCACCGTATTCTCAAGATTTGGCCCCCAGCGACTATTTCCTGTTCACAGACCTCAAAAGAATGCTCGCCGGAAAGAGATTTAAGACCGATGAAGAAGTAATCGCCGAAACAGAGGCCTATTTTGAGGCTAAACCGAAATCGTACTACAAAACTGGTATCGAAAGATTGAAAAATCGGTTCAATCAGTGTATCGCCCTCGAAGGCAACTATATTGATAAAGTTGAATTTTGCAAAATTTTTGCGTTTTACTATAAAACAGCACGGACTTTTCAGCCCATGGGTTAAAGTGTCTCAAAACTGGTAGATTGTATCCGCATCGTATCTCTCCCTGAAGGACCAGGTCAAAGAAAATGTCTGCACCTATGAGCATGAAGATCGGTTCATTCTGGAAATTCGTATCTGCCAGTTCCACTTCTGGTGGGCTTCTTTTGGCAAATCACGCGTGACTCCTATCAAACTGCTTTGTCATTTTTGTTCAGTATCGTTTGACAAGTCATTACACTATAACAGCGTCTCCAAATTGTTCTGCAAATATACGAAAATCAGCGTTCTGTGAGAAATGTTTTTCGTGCGATTCGAGGAAGTTACGGTGCGCATAAATCGACCTACTGAAACCACTATTGCCAATACCATTCGCAAATTTGAGTCCTCGTTTACATTAGTGAATGATACTCGACCGGTTAGACCACATCCAGCACGCAGTGAAGAGACTATAGCAGCTGTAGCTGAGAGTGTACGCGAAGACCGTGACGAATCGATTCGTCGTCGTTCTCAGCAGCGTGGCTTGTCGTATTTGAAAACTTGGCGTATTTTACGTGAGGATCTCGGCCTAAAAGCGTACAAAATTCAAATTGTGCAAGAATTGAAGCCAGGTGACTTGAATTTGCGTCATATTTTCAGTGAGTGGGCTCTGAAAAAACTTTATGAAAATCCGGTGTTTTTTCGTGAAATTTTGTTTAGTGATGAAGCCCATTTCTGGCTCAATGGATACGTTAATAAACAAAACTGCCGTATTTGGGCTGATGAGCAACACAAAGGATACCAAGTATTCAAGTATCCATCCTATCTCCATCGCAGTATTTGACGTTGTTCGATTCACTACTTAACGCTCTCAATAGTTCCGACGTCTATGCTATGAACTATGTATAGGGTGATTCATCGTGAGGTTTGATTTTCAATAGGCTTTTTTTGACAACGGTATGGTGTGGTTCATGGGCTGGTGGAATCATTGGTCCATATTTCTTCAAAAACGAGGCAAATCAGAACGTTACAGGCAATAGTAACCGTTATCGTGTCATGTTTGCGGACTATGTGCTTCCTGAAATTCAAGCACATCGTCTCGGTGAGTTGTGGTTTCAACAAGACGGTGCTACGATCCATACAGCGCGTTAAACAATGGACTTGTTGAGAAATCATTTTGGTGGGCACTTTATTTCACGTTTTGCTACGTTAAATTGGCCGTCTAGATCGTGCGATATCACATCTTTGGACTATTTCCTCTGGGAATATATAAAGTCCCATGTCTTTTGGAATATACCAGCTACAGCTATGCTCAAACGAGTCGCCCAAAATTGGACCTTCCGAATGGACCACCTCAGACGTAGTCATGGCCAATATTTACATGATAGATAGATAGGTAGATACATGATGATACAAAAAGTAAATGCCATGAATCGTTCTTTTAACTGATAGACTGATAGACTTACTAGACTGAACCAATTATGGTGAATTTTTGCTGTGCGCTGGCTGGATTGCTTCTGCATTCTGACATATCTTGACTTGCTTCTTACTCTGATTCAGTGTAGACCTTTCTTTTGAGTGCAAAAGCGTATTATGCCTTTTATCGCATTTTTGATCGATTCGCTCTCTTTACTGTTGATAGCCTCTAGGGTCTGGAACCTGGCCCCAACGAACTTCAAAAATTCTTCCATGCTTGGACTGCTTCTTGGATCCGTAAGTGATTATTCAAACCATGTCCTGTTTTATCTGTCCAATTTCTGCAGCATCAAATAGACAATCAAAGGGTCCCAACCATGAGTATCGAAGGCAAGGTTCTCTATCACCTGCAAAACTTCCTATGTTTTGTCATGCAGCTTCCTTAAACTGTTTCTGTCCTTGTCGTGCTTGATTGTGTAAGGATTCTTGTGAGTTTTGCTGTCAACAGCAACCTCTTGTTATCATAACGATCCACAAGGGTTTTCCAAGCTACCTCATCGTTAACTTTAGTTGGTTGAAAATGCTTGATTAAGTATAGCTTTTGTGCAGGAGAAATAGGATTATCATGAAAGAGTTGTTTGAACAGGTCGTAAAATTGTCTCCCATTCAAGTAATCCCCATTAAATTTGGGAAGTTCTATTTTTGGCAACTTCATTGCTGTATTGATAGTTGCTGCCACTGTTTGCGGAACCGTTCCATCACCATACAATTGCAATAGAGCCCTTTCCACGCACTCAAAAACTATTTTGAGTATGTCGACTGTAACATTGAGGTTGCCTTAACAGGACACTCTTCTGACACGTTCTGACATCTATGTTTAGGCATATGCAGATAATTTAACTGTACTGTCTGTGATATGATCAGCAACTATATACTATAAAGCGCATTTAATCGTGATTGACTATAGGCTTTCAGTTAATCCCCTCAAAACTCTTTACAAGGATTAGGAAGCTGACTCGTCTGACTCATCTAGTGCTTAAGGGCGTCATCATCCAATTCTCCAAAGAAGCTAAGAATTTGGGTGTCAGCTTGGCTAATAAGCCCCTAAGGCGCTGTAGGGCTTCTGGCATTGAATCTGTCACCGAAAAGGGTTTTTTGCATCTACGTGGCTATGATAAGGTCAATTATATCCTATGTGTCCGTTGTCTAGTAGATCAAGCGAAAATACCTAATGGCTGATTCTAACAGACTACAAAGAACAGTCTGTACCGGCTGCATAGGGCTTGCCCTAGCGCACCTGGTTACCCTCTAGATGCATTGATGAATCTCTTCCACCTTGACATTCATTGTTGGCTGCGCTTTCAAATGCATCTCCCATTTAGAAAGAAATGATATTTTTTACAGAACGTCTTATGTGTTTAACGTGAACACGGGATGCTCATACATCCATAGGAGCAAGGATACGGCTTGCCATCGCTTGCTTGTATTATGAATATCAAACCGGAAGTGTGTTGAAAGCACGAGTTCCATCTTTGGTATGAGTCGAGGCTGATCTAAAACCTCTTGCTGATTCTACATTGGGTCTTAACCAATAGTAAGACCCTTCCCGTGATTTGGGTTTAAAACATAGCCACTATGACGCTCCCACAAGGAAGTCTACCTCAACAAGCCAAGCCCAGACCGAGATCCGGAGGGCTTCTGAATTTAATGGTACCATGATTTAATTTATGGTATGGACCACCGGTGGTCCATAGGCCAATAAGACCTATGACCGGCAGCTTGTAATTGGCTAAATCGTAGTAAACTTCGGAAGCGTTACGATAAGACCAGTACTTTCCTCTATCCCCACTTTGATTTCGGCCAGAATCTGAGCCAGAACATAGTCGAGTTTTCACGGATGGATCCAAAACTGATATAGGATGCGGCATTGGTATCTTTCTGGAGGATGACAATGTGAGATTTTTCTTCTCGTTTGTAAAATTTGCGCCTGTCTTTAAGGGAAGATATAGGCAATCCTGATAGCAACGAACTGTTTTGTGAAGGATCGGTGAGGCGTTATCAAGCTTCGCTTGAATGCTTTACCCCTCTTACGACATCCAAGCTAGTTGAAGAATGTAAAACTTTAGAAAACGTAATCGTAAAGCTAAATTCTCTGAGTCTTGCCTGGGTCCCAGGTCACAATGGGATCACGAGAAATGATATCCCCGATGAACTTGCTAGACAAAGCTCAGAGGAGAGTTTCTCAGAACCTGAACCTCTACTAACACTGCTTTCGTCGTCGGTAAGGGCTTCCATTACCAGTTCGGTTAAATATGAGCATAACTGTTCAGGTTGCCCCCAAATCAAACGCATACTTCCCGGCTGTCTCTCAGTAGGTAAAAATGCAAACTGCTTGCTGGCGATATGACGGAGCTGATGGTGATGATGGAGCACTATATCTGAGAGTAACCGGCCTAAGCTCGAATCAGGATGCAAGTAGTCGGCTTTGATGTGGTAGGAGCTGGTCTTGTAGACGAAATATGTGTAAGCTAACCGGTATAATCAGTATATCTTTCATCGTAATCTTGCTTACACTTGTATAAGACCCTAGGAAAACCCTTGACAGAAGGCTAAAGAACGAATTTTGTTAGTTGCATAATGACATTCTATGCCCTTGTCTGATGGATTTGAAGTAGAAATTTATGTCCTAAAGCCCCACACTTCCAGATCCAAGGGAATAGCAATTAATTCTTCAATTTATTCTCTTCCATTCGAACGATTTCTATAAGGAAAACGTGTCATCTGGGTTATTACAAATGCAATTATACAAGTAAAGTCTCCTATCGACTCATCTCCCTTGTTGCCCTTAGTAATAATTAATGAGCTTCGAAACCTATTGTCTAGGAAACCGCAACGCTTGCAATTGAAAACGAATCCCTAAGGGTTGACCCAAGAACATGAGAAGGAATAGATGAGGGAGAAGAGCTCTTACAATATTGTTAGCCAACAGGAAGTAAGTCAATAATGCAATTTTGAATTTTCACAGAGATACATATTTGAACGCTTGTTATGTATTTGGATTAGTTGTAATCCTCTTGTGTACTTACCTTACAACTGCTTCCACAGAAGTGCCTTACATGGACAGCATTTCATTTGTACATGAGCAAACATGAGTACTAAAATATGTACCATATATGGTACAGCCATGTACAGGGATGTATTGTATGTATTAGCCAACTGATGCTATCCTCCGTTCTGAAATGACATCAAAGCGAAACGTCTTTCCAAGCGGTCTTCTAATGAATAAAACAATTTTACTACCACCATCACTTGGCCCTTGTCGGAAGAGAAAAATTTGATAACAATATCCCAATTTAGTTGTTTCGTCCTTCTGCGTCTTATCAGATTGGTAGTAAGCCATAATTCTTGATGATTCATATCCTGTATGAGAATCGAGAATCGACAATCCCCAGTGGTAAACTTACACTGGCTTTATTGAAATAGCTTTGGTGAACGAGTATGTATCTGTAGGTAAACGAGAACAAGGAATGTCCCGCTGATATACGAATACGTATACCTTGTAAGAATGTGATATTTTCTTATTGAAAGACATTTAGTAACCAGCGTCGAGGAACAAAAGAAAGATGATTCTATTCTGTTCATTCATTGCCTCCAACTCCGGCGAAATCAGTGTTATGGAGAAAGGACATCAAATGCTAACCTACTTTGGTTTCTAAATGGTATAGAGATACTCAGTCTCCATGGATCGAAATAGGACAAAAACAAAACAAAAAAGGACATCACCATAGGGTTAGACAAAAGAATTTTTTCTGTAAGTTGATCAATAAACAAAAAGTTTTATGGCGCCATAAAAATCAGTCATCGCTGTCGTGGTTGTCGTTATGGTCTTTATGCTCTCTGTCGTCTGACAATAAAAGCAGTAAGCCCATTATAACATCGTTTAATCCCTATGGTTCCATTCCGAATATTTAAACTGGTCGATTCTTTGCTCTCTCTGCTGCCGTGCCGTTGTAGTCACGGCCTTTGGTTTCGTACGATGTAGGAGTATATATGTAAGGACAATGTGTTCCCTACACAAGTAGAAACTCGAGTGTGAATCGATTTTTTTTTTTGGTTTTTTTTTTTTTTCTTCTCTTGTAGAATGTGAAGAGATTTTGTCGTAACACCTTGGATTATTGAAAGTTGCAGTGGAATGTCCTTTTAAGTACAGAGCACACTTTATACTCGTATCACTTCGTTTATGACCTCGGATAAAAGATTCATAACTGAAAATGTGGATTTTTGAAAAGATATTTGGAGACGGGAGGGTACTATTATGTAGGATTTTTATTTTTTTTTTTGGAATTGGGAGACCTATGGGATGTTTGTAGCCATTAAATCGGTCACCTTTTTGGTTTGACAACGAAACAACAAATCTTATCTCGGATTGCTTTAGAACTATACTTGATACAGACAATATTAGACGCCTTTTACATCTAAGACAGATAGCATCCTTGAAGCTTTATATAGCCAACCGTTGAGTAAATTCGTAGATCCAGTTTAATCGAGCCAGACTAAAGTCAAGGACGATTTGTCTCTCTATCTGCGCAGGTTATATATATTTTTTAAGAACAAACAACTTCCTTTTTGGTGAGCCACACTTATCGAAAATATTCAATTTCTGGTCCTTGACTACCGAAAAGAAAATGCGCTCATCAATTCAGATAGCACTTAACAATAAGAATCTACCAGGACTAGTTTCAATGACACAATTTAGTCGTATTCGTATTAGAATTCCAGCTCTCTATGGGTGACCTCTTAGGATGGATGAAATTACTTCAAACTATAAATTGTCAGTTCGCCCGTCATTGTCCGAAAAACAAAACAAAAATTTCAGTTGTAGCCAGTGGTTTTACAGGCGGTTACAAAAGTCCGAAACTAGAAGGGAACTTTTTCATTATTCGCAGGAAGTTGAGATCAGTAAGCTACCTTCAGTTGGGGACCATTTAAAAGGCCATTGCAAGTCTGACCTCCGGGACTAAAAGTCATAAAAAGATTTTATTTTGTAAGGTACACTCCGGTTCACTTGAATAAAGACAACTATTTTATTTCTGTAAATTCGATAGAAAATTATCAGCAGCGGATGAAAATAACAGTTTCAGAATTGTTCAAGAGAATACATTAACAAAGTTCACTTTACTGTACAAAGTAACGGGACATTAAAAAAGTTCGTAAACAGTGTCGGAAATGCAAGCAATAAAAATGGTTCACTTGAATAAAGGCAGTTGCGAAGTTAATAACATTAAAGAAAGTTTGTTAGAAAAATCCGTGTTAGATTATTGTAGAGTGAAGTTTAAATGAAAGTACACAAGTTTTGTGCAGTTTTATCAAAAACGGGCAAAGGAAACACTTTAACTACGTCCGAGAAAGTCAAAATTGATGTGTACCACTCAGAAGGTTATTCCAACCGCTATATCACGAAAAAAATTGGTCGAAGCCCAACTTCAATTGACAATTATTTAAAGAATCCAGACTCGTATGGAAAAAACTATAAAGGAAGAATTTCTAAAGTGATTTCGGCAGCTAACTGGCGTAAAATCAAAAATTTAATTTGAGGCCGGCGTCAGACGCTTTATTGTTAGAGCTAAGAACCTAAAGCGGTTAAAGTTAGTTAAAAAACCTCCTCTAAATACTGCGCGTAAGCAGCTTCGACTGCAATTCGCAAAAGACCATATGGTCTGGACTTTAGGACAGAGTCAAATTAAGAATGACTAGCAAATAGTTGTTTTCACGGATAAAAAAAAGTTTTATCTAGATGGACCGGATGGGTATAACTTCTACTTTCATGATTTACGGAAAGAGCAACGGTTTTTAACTCGTCATCACAGCCGAGAGTGTGGAGTAATGATCTGGGGTGCGATCAGTTATTATGGAACATTTGAGTTAAATGTTCAGAGCACAAAAATGACGGGAATTACCTACAATGGAATATTGGAATCAGCTTTTCCTAAGTTTAGTGAGTTATTTGGTGCGTTACCTTGGATTCTGCAACAGGACAACGCACCAATCCATACTGCTCGTGTAGTAAGGACATTTGTTGCAAGTTAAAATGTGGAATTACTGAATTGGCGACCCATATTCACCAGACTTGAACATTATAGAAAACGTTTGGGGCTGGCTTACCCGTAAAGTTTACGAAGGAGAAAAGCAGTACAGTGATAAGGAATCACTTCTCAGGGGGATTAAATTAGCTTGGGCCGAAATTTCCCTAAATTACATAAAATCACTGTACGACTCACTTCCAGACCGCGCTTATGAGGTAATTTCACAAAAAAGGTGGTCATACACACTACTAACTGCTTTATTTAATAATTATTTGGTCTATAACTTAATGCGGTTTGCTTATAGATGGCGTAACTTGTATTATTCCATTGGAACATGCGTTGAAAAACTACTGTCATTGTACTTCATTTCAGTATATGTCATTCATTTGAAGCGTAAACAACAATATTTTTTTTTTTTCACTCAAATATGTCGAACTTTATGCCTGAAAAAGTGTTTTTGCGGGGAGTTCTTCTTTGTGACTTTATTGTAATATGAAGAAAACTGCTGCCAAAAGTCATCGTATTTTGGTGGAAGTTTATGTTGAACATGCGCTAGCTGAGCGAACGTGCCAAAAGTGGCTTGCACGATTTAAAAGTGGTGATTTTGGCTTGGAAGACGATGAACGTCCTGGGCAGCCAAAAAAGTTTGAAGATGAAGAACTGGAAGCATTACTCTTGTGCCAAACACAAGAAGAGCTCGCAGAATCTTTGGGTGTCACCCAAGCAGCCATTTCAAAACGTTTAATAGCAGCTGGATATATTCAAAAGGAAGGAAATTGGGTTCAACATGAACTCAAGCCGAGAGACGTCGAAAGACGATTTTGCATGCCCAAAATGCTGCTGAAACGCCACAAAAGGAATTCATTTTTGCATCAGATTGTTACTGGTGGTAAAAAAGGGATCCATTACAACAACCCCAAGCGGGAAAAATTATATGTGAAACCCGGCCAACCAGCCAAATCAACGGCAAAACCGAATATTCATGGCGAGAAGGTAATGCTCTGTATTTGGTGGGATCAGATGGGTGTGCTGTATTATGAGCTGCTAAAACCGGGTGAAACCATCAATGGACAACGCTACCGAACACAATTAATCTTAACCTTGCGACCAGACACGAGGCAATAATTTTCCATCATGACAACATTCGGCCCCACGTTGCTTTTCTGGTTAAGAACTATTTGGATTGAGTGACCCTCCGATATTTAGACAAAGCTAAACCCAAAGAAAATCAAACCATCAAAGAACACCTGCACTTAAATAATCAAGGGAATTCTGGTGGAATTTAGGGTACCACTGCTAATTGTGATTATGCTTTGTAGTTCTATTCTATATTCTACTCAGATGGAGTGAGAATCAAACATGTCCTCGGTTTCAAATACAGTCACAGTGGGGAGGAGTTCATCGTTAAAAAGCCAATTGGCTCTCAATCGTCGTTCTCAGCAGCTTAGCTTGGCATATTCTTATCTTACGTGAGGATCTCGGCCTAAAAGCGTTCAAAATTCAATTTGTGCAAGAATTGAAGCCAGGCGACTTGAATTTGCATCATATTTTCAGTGAATGGGCTCTGGAAAAACTCAATGAAAATCCGGTGCTTTATCGTGAAATTTTGTTCAGTGATGAAGCCAATTTCTGACTCAATGGATACGTTATTAAACAAAATTGCCATACATGGGCTGATGAGCAATCCGAAGAGTACCAAGAGCTACCATCACATCCATTAAAAACAACGGTGTGGTGTGGTCTATGGGCTAGTGGAATCATCCATATTTCTTCAAAAATGAGGGAAATCAGAATGTTACAGGCACATGGTCTCAGTAAGCGCTGGTTTCAACAAGATGGCGCAACGAGCCATACAGCGCGTGAGACAATGGACTTGTTGAGAAATCGTTTTTGTGAGCATTTTATTTCACGTTTTGCTACGGTAAATTGGCCGCCTAGATCATGTGATAGCATACCTTTGGAATATTTTCTCTGGGATATGTAAAGTCCCAGGTCTTCGTGAATAAGCCAGCTAAGATGGAAGCCAACATTTCTCATTTTATCCGAGAGATACGAGTCGACCAAAATTAGATCTTCCGAATGGACCACCTCAGGTTTAGTTGTGGCCAACATTTACATGATATCATTTTTGAGAAGTAAATAATTGGACTACTAACCAGATAGCAATGATAGTTTTTCAAACAGCTGTCAAAGTTACCAATGACATCTAGTTGTCAAAATCTTCACTAAGTTTTGCCATTCTACCATACATCGATTTGTGCATGTCGAACGTGCAGGAATTATTAAAAAAAAAATTTTCGAAATTCCATCTCAGTTTGAATATGCAATGAATTTCGCGTGTGGTCGGTCGTCATCACGCTCATGAAAACTTTTGAGCGTGAGTACACCATCTCCATTGATGGGTCTTAAGCCACTACCCAGGTAGAGATTGGTGCCAAATAAAGAAAACATAACCGCCGTAGTAGCCAGTATCAAAGAAATGTCGATTCTGCACCAATCAGCTGAATTAGGCATCGCCAGAGAGTCAAACTAGCTTATTTTGCGGTTATATGTGGGCCTACATCCATTTCTATTGGGTATATATTTTAATTCGTTCGGTTTTTTTTTCCAAAATTTGAACGTTTATTTAAGAAAAACATGTACAATAGTATTATTCAAAGTATTGCCCATCTGAAGCTATGACTTTTTCCCATCTTTTTGGCAATTTGTGGATTCCATCCTAAAAGAACTGCGCCGGCTTGGCAGCCAAGAATGAATCAAGCCAATTTTTGATATACTGCTCTGATGTGAACCGTATTTCAGTGAGGGCGTTCTGCTTCGACCGGAACAAATGGTAGTCAGAAGGGGCAAGGTCTGTGCTATAAGGCGGGTGGGGTAAGACATCTCATCCACTGTTTTCCAAATAGTTCCTAAAAAAAATAGCAAAGTGGGGCCGAGCGTTGTCATGATGGAAAATTATTGCCTCGTGTCTGGTCGCATATTCCGGGCGTTTTTCGGCTACTGCTCCCTTCAAACGGATTAATTGTGTTCGGTAGCGTTGATGGTTTCATCCTGTCTTAGCAGCTCATAATACAGCACACCCATCTAATCCACCCAATTACAGAGCATTACCTTTTCGCCATGGATATTCGGCTTTGCCGTTGATTTGGCTGGTTGGCCGGGTTTCACATATAATTTTTCCCGCTTGGGGTTGTCGTAATGGATCCCTTTTTTACCACCAGTAACAATCTGATGCAAAAATGACTTCCTTTTGTGGCGTTTCAGCAGCATTTTGGACATGCAAAATCGTCTTTCGACGTCTCTCGGCTTGAGTTCATGTGGAACCCAATTTCTTTGCTTTTGAATATATCCAGCTGCTTTTAAACGTTTTGAAATGGCTGCTTAAGTGACACCCAAAGATTCTGCTAGCTCTTCTTGTGTTTGGCAATAATCTTCATAGAGTAATGCTTCCAGTTCTTCATCTTCAAACTTTTTTGGCTGCCCACGACGTTCATCATCTTCCATGCCAAAATCACCACTTTTAAATCGTGCAAACCACTTTTGGTACGTTCGCTCAGCTAGCGCATGTTCACCGAAAACTTTATGAAGAAGAATTCCTCGCAAAAACACTTTTTCAGGCATAAAGTTCGACATATTTGAGTTTATTGTTTACGCTTCAAATGAATGACATATACTGAAATGACGTACAATGACAGTAGCTTTCCAACGCATGTTCCAATGGAATAATACAAGTTACGCCATCTCTTAGCAAACCCAATAGTAAGATTGTGTTGATGCAAGAATTGATGCCGGATGACCATAGACGACGCCTTGCGTTCGCTAATTGGGCGCTGGAAAAGTTGGCCGGAGATCTGGATTTTGGTCAAAAAATCATATTCCCGCACGAGGCCCATTTTTGGCTCAGTATGTATGTCAAAAAGCGAACACAATCCACAAGCATCAATGCATCAACAAATATTGACTGTTTGGTGCAAATAATGCATAGCGGCACCTTCGGACGTTATTTCTTTCGAAATGGGGAAGGGTACACCGTTACCATCAATGTGGTCAGGACTCGAGACCATCGATATATCCGAGGTGTGGTTCCAACTAGACGGCGCTACATGCCATATCAGCGACCCAACGCTCGAATTTGTGAAGGGTAATTTGGCAACTGGGTCATCTCACGGCGAGCGTTCATCAATTGGTCAGAATCAATTTTTTATCTCACACCTTTGTGGTTTTGTTTACATTTTTTCCTATCGTTCTTATCTGGTCATCCTATATAAATATGTTGAGAAGGTGCATTATGGAAACTGAAATCCACATTTTCGAACCATCTCGGCGAAAATCTCATGACTTCGGTTGTGAATTTTCACAATTTCTATGCGTTGTGCGTCCATGTTATTCTCCATGACTAAACCTTATTGTTCACACATGACAGCTGTCAAACAAAAATGACGCAAAAAACCTAAAACAGGGGATCCTTAATGGGACACCCTTCACAAATCAAGATGTGGGCTGTGCTGTTGGCTGATTGTTGATGTATGGTCTTGACTATGCCTGAGATCATATCTGACTCGAGAATTCTGTTTTCTGTTTTTCTTTTCAGAAATTTTGTGGAAAGCTCACTTCGGCTTTCAACTACTTGGAGAACATGCCCTAAACCGGTGTGATTAGGAATACCAAAACTATTTCCTATATATTATCCTTCTGGGCATCTATAGCATATCTCCGTGGTCACTTAGTACTTGAAGTAGTAGATGATCTAGAATGGTATGGGATAATTGTTTTAGGTCTGGGCCTACCATCAAACGAGTTCTAAAAGTCTGTCCTCCATTTGCTGATGACGAATGTCATCTGTGGAGTGTGAGTCCGATAAATGATTTGGTGCGATAGTTGATTTTCCCGGTCTGAAACAGATAATTGTTTGAGGTCTTGCACTATCATCGCATGATTGAAAGGCCTCCAAAGGTCCTTTTAAATGTCTAGTGCATGACTACGAAATAACTAAAGTGTCGGTTTGTTGAAATTGAGGGGCATCGAATGAAAAGTTCTTGAAATAAATACATCTTCCTTCCTCCAAGGAGGCTTACTCATCGTATTCATTTTACACAACTACTCGTTCCATCATTTCAGCTTTGAGTAGCTTACAACCATCAAAGATGCAAACCTAACCCACCAGCTGGATCTACGTTAGATAAAGGTCAAAGATACACATCATGACGGGATGTATGTATATCCAAGTGAATAATCTAATGCAACTGGACCAGATATCCTGTGGCAAAAATCTATTTGCATACTCTGGTTACCCTCTTTAATATGCGGTCTGGTCCCCTACATATTGTGTATAAATGTGTAGTATGGATTCAGGGACTTACTTTCTCACAGGCAAGCTGATGTTTGTTTCTCTAATGTAAACAGACTCCTTTGAAAGCAATGTTTTATGTCGCAAAAATCGAACACATGTTACATATATGGCATTCTTGATAAAAGGAAGAACTTTTGCAGTCTTAATGTAACCCTAGTCCTGGATATTTGTTTTAATTTCACACAGACTAAAGATGATATTCCCTTTGGAATACAGTCTTCTAAAGCTTGGTATCATAAGCAAATTATATTGTACAGTTAGCGCTGTTAGCTCGTAGAAAAATTCTTTTTTTATGAAATAAAATTTGATGAGGAAGATGGAATAGATACTTTTAAACAATGATAAGTTCTAGGGAACTAGGGAACAATAAACAAAACCTTCTTAATTGCATTTTTTGTATCTTTAAATTTAAGACTTTCGAACTCTTGCTCTACACATCTCTCCATGTACGAGTGTACAAGTAGTACGAGTTCTTTCTCCTTTGCATTATTTACATTATTTTGGGTTTCGAAAAGGATTGTGAAACGGTATTATTGCGGCTTATATCCTTCGAATATTTAAACAAGGACTCGTGGACTTTTGCTTCTGTCATTCACAATTTCTCGTCTATTCGTATCTGCAAAGGGGAGTTAAAATTGGGCAAAAGGGACAATTTACCCCACCTTCCCAATTCTTCAGTCCTTCTGTATTTACATTTCCATTCAAAAGTAGAATTAAAGTGAAGATAAAGAGATTTTCTGTTCTGTACTATGGGTGGCAGTGAGTGGGAGAAGGGTATCTAGGCACTCGTATCCTAGTTTATCCAGAGCAATTGCAGTGAATCACTTGAGGATTATCTGGAAATTGGATGCTTTATGGTGAAATTTGAGTGTACAACGAAATGATGAGAGAAGATTGTTTGGTCTGCGAATTATTGTCCCAACTTGACTGACTGCATTTTAAAATCCGTTTTCACTTGGAATCCCCTGGAGCTTAATCAGGGAAGCGACTCCCACTAGAGTTTTTTTTTTTTTTTTTTTTTTTTTTTTTTTTTTTTTTGAATTTGAAAGAAGACCAACGGATATCGTTTAGACGATGATGATGAGATTTTAAGGATGATGGCTACATGAAAATGCTGCGGATTGAGATTGTTTTGAGGAGAGCAGAAGTTGGTTAAGTGCGTCGTTATGATGGTTTGTGCTATACGAGGATATACATACCATAAAGCTTTAATCGGACTGATGATTACATGGAGCTATAAAACTAAAACGAAATATTCAAGAAACTTTAAAGTACATTAACCTAACAAGATTGACATATGACACCTAAATTATAGCTCTTAGGGACGAAATGCTTATTCCTTCTTTAGTGAGAGCTTTTGGCTTTTGCCAAATGATAACGATAGAATTTGAACGCATTCGGCACTCTCGTACTTAGGAGAACATAATTTGCAACAACACTCACAAGGCAATAGGACCTGTTTCTTCGCAATCCCTTTCAATACATTTTCAGTGACTTAGAGTCGATTGTGATCAATAAGGAATTCTTTAACCCCCTTACTCACCCAAGAGTTTTTAAAAAGGATAAGCTAGATTCTGATAATCAACCTCCTCTACCTTTAAATGAAACTTCAAATACAACCTGAGATCTTGAAGCGTCGATATCATTTCCAAAAAGGGACAGCGACGACTGCAATTTGTCCAAGGCGACAATTAAGCCTTTGATTTCCCCTTCTGACACTCTGTGGAAACGTGGAAACGGAAGACGAACTAAAAAGAGATGAGCTCTTGAGCACATGTTTAGAATCGGAGGACTTGTAAATTGTAAATTGTAGCAAAGATACGGTTTCTTCAGACTTATCTCCACCATTTGAAAAAGGCCTACGGCCTTCGGTCTTTCCAAAAACGCAGGGGATATAATCCTAATCCAAGAACCATTGATCGTAGAAGGCGTGCGTCGTGGCCTTGGGACACCTGTATACGCTCCACTCTATACAAGAGACAATGGAAAGAACAGAACTTGTATATTAGTGAAACGTAGCCTTAATGCATTTTAACTTCTTAACCTGAACGATCTAGACTTAACCGCTGCCAGACTAGAGACTGCCAAAAGCTCCTCCGGGCTGGAATCGGCATACCTTGCCTACGATTAAATGGGCCCTCACCCTGGTAATAACATAAAAAGGGTGGTACTGGAAGGTATAAGGCTACAAACTGTCCTCATTAACAAGAACGATGCTAACGCTCATAACACGATATGGGGCAGTACCGACATCAACGATAGAGGTGAGTCACTTTTTGATTATATTATACGTCATTGTGTGCAACAAAATAAATGATCCCACTTTTATAACAATAAACCGACAGGAAGTGCTAGATATCACTCAAATACTAACAAACTCGTTTTCAGGCCACAGATACATCCAATTCAGCTTAAGTGATGCTTCTTCCAGCCAACCAGCATTCCGGAACTATCGAAAAAGTGATTAACAGAGGAATACTGTCAGAAACACTATCCTCTGAACTTTTAATTCACCGGAGTGACACCAACGAGTTCTACATGAAAGTCAAGGAATTGACCCTGACTCTCAACCAAGCTATGGCTGATTCCTACCCTCTTATTCAGCCTAGAGACAAGAAAAAGCTGCACTGGTGGACATCAGCACTGGGACCGCTTATAAAGATTTGCAGAAAAATTTTCAATCTAACAACTGACTCATACTCATACAAAGAGTCCCTCAATATATAGGGTGATTCATCGTATGGTTTGATTTGTAATGTTAAATAAAGTGCATAAATTTGAAAACGAATTTAAAATTTTTATTATTAATTAAAAGAAAAATTCATGGCATTTACTTCTTAAAAATCATAATATGTAAATGTTGGACACAATTACGTCTGAGGTGGTCCATTTGGAAGGTCCAATTTTGGGCGTCTCATTCGAGCATAGCGACTGGTGTATCGCGGATAACACGAGTAATGTTGGCTTTCAAAATGTATATATCCCAGCGAAAATAGTCCAAAGGTGTGATATCGCATGATCTAGGCGCCCAATTTACCGTAGAAAAACGTGAAATTAAGTGTTTGTGAGCACTTAACAAGTTCATTGTTTCACGCGCTGTATGGCTCGTAGCGCCGTCTTGTTGAAACCAACGCTCACCGAGACCATGTGCTTGAATTTCAGGAAGCACATATTTCGTTAAAATGGCGCGATAACAGTTACCATTGACGGTAATATTCTGATTTGCCTCATTTTTGAAGAAATATGGTTCAATGATTCTATCAGCCCATAAACTACACATGAACTACACCATACCGTTTATGGATGTAATGGTAGTTCTTGGTACTCTTTGGGTTGCTTATCAGCCCAAATATGACTTTTTTTTTATTAACATATCCATTGAGCTAGAAATGGGCTTCATCACTGAACAAAATTTCACGATAAAACACCGGATTTTCATTAATTTTTCCCAGAGCCCATTCTTGCAGAAGTCTAATATTGTACGCTTTTAGGACGAGATCCTCACGTAAAATACACCAAGTTATCGAATACGCCAAGTCAAGCTGCTGAGAACGACAACGAATCGATTCATCGCGGTCTTCGCTTACACTCTCAGCCACAGCTGCTATAGTCTCTTACCCACGTAATGGACGTGGTCTAATCGGTAGAGTATCATCCGAAAACATTTCTTAGAGAACGCTGATTTTTGTAATAAAGCTGAACAATTTGGAGACGCTGTTGTTGTCTGAGTCTTTTTAAGATGACTTGCCAAATAAAACTGAACAAAAATGCCAAAGCAGTTTGATAGGATTCATGCTTAATCTGCCAAAAAGAGCCTATTGAAAATCAAACCTCACGATGAATCACTCTATATGTAAAAAGGAACTGCGAAAGGCAAAGCGACAATCCTGGAGATTATTCTGTGACAAAATCACAGAAACCTCTGAGGCATCTCTATAAATCCTAAGAAGCCTAGTTGTTTGAAAAAATTGAAAAAAAACTCCCTATTCGCGGCCAGCAGTAACCCTAACAGAACCACTGCAACATGGTCTGATTACAAGAGACAAACGGCTTTGGAAGCTGTTGATCCAGACGGTAAAATAACCGCCGAACTACAAAGATCCTCATATATTATCTTGCCCACGCCAGAGAATATCATGAGGAGCTATGTAGAACTGATTCACATTCCAGTGTCATGGAATGCTATAATGCTGTCCCAAAGGACCTCAGACCTATAATCCTATCGTCTTTCCTTTTAAAAAACTGACTTATTGATATCCATATACTAGCTAAAATTGATACAAAACTTTTGTCAACGGCTAAATATGCCTACTGTAAAGGAAAGCCAGTGGAAACGGCTCTGCATTCGCTGACTTACCACATCAAACGATCTCTACAACGTAGAGAGTACGCAATGGTTGGTTTCCCTGGACATAGAGGGCACTTTAAACAACGTCAACACATCCGAAAACATGACTGTGTTGTCAAATCTGCAGGTAGATAACTCACTTGGTTAGTTGGTCAGTCTTAAGGCAGGATAATCAACTTCAGACTGGGTGAGGCTTCTGCTAAAAGACGTGTCAGTAGAGGTATCCTTTCTCTCCTTTTCTAGAACTTGGTGGTTAATGAACTGCTGATATACATAAAAGCGGGTAGTAGCAGGGTGATTGTCTATGCGGATGACGTTGCTATAGCTATACCATTAAAGAACCCCTGCAGCTAAATCTTAACAGAATTACCCGTTGGGCAGATCGCTGTGGATTGAGAGTAAGTCCTTAAAGCAACAACTTTCATGTAAGCATTCCCTCTAGATGATAAGTCAATCCACTTCTATACAGATAGATCTAAAACTCATAGCAAAGCTCGTGGCGGTGTTTTCTCAGATAAACTTAATCTAAGCATCTCCTTCCGTCTTCCAATTCACTGTAGGGTGTTCCAGGCTGAAATTTTGGCGATTAAAAAAGCTCTATCCTGGCTAAAGAAAAATTTGATATATTCAAAGGAGAAACAGGCCGCCTGCAAGTCCCTGGACTCAGTCTCATTAAATTCTAAAACAGCCCTTGAATGCCGATCATCTCTTAAGGAGATGTCAGAGCAGTTCAACCTACACCTTTGTTGGGTGCCTGGCCACAGAAACATTAAAGAGAATTGTAGGTCTGACGATTCCACCAAAATTGAAACCACTCTACCTATTCTACCCTAAAAGAGTAAGTTCGGTGTACCAATTTCTACGTGCTAATCAATATTAAAGCTGGATGCTAATGAAAGAACAGACTTTAGGTAGGTTGTTGGAACAATATGTCTAGCGACCAAACAGATCTCGCCAAAACCGGATCTGAATCGCTCTAAGATTCTGATCCTTCTAAACACTGCCTTATAGGCACGCATGCAAGAAGGCTTGGGGCCTTTACAAACGGTTTCTGTAGAAGCTGCATTGATGAGGAGGAAGAGGCGACTATAATCCATCAACTCTGTACATGTCCAGCTTTCTTCGACAATAACTTAAACGATCTAATGAATATAGACGTTAACAGTTTCCTACGCTTCATCATAAGCTCAAATTGGTTGCATGAGTAAGAGGATCAATAGGCCTAAATGGGTTGGTCTTTTATCTACCTTCTTACCTAGAATCATTTGTAATCGTGATGCGACTCAAGTAGCTAGGGTGGCCTATTCTGTGCTGGGGTGAGTAAATTGTGAGAATATTTATACAACGTTATCACTTTTATTTCTATTGCAGTAACGTGATGGCTTATTTTTTTAAGTGGAACCGGAAGTGGAACAAATAATCTTTCGAGCTGGCTAAGTTCCTGATCAGTTGTCCTTGGTAAAATATCACTTTCAGCTTAAAAAAAACAGTAGTCCTGCTTAGGTCTTCTGCCAAACTGCGTGTGAAACCTTAATTAAGGTTTAAGTTTACCCCGTTGTTCCACTAAGGTGGAAGGTGTTGCCTCAGGACATGAAGATGCTCTCGCTCAAAGCAGTGTCAATGCCCCCATGCCAAATAACCGAAAGTGGTTGATAAGTGTTTCTCGTTGCTCAAAAATGAGTCTTGATTTCATTCCGAGATCTTCACTGGAGGTAATTGCAACAGCTAGGTAGGTAAATTCCTATACTTTCTTACTCACACGGCATTTCAGCCTAGTTTACTCTGAGTCTCGATAGAGGAGTCTGCAGCAGCCTTGTTATACTTGGTTTAGATATTTCTCTTTTAACCTCGAAATTTGGGTAGTCATCATCTTATTAGTTCAGAAATGGTTTTTCCATATCTTCAGCTTCTTTTACTCCGGTATCTGCAGTTAGCAGCAACACTTTAACTACTCCTGGAGCATAGGGTGACTGCAGTGACTGCAAATCTTCAAATACACTCTAATGTTCGTCCTTGGAGGCTTTTATTCATACATTGTTGGACTGGAATGCTTTCTTGCTATAGCATCTAACAACTTCTTAGAACCCGCTCTACTTTTTCTTTCTGAAAAGCCGATGTTCTTCTTTCTTGTTTTCCTCTTAGAGCTGATGAGCTTTTCATGCCTGCCTTTGCGGCGACGCTCTATATGTTCTCTGTTTCTTTACATGCGCAAGTGAGCATTCATAGCCAAGCTATGTGATTCGCATGAAACCTTTTGCACTTCTCTGTTGGCTTGTCACTGGGTTAAAGCACAAGATTCTGGCATTTGATTGTCAAGGGGCCTGATAATTTCTTGTGATTGCAGACTTACTCGCAGTACTTCCTTTTCTTTACGGCGTAGGGTATAGCCGCATTGGTAACTTGATCCCAACAAGGCAGAGCTTGGAATCAATGTTGGCCTCTAATAATCTTGCCAATCTATGAATTGCGCAGGCCATTGCAAAAAAAACCCAATGACGAACAACGAAGGAAACGCTGTTTAAGACCTTCATAATCCAAGTTCTATTGCATGGAGGGGAGCCATGGATTTTTTTTAAAAGTAGATAAAAGTTTTGTGAAAGTGAAAGAAAAGTTCTTCATTTGAATTTTGGTCGAGAAGAAGATACACCGACGGACAGTGTGGGCTATACAGCGACACCGACTTTGTCAAAAGACGCAATATCCTTCGGCCATGTAGAGCGAATAAGCACTAACACTGCGCCCGGAAAACCGAATTTGTCCAACACGGAAAAACAACTATCCTTGGATGCAGTGAGAGGTCCCAACCTGGCGATACTCAGTGTTGTAACTATTTCTACAAATCAATTGTGCTTATTTTACCATCAAGCGGTAACCATCTGGTACTGGTCAATATCCACCCAGACTCGGCCCGCCAAACTTTATAAGTTTGGGTCGAGTGCTGACCAGCAAACAAAAATAGCAGCATTACAAACGGGATGGGATCAACGATAGAGCTCGCATCAGCAAAGAGGTTACTGGCATCAGTTTAACCAACCCCTACCTCGTCCTTAAGGTATCTACAATGTAACTTTCACTCCAGGTTAAGGGTTATGGCTGTTGAAGAAAATTAAACAAGTTACGAACGAACAAAAAGCCGCGGATATGAGCGCATCTACTATTGACAACCTGCAAACGAAACAAGAACAACAAACTTCGGATCTGGAATTTTAGGTCCCTTAATAAACCACGTGAAACCGAATTACTAACGGAAACTCTGGACTACTGCAAAACAGATATAACCAAGAAATGCCACGGGATGGACCGGACAAAAAGAGGATGTAAAACTTCAACATTTACTACGACGACTGTAATCTACGGCAAAAGCAGAGCCTAGAAAGAGAGGGTATCTTTGGTAGTACTGTTCAAAGATATATTCTGCATGATACTTACTCCAATAATGAATTAAGGCTAACCGCCTTTGCGGTGTTATAAAGCATTGTCGTAGCTAGTACGCGGATCCCACATCTCGATATTCATAAGGGGACGTGCAGAACTCCTAATCAATTAACCAGATTGATCATATAGCGATCGACGCAAGGCACTTCACTAGTTCCACTAGTTCAACGTTCCAAGCAGGAAACATCAACTCGGACCATTACGTTTTTGCAGCTAAACCACGCTTACAAATATCCCAAACATCGCAAAGCCAAACTAATACTGTGAGTAAGTTCGATGTCGGATGATTACAATCGCAAGATATCGTTAAATCCTGTACCGATTGACTTTCTCTTATTCTCTTAAGAGGTCCTATGCCGTCAACATTAAGTAACGAAGACCAGCGGCAATATTTTCAGATATTCCGCAGACTTTCTGAACTGCGCTCACTACAGTGGCATTAGTCTTCTTGAAATCGCGATCCTATCTCCTGATCCCCATCGTCAACAAACTGATTGCTCCATATTAGGCTTTATGCCAAGAGAGTCCACCATTGGCCAAATATTCATACTACGAAAAATCTTGGAAAAAATCTATGAGCTCCAAGTCGATACACCTTTTCATCGATATTAAGTCCGAATATGACAGCATCTTTAGAGAGGAACTATACAGAGCAGGGTCACATCAAGTTTGTGCAGAATGACGATGGAGAACGTACGCTGCTCTATCAAGATCGGTAAAGAACTCACTGAGATCTTTGATGTCAAAAAAGGATTTGAACAATGCTATTTAGATGACTTGAAAGTGCAAATAGTATCAACACAAGAGGCGCAATCTTTCAAAAGTCTGTCCAATTACTCGCATACGCCGATGATATTGAAATAATCGGAAAAAAGCAGCACTTTCTTCGAGAGAAAGAAGAGCAAGCATGTGCTGTTAACCAAAAGTGAAACCCAACTTCAACGTCTCGGACATCCTTGACAGATATAACTTTGAAGTGGTTTAGTAGTAAGTGTAGTTAAGTGAGTACCTAGGTTCCGCTATCAATTCAGACAACGACACCAGCGTTAAAATCCAACGAAGAATAACTCTTGCCAATTGCTGCTTCTTTGAGCAACAAAGGTGACCTTGTATAAGACCTTAATGATCCCAGTCTTATTCTATGTCGTAGATACTTGGTCTTTATCAAAACTGGATGAGGGTACTCATGGCTGCATTGAGAGTAATATTCTTCGGGTGATTTTCGGTCCCGTTCGCATATAAGGTGAGTGAAGGATGAACTACAACGACGAACTATACAAGCTGTACGGCGACATCGGTTTAGCTAGAAGAGAGAGTGTCCAACGACTAAGATGGCTATGTCATGAACAGCGGTACCAGCGCGCTGGTCTGAAAAGTTTTCGAATTCGCCATCAACGGACAGTGCAGCAAAGGAAGTCCGCGACTTAAATGGCCCACGCAAGTAAAAGAAGACCTCAGGCAACTTAACGTGAGAAACTAAAAGCAGCTAACTAAAAATTGAGCATTTGTTGGTTAAAGCCCAGGTCAATCGTGGATTGTAGTGTCACCGTAAGCCAGTAAAATAAGACCCTTACCCTAGAGACGCTGACAAGTGAATCCACTGCTATTATGAAGACGTAGTTATCCTTCTTATACCCAATCCACTCAATTGCATTTCTTCGATGATAGTTGTGCTTGTGACAGTCCAGGATCCCCGCAAATTGTTCCACTTCACGTGGTGTGTAAAAGGTCTTGATATTCCATGTGAAGAATCAAAAATCACTTGCATTTTTCGAGTAGTAGCCTTTGGACATAAAGATCCAGCTACACCGGCGTAGCTCCGTAAAACCGATTTGAGTTCTTCCACAACGACAGGGTCTGAAGCCAATTTTTGACCTGAACTTTGTATATATCAAAGTGGGCCTGATAGACGATCATCATCTCAAGTGGCTTGAGGAGAGAACTTTTTCCAATTTTTTCTTACTAAACGTTAAGTCCTCATATAAAAGAGGTTACACACGCCCTCTAAAATATTCGCATCGTACTTTTTGAAATTTTTTCTTAGATTTGCGTGAAGACACTCATCTTGTTTGCCTTCTCTTTTCTCAACAGAGTCGAACTTTCATTCGATAGTGGCAGTCTTTTTGGTTTGACTGATATCTTCATTCTGCCCTTTTTAAAATTTTAAAATTCAAACCTTTCAGTCTAATTATATTCCAACCAGAACCAATCGTTCATACTTTGGCAAGAGCCAACGTTATGATGCCGTCAGATCAGACAGCGTATTCATAAATCCATGGTCAAAGGACGATCAGCTCGTAAGATCATCGAAACTTCGGCGTAAAGGCCACTTATTTTTAGCTATCAGATAGCTTGAAAACTTAATTGAGTTTAACTATGAAATTAATAAAAAAAATGGAGAGCCTACTAGCTGTAAGCTGAGGCAAATAAACTTGATTAGGCTTCCTTCCATATTAATTCCGAAAGAGGACAACCTAATTATTAATCTTTTCTTGTATCTGAGAATTAAAACTTTATCTTATAGACTACTTGATAAGATTTAAATTGTAATTTTGTTGATTAAATTTTTCTGTACAAAAATACACCGTAAATCTTGCTTTATACCCCCGTTAAACTGTTCTCAACCTGTTAACAACTTAAACTTGATTAACAAATTTAAAACACTTTAAAAAGTCCTTTCTCTGCTAGAATATCTATAATACTCACAACTTATTCGCATTCTACGCTGGATAAGGCTCATCATAACTTTCGGCAACAAAAGAACTCAACAGCACAAGTTTGCAACTATCATCTCTCACATGCTGGTTTTAGAAAACTGCATCAGCACGTGGAGGAAGATAGCTGCTGCAGTTTATCCCGAGAACAAAAAATAAATAAAATAAAAACCTAAACAAAGAACATGTTAAAGAAGAGAAAAGAATCTCACTAAAGAAAATAAACAAAGGAAAACGATGGTTGAGATACTTTCTTTTGTTGGATCTTTAACATATAGTAGTAGCAGTTGACGAGCGGAAACACTCGAAATGTTGAAAGGGAATGGCGATGGAGATGAAATGATAACAGCAAGAGCTCTTTGTTTTTTAATAAAACTTCTCCCGCGTCTGGAAATGAATGCAAAATACGGGTTCATTGTCTGGTTGATGCACCCACATCTGGCTAAACATTATCTTGACGAATATAAAAGGTTTCACTCAGTTTTAATTTGAATCCTTTAAGATGGACGGAATTTAATTTGAAATACAAATTTAAAATCATCTCTTGTACTGTTATTTCATAACACAATCGTCATGCCACTTCTAAGAGGATGCATTCTACCTCCCATATGAATTGTAATTGCTCGATGTAAGCACGAATTCAGGGAAATGATATCCAACGGGGAGTAATGCAAACGATTTACACGACATTAGGTGTTGCTGTACTTACCACGAATACAAGTACAATGTCTTTGTCTGACAAATGGCAATCGCTCTTTCTTTTGAAATCCTGCAACCGTTTAAGGGTTAACCATAAACCCAGACACGAGGATGGTACCCATTTCGAGATTAAACCGTAGGAATCTCTGTGGGTGTCTTAATAGCACTTGTAGGTATCTTCGGCTGGATACTTACAGATGCACATGCAATTTCTTCATTTTAATGGCAAGACCACTTGTACTAATTGCAACAGAGATTTACTCGAATCGGTTGAAACGTTGCAATGAGACTACTGCTTGTACTTACATGTACTCGTAACTTGGTATCCGCACTTTAAGTACCATACGAGTGTAATGGACTTTAAAAAAAAAAAAAAAAAAAAAATGTTAATAGTTATAACTAAGGGACGAAACAGGATAATAAAACTTCTTATGTGAAGTTTTATTTTGTGATGCAAGTACTAAGGGGGAACTGTTCTTTTTATTCCCTGACAGAGAATCTGAAGGATTAAATGATTCTAAGGTATTTCAGACATCAAGGATACTGGATTCAGGTTATTCTATTTCGCAAAAAAGATGGAAGTGAACAACAGATCTACAGAAGGAACAACTTCGAAACTGCAGAAAAATAAACTGAAAATGCCTCTGCTTTCCAAGATATAAGCGGAAGATTAGACGTGTCGATTATCGTGTCGATATTTCATTATTTCATGAAGAAACAAAGAACCATTTTCTTGTAAATCTCCTTCCTGATGATGAGGTTTTGAGAGTATATCGGTATGACTTTCAGGGCATGGTTTCTTATTACAATAAATCCTATCACTTAGTTCGTAAGGCATAGGGCATCGATGGTGTCATCGCGTTCGGAGTCCTCTGGATCAAAGATTCTCTCTGGACTCTCTTTCTTCATGTGGGCGACCTGCTCATTTGTCTGTATGACTAAGTGGGTTCCAATTCATGCCATGACTTGCAAGGCCAACTTCTTCTTTTTTCTTAATCATTTCATGCCCATCGGCTTATGGATCGGTTAGCGACTCGACCATCCTTAAGATGCCAAAGACATCTATTCACAAATGCTTACAGCTTTCGTGTGACAGGCATGGTCACATACAAAGTACTACACCCAAATAGCATAAATGTTTCGAGATTGGTTCTCTATATGTCTGATGTCAGTTGCTGCTGGTAGTAGGAAAGACCTTGGCCTTTTAGAGACGTCAAACCTGGAAGGTCGTGCTACCTGTAGTTATGGTCATATGAAACCCACCTATCAGTGGAAGCCCATACAAAGGATGCAGGCAGTCCTAATGTAGGTCCGCATCCTGAAACATTTTCCTCTAAGCATGGCCTAGAAACTTAATCGCTGATTAAGGTGATTAATTATGACTCAGTGAATGAACTCTTTTGACGGCGATCGGTAAAGTCTTGCTTCAATAAGGCTTATGTCCAGCCAACCTGTCTCTATAAATGCAAATTCTTCGCATTCTTCACCCTTTCTTCATAATATAGTTTATTGTCACAGGTCCGCAGATGCAAGTTTTCCTAACAAGGTGTTCTCCAGAGGGACACCAGCGCCGCAACATTCAGGCAACTTTCTTTTCTTGACTCAGATCTTAGACGAAAACAGTGCTGGGCACAGAGAAAGTCGTGTTTTCGTGGGAACAAGGGTTCTTGTGTCACCGCAGTAGACGACATACTCATAAGACCGGAATCAAGAGAAAGCTGGCGCGCAGTTCATCATAACTCCAGGGCCTTTTGAACCAGAGACGAAATATGTGCGTCAAGATCAGGGCCTAGCATATTATATAATTGAACTTGTTGCAGCCAAAAAACCATTCTCGTTGACAAACTCCATATCACCACAAAAGCTTTTTAACACTCTTAGAAGGCAAACAGAGGTGTTGGCATATTTAGTCCAAAGAAGTTTGTTATTCAGAATGATAATCCAAATATGTAAAGGGTGACGAGAAAGCAATGATAGTTTTTCCAATCGTCCAGCTATCTAAATATTCAGTAAGGTTTTCCGAACGACAATTATTAAAAAAAATTATCGAAATTCCTACTCAGTTTTGAATAAGCAACGTGAATTTCGTCGTGAGATTGGTCTTCATCATAGCTTCAGTATGCAGGCAATTCATCGTATCGTGGAAAACTTTGGATCTTAAGCCACCAACCAGGCAGAGATTGATGCAAATTGAAGAAAACATAGCCGCCGTAGTGGCCGGTACCGAAGAAGACCCAAAAATATCGATTCGGCGCCGAAGTCAAGGCCCATTTTTCGCTATGTCAATAAGCAAAATAGCGAACACAATCCACAAGTGTTCCTATAAGCATTAATGGATCCACAAAGATTGACTATTTTTTGCGGTTTATGACATGGCGGCATCATTGGACCTTATTTCTTTCAAAATGAGGCAGGAGACATCGTTACCGTCAATAGTCTCGGGTATAGAGCGATGTTAACAGCCTTTCTGAGGTTAAATCTCGACGACGTCGGTATATCTGAGCTGTAGTTCCAACAAGACGGCGCTACATTTCATACAAGCGACACAACAATCGAAGTTGTCAAGGAGAAATTTGGCTACTGGGTCGTCTGCGATGAACGCATCAATTGGCCGCCGCAATCATGCGATTTGACACCACTCGATTATTTTCTCTTAGACTACATAAAGTCCGCAGTCAAGGCTAGCTAACTGCTTTGGACAAGCTCGACGTCAAAATTCGAGACGCTAACGCCGCACATATTAAAAAGAGTCATCAAAAATTCGACCGACCGCTTGAAGTATTTCCAGCGAACCCGAGGCGGCCATTTGAATGATTAGCTATTCCATACATAATGACATGAACGTAGCTTCAAAATTAAGCCAGAATCAATATTGTTGTTGTTTTATTGAAATTTTTTTTCCTAACGCCCTCGGTCAGCTTAGGTTCCAACAAAGTCCAATAAGCATTATAGCTACATCATCCCGATTTGCTTGAGCATAAGCTAAAAGTGTAAACAATAAGTCGACAGGCGTGCATCACTGCATAGGATATAGTCAGAATTCTCAATCTGGTTGCTATTTACAACAAAACTTGTAATTCATCTACAACCTGTTGTCTAAGTGTGTGTATAGAACTGTATGCTCTCACTAGATGCTCTTACGAAAGTATCCTCAATGCCCATGAAAATGCCCACCGGGCACCCTGTCTTGTCAAGTGAGCATTCAGTTCTGCTTTCAGTTTCTACTTGTATCTTTTCCAGACGAAGCATTCGCCCAGCCATTTTCTCTATGCTCTTCAACATGAAATAAGGCTGACTTATTAGTCTGAAGCTCGGCTTAAAGCCTGTTCTCACTATTCGCCAGAAGTCCCATATGAATGTCAGTCCCAATGTCAATGGATATTCTCTTCATAGTTGCCTACAGCTAGTCTATACAATTTTGTAGCATAACTGAATGTATCTCATCGGTTCTAGATGTCATGAAGTCATCAAAGTAAGCAAAAGCGTATTTAGTGACTCATCCATCACCACAACCAATAACAGATACTTGGTTCAGTTCAGCGCTAATCAGATCGTTGTCAAACAGATCACAAAAAAAAGCAGCAGACAAGATTTGTGCACGATGTTAAGGAGACTGATGTGTCTTTAGTTGGGGCAGCTTAAGGTGCCTCTGTCTTGTGAATCGAGCATACGATACTTAGGTTCCACTAATCAGACACACTTCCTTCTACCAATTCTTGGAAAGAAATTGTTGTGTGACCTCTGATAAGCTATCTCCTTGGTATATAGACTTCCCAGTCCGGAATTCTTGTTATGCTATTGCTTCAATATTGCACTTTCCTTATCCCATCTCCCGAGCCTAGCATTTATAATGGCTCAATGATTTGCGGTCAGATTGAGTTCAGTGAAGATGCCTGGTTATTTTAGTACTTTTCTCAGCGAAGAATTCCTCTATTTTCTCTAACGACATGGGACAAAAACTTGTTGAAAATCCCATTACCGGTCTGGGACTGTCTTTACATGGTCGACAAGACCATATGCCTTCGACCGGCTTTAAGCTTCCAAGACCCGTGAAGGTGAGACAACCCCAAACTATTATTTTCTGTGAGTGTTTGGGTGTCTTAATAATGTGACCACGACACCTACCTAGTAGCCCTGAACCTTGAAGTGGCTCTCTTTCGAAAAAAAAACTCCTCTTCAATATTTTGCTCATAGTAGTCCTTTTCGCAGCATAGCCTCAGTGAGAAGCTACTTTTTAAGTGATCTTCTGGCCTTGTGCCCCACTTCTAGAATTTGCCTTCGTACAGAATCTATCACCGTCCTAGCACACGCTCGGTGTGATGTTAAGGTCAGTAGTTTCAGCAAGATGAAATACGCTGTTGGAGATCAAAATCTTGTCATCATGGCCCGTAGTCTTATGTTTCCATCCGAAATGTCCAATTATTTATGTTCTTCCAGAAAAGCTGGTATTTGTTCCTCCTCTTTTGCTCGTATAGAGTATAAGACCCACAAAATCCTAAATGCAGCCTACTCCGTACTTAAGATGTTTACCTGCATACGATTGCCTGGAGCCGTATTAAACTTGGAGTTTCGTTGTAGTTGCCAGATGAAATGCTTCGTCAGATGATACTTGTCTTGGGCACCTGACGCAAGTTACAATAAATTTTCTTAAAGGTGCAAAGTATACGTTACTTGGCTGTGGCTGTTGTCTATGTTGGCCGTTGGGATATGCTAATATCTATTTACAATGACCAAGTACTGAACGGATTCGAAAGAAACGTTTCCTTTATTTGGCTGCCTTGTCGTGGCAGTAGAGTTCCTAAGGTTCTGAAATTAATCCAGGTGCGACGTCAAACAAAGTGCTTAAGAAGTAAAATGGTAAAAAGTATGAAGGTGAACGTAAAGGATAATGCTCCAGTTGGTACTCGCAGTAGCCACAAAACACCCGTATTCTTTTCGACTGCGGCCTGAACACGGATTCCGTAGACCCAACTAACATATAGTACTACCAAAACTCCTCTCCGATTTAGCTGCTAATCCAAGAGCTGCTTGAGCACATGATTCCGATGACTTTTTCGGCTTTTTCTACAAAACGTTCAGTAGAATAAGCTGGAACGATTGAGAGAGTTCCAGAGAGGGTCTGTCCTTTACTGCTTTTGACAGCTTGTTTCGGGAAATCAAGAAGGCGAAGCGGGCTTCATAAGAGGCACACTCTGTAGGACTACTGTTTAAGAAGAAGAAGTTAAAGAAGAAACGCAAATATACGGAAAGTGCTGTCGAAATCTATCTCTCACTTCAATAGTGGTAACGGAGAAGAGAAACTAGTCGGCAGAACTAACAACCACTGAAATCTAACAACTTATTAGAACTGAAATGTCGCCCTCTACTTTTCTCTCGAAAATTTAGGGCGCTGTCAACAAGAACAAATATGCATTGGACATTTTCATTGACATTTAGAATGCCTTCGACAACGACAACGTTAAGTTTTGTGAATAAAAGGAATGGTAGTGCATAGAACACTGATTTGGCCGTGAAGAGATTTTTTGATCCACGTGGCTATGTGAGTAAAGCATCGTTTAGAGCATTGCTGAACTCTCTTACGATTTCCAAGTTATGGTAGTTCGAGAATGCAAGGCATCTCTCAACGTAGTGAGAAGGCTGAATTCACTGAGTTTTGTCTGGGTTCCAGGTTACAGTGTGATCAAGGGAAATGAAATTACCGATAATCTTGCCACGCACAGATCACAAGGGTATTTTTCAGAGCCCGAATCCACGTTACCTCTGCTTGCGTTTTCTATTAAGGCTTCCATTGACATTTTTGTTTCATATAAGTAGAACTGCAGATGGTATGATTCCCCAAGTTGTAGGCAGACCAAACGAATGCTTCCTGACGCCTCTAAGAAATCTGTGGTATTCCTGCTTACTGGCATCTTGACTGGGTACTATACTTTTGATGAGCACTTAAATGTGCTGCGCATAAATGCGCAGGTAGCAAGCGCAGCTTGGGAAACTCAGCCTTGGTCCCGATAGTTTCAAGCCGTTCTCTCCCATGCCAAAAGCTCATGACTTATAGCATAAGCCTGTCGTTAACGACAAATCCGCATTGAAGAAAACATTGCTTCTTTTGGAAACAACTGTCCAGCTGACAATTACTGACCTTTCCAAGGGTAAAGGTCGTTTCTTAATTTTGCTTATTTTTCCGTGATGGGAATAGAAATATCTTTGCATCTCTGAAGAAAAAGTGCCAAAGATGTGTGGTCCCTTTAGTCCCAATAAGAAAACCGATGCAAATATTTTTCTTCTTTAAGAAATCTGATTATATGCCCACCTCCACCTCATGAAAAGCCAGACGATACTCACTCAAAGATGAAAGAGAACCGGGCCCAGACAGGAAATATTCCCTTCAATAGAATCAATTAAGCTAATTGGGTTGTTCACCAAACTCCTGTGGAAAACTGTAGAAATGCGTTGAAGAATTCTCCGTCACCACCTACACCATCATCACCATCATCTTCATAATCATAACCACAATCGAATTCGCGGATTTGTTGGCAGAGTCTATTATGCCATCGTCCTGTGATTTGCCTTCGTTCTTACACTCCTTTCACAGCTGTCTAACATGGCTGCATTCAGAGCTCACTTTGATATCAGGTTGTATTCGCTGATGGGGATTCGCTCCGCTTTTCTACGAATAAAGTTTCCAACATAAAAATGAGAAACCCTTGCAGTGTGCTGTTAAAAGGATTTGCCGCTCGGCAACGTGACTCACCTTAGGGATAGGTATGTTGGTATATGGACTTTATTTTTCATGATAATTAGGTTCGACCAGGGTTTATGGAATCCCTCGTCTGTGCTTGTACCTGGTGATGGATAATTTAATAAATTTGATGCTTTGTGGTATACCGTTATGTTTGAAAGGTTTCTATTTTATTCCCATGGGTGAGCACAGATGTTTGCTCGAATGGCCAAATCAAATGGAACCTCGTTGGTGGTAGCTTATGTACCGAGAATGGGACTTAAACGTAAGTGAAACACCAATTTGTAAAATTAGGGTCTTTTCATCTTGCATGCCGTATGGTTTCGAAAGGGAAAGTCTTTTTTCTTTTTTCAAAAAACAAACTCAGTAGGGTTGAACTCTGTAGAGAAGATAAACGATGTGTACGGTCGATGCTTTAAATTGTAATCATGTCTTGAATATTTAACTTTTCTTGCTTAAATTTTTAAGAAATAATGTCACGGATGCATTTTGTCTGAACAATAGTTTTTTGACCCAGAACAATGAGAAAGCCTTTCATTCTACTGTCAAAGACTCAAAGTTAGTACGGTAGATTGAGGACGACCCACGTAAATATTTGGGGAATATGAGGCATTTAATGCTGAATCCACTTTCTCTTGTGGTTCCTAGGGCTTCTGAAAATATAGCACAGTCGTTCAAAGACGACTCGATCTGTCTGCGAGCGAGTGGTTTCCAAGCATTATCTAAGCTGAATTGAACAAAATGGTAAGAAGTACGCAAGCCTGCAATTATTTAAGTGAAGTCCCACATATATTTGGAAACTTCTAAAAGCATTGGTTGACCAGCAGCTTACGAAAACAAGCGTAGAGTCCGCATATTCTTATTTGTAAACATTTGATGCCCGTATTCGAATTTTTAAGTCGAGAATACAGAGCAATGATAAAAAAGCTGCGCTACCAACAGTCAGCATGGAGGTTATGCCGTCATGGTAACTTTCTTACCACGTAAAATGACACGGTTGTGAGAGAGAAATCATACTCACATACGACGTGGAACATTCACTGGCAATGAACTGCCAGTATACCCTTAGAACGTATTCACAAGGTGCTACTAAAAACTTAAAATTATACTCGAGCTGTGTAAGTAGATATTAGAGAAAAGCAGGATACACCATGGATACCATCTGTTGACATTCCCTCTAAATTTTAGCGTCCTAGCTTGACATTTTCAAAAGTAACGTAGCCAAGAGTACATCTAATATTTCCAACAACGAACTTGTATTAAATTTTGCGTAAAAAACGGATTTAATGGTGCGCGAACGTTGGAAATGTTGGAAAAGTATTTCGGCAAGGATTCTCTAAGGAAAACGGTCGTTTACGAGTGGCACGAGCGGTTCAAAAATGGTCGTGAGTCAATCGAAGATGAAGAACGCAGTAGCAGACCATCGACATCGAAAACCGATGAAAAAATTGATGAAGTATTGTAATTTAATTCGTGCGGTTTTTTTTTTTCAAAATTTGAACGTTTATTTAAGAAAAACATGTACAATAGTATTATTTAAAATATTGCCCATCTGAAGCTATGACTTTTTCCCATCTTTCTGGCAATTTGTGGATCCCATCCTAAAAGAACTGCGCCGGCTTGGCATCCAAGAATGAATCAAGCCAATTTTTCATATTCTGCTCTGATGTGAACCGTATTTCAGTGAGGGCGTTCTGCATCGACCGGAATAAATGGTAGTCAGAAGGGGCAAGGTCTGTGCTATAGGGCGGGTGGGGTAAGACTTCCCATCCACTGTTTTTCAAATAGTTCTTAACCGGAATAGCAACGTGGGGCCGAGCGTTGGCACGATGGAAAATTACTGCCTCGTGTCTAGTCGCATATTGTTTTCGAAAGCGTTGTCCATTGATGGTTTCACCCGGTTTTAGCAGCTCATAATACAGCACACCCATCTGATCCCACGAAATATAGAGCATTACCTTCGTGCCATGGATATTCGGCTTTGCTGTTGATTTGACTGGTTGACCGGGTTTCACATATGATATTTTGCGCTTGGGGTTGTCGTAATGGATCCGTTTTTCATCACCAGTAACAATCCGATGCAAAAATGACTTCCTTTTGTGGCGTTCCAGGACATGCAAAACCGCCTTTCGACGTCTCTCGGCTTGAGTTCATGTGGAACCCAATTTCCTTGCTTTTGAATATATCCAGCTGCTTTTAAACGTTTTGAAATGGCTGCTTGAGTGACACCCAAAGATTTCGCGAGCTTTTCTTGTATTTGGCAACAATATTCATAGAGTAATGCTTCCAGTTCTTCATCTTCAAACTTTTTTGGCTGCCCAGGACGTTCATCGTCTTCGAAGACAAAATCACCACTTTTAAATCGTGCAAACCACTTTTGCCACGTTCGCTCAGCTAGCGCATGTTCACCATAAACTTCCACCAAAATACGATGACTTTCAGCAGCAGTTTCCTTCATATTAAGGTAATGAAGGAGAACTTCCCGCAAAAACACTTTTTCAGGCACAAAGTTTGACATATTTGAGTGAAAAAAAAAATTATTGTTGTTTACGCTTCAAATGAATGACATATACTGAAATGAAGTACAATGCCAGTAGCTTTCCAACGCATGTTCCAATGGAATAATACAAGTTACGCCATCTCGTAGCAAACCGGTAAGAGACCCAATAAAAGAAATTTTGGTCAATAACCGCAAATTAACCATCAGAGAGATAGCGGAGAACTTGAGCATTGCCTATGGATCCGTCCAAGACATTTTGGTTTATGATTTGGGTTTCCGTCGTGTAGCAGCAAAGTTGATGCCAAAAGACCTCAATTTCATGCAAAAAAGAAACCGTGTTGACATCGCAAAAGAGATGATTTGCGAGACTGAATCCGATCCCACATTCATCAAAAGGATCATTACTAGATATGAGACGTGGGTTTATGAGTACGGCACGCAATTCAGACATCAGGCAAGTGAATAGCGTTTACAAATGAGCCGAGACCAAAAAAACCACGTCGTTTTCAGTCAAAAACGAAGGCAATGCTCACGGTTTTCATGGATTACAACGGTGTTGTGCATCATAAATTTTTGCCAGGAAGCCTGATAGGAAACAAAGAGTATTATTTGGGCGTTATGAGACATTTTCGTGAAGCAATTCACCGAAAGAGACCAGAATTGTGAGCAAAAAACTCGTGGATTTTGCACCATTTTTTCAAGAAAAATGCAACAAATACCATCCAACAGTCACCGAATTTACCTGATTTGGCTCCCTGTGACTTTTTTTCTGTTAAATCGAGTTGAAAAACCACTGCGGGGACGCGTTACAGCAGCCGAGAGGAAGTAATGGAAAAATCCCAGGAAGCACTGACGGACATACCGAAAAGCGAATATAAAAAATGTTTCGAGGATTGGATCAAGCGCTAGCATAAGTGTGTTGCAGTCGATGGGGATTACTTTGAAGGGGACAATATATATAGATTTAGATGAATAAACTTGTATTTTTAATTTTCTGAACGAATTCCGGGAACTTATTAGTCTAACTCTACTCATGTTGAAAAGTAAAAAATTGAGAATGCGCTTACATATGATGGGGTAAATTGAAGGCGCATTCGATTAGAAGGAATACCGGCTTGATATTTTCATTGATATGGAAGGTGGCTTCGACAACGGAATGTTTGACGGCATTTGTAACACGGCAAGACAATACGGCGTAGACATATCACTGCTTTTGTGGATAAAAGCAATGCTGGTGAATATGATACTGATTGCGAATGCTGACTGTGGCCAATATGTAATGGCTCTAAAACGCAGGCGGACGCGATCGACTATTTATGCACTTGAAATGATCTTTCGGTCAATCCTCTCAAAACTGAGCTAGTTCTCTATACGGGAAGGAGGAAGCCAACTAGCCTCGCTCAGGTAGTGCTTAAAGGGATCTTCATCCATCCAATTATCCAAAGAAGCTAACTATTTAGGTGTCGTCCTGAATAACAAATTTCTCTGAACTTAACATCTTACATCGAAAGCCTTTGAGGTTCTACCAGCTTTCTGACAATGCTAAGGAGCTGTCAGCAAGACATGAGGTTTGTAGCTTTCAATCTACGCGACTATAATAAGGCCAATTATATCCTATGCATCGGTTATCTGTTCCACCAGCTTACGAAAATAAGTTACTGCATTTCGTTTAACACTTCCCTATTAAGTCTGACTCTCACTTGAGAGCGACTTATCAATCTCCCTCACTACATTCTCAAAACAATCATTCGTTCGTGGTCCTTGGTGCTACCAGGAGCATGAAGTCAGCTTTTCCTGTGCCGGGAAATGGTTTCTGAAAGAATTTTAGCTCCGAAAGAAATATATTCGAGTCTTCAATTGCGCAAAAATCGATTATGGATGTGGCGACATTAGATTTTGTACTTCGTTAGGAGAACGCAGATATACGGAATCCGGATGTCAGTAGACTTTTATCGTGAAAAACGAAGTACCGACAGCTAGGCTACGCTCAAGGCCTTGCTAAACTCCCAAAACTCTCTAATTCGAGAAAGCAAAACTTTGTTTGACGCAGTCCGTAGGCTCAATTCATTAACACTTATTTGGCAGATCAAATGACTACCAAGAGAAAGAGTGAAAGACAGGAACTTCAATGTTCCTGCTGTTCCTCAATGTTAACAGGCACTGTATCTATGTATTACGCTTTTTTCTAATCACCTTAGTGAGCTAGACATGCTTGAAACGGGCAACGCACATTCGATTATAGTTTTTTTTTTTTTTTTTTGCTGTCTTGGTACCGAACATATGTTCACAGTTTTAAGTGTATAGCATACTAAATTTGTTCTAAAATACTTGAAATGTTGACAGTGGTATGCTGCTTTGCGCTAAGTATAAGAATATGTTTACAAGTGGTACAGACTCTTCCTAGATGGCCAAGAAGATGCCAATGACGAACCTCGCTCTTTACGCCCCAGGATATCAACAAGAGATGAAAACGCCGAAGCTGTGAAGAAAATTGCTTGGGAAAATCGTCGAATTACAATAAGAGAAGTTGCTGAGGATGTTGGCTTGGTCGGCTCGTGTCATTTTCTTTGATTATTTGGGTATGAGACGTGTTTCAGCGAAGCTTCAGGAGCTTTTGAATGACGTTAATGACGATCCTGACTTCATCAAAAGGGTCATAACTGTTGATGATTCATGAGTATATAGTTTTGAAGTCGAAATCAAAGCCCAATCGTCGAATGAAAGCATTTAGGAGAGCCAAGACTGAAAAAAGCACGCCAAGTTCGATCAAATGACAAAGTTTTGATCACTGTTTTTTTTCGTTTACCGTGGGTTTGTGCATGAGGAATTTTATACTCAAGGTCGTACGGTCAATAAGAAGTATTATCTTAAAGTTATGCGCCGTTTGCCAGAAGCAATACGAAAAAACGTCCGGAATTGTGGAAAAACAATTCATGGCTTTTGCATAACGATAATGCACCTCCTTATTCGTCGTTGCTTATGAGAGATTTTTTGGCCAAAAACAACACGACAATTATGCCTCAGCCACCATATTCACCGGACTTGGCCACATGCGACTTTTTCCTGTTCCCAAAACTGAAGAGACCTTTGAAAGGATGGAGATTTGCAACGATTGAGGACTTAAAGCTGGAAGAGCTCAAGGCTATACCAAAAAGTGCTTATGAGAAGTGCTTTGGAAAAAGCGTTGGCACAAGTGTATTTATAAAAATGGAAAGTCATGTAACGGGACGAATGTAATTGATGAGTGAGGCTTGCTATGAAAGCGAGTTATACTCGTTCTTGGTACTTGGAGCTGCTACTGAAAGCACTTCAACATACCCAATTCGCCACTTAAGCCTACAGTCCAAGGCGACTCAGGACATCAGCTACCATGCCTCTTCAGCTGGCGCAGTCATTTACCAGCTGCCTTTATGTGAGCACACGAAGATGGTTGAGGTTCCTTTTAGCTTGACTAGGTCATTTTTCACTCTGTTGTCCCTCTAGGTTGGTTTCGAAAACTTTCCGCGCCGGGACACTGGTATCCATACGTTCAAGGTGACCAACGCATCTAAGTCGAATAATCAGAGGTCCATTGACGAGAGTGCCATCGCTGTACAGCCCGTACAGAAAGCTGTTGAAACGTTTCCTCCATTCTCTATCAATTCAAACGAAACCGATGAAATTTTCTGAAGGAATTTTGTTTCGATGCGGCCGCCAGGATTTTCAGCCACTTTTATCACCTTCGTCAATGCTTCTGTGCCTGTAAAGTCGAGCTGCGAGGATCATTGTTTTGCAATATATAAAGTCTTTTTTGTTGCCCGAGAGTTGCCTTTTCAGCCCAAAAAAGCAGCGATTAGCAAGATGTTTCTTCTCATAATATCCGAGCTCATATCTTATCGTAGTTGGTATGTAAAGCCCTTTAGTTGCTTGTAGATACTTTTTGTCCGAGGTGTTCCTGTTTGTTGATAGCATATACTGTTTTTTGATTTCGTCTACTTCTAAACCCATCTTAGCCGCAAACTCTTCACTGACATATCGCTCTATTTTTCTCATTATGTCATGTCGTCTGCATATGCGAGCAACTGAAAAGACTTTTGACATATGATGCCTCTGGTGTTGACTTACAAATTTTTTACGACTCTTTCAAGAAAAATGTTGGTAAGATCACATGACCACGCATTGTCCTATTTAAGTCTGTTCCTCGGATTTCTTATTACCGATTTTGACAAAGCAAAGTACGTACATCTCTATCGTTCGAATGAGCTGGAGCGTCTCTTTAAGCACCGTCACATGTAACTTTAAAGTCACTGAAAAGGTGGTGAGTATCGATTTGAAATTTGAAAGTTTTTTCCACAATCTTCGGTGATGTGAACATTTGTTGAACTTTTCTGGCCTAAGGCTATGCTGATAGAGGTTATAAATGCGGTCTGGCGGAGGTTTATTCTCCTGTATTTTTCGCAGTTCAGTAGATCTCACATTGTTATAATCGGACAAAAAATGCAACAACAAATTTTAAAGGTGTATGCTTCAAATCCAACCATTACCCACTGCTTTAAACTATTAAGTAGTTAAGCCACCGGGTCAGGCAGATCTGTTGTCCTCAATCGGGTGGAAGGAAGTGTTGTCCTAATTGTCTAGGTTGAGTGGTTCATTCTGTCTGAAGGTGAGATGTTGTTGGTCATCACCGTTTAAAATTTGCAGAAATAGGCTTTCTAGATTATCATCGCTCACCTTGATTCTACTTTAAGTTTCCCCTTTCCATCCTCACTTTGGCATGTTAATTTCATTCCGGTTTTTTTCTTTTTTTCTTGTCTGTCTTGCCATCTCTCCAAGGACTCTATGCAGCGCTTCTCGTATTCATTCTTTTTGCTTCTGAGGAATCGTTTTTCTACTTTCCTTACTTCCTTTTCTGATTGTAGAGATCGCGAGACCCTCTCGTTCTTTTCTGCAGGACTGATAGTACATCCGCTGGGTTGAATCCCAGTACGTCAGAGGCGCCTTCTCCGATTGTTTTTAGGCTGATACCACTAGAATATCCCTTCGATTGGAGAAGGTCTTGGCGTTCTCTTGTGATTGTAGCCGTTTAACAATTAATTTCCTTACAGTGGTTCGCGGGGCTTGGGCTGTTCTAAGTTTAGGCATTCATATTTTGGTCACAGCAAGATAATGATCCGAATCGATATAAGCTGCCTCCTTACCTAGCTGTGTATTGAAATTGTTAAGGAAGCAACGTAGCAAATAGTAGTCAAGGGTTCGCTTTAGTTACATGCCGAAGCTTTTGCCTTCAATTTTATCACTCTTTGGTTTTGATACCATGAGCTCTTTGACTGTGATTTCTAGATATTTGCTGCTTTACGTGACTGAATCTTGCTACAGAATTGATTATTTTCAACGTCTTTGGCTACATCATTTGCCTAAATTATTCCTTCTGAGGAGTGATACATGCATACATTTGAATAAAATGTGTGAGAAATGCAGCTGAATGTCTTCGAAGAGCTTATTCAGTTTCAACAGTCGCTTATGTACGAAGTGCTCCCGGCATTCTATATAACCCATCAGAAGTTAGGTGCTTATGCTGCATATTATTACATTAAAACATTACCATCGTCATGAAACTCTAGCCTTCTATTTTGCTCCAAAAAGTTATTAAAAATTCAAAATTTCTGAACAAACTTCTAGTCCACCTTGAATAAAGAATCAATAAATAGCACTTTTTATAAAATGCATTACTTTTCAAGCCCGTAACTCCATAAAAATTGCCATCAGCAACGAACCCAATTAAGGAGTTCACCCTCAAACCTTCAGCTTTCAAAAATAACTTACTCTTTCCAAAACAATCACTCAAAACACGAGCATCCATGCAGGAGTGTACGCTCGTGTACACAATTCTTTGCAAAAATACCAATTCAGTCTAACGCTTCAATTTTCTAGAGGACAAAACTTTTCGCAACTTCTCCAATGAAAAATGATAAAAGTTGTCCCCCATCCAACTTCGACCCATTTTCCAGAAACTTGCCAATCTCTAGTTGCTGATTGCAAAATTGGCAAACAACTTTATTAAGCTCTATGCCGCGCCGCATCGAAGCGTACTAAAAGTTGATTGATTAGATTGTATCTGATGGAAGATACGAGCAAAGCAACCAAACTGAACCTGATGCAGGAACGGACTCTGAAAGTGGATTGGCCAAGTTCCTAATTATGTTGACAAGTTTGGCAGTTAGTTGGAACTTGTTGATTCTTTGAATCATTCAATTGTTTAAGAATGAAGCTCAAGTTAAGAGAACTAATAGTTTGTCTACACCATCGTGAAGAATCTTTGAAAAATTGGTTGGGGATAGTAGGTATCAGTGGTCCTTTCAGGCTATCTAGGTTTCGAATGAAAATTTGGATATCTAAAGGCTCCATCAATGATACACAACAGATTCTATTCTTAATGGTCTCCACAGTATGCATTAGGACTTAAGCTCCTCTGTCTTCGGATCTATTTCTACCCAAACAGTTGTAAGGTCTTTTGGTAAATGAATTGCTAAATCTTCCCATTTTCATTTAAGTGTCGTTCTCACTAAGAATTTCAGTAAGATTGTGAACAGATAAAAGGACTTTCCGTAGCCACAAGCCATATGAATTAAATTGGGGAGCTAAGAGCTTCGTCCTACCCAAGGACACAAAAGAAATAAACTTCTTGAATGGATGTAATTTAGCCAAAATGAAATTTAAAATACTTCTTCCCCGACAATGTGTGTAATAGCTTATGGCAAATCCTATTAGGTTAACCAGGGAAAATTTCATAAAAGACAAAGTGTTCTTTCTACAGACCGCACTGATGATGGTGTCTCTGAAACCCTGATAGCTGGGTGAATCAAGTGAAATTATTTGAAATTGACGAAATTTTCGTTCTCATTCTGGTACTGCTTGGTTTGGTTTGAGTAAATTTCATTAAGAACCATTTTATGTGTAAATTTAGTGATGGTATTTCTGAAGACGATATGGTTGTGTTGTAAGGAAAAGGGTGTGCAAGATATGTGCAGATACTCTGACATTTTATGTGCTACAAATTTGTGGTAAACATTTTACTAACTCACTTATAGTAGTTGTGCATTTGCATATATCGTGATTCTTATTGTATGAACACCAGTTGCATGGGGTTGTATTGTTTCTATTTCCCAATCTGGTAGTAAACATCTCAACTCCCTTAGTGAGTCACTTAAAAGATTCTTCTCTAACCAAGTCACCAAACTGCCCTGCGACTGATGAAAAGCCTGACTGACTGATGAAACCTGCGATGAAATTCCTCCCTGAAATTAAAAAGACCCATCCATCCATGAATCCACTGGCAACCTAAATGCTGACGTATGCCAAGAGCCGCCAACTTGAAAAAACATCTGCATAGAATAAAGCCAAGAACCAGGAAAATAAGGACAGCTTTTCTCTTACTGTCATAAGCCACTCTATGACAAGTGAACTGAGGAACTTAAATCTTTTCTCCACGTGAGGCTACTGCAGTTTAATTTTTGAAGGAAAAACTCTCTTTGGTCTGTGATCTTGTCTCTACCTTCTGCGGAAAAGTCCTTGACCACGGATTTTTTTACAGGCTTTGTTCTCTGATCGTTTCTCAGCTGAAATGGTCCCTGAAATGTCGGCACAGTACGGATCTCGAAGTCTTGAAATATATTTGTGCTTCTGCTAATAACGGATGTAGAACATACCTTAACTAATACAAGATGATGCTTGCGTTCCATTGTGATATAAGCACTTTAAATAATGGGCCCTCGATGTGACTCATCTCCTGTTACAGAGCGGTATTGTCACAACAACTTTGGGCGTCAGCAGAACTTACTTGACAGTAGAATTTGTCCTGTTCATACTCGGTCAAGGCTTCCATCACAATGTTGTAATCGTATTATGGTAATCTTGCTTACTCTGCTCTGGACTTTTGTCGTCGATAATCAAGTCTTTGCACGGTCTCCATGATATGAGTTTTCCTCGTTTGGTGATACCATATGTCAGCTTTACGTGGGATTCAATGCAGTTTCTAGCTAGCTTACAAAATAACACTTCATACGCAACTCCGTATGCCAGGAGTACTCGGCAGCATAGGATTTCTTTATTCCACTCAGCCCCAAATTGTTCATCGTATACCGCGTGAACTCACATGTTAGCTATCCTGCATCCAGAGCAACTGTTTTTCGTAAATGAAGGACTGTGTAGACTTTTCCGAATCTGGTCCTTATTCGCATTCGAGAATGTCGATAAATTATCCATCCGTGTCCGAGGCGTTCTATTGCGATTTGGAGCAATTACTTTCTAGCTTTCCTCACTGACCAATAAACTGACACTTGATCATGGTAATTCCACTCGCCATTTACATTCAAGGAATACTTTAGAGAGACCAAACGTAGGATCTTCTGCAAAATGTTGAAGTGACGAAGGACTTTATTTTAGTCATTGAGCATACTTTTATCCAAACCTTGTAAGAAAACATAGACTTAGTTGCTTAGTTAATGCAATAGTCCGATATGGTCCTGGGCCTATACCAACTTGTCTCTACAGCCAGCGTTATTGACTGCTAGCTGTTTCCAATTTTACAAAGCAAGTTGTTTGAGATTCCTCTCCATTTTCGCAACACACACAAGCTAAAGGAAGCTGTTCAGAACTTAAATGAAACATCCACCACCCACTAAGTTCTTAAGCAAGGTCGTAAGCAATCTTCCAGATCGCCCGTTCTTAAGTAGAAGGTTACTGCGAAAAGCCCTCAAGCTCGGAAGGTCAACCGGACTGGAATCATTCAGAAAATCTGATGGTACCTCGAAAGAAGAGAATCTTGGTTTTATGCTTGAGGCTCACTTTCCAGGTAACCAAATCAGAACCAGCTTTGTAAGTAGAATATGAATAACACGACATTCCTAACCTGGTACATTTCATCGGTTTTAGTGACGAATGCGGCCATGAAATATGTTGTTGCTTCCTTCCATGGCTTTAAGTCGCCTAGCACCGATGGCATACACCCAGTTATATTACAAAAGGCTACATATAAGCTGTTGGTTACTCTGAAGATAATCTTCGCTGCTAGCATGTCACTGGCATACATACCGAAGTTCTTACAAACTTTGTACCTTAATCCTAAATGAAGACCACACGCTGGCCAAAACTTTGGACCTATAAGTATGACTTCCTTCATGTTGAATAGTACGGAGATATTGGTGGAGCTCCATATATTCAAAAATTCCTTGCGAATGCATTCTCTGCCTGCGCTGCAACGCTGCCTATCAACGTGGAGTGCGCTTCAGAATGTAGTAGGCAGAATTGAAGGCGTACTCCACAAGAACGAATGGGCATTTTCATCGACGTTAAGGGTGCTTTCGACAATGCAACTTTTGACGGCTTTTGTGGTGAAAAGGACTCTGATTTCAGATGCTGACTGCATCTAATATACAATATACTGATGGGGGTAAACAGGTATTTCCCGCAAGGCGACATTATGCCTCCATTGCTATAGAGTATGGCATGTTGGTCGACTCAAGCGTTCAATAGATCTGTCATCTATGCACAAGCATACACAGATGATGTAGCTGAACTGTCTGTTGGATGGTGTTTAATGACTGTCTGCTCTTAAGCTCAGGCAACCGTATACGTGATTGACGATTGGTGTACTGAAAATGGGCTTTCTCAAACCTGGGGTTGTACTATTTACAACAAAAAGCAAGCTGTCTGGTCTGACTCCAAGGCAACTACGTATGGTACTTGGGTGTCATCTTGTTACGTCGAAAGCCTTTAAGGCGCTGTCGGCCTTCTAGCAGTGCAAAGGAGCTATCGACAATATGTATAAGGGGCTTGCCACCGAATTTCAAGCGGGGAGGGTTAGTTCAATGTGTTTTTTCTAGGTCACAGAGGGATCACGGAAAATTAAATTGCAGATGAAGTTGTCAGGCAGGATTCAGAGGAGAATTCTTCAGGACCCGAACTTACGTTGGGTCATCCTGCGACCTCGGCTAAGGCGTCCATTAGGCGTCCATAGCTAGGTTTCATATGAGCACAACTCCAGATGGCATGTCTCCCAGGTTGCAGGCAGACCAAACGAATGCTTCCCGACGTCTCTAGAAAGAAAGTGGCCTTCCTGCTGTCCCTCAGCAAGAAAGACTGCAGGTTGCTTTTACTGGTATCGTAAGAGGGTACTGTACCTAAGTTAAAGACTTATAAGTGCTAGGTATAACTGATACAACATCCTGCTACGATTGCAGTGAAAGTGATGATGACACCGCAGAGCACTACCTATGTGAATGAGTGAGCGATGTACCAATGAGTTTTAACTTTGTTGCTAAGTCTATGTAGCTTCTTCTCGATTATCATTCGATACAAAGAGGGCCGTTGATCACTCGAAGCAGTTTTCTCTAAAAATGACCAGGTGTCGCCTTATCCATTTTTGATGAAGTCCATTCCTTTGCAACAAAGAGGAGGATGGGGATCATGAATGCCACATATGGTAGAGTGCTCTTTTGGTTTTTCGAGACCTTTTGAGCTAAAATAATAACCTGGATCACACCTCACGGTGGCTATCACCTTTCCGGCTAAAGGCACCGGAATCTTTTGAGCACGTTCACTGGGTTAAAACTCATTCTTTCGATTGGTCTTTGGTCTCTGGTGTGCACCAATGAATCTATGTCTCATCGATGGTCAGGAAAGGACGCAGAAACTTTTCCGGATTTCGATTAAGCAGAGCAAAGCACGTCTTTGAAGTGGTTTATTATTGTGCTTGTTTTCTGGTGTGAACAATAGCGGCACCCATCGCGCGGACAGTTTTCTCATGCCCAAAATCTCGTACAGGACAAAGCTAACGCAATGAATTGAGGGCCACCTGGGCGCGGTTCATCAAAAACGATTGTACGGGAAGGTGAATAGGTCCCATACACACCATCAAGAATGGGCTTGATTTCGTCGTAGGTTTTGTCACTCAAATACAAGAATCGGATCACGGAGTGATACCGCTCTTTTTCCATGGTCGCAAAAAACAATAACAGGATGTTTTGAATTGGAGGTGTCAAAACAAAACTAAACGGCGAATTGCCAGCAAATTTTGACAGGAAGACTAGAAAAGGTTATACTAAATGATGGTATATTTTGGTATATTTGTAGGTGCGCTACTACACGTAAAGTTCGAAACGTCAGTGGGAAAACAATAAATCAAATGTCTATAACACAAAACTCGTTAATAACGAAAATTAATATTAAACAACTAAAAGGCAAATTCACAGAATTAGAAAATTATAGAAAATTGTAGGACATGTCTGGTCTGGTCAGAAAGAAATTGAAAAAGCAACGCCATTCCGAATTTCTCGCGCCAACAAGCTGCATGATGAATAATTTCTTTAGCAACTCGAGCACCCCATGTATTTGTATTTGATGTTGAAAAACTGGTTGCCAAATATTTTGTATCAGTAGCGCCATCTATCTTCTAATCGGAGTACTCATCGAACAGCCATCGTACATCGAACTTCCATGATCTGCATATTAACTCTTAGTGCTTCATTATCAGTGCGCAATTCCTGGATTTGTCAGATATGTCAGCCAAATCGGATTTAGTTGGCAAATTTTTAAGTCTGTCGTCGAAGAGCGATGCTATGAATGCTTCGACTATTGCCTTAAGGTCTAATATAGGCACATTTACCACAGCATTATGTCTCGGTTCGTTTGGCTTTTTAGGTAGATATTCCGGTGACACATCTATGTTATACCATAATACACCATTTAGACATCTGTGCCGGTATCGGTATCGCAGTCCTATTGTTGTTGTTTTTTGGCGCTGTTCGTGGGATCTTTGATCCTTTGTTCAGCATGCGTTGTGAATTATTTAAAACAGGAAGGTTAACTCGCCGGATTTCTTGAATAGGGGAATGAATTAATTAATTAATTAATTTTTTTTTTTTTAATATTTTATTGGAGCTTGCGTTTTTACCATGCGTTTTTACCACAAACTTGACAGATGTCAACCTCCCAGTACTAAATAAATAACAATTTGACAGCCAAGATCTAGATGTTGCAGTCAAAAGCTATGAATTGAATGAAGAAGGACTTATACCATGGTTGTGGGTGCAGCCTGCTAAAAACCCAAAAGCGATTTGATGTATCCTAGATGGGTTATAAAATTTGAGCCGTTTCCCTTTTACTATCGTCTTTTGAGGTTATCTTTCCACTTTTTCTGCCTTTTCGAATTAAGTTTGTGTGGCTTCATTTATTATACGAGAAAATTCTTAACCCTCAACCTCAGTCACATGCCCGCATACCGATGTCTTAGCCGCCACCTACTACGTCTGTAATTTGAGACAGGCAAACTCATATTTACTGACACTTTGAAGGACTTGAGAAATGCACTTCATAACCAATCAGTCCATCTTAAATACTCAAACGAATTCATGAATTACTCGTTTTCAAATCTTTGGAAATTATGTCCGAATTTGCATGTATCCTGTCTAATTCCTAAAATTTCCAAATCAAATTCGTATATCAGTGCTAGCAACTATTCCGCCAGCAGATAGTCCTCTCGCCTACTTAAATTCTCAATCCATCACTGAATTTTATTTAAGCCCATTCCAATAGAAGCTCGTCCATGTCCAGATGCGAGTACAAGCTTTTCTATCTAAAATTAGCATGAAAGGAGGTGAAACGGAGGTTCTGTGTACCTAATGTACTTGATATTGAACAGTAAAGTTTTATGGTGTCCATCTACCAATACTGCAACACTTTTGGTTGTGCAATTATTCCGACATTTAAATTGAACAGTCATCTAGGTATAAATTCGTTCACCTGTAACACCAGATTGGATTACAAGCTGTCCATCTGTCCATCCTTTCGGTAGAAAGACATGTTTTTCCTTCTTCCCTTAGTTGAGTTATGTGCATTTGTAAGTAGAAGTATCTAGTAGCAAACGGAATTGAATTCATCTGATGCAGTTGAGAAATTGGGAAAATTCCCAACTTACCAACTACCCAATTCCATTACCATAAGTTCGGGTTGTCCATTACTCTTTTTCGAGTAGGGATTCGTTTCCATTTGGGATTCTAAACAAAAACTATTCGACAAATGAGGTGTTTTCGAAAATGAAACTTCTCGAGTTGTGTAAACAACTTGGGCAGAGTATTTGTGGATTTGTGAAGGACCATTTGAAAGTTGAGAGTCGTAGTTAGCAAGTTTTATGTGTTTAGAGAGACTCGGATTGAAAGGGAATTTGTTTGAAAGTTTTTCTCACAAATATTGGAGCGTAGATCGGGGCGGTATGATCTTATTACCTTCAAATTTAAAATAGGTAATTTGGAGTGCTTAAGGTCTAAGTCTGTAGGGCAACTATGTCATCGTATGTAGATGCAGGATTTACATTTACGGAAGAGTTAAACTAATACTGTGAACGGGCAAGGGAAGTTGGCGATCTTTTGGATAGCTAGTGAAGGTTGTTCTCAAGGGTGGTTTCTCAGTGTGATTCTCATGTGTGATTCGTGACAAATTTACTTATCACTGCTATTTTATCATGGAAAGACGTACACCTGAAGAGCGCTAACAAATTAATGAATTTTATTGTCAAAATTCGTGCTCTGTGGAAAATGTTTTTCGCGCACTACGGCTATCTTACGATTCTCATACTCGGCCAACTGAGCTAGCAATTTAAGCCGTACTGGCGAAATTTCGCATCAATTTCACACTATTGGACATTAAGCCACCTACCCGTATGCGTAGAGTATGTGCAGAGGAAAATATTGCTGCGGTATCCGCCAATGTTAATGAAGACTTTGATTTGTCCATTAGTCGCCGTTCGCAGCAATTGGGATTGTGTTATTCGGTTACGTGGAAGATTTTAGCAAGGATCTTTGTCTAAAGCCTTACAAAATACAGCTCGTGCAAGAATTGAAGCCGAACGACCTGCCACAGTGCCAAATTTTTGGTGAGTGGGTTTTAGAAAAGCTGGAAGAAGATCCGCTTTTTTGTCGAAAAATTTTCCTTAGCGACAAAGTTCATTTCTGGTTGAATGGGTATGTTAATAAACAAAACTGCCGTATTTGATCCAATGAGCAACATCAGGCAATACAAGAGCTGCCAATGCACCCGGAAAAATGCACTGTTTGGTGCACCCTTCATCCGTATTTTTTTATCAAAATACCTGGTCGACAAGTGGTTTTAGCAAGTGGTTGCGCGAATCAGTGGACCAATTGAGAAATGATTTCGGTGAGCGATTTATCTCTCGTTTTGGACCCGGGAATTGGACGGCTACTTCGTACGATTTGACGTCTTTAGGCTATGAAAATATGTCAAATCACTTGTCTATGCCGATAAACCAGCGTCAAGAGCTACTTTGGAAGACAGCTTTGCATATGTTTTTAGCGCGATACCAGCCAATATGCTCGAAAAAGTGATTCAAAAGTGGGCTCTTCATAAGGATCACTTAGTTAGTTATGGCCAATATTTCCATGAAATAATCTTTAAAAGGTAAATGGCAAGCAATGATTTATTAATTCAAATACAAATTTTATACACTTTTGCAACATTTCTCTGTTTTTTAACAACTATAACCCAAATGCTTAAAAAATCCCACATGACAATGAGTAGAGTACCGAACTCCATAATAGCTCGGAAGTTTTCTAGAAAAAGATTCATTGCTCTCATCGGACAACCATGCTTACATCTAGAAAGTTAGGGGACTGATATTTTGTCAGTGGGAAACTAACGCTCTATATCTGAAGCCTAAGGTTTGCAATAATCTGCAAGTCAAGAGCTTCAGATCAAGACACATCAGCCAGAATTCCATGATATTTAAGACTACAGAGGGAATAGTTGAACAGTTTGCGTATGCGTCTTCTGACCTAAGTTTGATGGGCAGAAACGAAAGCGTACTCGAAAAGAAGAGGATGCTTCCGACGACGCAGCTTTTGACGGAACGTGTAACTTGGCTAGACAAGGTGCTTGTAGGCCTGATCGACCATTGGTTCACTAGAAATAGGATTTCAGTCAATCCTCTTTAAACAGACTGGTCTGACTCATCTCTCTATATACACTGATGAATGTTTTCCTCTTGATAATCATATCACAAGTTGGGCTTCCATTTATAAAGAAACAGTCTTGATACAATACAATGCGCACCGACTGTCATCGACTCTGGTCACATGGACATACCTTATAATACAATGACACCAGAGCTCCTGTTGCTACGAAAACATTAAGTCGAGTTTCACTGTGCCCTACAATGGTTCAGCTCAGAACTTAAGTCTTTAAAAAAATCGGTTCGGTCTTCACTTCAAAACCGATTTAGGATACGGCGCTGATATCTTTCTGAATTACGACAACGTAAAAATTTAACTTCTCGTTAGAAAAGCTTGCGTCTGTCTTGCGTTTATGCGGAGATGGAGATAGTAAAGCATCTGTACTTAAAGCGACAGTCAAAAGCGCCTTATTAAACCCTCTTACGACTTTCAAGCTAGATCTAGTATGCGGAAGGCTGAATTCACTGAGTCTTATTTTGGTTCAATGTAATCACCCGATATGAAATCACCGATCAACTTGCTAGACAAGGTTTGGAGGGGAGATATTCAGAACCCGAACCTGAGTTCGAACTGCCTGCCTTCTCGTCTAAGGCTTCTATAGGCATTTGGGTTTTGCACTTAAGCATCAAAGTGTGCGGCATTAGTGATACAACAGCCAGCGAATCTTACTGTAAGCGCATTAACGACACCGCGAAACACCCTCGTAGAGATCCAGCCTACTATCAAATCAAGCTGCAGGTACGAGTATTCGACGCTGAAGTTGTGCATACTGGGTGCTACAGCGTTTACAATAAAGACTGAGGAACTCCAGTAAAACGAACTTACGAGGAGTGCAATGGACTAGTTCTTTGTCTGAGTGCTTTATTCCAAAAGAAAAAAAAATCATACTTTGGTCATCGAAAGCGTCTGAAACTCTACGGCTGAATCAAATACGACATGCTCCGACATAGCCCTGATAATACCGATACCAAGAAGGAACTCCCTTCTTTCGAATAATTCAAGGTGTTTACAATATCAATGCAGGAAGACCAATTTATTCGACATCACAGGTGTATTTTTCCACCTACTGAGCTGATCCTCAACCTCACCAAATATGAGCATTTACGAGTTGCTGTTTTAAGGAGTTCTAGTGTAGTGCCATACACGGTCTGCATCTTTGATCTACGCACCTTACACTTCACTGGCTTAGTTTGTAATAAAATTTCCCCTTGACTTACCGCCATCCGATGATCTTACTTCTTTTAGGATCAGCAAGACGTCTAATTTATTCAGCATAAGCTCTTTCTTAAATTGTAGAAATGTGGTGTGATAAGGACTTGCTGTTCTTCAATTGAGATAGGTTCTTGGTTTCAGAAAACTATTGCCCACGAATGTCAGCCAAAGATCATCAACATGATCATCATCATAATAAAATGAACATGCCGAGTTTGGACACAAATCTACAAGAATGAAGAAGAAAACTTCAGAGTGGAACGATACCCTGTGCTAGGATTATGGAAAGACTATTTCCGCAAAGTGTTAAACGGTGGTGGCAAACCGTTTTCAAAACTGCATAAAGTAGCATCTTAAGTGACGAACTATACAATGCCAAGTCAATTGTGCAAGATGACGATGGAGATTGAACGTTGCTGCATCAATTTGGCAAAACTGAGACCTTCAGTGTCAGAAAAAGATGTAAACACGGCTATTGCCTTTTTTAAAAATCGGTTTTGAAAGAATTGCGCGAAACTCGCAAGTCAACTCCAATGGCACCAGCTTCAAAAGTCTGCAAACGACGTTGACATAATGAGAAGGACACAGGAAGGAGTCGATCGAACGTTTGCAAGTATTAAAGGAGAAGCGATGGAGATGGGCTTAGCGGTCAACGAAGCAAAAACAAACTGTGACACACAACATTGACACATAGAACAAAACGTAATAAGAGACTTTATCTACTACGGCTGTCCTACCAACTCCCTCAAAGACACCAGCTGGATAATGAATGGGAAGAATCACTTTTGCCAACCACTGTTTCTTTTGTCTTAGAAGGCAATTGAGTAGTAAAGCCTACTCTTTATATATATAAGACACTGATCATCCCAGTCCTGCTTTATGGCACAGAAGCTTTGATAATAAAAAGGGTCTCAGGCTTATTCAGAGAAAAGTTATAATTTCCGGTCCCGTTTTGATGTAAATGGAGACATGAGCAGACATCTCAATAGCTTACGATTAATACCAATTTCGTATAGCCCGAAAAGATGTATGCAACCTAGAAAGACAAAGGACGTCTTCATCTTAGGTTGGGCACTTGAATGGGCTGAGACTGTGGTCCTACCCGGACTGTAGCGTTATCCAAGTAAGTAAGTATCTGAGTTGTTTTGTTGTGTTTCTATATGTTTAGCTTTATTTTTTCACTAGAGGATCTGTGGGTCATCAGCTTACCGAAACTTATCTAGTTTTGTAGTGAAGGAGACTCATAATACGCTCCACTAGCTTCGCGATGGCTGCGAGGAGGACTGAATAGAGCTTACTAGCAGATATGCAAAATATTTCGCTGAGAGTTGATTAACGCAATGATGCTATTCGTATTATGCTACCATAGATGATATTAAAGCGAGGCCAACACTAGTCATTATCATGCATAGTGGTGGCAGTATGGAATCTGCGTGCTATGGTAGATCTAGTTAAATGACTTCGTGGTGAAATTTCTTGAGGTTTTTGTTTTTCATAATTAACGCGAGTTATGTGTAAGCACGAGCCGAAAACTGAAAATCGACGCTCATGTCAATGAACTCGAAACATCTATTTTGCATCGCTTTATTCCTCTCTTCTGTGTTCACAGGACTACATATTAAATTGATGTCGGCGAGCGTCACGAGATCGTCACTCCAGATCGACTGTGGATCTTGCTGGTTACGTACTTTTAGTCTCGTCAAAATACTCGCAGATGTATAGGGTTTTCTAATAACGACTTGAAAACTTTTTTTTTAAATAAAAGGCAAACCATTTGAGATATTTCAAAAACTTTATTATTGGCTTGAAGTACAATCAAAACATTTATGAATCTAACTCGACTTCGTTCATATAGCCACCGCGGGCACGTTTGCAGCGGTCAATTCTTTGGACCCAATTTTTAACGACTCGGCCACATATTTCGACTGAAACGACCGCTATTTCGCATTCAATGTTGGCTCTGAGCTCACCCAACGTCATCGGCGTGTTGGCATAAACCAATGACTTAACGTAGCCCCACAGAAAATAGTCAAGCGGCGTTAAATCGCACGAACAAGGCGGCCAACCGATTGGCTCATGTCTTGAGATAACACGCTTACTATACTTACTCTTCAATAAATCGATTGTAGCGTGTGCTGTGTGGCTTGTAGCACCATCCTGTTGAAACCACATGTCGTCCAAATCCATATCTTCCAATTCGGGCCAAAAATAATCGGTGATCATGGCGCGATAACGCCGACCATTCACAGTAACGTGACGATCGTTATCGTCGACGAAAAAATATGGCCCAATAACGCCGCCGGCATGCAAACCGCACCAAACAGTTATTTTTTGTGGATGAAGTGGTGATTCATGAAGCACATATGGGTTTTCAATAACGCATATTTTGCTTATTGACGAATCCATTGAGCCAAAAATGGGCTTCGTCACTGAGGATGATTTTGCGATGAAAATCATCATCTTGGCGTATCTTCTCCAGAACCCAATCGGAGAACGTACGTCGCTTCAAATAGTCCATCGGCTTCAATTCTTGAGTCAGCTTGATCTTGTATGGGTGTAAACCAAGATCCTTACGCAAAATACGCCATAATGTGGTTTGAGCGATGCCCAATTCTTGAGAACGCCGTGGAATTGGCTGATTTGGATCATTTGCTATGGACGTCTGAATGGCAACGATATTTTCGACACTTCGACCAACCCGTTGTCTCACTGACATGGCAAAATCCGACCGAAATTTTGAATTAACGCTCTTAAAGTTGCAATCCGTGGCCGTGATGTAGTGGTATATGCATAGACTCCTCAAACAGAGGGTCGCGGGTTCGAATCCCGTGCGAGGCAATTCTCTGAAAAAGTCCTTTCATAGAATTTGTATGTGTTTATATGAAAATCCCGTCGGCGTCAACTCTGACATGAAGGCATAACGCTGATGTTGGAGTGGTTGCTAGCTGGGCTACATGTAACGAACTAACAACAACTAGCACGTACTTAAGACCCACTGGTTGAGGATGTACTGGCTCCAATTTTGACAACCACCTCTGGGAAAAATATCGAAACCTCATTCACCTGAGTTTCAAAATACTACACCACCCGCCCGCGCCCTGGTGAAAAAGCCAGTAAAAGGGTATTCATATCCCCTTGGTGCGCTCGCGGGATTATAAAAAAAAAAGTCACCGACTCCGAATATCTGTAGAAAATTTTTATAATTTGCAGACGTTGCTCGTTAGTGTACTTTACCATGATGAAAATGTTGAGTTTACTGAATAAATTGACAGTGACAGTTAATGAAAGAGTGCGTTCACAAATTAAATTCAAAGTTGTCAAGTCCCTATTTGAAAACCCTATACATGTCCTGTCATCTTTAAGCGGTGTTCATAAACTTCAGAATCTCGTTCGATAGTTGCAGATATCATATAATTTCTTCGACGGTTACTAGTTCCACATTTTGTCGACATTTTAGTCCATTGTGCAGAGCAGGTTCATTAAGCTGAGAAACCAAACTGAAAATGCTTTTTATGTTCTTGCCATCCATTACGAAATCTTTTTGTTCTGGCCTGCACTAAGGATGGTTAATAATCTCAGTTCGTTATCTATAGTCTTTCTGAAATCCAATTCCAAATCTCTTTTTTTTTGTGGGTTGAGGTGCTACAAGAAGGAACGACGCAATCTCCACCTTGCACAAACAATTCTAAAATTGAGCCTGGAATAAGAGCTGATTACTCAGTGAAAGTGTAGACATTTGAGCGCTGATCAAATGTGCAAATTCAAAAACTCCTTTCATTGCCAGATGGCTCATTCATGTATCATAAAAGGAAGACACCTAAAATGTATCTTCTACAAAACCGATTCGGCCGGTTAATAGTATTTTCTTAGCTCGCCTTTGCCATCTGTTTTTTTTATGATTTTTTTTTTTATTTTTTTTTTTTTAATTTTTTGTCAGATTCCCTCTATAGCAATAAAGTGTGTGCAACTGTTGCAAGTGGCATCTTTTTACTGTTTCAAGTTCCAAGGCGACGTATAGTGCTGAGCACTATTATTGGTGGTGCGTTTCGTTTACTTTAGACAAGTGCAGCTGCTGTCCCCCCACATTGCCGAAGTTGGTGCCAGAGTTAGTGGCGGACACTCCTGTGTAGAATTTTTAATTAATTTTCCAATTTAAACGAGATTTCACAAAACACTATCAGAACAAGAAAAAAAAAATAAAAAATAAAAAAAAAACAGAGAGACACTGAAATACTCGTTGGATATAATAAAGTTACTCGAAACAGGAGTGGCTTTTAGTGCACATCGCGGCTGGGTGCTTATTTGCAGGACTCTTCGACGTTGCTCGCCTGATTCACATATATTTCTGTTGCAGAACCACCAGCCACAGGCAATGGTGACAAGATAATTTCTTTGTGTTAGGTAGTGCATGGAACATATTGCCATTGGTGGTGCATGGAACACAGAACTTGGTCCATTGTGTTTTGTTTCTGGTGAATTTTATTTGCATGTCGCATTTAATTTGTAGCACTATCCGGCGACAGCTGGCGAAGCTAATGTAGTCGATTGTTTTATTTTTCTTTTACCACCTCGAAATATTGAATCTGGAAGCATTATATGGTAGTCCAGTACAAAGTCGTTAAAAGAATTCCAAACTTTTATGCGGATAAGGGGGCTTTGGGGTTCATACAAGATCAATAGGTGTAAAAACCACGCATTTGTAGTTTAGTATTTTTTTTATCATAACTTTTATCAAGACTTAGTTGCTGGAGACATAAGCTATGAAACAAAGGCAGAATGGAGCGAGTTTCCCCTTTTTTCAGCTTATTTTCCTTATGATGAACAATTCAGTCCCCGCATACGTGTCAGTGAAAGATTGCTTATTCCTTTCCATAATGTCAATGTCGTCATTCTAGGATGTTTTATCACTTATGCCCAGCACATTTAAGTGCTTAGCAAAATTGTAGTGCCTAGTTGCGACACCAGGGACAGACTGCAGTCTTTCCTACTGAGGAACAATAGGAAGATCGTTGACCGCTTAGAGACGTCGAAAAGTAATCACTGCCGCCAACCTGGAAAGTCATGTTGTTTGCAGTTATGCTCGTATGAAACCCAACTATCAATGGAAATTATAACAGACGACATGAAAAACTCAACTCTAAACTTTGTGCAGTAAGTTTATCGGCGATTTCATTTCCAGCCATCTCACCGTGACTTAAACCCAGACAAGACTCATTGAATTCAGCCTTTCGACTGTGTTCAGTGAGGTCTCGCATTCTTGAACTAGCCTGGAAGTTATAAGTAGACTCAGATGTAACAGATGCAAATGCTTCCTCCTCTCTACCTATTCTTCACAATATAGTTCTTGTTTGTCATTAGGATTGCGAGACACAAGTTTTCCTAAAGAGAAGTAAAATCGAACGTTTTCGTCTCCAAGAAAGACGGTAGCGCGGCATCCAAAATCAGTTTTAAAGCCATCCGTGAAGACCCGACTACATTCCTTTACTGGCTCTGATTCTGGACAAAACCAGTGCTTGTTGAGAGGAAATTCAATTTCGTATTTTATCAGCTTCAGGAGTTATCATGTCATTGCATCAGACGGCATATCCATAAGACCAGAGTCATAAGACAGTCGGCGCACAAGATCATCAAAGCTCCAGTGCGTGCTGTACTATACCAAAGTCACCTTTTTACAAATGATGGCTTTGAGAGTGCAGCCCCATAATGCCAAGACAGGCCGTTCTTAGAAGTCTGGTGAAATCAGCAATAACGTATTTTCGTGAAAGTTTTTTCCATCGGACAGCCGACGCATAGGATTTAATTCGCCTTATTATGTCCGTGTAAGTCCAAAGGTCCTTCTCGGTGATAGGCCTCTTGTCTTACCGATAGAAGGCCGACAGCGCTTTGAGCTTTTCGACGTAATATGTTTAGTTTATAAAAGTTTGTTACTCTGGATGGCAGTCAAATAGGTACTTAGCTTCTTTGGAGAATTAGATGGTGAAGCCTTTAAGCGTTAGATGAGTCAGACTAGTCGGCTTCCTCATTATCGTAATGAGAACAACCTTAGTGATGAAAAGATTGACTGAACGATCATTTACCGTGCACCAATAGTAGATCCAACATACAGTACAGCTACATCAACAACGTTTGCTTGAGTATAGATATCAAACTATGGTGAGCTTTAGGCAATGATTTGAGAAATATGTAAAACAACCGTGGAGCCTTGTTTACCCCCGCCTTTACATATGTTATTTGCCACAGTCTGAGTTTTGTGACTCATTTACGCCGTATTATCTGGCCGGCATATTTCTTCTTATCGAGTTTGCCTATAATTCGGCTTACCAGGTTTTGAAACGCACTCTAGCAATATCTTCCGCGTTGGTAAACATGTTGCATTTCAGAAAGAGGATGCATTCGCAAAGCAACTTTGTTCACATGGATATTGACCATTCTCTCCATGCTCTTCAATATGAGGGATGTCAGACTTATGGGTCTGAAGTTCTTGGCGAGCGATTTTCTGTACGGCTACGTTTAGTTTTCGCCAGGGTTTCGGTATGGTTAAAAAGTCACTGTAGATCTGCGTTCAACCAAGGAACTGGTGATTTGCAGGATTGCTTTCTATCTAAAGATTCCGCTTCAAAATATTTGGTCAGGTTACCGTTCAGGTTCTGAACTGCTTCCTCTAGTTTTTTTTTACTCCTGAGCTTAGGAGGAGCAGTATAAGATTTGCCGAGCTCCTCTTTAAATCGTTTTCAGTTGGCTTTCTACGCATTCCTCCTCTTCAACAAGGTGGAGATCTTGCTTCCGTTTCTGAATGCAATGTATCAATGTTTTGGAGATCTCCGATAGATCTTTCCAGTCTTAACATACTTGTTGGATATGTTTAGTCGAACGAAGATTGTTCATTGCACTAACAAATCATAGGAAAATTAGAAGATGTAACGACTTGTTATGATTAATTCCCGGCAACTATCAAGTTGCCCCGAATCAAAAATAACTTGGAATCCCGACTGATTTCAAGACAGGGTTCGTTCGACCTTCAGGTAGCGCTTTAAAATACAGCTAAGCCTGGGAAAACAAAAAAAGAATTTGAGCGCCACGTGATTTTAGAGGAATTACGAAATCTTTAATTGCGAAAAAGAAAAAAAGTTTTAAATAAAAAACCGGATTTTCCACAACGTTATAATGCCTCCGTTGGAGCTCGACGATTTATTCTTTACGGAGATAGCGGTACACACGTCCATGGAGTGACCCGCTATTTAAAGAGTCCCGAATGTACAAAACTAATTACCGGGTCTCGTTTCTCGTCTATCCTCGAGAATTTTTGGCACGCGCGGCCCACCCGAGGCTCAATTTTAACTTAAAAAAAAAAATAAATAAATAAATAAATAAATAACGAACACTTAGCTAACCGCACTACACTAAACTTACCTTTTTTTCATTTCCCTGGCGGTTCTGCAATCCTTCTGGCACAGTCCTTCCTTCTCCGTCCTGTTATCCCTCTTTCTGATCCTCCTTTCTCATTTTTTTTTTCTTTCTGTAATCCTCGCGACTTTACTCTAATTTACTTTTACTTTTCCAAAAAAAATCGCTTTTCGCATTCTGAAAAAAAAATCGCACAAAAAAAACTCGAGTTAACTCTCACTGTTGCTATTCGTCACCCAAGTGATCTCCAGATCTTTTTTGTTTTTTTTTTTTTTTGTTTCCATAAAATTCCATCAGACTCTCACACACATTCACACACACACTCGGTCATACATTCATGGCGCTAGCGGACTCAACAACGGGGTTTCCAGCTACACCACTAGCAGACTTTGCTAGTGTGTGCTCCCGTGTCCAACTAGGCCTCTCATATAGGGTTTTCTAATAACGACAACTTTTTTTTTTTTTTTTAAAGAAAAGTCAAACCATTTCAGATAATTCAAAAACTATATTATTGGCTTGAAGTTTGGACCGTTTGGAGCGGTCGATTCATTTGACCCAATTTTCAACGACTCGGCCACACATTTCGGCCGAAACGGCCGCTATTTCGCGTTCAATGTTGGCTCTGAGCTCTTCCAACGTCATCGACGTGTTGGCATAAACCAATGACTTAACGTATCCCTACAGAAAGTAGTCAAGCGGCGTTAAATCGCACGGAAGAGGCGTCCAATCGACTGGCCCATGTCTTGAGATAACACGCTCACCATACTTACTCTTCAATAAATCGATTGTAGCGTGTGCTGTGTGGCTTGTGGCACCATCCTGTTGAAACCACATGTCGTCCAAGTTCATATCTTCCAAGGCGGGCCAAAAATAATCGGTGATCATGGCGCGATAACGCTGACCATTCACAGTAACGTGACGATCGTTATCGTCAACGAAAAAATATGGCCCAATAACGCCGCCGGCATGCAAATCGCACGAAACAGTTATTTTTTGTGGATGAAGTGGTGATTCATGAAGCACACGTGGGTTTTTACCCGACCAATTACGCATATTTTGCTTATTGACTAACCCATTGAGCCAAAAATGAGCTTCGTCACTGAAGATGATTTTGCGATGAAATTTATCATCCTGGCGCATCTTCTCCAGAACCCAATCGCAGAACGAAGCTTGTTAGTGTACTTTACCATGATGAAAATGTTGAGTTCACTGAATAAATTGACAGTGACAGTTTGATAATTAGTGAAAGAGTGCGTTCACAAATTAAATTCAAAGTTGTCAAATCCCTATTGGAAAACCCTATACATTCCAATTGTTTCCAATTGCACACACTCATACTAAAGTCCTCAGTCACTGTGTTCTCTCCCGCTTCCAGTGGTAACTGGGAACTCAACTGAGCGAGTTTATGAGAGTTTGTGGATCCTAGCTATGCCTAGCTATTGCCCTCAACATTGGAAGTAGTAGGAAAATTGCGAAAAGCCGTGTTTCTTCTACTTCTGATTCCCGGGTAATTTTCCCCCATCGAACTACTCAAATTACAAAACCAAACCAACGCGAGGGAGATAGAAGGTCCGATCGGAGATAGATGGAGTGTGGAGACGAATGAGGAAGGTTGTGTGGGTATAATCCCAAACTGATTATACCCCGATCTAGCCATTCTATAGATCGCCGCCCCAAATAAAGCCAAATAATCTGCGGTACCCTAACTACTCCAGTGGATCGGCGTTCTGATTCGGGGGAATGGGGCTGACCAATAGCGTGTCTGCCCCCCTGATGTATCGTTTTGTTTTGTTCTTATTGTTTATTGTTGGTTGGTGTTGTTTATGTGTGTTGTTGTGGGTTGGTTGTTCGATGTTGTTTTTATATTTGTGTGTTTGTATGTTTGTACATATAGCCTCTGCTGCTTCCTTGGTACTCCACCGATGGGGTGCCGGATTCAAATGGGTCGTCTTCCTTTCACCCATCGAACCTGACTTTGAAAGTTTATACGACGTTGGGATGTGTCTTATAATGTTGGCCGTCAGATCGTCAACTCTTCCCCCTCTGAACAATTGCTTTGCTAACTTTTTAGCTAGCTGCACCCACATCGAGTGTGAGATGTGGTGCCTTTTTACCCTTTCTTTGTTTGGCTTTTCGTTGGGGTGTAGGTTCCGGGGATCGTCCTCCCCCACCCGTCTTCATCGTGTTGGGGTGTCTGGCTTTATAGAACCGGCAGTCCCCACCCATCGGCGACTTTCAGACGGGACCTGAACATTGTTGCGGGAATATTTTCCGCGCATTCTACCTTCGCCAACTGCGAATCCCAAACATGGTGATTTTCGGAGAAATACGCTCTGAGCGTTGTTTTAATAAGCTGGTTAATTCTCTCCGCAGAGTTCGCTTGCAGATGGTAGTGAGCCTTAAACCTATTTTTTGACTTATAAGGGTCACAAAGATCCTTGAGTTTCTTCCCCCTAAACTGAGGACCGTTGTCACATACGACAACTTGGGTACGCCGACAAACTGCTTTCGCAGTCGCCGAACGTAGAGGAATCAACAAGGGGAATTTAGAAAAGTAATCGACCACGGTAAGAATATATATGTAACGCCGAGTGGACTTGAGAAGTGGACCTACCAGATCTACACAAACCATTTCCCAACACCTTGGCACACCTACCCTCTCAACCATTCGCTCATTCACTGGCTTAACTTTTTGGAAAACTTTACAATTCTTTACATATCTTGTTACTTCTGACCGCATCTTCGGTCAGTAGTACCTAGCTCCTACTCCTATGCAGGGATCATCTTCCTAATCCAAGGGCCCTGATCCGCTTCTGAGATCCCAGCCAATTCCGGGACTCCTCCCGAAAGCATGTCGGGAACTACATGCTCTTTCCCTTTTCTGTGGATGATCTCGAAATCAAATTGCTGCAACATCACTGCCCATCGATCTAATCTCTCTTGAAATTCCGTAAGGTTGCTTAGCCCTACTAGCGAATAATGATCAGTTACGACCGTAAACCGAACCCCTTCGAGGTATGGTTGCTATTTCTCCATCGCCCAGAGCACAGCCTTCTTCTCCTTCTTCTCCTTCTTCTCCTTCTTCTCCTTCTTCTACCTTCTCTGTGGTAGAGTAGTTCCTTTCACTTATTTGAAGAGATCTACCAAGATAATATATAACCTGCCCGCCATCGTCAAACTCCTGAGATAATACGGCCCAAATTCCTTACTTCGAGGCGTCCGTCTGTACTTCGAACCGCCTATCGAAGTCTGGACATATCAAAATGAGTGCCGTGATTAAACATTCTTTCGCCTTCCTAAAACTTCCCTTACTGGACTCGTCCGTCCATATTAATTTCATATTTTTCTTTAACAAGTCTGTTAAGAATCTAACTAAAGCGGCGAACTTTGGTATAAAACGTCTATACCAAGAAATTCTCCCTACAAAACTCCTAATTTCCTTCACACTCTTGGGTGCGAGAATCCTAACCGTGCTATCTACTTTCTCTGGATCTACATGTAGTCCATTCCTATACACTACATAACCTGAATATTTCAAAGGATTACTGTCATTCTCCATTCCTTTAGTAGTTTCTGTCTGCAGCAACTAAATTCCGTTTCCAAATTTCTCGAATGTATGTTAGGTGGTGAGAGTGAGTACGGCACAAAAAGACAAGTTCTCGGTCTTTCCGAGCGCGAGAGTGAGTCATACCTAAATTTAATGGCCTTGACAAATCTTTATCTGAGCCGTTTTTTCCGATCATTTCTCTCCTTGTGAGAGTAGATTTTCCACTTTTCAGCGTTTCGTACAGAGCTGTGGGTATGAAGATGCATTAGAACATCCACCACTTTCCTGAGTTGTACGGGAACCCAGAATATGCCGAGCGTCAATTCAGGAAACCGAAACCTGGAATATCTTGGCTTCCTCGGATGGAATTTCAGCACAGACTTGCTCAAGCACCCAATAGCTTGCTGCGTGGAGCACTTCAATCTATGAGTTCCGTTTTCCATACCTTAGCCCTCTGCTTGAATGGTAACATTCTCTGCTTTGGTTGATTGACGCAGCATTTATTATTCCATTGGAACATGCGTTTGACAGCTACTGTCATATGCTACGTCAATTCAGTATATGTCATTCGTTTGAAGCGTAAACAACAATAATTTTTTTTTCACTCAAATATGTCGAACTTTGTGCCTGAAAAAGTGTTTTTGCGGGGAGTTCTTTTTCATTACTTTAATATGAAGGAAACTGCTGCCGAAAGTCATCGTATTTTGGTGGAAGTTAATGGTGAACATGCGCTAGCTGAGCGAATGTGCCAAAAGTGGTTTGCACGATTTAAAAGTGGTGATTTTGGCTTCGAAGGCGATGAACGTCCTGGGCAGCCAAAAAAGTTTGAAGATGAAGAACTGGAAGCATTACTCTATGAAGATTTTTGCCAAACATAAGAAGAGCTCGCAGAATCTTTGGGTGCCACTCAAGCAGCCATTTCAAAACGTTTAAAAGCAGCTGGATATATTCAAAAGCAAGGAAACTGGGTTCCACATGAACTCAAGCCGAGAGACGTCGAAAGGCGGTTTTGCATGTCCGAAATGCTGCTGGAACGCCACAAAACGAAGTCATTTTTGCATCGGATTGTTACTGGTGATGAAAAACGCAAGTGCAAAAAATCATATGTGAAACCCGGCCAACCATCCAAATCAACGGCAAAGCCGAATATGCGGAATATGCGACCAGATACGAGGCAATAATTTTCCATTATGACAACGTTCGGCCCCACGTTGCTATTCCGGTTAAGAACTATTTGGAAAACAGTGGATGGGAAGTCTTACCCCACCCACCTTATAGCCCAGACCTTGACCCTTCTGACTACCATTTGTTCCGTCCGATGCAGAACGCCCTCACTGAAATACAGTTCACATCAGAGCAGAATATCAAAAATTTGCTTGATTCATTCTTGGATGTCAAGCCGGCGCAGTTCTTTTGGGATAGGATCCACAAATTGCCAGAAAGATGGGAAAAAGTCATAGCTTCAGATGAGCAATAATTTGAATAATACTGTTGTACATGTTTTTCTTAAATAAACGTTCAAGTTTTGAAAAAAAAAACCGCACAAATTAAGTTCTATAGCCAATACATTATTTACTGGTTGCAGCACCAGCCTTATTCGGGCATCTTCTGCAGGGTCAAATCTTTTCTGATTTTGTTGTTGTTGATGGCTTTAACCGCTTTATATGATGTCTACTGCAGCCTTTATTGGTTGCAGCATCGGTTTTATCCGGGCATCGTTCGGATGAGAAGAAGAGGGTGTGTTTGGTCAGTTCAGTGGGTGTCAGCACCTGGCTGTGCATTTGTCCCACATCTCCATTTTCTATTGATCTGCCCTTAGACTGTAATCCTTTAGAGTGTACCTCTTTTGGAGCCCGTTCCACCTTTTGAGTGTCTCTAGACAGGCTGTCAAAAAAGTCACTTTGCCAACCACGGGTCTATTTTGGTGGAGCTTCACCCTAACAGGAAGGGCCCCTTCCATACTCTTTCTATTGCATCAGTCATTGGAATCAAGTGATCAAGTCGAAAAGATTACGAGTGGATTATCGCTACTGCGAGTACTACCTGAATTTCTTAGGGTCACCTTCATACTTCAACAATTTATGGTCTAGTTAGGACGTCATTGTCAACCTTAGTATCAAACTAAACACACTTTAGATAAAGCACATCTAAACAAACTCACAATAGAGCTTAAAATATTGTTCCACGAGTATAGACTTTAGGCACAAAAACATTTACCCAGAATTTGGACCGCACTCTAACTATTCCCTCTGAAAAATAACGAAGAGGATAAAACGTCCAAACGTATATCATCCGCCCACAAGCAAACAAACCAATTCCTAGGCCAGAATTGAAAAAGCTTAAACCCGCAAATGGCAAGGTATGACAGGACTGCTTTATATATTAAAGAAACTTATTTCCATCGACTTGCCTATTGTTGTCAAGTCCTTAATCAAAGACCATTCTTAGTATGAAAGTAAAGTGAACCAATAACTATTCTAGATTCAAGAAAAGCTGGATTACCACAAGGCAGTGTGTTTGGTCCAATTTTGTACTTAATGTTCGAGTCAAACCTCCCTGTGGCGACAGATTCTTTAGTTGGGACAGATTTTTTTTTAAATGGTGCAGCTTGTTAGTCTTTATTAGAGGAAGTTTTGGTATATATTTTTGATATGATTGGTAAGACTCTATGAAAGATGTGTACAGGACCACTGCCCGAAGGAAAGGAGCTCTTTGTTTAAAGTTGAGATGCTATTACTCTGAAACACATATTATCTACCATCTAATCTGGATTGACACCAATCATTTATTATCCCTCAGCCAATTCATACCTTCACCAATTGCCGCACTACGATGTTTTGACTTTCAGAAGTTAAACGATGAGTGGGATGTCTTAGATTGAATTGCCCACAATTGCTATTCCTCACCAACACCTTAAATCAACCTATTAGTGTATAATATCTAGAGACATTATGTTGAATACTTTTGCTCTATTTTCGTTGTGAATACAGGCTAACAAAAGTCCAAGGTCACGTCCGTTGGATTCAACTCAATCTGAAAGCCAACTTATCACCTTTCGGTGTCAAACTGCCATCGGTTGCCTTCAACCTCAAAAAGCTATGTCATCATATAAAAGCACTCCATCATTCTCCAATGCCTTGTCAGTTGCATAAAAGCTAAACCTAACTCCCACAGCTTTCGATTTAGTTTCTAAGGACATGTCAAATCCACTTAAAAACGTCTCATTCACCAGAAACAGCTAATAAATCACGACAAACCTGTCAAATTGAATTTACCAGCAAAAAAAAAAAAAAGAAAAATTAAATAAATTTCATCTCAAAGGACCACAGCGAATTCCAACAAAATCCTGAGACTCATTCAAGTCATCTCCATTCAGTTTGCTCTAGATTCGAACTTAACTCGTTTTGCATAAAAAAATTTACTGAATGTGTTAGTCCTTTAAGTGTGCCTACGTCCGTTTGTGAAGGCTCGTCTTTTCCTTCTAGGCTCTGGTGCAATATGGTTCTCGCCTGGGTATACGTACGGTATGCATGCAATTGGATTACTCTCAAGTGTATAAAGTAAGGCACACAGTGCAGATACGAAAACCCTATCACAGCTTGGAGACCGAAGTGAAAAAAAAAAAAAAAATTAAAATTCGTACAGCTGCCAGGAAAATATATTCTTGAGCAATGGAAATGGAAATGGCATTCCTTGAATGGAAAAATCTATGTCAGACAGGCTAGAGATACAGAAAGCGCGATTTTTTTTTTTTTTTTTTTTTTTTTTTTCTCAACATAAAGGAACGAAAACTGAAACTGTGTTCACAGCTAGTTGAGTGTACTTGAAGAAGAAAACGAGTGAAACAAGGTGAACGAATTCTCACTTTACAAGCATTTAACCCCTAAAGGATCGTCTTACAACCAAAGTGTGCCTGATAACACAGAAAAATTCCTTTCCTTCAACTAATTGGCTCTGCCATTCAGACTTGGTGAAGCACAGACCAACAGCATCAGAACTTTAAATTGCTTCATTGTGATGTTTTTGAGCCTGTATAGGTGAATGTATGCACTGTTCCTAATTTCACCTTTTCGTCTGGAATTCGAAATCGTTTTCTTGAATACTCTCTGGTAGAGGAGCTTGTACAATTTCTGGAATACGAATACAAGAGTGAAACATAGAACATGAGGAAATAAAAGGTCCTTGCAGAATATGCTGGAGCATAGTTGATGAGTGTTCTGGTGTTTTGAGATTTCTCAAAAACAGAGAAACAATACGGATGTGTCCTGACAAAGGATTCAATTGTTGAGTGTTCGGTATTGATCTTTTGTGTGAGTCAGGAGTCATGGAAAGTTTTCAATGCATAGGAGAGATTTTTGTTAGTGCAAAACGTTTACCTTATAACAATACGAATGATTGGCTTCCACTTGAATGGGCGTTATTCTTCCTGAAGGCATACTCGTATTTAAATCATACCAAACGAGTTATGATTCTTTGAAAGGATTGTGTTAGGAGTTCGGTTAAACGAGCAATATTTCTCCATCTGTGTAGGGCAATCCATTCATTTTTAATGAACCAACTAACTTCATCAAGGTTTTTGGAAAATAATACAAAAATACGTGTAGGTCGGAGGTTGAGAGGATACTCTTACCTTTTTATAGGAAGCAATGTAGATACTTCAAAGATGTAAAAAGAACTGGCTTAATTGTTGATAAACTAAGGAGCCTCAAAGCTTGTTGTTATTATACTTGCAACGCAATGCAGTCTTTAGTCATTTCTATTTCGTTCTTGGGGTTCATCCTTTAAGCTGTAATCAACTATTCTACAGAATGATTAGGGATCTTTGAAGGGATCTTTGAAGGGATCTTCTACTTCTTTTCTGAGATAAAATGCTCGTCTCCTTCATTGCCGTCTTTTTGACATGTCTCGATGGATTTCGCCAATACTCGTAGGTAGGAAATATTCGACGAAGGACACGTATTATTCTTTGATTATTTAGATTGAAATAGATTCAAGACAGGCACCCAGTTTCCACAAATTTCGAGAGGCCAAATTTAACATGAATACCTGCTACTACTTCTACTACTACGAACCATTCAATCTGAACAATGGCGCATATGCAAAGGTTTCCCAAACCTTCAACTCTAGTCACTGAATACGAAGAGGTAGTTAGTCAATCTTCTTTATCCTTTCCTGTATATCGGCTCTCAACCTGTGGGTTAGATAAAGAATCAGTCTGTCAGAGGACCGAGTACAAAATCGCTCAGTGGCATACAATGGATCTAGATACCGGATTCAGACTTACCAGCCTTGTATTCACGCTGTGGGGCTTAAACTGAACTTACTGCCAACACTGCTTAAAAAACACAAAAATGTGAGGTAAAAGACGCAGTTCTCAGTATACTCAATCTCGACAGGAAAATCACATACGACAAAGGGATGGTTGTAGAATGCTGCTTACTATTGTGCCTCTCTGAATGCGCTACAGCATACTTCTTACCACCTTCCATCATCAGGGACGCTGCCGGCCATGAAGACGATAACACAGTGAAATTTATTAAGTAATTGGTGGTCTTGATGAGGATTGGTCATTGGTTTTCTATGACAGCTATCCCATAAAAACTTAGTTCAATGTCCCGCCCGATACCTTTTAGAATTTTGGACTGTCAAGACCCTGAGTTCACAGTAAATGAGTGGAAACTTCTCTGTGACCTCTTCTCCGTAAACTACGGCTAGAAAAAGTCGATCTATCGCCCAGGATTGCAAGTCGAATTCAATCCTTTGCTTTGAGCAAAGAATTTTATCGTAAACTTTCCAGTAATGTGGTATTGTTAAGGCTATTATTCAAGAAAGAGGCGGATTCCGTAGCTGAACCACTAAGCACTTTTACTTAGACTTCGCTTTCGGAACATGCCATATCAATATCCTTCTTAACAACACATAAACTGAGGCTACAACGATTGAGGATCTGGATGACACCAACATTGAAGTATTTCTATCCCACTGCCGTGAGTCTACAAATTAACCTCAACAATTTCAAAATCGCCACCTCAATCCTTGCCATTTACCTTAACGAGTACGGTGAGCATATTGACCTTATCCAGGTGTCATGTCTTATCCGGAACAACGTCTCTGGAGAGCTTATCCCTGGTGCTAGGCGACATCTTCTACCCGCAAGGAAATGAAGGTATACTAAGAGCTTGTACACTTGGTATGTCAAAACTTAATATCTCTTCCTTCCCTCTATACAGAAGCGACGATTTCATATTAGCAATACAATCCTTAACGGATTACAAAAAGACATGGTTCGCATATAAGTATCTGGCTTAGAAGCCTAGATGACCATGAACCTGCATCACCCTGGCTGAACGAGGATAACAACCAACTCACTAAACTTTCAAATATTTCCTTTACATCATCTTGCCCAGTAAATAAGATAGAACGTGAGTGGCCGTAGTGGAGTATCACGGATTCCCAAGAGCTGGTCTGTAATAGGAGGACGAATATGTTTGTAACGATGTGTTAAATTATCTAGGTCAGGATGTGGCTGGAAAACGTACAACGTATCCCTCATTATCTATTATGATGTGGTTTTAGTGAATTAATTATCTGTACAAAGTGAATATTACGAAACTGCATCAACTGTGTATACAAGCTTGTATTCTCAACTTGAAGCTTCGAACACTAAAGATACCAGGATCGGATGGTAATTTTCCTACACAAATCTCAACGCCTGAAGTCAGGCAGCCGTAGTTTTCATAATTAAAGCAGGCAAATCCCCATAAATGGTACTGGATCAATAGATTGATCTCCTCTTGCTAGAGACCATTGGGAATATCCTCGATTTCGACATCAATTGCACTCTTAATGAGAGAAGACTATTGAGTTGTCCACATACTTTTAAGCCGGTTGAAACCGTCAGTCGTTTACAGACCACGTTAATGCATAGACCTGTTTCGGCTTTCCCCTGGTGAATCAGTATTATAATCGCAAATCAACATACAAGTTTTCATAGCCACAGTTCTCGTACTGCGGTAGTGGGCAGGTGCAAATTTTTATAATATCCGAACAGTGCGGGTTCAATCCCAGCCCGTTTAAAAACCATTTCCCGTTTTTAGTTTTTAATTTTTTAATTGAAAATAAATAATAAAATTATAGAAGTGGCCACAAAAAGTAAGTGTAACTTCAAACTTAGCAAAACGCCCCTCTCTTTGCACCTAAAACGAAATGCTGCTACGTAAAGATTTGTGTGGGAAGGGGTCGTCAACGTCTGCAGCAGCAGTAGCAGCACAAAAAGAAAGATACCATGAGTCGAATGATAAATCCTCATACGTCTCTGATAGAACGAAACATTATAGAGAAGGTAAGAACAACTTTGCCTCGGTGGCTACCTCTGAGTCAGATGGAGAAGAGGAATTGAATGCAGTTAATAGCAGCATCTTGCAATTACAAAAAGGGAGCAAGAAGATAAGGCGAGCTCCCTACAGCAACAGCAACAACAACTGCACGAAAATAATGTGCAGACAAAATATCAAATAAAAACACAGCATGTACAAAAGCAGCAGAAAAATAAAAAACTGCTGCAGCAAAAACAGCAGAAACAACAAAAGCAACAGCAACTGAAAAAGAAAATGTGCCTCCAATCAACACCTACAACATGGAGGTCCAGGACACCAAGGACTTGTGTAAATCGGCCATAGGTAAGAACTTTATCATTAAAAGATTAGGCTCAGACAGGTACGTCATCCACTGTAATTCAGTGGAGGACTACAAAAAAATGCAAAACCTGTTGAAGGAAACAACGACGGAGTACTTCACGTACACACCGAAAGGTGATAAATTTAAAACGGTTCTATTGAAAGGACTGTAACCGTCCACTGATCCCGAACACCTCTTAAAACTGCTTCAAGAGAAAGAGTGCTAAGATCTCAAATTTGTGCGAGTTAAGCCTTTTACCACTGCAAGAGCAAAAGCAGAAACTACCGTTCTTCCTAGAACAGCTCACTTCCAACAGTCTAAGGAGTATCAAAGTCTTGGACTACCAGGTTGTTCACTGAGAGAAATTAAAAAGGAGCGATAACATTATCCAATGTGTACGCTGCCAAAGGTTCGAAAGAATCACAATTCAGAGGAATGTACTTTGGTTCAGGAGAAAGAGTCACACAAAGTCAACTCTCATGTGATTTATGCAAGAACTCGGGACACACCGCTAACTATCGGCGTTGTCCAAAGTTCCAAGACATAAAAAAAGAAAACATGGCTCGTCAGTAGAAAACGGAGATTAAGCTTTCATCCACTCAGCCTCAAACTCCAGCCGTCACGCCCCGAATTACCTTCCCAAATGGCGGCAGGTAAGGGTACAATGGTACAAAAAGACTTGCTAACTATCTTGATCTCTATTCAAGGGCCGATGGCTCAGCTTCAACGTCAAGTACAGGAACAGGCTAAGCTAAGTAATGGGTACGCACATGGTGGAGCAAACCCTGAAGGTCCTTGCAGTGAATGTCAATTCACTTATTAGGATCGAGCGAAGAGCCGCGCTGTTTAAGTTGCTGGAAGATCAAGCTCCTGATGTGCTTTTCGCTAGCGAAACTAAGCTTACCGATAAATACAATGTGGAACACAGTAAATATAATGGTAGAAGAAGAAACCGACCCAACTCCATACAAGTAGGTGGTATCGCAATCTTTATTAGAAAAAAATTTCAATTTCGAAGAATGTACAATGGTGTTTTGCATGGGTTCCGGTGCATCCCTCTCTGTAGCAGAAAGTGGCTGTTCACGGTCTCTGTCTACGCGCCTGATTCTTCTCAATCCACGTTGTTCATCTCAGAGCTCAATAGACTCTTTCGACTCCTTAGACGGCGGGGATTTTAATGCCAAACATAGAAATTGGGGAAATCATGTACCTAATACTCAATTAGTGGGGTCAGCACAGTGTTATGACAGTCCGTCATTTTCCAGACACGGCTCTTATTTGGACCTATTGCCGTACGATGTACGGATACAACTGACTGGGAGCAATCTACAAACGTTAAACTGTCTGCATGCATTCGTGTACGACAGTGACCATTGCGGTTTTAGTACCGAAATAACAATTCCTAACGAAATTGCGGACTTGGAGGAGTTGGTTCCTAAGCAATTTTACAATTACAGTAAGACTCGCTGGACACGCTTCTCCAGAACCTTGACAAGAGCACTCTCCTCGAATTCGCTCTACCCATCATCCAATAGGAATCTGTCTTACGAGGAGCTTAACAGGTTCCTAAAACAATTGGACCAAACAATTAAACAGAATATGGACATTACAATACCTCGGTATGAATACACACCCAATGAAGACCGCAATGCTACCATTGACGCACTGCACCAACACAAAAGTAGACTGCTGTCAACACTCAAAACTTTGTACAGGCGGTTTACTGACAGACATAACGTGGAGGTTAGGACACTGAATTCGTCAATTAAACATCTCCAAATATTGATAAGAGAGAATTACAGGGCATCTGTAAGTGTTTACTGGAACAAGAGAATCCGGGCTGTAAATTCCAGCAAACCGAATATGTTCCCGCAAATAAATAAAATATTTCGGAGAAAAAATCAAAACGACTTACAGTGTCTTAAGATTCCTCGAACGACGGACAACGAACGACTGACTGACTGACTGCTGCAGGCATAGATCCAAGTGAAGTCTCAGATGATGACAATTTCTGTGTGATCGAAGATCCTCAGTAGAAGGTTGAGGCCATAGAAGCGACTTTTCAGGAAGTGTATAAAACCAATGATGTCATTGGTTCAAATCACGGCCTGGAGATTTGAATCTTTCTGCACAATTTCTACTTGCGAAATGACAAACAGAACTGGTGATTCGAGAGCTCGGGTTTCTCCCAGTCGAGTGACGAAAATATGGCAAATAATGTCATCGCCAAAGAAGAGGACCTACCACCGCTCATTTCAAAGGAAGAACTCCTTGAGATCTTCGACACAATAAGAAGTAAAAAATCAGTGGGAATCGATTTAATACTGAACATTGTGCTTCGTCATCTCCCTCTAGAAGCGGTGGACACTTACACCACCTTGTTTAACAATGCATTGAATAATGTACATTATCCAGAGCATTGGAAAACTGCAGTTTTTTATCCCATCCCTAAAAGGGGTAAAGATACATCCAATCTGGCGAATCTCCGGTCGATAAGTCACCTTTCGAATATCAGTAAGGTGTTCGAGAGAGTGATCAATAGAGTCCTGATTAAGTGGGTTGAGGACAAAAATATATTTAGTTCCGGGTAATCAATTCGGTTTCAATGATGTCATACATGCCGCGTCTAAGCTGGTGTCAGATATCCAATGGAATAAAAGCAAAAACCAGTATACTGGAGCCTGCCTTTTTGACCTGGAAAATGCATTCGACACCGTATGGTTAGAGGGGCTTTTCTACAAGCTGACCAGATTTCGTGTCAGCAAACCACTTTTGTATATTTTTCATAATATTCTCATCAACAGATAGTTCATCGTGAAATATGGCGATACGAATTCTGTTGGAAGTTAATCCGCTGATCTTATTCAACATTTACACAAGCGATTTGATAGGTTCACTTCCCCATAGCATAGCGTACGCAGATAACTTAATAGCGTACACAGAACAGGTCCAAAAGGTCATTAACATGCTTTTGCAACGGGACTTCGAGCAAATTAGGTGGTTTTGCGATGACTGGAAGTTGAAAATCAACTTCTAAAAGTCTGAAGCCATTCTATTTAGAACGCCGTTGTCGGGTGGCTCTAGGGACACCACGGTAGTCAGATACGTTGGGATCTGGCTAGACCAGTATCTATATTTTAGCAAGAAAGTAGATGCTGCTCTGGTCACGGCCAAAGGTGCTTTTGTCCTTACAAAAAGATTGTTTTATAGCAGCCAACTCGATGCGGGGGTGAAAGTTATTTGCTACATGGCCCTCATCCTTCCCATACTGGTATATTTGTGTCCCGTGTGGTTCAACGTGAGAGCAAGCTTAATGAAAAAGTTTCCGGTGTTTGAGAGGGCGTGCCTTAGGGTTTGTCTTCACTTTTACAGAGCACCAAAATGGGAGTACATAAAATTATATCCCAATAAGGTCCCATACAACAGGGCGAATCTAATAAGTTGACTAGGGGGCATATTGCAAGAGCTATGTCCTCGTTCAATAATCTGATATCTGGGGCCTACTACCCCAACTACTTATATCACGAAAGTTGATTTAGGCTGATCCAGGATAGGTTTTCGTTGCAACTAATCTTCCACGTAGCTTGTGCTGTTGCATTAGTTATTTGAAAAATCTTTCTGTCTCAAGAAGTATACATTGGTTGCATTGATAAAAAGGGATCTTTTAACAACGTTAGAGCTTCCTCGACAGTCCCCTACATATTTTCGAATATACTTTAGACAAATTCCCTTAGACACGTGGCTGTTACCTTAGCTTAATTTAAGCCAAAACAGAGCTAGTGCTCTTAAAAAGGAAAATCAAGATACACCGCAACCTCTCACCCGAGGTAGTTTAAAGAGCATACTTCTGGCTAGAAGGACAGGAATCTCCCTGGAAACAAACTGAGGTGGAGTAATTTTGTAGCTGCCTGCCATGTGATGCTAATCACAGCATGCAGATTTATTTCAATTAATCCTGCTTTCAGGCTGACTAATAGAAGAGTTTTATGTACGCTGCATTGTAACCCCCCCAAATTAATCGGCCTTCAGTTAACAGAAATCAACATCAACGTTGAATTCAATTATTTGATTCCAGAAAGAAATAACTGGAGACAACACGACATAATGTTCTTTTATGGCCAAAATAACTAGCCCAGCTAGCACGGGGTTCCCACATCTCGATATTCACAAGAATACTTGGAGAGCTCCTGGTCAATCAATGTCAACCAGATTGACTACTCTACGATCGACGCAAGTCACTCTTCCAGTATTATGGATGTCCTAATTTCCCGAGGAGACAATTTCGACCACTGTTGTAGCCAAGGTACGGTTGCGGATATCCTAAACATCGCAAAGGCATGCTAATACTGTGAGAAAGTTCGACGTCGGATGGCTACAATCGCAAGAGGTTGCCATATCCTTTTCCGACTGAGTCTCCTTTAGTCTTTTCATAGGATCTATGCCGCCAGCATTAATTATTGAAGACCAGTGGCGGCATTGCCAAAAGGCCATCAAAGATGACTCCTTAAATGTGCTGTGTTTCACTCGGCCACCACAAAGAAATCACTGGTGTGATGATGAGTGCCGACATGCACATGCAGCTGAATAGAAGTTGTAAGAAATACGAGAAGGAGTATAAGAAGCGCGAGGTCGATGAAATTGAGGAAGCGACGAAGAAACGCTTAACAGTCAACGATGGCACGACACAGCAAGATCATATGTTGTCAACCAGAAAGGACACCCAACATCAACGTCTCGAACAAACCGTCACCCTCGACAGACATAACTTTTAAGTGGTTAAGTAGTAAGTGTTGTTGTGCGAGTACCTAGGCTCTGCTATCAATTCAGACAACAACACCAGTGCTGAGATCCAACGAAGAATAATTCTTACCAATTGCAGCCCCTTTGGGCCGCGAAGGCAATTGACTAGCAAAGCTCTTTCTCAAACAACGAAAGTGACCTTGTATAAGACCTTAACGGTCCCAGTCCTGCTCTATACCACAGACGCATGGTCTTTATCAAAAATGGATGAGGGAGAGGAAAATTTTTTGCGTGATTTGCGGTCCCATCTGCATATACTGAGAGTGGAAAATGAGATACAACGAAGAGCTGTACAGGCTTTACAGCGACATTGACTTAGACTTAACCGGAAGAGTGAATGTTCAACGACCGAGGTGGACTTACATTTAGATCGGATGCACATCAATGCGCCGGTCCGAAAAGTTTTCGAAGCCGCCCACGTGGACAAGCGCAGTAGAGGAAGATCACGATTAAGATGACGCATGCAAGTGGAAGGGCACCTCAATTATCTTAGCGTGCGAAACTGCTGGCAGTTAGCTAAAGATCGAGGTAGCTGTTAATGTTTGTTGGTTAATGCCCAACTCGGACTGTAGCGCTACCTAAAGTAAGGAAGTAAGTAAATGACGAAGCCATGACATAGACAGTCATGCATCAATCAGATGCCTAACTTTGAACTTTAAAAATTCGGGAGTGGTTGGAAACTGCCGCGTATTTCTTATCGAGATACTTAAGAAGCACACGCTCACACTCTGTGATCATTCAGATAACGGAGAGCTTTGTATCGCTTATGATCCGATCAGACTTGAACAAATTGTAGGTAGTTTGACAACGCCAAGCCACCAATGTACATATATATTTTAAACAAATGACACACTTACAAGCGCTCTAAAATGACAATAATCAGGACAACTGTGAGACATTTAGATTCAAATGGCTCATATCATTTGAGTGGAGATTATTCTAAATTAACGGTTGGTGATGCTTTTAAGAACTTGTTGAGTCAGTGCAGTCAAATACCTACTTCTCTTAAAGGAGGCAACTTCAGTTTTGAAAGGTTTTGCTGAAAGCCCTTTACTACCATCGATCATCTTTAGAGCAGCTTCCGCTAGGTCTTGATCCACACCGGCTAATTTTTGGTATTCTGCTCTGATGTGAACCGTATTTCAGTGAGGGTGTTCTGCATCGACCGGAACAAATGGTAGTGAGAAGGGGCAAGGTCTGGGCTATAAGGCGGTTGGGGTAAGACTTCCCATCCACTGTTTTCCAAATAGCAACGTGGGGCCGAGCGTTGCCATGATAGAAAATTATTATTTCGGCTACTGCTCTCTTCAAATGGATTAATTGTGTTCGGTAGCGTTGTCCATTGATGGTTTCATCCGGTTTTTGGCAGCTCATAATACAGCACACCCATCTGATCCCACCAAATACAGAGCATTACTTTCGCGCCATGGATATTCGGCTTTGCCGTTGATTTGGCTGGTTGGCCGGGTTTCACATATGATTTTTTGAGATTGGATTTGTCGTAATGGATCCATTTTTCATCACCAGTAACAACCCGATGCAAAAATGACTTCCTTTTGTGGGGTTCCAGCAGCATTTCGGACATGCAAAACCGCCTTTCGACGTCTCTCGGCATGAGTTCATGTGGAACCCAATTTCCTTGCTTTTGATATATTTTGCTGCTTTTAAACGTTTTGAAATGGCTGCTTGAGTGACACCCAACGATTCTGCGAGCTCTTCTTGTATTTGGCAACAATCTTCATAGAGTAATGCTTCCAGTTCTTCATCTTCAAACTTTTTTGGCTGCCCAGGACGTTCATCGTCTTTCAAGCCAAAATCACCATCGTTTGCAAAATCGTGCAAACCACTTTTGGCACATTCGCTCAGCTAGCGCATGTTCACCATAAACTTCTACCAAAATACGATGACTTTCGGCAGCAGTTTTCTTTGTATTAAAGTAATGAAGAAGAACTCCCCGCAAAGACACTTTTTCAGGCACAAAATTCGGCATATTTGAGTGAAAAAAAAATGATTGTTGTTTACGCTTCAAATGAATGACATATACTGAAATGACGTACAATGACAGTAGCTTTCCAACGCATGTTCCAATGGAATAATTTTAGTTACGCCATCTCTTAGCAAACCGCACGAAGTTATAGACCCAATAAATAATTATCTCACTGAATGGCACCAGGACCAACGGCTCCCGCAAGTTTTGGTATAGCCAATAATCAGAGGACGATTCTATGAGCAGCTCAGTCTACTAAATACTAGCAAATGTTTTGGTACACGAAATGAACACATAAAACGAATATATGAACGCATTCACTCCAACTTGACGGCTGGTTGACAAATGACATTTATGCAATGTTCGCGCGTAAAAAGTTTTTTACGTCAGTTGTTTGCCATCTTGGAATGGAGCTCGCTCGAAAATCGTGTTGTCGTAATTGGACCGCAAAAATGCGTCCAAGGCGAAATCTTTCGGATGTTGTGGGCACTGAAAATCCCACAAAACTTTGTGTATCGTTCCGAGAACATACTCGAGGATACTGCTGTAACACTCGACGGTCCAAATTCAGGCCGTCTGCACACTGTACGAACGCCACAATCAATTTTATCAAAATACGCTGTGCAAGCTGAAAGTAATGTGTCGGGAAATGGATATTAGCAAAGTCAGCATATCGCGCGTCTTAAAACGTGACTTGGAACTCAGCGCATACAAGTGATGTACTCACAGTAACATTGAAAGAGAATTGTACGTCAAAATCGAAAGCCTTACTTCGCAAGCACGCGGAGAAAGGTCTGACTTTTTACTGATCAACAAACAGAATGATAGAATGTATGATCGGTCATCACAACATGCATCTGAACTCGTTCCGAGAGTACACTATGGTCACTACCCAGCCCCTGTAATGGTTAGGTGGGCAGTTGCCTACTAGGGGGTTACCGAGCCCCATTTCTGAGAGAAGGGTGTCAAAACCTCAGCAAAATTGTATCAAACGGACGTTTAGCTAAAGCCGACACAAACATGGTTCAAAAACCACATTCCGAACTTCGTTTGCACGGATAATTGGCCATCTGATAGCCCACACTTCAATCCATTACAATACAAGAGTCGGGAGACTATGGCTCGAACTACTCGACTTCTAGGCATTCAGTCTGCTCTTGTCTGAGCAGTGGAAAAGTTTCCAGTGTATACGGTGCTCACGGTAATCGATGAATGGCCAGAGTGACTCCCCCGTTCCTGGAAGGGAAATAGGGCCATTTCGAATAACTTGTTCTACAGTTTGTAGCCAGAAAAAAAGGTTTGAAAACTGTTCATTCGTTTTCATTTTAGTAGCCAAAAATGATGTATATTTACTATTGCCTGAACTTTTTTTCAAATTTAAGAGACCCGGAGTATGATTCGTCGAGGAAGACCCTGAGGAAACATAGAGCGAATTATATCCGACTAGCCGAACATGAACTCAGGCTTATTTATCAAAAAACCATCTTTGATTGAACAACTAACAAACGCCACAAAATTCATCCTCCATGCTCTTGCTTTTTAAAATTAAGTTGTGCCAACTAAAATATTTTATTGAAAATAAAACGAAAATATTTTCTACAACAACCAACTATTTTCGAAAACAATCCATTTCATCAAATATCATTTCAAAACAATTCAAAGAGTAATTGGGTTAGGCAATTTGATATCTTCCATTCAGAAGATATAAGGATTCAGTTTGTTCAGAAACATCAAAACACAGATTACTTGGAAAAGTTTTGAAAATATTTTTTGGAGAACAAAAGTTACATTTAAAACTATGTATTCCCCCATTTACAGTTAGCTGCTGGGTCGTTGTTTTGGCCGATTCCAATATTGGTGGAGTATTGTATGGTCTCACTTTTACAGAGCTTTTTTATGGAACATGTTGGATAGAAATAGGACGTTCCAAATCAATGAATTGTTGGCGTTCCATATTTGCTGTTGATGTTTTTCTTTTTTACCTAGGAATGCCTGGTTCAAAATGAAATGAACGTGGATCAATATTTTCTTGTTAAAGATGAATGAATATTGAAATATTCTATTGAGAAATGAAACTTTTCAAAAGTATCTTTAAAACTTTAAGATAAATTTTCAACAAATGTTGGGATACAGTAGCATTACAGAATATGAAAAGAACCTGTGAAATAAATTTACATTAGGCTCACCATTCGATTTATTTTGCCAATACCACACAACCATTCTTCTTCACATATTTTGGCAGTGCATGGCTATACCACTGGCGTGAATTTATATCTTGACCCTAACTAACCAGCTGGTAGTTAGACCCGGATTTTATCGCATAAATATGCTATCGCAGTAAAATAGTTAGTTATGAGCGGCTTAAGCCAACTTACTTGACTCAAAAATGCAATATTTGATGAAACTCACCAGCCGAGTGACCAGATGTACCCATGGGACACAGTCATGTCGAATATTAGCTGTTGTTATCTTCACGACAAATTCTGACCTTTAACTTTTTAAAGGTAGCTTGGATATCGCTCCTGACGCAGATACCTTATTCCTTCCATTTGCTCCCTTACTAACATTCCAAGACAAAATTGATTCTGACTTTCTTTTGGAGCCATGTTCATACCAATATATGTGGAATAGCACATCACTTAAAGCACTCTAGGCTTCGCGTGCAGTGATTCATGCGGTCGGTCCAATTTTTGATGACTCGGTCCAATATGTGCTGTGTTATTTCTGCAATAGCGTGTCGAGTGTTGGTTTTAAACTCATCCAAAATAGTTGGATTGTTAGCGTATCGCATCGCACTTCTTGAAAGGATTCTGTGTTAACTTTAATCTAGAAAATTTTAATCTAATTTCAGACAAAGGTCTTCGATGCATGTTAAGTAGCCGACTGCGTGTGACAAAACTTTTCTCGAATAGTTGGAAGCCAGAATACCTTTTCCAGTTTTGGTCCGGACACTTTTCCAAGACGGGTATCTCATTTTCCGTTAAAGACTAGCAGCGAAGTGTGCATTGAATATGGTGTTCCACAGGGATCCGGGACTTTATAATATATAGGGTGATTCATCGTAAGGTTTGATTTTCAATATGCTTTTTTGACCGATCATGCGTGACTCTTATCAAACTGCTCTATCGTTTTTATTTAGTATCGTCTGGCAAATCATTATAAAAGACTCACATCACAAGAGCGTCTCTAAATTGTTCAGTTGTATAATGAAAATCAGCGTTCTGTGAGAAATGCTTTGCGCATAATCGACTTACTGAAACCACTATTGTAAATACCATTCACAAATTTGTGTCCCAGTTTGCATCAGCGGATGATACTCAACCGGTTAGACCACATCCAGCACGTGGTGAAGAGACTATAGCAGCTCTAGCTGAGAGTGTACGCGAAGGCCATGACGAATCGATTCGTTATCGTTCTCAGCAGCTTAGCTTGGCGTATTCGACAACTTGGCATATTGTTGGCATAAGTTGTGATTTATGGGCTGGTGGAATCATTGGTCAATATTTCTTCAAAAATGAGGCAAATCAGAATGTTACTCTCAATGTTAACCGTTATCGCGTCCTGATATTCAAGCACATGACCTCGGTGAGCTTTGATTTCAACAAAACGGCGCTACGAGCCATACAGCGCGTGAAACAATGGACTTGTTGAGAAATCATTTAGGTGAGCACTTAATTTCACGTTTTGCTACAGTAAATTGGCCGCCTATATCGTGCGATATCACACCTTTCGACTATTTTCTCCAGGAATATGTAAAGTCTCAGGTCTTTAGAAATAAGCCAGCTACGATAACCGCTTTGAAAGTCAACATTACTCGTGTTATCCGCGAGATACCAGTCGCTATGCTCGAACGAGTCTCAAAAAATTGGACCACCTCAGACGTAATCGTGGCCAATATTTACATAATATTATTTTCAAAAGTAAATGCCATGAATTCTTCTTTTAACTGATAGTAAAAATTTTAAGTTCACTTTCAAATTTATGTGCTTAATTTCACATTATGAATCAAACCTTACGATGAATCGGCCTATACATTAAGGTAACCATGGACACAACCTAAAGTGGAGCTTCCATACAAAGAAACTTAACAAGAAGTTGCGGTAAGCCACATACCATATGCTTTAGCTCATTTGCGAAATCTCTACCCACCATCTGTGCCACCTTTTCGGGTTGTTTGAAAGTCATCTTAGCTACGGGATACTGATATGAGGAAGAGCGACAGGAATGCAAGCTCTTCAGAGGCTACAGACACGATTAGAAAATATGATTCACAGAGCGGCATTAAGACATAACTATGAAAGACACCAACGCTTAACATCTCACAGTTGCATAAACTGGAAATACTAGGACACTTCTCTTACAACAATACTCACCTGATCCCAACTCCAGAGACATTTATAAGAAGACAGAACCAATTTTATAGCATACAAATCCATAGTTCTGGACTAAGCATGATAGGAGAAAACATAGGGTCACTGTACCAACTACACTTAATGAACTATCAAGTGAACTTCGAAACCTTTCACAATTCGTCGAGCTCTTAAAAAAAGCAAAACAAGCTTTATAGGAAATGGAAGCTAAGTCCTTCTCTTTTTAACTGGACTGCCTACAAAGCTATGCGTAACCATTCAATACGAAACTCTAAGCTGAATACGTCGCTTCTTTCCAAAAAAACTTTGGTGTAATCTGCGACAAATTGGAATTTCTAGTGTTAAAAGTGATACCAAATGTGAAATTGACCCTGATGTTCTAAACGAATGTTTTCTTGATAACAGTACTGAAGAGTTGCATTTCAATTTTTCAGTAAATTTGTCCCATCATCCAGTGAGAGGTTATGAACTGCGATGCGTAAGTGATAATTATGCTATGGATGAAGATGGGATACCACTGCGTTTTATAAAATTGATTTTGCTTCACATTCTATCCCATATAACCCATATAAACCCAACATCCACTTTCCCCAAGTCCTGGACAACACCCCGATCTCTGTAGCTGATTTTAGGCCAACAAGTAGATGGCGATTCCAACAAAAAAAGACACAAAAATCTTGGAAAAAAATTTATTTATTTTTCAACATAATCGCCTTTCAGCTTTATAAACTTTTCCCAGCGATGTTCAAAAAGTTCGATACCCTTTTTGTAATAAGAACTGTATTGCTCCTCAAAATAGCCATTAACTGTCGACATCACTTCTTCATCATTAGAAAGTCTTTGGCCACTGAGCCATTTTTTCAAGTTTGGTAGCAATTCACACTTTAATTCATTAATTTTGCCCATTGCAATAACGGATTTGTGAGCTGGTGCATTGTATTGATGATACAACACTTTCTTCTTAGCCAAATGCGGCCGTTTTTACTTGATTTCTTCGCCCAAACGTTGCAATAAGTTCGCGTAATACTGGCCGTTGATAGTTTTTCCTTTTTCAAGATAGTCAGTAATTTTATACAACGCGCATCCCAAAAAATCGACGCCATGACCTTGCCTGCAAATAAAACGGTCTTCGCCTTCCTTGGAGCCGGTTCTCCTTTTGATCCATTGTTTTGATTGTTCTGTTGTCTCGGGCGTAAAGTGATGGACCAATGTTCGAAACCGCGCAAAAATTATCCTTTGTTGCTGTGAAACGTCGCTAAGCACTCAACTGAAACATCTTTACGACACTGTTTTTGCTCGAGTGTGAGCAAACGGGGCACCCATCTTGCACACAGCTTTCCTATGTCCAAATTTTCAAATAATATGCGATGTACCGCACTTTTAGAAATGCCTACAATGTCTGCTAGTTCAGGCACTTTCAGTCGACGAATATCCGGTACCGCTTTATGGATTTTCTTCACCATTTCTGGAGTCGTCACCTCATTTGGTCGAACATTGCGATACTCGTCTTGGGAGCTCTTACGGTCTCGTTTAAACTCAGTAACCCAAAATTTTACTGTTGTAAACGAAGGAGCAGACTCACCCAGAGTAGGACGTTGGTTGGTTGGGCTGATACCTTTCAAATAAAAGTATTGTATCAGATAACGATGACCAATTTTCACCATTTTTACAAATTCACTGACAACGTTCACTATTGATGGCTGTCAAACAAATACTAAGCAACGTGGCGCTTTTAAACTTGAAACATATGCTTTATAGACTGCGTACTTTCTAATTCGGTAATATTTTCAAACAACTAACTCCATGTCGTGATCAGGCCGGGTACTTCTGGGCCCTATTTTACCATTTACCAATGAGTCGAGACCAAAAAAAAGCACGTCGTTTTCAGTCAAAAAAGAAGGCAATGCTCACGGTTTCCGTGGATTACAACGATGTAGTGCATCATGAATTTTTGCCAGAAGGCTAGACAGTAAACAAAGAGTATTATTTCGGCATTATGAGGCTTTTCCTTGAAGCAATTCGCCGAAAGAGACCAGAATTGTGAGCAGAAAACTCGTGGATTTTGCACCATTTTTTGACGAAAAATCCAACAAATACCATCCAACAGCCACCGAATTCACCTGATTTGGCTCCCTGTGACTTCTTTCTGTTCAATCTCTACGGGGAACACGTTTCAGCAGCCTAGAGAAAGTAATGGAAAAATCGCAGGAAGCAATAATGGACTTACCAAAAACCGATTATAAAAAATGTTTCGAGTATTGGATCAAGCGCTGAGATTACTTTGAAGGGGACAATATAGATTTAGATGAATAAAATTGAATTTTTAATTTTCTGAATAAATTTCGGGAGAAAGTATTATATACATCTGTACAATATCCGCAATGCAATTCGAAAGAATCTGCGTTGAATAGCTTCATTTCGCCTAGAGTGGCTTTCTTAGTAAGGGAAACCAACTTGGCCACAATATTCCAGTATGGGCTTAACGAATGTACGGTTAAGGGATTTATTGACGTAAGGGATAGAGAAATCCTTGGACCATCGCTTAATAAATCCCAGTGAAGAATTAGCTTTATTATAAATTTTATCAATATACACCCGGTAATTAAGTTCTTTATCGCATACAACACCTAAATCCCGAAATAAGGTGATAGCCGGTATTAATTCGTCGTTCCAAACACGAAGTGGCGTATCTGCAAAACTTGTCATTCTGAGATTTTGGGGTATATTATCTACCAATTGTTTTCATCACACGAAGTGGTGTATCTCTATCTCAAACCGTTTTAATTTATTAATACTTTCAGTTTTGACGTAAATGATTTTATACGTTTTACGAACAGACGTATCTATACATAAGCCATTCCGTGTTTAATTTTTCTTTTACTCCAGTCACAAACCATAATACCTCTGTGATTATATTCACGAACTGGCGTTATTGAATGTAATGTATTGGGTCATATAAAAATTCTCCGCGGTTTTTTGTCACTAGATGGTGTTGGTGTCCATTTATCTGGTAAGACAAATCTGATTGTGTCAAAAGAACACGTGTTTGAAAGGTGACATGTCAGGTTACAATTTTTGTGAAGACAGATTATAACTCGTTACTCGTGTTAAAAGTTATACTGATTTGAATATGAGTGAAATATCTGAAGAAATACGCTATGCGATGCTTTTTTTACTATAAAAAAAGAGAAAAACGCTGCGAAAACATGCCGAAAAATGTGTGCAGTTTACGGTGAGAATACTGTGAGCGAACGCCGAACCCAGGAGTGGTTTCTTCGATTCCGTTCCGGAAATTTCGATGTAAAAGATGCACGTCGCACTGGTCAGCCTGTCACTAAAAAACTCGATGAAATTTTCCAACTGATGGAGCAAGACCGGCACGGAAGCCGTCCGGGGATAACGAAACCACTTAACATCAACCGTATGACAGTTTGGAATCATCTAAAACGAGCAGGCTACTGAAACAAGCTCGATGTTTGGGTGCCAAATGAATGAACGCAAACACATTTAATTGACTGAATAACCATCAGTGAAACGCTGCTAAAACGTAACGAAATGGAACCTTTTTTGAAGGGATTCATTACGGGCGATGAAAAATGGATTAAATATGAGAATATCTAATGCAAACGACTATGGTTAAAGGCCGGTGACCGACAGCAAACAAGGTTATGTAGAGTGTTTGGTGGGATTGGAGGGCAATTATCTATTATTAGCTGCTAGAACGTGGCGAAACGGTCAATTCAATCCTCTACTGTGCACAACTCGACCGTTTGAATGAAGCTTTCAAGAAAGATCGACCAGAAAGGGAGTTGTCTTCCAACATGACAATGCTAGGACACACACATCTTTGATGACCCGGAACAAATTGACGGAGCTTTGTTGGTTAGTTTTGATGCAATCACCGTAAAGCCCGGACCTTGCACCCTCTGATTACAATTTGTTTCGGTCTTTGCAATACTCTCTTGATGTTTAAAAATCGCTGATAAACCACAGAAGCTCTACACCGATGGAATTATGAAGCTACCCGGGAAATGGCAAAGGTCATAGATAATAATGGCCAATATGTACTTGATAGAAATTGATTTTGAATAAAGAAATTTTTTTTTTTCAAAAATGTACAAAAAACCGCGAAGACTTGTTGCTATGCATGCTTACCTACTAACTTCTATTAATTAATTATTTATTTCATTTTATTAGTCAACTAATTGCACGTCTTTTACTCTTTTTAAATGTTTCAGATTGAATTTCTCCAGGATTAATAATAAAGAAATAAAAATTTGTAAGGACAATTTTTGGGACCATGTCTCGTAAAAGACGATTATTGTCGACTAAAGGAGATAGAAAGAACAATTATGGATGAAAGCGATGAAAGTGATTTTAGTGACTTCTACTACGACAGTGATAAAGACCCTGAATTCAAAGGGATTTGTGAAGAAAGCAAATGTAGAAGCAAAGGCGAAACAACGTATGTTAATTGTGGATTATTGCTATGTACAAAGCCAGATTTGAAAGTGTTTCTGAAGAAGAATTGACGTATAAAACAAAAAAAAGATTAATACGATTAGAAAAGAAACAATTACACCAGGAAGATGATCAGCAGGTAAATGAAATAATACAAGAAGAACGACGTCAGGAGAACGTGCAAAGAGATGGACAGCAGATCATTAATTAAAACGTAGAACCGGATAAGCAGCAGATAATATATAAACGAATACAAGAATTCCGAAGGATCAATGGGGACAGCATCAATTTCATGTAAAAAAAAAAAAAATCAACAAAAGGCACGGAAAAGAATGAGAAATACGGGCTTAATCCAAACCCAAGAAAAATTTATGAACACAGTTCCACACCGATCAATAAAACAGCGATGCAAAGAAGATACTTGTGAAAAGCTAGGAAAATCATGCAAAAGTATATCAGATGAACAGAGAAAATAAGTTCTTTTAGCGTACTGGGAACTTGGTGATCTAAAAATGCAGTGCGAAAAGACGATAAAGAAAAGACAAGCTACTACTGAAGCTATTTCTCGCAGACACAAATATATTAATATAGGTTAACTGTTGCTGGGAAAACTGAGCTGGTGTGTAAATAATTTTTCCTCAACACGCTTGGAATCAGTGAGAAGACCACAAGAACAGCTTTGGAAAAAGTTCTAACACCTGGACTTCTTAAACCAGAGAAGAAAGGTGGCAGACAAATCTTCCGGGCTGCACGTGATTCTTTAATGAAAGAGTTGATGAAGTCTCATATTTCTCGATTTCCACGTATAGAATCTCATTATTGTCAGTCGATAACAATCAGCGAATATTTACACCCAAATTCAAATATTAAGAAAATATTCCAGATGTACAAGGAAGAAAATCCGAACAACTTTGAAAGCATTGAAAGCCTAAATTTGAGCTTCCATTGTCCTCAAAAAGACCAATGCACATTGTGCATGACCTTTAAAACAGGCGATGAAAGCACAAAAGGAAGATTTTTGGAAAACATGTAGCTGAGAAACAAAAAATTCGAGAGATAAAAGAAAATTTAAAACAAGACGCAAAAATTGACAAAAATAAAGCCTGTTTAGTAAGTTACCTGCCAAAGACAATTGAAAGTGCAGTTTTTTTTTTATTAGAGGTGGTTGTCAGTGTTTAACTTTACTTCATACGACTTGGCAACTGGAGAGTGCTATTGTTCTACTTGGAACGAGAGCATACGTAAACGGGGTGCCAGTGAAATAGCGTCATCCTTATAAAGGGTAATTCATCGTAATATAAAATAAAACACATTAATTTGAAAGTGGACTTAAAATTTTTATTATCAGTTAAAAGGGCAATTCATGGCATTTACTTTTTGAAAACTATGTTATGTACATGCTGTCCACGATTTCGGCTGAGGTGGTCCATTCGGAAGGTCCAATTTTGGGCTACTCGTTCAAGCATAGCAACTGATATCTCGCTGATAACACGAGTAATGTTGGCTTCCAAAGCTTCAATCGTAGTTGGCTTATTCCTGAAGACCTGAGACCTTACATATACCCAGACAAAATAGTTCAAAGATGTGATATCGCACTATCAAGGCGGCCAATTTACCGTGGCAAAACGTGAAATTAAGTGCACACCAAAATGATTTCTCAACAAGTCCATTGTTTCACCCGCTGTATGGCTCGTAGCGCCGTCTTGTTGAAACCAGAGCTCACTGAGACCAAGTGCTTGAATTTCAGGAAGCACATAGTCCGTTAACATGGCGCGATAATGATTACCAATGATGCCACCAGCCCATAAACCACACCATACCGCTGCTTTTAATGGATGTAATGGTAGCTCTTGGTACTATTCTGGTTGTTCATCAGCCCAAATACGGTAATTTTGTTTATTAACGTATACATTGAGCCAGAAATGGGCTTCATCACTGAACAGAATTTCATGATAAAACACCGGATTTTCATTGAGTTTTTCCAGAGCCCATTCACTGAAAATATGATGAAAATTCAAGCCGCCTGGCTTCAATTCTTGCACAAGTTGAATTTTGTACGCTTTTAGGCCGAGATCCTCACGTAGAATACGCCAAGTTGTCGAATACGCAAAGCCAAACTGCTCAAAACGACGACGAGTCGATTCGTCACGGTCTTCGCGTACACTCTCAACTACAGCTGCTCTAGTCTCTTCACTACGTGCTGGATGTGGTTTAACCGATCGAGTATCATGCACTTATGTAAACTGGGACTCAAATTTGCGAATGGTATTGGCAATAGTGGTTTCAGCAGGTCGATTTATGCGCACCGTAAGTTCCTCGAATAGCACGAAAAACATTTCTCACAGAACGCTGATTTTCATAATACAGCTGAAGAACTTGGAGACGCTGTTGTGATGTGAATCTTTCCACGATGACTTGCCAAAAGATATTGAACAAAAATAACAAAACAGTTTGAAAGGAGTCAAATTTCACGAAGAACCACCCCTTACATGGTAAATAAAAATTATGATGGTCAAGGATTCAAGAAGGTAAATCGATTTTGCGATAGATGACCAGGGCAAAATATAAATAGCATTGTTGCCTCTATGTTTATGTACATTGTGAATAACACAACAAATATTGAAGGGGTAACCCTACATTTTTTTTGAATCCAATCATGTACAAAGCGAGGGAGATACGGCTCCCAGCGCAATCAGGCAAGTCATCTCTCAAGCTGGAGATTCGTTTGTGTCCTCGGAATTTAACCCAATTATGTTATAGAATTACTAAGAAGGAAGAAACCATATAAGGTTCACTAGTTGGAAATATACGACATTTTTGATTTGAAGGACCTTTCTAAGGAAAGGATCTTGAAAATAAGGAAGGACAACGAAACTGAGGAATCAATTTCGTGGCCAGAAATGGTCCAATGGGAATTCAATTAGAACAAACTTGAGGTTTTATTTTCTAAAACAAGTCATTTTGACTACAATTTTAGGTCTGCATCGTTAAAGAGGAATGGGAGAAGTAGTCACCAGTGTCTAATAAGTCCTTTAAAAGTATTAAACAGTCAACAACAAAAGATTTCTGTGGATAAATATGAAGATCTGGTGTCCCTCTGTGAAAAATCGTTTCCAGTAATCCACACTGGCAGAATTTATGAATTATTACAACACAAATCCGTTCCGCACTGAATTAAATTTTCCTTATTAACCACTACCTGTTTTTATTAAGAGAATTAATTTTTTTATTAAATTTGAATTGAATTTGTTTCGTAAAAATATATTTTTTTTGTTAAGAGAAGGTTTCAGCATTAAATGTGTTATGTAAAAATTAAAAAAAGGGTTTATCTTTCTTCCAAAGGAAATAATTACCTTACACGAAGAGGCGTATCTGCGCTTTTTAAAGTGATTTTTCAAAAACACGAGGTGGCGTATCTACATCTTTTTCTCTTGGAATAGAATCTACTCAAAACTGGTAAATGTTTATGAAGAAACCATTTCAACTCATTATAATAACCACTTCCTAGAAATACCGGTTAGCTTTGTTGATTTTTGTTTTGGCTGTACGGTAAGATGAAATCAAGCCCATTCTTGATGGTGTGTATGGGACCCATTCACCTTCCCGTGCAACCCTTTACTATTGGTTGCCTCTCAGGTGATTGCGTCAGCCATATCCTGAACGAGATTTTAGGTATGTGAAAGCTGTCCGCGCGATGAGTGCCGCGTTTGCTCCCACTTCAAAGACGTGCTTGGCCCTGTTTTATCGAAATCCGAAGGAGTTTCTACGTCATTTCGTGACCGCCGATGAGACATGACATACACCAGAGGCCAAAGAACAATCGAAATAATGGGTTTTATCCGGTGAATGTGTTCTAAGGAAGGCGAAGACCGTGCTTTCAGCCGGAAGGGTGATGGCCACCGTTTTTAGACGATATGGACGATTCAACACCAATTTGAAGTAAAGAAGACCCCATTTTGGGAAAAAAAAGTGCTCGCCACAGCCAAGTTGTCGAATTTCACTACTATTCCTCTGGATTTGGCTCCCTGCGCATTTTTTTTTTTGTTCCCAAACTTTAAAAGATCGCTGGAAAGAAGTACGAGTCGAATGAGGAAGTCATCGCCGCTGCGGAGGAGCATTTTTCAGGCCAACAAAAGTCGTATTATACGGAGGGATTAAAAAAGTTGAAAAGTGTATCGAGGTGAATTTTTTGAAAAAAAAAATTGTTAAAACCTAATCCGGGTATTTATCAAACAGCCCTCTTAGTACTTGAGATTCAGAGAATATAGAGATTTGCTTATAGATCTTCATATCATTTGTTTAGGTGGGAATGCGGGATTATTTGATAGTTAAATCCACAACATTGATTGCCAATATAAATATCAGGGGACCAAGGTGTTTTCTTTGAGGTACATCAGATGTAGCTACAATGGAATTAGAAACAGAAGATGTAAAAAGAATATTTCTATATTTTGACGAATTGATCCACAAGATGAACCCAGGTTGGAACCCGACAGTTTCAAGCTTGAGAAGGATTATTTCGTGCGAAATTTTATCGATGGCTTTGCTAAAAGTGGCAGCGGCTACAAAGACTGAAACTTGTCAGCGTTTGTTCACACGCTTTCGTTCAGGGAATACAGACCTTGCTGATGCTGTTCGCCCTGGACGTTTGCCCACCACAGACGAGATTCAAATCCGTTGACAGGCATTTGACGACACAGAAGATAACTCAGGGGTTTAACATCGCCCAAACAGTCGTTTTGCAGAGACTGAAAAGGCTTGGAATGCCGAAAGAGGTGGATGTTTAGTTGAGTTTCAAACGAACTCAGTTTAAAGAAACTGAGTGAGTGTATGAGTCTTTGTTGAGACTTAACGCACTTGAGGCTTTCCTGAAAAGAGTAGTTACTGGAGACGAAAAATGGGTGGTTTACAACAACATTCGGTGTACGAGGTCCTGATGAAACACCGCAATCGATCGGTAAATAAGATTTGCATCACAAACAGGTCATGTTGAGAATTTGGTGGGACTGGCGAGGTGTACTTTGAAGCAGGCAGTGGAAGAAAAACGGCCAGAGTTGGCGAAGAGGAAGGGCGTTGTTTTCCATCATGAAAACAAAAAAAACTGAATTCATTTGGCTTGGAAGTTATGCAGCACCCACCGTACTCTCCAGACCTTGCACCTTCTAACTACCATCTGTTCCTCTGTCTCTCCAAAACAATTTCGATGGAATGCAATCCAATTTCGAATATGAGATCAAAACATACCTGGAAAACTTGCTTACCCATAAGTCTGCTGACTTTTACAAAAGAGGCATTATGTCTCTTCCAGAAAGTAAAAGATCATGATGGACAATATCTGATGGATGATGAACTTTAACACACGGAGTAGTAGAAACGAATTCTGTTAAACAAGTAATTGTTGATTTTTCTTTTAGAAAACTGTGCTGAGAAGGGGAGAAGATAGTTTTACAATGAAAGAATATCAGGTCGTAAACAATGCTCCCAAATAGTTTGGGTATACAAGAGAGTTTAGCGATGGGTTGGTAGTTAGAGATTTCATTTTTGGGACTTTTTTTATGCAGCGGAATTATGTACGAAAAATATTTTCCGAATTAGAGGACTGAAAGAGGATGGAGGATGGCCAAGATGTTTGCACATGTTTTCAAAGCAATGGCAAGCAGCCCGTCAGGAGCCGGAGATTACTGGTCTTTGAGCAGGGAAGCTCATTATTGCACCTGGGTGTTGAGAATGAGGGATCTTTTCTGGAAACGATAGGAATGGTTTGTTTAAAGAGTTAGAAGATAAGGATGTAGAAAAGTTCGTCCAGTTTAGATAAAAGATGTTTGGTCCCTGTGACAACACAATTATCGCCATCTTCACTCCTTTCCTTCTAGTTTTCCTCAGCCTCTCGTGTTGTCTCATTTTTTCTTTCTTCCCGTCATACTCTGTATACTATGGCATAGGTGTGATTCATTAAATCCTTTAGATCCAGTTCCCTTTCTTTGTCTACCGCTTCATTGGTGACCCAATACTCCGGATAGAGCCAAGCGGACGGCCTAGAGAATCCAGCAGACCGAGAGTCTACCCCCCTTGATACCATGATGATGCCCTGAGAAGTCCACAATTATAGCAATGGACGAGAGCCCACCCTATTTGATATTGTTTGCTTTAAGCGTTATAAATTTGTAAAACCACCAAAATCGTAAAGGAAAGCCAACAATTCCCCACGGTATTTCTTTGCCGCATGCGTCTGAAAGAAGTTCTACGTATTGTTTAGGATATAGATATGTAGAAGTAGCCGGCCTGACCAAGTCTATAAAGCATATTTTTCAAGTTTGAAAGCGCCACGTTGTTTAGTATTTGTTTGGCAGCCACCAATATTGAACGTTGTTAGTGAGTGAGTTAGTGTTAGAAAATTCACAAAGCGGTACTGGATGACCGTCGACTGAAAGTGCGCGAGCTAGCAGACATTGTAGACATTTCAAAAATTTCGGTACTTCGCATATTTTTTTAAAAATTTGGACATGAGAAAGCTGTGTGCAAGATGAGTGCCGCGTTTGCTCCCTCGTGGGCAAAATAGTGTCGTGAAGATGTTTTAATTGAGTGTTTAGCGAAGTTTCACAGAAACAAAGCAGACTTTTTGCGCCGATTCATAACAATGGATGAAACATGGGTCCATCACCTTACACCCGAGACAAAAGAACAAACAAAACAATGGATCAAAAGGGAGAACCGGCTCCAAAGAAGGCGAAGACCGTTTTATTTGCAGGCAAGGTTATGGCGTCGATTTTTTGGGATGCGCCTTGGATAATTTTTACTGACTATCTTGAAAAAAGAAAAACTATCAACGGCAAGTATTATGCGAACTTATTGCAACGTTTGAGCGAAGAAATCAAGCAAAAACGGCCGCATTTGGCTAAGAAGAAAGTGTTGTTTCATCAAGATTATGCACCAGTTCACAAATCCGTTATTGCAATTGCTAAAGTTAATGAATTAAGGTTTGAATTGCTACCTCATGCACCCTATTCGACAGATTTAGCACCCTCGGATTATTTTCTATCCCCAAACTTGTGCTGAAGAAGTGATGCTGGTAGTTAATGGCTATTTCGAGGAGCAAGACAGTACTTATTATAAAAAGGGTATCGAACTTTTTGAACATCGCTGGAAAAAGTGTATAAAGCTGAAAGGCGATTAACACATGGGCTCAAAAATCGAAGAGAGGGCACCACTTGAACTCAATCCATACCATTTTCAGTTAGTAAAAACCTTCAAAAGATACGTGTATATATTTGACAGCTGTCGGACGATTAGTTCTCGAGATATAGCCTTGTGAGTGAAGCAACTTTTGTTATTGTGAAAAAAATGGATTCAAAGCAATTTCGTGTGTTGATTTATCATTGCTTTTTGATAGCAAAAAATACAGCCGATGCAAAGAAATGGCTTGATAAGTGTTACTCGGACCCTGCACTAGCCGAACGAACCATTCGCAAGTGGATTGAAAAATTTAAAAGTGGTCATACAAGCACCAAAAGAGGCTGTTTCAGATGAAAACATCAAAAAAGCCCACAAAATGACCGTAAAGTGAAGTTGATCGAGATAGCTGAGGCTCTGAAGCTATCAAAAGAGCATGTTGGATATCATACACTAATATTTGAACATGCGAAAGATCTGTTCAAAGTGGGTGCCGCGTTTGCTCACATTCGACCAAAAACAACGTGTTGATGATTCAGAGGAGTGTTTAAAGCTGTTCAACCGCAATAAAGCCGAATTTTTGCGTCGGTATGTGACAATCGATGAAACTTGGATCCATCACTTCACACCAGAGTCAAGTCGGTAGTCAGCTGAGTGGCGAGCACGCTACGAACCTCGTCCCAAACGACCAAAAACTCAACAGTCGGCTGGCAAGGCTATGGCATCCGTATTTTTGGAAACACATGGAATAATTTTCATTGACTATCTCCAAAAGGGGCAGATTATCAACAGCGACTATTACATTGCGTTGTTGGAGCGTTTGAAGGACGAAATCTCAGAAAAACGGCCGCATTTGAAGAAAAAGAAAGTGCCGTTTCATCAAGACAATGCACCGTGTCACAAGTCGATGAAAACGATGGCAAAATTGAATAAATTCGGCTACGAATTGCTTCCCCACCCACCGTATTCTCCAGATTTGGCCCCCAGCGACTATTTCTTGTTCGCAGACCTCAAAACAATGTTCTCAGGAAAGAGATTTAAGACCGATGAAGAATTAATCGCCGAAACAGAGGCCTGTTTTGAGGCTAAACCGAAATCGTTCTACAAAACTCGTATCAAAAGATTGAAAAATTGTTTCAATCAGTGTATCGCCCTCGAAGGCAACTATATTGATAAATAAAATTGAATTTTGCAAAAATTTTGTGTTTTACTACAAAACGGACTTTTCAGCCGTTTTTTTCCAAATTTTTTGTGTTTTCGTTGTTGGGTCCGGTGCTTCTGGGACAGTAAGTAATTTTAAAAAAATGTAAACATCGTGGCTTTGGAAACGTCCAAGATAACAGTGAGAATCATGCAGCATTTAATACGTTACATAAATCAACTTTCGAAATTTAAAGCCTACAACTGTAAGACCATAGGACAAAAAAGGCCAAACTAGTGAAAGATGTGTAGAAATTAAGGAAACACTTTATTTAGATTTAATTAACCCAGGAGCTGAAAAAAGAGAAAAGATCCTTTTTCATGGGAAATCTCCGGTGAAAAAAAAAAAAAAAAAAACCGACCCACTGAAGCAATTTATTGTTGCCATTTGGACAAAGACATTTATCTTCGCAAGCGTCATCATTAGAATGATTAACTTAAAATATATTTCATCATCAGCCTCTAAAACCAAACTCAGCGAAATGATATGTTGTGGTGTTTAGCGCATGACTGGGCGAAATTGTTGTCCCTTTTTCAAAAGCTCTAAAACTTTTAGAATACATCTTGCCACCAAAATACCCCACAAACACCAACTATCCGTACTTCATTTAAGAAGTTTCTTCAAGTGTTTCGATGTTTTTAATCCAAATGAACTGCTGCACTTACTAGTGCAGAATCTCAAGCTGAAGATTTACAAAATGGCATAAAGTGAGTAAGTCATTTACTGCAACACTTTTGTAACTGCACAGTATCCGTACTTTTATTGTCTGTGGTTGAGCAAGAATCAAATGTAAATCGAGAATATGCGACATCCCAAGGATACGAGTCAAGTACGACTGGCAGTAAGAGTCGAAGTACCTTTCTATTCGTATCTATGATATTTTTCGACATGGTGTTTGGCATGCCATGTTCAAGGATATCTGCTCAACGGAACAAGAGATATGACTTCTTGCTCCATAAACGTCTGACAATAGACGATTGAAATTCAAATGAAAAGTCTCTCCTCAAATGATGTGGAAGTGTTTGATGCCTTCCAGAAAGGCAGCATAGAAGGAAATAGGCTGAAGATGGATCGAAAGGATTCCCGTAAATTGCCTATTAGTCATATTTATGATGTGATGTGATGGAGTGTTCACTGTTCGGCAAAGGGAGGACACGTTTTGAATTATAAATATTCGCAATTCAATTCTCCCCTCTATCCGTGTTCGAAAATAAGGGGTGACGTCATCGATTGTTATTCAATTCGACAAGGGATGTGAGAGCATTTTTTGATGAAATGAAGTGATTGTATCGGAGGATGAATTTTTATAAAAGGAAATTGAAGGAGTGTGGGTGAAGTAAGACATTTTCAGGGATATTGTCACGTGTGTTGATTGATTTTTTATTTTTATTCTTTTTTTAGCGGAGAAGGGAACATAATGTGTATTGCGACTCTGGAAGGAATGGTAGGTATTCAAATGCGACGATATCAGACCTAGGGGAATTTAAAGACTGTATGAGCTTCAGATTAGATGCGTCAAGATTTGTTTAGTGTATATCTGGTTATATCTCCGTGTGTCTTTCAACAGATGAAACATTCAAAACGTATAATAGATCTAAAAGCAGATGCTCGAATAGTAGAAACCTGTTAGTAGTAATGGGTTTGGTTACTATTTAGAGCAAAGGTAAAGGAAGTGCTAAGAGCAGAACTCAATAAAAACATTAATTTTAACGTAGCGGTGTGATTCTTTAGAACAAGTTTTGTAAAACAATCAAACTCTGCTCATTCGGAATGAGGACCAATTAGACAGATAGAAATAGATAATGCAAATACCACACGATGAGCACTTGGTGGGAATGAAAACAGTTTCGGTTCAAGTTCCTCAACATAGCTCCAAAACTAAAACGAAGTCGGTACAAAACTACAAAACTAAACTGCGACACAATATTATCTAGTAAGTTCCACGTTCCTTTCTTATTACAAAAATACTAGTGCTTCCTAGTACGCAAAATCATTTCATTACCTCTCTGTGGTGTCTACTGGATAGCTAAATTTTAGAAAACAAACGGTGAACCTATGTCAATTATGGCTAAGCTCTACAGTTAAGCACACGGAACTGCTATCGCTCGTCAGAATTCCGATGTCGACCCGTAAGAGTGAGTCTGACTCCAGATATCACGTTTTGCGTATTCGCTACACTGATTTGGAAGACGGCACGAAAGGCTAAGATTAAGTTTATCTGAGAAAACACGGCCGCCAACCTAGCTATCAGTCTTAGATCCATCTGTATAGAAGTGGATTGACTGGTCATCCATGAAACCATCTTCCTTCCAAAAGGATCTAGAGGGGATGCTTACATAAAAGTCTTTGTCGAACCGCTGTTTGGGTATAGTGTAATAGAAGTTCTAATTACTCATCCCGTATGTGAGTATCGGTATTATAACCGAGACGTACAGCCAGTGAGTTGAAGGCCCCTTTTACTCTCAATCGCCTTATTGTCAAACATGAGACCCAAATATTTTGCTGTATTGTAGAGAAGGTCTATGATTCGAATTTTATATTTCCTGGAAAAGAGGACAAAATCAGTTTTATGAATGCTTACACCCAGTCCACAACGAACCGCCCGACGGATTAATCTGTTAAGATTTAGCTGAACGAGTTCTCTGATGGTATTAAGTAGATGCTTACCTGAGACGGCTAGAGCAACGTCATACATCCGCATTGGCAATCACCCAGGTACCTCCCGCTTTTAGGTATATCAGCAGTTCATTAACCACAAAGTTACAGAGAAGGCGAAAAAGGACACCGTCCTGCGTCATACCTTTGCTGATACAACTTTTAGCAGAAGTCACACCCAGTTTGGAGCAGATTATCCTGCTATTTACCATAAAACTAATCAACTCCCAAAGTGAGTCGTCTACCTGCAGATTTGACATCGCGGTCGTGATTACGGATGTGTTGACGTTGTTAAGGGTGCCCTCTTTGTCCAGGAAAGCAACCATTGTGTACTCTCTATATTGTAAAGATAGTTCAATGTGGCTAGTCAGTGAATGCATATCCGTTGAGCCGTTGACAAAAGTTTTATATCAATTTTAGCTCGTATACGGATATTAATCAGTCGTTCTACAATTTTTTTTTTAAGGAAAGATGATAGACTTATACGTCTGAGGTCCTTTGGAACATCATGAGAGTATTTTTCGGACTTGGGAATGAAAACTTCATTGATATCTCTCCATGATAGTGGAATGTGGATCAGTTCTACACAACTCCTCATGATATTCTTTACAATGGGCAGGTATTATACCTTCCGGACCAGCAGACTATTACGGTTTGAAACTATACAACACCCAAAGAAGTTTGTCTCTTGTAATCCATAATCCATGACCATGAATTTAGGTCAAAGTTGCAGTAGTCCTTTTTGGGTTACTACTGGCCGCGAATAAGGAGCTACCTATAAAGTGGGTGTCCAGTAGCAGGTTGAGTGATTCATCATTTGAGAGCCATCGGTTTTTTCAAAAACCTAGACATCAAAGGATTTGTAGGGAGGATTTTTCTCAGCCACGATGCCTTAGAAGTTTCAGTGATTTTATCACGGAATGATCTCCAGGATTGTTGATTTGCTTTTCTCAGTTCTTTTTTATATATTTTGAGGGAGTCTTTGTATGAGCATCAGTCAGTTACTTTTCTTTAGCTATTTGCTGGTTGAAAAGTTTTCTGCAGGTGTTTCCAAGCGGTTCTAGTTTTTATGTCTACCAATGCAGTGATGATGAGGCCAGTTTTAAACCTTCTAGCTTCCTGTACCACCCTTCCTAAGTTATCACCAGGGATAAGGCCCACATGATCGTGGCCAAAATATGCCGAATCCAACTAGAAGGAGTCTTTGGTAGTTTTTTGTCTGGTAACGATTATGTCGGGGTCGCTGTGTTCAGGAAGTAAAAATGCAATAAGGCTACGTTTCACTAATATACAAGTTCTAATCTTACTTTTGTCTCATGTATATAGTGGAGCATATCAAGGTATCCCAAGTCCATGAACCAAGCCAAGTCAGAAGAGGAAACTGACGGCTTAATTGTTGCCTCGGATATATTGGAGTTGTCGCTTTCCATTTCTGGAAAGGATCTCGACGCTCCAAGATCTAAGGCTGTATTTTTATAGACACTTAGATGAATTGACTTTAAGCCGAACCGAATCATGCCCTTAGTCTGCGCTAGAGTGTTAAGGAATTTTTTAATCAACGCACATCTATAAGGACCCCTTAGTTCTTTCAATTTCGCAACTTTCCAGTCATGGGTCGGAAGGGGCAGGTTACTAAGCCTGATAATCTCCAGAATGCTTTTTAAAGAGAAGGGTTCGCTTTAAATCCAGGTGCGGGTTCTAGGTCTGCTAGTGATATCCTCCCTAGGCATGACTTCGGGCTTTGCACCTGGCCATATACGAGTAATGTAGGGATTTTTCGGTGTGGCTAGTCAGTGAATGCAGAGCCGTTTCCACCAATTTTTTTTTTACAGTAGGCGCGTTGAGCCGTTGACAAAAGTCGTGGATCAATTTTAGAGCATATATGGATATCAATCAATCGTTCTAGAGTTTTCAGAAAGAAGTATTAGGATATTGCCTGCATTGGCAGGATGATATCTGAGGACCTTTGAAGTTCGGCAGATATTATACCATCTGACCTAAGGAGCACCCAGAGCTGCTTGCCAATTGGATTGAGTGTTACCACCGACAAATTTCTAGCATTTGTCTTGTGTAAAGATGAGGCTAGGATCTCTTCCGATTCTGATGCAGGAATCGATGTGCGGACATATCGTATGTATCCGCACAGTCTAAATCGAAAAAGTGGATTTGAGGAAGATTTTCCAAGCAGTTATCATTGCTGGTATAAATAAACGTAAGCCTCCAAGGAAAAAAATCTCTGCGGAAAGATACAATATTCGTACGGAAGTTCAAAGCGAAAGAATAGAGATGTGAGCTCAAATTAAAATGTAAGTGATAGGACAACTTGTTTGCTTGATATCATACAGCAGTTCTAATGAATAAAGTTCCCATTCATTCAAGAATATCGAATTAAATTATGTGCTCTCTGTGTAAAAGGGCTCTTTTTCTGTTATGCTACAGAAAACACTGAGCTAGTTATCATGAAAACTTTCTTCGGTATTTAACCAGCAATGATGTTAATTTTAACATCAAATATGTTGAAACCCACTCGCCTTTCTTCAGGTTATTTGAGCTTTCGAACATTAGATGTTGAGGAGCACTTCATTGAAAGAATTTCGTGGTGGTGCCGTTCTCAACAGCTAAGCTCAAATCCGAGACTGTCGTTGAGTAGTAAGCTCGATGAATATGTGTGTGGCTGGCAACTACGAAAAATTGCTACTAAATGTCTACAACGTGAGCTACTGAGAGCTACTGCATACAAGAAAAATACTATCCGAGCTTGCTTCAGAATGTAGATAGTAGACACCATGTCAAATCGTGCAGAAACCATTCTTGATTGTAGGACATTTTTGCAGCAGTAGCAGCATGAGCGAGCAGAAGTCGACGGTATCTGATCCAGTTTCGTTCGTTTAAGAAACACATTGCTGTGAAATAAATTGAAGCTAACTTGATTGAAGAATATGACCTTGATGGAAACACTTCGCATTGAGAACAAACTGTCGAAGGACTTGAAAGCCAGTGTTAAACGAGTTTTGGATGAATGTTTCTTTGCCCCTCTGTCAGCAAACTTTGATGGTTGTTTACTCAGTATAACATTGCAAATTACACCAGACATAAGAAGAAAATACCATCGAGCAAAAGACAAGGTAAATTCAATACCTTAGATGGATACTTCCCTTAACGACAACACCACAGAATAATCGATAGTAAGGAAGGATACGTTAACATTTTGAAAGGGTCATGCTCACTGAGGACTGAGCCTATAAATTATATAGCCAACCGAATTAGTAAGGTAAAATTGTATTAACTTACTAAGGTGGCTGAACTTGTGCCTTCCGGCTAGCATGATCTCTCGCCATCTGTATTAGTTGAGAGCCCTTTCATGTGCATGTGCAATCTTATATGCTATCGTCCTCTGCTGCGTGTTCGCTCGAGATCAGAATCGAAAACTCATTGGGCCGAAACTGTGGCGTCAATTCGTTCGCCAGTGTTAGATCCGTACACGCCTGCTTTGACCAATGTCAATGTGCATTTTTTGGTTGAAACTTTCGACAATATCGGAGGCTCTGCTCTGCTCAGTTATCTCTTGCAATCAGAAAGAGTAATACCGCGTCGGATTTCTACGATGATGCCGTTTATGCTTGTTCTCTAGAAGAAAAAGTAGATGAAGTCCTTAAGTACCTCGAATCTAAGACTGACAATGGTGACGTTTTGCCTAAACTGTCGGTGGTATCTGTATTTTTCCGATGCTGTCATCGTACATGTCATGTACAGCCTTGCCTTTTTTGGTCGCTTAATCTTCATAACTCACGAAAGCTTCACTAACGGCTAACTGTATTCGTCCAATTACATCAATGTCAACTGCGTAAGTAAGTAATTGTGCAGAGTTCAAAAAATTTTTTTTGTTGGCCAGCGAGATCTACACGATTCTTTCTTTAGTGATGTTAAAAAAGAAACATGACAGCGCATAGCTTTTTTTTTCTGCCGGAATAGAGCAGTCTGACATAGAACTAATCCACTAAAGTGCCTACAGTAGTAGCACCAGGTCAGTGGCGAGTACCTACAGCCTGATACGAGCGTAAGCCGGACAACAACAGAGATAGTGCTCTGCGCTGATATCATCATTTTCATAGCAAGCCAGGCAGGATATTGAACACATATTTGCAGCACATTTAAGTGTCTTGCAAAAGTCTACTGTCCCGGCACGACGTAAGTAGGCAGACTGCAGTCTTTCTACTGAGGCACAAAAGGAAGTCTGCTGGCCTTTTAGAGACGTCGGGAAGCATTCGGTTGGTCTGGGGACTGGAGATTCATGCCATCTGCACTTATGCTCATATGAAACTCAACTGCCAATTTTAGTGTTAACCCAAGTGCGGGTAATGAGAACTCTCCTCTGAGCCTTGCCTAGTAAGTTTATCGGCAATTTTATTTCCCGTAAAACCATCATAACATAGACCCCAGTGAATCAGTGAATTCAAGCTTCTGACCATGTTCAATGAAGACTTACACTTTCAAACTAGTTAGGCAGTCGTAAGAGGGTTCAGCAAGGCTTCAAGTTCAACCTGGCTGTTGGTTGAGATGCAAGTTTTTCGCCCCCTCTACCAATTCTTCCCAATATAGTTTGCTGTCATTAGGCTTGCATATATCTCACCTTGAAAGACAGGTGCAAGTTCTAACGTTGTCTTACTTCAGAGAGGCGCATTATATATCGGTTTTGAATCCATCCGTGAAGTCCTAACTACATTCGATGAGATAAAATATCTATACAAGTAAGACCATAGTCATAAGATGGTCAGCAAGGTCATAAAAGCTCCAGTGCGTGTTGCACCACGAAAGATGTATCTGCAAGTGCAGCCCATGATTTGAATACCAAGGGACGGGAACCAGAGGTGCTAAGAAAAGCCCCATGCAGTTAATATAGACCGTCCTTAGGAGTCTGGTTAAATCTAAAGTACACTTATGCCAAAGATTTTTCCAATCCTCGAAGCATATGCATTTTTTGGTATAGCCTTGAGCTGTACCAGGGATGCCGTTTTTGTTTCCTCAATGGTTCTAAGTTGCAGGACCAATTTTTCGTCAACAGTTATGACACTTTTGATCAATCCAGGATCATCATTGACGTCATTCAAGAGCTTCTGAGCAATGTTCATGCGACGGTTCTTCTGATCAAATTTAAGAAGCTTTGAAACTACCTTCGCTGACTCACGTTTCATGCCCAAAATATCCGAAGAAATTACATGACACGAGCCGACCGATATGGCAAGATATCACCAAATTCTCTTATGGTAATTCGACGATTTTCCAAAACAGTTTTCTACACAGTTTCGACGTTTTCATATTTTGTTGATGTGCTGGGGCTTCCAATGTGACGTTCGGCATTAGCATCTTTTCGGTCATCTTGAAAGAGCTTGTACCATTTGTAAACATTTTTTTTCTTACCTCAAGCAGATCGTATGCCACTGTCAACATTTCAAGTGTTTTTGAGCACTTCATTCCACTTTTTACACAAAGTTTGATGCAAATTCTTTGCTCCACTTTCGTGTAATAATTGAAAATCGCCGAGCACACCAAAACACGTCTTACCTTTCTATCTATCAAAAACAAACTAAGTATGCTATATAGTACTCGTGTACTTGAAACTGTGAATATATGTTCGGGACATATGTACCTATGCAATACAATTCGCAAATTTAAGTCCCAGTTTACATTAGTGAATGATACTCGACCGGTTAGACCACATCCAGCACGTAGTGTAGAGACTATAGCAGCTGTAGCTGAGAATGTACGCGAAGAACGTGACGAATCGATTCGTCGTCGTTCTCAGCAGCTTGGCTTGGTGTATTTTACGTGAGAATCTCGGCCTAAAAGCGTACAAAATTCAACTTGTACAAGAATTGAAACCCTTCGACTTGAACTTGCGTTCAGAATGTTACCGTCGATGGTAACCATTATTCTGCCATGTTAACGGAATACGTGCTTCCTGAAATTCAAGTACATGGTCTCGATGAGCTCTGGTTTCAGCAGGACGGTGCTACGAGCCATACAGCGTGTGAAACAATGGACTTGTTGAGAAATCATTTTGGTGAGCATTTAATTTCACGTTTTGCTACAGTAAATTGGCCCCCAAGATCGTGTAATATCACATCTTTGGACTATTTTCTCTGAGGATATGTAAAATCTCAGGTCTCCAGGAATAAGCCAGCTACGATTGATGCTTTGGAAACCAATATTACTTGTATTATCCGTGAAATACCAGTCGCTATGCTCGTACGAGTCGCCCTAAATTGGACCTCCCGAATGGACCATATCAGCCCTATTCCTTGACAATATTTACATGACATTATTTTCAAAAATTAAATGCCATGAATTGTTCTTTTAACTGATTTTAAAAATTTTAAGTCCACTTTCAAATTTATGTACTTTATTTTACATTATAAATAGAACCTCATGATGAATCACCTTTTAGTGCACAATGCACCATTGCCATGAAATAATGAAAGCTATGCGCAAACGGATTGAAAGCATTTGGATTCCACACTTTGAAAGCAGCAGGAGTAAACAAAGTTTGTCCTTGGTTCGAACAAACACTATCCTTTTCCAAAAAGCCAAAAACTTCTGCCATAGTGAAGATGTTCACCGTCAGACTAACAATAATTTCCAATAGAGGCCACTCTCCTTACTAAGCTTTCTAAAGTTCACCAACTCGTACATGCGCTTAAAGCCCTATCCCTACCACCATCTCCTTCTACTGTTAACCATCAACGTGCACAAAATAGCCCGTTACTAGGGCAAAACATAAACATTCGTCAGTGTTCATCAGGTGTTTGCGGCAATATCCTGCGACACAAGTCTAGTGCTTCCACGTGATGTGGTATCACGTCCTGTGTTCAGTGTCCACTTTGTTTACCCCCGAATAAGGGAATCCCCTTGTTAAGTGTTTTCGCGGTTTCGGTTAATAACGATCTAAAATTTCACGCCGCACACAGTGTGTTGATTAGAATTTGTATTTCGACGCATAATTGGGTTTTCCAAACACTCAAGTGCACTTCAGACACGTGCTCTTCTTGAGCTCTCACGCGAAACAAAAAAAAAAAAAAAAAAAAAAAAAAACGGATACAATAGCCCTTCAGATGCAATGGAACCTCAACTGACACCAGACTGCGGCAAAGGAACAACAATCGATCGGTGAATGACCATGACCCGTAGCAAGTAAACAGGTAATAACATCTAGCCATCATCACTTTAACAGTAGATATGCTCGTACAAGTATGTAAGTTCTGAATCCTTTTCCTGAGTTTTTTTACTGAAGAAAAACAGCTGAAGGACGTGTTGCGGTGGACATACTTCGTAAGACCTTGGACGACAAGTGTGTCACTCTGTATTGTGTTCGTATTACGGTTATGTTTTGATTTTTGTGCTTTACTGACTAATGACACCTAAGCCGATTAGGTGTGTGAAAAGGATCAAATTTAACTGAATTTAAATCGGTCGGCTATTGATGTCGTTTTAGTGAATGGTGGAAGGATAGGTCGTAGATACTTGAAGGGGATCAGTGTATACCATACATACTACATAGATGACGGTTCAATAGTTACGACATGACTTGTGACATGTTTAAAGGCAAACCCGTATTGTGTCCATCCGACAGAAAGGACTTGACATGTGTGTAAGGATTTTTATTTCCTTGTATGCATGTGTAAATCGAATATTCCTTGGAAAGGAAATTCCGAACTTAAGTACATGTGTAGTAGTGTCTGCATTTCAAATCAGTCAGCATGAAGGATTTGAATTTACAATAGGAATTGTGCGAGAGGGCTCTACCAGTGCAGGTTGCACAGAAATCAGAGAGGACTTACGAGCACTCTGGATTACTTACTTCTCAGCGTAAGGCTTGGATATTTTCAGTAATATTTAGTAGCAGAGTAAAAGAACACTCGTTCAAAATCATTCATTGCAAGGTCATCCTTATCTCTAACAGGGAACGAAAGTACTTGAGGCTTAGAGAGTTGTCTGTGGTTTATGGCTTAAATGTGGTTCATTTGTTTTACTCGGAATTTTTAATGTAATAAAAATGTTTCGCGTTTTTTTTTTTTTGAGAACGTTTTCTTGTTGAAATTGTTTGAAATGTTGAAGTGAAACGTAAATCAGCTAGGTATGAATGAAGAAGTACTATATTGCCACATATTATCCTGTGGGACATCCTTGTTTCATTTGAGAGCTGCATTTGGCAGTTCATTAATATGAGGATGTTCAGTTAGATGAAAGGCTTTGCTTATCTTCTTAAATGGCGTTACAGTAGGTAGAATTTCATATACAGCTAATACAGTCTCCTTGATTTTGTGTGCGCCACCTCAAACAAAATTTTCGCTACTCTATTGTCCTTTTGAGGAAGAATCAAAAACTTTTCGGCCTGTAGCATTGACATTCACAAGCGTGAAATTGTGTAAGACCTATTTGGGCGCCAACAGTAGCGGTGACATTGCCGTCTTAAGGACTCTCTATGTTTCGGCTTTTAGTTTCCGATTCTGCACATGAAGTAGCTCCAGAAGCTTTCCCAAGCATTGCACACTCGTACCTCCAAAACGAACCGTCTGAAAAAGTCCACAGGCTAGTTTCCATAAGCTACAACAATTCGTCCGCCATGTATTCCAGGCAACTACACATCTTACATGATTTTAGTGTCCTTCTGGGCGCGGCGGGTATTGAACCTCGAACCGTCCAATTGGGAAGCCAATATACTACCACTTGTATTGTAGCCACCCTCAAAGTATAGTAGTCGATAGTATATATAGTAGCCCATCCCAACGCACTTCTTAGATTGGGGTAGCAAGTTGTTCTGTAGTACGTGGTCTATTAAGAGTCCTAACATTTCATGTGCAATGCCGAGATTCGCTGTCATTAAAACATTTGCTGGTCTCGGATCCTGGTTATCACTGAATTATTTCCTTTTTTTCACGCACAGCCCCGAACCTGACCCTATAGATCAAATCGCCTTTACAAAATATCTATATAAAGGAGTCGACAATATAGTCCGATACCAGTAGCCACGCTGTGGTTATGAAAACCCTCGTCAGCCTATTCAGGTGTAATAGAAAGTCTTGAATCTGTAATTGAGCTTCCTTAAGAGCTTGGTTGCGAAAACGTTGAAATAGAGCTACGGGGAGGTGTATGGCAACTGTCAGAGTGTGGTAGTGTCACCTAGTGAAACCATTCAGTTTTCAGAGAGTAGGAGTTGAAAATCCAACGTATGAGATGGCTAGGCCATATCAAACGAATGGATAATAAGGGGTACATCATGGTGAGGTTTGACTTTCAATAGGCTTTTTTCGACAGATCATGCGTGAACCCTATCAAAGTGCTTTGTCATTTTTGTTCAGTATCGTTTGGCAAGCTATTATGGAAAGACTAACACCACAACAGCGTCTCCAAATTGTTCAGCTGTATTTCGAAAATCAGCGTTCTGTGAGAAATGTTGTTCGTGTGATTGGAGGAACTATGGTGCGCATAATCGACCTACTGAAACCACTACTGCCAATACCATGCGCAAAATTTGAGTCCCAGTTTCCATTAGTTGATGATACTCGACCATGATGAATCAGCAGCTTGGCTTGGCGTATTTTACGTGAAGATCTTGGCCTAAAAGCGTACAAAATTCAACTTGTGCAAGAATTGAAGCCAGGCGGCTTGAATTTGAATCATATTTTCAGTGAATGGGCTCTGGTAAAACTCAATGAAAATCCGGTGTTTTATCATGAAATTCTGTTCAGTGATGAAGCCCATTTCTGGCTCAATGTATACGTTCATAAACAAAATTGCCGGATTTGGGCTGATGAGCAACCTGAATAGTACGAAGAGCTACCATTACATCCATTAAAAATAGCGGTATGCTGTGGCTTGTGGGCTGTTGGCATCATTGGTCCATATTTATTCAAAAATGAGGCAAATCAGAATGTTACCGTCAATGGTAATCGTTATCGCGCCATGTTAACAGACTATGTGCTTCCTGAAATTCAAGCACATGGTCTCAGTAAGCGCTGGTTTCAACAAGATGGCGCAACGAGCCATACAGCGCGTGAAACAATGGACTTGTTGAGAAATCGTTTTTGTGAGCATTTTATTTCACGCGTTGCTACGGTAAATTGGCCGCCTAGATCGTACGATATTACAGTTTTGGACTATTTTCTCTGGGGATATGTAAAGTCTCAGGTCTTCTGGAATAAGCCAGCTACGATTGATGCTTTGAGAGCCAACATTACTCGTGTTATCCGCGAGATACCAGTCGCTATGCTCGAACGGGTCGCCCAAAATTGGACCTTCCGAATGGACCACCTCAGCCGAAGTCGTGGACAGCATGTACATAACATAGTTTTCAAAAAGTAAATGCCATGAATTGCCCTTTTAACTGATAATAAAAATTTTAAGTCCACTTTCAAATTAATGTGTTTTATTTTATATTACGATGAATTACCCTTTATAAGGATGACGCTATTTCACTGGCACCCCGTTTACGTATGCTCTCGTTCCAAGTAGAACAATAGCACTCTCCAGTTGCCAAGTCGTATGAAGTAAAGTTAAACACTGACAACCACCTCTAATAAAAAAAAACTGCACTTTCATTTGTCTTTGGCAGGTAACTTACTAAACAGGCTTTATTTTTGTCAATTTTTGCGTCTTGTTTTAAATTTTCTTTTATCTCTCGAATTTTTTGTTTCTCAGCTACATGTTTTCCAAAAATCTTCCTTTTGTGCTTCCATCGCCTGTTTTAAAGGTCATGCACAATGTGCATTGGTCTTTTTGAGGACAATGGAAGCTCAAATTTAGGCTTTCAATGCTTCCAAAGTTGTTCGGATTTTCTTCCTTGTACATCTGGAATATTTTCTTAATATTTGAATTTGGGTGTAAATATTCGCTGATTGTTATCGACTGACAATAATGAGATTCTATACGTGGAAATCGAGAAATATGAGACTTCATCAACTCTTTCATTAAAGAATCACGTGCAGCCCGGAAGATTTGTCTGCCACCTTTCTTCTCTGGTTTAAGAAGTCCAGGTGTTAGAACTTTTTCCAAGGCTGTTCTTGTGGTCTTCTCACTGATTCCAAACGTGTTGAGGAAAAATTATTTACACACCAGCTCAGTTTTCCCAGCAACAGTTAAGCTATATGAATATGTTTTTCGTCTGCGAGAAATAGCTTCAGTAGTAGCTTGTCTTTTTTTTATCGTCTTTTCGCGCTGCATTTTTAGATCACCAAGTTCCCAGTACGCTGAAAGAAGTTATTTTCTCTGTTCTTCTGATATACTTTTGCATGATTTTCCTAGCTTTTCACAAGTATCTTCTTTGCGTCGCTGTTTCATTGATCGGTGTGGAACTGTGTTCATAGATTTTTCTTGGGTTTGGGGTAAGCCCGTATTCTATATATATTCTCATTCTTTTCCGTGTCTTTTGTTGATTTGATGCTGCTCTCATTGATCCTTCGGAGTTCTTGTATTCCTTTATACATTATCTGCTGCTTATCCTGTTCTACGTTTTCTGGACGGCTGGCCTCTTTTTGCATGGCTTAATTAATGATCTGCTGTCCATTTCTTTGCACGTTCTCCCAACGTCGTTCTTCTTTTTGCATTATTTCAGTTACGATTACCTGCTGATCATCTTCCTGGTGTAATTGTTTCTTTTCTAATCGTATTAATCTTTTTTTTGTTTTATACGTCAATTCTTCTTCAGAAACACTTTCAAATCTGGCTTTGTACATAGCAATAATCCACAATTAACATACGTTGTTTCGCCTTTGCTTCTACATTTGCTTTCTTCACAAATCCCTTTGAATTCAGGGTTTTTATCACTGTCGTAGTAGAAGTCACTAAAATCACTTTCATCGCTTTCATCCATAATTGTTCTTTCTATCTCCTTTAGTCGACAATAATCGTCTTCTACGAGACATGGTCCCAAAAATTGTCTTTTATAAAAATGTCCTTACAAATTTTTATTCCTTTATTATTAATCCTGGAGAAATTCAATCTGAAACATTTAAAAAGAGTAAAAGACGTGCAATTAGTTGACTAATAAAATGAAATAAATAGTTAATTAATAGAAGTAAGTAGGTAAGCATGCATAGCAAGAAGTCTTCGCGGTTTTTTGTACATTTTTGAAAAAAAAAAATTTCTTTATTCAAAATCAATTTCTATCAAGTACATATTGGCCATTATTATCTATGACCTTTGCCATTTCCCGGGTAGCTTCATAATTCCATCGGTGTAGAGCTTCTGTGGTTTATCAGCGATTTTTAAACATCAAGAGAGTATTGCAAAGACCGAAACAAATTGTAATCAGAGGGTGCAAGGTCCGGGCTTTACGGTGATTGCATCAAAACTAACCAACAAAGCTCCGTCAATTTGTTCCGGGTCATCAAAGATGTGTGTGTCCTAGCATTGTCATGTTGGAAGACAACTCCCTTTCTGGTCGATCTTTCTTGAAAGCTTCATTCAAACGGTCGAGTTGTGCACAGTAGAGGATTGAATTGACCGTTTCGCCACGTTCTAGCAGCTAATAATAGATAATTGCCCTCCAATCCCACCAAACACTCTACATAACCTTGTTTGCTGTCGGTCACCGGCCTTTAACCATAGTCGTTTGCATTGGATATTCTCATATTTAATCCATTTTTCATCGCCCTTAATGAATCGCTTTAAAAATGGTTCTATTTTGTTACGTTTTAGCAGCGTTTCACTGATGGTTATTCAGTCAATTAAATGTGTTTGCGTTCATTCATTTGGCACCCAAACATCGAGCTTGTTTGAGTAGCCTGCTCGTTTTAGATGATTCCAAACTGTCATACGGTTGATGTTAAGTGGTTTCGTTATCCCCGGACGGCTTCCGTGCCGGTCTTGCTCCATCAGTTGGAAAATTTCATCGACTTTTTTAGTGACATTCTGACCAGTGCGACGTGCATCTTTTACATCGAAATTTCCGGAACGGAATCGAACAAATCACTCCTGGGTTCGGCGTTCACTCACAGTATTCTCACCGTAAACTGCACACATTTTTCGGCATGTTTTTGCAGAGTTTTTCTCTTTTTTTATACTAAAAAAGCATCGCATAGCATATTTCTTCAGATATTTCACTCATATTCAAATCAGTATAACTTTTAACACGAGTTACGAGTTATAATCTGTCTTCACAAAAATTGTAACCTGACGTGTCACCTTTCAAACGCGTGTTCTTTTGACACAATCAGATTTGTGTTACCAGATAAATGGACACCAACACCATCTAGTGACAAAAAACCGCGGAGAATTTTTATATGACCCAATACATTACATTCAATAACGCCAGTTCGTGAATATAATCACAGAGGTATTATGGTTTGTGACTGGAGTAAAAGAAAAATTAAACACGGAATGGCTTATGTATAGATACGTCTGTTCGTAAAACGTATAAAATCATTTACGTCAAAACTGAAAGTATTAATAAATTAAAACGGTTTGAGATAGAGATACACCACTTCGTGTGATGAAAACAATTGGTAGATAATATACCCCAAAATCTCAGAATGACAAGTTTTGCAGATACGCCACTTCGTGTTTGGAACGACGAATTAATACCGGCTATCACCTTATTTCGGGATTTAGGTGTTGTATGCGATAAAGAACTTAATTACCGGGTGTATATTGATAAAATTTATAATAAAGCTAATTCTTCACTGGGATTTATTAATCGATTGTCCAAGGATTTCTCTAGCCCTTACGTCGCTAAATCCCTCTACCCTACTGGCCACAAGCGAATGGCGAAGTCGTAAACATAAATCGTTCGATTTTGAAATGCCTTTGGATAGCCCATTCCAATGGAACGGATTACAAGGAAGAGATGGAGAAGTTTACACTTATGTACAATGTAACTCCACACGGTACAATGGGAAAGTCACCCTCGGAATTATTGAATTAACCGAACAATCCGCGACAAAATTCCATCTATACATGACATTGAAGAACCAGAGTTCGATTTAGAAGCCAGAGATCGTGTTTGTATAAACAAACAAAAAGGAAAATTAAGAGAAGACAAAAATAGAGGTGCGAAAGTTTGTGAAATTGCAATAGGGGACAAGGTGCTAGTAAAGAATGTGACCTTCACCAATAAACTTATCCCTAACTTTGACCCAACTGAATTTGGCAGCGAGATTAAGATCAACGGGGGAAACAGAATGCTATGGCGTCAGTCATGTTAAAAAGATTCCCAATAGTGACCATATTCTGGTAGAAGGCCAATTAACACTGGACTCACCAGAGGCATCACAAGATCTTTCTGCAAGCTTAATACGCTTTTTTCGATCTCCAAACACATTTCGTAGTTGTTTGGACCGATGGCTTTTATTATGTGCAAAACTTAAAAAAATCAATCATTTTACACGCAAACTGCAATATCCACAGCTATATCCATAACAGTTTTACTACTAGAAATGGATTTTGGGGCCAATGCGCACACGGTCGAATTAAAACTTTCAAACCAGTTTTGAGTATAACCGCCGATGCATCGAGAAAGAATATCGTCTCATCTAGCTTGATAGCTTCATACCCTTCAATTGGAAGAGCTGGCTTATGTTCGTACTCAGCCAAACTATTTGCAGCTTTGCCATAAGCACCATATATTCTCTTCGATCAGACATTTATCATGATGCGGTCTTGCATCAGTAGATAATTAATGATCAATTGTAGCCCATATACTGTTTGACATGTTTTTAACTGAATCACAGTTTCTATGAATGGCCAATGCATAACAAATAGAGAGTTCATCTATTAATTTTCCCGTAAATTTGCCCCTTTCACCGAGACCTTTTGTATGAAATTCTTTTGAAAACCTTATCATAGAAAGAGTGAAACTTTTTTTTCCTTGCAACGCAATCTCGAATAATCTAATGGAAATTACAATTCTACAGTTTATTTCGTAGCCTTTTTCAATAAATGGGTTACAAGTGTGTATACATTTTTCACAGGACACTATTATTTTGAATCCCAAACCGCGCTTACCACTTTCCGTAAATTTGACTTGCGACTTACACATTTTGCAAGCGAAAACATTTGAAAGAGCTGAAAAAAAACTCCATAAAAGATGTATTTGCATTGATTTAACTTGGTGCTTCTAACTCGTGTCGATTCAGCGGTCTTTGTCCAGATATGTTTGGTCTCTTGCTGTATGTACGCGTCTTTTTAGACAGAAAAAAAAATTACCATAATCATCGATAAAAAATAAACGTTCCTCAAATAGCGTGAATGTTTCAGAGTACAAAACTGACGGAAAATGACGTTTCTACAGACGCTACAACCAATAGTCTGAACACATGGCAAATAGCTTCAAAAACATCTGCCGTATACCTATTCTAGTCACCTAAAATACTGTCCCTCGTTTCAGTCATAAGAGGATGGCTGCCCACCTGGTGGCCTTGTATAAGGTGATGACTCCTATCAAACTGCTTTGTTATTTTTGTTCAGAATCGTTTGGCAAATATTCATGAAAAGACTCACACCACAACGGCGTCTCCAAATTGTTCAGCTGTATAACGAAAATCAGCGTTCTTTGAGAATTTTTTTTCTTGCGATTCGAGGAACTTACGGTACGCATAATCGACCTACTGAAAGCACTATTGCCAATACCATTCGCAAATTTGAGTTCCAGCTTGGCTTGGCGTATTCGACAACTTGGCGTATTTTACGTGAGGATGTCGGCCTGAAAGTGTACAAAATTCAACTTATGCAAAAATTGAAGCCAGGCGACTTGAATTTGCGTCATATTTTCAGTGAATGGGCTCGGGAAAAACTCAACGAAAATCCGGTGTTTTATCATGAAATTTTGTTTAGTGATGAAGCCCATTTCTGGCTTAATGGATACGTTAGTAAACAAAATTGCCATACTTGGGCTGATGAGTAACCCGAAGAGTACCAAGAGCTACTATTGCATCCATTAAAAACAACGGTATGGTGTGGTTAATGGGCTGGTGGAATCATTTCATCAAATATGAGGCAAGTCAGAATGTTACCGTCAATGGTAACCATTATCGCGCCTAACATTGAATTATTCCTGAAATTTAAGCACATGATCTCGGTGAGCTCCGGTTTCAACGAAACGGAGCTACGAGCCATACAGCACGGAGAAACAATGGACTTGTTGAGAAGTCATTTTAGTGAGCACTTAATTTCAAGTTTTGTTACGGTAAATTTGGCCGCCTAGATCGTGAGATATCACACCTTTGGCCAATTTTTTCTAGAGATATGTAAAGTCTCAGGTCTTCAGGAATAATTCAGCTATGATTGACGCTTTGGATGCCAACATTACTCGTGTTATCCGCGAGATACCAGTCGCTGAGCTCGAACGAGTCACCCAAAATTGGACCTTCTGAATCGACAGCCTCAGACGTAGTCATGGCCAATATTTACATGACGTCATTTTCAAAAAGTAAATGCCATGAATTGTTCTTTTAACCGATAATAAAAATTTTAAGTTCGCTTCCGAATTAATGTGTTTTATTTTAAAATACCACGGTTTTTTGGTAAATTTTTGAAAAGAAAATTTTCTTTATTCAAAATCAAAATCAATTTCTATCATGTGCATATTGGCCATTATTATCTATGACCATTTGCCATATTCCGGGTAGCTTCATAATTCCATCGGTGTACAGCTTCTGTGGTTTATCAACGAAAAACTTGGCCAAGTGATTTTCAGCGGCTCTTTGGTTGGCGAATTTTTAAACATCAAGAGAGTATTGCAAAGACCGAAACATATAGTCATCAGAGGGTGCAAGGTCCGGGCTATACGGTGGATGCATCAAAACTACCCAATCAAGCTCCGTCAATTTGTTCTGGGCCATCAAAGATGTGTGTGGCCTAGCATCGTCATGATGGAAGACAACTCTCTTTCTGTGGTCATTCTTTCTTGACATCTTCATTAAAACGGTCGAGTTGTGCATAGTAGAGGATCAAATTGACCGTTTCGCTACGTTCTAGCAGCTCATAATAGACAATTCCCTTCCAATCCCACCAAGCACTCAACATAACCCTGTTTACCGTCAATCGCAAACCAAGAAGACCAGGATCGCTCGCGTTGGATATTCTCATATTTAATCCATTTTTCATCGCCCGTAATGAATCGCTTCAAAAATGGTTCCATTTCGTTACGTTTAAGCAGCGTTTCACTGATGGTTATTCAGTCAATTAAATGTGTTTGCGTTCATTCATGTGGCACCCAAACATCGAGCTTGTTTGAGTAGCCTGCTCGTTTTAGATGATTCCAAACTATCATACGGTTGATGTTTAGTGCCTCTGCTATCCCCAGACGACTTCCTTGCCGGTCTTGCTCCATCAGTTGCAAAATTTCATCGACTTTTTCAGTGACTTCCGACTTCCGGAACGGAGTCAAACAAACCACTACTGGGTCCGGCGTTCACTCACAGCATTCTCACATTTTTCGGAATGTTCTTGCAGCGTTTTTCCCTTTCAGATATTTCACTCATATTCAAATCAGTGTAACATTTAACACGAGCAACGAATTACATAGCTGTCTTCACAGAAAATGTAACCTGACATGTCACCTTTCAAAAACGTGTTCTTTTGACACAATCAAATTAGTTTTTCTAGATAAATAGACACCAACACCATCTAGTGACAAAAAGCCGCGGATACTTTTTATGTGACCAAAGGTCAACACCGTATTCAAGAACAATATTTGAATGTCTCCGAATATTAGCGCTCTTTTCTGTACCCTAAACATAGGCATGGAATACCATCATAACATTGTCACTTTCTATTTATTTTATGTCATTTGCTTGGAGAAACTTTTATTTTGAAAAAAAAAAAAAAAAACTGATCGAAAAGGAGCAGCACGTGCAACGAATACTCGTACCCTCCACCGTTATGCAGGAGACCAATTGCACCACAAAAAGCATTATACCTTTCCTATTGATTGGACCGAAAAAATTGGGAAACAATTCTGGGAAATTATACAACTTGCCCCTTTTGACATAACACTGATGCTCCTCAGATTTCAGAAATGTGAATCGGACTGTGTTCCAACGAGTGGTGCTTTTCCTGCCAGCACAAATTCCGTTGCGTCACTGTTATGCTCCATAGTACTGCAGTAGCACAGACACGAGGTTTATGTTACCGGATGTATACTGTTTGTCATTATAATAGGCCATCCTCGGTGGTGGAACAAAGTTAATTCCACATTCAGGCACGTGTCGTCTAATACAACAGTCTGTCGTCGTCCACGTGAACATGTTTCCTGGCTTTGATTAGATTGGGAGGGTGTGCCGTTCAATGGTATGCATATACTTGTACGATGCATCGATATTCAGAAAACGATACCAAAACCAACGTTTTTGTATCTATGGGAAAGAGGCATTTGTATTGAGGAAACATTTTCGCCATGAGTAGGCGCCCAAGTCAAGAAATAAAATCAGTATAAGTCAGAAATTCTATATTGTCATGCTAAAGCGTGGGGTAATGATGTTTTAAATGGAAACCTTTTCCCTATCGTTTTTGTAGAAATTCAAACCAAAGATCTTTGGAAAATATGCTTTTAAAAATAAATCTTCTTCCTACTTTTAGATAAAGGGTATTGGACAGTAAGGAAGGGGTAAGGGAAATGTTGAGTGACTGGGTTTTCTTTGTTTCACCAAAAATTCAATACTCAAAGTTGGTTATGACGACAGATAATTCGTCGACATGGGTTTATTTCACTAAAAATATTTTTGGAAACCAAAGGTCTGTGCAATTCTCTTTTGGTCTTTTTGGTAGACCGAAGGCTGACAGAAAAAATGCTTCCTAGTAAGCCAAGCCAACACTTTAACAGCAAGCGTTGCAGGATGTTGTGTCGCATATTCCCAGAGCACTTTTGTGCTTCGATAGTGTCAAAAAAAAGATCACAAATGTCTCGGACAAAACGCTACTCTCGAGAGATATAACTTTGAAGTAGTTAAAGACTACGCTCCCCTATTATTTCAGACAACGTTGAGATCAAACGAAAAATAACTCTTGCCAATCGCTGCTTCTTTGGGGCTAGAAGGCAATTGACTGGCAAAGCCCTCTTCCGAACAAGAAAAGTGACCGTATATCAGACCATAATAATCCCATGAGTGCTCTATAGCGCATAAGCATGTGCATTATCAAAAATGGATGAGGGTGCTTTTGACTGTTTTGAGAGCAATATTCTTAGGGTGATTTTCGATTCCGGCCCGAGGGACACTCAGGTGGCACACGTAATTGGAAGGGGATCAAAACCAACTTGAGCCAGGTAGTAAAAGATCGAGCTGGCTGGAGACGTTTGTTAGTTGAGGCCCAGGTTTACCTCGGTCTGTAGCGCCACCTTAAGTAAGTAAGTGAAAACTATCGTTTTTGTCATCCAAAAAGACAGCAGCACCAAATTGGAGCTCCAAGTGGTTTGGAGAAAATATGGTAATAATCCCAGTACATGATCAAGCAAAAGATTCATCTACAATATCTGTATACCCCTGAGAGTAGATGTTAGAACCATGGAGAGCTTTAAACAGTGAATGGCTTTAATCGTATCATAGTAGCCGCCATCACGTATTGGCCATTGTCGGCATCCGGAATTAGTTTCCTATTCACCAATGTTGCTTTTATTCACTGTATTCGCCATTTTGTCTGACCGAGTTATTTAGTAAATGCAGTCAAAAGTTGATGAGAATTGGTGTATCTTCCCTGTTTGTTGTTTTGCATAAACGAAACTCGACTATTCCTTCATACCCTGCAACATGAAGGAGGTCAGACTAATATGTAGGTCTTAGGATCTCTGGGAGTGTATGCTCATCTTTCCCGATTTTTGTTATAAAACCTACTATCACTGGGTTGTGTATATTTGCCAATGCCAGGCCTGCAGTATCATACTAGCAGTTGATTGTCTGAAAAATTTCCAGCAGCTGGTCTACCTCTTTTTGTAACATAACTGAATAAATGCCGTCGATTCCAGCGGAATTAAGGTCACTAAAAGAAGCAAAACATATCTAAGTGAAGGAGCATTGACGAACTTGACAAGTTCGTTCATCTTCCTCCAACAAGATCATCACCTCCCGTCCTACCCTGTATGCCATGTTGGTATGGTCTGACATGCCTCTATGAGGCCTTCAGAAGATGTACAAGAAATGTCTTAAATATTAATATATGGGCTGAAAAGTCCAAAGAGAGGGCACCACTTGAATTACATCCATACCATTTTCAGTTAGTACCAACCTTCAAAAGACACGTGTAAAAATTTGATAGCTGTCGCACGATTAGTTCTCGAGAGTGGGAGTGAAGCAACTTTTGTTATGTTATGTCAAAGCAATTTCGTGTGTTGATTTATCATTGCTTTTTGGACTCTGCACCTGCCGACCGAACCATTCGCAAGTGGATTGAAAAATTTAAAAGTGGTCATACAAGCACCGAAGATGATGCACGCAGTGGACGTCCAAAAGAGGCTGTTTCAAATGAAAACATCAAAAAAATCCACAAAATGATTACGAATGACCGTAAAGTGAAGTTGATCGAAACACGAATATTTGGACATGCGAAAGCTCTGTTCAAAGTGGGTGCCGTGTCTGCTCACAGTCGACCAAAAACAACAACGTGTTGATGATTCAGAGGAGTGTTTAAAGCTGTTCAACCGCAATAAAGCCGAATTTTTGCGTCGGTATGTGACAATGGATGAAACTTGGCTCCATCACTTCACACCAGAGTCAAGTTGGCAGTCAGCTGAGTGGCGAGCAGGCGACGAACCTCGTCCAAAACGACCAAAAACTCAACAGTCAGCTGGCAAGGTTATGGCATCCGTATTTTGGGATACACATGGAATAATTTTCGTCGACTATCTCCAAAAGGGGCAGACTATCAACAGCGACTATTACATTGCATTGTTGGAGCGTTTGAAGGACGAAATCTCAGAAAAACGGCCGCATTTGAAGAAAAATAAAGTGCTGTTTCATCAAGACCATGCACCGTGTCACAAGTCGATGAAAACGATGGCAAAATTAAATGAATTCGGCTACGAATTGCTTCCCCACCCTCTGTATTCTCCAGATTTTACCCCCAGCGACTATTTCCTGTTCGAAGTAATCGCCGAAACAGAGGCCTTTTTCGAGGCTAAACCAAAATCGTACTACAAAACTGGTATCGAAAGATTGAAAAATCGTTTCAATCAGTGTATCGCCCTCGAAGGCAACTATATTGATAAATAAATTTGAATTTTGCAAAAATTTTGTGTTTTACTATAAAACGGCACTGACTCGTCAGAGATTATGTAAATGTCGCAACTGATGTAGTGAATTAGTGCGCCGATAAAATATTAAACTCAACGATCTAGACACCGAGATGTCTTAGTTAGAGGGCGCCAAATGATTCGGCCTAAAGGGTATTAGAATCCCACCTAAATCTGAAGGACCTCGACTTAGAAACAGACATTCTCATAAAGTTAACAAGTATACAACTAAACTGCACAAATAAAGATTTAAACGAAACAACCTTCGACGGTATCGCAACAAACGAGACCTTCGAATTTTTACGTGTAACTTCAAGTTGGTTGACACCAGTACAATTTTCTAACTATTCTGCGAAAAGATGTGAGGCTTACAGGTTCTCATCTAACATGTGTCTCCAGCAAGCGCGGTCATTTGCCAGTTGCCTCCGAAGCTAACTGAAATCCCTTTTCACCAACATGCACCACCTAAAATGAGGTCGTCCTATAAAGCGTAGTCTCCCTGGAGACCATGGTCCATACTAATAGAACTCGGTCAGACTGTGAACGAAGGCTCTCAGGCAGATAGAATAGGATTTTATATGTTGAGGAGATTTATTTCTGGATCTTTCGGACTGAACAAACAATAATGAGTTTCCATTTGTCGGACATACTTTCGTCGACCCAGTGGTCGATCAAATCATCACTTGCTGCTTTAAACAGTTTGGTAGTTAAACTTTCGGTTCCAGCAGACTCATTAGACTTAAGCTTATAAATGTCTGCTCTGACATCTTGATCGTTCAATCGAATAATTCACTCTGCCTGAATGTGGAATCTTGCTCGTTATCACCGTATAACAGTGAGTAGAAATAAGCTTTCCAGATTCTTAGTATCGTACCAACTGTGGTTTTAGTTTCTCCATTCTTGAAGGTTTCTGTTCAGGCTTCTCATATTTGGCATATTCATTTTATTTTTTGATAAAACCGAACTTCATTCTTCTGATAGCATATCTTTTACACCTCGATCAGGTGTTACTTTTCTTCTTTTCTGCTCTCCGCCAGCCCTTCTCGAGCATCCGTTATTAAACCAATGGTTCTCTAGTTATTTTTCATCAGTGATGCTACCGGTATTCTACATTTGATGTAGTATCGGACTCCTTGAGAAGTTACGGGAGAGTCTTTCGAAGAATTCGCTTATGGGCTCTTGCAATTTTGGCCAATCAACGTTAAATTTCCTTATATGGTGCGCTAACCTTGGGCTGATACCAATATTATGTGTTGGAACGTTCAGACATCCAAACCATTGAAGAGGTGCCTTACTTCGATCGAAATATGGTTTGTAGACGGTTTGTTGACCAGAAGTCAGCCAGATCCCTTTATAAACGCCAAGGTATGGAAGCCGTGTGCAGGTTAAAGTTACATCACACTGTTAAACGCTTAGCAAAGATGTCCTTTTTGCCTAGCTTGATATTAAAATCACCAAGGACATTTTTACGTCACATGAATGGCTCATAGGTTTGGTCAAGGAACTGATAAAGCAATCTTTGGAATCTTTGGTAAGATCCTCTGTTTCCTCTTTTGTGGTTTGGGCAATTCTGAGGCTTATTATGGCGGATTTAGGCTTTATTCGAATCATCGTTAAGCACTTGCTTACATTCCTGATGCTTAAAACTTCTTCCTTAAGTAGTATCTGTAGCAGTCTTCAACATAGGCACCGCAGTTTTACATCCTCTTTTCGCCCATCGCACTTCTTGGATAGCTGTTGATGTTTGATTTGTAGCAGTCAAGGATCTCCATTAGTTGTTCGACTTCACGCTATCTGATAAGGGTCCGAACATCCCCAGTGCAGACCCGAAGATTGTTGTCCTTTAATTGTTTGCCAGGGTCGTCGACAGTGAATCCGTCAATATCGGAGGATATTAGGTGGTTTATCACATTTTTATCTCTACCGTATCTGGTTGTGAGCGTAAAGATTTCTAAGGTGTCATACACTATTTAATTGGTAGGTAGTAACCATGGCATAAACAAATGAAAAGGTTTTTCATAAACTAACCACTTCTGCTGAGCTAAAAGTAGCGTTTCTACTACAGAACCTTGTGGTAGGCATCCTTCTAGTCTAATTCTTCTCTCCTAATCCCTAATTAAGGGATATTAGAGTTCAAACGCTGTGTCGTAAGCTGCTTGGCGTGAATTATGAAACCTATCTAATGCTCTTTGTTGTTAATTTATTCTTAAATTTGAACCAAAAACCTTGATTATTTCGTACATATATATTTGAAGTACAAACACTCTTTAAAAAACTATTCTTACAAGAATATTTACAAAGGCCACTACCAAGGCTATCTTAAGGGCAATATCTGCAAAACGTAAACTAAAAAGAAAGAAAGTCTTTGACATAAACTGAAACCTTAAAATCCTTCAAAATGCCTTACCATTTATAAAGTTTTCTGGCCTTCGGTAAATCTGAGTCCTTTTCCTTCAGCACAAATCGCCGACAACTTATGACCACAGTCTTTCCATACTCCAAGAAGTCCCGCTCAAATTTTGTTTTCATCTCAAAGCCGGGACTGAAGTTAAATACTTTTTACTCAAAATTTTTAACAACTCAACTGAAGGACTCACAATTTCTCAGATTCCTCCATGAGCATAGTCATGTTGTCAATTCCAGAGGTGAACGGACTTGAAAGGAAAAACTGAAATCCCTTGACGGCACTTAGTATGGTCCTCTGGAATTTGACAAGAACTGGCTTGTGACGTATCAGTCGTAAGCCCATATCTCCGAGTATCGCCGGAATCAGCTGAGTGAAAATGAACTGCAATTGAGTGAAAAATGCATAACATGACAAATGACTGAAGGCTTAAATGTATCTAACCCGTATAAAGTAGTATGTCTCGCAAGATGTTGGATACACTGATGGCTTCCAAAACATGGTGCCATATGGAATGTCCGGCCAGGTATTCTCCAAAATTTTCAATTGCGTTTTAATGCTCAACTCTGGGAATATCTCGCCGGAAATATTACAAATGAAGGGCAACCTGCAAAGAAACATGATTTCAAACAAAAATTTACAGAGCTTAACACGAACTGAGATTCACCTCTCCCTTTGATAGCTGGCAGCCTTCCAAACTGAAAGAATTGCCAATCTTGCAACCAGATCAAGTGGTACTTGGTTGGGTGATAAATCGGGGTCACATAGAAGATTCCTTAGAATTCCTTGTACCATGAAACAACCAGAAAATGTCATTTATGACAAATTAATTATGTTCTTCTACCTACCTGCTCCACCGGCAACAGCCACAGACGTCGAACCGGTAATATTGTCCGTGTATCCTCGAATGGGATCAAATAAGGTGCACAAAACTGAAACAGAATCAGTTGGTGAACATTTCCTGGAATACAAGTACGAGTATATCAAAATGCCATTTACCAATGGACGGGCGAATGATGACAACTGGAAGGGAATGACGAAAATCGTTCACCACATGCTCTGTAAGGGCTTTCGTTAAGGCGTATGTGTTGGCGTAGTCCTGCGTAAACCTGAAACCAAATCAAATTTAACTTTGCAACAAATTATTCCCTCTGGGACATAATTATAATACTTTCCAGAAAGTATTCGTAAAAGATTCTCGTCTGTATCCTCTGCGATTTTAATGCAGCTTCTCCAATCTGCTGGGGCCGGGTAGAGCTACTCGTAAAAAGGGTTATTAAAAAAAAAAACCCAGAATCTTTGTATCTTTGGGGATATGAAAAAGATGAATTACGATAACTAACCTTCTCGTCGACGAATTTTCGGTTGCAATTGCTGAAAAGGGTGGAGATGTGTAGAAACATTTGCACTTTTGGGAGCTTTTCAGCAATGCGAAGGACTTCTCGAGTACCGCGTACATTTGTTAGAATTGCTGATTTAAGCAGTTCATCAAAACGAATTGTTGCTGCTGAATGCAGAACGAGTGAAACATTCTGCAAAAGGGCAATAGATTCTGATGATAAGCCGAGATTCAGTTTGGATATATCTCCACAGATTGGTACAAGTTTGTCCAATTCATTTGGTTTATCCTTTTTTAAGATTTCAAAGATCTGGAATAAAGAAACAAAAAAATAAATAAATTATTGCGAGCTTTACGGTTGTAATTGTGGTCTGAAACGTAAAAGAAAAAAATTTAAAATTGATTGCAGTGGTAAGTTCATGCAATCAAGGCGCCAAGAACCATGGATTGCCGTATTGTTGTTTGCAGATTGTGAATAATCTGCAAACCTGCTACCAAACCAACTTTAGTTAGATCGAGACCTTGGAACACTTCCCTTAGTCTCAAAATCATACTTCAAAAGAGAATAATCTGCCAAAAAATTTCAAGACAAATGAGGACATCCTGGGTGGTACTTTTGGAACGTAAAGATTGCACGGATTTAGTATATTGGGCTTTGCGGAGGGGCGAACAATTGTCGTATCACAAAGAGACTTAGAATTCTTTCTACAATCAACCTCCAACTATAGTGTGATACGGTCATGATATGAAAAACAGTAGCAATATAGTAATGCCAGGAAGCTATTAGAAATACTGCCTCTGATGCTAGGCTGAATTTTTTCTGTAACAATAAGGAAAGCCCTGGTTCTACCAAGAATCCACCAAGCACCATGCAGCGAAACATTAAGTGTACGATCACAGAGCAATGGTTAATAGATAGACCAATAAAAATGACATGATACACCTCGGCTTCACAGAAGAAGAAAATATGTAGGCTCGATTCCTAACTAGCTGTCTCCAGATGGAGAATCGGTGTACACGCGCTCTTTAGGACCTGGACATCTTAATCGCTAAAACCGATAGAGTTATTCTATTCTCCTTCACATTCCGGCCAGAGCAGACCGATTCAATATCATAGGGAGAAATTTTCACTCAAAAAAACTCCGGTCTCGAGAGTGTCCACATTCCTGCGCCGTACAACAGGATAGAAATGAAGAGGGTTTTGTATAGCGCCTTCTTAGTCCATAGAAAAATCGGTTGACAGGAGCTAATTTTCGTTAAATTTCCCAGTTACACCATTACTGGAATTTTCTTCAGGGACGAAGTACCAGGTGTGGTGAAAAGTAACCTCCTTGACCGCCAGAATGCGCTGCTACTGTAAAAAAGGTTATGGTGCCTTGAAGTCGGTTCATATTTAGGCAGACATGCCAAATTTCAGTGCGATACTGTTTTAGTTTTGTTTTGGCAGCTGATTGTTGTTGACGTGTTTGGCATCGCGTTGAGTATGGACAAAAACGATTTTCATTCTCTCATAAAACATTATTTTTTGAGAGGCAAAACTGCGAAGGTAACAAAAGAAGAGTTGGATAAATATTATGGGGCTAATGCTCCGTCAGTTTCGTGGCTGGACAATGTCAAAAAAATACATGAAGTGGTGTTGGCTGACCGGAAAGTGAAGGTGCGCAAATATTAGTACTGAGCGCACACGCCATATTTTGGGCAATATTCTGAATATGAAAAAGTTATTCTGCCACTGGGTGTCGCGCATACTCACTCCTGACCAAAAACACGAACGCGAGAGCACTTCGAAAGAGTGTTTGGACTTGCTGATGCGGAATCGGGCGGACTTTCGGCGTCGATTGGTAACTGTTGATGAAACTTGGATCCACTATTACACACCAGAGAACAGAATGAGTCCCCGGCAATGGACTGAAGCCGGCACAAGTGCTCCGAAGCGGCCGAGGGAGGCACGATGGGTCGGAAAGTTTATGGCGTCGATTTTCTGGGGTTGCCATGGCATACTCTTCGTCGACTACCTCGAAAAATGGAAAACCATCAACAGCGATTGATTGGAGCGATTGAAGGCCGAAATCGCCTCACATGAAGCGAAAAAAAATTTTGTTTTTGCAAGACAATGCACTGGCGCACAAGAGCATCGCAACTGTCGCATCCACCCGCATCACCCGATTTGGCTCCCTCGGACTATTATCACTTTCCAAACCTCAAAAGATGGCTCATCAACAAAAAATTCAGCTCACGCGAGGAAATCATCGACGCCACGGAGGAGTATTTTGCAGAACTTCCGGAAAATTACTTTTCGGACAGGATCAAGAAGTTGGAAAATCGATGGAATAAGTGCATCAAACTAAAAGGGGACTATATTTAGAGTGAAAATTTGATCGATGGCGAAAACCAGGTCTAAGACCACACTGATATGGCACGTAATATGGCAGGATTTTGTATTCAACGTTAAATAGACTCCTTCCAGGATATATTTTCGTCAGAACCGGAAAGATGTTCAGATTCCATTCAGCAGGAAAAAGTCCTTCTGACTTATCATTTTCTCCATCGTTAAAGAGTTCGGAGGCTTAATAGTTGTATCTTGAGTATTTTTCAAATAACTAACTTCACTTTGTTTCGGTACGGTGGATCGAGATTTCGTTCAATCGTTCAGATGGAATGGGTGATTCTGCCTGACAGCCGTATTTCCTACGATTTCCCTGTCGTAAAAGTTGTTGTTTCAAATTTTTAGCATGGACTGCGTCTAAGCTTTATTGTTTTCTGGGTCGCCTTTGCAGGCTTCCTTTCGGGTTTTATTGCTCTGACAAGAACTTTTTATCTTCTAGTGAAATTTCCGATCATTGTTCCTGCAGTACCATCTATCGGGCTCCTTTTCCTTTATGTTTGATTTTTCTTCTCTGCTGTTACGTGTCGGCAGCAGTCCCTAATTCGGCTCTCATCCCTGTGTGTAGAGCTGCACCGTACGCCTCCAAATTTGCTGAAAGTGCACGTCGGCATTCATTGTAAGTTTCTTATTTGTCGTGAAATCTTACACATCAGGGGCGGTATTTCTGTTGAAATTCTGGTAGTATTGCTACTGGTCCTTCGCATTCGATTCTGTTGGAGTTTTATTATGAAAGAGGTTTAGAAAGATGCGATCGACAAATGCCCTGGCAATCTTTTGGTAGTGATCGAAGGTAATGTTGGTACCTCGAAATGTGCGGACGTACAGGATGCGTGTCTTTCATCTACGACAATATAATCAATTTCGGCACTGGGTGCTGTCACAGAGACCCGCCTTTCCTATTTTGATAATAAAGTCATCGATATAATGTTCACCACGTACTAAGGACTCTAATTAGAGATTCTTTATTGTTGCTCATAAAAGCCTTCCTTGGTAGGAATCGTCTTTTATTCTGACATGTAAGGCTCTGATACAGATTGTCACTAGTTACTAGCTTATTAGTCTAGAGCCCATAACTTTATACCTTAAACTGCTGCCAGTAATAAAGCCTCATCAACTGGAACAGCTGATCATGTCCCACCCACGTCTTACCATAAATTTTCATTTATGGTCACAGCACTTGTGTTTGGTGCAGAGGATATGGAAAGAACATTTTTGTAGAGGAATTAACCTCATGTTTTGTCAGGTAGACTAAATCAGCTAGTGTGGTCGATGGTAACCAATAACTCTGTCTATCTGGTATGAGTGCAGTTCAGACAATTATTTCTAAGTTGAAGTGCTGATGCTCGTGCTGATAGCTTATTCACCGAATTGCTTAAATCAGGTGGAGATGCTATTTACTCGTAGGAGCATGCACCAATTCATCTCCGAAATATGTGCAAGCAAAAGTACGCCCGGCAAATGAAACCTTAACATTAATTGTCCGATCCTTTACATAGAAAACCCTCTAAACTCCGCCAAATAGAGAGTCAGTATGGAAACATGGCATCCAATCTACCGGAATTGGCGAGAATTTCCTGATCTAATCTGCGATACCTATGACATCACTCATGGATATGTGGCCTACCACTAGATAGATACAAACATATTTCCTATTCACCTTATGACGAGAACGATTTCTATATCGTACTGAGCACAGCCACCAACATAATGCCTAGCGTGTTCATTTTAGAAGATTTAATGCGAAAATAAGCAAGGACAATACGGCCTCGATTGACTCTTGCAACGTCAACCGTTTGGTCGATAGAGGCACATTCTTTCGATCTCGACTGTTACATAGATAGCATACATGGAACCAGATCGAATATTTATTACCATTAGCCGACTTTATAGAGATTGAACCCAGGAGAAGCCGCACCATTTAATAATATCCCTATGTAACATAAACAGGCTCTGAGATCCTAAGTGCACCAAAATATAAAGGACCGCCAAGCTACAAATTCAGAAACAATCAGCTGGCTTGCTCCTAAGAGCATTCACGGCCATTGGGATGCTGTGAAAAATGTTTTAACATCTTCTGCAGACACTATTGTAGGTAGAAGGCAAGAAATCTAAAGCACATGGCTGACGTCGTATACCAAGAGATGGATCGATGAACGTTTTGACCATAAAGTATGGATTACAGCAGCCTCAGCAGGTCGCTCGATTTTAAACTGTAAATCAAGCAAGTTGTGTGTTCGCTATCCACTTTTTTTTATTTTTTAAAAGAAAATTTTATGGCATTAAGTACGGAATACGTCTTTTAAATGTCTACCATGGCTTTGTTTGGTAATATGCATTCGGAAGATCCAATTTCCAACGAATTTGTCGTAAAAATATTGCTGATTTTGCTTGTTGGCGTTCGTTATGTTGACTTTTAGTGTAGGAATGGTTTCCGGTTTATTTGCATAGACCTGCGATTTAAGGTTGTCCCAAAGCAAGAAGTCTAAATGCATTAAATCGCAAGATCTTGGTGGCCTGTTCATGTCGCCGGCGAGCAATATAACCATGCCCTCAAATCGCTGGTGCAGGATGTCCATTGTGGTATACGCCGTCATCCAGTTAGGCCACAAAATGTTACTTATCATCGATTTGTAGCGCTCGCCGTTGGTGATTATGGCAATGCCAGTTTCGTCCTGGAAGAAGTACGGACCTATGATTCCGCCAAACCAAAATCCGCAACAATCAATGACTTGCTTGAAATGCATTTTGTGTTTGTTTATGACGTGTAGATTGTTGTCGTCCCACATTAAAAAGTTATTGCAACGGAGCAACCAATAGCCTCGTATAAGGACGGATTCACTGTTGACTATCATGCAAAATGAGCAAAGCACAACGACTTTTAGATCTGCACGTGGAATGTTCGGACCATGAACATTTAAGGCAACAAGTGATGGATTGGTCTGATAAAGTTTGGTAGGATGCAACTGCACCAACTATAGAGGTATCAGTCTCCTAAACATTGCATATAAAATCTTGTCTGCTGTATTGTGCGAGCGTCTGAAACTAACATATTTGTCAACGATCTGATTACACCCTATTAGGGTGGTTTCAGGCCTGATAAGTCCACAATTGAACAAATATTCACACTACGGCAAATCCTGAAGAAAACACAAGAAATTCAGATCGATACTCACTATCTGTTTATCGATTTTAAAGCCGCATATGACAGCATCTACAGAGACGAGCTACACAGAGTCATGAGTCATAAATTTGACATCCCCGTATGTCTGCTTGTGGAGGATGATGATGGAGAAAACTCATTGCTACATCAAGATCGGTAACGACCTAACGAGACCTTTGATGTCAAAAAAGGATTAAGGTAAGGCGATAAGCTCTCATGTGACTTCCTTAGCATCATACTTGAAATATGTGCAAACTCACAAGCCAACACACTAGATATGCTCTTTCAAAAGCCTGTTTAATGGCTTGCATTCGCCGACGATATTGATATAATAAGTAGAACACAGAGAGCTATCAATGGTGCGTTTGCAAGTATAGAAACAGAAGCGGCAAAAGTGGGTCTATCGGCTTACGAGGGCAAAACAAGAAGGGACACCCAACATCGAAATCAAATCGCCAGAATGTCACAATCGACAGCTATAACTTTGAGGTAGTAAGATACTTTGTCTAACTCGGCTCTGTTCTTCAGAAATAAAACGAAAAAAAAACGCTTGCCAATCGCTGTTTCTTTGAGCTAAGAAGGCAATTATGTTGTAAGGGCCTCTCCCGAACAACCAATGAAACTCTATATACGACCCTGGGATTATAACTAGTCTTGCTCTATGGTTCCGATGCATAAACTCTTTCTAAAACGGATGAAGATATCCTTGGTCGTTTTGAGAGAAAAATTATTCGTAAGGTATTTGGTCCCGTATGCGTTGACGGGTTCTAGAGGAGACAATCCAACGATGAATTCTACGAGCTGTGCAGCGACATCCAGCGTTTGGTGTGGCTGCGACATGTAGAGCGAATGAACAACAACGCTTGAGACCCAGGCTTACCCTGGACTGTAGTGCCATCTAAGTAAGTTCTGATGGCTAGCATCAATACAAACCTTTACTAGTTATTTTCACCAGGAAAAACAAGTTTGCTCACTTAGACCGCCCTAAAATTTACGGTACATATGTACATATATATCTATTGCGAACAGGAAAAACACTTAGAACTCTACTCTCGCAGAAGAAATAGGTTATACAACCCCGTATCACGCACAGTTTGTTCTTAGCTGTCGTTAGGTCCATACTAATGTATGGTATTATGGTGAGATGAACTGTAACTCATAATCGCATGTGCATCAGTAGCGCTCTTAGGACCACTTCGACTGCTGCACTTGACACCACTCTCTATCTCATCCCCCAGTCATTTTCAGAAAATAACTAGCTGCCGAAGCATCTTCACAATATCCACACGGGACATTCCAGAATTTAAGATAATCTAAACAAATCCCCAAAGATATCAACTACGCCATTACCAAAATACTGCTTCAATAAGTGATTCAAAGATACTACTTCGAATTGTCAAAGCTGAGAGGATGAAGAAGTGGTGGGAGCTGGTATCTTCTCTAAGAAATTAAATCTTGATTTTAACTTCCGCCTCCCAAAAAACTGCAGTGTCTATCAGGCGAAGATTATAGCTATCAAGGAAATACTCTCCTGGTTGAAATGAAATGTGATTTCGGCGAAAGATAGCTGCATTTACACAGCTATTATTTATGTACCAGGAGACAGTCACTTTTGAATCAAGAACCACATCTCTTAACGAGATAGCTGAGCAGTTAAATATTCACCTCTGCTTGGTGCCAGGCCGTTATGACGTTCCAGGAAACTGTAGTGCAAAATGAACTTGCTTAGCATGGCACAACACTGCAAAACATGAGATCTTTATACGTGTCTCTGGTTCTTTGTAAAAATGCAATTCTGCAAGGAACCTCAGGAGGGCAAACAGTACAGCGTTTCATATTACCAGACAAATGTGGTATAAGTAAGATCACAAACGCTCCCGTAGCCTACTGAACCCTATCATTGGCATCCTTCCAAATGACTTCTGTAGAAGCTGTAGGTGTGAAGTAGAAGAGGAAACGACTCTTCGGCTTACAGCCTTATCTCGTACTAGGAAACCTTTTCGGAGCTCATACTTTTTAGACAACCTCGATCCCGCCGAAACCAACGTTGCCAATTTTTTACGCTTCATCAAATTGGTTTCTCTCTAATGTGTTACCAGATACACTGGTAACACATTGTGTCTAGTCTGGCCTAAATGCACCCTTGTCCAACAGGCAGCCTGTAGAATTTTTTCTAAACTTCGTAAAAGAAAATGAATTAACTCGTTAACTTAAGCCTCAATCACACAGCATATTTCGTAGTTGTAAATGAAGTAGAAGAGGAAACGACTCTTCGGCTTACAGCCTTATCTCGTACTAGGAAACCTTTTCGGAGCTCATACTTTTTAGACAACCTCGATCCCGCCGAAACCAACGTTGCCAATTTTTTACGCTTCATCAAATTGGTTTCTCTCTAATGTGTTACCAGATACACTGGTAACACATTGTGTCTAGTCTGGCCTAAATGCACCTTTGTCCAACAGGCAGCCTGTAGAATTTTTTCTAAACTTCGTAAAAGAAAATGAATTAACTCGTTAACTTAAGCCTCAATCACACAGCATATTTCGTAGTTGTAAATGTGAGAATATAAAAACAACTTTAAGCTCGTATGGAGCAACTTATCGGCATACAGGGCACTGTTTTCTTTTACAGAGAAATACTCCGATTAAGCTATGAGTGACTCAGTCAATATCAATTCAACTGGTTTCTTTACTAAAAAAAAACCCAAAATCTGAGATAACTTGCAAGCACACTAGGCAAAATAAAGTACATAATTCACTCTATAGCAAAACAGAGATCAAGCTGTTCGAATGGATATAATTTTACGATAATTCAAACAAATGGCAGTAAAACACAAACCATCTGTATTGACTTTAAAAAAAAAAAAAAAGAAAAACAGAAAAAATGTCAAGATTATTGAAATTAAAATTACTCACCTCATCCTCTTTAAATTTATCCAATCGTTTCTGTGGCGATAGACCTTTCTTTTCTCGTATAAGCACAAATATCTTCTTTACATTAAGTGAACGTAAAATCTTTTCAATCAAACCCTTTCCAATAAATCCTTCAAAAAAATTAAAAAAAATAATAATAATCTGTCACTATAAAACTCACACAATATTTTTTAGATACAATAAAAAAAAAAAAATTGAAAAAATATCCACCTGATCCACCAGTGATAAATATCTCACGATCCCTAAAGAACTCCTCCAATCCAATCAATTCACTCATTCTTTCAAAAGATCTAACTGCCACGACACTAAACGAAAAACTAAAAACCGAAATACTTACTTCAATATTCCGAAGCTATGCACTATTTAATTTGATGATCAATGCATTTTATCTATATTACGCCAAAAAGAGTAAAAATAAACAAAAATTTGAAGCTAAATTATGCAAGCCCTACGTAAGCATTTGTATTTGTGGTAATTCATACCCCTATTCACATTGCTTGCTTCAAAAAAAAAAAAAAAAAAAAAAAAAAAAAAAAAAAAAAAAAAAAAAAGTGCTAACACCTTATAAGGTGTTGAAAAGTTTAAGAAAATTTCAAAAAACCTTGAATATTTATCGATATTCGTACTCGTATGGACAAGTATTTACAAAGAGATCATAGTAAATATCCCCAAATCAATTATGCTTTCGTACTTATACCTCGCATCGATCATCTACTGTTTACATAACTCATTACGGTTACACCCTAAAAATCTATATCCAACAACACCTCACCGTCTGTGGCAAAGCAAACCCCAAAGTGCAATCCAACAGGTATCTTAGATAATTCCCACATAATTCATTTTCGTGTAAGCGTCAAGAAAGGCGGCAGATAGTAGACTCGAATTCGATGTGAATTGGCATTAACTGCAATTATCTACAAAACCTTGCCACCGTACAGTTACCTACACAGAAAAATACAAAAAAAAAAAAACAAAACGTTCATCGTTATCAGTTCATTTGTTTATGAGTATCGTTATCTTTAGGCGGCACTATAAGCCCCCTTAACCTAAGAAAAAAAAAAAAATGCGAAAAAAAACTTTCCACTCAGCGATTCATTGAGATTAACATTTTTCCACTCAATTGAATGTTTATAAACATGTTTAGATACATGAAAAGTGTATTCTCTCTCTTGGTTTTTAGATATCTTTAACAATCAGCTGTATCTAAATGCACTGAAACTTCAAAATTCATACAAACTGATAAGTTAACATTATTTCCTTGTACAACTTGTCCATCTCCCAAATGAAAAAAACCACTCACAATCTTATTCAGCTTATCTTGGTGCCCATATATATTGTATAATACAATCAATGACATATTAAGCTACACTGATTTCTGTATATATATAAATAATTTATATAATTTTTTTTGTTTTACAAATACAGGCCGCATTGTGATATCCATTTGATTGAGATTTTGCTGTTTAGTTCTTGCTTTGCAACTGATCTTGCCGGACGTTCGACGGCTGAGTGTTTGTGCGACAAATCAAAAACGTGCGCAGCGTTTTCAAATATTTCATTCGTGACAATTACTATAGTTTAAGTGTTGCGTGTTTAATAAATAAATATATTACTTTGACGGGTCTTAAGTCTAATTTAATCCAGTGATTAGCAGAGTTTTTTTAAGTTCAAATAGAAAAAATAAAAAGAAAATAAACGGTCAACTTGTATCTGTGCGACAAAGGTGGCGTGAAGACCGTGTAAACAAAGTGATTGCATGTGAAAAAGTAATTTTAGTTTTTATTTTTATTTATTTATTTTAACTAAAAATACAATTTATTTATTTTTAGTTTTATTTTTATTTTTTATTTTTTTTTTTTTTTTGTGTAAATCGGTGTTGGGAAGAGGTTTTTTCAAAAAAAAAAAAAAAAAAAAAAAATCAAAAGATACACCAGAGTGAGAAAAAGTGTATTTTTAAGTTGGCGCTTTTGCAGTGGAAATCTTGTATTCGCTGTCTGCATTCAAGGTTTGTACGTAGAGAGTTTCGTTATTTCGAAAACATCCAGACATTTGGTTATTTTGAGATAAATTAGGTTCCCTTTGGATAAAAATGCCACCGAGTGTGTAAATTGGCGTATTTTTAGAATTAGAATTTGTGTTTTTAGAACAGGAATCTGTGAAATTCAGTGAAATACCGGCAATTTGTTAGATTCAACGTACATATGGGTTACAAAATTCCAACAGGTTGTTTTGTTTTTCTGTTTTTTTTTTTTTTTTTTTTTTTTTTTTTTTTGTACTTAACACTTCGGATTTTGGTAGTTAAAGCCTCCGATATTGATACCTAGCAGATGTATTGCGTCTCTTTTTTTTTTTTTTGCAACCTTTGCCGGTCATGATTTTTGGTAGATTTCCATAAACACATTTAGAAAAGCGGGGGATGAATGAAATTTCATGTGGATGTTTAATTTCCAAATTTCTCAAAATAAGGGAAATAAAAGACTATCGCTGGTTTAACTATATTTTATTTGCAAGGTCTGTCGTTTTGATTTACAATGATTTGGCGGAAAAGGATGCAATATACGAAACTTATTGTCTGTATATGGAATATGTGGATTTTTCTAAAAGTAGTACCAAAGACAGAGACACAGATGATGTGTTATAGATTTTCGAAAGCTCTCTTAAGTGTTTGTTTGTTTTTGTTTTTTTTTTTTAGAAATCGTATTCTTGAGTAAGATTGCACAGCCGCAACTTTCCCTATTAATTTCTTAAAAAGGCTATAACTGTCGGATTTAGTCCCTAAGTATACCACCTTGTTTTTTTTTTTTCGTTAAGTTAAGTACATCTGTTGTTGACATTCCCTCTAAATCTTAGCGTCATAGCTTGACATTTGCAAGAGTACATCTATCTCTGTGTATGTTGGCGATTTTTTACAATTTTAGAAATGGATTTGAAATTGCAACAACGAACTTGTATTAAATTTTGCGTAAAAAACGGATTTAATGGTGCACGAACGTTGGAAATGTTGGAAAAGTGTTTCGGCAACGATTCTCTAAAGAAAACGGTCGCTTACCAGTGGCACGAGCGGTTCAAAAGTGGTCGTGAGTCAATCGAAGATGATGAACGCTGTGGCAAACCATCGACTTCAAAAACCGACGAAAACATTGATGAAGTAAAAGAAATGTTGGTCAATAACCGAAAATTAACCATCAGAGAGATAGCGGAGAACTTGAGCATTGCCTATGGATCCGTGCAAGACACTTTGGTTAATGATTTGGGTTTCTGTCGTGTAGCAGCAAAGTTGGTGCCAAAAGACTTCAATTTCATGCAAAAAAGGGACCGTGTTGACGTCGCAAAAGAGATGATTTGCAAGGCTTAAACCGATCATCAAAAGGATCATTACTGGGGGCGAGACGTGGGTTAATGAGCACGACACGCAATCCAGACATCAGGCAAAAAACCCACGCCATTTTCAATCAAAAAAAGGCAATGCTCACGGTTTTCATGGATTACAACTGTGTAGTGCATCATGAATTTTTGCCAGAAGGCCATACAGTAAACAAAGAGTATTATTTGGGCGTTATGAGACGTTAGAATGAAGCAATTTGCCGAAAGATACCAGAATTCCCATCATTATTCGTAATTTTTTGACGAAAAATGTAACAAATACCATCCAACATCCACCGAATTCAGCTAATTTGGCTCCCTGTGACTTGTTTCTGTTCAATCGAGTTAAAAAACTACTACAGGGAATGCGTTCCAGCAGCCTAGAGAAAGTAATGGACAAATCGCAGGAAGCACTGATGGACATATCGAAAACCGAATATAAAAAAATGTTTCGAGGATTGATTCAAACGCTGGGATAAGTGTGTTTCAGTCGATGTGAATTACTTTGAAGGGGACAATGTAGATTTAGATGAATAAAATTGTATTTTTAATTTTCTGAATAAATTCCGGGATTTTTGATCAAGGTAGTATTCCTGCTCAGTACCTACTTACCAAGAGATTGTAAGTGGGCCCTCATAAATGGTACGAGTCATTTAATTGTAGCTATTTTATTATAAGCTGGAACGTCTATTTATTTTGAGTAGATATGCCCACTTTTGGTCCTTTCTTGAGCTTTTCGAACTTCCATGTAGACTGAAGCTTCACTTTAGAAAGGGCCAAGTGATTTTTTCTTGTATGAACTGATGACAGAAACCAACCGATATCATTGTTACTATTTCTATATATAACCGTTTGCTTAGCCTTTTTGACAATAACTGTCTCTATAATGAGTGCAGATTTTTTATGACATTAAATAAAGGGTAAGCCAACAGCTAGTGTGAAAGTTATTATTAAATTAAAAACACATTTGTTTTGAAGGTGATGTAGAATTTTATTGATTAATAAAATTAGGTCCATGGCAATTATGACTAAAATACAACATTGTTCATGTGACTACCATGTCTTCTGTTGCAAGCGACTATCCGAAGGTCAAATTTATCAATTAATTCTTGAAGAATAAGTGGGTCAATGGCCGCAATTTCAGTTTGGATGTTATTTTTGAGATATTGAATTGTCGCTGAGATTTTGGTATAGATCTTTTCCTTCAAATAACCCCACAGAAAGAAGTCTAAAGAACCGCATGACCTTGGAGGCCAATTAACTTCTTCTCAAATCGAAATAATGCGATCTTTAAATTTCATACGCAATAAACTGATTGATTGGTGGTGGTCTCAATCATACTGTTGAGACCACAGGTCATCTTAACTCAATTCATTGAATTTTAGAAAAAAAAAAAAAAAATAGCTGGTCAACATGTTGTGGCAACCTTCTCCAGTCACTGTTATTGTCTCTCTAGCCTCATCATCGAAAATAATTCGGCAACCCATAATCCTCACCATACAGTGACTTTTTCGGGATGCATTGGGTTTTTGTGAATCTCGTATGGGTATTCCGGTCCTCAGAAAGAACAATTTTTTTTATTTAATACGTATCCATCCATTCAAAAATGTTCTTCATCGGAAAATATCGATCAAAATTGGATGATAAATTGTCATGGCGATCCAACATCCAGTTAACAAATCGGCGACGTCTTTTAAAAGGATCAACCACATTGATTTCAGTAAATGACAGTAATTGACAGCCAATATCTACACCATCTGTTGGCTCACCCTTTATTTCGTTTCGAACCAGAGCATTCAAACCAAGAACTAGTTCACTGTCAGTTCTTAGCATTTAAAAGAAGGTTCTGACACCGCCATCATTTTCACAGCTAGTGTGGGAAAAGGTCATGTCTCGTATGTCTGAGGGTAAGTTTACTGCCATCCGAAAAGGATTTGTAGATAGTTTGGGAAGTCTTCGTTTGAACTGCGTGAGACCTGGAGGGTTATGCTGACTACACCTGTTCAGAGCAACTGCAATTCAAACACTTATCTGAACGTAGACAGTCGTGATGGTTGTTCAGCTCCTGAGAATCAAGTCTAAGTTAATCAGCGATCCCATTGTAACCTGGCAGAATGGTAGTCGCAAGATATATGTACACTTTGCCTTTCTCCATCTGTTCTTCATAATAAGGTTCATGTCCATAAGAGTTACATATGTTGAAAGGTTTAGTAAACGAGTAATGAAGTCTAAGGCAGTTCTGCTCCACGCACTTAATCATTAATTAGCCTTGAATCTATCACTGAAGACTTGGCTACATTTCTTTCTCACTGAAGCCAGTTCTAAACACTACTGATAAGTAGCTAAAGAACATCTATAAACAAATATATTATCCACAAAGGAGATTTAAAAACGATCTCGCAGAAATGCAATGCCCTGAAATGTATAGCAACTAATGGAAGAGAGGGCCACAGTAGATCAGTCTGGTTTCAGCGCAAAAGGGCCTTTGTTCTAACCTCATATTATCATTGTCAAACCATCCTCCTCGATAGAAATCCCCACATTTTGTTGAATGCTCCTTCACAGTATTAGAAGGGGGCCCAAATACGACTCACCTGTAGTTTATCATTATTGAACCTCTTTCTTATTTACGAAGCTAATGGTAATGTAATCCATACAGGAAGTTATTTTAGTTGGTAAAATCTCTATGGATCGGCTCTTACTTCACTTACTTACTAAGTTATGTCCTGTTTCCACTTGTGGGTCCTATGGTCTCAACTACGCCTACGCGTCATCGTGTACTATACGGTTTCTGGCAATGAGCGTCAGCTCCCTCCTCAATTTCCTTTTCAACTCCGTCTTGTATTTATCGGCCAACAGGTTCTTCTAGAATCTTGTAGTAAGGGATTCTACTGCATCGTATAGTTTGGTATGTATAGACAATTCACTCCCAATTCCGGCCCCACTCTGGTAAAGATGTGCGTTAGAGATACGGTTAAGTAACGAACGTTTGTAGATTTTGTATTGCTGCAGTCATAAAACAGCACGAATTCAACTATTGCTTCGCCATATCATGGACAACATTCCAAACGTAGACTTTGCTTTGCTGGTTGACAATATCCTGTTCGGTTTCAGCTTCTGTAGAGATAATACTTCCAAGATATTGGAAACTATCTAGTTTCTCTGCCGGTTGTCCAGCAATGCCAACTTGTGTTAATGAGTTAGAACCGATATTTCCCACCCTTTCTAACCTTGATATCATGTGGTGCAGATCCATAATCCTGTGGGATTGTAAACAAACGACGTCAGCGTAGTTCAGATGTTTGAGTTGAGTTGTAATGGTGCAACGAATTCTTTCGTTTACAGTAGACAAGGCTGTGCGAAGCACATCGCTGACCACCACTAATAAAAGTATCGGCTATAGAATGCAACCTTGTCAGACCCTACTTTGGATCTCGAATTCCTCTGACAACTTTCTTCTTTCCATAATAAGACATTTGGACCGTTATAGGTTGCTTTTAAATAGCCATTATCTATTTCTGCTTCCTCTGCTTCTGTAGCCAGAGCGTTAATAAAATAATGTTTGTCACGCTACGCTGTACTTCCATCATTTTTCTTCGATACACGGACTCTAGTTTAGTCCCTCCTACGGCTGAGGAAGCTTCTTGATATTTCTCCTTCAGTGCCTGTAAACTTTAAATGGTTTCGTCTGCATCCCGGAAAGACGTATGAATGCCATGGTTCGTTCGTTTATTTTCCTAGTATGCAGCATTATTCCGGGAAAAGCATGTCGAATGTTGGCTTCAAGCTCCTCTAAAGTGTTTGGCTTATTAGAGTAGACAAAAGCCTTGACGTAGCTCCAGAGAAAATAATCGATCGGTGTCAAATCGCATAGTCGCAGCGACCAATTGATAAACGCTCGCCATGAAATAACCCAGTCGCCAAATTTCTCCTTAACAACTCCGAGCGTTGCGTCCCTTGTATCGCATGTATCGCTGTCTTAACGATCAATGTTGTCCAGTTCTGAATACAGAAATTCGGTTAAAATCGCTCTATACCTGAGACCCATTAAGGTAGCGTTGAGTTCTTATTCATTTCGAAAGATTTTTTGGCCAAAATCCGAATCTCCGGCCAACATTTCCAGCGCTCAATTAACGAACTCACGGCATTGTCTATTGTCGTCCGGCTTGAATTTTGTCTTCAGCACAATCTTATTCGGATATAAGCCCAAACTCAACCGTTAAATTAGCCAGGTTAACTCTCTGGCGATGACCAATTCAGCTGATCGGTGCCGAATCGACATTTGGGTTTCTGTCGAGTTGGTGGCTTCAGATCCAAAAGAGTATACTCACGCTCAATCTTTTCCATGGTGAGATAAACTGCCTGTACACTGAAGCCATGATAACGACTGACCTCACGACGAAATCGTGAAATTATACATGATGAAATGGCAAACCTTAATGAATATTTTGACAGCTGGTAACTTTGACAGCTGCTAAAAAATAACAATTGAAACAACTATCATTGGTATCTGGTCACCCATTGCGTTGCATTTCGCGATTCAATCCCTCCTTTTTACATTTCATGGTTCTACCACGGTTGTTTTTTTTTTTATGTGGAGTTGACCTTTTAAGACGCCGGGTTGGATTCCTGCGTTATCCTCATATTTTCATAGAAGTTGTTGCATATTCGCAACAGCAAAATTTTCAAAATCGTCATCACCTTTTCGACGGGCAATGGCAGACTTTCGAAAGTCAAATTCTGCCTATGAAAAAGCTTGTCAGGAGAACCATTCCGAACCGGCAATAAACAGTAGGCCCAGCTCAGGAGTATAAAAATTCACAAAATGAGAAACACAAATGAGTGCGAAAACCTAGGCCTTGGTCCACACCGGGCTGTCGCGCCACTTATTTATTTATTTATTTTTTATTTTTTTGTTGCACATTCATAATTTGCGCGCTTAGTTCTTCGTTTTGATTTCTGACATTTTGGGGACATCTGCTCAAGTTGATCGGCCAGAGCTTGCCTCATTCCTTATCTCTGAGTTATAGCTGCTTTTTTAACGAGAAAGTCTGTCAGAAAAAGGTGACTTACTACTAGTTTGCCCAACCTGACTTTACAGTCTTTTACATGCCGTTTTGCATTCCAGCCTTGATGGTAATCAATCTGAGTTTGGTGTCTATCGCTGCTATTTTTTAGTAAATAGCGTATCAAACATAAGAAAAGTATCCACCAACTTCAATGAACTCATTTTGCTTATATCGACGCCAAACTAAAATTTTATTTTGCTTTTCTTTAACAAAACCAAATATGACATGATGGTATCGAAGAGTTTTTGACGATATCTAGACCTTTTCAGTATCTGAATCTTTTGATGTTTTCCGTCAGTAACGTCATTCCCGATCTCACTTATTTGGATCTCGTTGCTTTCGAAAAGCTTTGCACGCGTACTGTGGCGGGACTCGTTAATCATTGCTGTGACAGGAAATATGGAAATGAGATCACTTATCACTGTGCCACGATTATGCTATCAAATACACATAAACAAACTTTTGAAGTGCAATTCAAATTCTAGTTCGCGGTATCTGCTCCTTTGTTGCATCACATTAAGTGCGATATGTTAAGAGAAGCTTTGTATCTTAATTGTAGCAGTCATGGTTAAAAAAAAAACTGTCAGAGAAGTTACACTCGAAACTTGGAAGCACTAATAGCCTTTATTAGTTAGTGGTTCTGGGAATTCTTGAATTTGTGAGACTCTTACATCCGGTGGAGTCTGTAGAAAAACAAATTTTGCACGTATATCCTAATATTCTGGTAACAAGAACCTTTTCAGCAGTTCGTCCTTTATCCATTAGGATTAGGATTGTAAGAAAACATTTCAGATGCAACGAATGAAGTATCTGTCAATAAATGAAACGACGTTTTGAATATTTGTTTAAAACAATCAATATCAACACATTAAAGGATTTCTTCAGGCTTATCACATCATTATTATCTCTATTAAGTTGGAAGTAATAAACAAAATACCACAGCATGATTAAGTGTGAAAAAATGTGATCGTTATCTGAGTGATTTACACCTTTAGTTTACTAACTGACCTGGAAATAAAAAATCAATAAACAAAAGTTTGAATAACTTTAAAAAAATTAATCTGCTCAAGCTAAACCTTGGTAGACAATATAATTCAAACCTACATCGTATTTAACGTATATCTATCTACTGGGCTAGCAATTCTGAGGTACCTGTGACCAATTATTTTTTTACATCGAAGTGATTATCATGATTGTTCTGTGGTGCGAAAGTCTCCTTCTCAATTTTCATGGACTTATATTATTTATCACGTATTTAACCGCAAATAATGTTATCCAGCGCCTAAAGATAACAAACATTGTCTAGGCATATCGTTATCATGGAACTTGTGGTTCACCTGAAATACCATTCTTATTTGTGGCTCATAATCATTATGAACTAAATAACTAATCTTATAAGGAACTTACGATAAGCTTATTCCACATCCGAAAACATCCATTAAAGTTAGATTATCTGCTTTGATGCTTGAGCATATGAAACTATTTGTCAATGTTCAGATTGGAAAATATCAATTCACAGATATCAGCTGCTTCGACGTATTCGGATCCCAGGTCTATAGGGATCTTCAATACTACACCAGGGTATTGGAAAAGAGTTGGTGGCGGATGAACTCTTAATGGACCAACGGCAGCGTTCACATCCCGAAGTGGTTTACTGGAGCCTCTCGTCCTAGGGGCATAATATGGAACTGGTCCTCCAGGTTGGGGGTTGTGAAAAGTAACCTCATTCCTGACCAAAAAACACGAACTCGAGAGCACTTCGAAAGAGTGTTTGGACTTGTTGATTTGGAATCGAGCGGACTTTTGGCGTCGATTGGTAACTGTTGATGAAACCTGGATCCACTATTACACACCAGAGAACAGAATGAGTGCCCGGCAATGGACTGAAGCCGGCACGAGTGCCCCGAAGCGGCCGAGGGAGGCTCGATGTGTCGGAAAGGTTATGGCGTCTGGGGTTATCATGGCAAACTCTTCGTCGACTACCTCAAAAAAAGAAAAACCATCCACAGCGAGTATTACTGTGCATTATTGGAGCGATTGAAGGCCGAAATCGCTGCAAAACGGCCTCACATGAAGGGAAAATTTTTTTTTTTTGCAAGACAATGCACCGGTGCACAAAATATCGCAACTATGGCTAAAATCAATGACTTACGGCTCAAATTTCTGTCGTATCTACCGTATCCGCCCTATTCGGCCCCCTCGGACTAATATCTCTTCTCAAACTTCAAAGAATGGATCAAGAAGTTGGAAAGAGTAAGTGTATCAAACTAAAAGGGGACTATATTGAAACAAATAAGAAAACAAGGTTACAAGGAGGTTACTTTTTACCCCATCTAGTGTAGGGTTTTCTAATAACGACTTCAATTTTTTTTTTTTTAAATAAAAGGCAAACCATTTGAGATATCTCAAAAACTTTATTATTGGCTTGAAGTACAATCAAAACATTAATGAATGGAACTCGACTTCGTTCATATGGCCACCGCGGGCACTTTTGCAGCGGTCGTTTCTTTGGACCCGATTTTCAACGACTCGGCCACACATTTCGGCCGAAACGGCCGCTATTTCGCTTTCAATGTTGGCTCTGAGCTCTTCATCGTCGTCGGCGTCTTGACATAAATCAATGACTTAACGTAGCCCCACAGAAAATAGTCAAGCAGAGTTAAATCGCACGAACGAGGCGGCCAATCGACTGGCCCATGTCTTGAGATAACACGCTCACCGTATTTACTCTTCAATAAATCGGTTGTAGCGTGTGCTGTGTGGCTTGTGGCACCATCCTGTTGAAACCACATGTCGTCCAAATCCATATCTTAAAATACGGGCCAAAATAATCGGTGATCATGGCGCGATAGCGCTGGCCATTCACAGTAATGTGACGATCGTTATCGTCGATGAAAAAATATGGCCCAATAACGCCGCTGACATGCAAACCGCACCAAACAGTTATTTTTTGTGGATGAAGTATTGATTCATGAAGCACATGTGGGTTTTCATCCGACCAATAACGCATATTTTGCTTATTGACGAACCCATTGAGCTAAAAATTAGCTTCGTCACTGAAGATGATTTGCGATGAAATTCATCATCTTGGCGCATCTTCTCCAGAACACAATCGGAGAACGTACGTCGCTTCAAATGGTCCATCGGCTTCAATTCTTGAGTCAGCTTGATCTTGTATGGGTGTAAACCAAGATCCTTACGCAAATAACGCCGTAATGTGGTCTAAGCGATGCCCAATTCTTGAGAACGCCGTAGAGTGAGTTGACTGATTTGGATCGTTTGCTACGGACGTCTGAACGGCAGCGATATTTTCGACACTTCGACCATCCGTTGTCTCACTGACACGGCAACATCACACCACGAATATGTAGACTCATATTTTTGCACTAAACTTGTTATTGCCTGTCTACTAGGGCGATAATTACGACCGAAAATTGGAGTAAACGCTCTTAAAGTTACAGTTACCGACTCCTAATATCTGTAGAAAATTTTTTATAATTTGCAGACGTTGCTCGTTAGTGTACTTTACCATGATGAAAATGTTGAGTTTACTGAATAAATTGACAGTGACAGTTTGATGATTACTAAAAGAGTGCGTTCACAAATTAAATTCAAAGTTGTCAAGTCCCTTTTAGAAAACCCTATACATGTTATGAAACAGCAACAAGCATCGGAAAAAGACGGATTTACTGTTGACAATGACCTTCGGATCTGCACGTGGAATGTTCGTACACTGAACATCCAACCGAGATTCATGAAACACCATTGCATGACCAAACAGCGACTGTTTGAGCCGGCGGTTGGCTTATTATGTTTGCCCACAAATGTGTAAAAAGGTCTGGACAGTGACTGGTTTCAAGAAGACGGTGCGCGATGCCACCACACTGCAAATCAAATAATGTAGTTTCTGCAACGAAAATTCCCAAATTTTTTTTTCTGAGCAAAAACAGCACTTATTCGGGCTATGAAATATACCAAAATGGAATCTATCACAATGCAGAAGGCTTTCTTGCTGTATCTAATTTTCATATGCCTACCTACAAATGCAAAAAGTATTAATTCCTTCCAAGGATTATGCTCTATTTTAGAATTCGTATGACCTCATAAGATAGATGTTTCATTTGAATTTAGCAAGAAGGAATTGTCAATTTTTGAGTCCTTGAAAGTAAAATTATTAAATGATGCTATATTAACCCATTTATTCCCAAAGACATTTAAAAGTAAAATTTCAAATTTTTGGTAAAATAACTTTATTGAATAGTGTTAAGAGAATACAAAAATGTTTTTTTTTATTTTTTTAAAATGAAGGAACTACTGTTTTCAAGCTGTACCCAAACAAGTACAATGGGAACATATGATTGCTAATTTTTTAAATGGAATTTTTTAAAGCATTCTTTTTTGACACACAAAACTATGTTGCAGAACTCACAAGCCCATCTGACTCTGATCTGACATACTTAGCATCTAAGAGGCTTTTCAATTCTCTTAGGAAAATGGTGACTTTCAGTCAAAGCAACGCTTGCACATATGGATCGTTTTGATGTCGAAGGTTGTAGAATTGTATATCTTCTAACATAATATCGAGCGATATCTCTCTGAAACGAAAGCAAGTCATCTTCGGAATTTGCTGCGACTTTATAAAGTTTCCAAGAGTTGACCAACGTTGAGCTTAGCATAGACGTAAACGAATTTTGATTTTAAAGGCATTAACACACTGATCGTGTAAGTCAACGCCACCCATACCATTATTCGGCTGCTGAATGAAAACTTTTCTTTTTTCTACTGATGACCAACGTTTGACATAATGCATAGGCTGGATGGTATCAAAGTTTGTGCCCATGGTGACAACACCATTGTCATTCCACTTTACAAAAAGAATATTATAATTTGCGTCGTAAATGTGCTCAAAATGCCTTCGTCTCTCCTTTTTGAATTCTTTTTTTAGCTTCAATGGGCATTTATTTGTTCGGTTTTCTCTTACTGTTCCAGTTGCTCTGAAGCCCTTCTCTCTTTATGTGGTCAGATGGAAGTTAAGCTCTTTCTAGAAGCTGAAACACAACTCGAGATCCCAGTGGCATTTGTAACAAATCAGCGTTCACATTTTTTGTACCACAATATGTATCAAAGTTGTAAAGGTAGCCACAACTACTTGCCAGCATCCACTTCTTGAAACCAAAACGAATAAGTTTTCCTCTTGTAAACTGTTTTGAAGAATGGTGGCCAAAAAACTTTATCATGGCTTCATCAATAGATAATTTTTCGTGCATGAAGCCCCATTGTTAATATTTTTGGCACAAAAGATTTATAAGAGGTCTGAGCTTTGCCATTTTGTCTTGAGCATCTAGCTAATTGTTATTTGAAGAATGAATACTAAAGTACCTGCCTGACTCGAACTGCAACTTTTAAAATGCTATAATTTTTTATTTTTTGATAGCAAAAAAAGTTGAAGAATACATCAATTTTCAAATAGTATCAGTAGTTTTCAATATGTCTACCTTTGGCGCGAATAATGGCCTTGAGACGGCCGAAGAAAGGATCGCACGCTGCACGTAAGTGGCTTTGCGGTATTTTGGCCCATTCCCGGCGAAGTGCTTGTTTGAGGTGGTCCAAACTTTGGTATTTTTTAGTGCCAGCCTTCGCCTTTAGAATACCCCAGACAGAGAAATCCAACGGATTTGCATCCAGAGAATTTTCAATCCATTGTATCGTAAAAATGAAGTGTGGAACATTGTTTTTTAACCAATCTTTGTTGAAGCGCGATTTGTGAGACGGTGCCGAGTCTTGTTGAAATGTCCACGGTCTCCGACTGAAATGATTGTTTGCTCAAGGCTTCAATACTGCCTCTAAGATAGTTTCACGGTATACAATCGCATTAATTTTGACGCCACGGTCCAAAAATACGAGCGGAGAGCGACCGACGGCGGTTATGGCGGCCCAAACCATTTCCAGCAGTACTGCTTGCTTTCTGGTGGCCGTCCGAAGGTGTAAATTTTCGAAGGACCACTTTGGCAAGTATATGATATAGTTCGAGACACAAATGATTTATTCACGTTGCGGTGCTGTAGGGCTCTAACGATAGCTACTTGTGGTTTTCCAGCCAAAAATAAAGCAATCACACTATTACGTTTGAATTCGATAGCGAATAAATTTTTTCAACACAACTGAGACGCAAATCGTTTGTAAGTTGTTGTAAATAATAAAATTATCTGTCATATGTCAAAATTTGAGCTCACTGTCATGAACGGTTTGGAAATCATAGCAGTCTGAATTTGGTTGCAGTTCGAGTCAGCCAGGGTGTATATTTTTTTTATATTTATATTGGGTCTATAACTAGCGGTTCGCTAAGAGATGGCGTAACTTGTATTATTCCAATGTTGTTATTCCATTGAAACATGCGTTGGAAAGCTACTGTCATTGTACGTCATTTCAGTATATGTCATTCATCTTAAGCGTAAACAACAATAATTTTTTTTTTTTCACTCAAATATGTCGAACTTTGTGCCTAAAAAAGTGTTTTTGCGGGGAGATCTTCTTCATTATTTTTATCTGAAGAAAACTGCAGCTGAAAGTCATCGTATTTTGGTAGAAGTTTATGATGAACATGCGCTAGCTGAGCGAATGTGCCAAAAGTGTGCACGATTTAAAAGTGGTGATTTTGGCTTCTAAAACAATGAACGCCCTGGGCAGCCAAAAAAGTTTGAAGATGAAGAACTGGAAGCATTACTCTATGCAGATTGTTGCCAAACACAAGAAGAGCTCGCATAATCTTTGGGTGTCACTCAAGCAGCCATTTCAAAACGTTTAAAAGCAGCTGGATATATTCAACAGCAAAGAAATTGAGTTCAACATGAACTGAAGCCGAGAGACGTCGAAAGGCGGTTTTGCATGTCCGAAATGCTGCTGGAACGCCACAAAAGGAAGTCATTTTTGCATCGGATTGTTACTGGTGATGAAAAACGGATCTATTACGACAACCCCAAGCGCAAAATATCATATGTGAAACCCGGCCAACCAGCCAAATCAACGGCAAAACCGAATATTTATGGCGGGAAGGTAATGCTCTGTATTTGGTGGGATCAGATGTGTGTGCTGTATTATGAGCTGCTAAAACCGGGTGAAACCATCAATGGACAACGCTACCGAAAACAATTAATCCATTTGAAGAGAGCAGTAGCCGAAAAACGCCCGGAATATGCGACCAGACACGAGGCAATAATTTTCCATCATGACAACGCTTGGCCCCACGTTGCTATTCCGGTTAAGAACTATTTGGAAAACAGTGGATGGAAAGTCTTACCCCACCCGCCTTATAGCCCAGACCTTGTCTCTTCTGACTAAAATTTGTTCCGGTCGATGGAGAATGCCCTCACTGAAATACGGTTCACATCAGAGCAGAATATCAAAAATTGGTTTGATTCATTCTTGACTGCCAAGTCGGCGCAGTTCTTTTGGGATGGGATCCACAAATTTCCAGAAAGATGGGAAAAAGTCATAGCTTCAGATGGGCAATACTTTGAATAATACTATTGTACATGTTTTTCTTAAATAAACGTTCAAATTTGGAAAAAAACCGCAAGAATTAAAATATATACCCAATATTTGTTTGCTACCAATGCGGTTCTTGTATCCTCATCCAATTTCCAATACATGGACTCCCTGGGCATTGAATGGTAACCACTATAGCACATAATTCCTATGAAAATTTCCAACTCTTCTTTTTGGAAATTGAGGGTATGATGGTTATGTTGAGAAGCATAAAGTCTAGTTTGACTCAAGATCAATTCTTTTACCTCATTATTAAATATCATTTCAAATATTTCGACTGGAGACTTACTATCTGAATCACATTTCATATTCATTTTGTTTATTTTGAAGTTATCAGAACAGTTCATCGTCATATTAGCATATCTTTTGGACCAGTGCGGTTGGGTTTGACATTGCTCAGTTTTTGAGGCTCCGATGATTGATAAACGAACTTCATCCTCGCTATCGAAATCCTCATTCCTAATGAAAATTTCAACGTTACCTGGAACATCATTGTAACCTCGCGTGTATTGTAATCTGCATCTGGTGGTATAAATGCAATGTCAAACGCAGCGTTATGATCATCTTATTCGATCGCATTGATTGCATCTGGAAGATTATTGAATCTCATTCCATAAAATAATGATTTGATATCCATTCTAAAAAAAAATGTCAGATTTTCCCATCGTACCCAAACGGATACACCTAGCGTCAAAATATATGAACACTTTATTTTTTACTTTTATATGATTTGATTATTCGTTTTTGAACTTTTTCCAATTGATAAAATAAAGTATTTTTGCATTGCAAAATAAAGGCCAACTTCCGAAAAATCAAGAAAAACGAAATCACATCTGAGACGGAGTAGTAAAAAATAACAATCCCTTTATATTTTTTATAGTAAATTGCACGCCTACTTATTGAAAACATGTCAACAAAAAAATTTAAAGAAGAGCAACGGTGAAATCATAATGTTGTTTAATTTTCTGTACCCAAGCGCGTATCTTTAATCCGACTGCGGATACAGAGTTGCACTGTGATGAAAGCAGCCTAGGTGATAGGTGTAGGTAGGTAGAGTAACTTCGGGTGATGTGATATAGGCATTTGTTTTATAACAAATACTTGTGTTCTTTACTATATATCTCATACAGCATTACACCTTATAGTTTTTCGGTGTATTACGCGTTAGATTACGAATTATGAGTTCCATAGCGTATGCCAATTTTGAGTTATATCAACAAAATAAAAAAAAGTACTGTAACTCCCTCTAATGATTTGATATACAAGGTTCGTATAATGGGATAGTATTAACTGTCATATAATATTTAGTACCACTTACAAAAAGAGTATCTACTTTAAGTAGTTTAAAGATTTACATGACTCGCATACAAAAACAGCTTCCCTTGTTGGAAGACATTTACTGCGAGCCCAAACTAAGTCGCACTGCAAGCACGGTACCCATATCTTATGTTCCTTATAAATCTGGAAGGATTTATTGCAAAAGGCACAAGCAGTGTCCCGGCTAGTCGGAGTTTCGGCCCAAGGATCGTCGTCTGAGCTTGGTAGGTGCAAACTTTCATCCGAATCGCTAGAGAAACTTTCTATGGTTTGCTTTCTCCGTTTTTATTTTACTGGGATAGGTCTTTTCGTCACTGGTTTCTTGCGTTTTTTGATATTTCGAATGCTCTCTTCCAAGGCTATTGTATATGGTGATGTTGTAAGCGACTGATCTTCTACCTCTGCCGCTAGTAGGTTGATGAAGTTTGGGTGATGGTGAAATCTCCCAAGGTGTTATCAATTTTTTCAAAGCTGCACTACTAGTACTAGGAACGAATCCTTCCGGTGTGATTACATTTATCATAGCCGCTTTACTAGTGCTGTCAATTGGTTCGTCTGGGTCATTTTCCCGTCTGGAAAGCTAAAATACTTCTTTCGGATAATTTTTACAAATTTCACCAATGAAATGCTCCTGAAATAAGATTTTATCGAACGGATAAATACCGGTACATTTGAATCCATTAATTGCAATCTGGGCTGTTTGGACTTTAGGCTTTGGAAAAAAATTCGATGATATCGAATTGGGTTATTTTTCGGTCCTGTTCTCGCATATATGTTCTGATTTCGTCATTGTAGTATGTCTTGAAAGGCCAGATAATTGCTCTAGTTAGCGGTTGCATTATGTGAGTACAAAAGTCAGTGCCATTTTATAGTAAAACAGAAAATTTTTGCAAAATTCAACTTTATTTATCAAAATAGTTGCCTTCGAGGGCGATACACTGATTGAAACGATTTTTCAATCTTTCGATACCAGTTTTGTAGGACGATTTTGGTTTAGCCTCAAAATAGGCCTCTGTTTCGGCGATTACTTCTTCATCGGTCGTAAATCTCTTTCCGGCGAATATTCCTTTGAGGTCTGCGAACAGGAAATAGTCACTGGGGGCCAAATCTGGAGAATTCATAGCCGAATTCATTCAATTTTGCCATCGTTTTCATCGACTTGTGACACGGTGCCTTGTCTTGATGAAACAGCACTTTTTTTTTCTTTAAATGCGTCCGTTTTTCTGCGATTTCGTCTTTCGAACGCTCCAAGAACGCAATGTAATAGTCGCTGTTGATAGTCTGCCCCTTTGGAGATAGTCGATGAAAATTATTCCATGTGTATCCCAAAATACGGATGCCATAACCTTGCCAGCCGACTGCTGAATTTTTGGTCGTTTGGGACGAGGTTCGTCGCCTGCTCGCCACTCAGCTGACTGCCGACTTGACTCTGGTGTGAAGTGATGGAGTCAAGTTTCATCCATTGTCACATACCGACTCAAAAATTCGGCTTTTTTGCGGTTCAACAGCACTCCTCTGAATCATCAACACGTTGTTGTTTTTGGTCGACTGTGAGCAAACGCGGTACCCACTTTGAACAGAGCTTTCGCATGTCCAAATATTCGTGAATGATATATCCAACACGCTCTTTTGATATCTTCAGAGCCTCAGCTATCTCGATCAACTTCACTTTACCGTCATTCGTAATCATTTTGTGGACTTTTTTGATGTTTTCATCTGAAACAGCCTCTTTTGGACATCCACTGCGTGCATTATCTTCGGTGCTTGTATGACCACTTTTAAATTTTTCAATCCACTTGCGAATGGTTCGTTCGGCTGGTGCAGAGTCCGGGTAACACTTATCAAGCCATTTCTTTGCATCGGCTGCATCTTTTCCCATCAAAAAGCAATGATAAATCAACACACGAAATTGCTTTGAATCCATTTTTTTTTTTCCACAATAACAAAAGTTGCTTCACTCACAACGCTATATCTCGAGAACTAATCGTCTGACAGCTGTCAAATTTATACGCGTATCTTTTGAAGGTTGGTACTAACTGAAAATGGATTTAATTCAAGTGGTGCCCTCTCTTCAGCCCATTTGTTAATTACACCATTTTGTCGAACTTTATATGGAGAAAATTGGTCATCGTTAGGTGATACAATACTTTTATTTGAAAGGCCTCTCCCCAATCAAAACGAGTATCGCAGTGGTCAACCAAAGGAGGTGACGACTTCAGAAATTGTGAAGAAAATCCACAAAGCGGTACTGGATGATCGTCGACTGAAAGTGCTTGCAGACATTGTAGGCATTTCAAAAAGTGCGGTACATCGCATATTATTTGAAAATTTGGAAATAGGAAAGCTGTCTGCAACATGGGTGCCGCGTTTGCTCACACTTTAGCAAAAACCGTTTCGTGAATGGCCAAAATTAATGAATTAAAGTTTGAATTGTTACCTCATGCACCCTATTCCCCAGATTTAGCCCTCTCGGATTATTTTCTGTTCCCAAACTTGAAAGAAAGGCTCAGTGGTGAAAGAATTTCCAACGATGAAGAAGTGATGTCGGCAGTTAATGGCTATTTTGAGGAGAAAGATAGTTTTTATTATAAAGAGGGTATCGAGCTTTTTGAACATCGCTGGGAAAAGTGTTTAAGCTGAAAGGCGATTATGTTGAAAAATAAATAAATTTTTGTCGAAAATGTTTGTGTTTTCTTTGTTGGTTTGGTCACTTCTGGGACCGCCATCGTATTTGCCTCTTTCCCTTAGCCCCTAAGATTTTTGATTGCTTGCTTTGAACAAAATACACTCCTGTCTCATCCACATTCCAAATACAAGTTGGGGAAAAATTATATTTTTCATATTCCTGTTCCAGTAAGGTGTAAAATCTGGAAATAGTTTCAGCATTTAAACCTTTTGCTCTGTCGGTTGAGGTGCCGGTTGGATGATGCTAATTTCGGATTTGTGTCTTTTCAGAAATGCATACAACCAGTCCTTTCCGGAGCATTCTTTCATTACTGGGAATGAGTTCGGAATGCTATTTCTTTTTGCCATTTGGAATGCTAATGAACGAATATCACTGCGAGTTAGTACCCAAAAGCGTGATTCCATTTCCTTAATATACCTTACCAGCTCCAATTCTATTTCCAAGGTCAAAACAGGATTGCGTCCCAAGGGCGTAGATAGAATATCGTCGATTTCTTTGCAGTGTTGCAAATGGAACTCCAAACGTCTTCGACGCCATGCCCATTGTTCCTCTCCCTATTGCCAAAATCGCCTTTCGCATTGCTTTCGCATCCCATATGCGTATCTCTCCTTTCTTTGGCATGATCCGGAAATAATTATAACTATCTTTTGTAACTTATAATCAACTTTGACCATATCACATTAGCCGAATTTAGATTTTGAAACAATCACGACACTTTGGAAAACTGATTAAATTTTACCAAACTGACAACAAATAGAACGAATGAGGACGCGCATAAGACTTATGTTGACAAAAAAAACTTTTCGTAACTTGCTTATTTCCTAAAATATTGCGGTATATAACGTTACCTGACCATATCACAATACCCGAAGTTACTCTAGATGCCTTATTACAACGGCACGAGGATAGATCGTTCCCTCTAATATTTTTATTTTCTAAACACGCCACTCTACTAGAATTCAAATAAATACAGATTTAGAAGCTATCCAACTGGTCTTAAATTTAAAATTGTTACGGACTGCAAAGCATTGACTCTTACTCTTAATAAAAAAAAATAACCAACTTCCCCGATTGGTCACTGGTTAGCACTATCAGTAAACTGATGTCGAGTACATCCGCTACAGAGAAGTATATTGAAATAGTGATATGTCTATGTGGAGTAGCGATTTCCGATAGTATCAGACATGCGCATACGGTCGTATACATTTCGGGATACTTTTCGTCAATATAATCGAATGATTTTGCCAGCACGTGTTTCATGTCACTTTGAAATTACAAAAGATAACAAACCGTACACGATATTTCGAAGTGACGTTCAAATTCTACATCAGCAACGACGCTCTTGCTTACAAATACTTTCCCGTGGGTTCGGAAATTGTATTATCAGCCTGTAATTCTTCGGATTCTTCTAGCTATCTTAAGTCTAGCTTCTCGAATTCTCTGTTTGTTGGCTTCCTATTTCGTATCTGCCTGTCTTTTACGCAATTCCTGTTTACGATTAGCAGCATTTTCCAACGTAGATTACTCGCCGTTGCGTAATTTGGCTCGCTTATGCTTACGAGATTCGAGATTAATTCAGCCTTAGATTTTGGAAGCATTTTACCCGCTCAAATAACAATAGTAGTGAAACGCTACGTTACCAACTACCTTTCGCATGAAACTGAGAAACACAGCAAATAAGCACTAGCCCTCTGAACAATGAAAAACAAACGGTAGCACAAGAAATGTTGACCACCAGCGTTTCGAGTAAGGGATATACCTCTTTGATCAAAAGGTTCCCGAAAGTTCGGTTTTCGGTATGTCCATCAGTGCTTCCTGCGATTTTTCCATTACTTCCCCTCGGTTGCTGAAACGCGTTAACCGTAGTGGTTTTTTTAACTCGATTGAACAGAAAGAAGTCACAGGGAGCCAAATCAGGTGAATTCGGTGGCTGTTGGATGGTATTTGTTGCATTTTTCTTAAAAAAATAGTGCAAAATCCACGAGTATTCTGTTGACAATTCTGGTTCCTTTCGGCGAATTGCTTCAAGCAAAAGCCCAAATAATACTCTTTATTTACTGTCTGGCTTTCTGGCAAAAATTCATGATGCAGTACACCGTTGTAATCCATGCAAACCGTGAGCATTGCCTTCTTTTTTGACTAAAAACGACGTGGTTTTTTGGTCACGGCTCATTTGGTGAACCTCATTCACTTGCCTGATATCTGGATTGCGTGTCTTACTCATAAACTCACATCTCGTCTTCAGTAATGATCCTTTTGATGATCGGATTCAGACTCACAAATCATCTCGTTTGCGACGTCAACACGGTCTCTTTTTTGCATGAAATTGAGGTCTTTTAGCACCAACTTTGCTGCTACACGACGGAAACCCAAATCATTAACCAAAATGTCTTGGACGGATCCATAGGCAATGTTCAAGTCCTCCGCTACCTCTCTGATGGTTATTAACCAACATTTCTCTTACTTCATCAATGTTTTCGTCGGTTTTTGAAGTCGATGGTTTGCCACAGCGTTCATCATCTTCGATTGGCTCACGACCCGGTAACAAACAGTAGGCCCAGCTCAGGAGTATAAAAATTCACAAAGTGAGAAACACAAATGAGTGCGAGAAGCTAGACCTTGGCCCACAAAGGGCTATCGCGTCAAAAGTATTTATTTATTTATTTGTATGTTCCTTGTACTAAAATTCTTAGTCTTTCGAAGAAAGTTCAGCAGGCGCTACAGTGATAAAGTCCCTACAGTACCAAGAACGTTCAGGTCATCGACGAGTATCTTTTTTTTATAATAAGGGATAGTGCAAGGGCTTATTAGTACCCTGAAAATATTTGCACACATCACACAGAGAGCCTCCGATGTATGTTAGTTTGAAATGTTTGGAGGCTCATTCTATAAGCGAGTTGTACGGAGTAGAAACGAATCACGATATTTTAGAGTATGTTCGAAAGTGGGCTTTAGGGTATACTGATGAGTATTCAGTTTGAAAGGGCGGAATGCTACTGGTAATTTCGGTGGAGCACTGGTGGTGAAAATAACAATAGAATAAGTCTGATAAGAGCAGAAGCCGGATATTCACAGAGGTAGTACTTTGCGGGGCCGTTATCACTCTTACAGCAAGCGGCGCAAGATGGTGTATCACTTATGCCTTGTGTAGCAAGTTCATCGGTGACTTCAGTTCCCATGATCTCATTTTTAATTTGGCCCCAGACAAGACTCAGTGAATTCAGCTATTATAACTGCATTGAAGGCTTGCTTTCTCGAAGTAGCTTGGAGGTCCTAAAAGGAACCCTTATCAACCTAAATCAAGGTTTTAACTAAGGCAACTAAAATCTCGTGAGATAAATGATTGTCTAAAATACAACAACAAGTCCATTTACACTAATAATTCAGTCTCTCGATTAAATGTTAGATACCATCCATCGAGCGAAATAACTACTGTGCCCATACATCTTTCTCTCTATCTAATTTTCCAAAAAAAACTTAGCACGTGCTCCGGCAGTGTCAAATTCTTAAAAAGAAAAGCTCTCAGATTCTGGACCAAATCAGTGATGGGTACAGCGAAAATCGATTTCGTATTATTGCCGTAATGTATAGTTCCAGTGTTATTATATCAGACCAGACTCAAAAGGTCGGCGCGCTAGTTCATCAAAAATTCTGTGCGCGTTTCCCAAAAATCACTTCTGAGAGAGTTAAGTGTATGATATTGTGTAAGAGTGCACACTGGTTCCACTTGTATGGGACAGCGGCCATAAATACTTCTCGTTGAGATATCGTTGCGAAATTTTCATTACAATTCTTAAATAATGTTATGAACATAGTCTAAAAAAATTAGAGCAATCAGCGACTTGTAAGGTGGATAGCAAAAAGGTGACGTGTAATTACCTGGACACTGCATTTGTCAAAAAAGCGTTTCAATCGAAATAATTAAATAAATAAGAGAAAATACATTTTTGTAATTATGTGCATCAAATAATTAAAACGATAAATATCTTAATGTTTAATAAGCCATAAAAAATAACAATAAGTCAGTAGAAGTTAATAAAAAAAAAAAAATGTACATGTAATTGACAAAGATTATATTGTGTCATCTAGAAGGTCATAAACAGATTCCAATATCTTTGATTTATCGCTCTTTCCAAGTTCTCTTTGCCCTGTTATAAACGGATCTGAACGTAAAAATAGACGTTTGTCAACATGCGTGACATTTTTCGGCTATGCTGTAGTCTACATTTTTTTAATTCTTTATTGTCTGACTCTGCAGCTTCTTTCGAGAGCTCTCCAATTGATACTATTGCATTCTCTATCACAGCAGATCCATGTATTAATATTTTATGGACTCTAACTGGCAAATACTACCACGGATATTTATTGATCAGGTCTTTGGCAGTATCGAGGGCATATTCATTAAATTTGTGCACATTGATTTTATATCCCGATGCCAACGCTTGAAGTAAGGTAGCACAGCGATGAATCAGACTTTCATTAACTCCTGTGCAACATTCCCATCGTTGGACGATCCTTTGCCCCCATCTCTGGGCTTGTCTACTATTAAGCCCATTTTTTTCACGAAATTCCTTTTGAATTTGTTGCTTTCTTTCCATTATTTATAATTTATTTCCAGGACCTCTAACCTGTCATATTTTGACAACGGACTTATAGGAAAGATGTAAAAAGCATTCAAAGAAGCGTATTTTCGCATGAAGTGGAGATAGACCAAATCCAAAGTATTTCGCTTTACGTCTTTGCTTAAACATTTTGCCAAAATATTCATATCTGTGGGATCTGCACCACATATATAACATTTGGCAGAGGATGGCTCACTTAAGGCGTTACATACTTTTCCGTCTACCATAGCGAGCTGTAAGCTTTGCTCAATGTTTATCTTTCTATTGCAAGTCAATAGAAAAAGTTCTGTCGGCCCCAGATTATTAATTTTCTTCTTAAAATATTTTTCCTCTTCGATTGAAAGCTCGGTTGTCTCCTTTTTCAACTGAATTCAAACTGGCCTGGAGTATCGCGTTGACGATGGCCGAGGATTTTTCCATATTTATGACCTGTACTTCCATCAAATCCCCATTTTCCGATTAATACTAAATCTGTAACATAATCATTAGGGACTGTTTCGACCATATTAGCTTGTAGCTCTAATAAGTTCGACGCTGTATTATCTAATAAACTTTGCAGCTCGACTTCAGCGTGAGATTCATATACAGATATATTGTCCGGGTATCTCTCTTTTTTTGAGCTTAGTATACTTTGATAGCTTGGAAATAAATCAAAAGATATTTTGCTATTCACAAAGTTTCTTATAAGCAAATATTGGTTTTTAGACATGCCGGTCTCCACTATAAGTGAAATTACTTCAATGGGATCTGCCTGCAATACATTTAGCATGTGAAGGTCATTGCGTAAAGCAGACTCGTCAATTTCGGTCAGCTGAGCTATACGCCTACGCTTTGTTTTTGCTAAAGACACCGAAAAATCAAACTTTGGGCGCCCACGATGAGCACTTTAAACCATTTGCTGAGATATATTACATTTTAGTACAATTGATTGCTTTTCATTCAGCCAATTGCGATCGTAACGCGTCCAGAAAACAACGATTTTTTACATATGTAATATGTTAATCCATTGGAACATGCATTGGAAAGCTACTGTCATTGTATGTCATTTCATTATATGTCATTCATTTGAAGCGTAAACAACAATAATTTTTTTTCACTCAAATATGTCGAACTTTGTGCCTGAAAAAGTGTTTTTGCGAGGAGTTCGTATTCATTACTTTAATATGAAGAAAACTGCTGCTGAAAGTCATCGGCAGCGTGGTGGAAGTTTATGGTGAACATGCGCTAGCTGAGCGAACGTGCCAAAAGTGGTTTCCACGATTTAAAAGTGGTGATTTTGGCTTGGAAGGCGATGAACGTCCTGGGCAGCCAAAAAAGTTTGAAGATGAAGAACTGGAAGCATTACTCTATGAAGATTGTTGCCAAACACAACAAGAGCTCGCAGAATCTTTGGGTGTCACTCAAGCAGCCATTTCAGCTGGATATATTCTAAAGCAAGGAAATTGGGTTCCACATAAACTCAAGCCGAGAGACGTCGAAAGGCGGTTTTGCATGTCCGAAATGCTGCTGGAACGCCACTAAACGAAGTCATTTTTGCATCGGATTGTTACTGGTGATGAAAAACGGATCTATTACGACAATCCCAAGCGCAAAAAATCATATGTGAAACGGCAAAACCGAATATTTTTGGCGGGAAGGTAATGCTCTGTATTTGGTGGGATCAGATGGGTGTGCTGTATTAGGAGCTGCTAAAACCGGATGAAACCATCAATGGACAACGCTACCGAAAACAATATGCGACCAGACACGAGGCAGTAATTTTCCATCATGCCAACGCTCGGCCCCACGTTGCTATTCCGGTTAAGAACTATTTGAAAAACAGTGGATGGGAAGTCTTACCCCACCCGCCTTATAGCCCAGATCTAGCCCCTTCTGACTACCATTTGTTCCGGTCGATGCAGAACGCCCTCACTGAAATACGGTTCACATCAAAGCAGAATACCAAAAATTGGCTTGATTCATTCTTGGATGCCAAGCCGGCGCAGTTCTTTTGGGATGGGATTCACAAATTGCCAGAAAGATGGGAAAAGTCATAGCTTCAGATGGGCAATACTTTGAATAATACTATTGTACATGTTTTTCTTAAATAAACGTTCAAATTTTGAAAAAAAAACCTCACGAATTAAAATATATACCCAATACAAGCAACTTTTGTTATTGTGAAAAAAAAATGGATTTAAAGCAATTTCGTGTCTTGATTTATCATTGCTTTTTGATGAGAAAAAATGCAGCCGATGCAAAGAAATGGCTTGATAAGTGTTACCCGGACTCTGCGCCACACGAACGAACCATTCGCAAGTGGATTGGAAAACTAAAAAGTGGTCATACAAGCACCGAAGATGATGCACGCAGTGGATGTCCAAAAGAGGCTGTTTCAGGTGAAAACATCAAAAAAGTCCACAAAATGAAAAACGAATGACCGTTAAGTGAAGTTCATCGAAATAGTTGAGGCTCTGAAGATATCAAAAGAGCGTGTTGGATATATCATACACGAATATTTGGACATGCGAAAGCTCTGTTCAAAGTGGGTGCCATGTCTGCTCACAGTCGACCAAAAACAACAACGTGTTGATGATTCAGAGGAGTGTTTAAAGCTGTTCAACCGCAATAAAGCCTAATTATTGCGTCGGCATGTGACAGTGGATGAAACTTGGCTCCATCACTTCACACCCCATCCACCGAATTCTCCAGATTTGGCGCCCAGCGACTATTTAATGTTCCCAGACCTCAAAAGAAAGCTCGCCGGAAACAGATTTAAGACCGATGAAGAAGTAATCACCGAAACAGAGGCCTATTTTGAGGCTAAACCGAAATCGTACTACAAAACTGGTATCGAAAGATTGAAAAATCGTTTCAATCAGTGTAACGCCCTCGAAGGCAACTATATTGATAAATAAAATTGAATTTTGCAAAAATTTTGTATTTTACTATCAAACGGCACTAACTTTTCAGCCCATGTTTTAGCTAATAGATTTTCCAAGTTCGGTTAGTTCAACTATGTAGCCGTTATTCTCAATATTATGTTGTATATCAGTGATCACATCTTGAGTTTTTTCCGCGCTACTACCCTTTTTTGGGCACCATAAATTGAAAATATGTAGCCGTACAATAATATTAATTAAATGCACATAGAGGCTTCGCTGGCCAAAATTGACCTTGAAAAATATTTGACGACGAGTTAGTATATTAAAGATTACAAAGCCATCCGCAAAATTCCACAGCTAACTTCAACACTTTTATTACCTTAAGACTCAGATTAATACAATGAAGAAGTTATCCAAGGGGGAATTTTGGGGGAACACAACTTAAACTTTAGGTTAACATTATAAACAAGCACAAAAAACGAACATATAAATAGGTTATCTAAAACAAGAATTTCTCAAGAATTACTTTACAAATTAGTATTTTCTAATTACTCCACATATATTAAATACCTTTAACTTCAAAATCCATTAAAAAGAATTTAAAATAATTAGACTGAAGCAAATGCTTGACCACTTTGAATTGCGGTTTTGTTGTGAGAAAAAGCTAACCAAGCGCAGCTGCATTGCGAAAACGAACACGTGTTCATGATTTCAATTGGTTTTAAGAAAGTCCAGTTAGATTTCTAGAAAAAAACCGGTTTGCTATTGGTAAGATGGGACATTTAACTGATAAATTGTTTACATTTTATTTGAAAATTTTGTATTAAGATTTTTGATTTTTGGTCTATAGACGGGACCACTGTGGAGTGTAAAAAAAAAAAACAACACGATGCTTTTCGTGAGGAAAGTGATCATGATCGTGATTGCAAGTAATCGGTAAATACAGTCTTGTCTGTGAGAACAGGTTTAATATGAAATACATAATACCAGCTTGATCAAAACAAAAAAAAAAAAAAAAGTACTAACCGCCGCGTGGCGCTCCCATTATTCCGATTTGAGTTCTGTTTTCCTTTGTTAAGTTCGTACATCTGTTATGGACATTCCCCCTAAATCTTAGCGTCATAGCTTGACATTTGCAATAGTTACGTAGTCAGGAGTACATCTATCTCTGTGTGTGTTGGCGATTTTTTACAATTTTAGAAATGGATTCAAATTTGCAACAACGAACTTGTATTAAATTTTGCGTAAAAAACGGATTTAATGGTGCGCGAGCGTTGGAAATGTTGGAAAAGTGTTTCGGCAATGATTCTCTAAAGAAAACGGTCGTTTACCAGTGGCAAGAGCGGTTCAAAAGTGGTCGTGAGTCAATCGAAGATGATGAAGGCAGTAGCAGACCATCGACAGACAGACAGCAGACCAACCGACGAAAACATTAATGAAGTATGGGGTTTTCTAATAACGTCTTTACAACTTTTTTTTTTTAAATAAAGGGCAAACCATGGCCACCGGGGGCACGTTTGGAGCGATCAATTCGTTGGACCCAATTTTCAAGGACTCGGCCACACATTTCGGCCGAAACGGCCGCTATTTCACGTTCTGTGTTGACTCTGAGCTCTTCCAACTTCGTTAAGCGGAGTTAAATCGCACGAACGAGGCGGCCAATCGACTGGCCCATGTCTTGAGATAACACGCTCACCATACTGACTCTACAATAAATGGATTATAATGTGTGCTGTGTGGCTTGTGGCACCATCCTGTTGAAACCACATGTCATCCAAGTCTATATCTTCCAATACGGGCCATAAATATTAGGTGATTATGGCGCGATAACGCTGACCATTCACAGTAACGTGACGATCATTATCGTCGACGAAAAAATATGGCCCAATAACGCTGCCGGCATGTAAACCGCACCAAACAGTTATTTTTTTGTGGATGAAGTGGTGATTCATGAAGCACATGTGGGTTTTCATCCGACCAATAACGCATATTTTACTTATTGACGAACCCATTTAGCCAAAAATGAGCTTCGTCACTGAAGATGATTTTGCGATGAAATTCATCATCTTGGCGCATCTTCTCCAGAACCCAATCAGAGAACGTAGCTCGTTAGTGTACTTCGCCGTGATGAAAATGTTGAGTTTACTGAATAAATTGACAGTGACATTTTGATGATTAGTGAAAGAGTGCGATCACAAATTAAATTCAAAATTGTCAAGACCCTAATGGAAAACCCTATAAAAGAAATGTTGGTCAATAACCGCAAATTACCCATCAGAGAGATAGCGGAGGACTTGAACATTTCCTATAGATCCGTCCAAGACATTTTGGTTAATGATTTGGGTTTCCGTCGTGTAGCAGCAAAGTTGGTGCCAAAAGACCGAGAAATTGAGGTCAATTGAGGCAAAAAAGAGACCTTGTTGACGTCGCAAAAGAGATGATTTGCGAGGCTGAATCCGATCCCACGAGATGTGAGTTTATGAGTACGACACGCATTCCAGACATCAGGCAAGTGAATGGCGTTCACCAAATGTGCCGAGACTAAAAAAAAGAAGGCAATGCTCACGGTTTTCATGGATTACAACGGTGAAGTGCATCATGAATTTTTGCCAGAAGGCTAGACAGTAAACAAAGAGTATTATTTGGGTGTTATGAGTCTTTTGCTTGAAGCAATCCGCCGAAAGATACCGAAATTGTGGGCAGAAAACTCGTGGATTTTGCACCATGATAACGCACCGTCGCACAGTAGCATCATTATTCGTAATTTTTTGACGAAAAATGCAACAAATACCATCCAACAGCAACCAAATTCACCTGATTTGGCTCCCTGTGACTTCTTTCTGTTCGATCGAGTTAAAAAACCACTACGGCGAACGCGTTTCAGCAGCCGAGAGGAAGTAATGGAAAAATCGCAAGAAGCACATACCGAAAACCCAATATAAAAAGTGTTTCGAGGATTGGTCAAGTGCTGGCATAAGTGTGTTGCAGTCGATGGGGATAACTTTGAAGGGGACAATATAGATTTAGAAGAATTAACTTGTATTTTTAATTTTCTGAATAAATTCCGGGATCAAGGTGGTATACAAAAACAGAGCACAGAATTTTCATCAAATTTTGTGCAAAAATAAAATCAAGTGCTCTAAAATACTTGAAATGTTGACAGTGGCATATGGTGGGTCTGCTTTAAGTTAAACAAATGTTTACAAGTGTTACAAGCTCTTTCAAGATAGCCGAGAAGATGTCAATGACGAACATCGCATTGGAAGCCCCAGCACATCAACAAAAGATAAAAAAAAAATCGTAGAATTTCCATAAGAGAAGTTGCTGAGGAAACGGGCGGCTCGTGTCATGCAATTTTTTCGGATGTTTTGGACATGAGACGTGTGTGAGCAAGGTTTGTTCCTAAACTTTTTAATTTTGATCAGAAGAACCGTCGCATGAGCATTGCTCAGGAGCTCTTGAATAATGTCAATGATGATCCTGACTTGATTAAAAGGATCATAACTGTTGACGAATCATAAGTATATGGTTATGACGTCGAAACCAAACCTCAATCGTCCCAATGGAAGCACCCAGGAGAGCCAAGACCGAAATGTCAAAGTTTTGATCACTGTGCATCAGGTGTTTTCAACTCAAAGTGGTATGGTCAAAATATATTATCTTGAAGGTATGCGCCGTTTGCGAGAAGCAATATGAAAAATCGTTCGGAATTTTGAAAAAACCTTTCGTGACTTTTGCATTACAATAATACATCTGCTCATTCATCGTTGCTTGTGAGAGATTTTTTAGCCAAAAACACCACGAAAATCATGCTTGTGCCACCACATTCACTGTATTTGGCCCGACGCGACTCTTTCCTGTTTCTGAAGAGACCTATGAAAGGGCGGAAATTTGTAACGATTGGGGAAATGAAAACAGCATCACTGAAAGAGCTCAAGGCTATACCAAAAAGTGCTTATGAAAAGTGTTTCGAGAATTGGAAAAAGCGTTGACATAAGTGTATTATATCTGAGGGGGATTACTTTTTTTTTACGAATATAAAGTCGCCCTACTTTTTGAACACACCTCGTATATGCTACTCGAATTTATTCTGGAAAAAAAGTCATAAAATGAGCATTCTTGAGGCATCTTCAAAGGATCTCGACAAAATCGAAAATTCTATCGTTATTCCGTTGGCCCTAAGAGCAATATTTGATTAGGTGATGAATCAATCAATCCGTTTTAAGTTCACTAAGTTGGGTGTCTATCCAGTCGTCTTATGTGTTTTAAAGCGATCTCGAGCTCAATACAATCTGCTCATAAACAGATTCATCTAAGCCACAGATTTTTTCATACCTACAGCAGAATTTAGATACTTTTTAGATTTATTCATTTAAATAGAAATACAGAGATAGTATTTACCCCAACATTTACCCTAATGATTATAATGTTCACAATTTAGCACCTTTGTGATCATGATCTGGTAGAATTGTTAATCAAATATTTTCAAAAAATATTTAAAAGAGTACAAATAGAGATATCTATTTACAAATAAAAGAACTTGTCATAAATTTATTCCAAGTATAACAATACAAAAAAAAAAAAAAGAAAGAAAATATCGCCCATATCTTTGTGCTGATATGTTATCCTCTTATCACAAATTCTACATTTGGCGCCAAAATCTTTTATTATTGTACTAAAACTATATAATAATCGATTATATGGTATTTCGATAGATAGATGTGTGTATTGACTTGTCTGTACATATGCACATGTAGGTCAATGTGCCAGGAACACAGAAGATAGATAAAAAAGAAAATTTCCCAATTTCATTGTTCAGATGAAAATGCTCACTTTCATATCTCTGCAGATACTTTTTCTTTATGAGAGTGAACATTTTTGGACACAAGGTCGGTAAAGATACATATTTAATAAGCCAGCTGATTATTTACGATCATTGCTCTCTTGCTGTCTCGATAATATCCGCATTTTATTTTCTGCGTACAACTTTAGTGTATCTACGACGGATTTGCTGTCGTTCTAGATAAAAAAAAAAAAAAAAAAACAAAACTCAGCTCAGTAAAAAAAAAAAAAAAAAAATGTGATAGTACTACCAAGCAATGAAATCTATGTTATCTCATCTTTTTCAAAGATTAAACGTGTATATTTGGATATGGTTTAGACAATAGAAACTAGAAGTGAGATGGTATCTGGAGTAAACTAAGCCAATTCCGCACAAAGTAAAATTAAAACAAAGACATCATATGAGTATTTGTGTTTGTTTACAAGAAATTTGCGATACAAAATTGTATCTATGACGTGAAGAAGCAACGCCGAAAAACGTATTCTGTTCTCTCTTGCCGCGAACACAGATGTTGGCAGTGGCAATTAATTTCTCATCTCAACCGGGTCATTGTTTGGTAGGGTGAAAATTTCAACGTCAACAAGAGAGCAATACTGAGGGACCACCTTACGAGTGTACTATAAGAAGAATTCGATTTAAATGCGCGTTTAAAGTAGACAGTGTTGCCGGAAAAATATACTATTTTCACAGAGAAGACATGTATCTAGGCAACATACGTATCAATCTTTGTACTTTTAGTTTTGGTTTGCTCTGAGTGAAAATATGGAAACTTGTAGAATCTTGCGGCAGATTGCTTGCTTCTTTGTATCGATAGATGCGTAGATACTGAGAAATCGTTTCAAACAAAAAATTGCTTTCAAGGATTTCTCGCTCTACATATGACATATGGAGAATGTCAGACTGGACATTATTATCTTGTTAACGAGAGCAAGTCCGCGCATAGTAGTGACTAGTTTGCTGTTCAAAGAGCCCATTTCAGCGTACAGCTCGCGAATCCATCTTATGTGTGCGGGGAAGGGGCATCAGAACTTATGAATACTTTTCCTCCCGAATATCCACGATATCTTCTCATATTGTTTTTTTTTTTTTTTGGTTTTTTTTTCTAAGGATTTTGTGTACTCTTAAAAATTTTGTTTACAACGCAGGTGAAGGAAATTTGTGGAGAAAGAAGAGAGAGGCACCGACTTGCAATGTTCTTAAATGTTTGCAAGTTATAACGACTGGGAAATAGAGAGCTTGAAGCGGTATGAAGCTATTTTTACCCATTGGAAGGAATCTTAAAATATACTGTTAAGCAGTCATAACAAGACAGGTGTTACGGTTAAGACTTTGAAGGGGCGGAATGCTACTGGCAATTTCCATGGTGGAAGTGACAGAGCAGACATAGGACGTTTCGCCGATGTCCACTGACTGAATTATATTAGCATCACCTATGAGATTTATCGCACGGTTTTGCATCCTATATAGCAGGTGCAGTGAGGTCTTAGGGACACCTAACCATATATAGGCATTGCACTCAAATTTTGAGCAAATGAATACCTTATATACTGTGGCCCGATCAGAGGGGGAAAAGTATTTTTTTACGTCGTTTGAGGAAACCTAAATATTTCGGAGCATTTTTGGCGACATCGAATGTGTAGTCATTCCAACGTTGGTTGTCACTGACACACATACCGAAAATGGAAAACATCAAGTCAGCGTTGATGTTTTAGCGCCATACAAAAGGATGAGATGAATATAAAACTTTGAAGTACAACAAAATTGTTGTAATGTGCAAAAAAAAAAAAAAAAAACACATAACGTCCCTATGATGAATTGTTTGTGCAGTTATTTTCTTGCGCTCCTCCTCTACCTGGGATAACCTTCTTATTACCCTCAACGGTAACATCTTCACAAAATTTGTTATAGTCAGTTCGGCTTTAAAAGTTTCTTCTCAAAAATTGACAATTCGCTCGTGATGTCTCCCCACCTCCTTTTAACTAAGCTTATAGCGTTAGTTAGTCCATACCTACTACAAAACTTCAGATCTATCAAAAAGAACATCTTCTACTGACATAAAGCTATTACTGTACTGTGTAGCGTCAACTTGCTTGATTTAAGTAAGCCAGCACCCTGGATATTCGATATGACGATCGAAATATCCGACTTAGTTGATAGTCTCATAGCCAACTAAAGGCGTTTGAGTAGATCGTTAATCGATCGTAACAGTTTAAGGAGACATAACATAGTTTTAGAAACAAATAGAATAAACTCAAACAGATCGACGTCCAGAGTGCCTCAAAAATTGAGCACATGTTTGTTGTCGTATATAAGAGGTGCCATTCTGGTAAAGTACCCGGGAGGTAGTGCGGAAATATTCGAACATTGAAACGATCTGCCAGCTCCAGGGTCTTGCAAGTAAGATACATAAGAATCACAGAGCATGCTCGACTATCCTTGCGAATATACTAAACTATGCTCCTGTTACCCGACCGTATTAGGATTCATTACTTAAATACTATATATCGATGCATACACCGCAGAGAGCTCATTTCTGTTGGAATGCCACTTTCTTTGTGCATATATCGAAGCTCCTGCCATATGGACTTTCTCTAGATTTATCGTTTGACAGAGAATAAGTACAAGACTTGGGATGAAAGGAGCTCGTTTTTTGGATGGCTCTACAGAAGCATCTTAAACTCGTTTTCGCGCGGAAGGAATCGGGCTCTTCTCCGTCACGATTTTTGAATGACGACAATTAGAGGACCCCTCGTAACAACAAATGTCGCAAAGTTTGAAGTATTTCACTTCTTTCCATGAATCAGATTGAATATATTGCAGTTTAATCTGCAACTCGTCTGTAGTAGGATCCATAGAAAACTGTCCATACTTCTTTCAGGTATTGTTTGTTAGCGAGGTATTTGGTCATAGTAAGAGAACTTCCTATCCCGCCTCCAGTGGGATCAATATACTGCCCCTGATTTGGAAAGTTTGTGTAGTAACTGGTCAGTCTAACTCATTTTTCTGAGAGTTAGCGAGCATAATTCGGCACCAGAATTGGAGTTCGATGGGTCATGTGAATCATCGTTAAGACATATACGATTTGTGTTACATTCCTCCCTTGTGGGGAAGTAGATCCTGAACCTCTTCGAAGCAATCTTTCCTCGAATGGGTATTTTTTTCATTGCAACTAGTTGTAGCCCAAGACCTCTCTTCAGCACAGCTGTTTAATGAAGACGTTCTGGATCCACTACAAAAGTCGACTTTTCAATCTTCTAATTAACCCCATACAGGATTTTCTTAGCACCTTGAAAGGGATAGACTTTTAGCAATATCTTCTTAGAATCTATAATACTTACGGTGAGCTTCACTGCATGAAATATGTCTGAGACAAATCCTCTTGGCATTTTAGTGCTATTTTTCCAACACTATCTGCTTATATTAAATGCTCATCAAAAATGTTTCTGTGACATTAGTTTCTCCGAGCAGTAGTTGTTACATTCTTTCGTGACGCATTTGCCTTTATACAATGGATTCATTCGGTTTTATTAGAGAATGTGATCATTTTTAAGGGTCCGTTACTATTACTACGAAAAAAAAACGATTCAGTTTGAAAAATCATCATTTAATAACGCGTTTAAACGCTTTTCCCCACTGCATATAACCGCAATCGGCTCTAGAAAATGTTATATATATATTTCTGTGGTGTTCTGTCGCTGTTCTTTATCCAACGTTGAGCCCGAGCGTGCTTGTAAGATTTACTTATGCTGTTTCAAAAGATCCCCAGTAAGCTAGAACTTTAAAGAACTTGAAACGTTGCACTAACGGCCTTAGTAAATACCCGCTTAGTCATGGTCCAAGCCATATCCATTTTCAACATCTCTGCTTAACTTGTCCGGCTCTGCAGGTTAACCATGGAGAAAAACCTTTGATGTTGAGAAAGGCTTCCAGGAAGATCATGCGAAACTTGAAAGCCAACAACAGAGTCATAATCTTCCAAAAGCCTGTACAACAACTTAGCTATGCGGATGACCTAGACCTTAAGAGCAGAATACGGCGAATTATTTGTGAGGCATTTGCAATGTTTTTAGAAGAATCAGCGATAACGTATGTGCCGGGAGGGGACAGCAAAATAATATGCAGCATCAGCGACGTGGATAAATCGCCGCATTAGTCATTTATCTACGATATATAGTCAAGCACGTTGTTTACTTAGGCTCCGCAGTTAATACAATATAAACAACGACACAACCTAATATATCGTTAGGACAGAGCTTCTGCCTTGTAGGCTTAATTTCACGGAATACCCATGCATCCATGGGAGCAAGGATACGCCTTGCCATCGCTCGCCGTCTTTTGATTCTTTGATACCAAAGCGAAACTCGTGTTGAAGGCAAAAAGTTCCACCCTTGGTAAGGTCGAGGTCGACCTTAAACCTCTTACTGCTCTTAACGTCACAGCACCTAGTATCTTGCAACTCTACATTGGGTCAAGACCCTTCCCGCGATTTCGGGTTTAAACCACAGCCACCATGATGCTCCCACAAAGGGGCCTACCTCAACAAGTCAGGCCCGGACCGAAATCCGGGGGGCTCCTGACTCCCATGGTGTCGTGTTTTAAGACTACCGGTGTTCCTGTCACCCAAAAGGACCTCTGACCGGCCGCTTGTAACTGTTCAAATAGTAGCAGCATTCGGAGGCATTAAGTACCGAAAACCTTTACAATAAGACCAGTACGTTTGCTCTGCCCCACTTTTTATTAGACAACGTCATTGATGGGCGAAGCCTTGATAACTCTTAAAAATTGCTATTTGGTTAGGCTCAGAAGGCAATTGTTTGGCAGAATGCTCTTCAAGGCAGCCAAAATAGAACCTCGCCTCTCTCGGAGTTTATTAAAGAAAAGATGACCAGTCATTTCGAAAGTGCTTCGATCCACATTATTTACATACTACCTGTATGAATCGATGAAAACAGTACGGGCTGTACAGCGAGATTTACTTGACTTTAAGAGTCGGAGTTCATCGGCTTTATTTGGGCAAGATTTCGAATCTATCATTCATGGAAACCACAGTAGCGAAAGACCCAATCCTTTAGCCTTTATGCAGCTGCCCATTAAATTGCTTTTATATTTTGTTTAATACTGAGAGCTGCAAAAGTATATTCTGACTTGTGCCATAGCATGACTCTATCCTAAAGCTTTTCAAAAATCAAGTCAGATCAACTTTATCGTTCCCCGTACATTGGTTAAAAACATCGTTTCCAATGTGTGATTTTTGTTTATCAATCTAAGTGCAAGCCCTGTATACTATCTCTTGGCGAATTCAAATTTTCTAATCACTTTCGGTCGAAAGTGTTTGCGTTTTCTAAGAACGATTTTCGTTGGCAATCAAAACAAACTCGCCAAATCAGAACTATGAAAAGGAAATTTTACGGGGAGGCTTCAATATCACAGCTACTCTGAATAAACTCAGTCATGGTGATAGTCGAGCAATAGATTTAGATCAGAATTGGCATTGACCTTAAAAACAATTTCAAATACGTCTATTTTCGGAAGCGTTATTATTACAAGAGCTAATTGTTTACGACTAGGGACTGACACAAATTGTCATGAAAAAATCATCAGCCAATCTCTTATTTGTCCAAAGTCTGTGAAGAACGTGGGGTGATCAGGTGACAAGAGAACGAGGAGCATTGATTCAAAACAAAAACAAATAAAGGCTTAACGAAGGCACAATTTTGTTGGTAAATTTCAGAGAAATGTCAGCTGGGTGTTACTTTCGGGCCTATATGGTGCAGTTTTGCTGCTGTCCCCAATTTCGATTTATTACTGGTTTTGGATGCAAGAAAAATCTGAAAAGAAAATCTATTCCGAAGTCGGTGAAATTCTGTGTTGTTTACATAAATAAGAAAGAAATTGTGATCTATAGTGTGTTTCTATAAATTTTCTCATTCAAACTAAGCCATGCATATACTTTGTAACTAATAAGTCAATTGTAAGATCAAAAAGGAACATCAAAGGACCATAAACTTTGGGCTATAAGGAGGAGACTGTAATATATGATGTTCAAATCAGTGAAGATGTGCCAATGACTTAAAAAATTTAACGGCGTAGTGCCTTTTAATTAAAATACTTTTGCATTGCTCATATCCGCTGTAATATGAAAGGACCTTTCCAGTTGCTGACGAGAGACCTACGACATCCAGCCAATACGGCAGAAAAAAGATTTATTCGTTTAATAAGTACAAGTTCTTCTTCAATACTGTAGCTCCATCTAGTGGGAATTATTCGTTTGCCCGGCTTTCTTTATGTTTTGGTGAAGATTCGTGAATGCCATATTATTAAATAGTTACTTCTGTTTTACTTTAGTATTTCCTTCGAAATCTCTGTTTTGAGTAAGGATAGGTTACGGGCTGAGGGTACTGACGCACTTATACCGTTGTTGGCTACATAAATACAGCTTGAACCTACCAAAATTGTATGTAAATCAGAGTAAGCTAACGACGTTTAAAGATGTCAGTCCATTGAGTTTATCGATGAGAAGAGCGGCTGGATGAAGTAATCTTCTTTGGAATGGGTTCGTCAAAAGCACTGATGAAGAATGATTTTCACTTTTTACATGTCCCTAAAACTTATGCAAATGTGATTGATAAGAAACGTCAAATCTGGACTTCTTATAACGTCTTACTTACTTACTTATATAGGTGGTCCCAAAATCTGGGTGAATCGGGAGCTCAATGAACACGTCTCACCAGCCAGTACAAGTTGGCTGAGGTCAATTTCCACTCGTGTCCGCTACCTTTGGTGCGATCGTCCTTAACTGCTTCGTCCCTCAGAGATAGAGTCAACCCAAGACTCTTTGGGCCGGAGCTGTGGTGTCCATTATCTCAACGTCGCTATACAACCCGAACAGATCGAGGTTTAATCTCCTCTCCCATTCCCGTCCATAAAAATGAGACCGAAAATCACACAGAGTGTCTTTCCTTCAGAAGCAGTGTCAAGTGCTTCTTATCCGCTTTTGGCAAGGTCCAAGCCTCTGCGTCATAAAGCTGGACCATAATTATAGAGTCAATTTGGGATTGCAATTGAAAAAAAAAACAGGAGAAGTTCTGCGTCTGATTTCTTCCCTAATACCGTTGCTGCTTGTAACTGCGAGATCATGATAGAAGAAGTCCTTAACTACTTATAACTTAAAATTACCTATGGTGTTGTTCTGGCCAAACCATCGATAGAGTGTATTCTGTTTTGATAACAGGATGCACTTTACTTTGCCGTCAGATCTAGTTTGAGCGCTTCCACCTCAATACTTATTTCTTTCTATTTCAGCTTGTGCAAAACTGCTTTTGATCGCCATATGCTTCTAAATAATATAGTGAAATGCGAAGAAGACACAGATGTTCAAATTGAGTTTAACAGGATATAAAATCCTTACCAATCTTCGGTTCTGCAGAGATTTCGACCTAACGTCTGGTCGAGAAGTGACCGAACTATCTCTAGAAAGTTTTCAGAGGAATAGCCGCATTGTCAGCTAGTATATCAAACAACATAAGGTGATACTGGCAATGTGTAATGCTGCAGAGTTAGAAGAACTATTACTAAACCACAAAGATGCGGATCTTTTCTGTCAATCAATCTTTCCAGTGATCGGCAGGATAGTCCGAAATCTTCAGATTCTGAAGTTGAAACTTGCAATTTAAGCAAGGAGGTGCACTAGTGTACTTTAAAGCATATAGAACTTCCTTTTTTTTTTGAGATAGCCAATGACCACCTGGATTTTTAAGAAAATTATGAGTTTTCGAACAAAAAAAATTCTGATAACTGATTCAGCGATATTTTTGTCCCTGCGGTATTTCCTAGAAATTCTGTGATAATTGTAAAGGCGTTCCAATCATTCTTTTAATAAGAATTCCTTAAAAAAAATAGTATGCGGGAAAATTCCTTTTTGGCAACTGAGTAGTACGATCAGAATCAAGGGTGACTTCCAAGACATTTCGAGTTATTAAGTTCTGATCGGACTACAAAATCAAATATTTTATTTTTCTTGCGTTAATGACCACTATCTGTCTATCCCTGGCTATCAAGGACCACCTGATCCAGCCAAATTCTAGTCATTCATTACTGGAATACTGAATCTTGACTTTCATCCACTCTTTACCTACAAAAGTTTTTAAACTTCAGTCTTGAAGCCAGAAAACCCAGCTAACAAGGACGACCAAACTGCACAACAAGACCCACTTTCAAGGTCAGACACTAATATCACAGTACTGTGCTATTCTTCCGAGTTTGATGGAAGTATAGAAAGATAGACCGTAGCATTGCAGTTTCAGGGAATCCTTCTATTCTTTCTCATCAAACGTTTGTCAACAAGTGTATTGGAATGGTTTGATTACATGTTACAGTCCGACATTCACCAGGGTCTCACCTAAGATGCATCTCAAGCTAGCGGAGTGTTTTGCCAGTTGTTCGAAGTCTGCTGCTGTGTAAGTGCGTCACCTAAGAAGAAAGTTGGTGTCGAAATCTTTTCAGGCCGCAGCGCTGGTATTCATACGGTAAATGTGTCCTAGTCATCTAAGCTCGGCTATCCAAGCTGTGCATCTCGTATGTACGAATGTACCTGAATAAATTTATTTCAAAGCGCCGAAGAGCACTTTCATCCGCTTTCGTGAGACTTTTTTCGCCAGTATAGTAGCTTTTGCGCAGTAAAGCAGGAGTGGGGTGATCAAGACTTCAAAGACCGATTTTTAAAAAAAAAATCACATAACAATGCATCGCCTTGTCTAGGTTGGTTCGTGGCATTGAAGATCTCGTTTTTGTTATTGTCATCCTGCATAGATGAAATAGTTAACCAGAGATACCAAAACTAGGCATATCTGTCATATGCTGCTCTGAAATCGATAGACAGGTGGTGTGTAGCGATATCTGCTGTAGTGTGTAAATCTGAACTACGATGGATTTTCTTGATCTAAAGCAATACTTAATCGTCCACATAATATGGTAGGCTGGAATTTGTGTAAGGTTGAGGAGACTTATTCCCCTGTAGTTGGCAATAAAATCACCAAGGACGACTTTCACTTAATATTCGGGGCACTGGTTATATGTCTTTGGTATAGTCGTCCGCCCTCTCTGTCGGGGCGTGAGCGTTTACGAAGCTTATGCTGGCGAATTTTGCCCATATGCGAATCATTCTTCAGCGTTCGCTTACATGCTGATGCTCAAGACTTGATGCTTAAGTGTTTTTCTGAGGCCGGATCCGCATTCGAATAAATGTTGCGGTGGTCTGCATAAGCCTCCATAATATAAATCACAGCTCTACATTCTTTTTGATCCAACCCATCCCATTGCTTTTATAATGCTTCGGCATGTGTTAATTTTTTTTTTTCAAAAGGGGATAGAGAGAGAAATATTTGGGAAATGTTTGGGTTCAGTGCTTATTTCGTTTCATGAATGGCATTCAACATTTAGCAGCAGTTATTTCTGCTTAAAGGCAGTCTTGAAGTTTCGTTAGTTGTTCAGGTTTATGCGGTCTGTTAAAGGTCCGAAAGGATCCGATGATCGTTATTCTTTAATCGTTTGTTAGAGTCGTCAGCATTGAATCTGCCATTATTTGAAGATATTTAGTTAGTTTGTCATACTTTAAACTCTTATTGGATGAATACGCATTCTCAGTTTTTCCTCCATGGCGGCCAACATTCCGAGATAGGGCAAGTACTAAACTACGATAAGGCATTCAGCAGTTTGCCGATTAATACCGGCTTTCCATTTTAAATAAATAAGGGCTTCCTGGAGAATTTTTATTGATGAAAGTATTCGCACACTCTGAGTTTCATTTCCCCTCTAACAGTTGAGTTCACCCAGGTATACTTTTGAATGTAGAGCTTCGTCGAGGTCCGCGTTCTTGACCGATTCACATTTTAATTTTGAAAAGATCTCTTGGTCTCTGATATAGGCAAAATTGTTTTTTTTTTCACATGGTCTTGGCCAATAGAAGGATGCTTTCTTCATTTCTCTGAAGCTATCGGATCGCTGTTATGAACGATCCCGACCTACATGTATTCCTCAAGTAGTCGACTAAAAGCTAGTGAGGAAGATCCTGTGTGGGCTATGGTCTTATCTTTTTAATCACTATTTTGAGCATTTCTCATTTTTATGTACAGATACAGGGCTTGTGGCTTTGTTCTTAATCTGATCAGCGAGAAAGCATTCACAGGCTTGCCATTGCCTCTGTGGTGACGTCAGAAATAATTTCTTTCTGTTCTTCGGTGTATTTTCTGGGAATCGAACCTAGACTTCCAGCGTATTGGATGATGGGTTTAACCGATGCGTCACTCCGATTGTTGTGATGTTTCTGCCTTTGGTCTTATTTGCCATTTAGGCTTCCTCCTTAAAAGCATTTATGATCGGTGGCCATCTTCTAAAGGATTTTCCAATAGGGACTTGACAACTTTGTGAACGCACTCTTTCACTAATCATCAAACTGTCACTGTCAATTTATTCCGTAAACTCAACATTTTCATCATAGTAAAGTACACTAGCAAGCAACGTCTGCAAATTATAAAAATTTTCTACAGATATTTGGAGTCGGTGACTGCAACTTCAAGAACGTTAACTCTAATTTTCGGCCGAAGTTCTCGCCCTAATAAACAGGCAATAACAAGTTTAGAGCAAAAATTTGAATCTACATATTCGTTGTGTGATGTTGCCGTGTCAGTGAGACAATGGGTTGGTCGAAGTGTCGAAAATATCGCTGCCATTCAGACGTCCGTAGCAAACGATCCAAATCAGTCAATTCCACGGCGTTCTCAAGATTTGGGCATCGCTCAGGCCACATTATGGCGTTATTTGCGTAAGGATCTTGGTTTACACCCATACAAGATCAATTTGACTCAAGAATTGAAGCCGATGGACTATTTGAAGCGACGTACGTTCTCCGATTGGGTTCTGGAGAAGTTGCGCCAAGATGATGAATTTTATCGCAAAATCATCTTCAGGGACGAAGCTCATTTTTGGCTCAATGGGCTCGCCAATAAGCAAAATATGCCTTATTGGTCGGGTGAAAACCCACATGTGCTTCATGAATCACCACTTCATCCACAAAAAATAACTGTTTGGTGCGGTTTGCATGCCGATTACATTATTGGGCCATATTTTTTCGTCGACGATAACGATCGTCACGTTACTGTGAATGGTCAGCGTTATCGCGCCATGATCACCGATTATTTTTGGCCCGAATTTGAAGATATGGACTTGGACGACATGTGGTTTCAACAGGATGGTGCCACAAGCCGCACAGCATACTCTACAATCGATTTATTGAAGAGTAAGTATGGTGAGCGTGTTATCTCAAGACATGGGTCAGTCGATTCGCCACCTCGTTCGTGCGATTTAACGCCGCTTGACTATTTTCTGTGGGGCTACGTTAAGTCATTGGCTTATGCCAACACGCCGACGACGTTGGAAGGGCTCAGAGCTAACATTGAACGCGAAATAGCGGCCGTTTCGGCCGAATTGTTTGGCGAAGTCGAGTTCCATTCATAAATGTTTTGATTGTACTTCAAGCCAATAATAAAGTTTTTGAAATATCTCAAATGGTTTGCCTTTTATTTAAAAAAAAAAAGTTGTCAAGTCGTTATTGGAAAACCCGATATTAGCAGAATATTTCACTGTGAACGATATCTTAGATTTAAGTCTATAGATCGGGGCTTGCAAAATTATTTGAAAAAGAGGGAAATGTCCCTAGATTGCTGTTCAGGAACTTAAGTTGAATCGAATCCATCAGTCTGTTTTTTTCTCATTGGAAGAAGAACCAAAGCAAAGTAAGTTTGAGTCATACCTCATTCGAAAATGCACTCACCACTATTTATACAACGATGACACATCTGCATAAGCCTAAGCATAGATGTGCTCGTATCTTAGAGCCACTTTATCGACGCTAAAATTTTCATGGTTAACCTGTACTTTTCTAAATCTAGGTTGTGAAAGTCTGTTCAAAAAAAGGTGTTGCTTGCATCTATATTTTATAGCAGCAAGCAACTTTCCAGACTCATCCGGTATTCAGAAAAGCAGCGACTGCATATCACTACTCAAGCCTATGAATGACTTTTTGATAAGCGAATGTGGATCAGACGTTGAACATTGACCATGCAATGCGACACTTGAAGTTCTAACAAATAAACATTATAGTTCAACTCACTTGCATTTTCAATTACAAATCTGGTGTCGATTAAGAGCTATTAATAGAGTCAAGATTCGGATTAACTAAACAGATTGTATAAACCCAACTGGGAGTGTTGAAAAAAGATTGCGTTCTACAAACTGCCAACTGCGTACTTACAGAGATCCAATATTCTCAATATTTTATTCAAATTCGTAATAAGGTCGCCAGCTTTGGTACGTGCTTAAATATTAATTCCTGAACTATGCCACTAAATTGTGCTTTCAAGATTATGCACATACATTTCGAATATAAAGTAAAATTGAAATCAATTTCAAATAGTCACGTGGCGAGTTTTTTTTTTTTTAAATATTTTTGCTTTAACTAATGTTTAACAGTGATAACCTTAATTATTGGAATACAGTTTTCGTTGCGATGCACAGGAGAAATGATTAAAATGCATTGAACGGAGAGTTCATTTGGAATCATAAGCGTTATCAGCTGACTTGGGGTTGGAGAAGCAGAAGTGGTGTTATAATGGTGTTTTCGATTTAGAATTCCTGTCAAGGGCTATAGCTTTTGGATTGCTCATATTTTAAAAGCACTCTGACTTACAATATATTTTTTGTTATTTTTAGCCAAGCTGATGTGGTTAAACGAAAGTGTTGGCAATTCATCAGAGGTTAAATTCAGACATTTACGACTTTGGCAAGGCTTCTTTTAATGGTGGGTGAACCTTCTCTGGCTGTTGACAAAGGGTTGTAGAAGTTCACACGGTATGCAGATAAAATCTTGTATGCGATGCTTAGGAGATTTAACCTTCTATAGTTGGCGCAGTTGAGAGAATCTGTTTTTTTTGTAGATCGGGCAAACGATGCTGGGATTCCATTTATCAGGAATACACACCTCTGACCAGATTTGAGAAATGAGCTGATGTATGTTCTCCATAAAATCCAGCTGATTTGTTGGTTTCCGCTTAGATGTTGCTATCTTTACTTCATTTTGTCTGAGTTGAATGATCTATTTTGCCCGACGGCGGAATGCTGCAGTTTCTCGGCATTACACAGTCTCTAGAAAAAGTTTTTCCATATTCTCATCACCAACTGCGACTCTACTACAAGGTTTCCTTCTTCATCTCGTCTTTTTTCGAGTGGATGCAACTTCCAAGTACAAGTTCTCAATACCTTCGATCGAGCGTTCCTTCTGTTCTTTTTTTTTCTGCAGAAGCCGTTGTTCTTCCCTCTCTTCTGCTTGCAGACCTCACGAGCGCTCCATATTCAACATGATTAGGTGCATGTGTTTGCCCGAATTCTTCATCAAACCAGGAATTTATAAGTGCTGATCGGAAGAAACCCAGCACATCAGTTCTGGCGTCTCTGATGCCATGTTGGTAGCATTGCCACTAGTCTCTGGCACCTGCTGCTGGCGGTGGCGGTGTAGGAAGGGTTGAAAGATTCCGGGATATACGTTCAGCGATTACAGCTTTTCTACGTTGTATCTTCTTACAGTTGTTCTTCCGCATTTGCGCCTTACCCGATACAAAGTGGTAATCCGAGTCTTTGCTGGTTGCCCGGAACATTAGCGCACCCAGAATACCAAATAGTGTCCAGATAGCAGTGATAGTTTTTCCAATTGTTATGTTTCAGCAATTGTCAAAATATCATGCATCATTTTACGCGAAATTCTGGCTCAGTTGTAAATATGCAACGTGAGTTTCGTCGTGAGGTCGTTCGTCATCATGGTTTCAGTATGCAGGCAATCCGTAGCACCGTGGGAAAGTTTAAGCACGAGTACACTTCTTTGGAACTTAAGCCACCAACCGGCCAGATATTGCTGCAAAATGAAGAAACCATCGCCATCGTAGCGGCCAGTATCGAAGAAGACCCAAAAATGTCGATTTGATGTTGATCAGCTGAATTGGGCAGAGATTCAACCCGATTTAGTTTGCTTGGGCCTACATCCGTATTAGATTGCGCTGGCACAAGAATTAAAGCTGGACAACCATAGACAATGCCGTGAGTTCGCTAATTGGCCAATGGAAATGTTGGAAGGAGATCTGGATTTTGGCCAAAAATTCATCTTCTCGGATGAGGCACATTTTTATTTCAACAAGCAAAATTCCCATTATAGCAACGAACACAAGTGTTCGGCCAAATTTTGCTGCATCTACAATGATTGACTGTTTGGTGCGGTTTATGGCATGACGTCATCGTCGGACCTTATTTCTTTCGAAAAGAAGAAGGATATCCATTAACATTATCTCAGGTATAAAGCGATGTTAACCGACTTTCTGTGGTCAGAGATCGATAACATCGATATATCCAAGCTGTAGTTCCAACAAGACTTCGCTACATACCATGCAAGCGAAGCAACGCTCGAAATTGTGAAGAAGAGATTTGGCGGCTGGGTGATCTCACGGCGATGGTTCATCAATTGGCCGCCGCGATTCTGTGATTTTACATCACTCGATTATTTTCTCTGGGACTACGTCAAGTCCTGAGTCTACGCTTACAAGCCAACCAATTTGGACGATCTCGAGCCCAATGTTCGACATGCTATTGCCGGTATACCGCCGCACATATTAGACTGAGTCATCAAAAATTGTACCGACCCCTTGAAGCACTGCCAGCTAAGCCGTAGTGGTACAAATGTAGCTTTAAAATAAATTAAAGCTCCTATGGATCTTATCTTGTCACCTTTGAGTGTCACCCTTGTCACCTTGACACTGTGCAAAGTTTAAAAAGGAAAAACAGAACAAATGACACCCTAATTGAGGCATAAGTCCCTTCAAAATCCTTTCGAGTGCTTCGATTCGGAGTCAGCTCGACATATTCGGTTTCCATCGTTGAAGATCTTGTAGGAATCTTTCACCTCAATCACTGTAGAGAGTCCCGCTTTTCCAAGTACCACATGAAGTATTATCTCAAAAACTTCAGATGTTGGCGTCATTGGCATTTCTGCAACAGAGTGAGTAATGGCTCGATATATTGACGTCAATTAAACACCTTTGCCTAACAAACTGCTCACTTCCTATTGTCATAACTTTCAGCAGGAAATTGTTTCATCAAAATTAACCTCTTTTAATTGTTATAATTATTTTAGTGCACCCACTAAACTAAATTAAGTAATTTAGATTGTGATACGCAATACCTTCGCCTTATTTCAGATTGTTAACGCGTTCCGATAAGATAATTCATAATTTAGGCCTCTTGATATTATTTTGCAAAGATCGTTGTCCGCCGTCTATTTTTGACGCCCATAATTTCTCGTATCTCAAAACTTTGTCGAGTTTAAAATCCACCTCTTTTCGTGTGATAAACGATTTTTTTGTTTAACTTGCAGTCATTTTGATTTAGCAACAAATAATTAAAACAGCAATCACTAAGCCCTTAATCGAAGGCGATCTAGCAGTCGATATCAGTTGTTTTCGTGTCGACCGACGCACGGTCGTTCTATTTGCAGATTATCACCCAGATAGATTAAACCTCGAACTCACGTTCGAGTGGTTGCTAAACAGTGATAAATTGTTCATTGTGTTTGAGTTGAAGTGGATGGTTATAAAGTATTAGCCTCCAGACTGGGAACTATCAGGGGTTGCATTCAAATAATCTGCGTCCTTTCAGTTTTTTTTTTTCGAATTTTATTAATGACCCCCAACTGAGTCAGTATATCTCTGGATGGACAGAAGTCATAGGAACTGTTTTGCATGAGCTTATCACTGTTTTTGTTTATCAACTTTGTCAATGAGATTGAAGTGGTTTTGAACCGACGATAGTAGGCAAACGTGGGAAGTTTTGAAAAAGAAGAGCTTAAAATTGGATAAGTAAAGAGCGCAATGCAAACATGACAAATGCCCCTCGATACAGGTTACCTACTAGTGGCTTCATGATTTGAATACTCCCAGACTATCTTTATACCATCAAATCTGTAATCCATTTTTAAAGAAAGGAAGGGAAGGGAATTCCAAGTAAATACATCCGGCATCTATCTACACAAAACTTGACATTTCGAGATATGTTAAAGGCATGGCGTGTCCTTCCCACTACCTTACTCGCTTAAGATGGCACTATAGTAAGATGGATTTGGGACTCAAAAAAATGGGCTAAGCCAACTAGCACAATTTGAACCCAACTGTTTCCGGTTGCGCACACTAGGATACTTCATATCTCTTTCCATTTTTGCGCTCCTTCTGAGTCAAGCTTTTCATCTAACTTACGTACCTTCCGGTGGAAGGTACATTCTGCATTCAACGACCAAACTGATGGGATTGAAGATTTCTCGTAGAATTGTTACTCAAAACAGCCAATAGCCACCTATTCCACTCTTGACAAAGTCCATGTATACTCACATGGGTTAAAGTGCAAATCTAGGAAAAGAAACATAGTTCTCAATGCTCGGCTCTGGTGCCGTATCAGAAATAGTGCGGAGCACAGGTTGGAAAAGTCACTAACTACTTCAAAGTTACAATATACCATATGTGCCCTATGTGGCGTTCTCTACGACGCTTCTGTGTTAGATATCCTTTACCATTTTGTTGCCTCGTTGACATTTAAACTATCTTCACGTTACTAACACCAAGGTGCATTCTTCCTTTTAAGTCAATATCGTCATCGTTCTTTTCATTAGGTATACTTTCGATTGACTCTAATTGTCAGTTGATTTAGTGTATCATCCTCACTAACTCATATTTCGCTGCTTCAATCAGGAGTGCGGATAGTCAGTCAGTATCAGCACCTTTGTTGAATTTAAATTTAGATGTGGTTATCTTTCTCTTACACTGGTCAGATAGATGGAAAAGTTGGTTATCCTTGGTGGCCGTTGTGTAGTGGTATATGCATAGACTCCTCAAGCAGAAGGTCGCGGGTTCGAATCCCGTGCGAGGCATTTTTCTGAAAAAGTCTTTTCATGGAATTTGTATGTAGTTATATGTAAATCCCGTCGGCGTCAACTCTGACATGAAGGCATAACACTGATGTTGGAGTGATTGCTGGCTGGGCTAAATATAACGAATTAACAACCAGCACGTACTAAGACCCACTGGTTGAGGATACACTAACTCCAGTTTGACAACCACCTCTGGAAAAATATCGAAACCTAACACCTGAGTTTCAAAACTACTACGCCACCTGCCCGCGCCCTGGTGAAAGCCAGTAAAAGTGTATTCATATCCCTGTGGTGCGCTGAAGTGGTAGATTGTCTGCTGAAGTGGTCCTTCTAAATATATCCTCATTACTGATTGCAATTTTAACATTATATTTCCTTGTTCGTTTTCGTAGGCTTCGACTCGGCCTATATAGCCTTGACATGTACAATTTTTGTGACAATCATTCCTACAATGTTGTATCTCTTTGTATTGCGTTGACCATGCATTTCAAACGCTCATTTTCTTATCATTTGAGAAGCCGATGACCTTCATGTCTTCTCTGCTCCCATACGTCTCTTCCTTCTGTATAGCATTGCGCTGTTAGCTTCTTGTATCTGTGCTTTTTTGCATCAAGACTGCAACTTTGGTGGCTTTTTGGCAGTGCTGCCATGGTATTCTGAACTTGATTGTAACGTTCGACATCAATCTTTCTTACAGTGTTTTCTGTCATCGGAATGTTGACTTAAACGAGATACTGACAGGTCAATGTTCGCCACACGGAACTTTAGGGAATCCATTGTCTGGATGAGTTTCTTTCGTCGACCTCAAAATAATCATTGCACTTGACCGTTGGTCAATCAGAAGTCTTCCAGGCATCGTTGTGACATTTAAATGAAAGAAGCACGTATGAGTATTAGACGCGCCCTTCAGCAAAGTTTGTTAGCCTAAAATGTGGGTGCAGAGGAAACAGTAGCTGCTATAACTGAAAGCGTGGCAAAAGATCCATGAAAGCGAGACAAAATGTCCCGGTTTTCTTTAATTCAGTGTAAATCGGTGGGATTAATTTACCTCCAAGTGATAACCATCGGGTACTGGTCGATGTTCATTCGGACTCGACTTCCCAAACCAGGTCACAAAAATTTCAGTTCTATAAACGGAACAGCAGATGAATTCTCCAGATGGATTTTGGTGAAGTATATTATCGGAATAAAACAAAAGAGACCTTAGAGACTGAGTCAGTGTCTTGGAAAAGTGATGCTGGACCAACGGCAGAACGAAAAAAATTACCATGGAATTGACTCTCCAGATTAGGGGTTTTGCCGCCAGGGTAACTGCCCGGCCATGGAAAAGCAAGTTAAGTTACGGAGTAACAACAAGCCGCGGATACTACTGTTGACAACCCTTGCAAGCGAAACAAGGACAGCGAACAGCAGATATACACGTCAAATCTTAGGCCCCTCAATAAGTCACGTCTAGCCGAACAATTATCGAAGGCTCTAGACTACTGCAAAGCAGATATTATCGCCATCTAAAAAATAAAATGGGATAGACTGGACAAAAGGAGAATGAAAATTTGCGACATCTCCTACGGCGATTTTTATCAACGGTAAAAGCAGCTCCTATTTGGGAACTTGGAAAAGTCCTGGTTAAACAACTATCAACTAGATTGTCTAAATTATGATCGACGAAAGGCACTTCACTCCTCCAGGTGCCAACATCGACTGAGACTATAACATCATTGTAGCCAAGGTACAGTTGCGGATATCCCAAACACCGCAAAGACAGCTAATACTGTGAGGATGTTCGACATCGACAAGTCGCCTTTAATCTTTTAAGAGTTCTTATATCGCCAGCATCAAGTATTGAAAATCAGTGGAAACACTCCCGAAAAATCATCAAGTATCACAATGAAACACCTGGTTTGACGAAGAGTGCCGACAAGCACATGCAAAAGGGCATACAAAGCAGCGGCGCAGCAAAGAAGAACTAAATCTGAAGAACAAGCAGAAAAGGACAGACAAACACCGCCTTCTCAGGAAGAAGAATAAAGAGCACGGGAAGCGCGCGGTCGAGAAAATCGAGAGTTGCTACCCCGGAAGAACTACCAAAATTACAAACATGGACACAAAACCTGAACCAAAGCCTGTAGGGACGAACAAGGAAACATAGTAGTAGAGTCGCATTCGATGCAAAGGACTTGGGAAAAGCATTTTTATAGACTTTATAACGGCGGTAACCAACCAAATCCAGCTATCAGGCAGAGTGAACCTTTCCACGTGGACGATGTAGACCAACAATTCCGTTCACCCGACTTATGTAGATGAAGCAAAAATAGCTATAGCTTAAGTCCAACAAAGCTGCCGTCCCTTAACTGTCGAGCTCTTTAAAGCAGCAGGCGATGACTTGGAAAGAAGCATACATCAACTCATCTGTAAAATATGGTCGGACGAAAGTATGCCACATGAATGGAACCTCAGCATCGTTTATCTGATACTCAAAAACGGAGACTTCAGAGGAATCAGTCCTCTTTACCTTAACGCCTACTAGATCGTCTGCCCTATTGTACGAACGCCTGAAGCTGTTGCTCAACAACCTGATTGGTCCATATCAATCTTCATGGTCTCAAGCCAATCCACCATCAAACAAATATTGACACTACGGTAGACCTTGGAAAAAACCCATGAACTCCAAATCGATACATACCCATTCATCGATTTTCGATTTCAAGGCCACGTATGACAGTATCTAAATAAATCAGCTACACAGAATGATGTCTAGGTTTGTAATTTCTGCCAAACTCATACCTTTGTGCAGGATGACAATGAAGAACGCACGCTGCTGCATCAAGTTCGGTCAAGAACTTACCGAGACTTTTGATGTAAAAGAAAACAATGTAGATAAGGCGACGCGCTGTCAGGCGATTTCGTTAACATCATTCTAGATAGAATAGTACAAAACTCGTGCGTCAACAAAAGAGTCAGAATCTTTCAAAAGCCTGTCCAATTACTCGCATACGCCGATAATGTTGACTTATTCGAAGAAAATAGGCCGATGTTAGTGGCTCTTTCACGAGTATTAAGGTGGAAGCGGCGAAGAAGGATTAACGGAAATGAAGGCAAGACTAAGTATATACTGTCAACCAGAAGGTAGTTAAGGACTTTGTCTACCTGGGCTCCGTTGTCAATTCAGACAACGACACCAGTGCTAAGATTAATCGAAGAATAACTCTTCCCAAACGCTGCTTCTTTGATCTATGAAGGCAATTGACTAGCAAAGCCCTTTCTCAAGCAATTTAAGTGACCTTAATGATCCCAGTCCTGCTCTAGAGGCATGGTCTTTATCAAAAGTAGATGAGGGTGCTCTTGGCTATTTTGAGAGAAATATTCTTCAGGTGATCTTAGGTCCCATCTGCATAGAAGATGAGTAAAGGAGGAGATACAACGAAGATACAGAAGAGTGATGGCCCAACGACTATGGTAACCTGATTATGTAAACGGATGAACTCCAATGCCCAGGTCAGAAAAATCTTCGAATCCGCCCACGATGGATAGCGCAGTAAATGAAGACAGTGACTCAGGTTGTGCACGCAAGTGGAAGGGGAATTCAACCATCTTAGCCATAACCATAAGTAAGTCAATCGCAACAGTTTTGTTTCGGTTTGCCCACTATGCAGAACGGTTTGCGGAAACATATCTGTCAACATCTGTATACGACCCATCTGATGCAGGAGCTAAAGGCACGATACCATGGCTTGCATAATTGCCGATTCAATAGCACGATGGTGGCATCATCGGTTCTCTTTTTTTAAAGATGAGGCTGGAGCTAGCTTTCTAGTCAAGGTTACCGGGCAATAATCAGTGGTTATTCTCTTGAATATATGGACGACATTGATCCGGCAAATATGTATATGGATTGATGGAAACATTTTTTTACGAAATGGAGTGAATTGACCACCGCGAGCATGTGATTTGTGGAGTTTTGTCAAGTCTTGATGGTATGTTGAGAAATTTTAAACTATCCATACCCTGGCAGCTGCGCTGACTCTTGATATCAGGACTTTTGGACTGCGGTGGTAAAAATCACAGAAAATTGGCGACACCCTATCCGCTTTAACCGTGTCATCATGCATGGAGCAGAGGCTACCAATTATCATTCTTACTACCACCCTGTAGAAGAAGTTACGAATTAAGGGTTCCAAAAATTTGCAGAAAAGTAATTTTGACAGACTCCCAAAACCAAACGAAATAGAACTGTCGCTCTTGGACAGCGCGAAATATCTGGGTGTGATTCCGGACAATAACAAAACTAGAGTCTCAATGAAGCGGAAAGAATCGAAAGAACAACAAAACAGTTTACAGAAAATTAGCGGCAGTTTAAAGAACGGCTTCCATAGCTATTACAGGTGCGCTCCGTATCACCCTGCGCCTTGGACACCTTTCTGCACCTAAGAACGCTTGAATTACAGATGAAAAAATATGTTGGCTACGACTTACTAATCTGGGTTACTTCAAGAAGAGTAGTTTCGTACATGTCAGCATTCTAGTGCTAACGGATGAAATTTCTTCCTTGGTCGACTTCGACATCTCGTATGATGTAATACGAGGGCTGTTTGATGAGTACCCGGATTGAAAGATAGGTAGCGCTACTGTACTAAATTGAGGGTATCATCATTTAGAATAACCTCTTTAAGCCCGAATTTTAAAATTTTGTTTTGACACCCCCATTTCAAAACATCGTGTTAGTGATTTTTGCTACCATGGAACAAAAGAAGTATCGCTCCATGATCCGATTCTTCTTTTTGTGCGACAATGGTGTGTATAACCTAACCGGTGGAAACAGTGGACAAAATCCACGATCTCGTGTTGGCGGACCACCGCTTCGAGTGAAAATTCGCGAGTTGGCTGAGATAGCAGGCATCTTAACCGAACGCGTTAGCCATATCCGGCACGAAATTTTGGGCATGAGAAAGCTGGGCGATAGGTGCCACGCTTGCTGACACCGGAGAACAAGCGTAATCGCGAGTCTACTTCAAAGTCGTGTTTGGATTTGTTAAATTGATATCCGGAGGAGTTTGTGCGTCGTTTCGTAACCGTCGGTGAAATATAGACAGCAGAGACCAAAGAACAATTGAAACAATGGGTTGCCTTCGGCCGGAAAGGTGATGGCCACCGTTTTTTGGGACGCACAAGGTATAAAACAACGTTGACTATTTGGAAAACCGAAAAAAAATAACAGGAGCATACTACATCGATTTATTGGGCCGATTCATTGCCGATTTGGAAAAAAAAAACAACCACATTTGGCGAAGAAAAAGTGCTCTCCCACAACGGCTCACATCTCCACAGCCAAATTGGTCGAATTGCACTACGACTTGCTCCCCCATCCTCGGTAGTTTCCGCATTTGACTCCCTGCGACTTCTTCTTGTTCCCAAACCCTAAAAAATCACTCGTCGAAAAGAAGTACGGGTCGAATGAGGAAGTCATCGCCGCCGCAAAGGAGTATTTTGCAGCTCGTACTATACGGAGGGGTTTAAAAAGTTGCAGCACTGCAAGGAAAAGTGTATCGAGTTGAAAGGGGATTATATTGAAAAATAAATTGTCAAAATCTAAAAAAGTTGCGTTGTCATTTCTAATCCTGTATTCATCAAACAGCCCCCGTTTTGAGGAGGATCGTCATTGCAAGCTCGCCGAAGTGTAGATTGTTCTCTTTTTTTTCCCCGGGCGGTTTCTTTACATAGATTTGCCTTTCATATATGAATGCTACGACTTAGTCAAAAAAAAAACATCTTAACTTCCCTCCAAGCTATTAGTATGTACCCTTTTTTTAAACTTTGTGTCGGTTGTAACATCCTGTCTGATGATGTACGCCACCAGACAGCAGACAGTCGTCGCTGCCTTACTATAGTGCAGGTTTATCTATCCACAGAAACCTTATTTCCACAAGATAAAACCTTGCGTCCGCCTTCCCAACCAGCGTCATCTACTTTCTTGTGGTGAATAATTCCTTCCATAGGGCGTCTTCGAACTTCTCTTTGACGTTTTTCCACTGGTCGATTGTCAGATGACTTCAAGGTTCCAGCTCATTTATCACATCAACAAGAAGCTCGTCTTTCTGGGCGCTTAGGTTACAACGCAATGCGAATGGATTACCAGCCTTCACCTTTTTCGCATCGTTCGGCTCTACGACGTCGTCGGATCTGCCTCTCTTGTTGCTCAAACTCTATCGGGTAACTTGAGCCATTAAAGGAGTTAACAGAGTATTTGATGGTTTATCTGGTGTTGATAAGACAGAGTGTCTGCTATCGACTTAGTGTATGTGACATCAAAATTTCCAGTCTGGTTGACTTCCACTTTTGCGGAATCTGATGAAAGTATTAGGACGCATTCCAAGAAATCCGAATATGTTTTGTACATCCTTTTTGCTTCGATTAAGAGAGAATCCAGGCTTGCTCCAAATTAGTTTAAATTGCCTTTCTTAATGATTTACAGGTTTTCTTTGCCTCCATATCTTTGTTATATCTGCAGTAATTTTTTCTAGCTTTTCAGAACGTTGAGCAAGAACATTGTACTAGCTCTAGCCCTTTATAGTTTTTATTTTGTTCCGAGTTAAGACGAGTCATTAGCTAAACCGACGAGCTGCACCTTATAAATTGATTTTTCGCGAATTCCTTTTTTTCATTGAGGCTGTGATTTTGCACTCGATTCTACAGAGCTTTAAATTCGGCAATCTCCTAATCGTACAGCGTTAAATCGATTATTTGCTGTCTTACTTTTGTAACAAATGTTGGTTGGTAGGCTCAATCAGGTCACCCGATAGTATGAAGTCCAGAAGATTTTTGACTCTCACATTGCCTTTGGTACGGCCCTACAAAATGTCCTGAGCATGGCAGTATGTCCGTCCGTAGCATGTTCCTGGATGGTAGTACCAAATCATACTGATACGGTGTCACTCTCGAACTGAAACAAATAAAACTACGAAACGAATAGCTTGTATCTGCAGCAACTAAATTTTAGTTGCAAAATTGCCGCTCACGGGCAACTTCTACCTTACATTCATCGTAAGCCTCTATTATCAGCTTACCGTTGTAGGTCTGTGTTAAAATGATTTCACAAGAACGTGTCACTCTCTGTAGTAATACTAACGAAATGCTTACTTGAAGTGGGCGGAAAAACGAGATCGAAAAGAGCGAAGAAAAGAAACACACAGCTTGAGTTTTAGACACGAACTAACTTTATTGTTTAAATTGTTCAACTAAATTTTTAAGCCGTAAGTTATTGATCTTAGCAATGGTTGCGATGCTCTTGTGCGCCAGTGCATTGTCTTGCAAAAAAAAATTTTTTTTTCGCTTCATGTGAGGCTGTTTTGCAGCGATTTCGGCATTCAATCGCTCCAATAATGCACAGTAATACTCGCTGTTGATGGTTTTTCCTTTTTCGAGGTAGTCCACGAAGAGTATGCTATGAAAATCCCACAAAACCGACGCCATAACCTTTCCGACCCATCGGGCCTCCCTCGGCCGCTTCGGAGCACTCGTGCCGGCTTCAGTACATTGTCGGGCACTCATTCTGTTCTCTGGTGTGTAATAGTGGATCCAATTTTTATCAACAGTTACCAATCGACGCCAAAAGTTCGCCCGATTCCGCATCAGGAAGTCCAAACACTCTTTCGAAGTGCTCTCGATTTCGTGTTTTTGGTCAGGAGTGAGTATGCGCGGCACCCAGCGGCAGGATAACTTTTTCAGATGCAGAATAGTGCCCAAGATATGGCGTGCACGCTCAGTACTAATCTTTGTGGTATCTGTTGGCTTGCGCACCTTCACTTTCCGGTCAGCCAACACCACTTCATGTATTTTTTTGACATTGTTCAGCCACGAAACTCTCGAAACCAATATTTGACGGTGTAATCTGACGTAGCATTAGCCCCATAATATTTATCCAAGTTTTTTTTTTTGTTTCCTTCGCCGCTTTGCCTCTCAAAAATTAATGTTTTATGAGAGAACGAAAACCGTTTTTGTCCATACTCAACATGATGCCAAACATGTCAACAACAATCAGCTGTCAAAACAAAACTAAAGACTTCAAAGCACCATAACCTTTTTTGCAGTAGCAGCGCATTCTGGCGGTCAAAGAAGTTACTTTTCACTCCACCTAGTAAGTGTGTACGTGTTTAAACATTCCAGGCACAAAGTCGAATAAGAGTGAATGTAAGAAGATCTGTTTGACCTGTATTTTCTTTAAGCAAATACGAGTACAAAATGATGAATAGACTTAATCTGCGTCAAATACTATATGCTGCCCCAACTCTAGTGCAAATTTTACCCAAAAACGTTACTTCCTACTGACTTGGGTACGAGGACACATATGGATCAACGGCAACGAAAAGGCGAACTCCCTTGCAAAACAGGGGTTAACTGAATAGTTTCTGGGTCCAGAACCATTCTCTTCGATTCGTAGATAAATGGTAGGACAGCTGATTCACAAATGGAGCACGGCAGAACACCTAAGAAGGTGGTCAACCGTGGAACAATGTAGACAAGCTAAAATGGCAATACAATGGCCGACCTGCTCCACTCAGAAGGATTCTAGGCATGAGTCGATGAACAATGAAATGGGTGGTGGCGTTAGCTACAGATCATGGTAATTTCGGGTATCATTTAAGGAAGATGACCCTTAAAAACGATGACACTTGTAAGCTATGCCTGGAGGAATCTGAGACAGTGGCACATATATTGTGTCATTGTCCAGCTTTGGCTGAAAAAAGAATGTGGATCTTGGGAAAACATTGGGTCGAGACCCATTGGATGAAACAGATCTCACATAAACAAATGCAAGTGTTAACACAAGGAATCAAACCCAGGGAAGAACTCTGGAGAAGTCCAAAGCATCTCTCTGGTTCAGGTTTAGAGTGGTAGAGAGACGAAAAGAGACCCGACAATGGTGGTCGGATTCAAGTATCTATTGAAAATTTATATTATTACTGTCTGCTGGTTCATCCCAAATATTTACTTCCAAAATCGCCACTCAAAAACCGTTAACAAATGCCATCCTAAATCATTAAGTATATATTGTTACTCACCTGTGATTCTTTGTCAACATACTCGTAGATCATGAAAAATTCCGATTTTACCAGGCTTCTGATACAAAAATGGACCGGAGTTTTAATCTTTTAGTCATAAATCCCCATCTGATGGCATAAATATGATGAGTTGACACTTTACACGTCACCTAGCAAACTTTGTGAACCCTAAAATACGAGTAACGCAATGAGCTCTTAACGAAAGTTACATACTACACACTGACTGACTCGAACTGCTAGCAACTTCAGATCGCAAGAATTTCCAAACCGTTCACTACTGTGAGCTCAAATTTTAACACATGACAGATAGTTTTGTTATTTACAAGCCTTTTGAATGATGATTGTGTTGAAAATTTTTTATCCGCGATGGAATTCAAACGTGATAGTGTGATTGCTTTATATTTGGCTGGAAAACCACAAATAGCTATCGTTAGAGCCCTCCAGCACCTCAACGTGAATAAATCATTTGTGTCTCAAACCATAGCTCCTTACCGTGAAACTGGCAGCGTTGCAAAACGCCATGGAGGTGGTCATAAAAAAACTGCAACATCGGCAGAAATGGTTCGGAAAATGAAGGCTCGAATTGAGCGAAATCCGCGTCGAAGTGGAAGAAAAATGACTCGTGAGCTCAACATATAGTTGGAAGGGATGCAACACATACTGAAAAATGAGCTTGGGCTCAAGCCATTAAAGTTCCAAAAAACACACGATCTTACACCGCAACAGAAAAAAGTTAGAGTCGAAAGAGCGAAGGAGTTGCTACGCTTGCAAGAAAGTGGTAAGTTGCCGAATTCGGTTTTTTCCGATGAGTCGCTATTTGTTATAAAGCAATATGTCAACAAACAAAATGACCGAGTTTACTTGCCAGAGAGATTTTTCGAAAATTTACACCTTCGGACGGCCACCAGAAAGCAGGCAGCACCGATGGTGATGGTTTGGGCCGCCATAACCGCCGATGGTCGCTCTCCGCTCGTTATTTTTGGACTGTGGCGTCAAAATTAATGCGATCGTATACCGTGAAACTGTCTTCGAGACAGTATTGGGCAAACAATCATTTCGGTCGGAGACCGTGGACATTTTAACTAGACTCGGCACCGTCTCACAAAACGCGCGTCAACCAAGATTGTTTAAAAAACAATGGTCCACACTTCATTTCTTCGACACAATATATTGTAAATTCTACGAATACAAAATCGTTGGATTTCTCTGATTGGCGTATTTTGAAGGCGAAGGTTGGCACTCAAAAATACCAAAGTTTGGACCACCTCAAACAAGCACTTTGCTGGGAATGGCCCAAAATACCGCAGAGCCACTTGCGTGCAGCGTGCGATGCTTTCTTCGGCCGTCTCAAGGCCATTATTCGCGCCAAAGGTAGACATATTGAAAACTACTGATACAATTTGAAAATTGATGTATTTTTCAACATTTTTTGCCTTGGCACAATAAAATTTATCAACAAATAAAAAAAATTATAGCATTTTTAAAAGTTTATTTGCATTCAATTATAAGACGACAATTATTTATTATGATTGATTAGTCATTTGTGAATATTTTACTGACAGCACAGGTCATTTAACTGTTTCGCTTTGTTTCAGTTTATTACATTCTGAAAGTACTCAGGCAAATATGGTATTCAAGATTTTGAGGTTCCACTTGAACGTTTTTTTATCACTGATTCACTGCTAATTCCGACTTAATAAACAAGATTCTGATTGTTGTGACCATTCTGAAAGTTGACTCCATGGAGCAGGTATTGCCTTACTATACATTGTAGATCAGGTTTTTTTTTATATTTTAATAAATTTCTGCTCTTTTGAAATATTGTTTGTTGTTGGATCTCGAAAAATGCCGAGTGTTAATAATTCAGTGACGTTACAGATACACCTATAATGAATGGTTTATTGAAATGGCATGTGCTCGTATGGTAATACGCGCATTTCTTTCAAGTTAACAATTGTTAAAAAGCTGTTTTTTTTTCTAATTTGGCAAAGCTTAAAATAAATATCCCGTTTTCTCGAATCAAAGTCCAAACTCATACTTGCACCGGTAATGGTACTTGTACATCATTATTGTTGAAATTGAATTGTTGATGTCAGTATACACTGATGGTGGATAAATTAGAAGAATAATACGATAGAGCCCTTAAGTTCAATTCGCGGTTCCTATACTGAAAAACAAAATAAGAACAAAAAATAGCCGACTAACAACAAACAAGAAGTATTAGATACAGAAAAATAGAGACAATAAAGAAGCTACATAAATACTTGTAATTATATTCGATAAAGGGTAAAGGGTCAAAAATAGCATATTAGAGTCACTTCAATCTCGGTAAAAACCATCCTAGAAGTCCTATAAAAGAAAGGGATGTGATAGAAAAACGGGAAAAATCAAACTTGGACATTCCGAAACATTGTCAGCCGTAGTACCCCTTCGAACCTGAAAGGGATAAGTGGCTGACTATTTAGCTGTCAGTCAAATGTCTGAGATATAAGGGCAATGAGCAGTTGGCAAAATAGGATGACATTCGTTTACATGATTCGGAAAAATCACGTCACGTGAGGAGACTGGCCTTTGGCTTATAGCCTTTTTTGCATTTATGAAAGCTCTGTCGCCCTACTTAACATCAAGTCAATAATGGATTCGGGGTTTTAGTCAAGTAAGACCGGCAATATTCGACGTCCAAAACACTCCCAAAATCCAATCTCCATACATAGACTGTAAAGCAGTAATGGAAATGTTGTTAACGAGCCATCAGAGAAGCTGCTTCTGATACGATTGGTTTCAAAGCCATGGTTTAACGACGATTGTGGGCCGGTACTTGCAACTACAAAAAAAGCATTTAAAAATGCGGTGCCAGCAAAAACGCAAGCTTCTCGGAAAGTAAAGGATATTTCCTTTACGATGTCGGTGCTGCCTCATACCTTTGAAGGTTATCACTAGGGAGAGGGCCCACTTGATTGTGGCCAGGAGCCTTTGGCAGTCTCAAGTCTGACAACGTTTAAGTCTTGGTTGCTGAGATTAGGAAGTAAAAATGTATTAAGGTTACATTTCACTTATATACAAGTTCAAATCTTCCCTTTGTCTCTCGAATAGAGTAGAGCGCATACAGCTGTCTCAAGTCCATGAACAACACCTTCTATGATGCATAGTTCCTGGATTATGATGACGTCTTCTGCATTTTTGGACAGACGCAGAATAATTACTTTTTACTAAATAAAAAAAAGAGAGATTTTAAGTGTTGGAAATCTTTATTTAGACCTTTACAATTGTTTCTATTGAGTGGAAAAAATGATATCCGCCAAGTGGATGCCACCAGTGTTGATACAAATTTGTGTATATTTTATCGCGTTTTTCATGACTTTCCGCAAGATTTCCGGTGATAATTGTTCGCATTCCATACGAATATTCTCCTTAAGAGCTGTGATTGTCGGAGGTTTGTTGGCATAAATTCAAGTAGCCCCAAAGCAAAAAGCCTGAGATGGTTAAATCGGGCGATCTTGCTAGCCATACAAAATCCCCAAAAGGGGAAATTACGCGACCAGGAAAGGCTTCCTTCACAGTATCCACCGTGGCTCGTGCTGTGTATGCGGTTGCACGGTCTTGTTGAAACCACATGTTCACCAAGCCCCGCTCATCCGATTCCGGCAGTAATTGTAGCTTTCGCCAGTAACAGTCGTCCTCTTCGTTGTTAATATTGATGATGGGTTTACCAAACACTCGACTGACGCTTAGGAGGCATTAACTGATGCACTGTTTAAACTTTGTACGGGACGTTTCACTAAAATTCGCTGTAGGGTTCGTCTGGTGATACTCAATTGCGTGGCCTTTGCGTCCGGTTGATGTTTCTTCTTTCTCAGGGACATTGGCAGCCACAGCCGCGATATTCTCGGCCGAACGACCAGTCCGGTGGAAGTCACTCCCTGTATGGTCTTCTCTGATTCCACACTGTTCGAGTTGAAAAGCTAAGCACCGGAATGTTTGCCCAGTTGGCGCGATAGGTATATTGTCCCCTTCAAAGTAATGCCAAAAGACTACAACACACTTATGCCAGCGCTTGATCCAATCGTCGAAACATTTTTTGTATTCGGTTTTCGGTATGTCCATCAGTGGTTCCTGCGACTTTTCCATTACTTCCTCTCGGCTGCTGAAACGCGTCCCCTACGTGGAACTTTTTAACTCGATTGAACTGAAAGAAGTCACAGGGAGATAAATCAGGTGAATTCGGTGGCTGTTGGATGGTATTTGTTGCATTTTTCGTCAAAAAATTACGAATAATGATGGCACTGTGCGACGGTGCGTTATCATGGTGCAAAATCCACGAGTTTTCTGCCCACAATTCCGGTATCTTTCGGCGGATTGCTTCGAGCAAAAGACTCATAACGCCCAAATAATACTCTTTGTTTACTGTCTAGCCTTCTGGCAAAAATTCATGATGCACTTCACCGTTGTAATCCATGAAAACCGTGAGCATTGCCTTCCTTTTTAACTGAAAACGACGTGGTTTTTTTGATCTTGGCTCATTTGGTGAACGCCTTTCACTTGCCTGATGTCTGGATTGCATGTCGTACTCATAAACTCACGTCTCGTCTTTAGTAATGATCCCTTTGAGGAATGTGGGATCGGATTCAGCCTCGAAAATCATCTCTTTTGCGACGTCAACAGGGTCTCTTTTTTGCATGAAATTGAGGTCTTTTGGCACCAACTTTGCTGCTACACGACGGAAACCTAAATCATTAACCGAAATGATGTTCAAGTCCTCCGCTATCTCTCTGATGGTTGAGTTGCTGTTATTGACCAACATTTCTTTTACTTCATCAAAGTTTTCGTCGGTTTTCGATGTCGATAGTCTGCTACTGCGTTCATCATCTTCGATTGAATCACGACCTCTTTTTGAACCGCTCGTGCCACTGGTAAACGATCGTTCAAGGGGACTATACTTTAACAAGTAAAAAAATACATGTAAACTTAGAATCCTTTACGACTCCATGTTCTTAGGCAAAAATGACCTACCTTCATACTTAAAGGTTAACTAGAATCTCGAAGTTACTTAAGATTTTCAGCCAAAATAATCTGAAGAGCCTATACAAACAGGCCGTCCCATTACTTAAAACAAATTCAGAAAACATTTTCAATTGAAAATCCTTTCCCCAGGGTTCGGTTGCCTGAGAAGGTAAAAACTTTGTAACCCAAAAAAATTAATTTCAAATAAAACTGTGAATAAGCACCCAAAACTCTCGATATCTTTCTTGTAATTAGGAAAATCCCCAATCTGTCATCTTAACATGTTGTTGGCAGTATCTGTCGTATTTATTACTACATAATTAAGGGTCGCAGAAGCAGAAATCTCACAAAACTTTTCAACTGCCTCCATCTATCTCAACTGCCATATCAAAAGGTGTCCATAGCCTTCCATATACATAATTTGAAGGGGGTTTCCTTTAATTTCACTCTCGGACAACCATCTCTGTCATTCAGTGCTCTTATCAATCAGAACAATTTAGTAATTCAAGACGTATAATTAAGGAAAAATGTGGAACAATTTAATCAGGGAACCAATCAATTCCTCCACGATACCGATGTCGTCGTCGTCGGTGCCGTTAAATCACCCACAAATTTCACATCTAAACCAATTCCATACAAGAAAAATCTCAATTTAATTATTTTTTTTTTTATTTCTCTTTATATTTACAGATACATATCAAAAATAGCCTCCAATTATTATATACAGTACCCCACTGTATTCATAACAAATATATACATCCAAAGACAATGCAAAGCGTTCGTGATTAAATCAGAGATACAGATACAAATCATTCCAAGGCAGTCATATTGAATGACATATTTTTAGTTGACGCATAAGCACTCGGATTTCTAATATTCAAACTGGTTAAGAACCGCTGAGGCCATTGGACAAGGAAGGTCAAAGTCTGAGAAAGCCGCACTCATCAAAGAGACTGTCAAACTGAGATACATCAACATCAATGTAACCGAAAGCGTTCTATTAGACAATTTTTTTTTTATTTTTATTTTTTTTTTTTTTTTCTTTAATTTAACAATTAATTGAAGTTCGTTTATTGTTTTTTTTTTTTTTTATTTTTTTGTTTTGTAAGTTTGTGATTTAAAATAATTTTTTATTTTTTGTAAATTCGGTTAAAGTCTCGTTTTTTTCGCCGTCGGGATTTTTCAATTTATTTTATCGCGTGCTATAGTTTTAATTCTAAGACGCACACATAGTTGCGAGTATACCGGAAAAGTATCTGAGAACATCGTCATGGCACACGCTCCAACTCGCAAAAAGGAATCCAATTGCAATGGCAATGCAAATAAATGCGATGCTGATGAAGATTCAATTGCAATGCCAGTGCCACCGGATGGAGGATGGGGATGGATGGTTGTTTTTGGATCGTTTATGATTCATATTATCAGTAAGTGCATGCCTTTGTTTCTTTCACTGACAATTTATCAAACAAAATATTGACGTAAGCCTTCATTTTTATACATTTACATATATTTAGTTTAATTAAGAATTTAATCCGCAAAGTGTTGATAGTGTTGAAGATTTTATCAAATTTTGTTCCTAATCATCGTAGACTTTTATTGAATAATAAAGTTCGGTTTATGGCATATAAACGGCTTTGATTACACCCTACCATCCGAAGGTCAACGATTACCAAGTCAACGGCCTCAATTTCAGTTCGAATGTTGTATTTGAAATCATGAAATGTATTTGAGTTAGTACTCTTCAAAAACAAAACAAATTAGAAGTCTGATGAAACTTAACCGCACGATCTCGATAGGTTATCAACTTTTTTTTTAAGCGAAGTAATGTGATAGTGGGGATCTATGTTAACTATCTTGTTAAAAACAAAACTCATACACATCCAATTCATTCAATTCCGGGAAAAGAAGTCGGTCAACATCTGCGGATAGTATCCAGCTGTAATAGTCTCTTCATCGATTCGAAAATCTTCTCTCGAAATGGTCAAGTCCTTCTTCGTCCGCTTTTGGCAAACTGCAAATCTTTGCGTTATAGAGCCAGTTCAGCTCTACCAGAGAGAGCTAAATTACTCAAATAATTGCTAAGTCCAAAGTAACAGCGATTGGTAAGAGTAATTCGTCTAATTTCTGCGTTGCTGGTTTTAACTAGGGAATTTGGTGCGGCCTAACGCCTGCATTTATTTGGCTTAATATAGAGTTTTCTAGTAATGACTTGTCAACTTTTTTTTTTTTTTTAAATAAAAGGCAAACCATTTGAGATATTTCAAAAACTTTATTATTGGCTTGAAGCACAATCAAAACATTTATGAATGGATCTCGACTTCGTTCATATGGCCACCTCGGGCACGTTTGCAGCGGTCGATTCGTTGGACCCAATTTTCAATGACTCGGCCACACATTTCGGCCGAAACGGCCTTTAATGTTGGCTCTGAGCTCTTCCAACGTCGTCGGCGTGTTGGCATAAACCAATGACTTAACGTAGCCCCACAGAAAATAGTCAAGCGGCGTCAAATCGCACGAACGAGTCGTCTAATCGACTGGCCCATGTCTTACCATACTTACTCTTGTGGCACCATCCTGTTGAAACCACATGTCGTCCAAATCCATATCTTCCAATTTGGGCCAAAAATAATCGGTGATCATGGCGCGATAACGCTGACCATTCACAGTAACGTGACGATCGTTATCGTCGACGAAAAAATATGACCCAATAAAGCCGCCGGCATGCAGAGCGCACCAAACAGTTATTTTTTGTGGATGAAGTGGTGATTCATGAAGCACATGTGGGTTTTCACTTGACCAATAACGCATATTTTGCTTATTAACGAACCCATTGAGTCAAAAATGAGCTTCATCACTGAAGATGATTTTGCGATGAAATTCATCATCTTGGCGCATCTTCTCCAGAACCTAATCGGAGAACTTACGTAGCTTCAAATCGTTCATCGGCTTCAATTCTTGAGTCAGCTTGATCTTGTATGGGTGTAAACTAAGATCCTCATGCAAAATACGCCATAATGTGGTCTGAGCGGTGCCCAATTTTTGAGAACGCCGTGCAATTGACTGATTTGGATCGTTTGCTACGGACGTCTGAACGTGTGCGAAATTGTTGACACTTCGACCAACCCGTTGTCTCACTGACACGGCAACATCACACAACGAATATGTAGACTCAAATTTTTGCACTAAACTTGTTATTGCCTGTCTACTAGGGCGAGAATGACGACCGAAAATTGGAATTTACGCTCTTAAAGTTGCAGTCACCGACTCCGAATATCTGTAGAAAATTTTTATAATTTGCAGACGTTGCTCGTTAGTGTACTTTACCATGTACTTTACAATGTTGAGTTTACTGAATAAATTGAGAGTGACAGTTTGATGATTAGTGAAAGAGTGCGTTCACAAATTAAATTCAAAGTTGTCAAGTCCCTATTGGAAAACCCTATTTAAGCTTAAACTAACATAAAAACTAGGACTTAAAAGTTAACAAAAATTAAGGATGGAGGAGATCAAGTTTTAGACGAGAAGTGCTCAGGTTAAAATTAAAAAGGGGAAGGTTTGAGTTGACCTTACGGACTATGCAGAAAATTGGTTTGTTGGAATATAGAAGAGACAAGGACAGCGTAAATTACGAGGGTTAATGTTGAAGGAAATAGAACTGTAAAAGAAAGTGTAATGCACATAACAAGAGAGCAATCGACGAATGAAGAGAATGTCAGCTACGTTTTTCGAGATTGTTAAGGTTAAGAAGTTTGAGGCAGTCACGATAGGTAGCTAAGATAAAGGCGTCATCCCAGGGTAGTCTTCGAAGAGCAAATCGAAGGAAACGACGTTAAATGTTCTTGATTCAGGTTATATAAACTCCTTGAAAGGAGGACCACACTTGGCTGGCATATTCAAGAAAGGATCGGACAAGGGTAATGTAAAGTGACATTGTCACATAAGAGTTGCAAAGTTCTTAAGACCATCGTCTGATAAAACCAAGCGATGAATTGGCTTTAAGGACTATCTCATCAATATGCGAACGGAAGTTTAACTCTTGTATAATCGCATCGTATAATATTCCAAGGTCCCGAAGGGATCGAACCTGGGGTACAGGTAGGTGAGAAAATTGATTGGTCATGGACTGTCGTTTGCAGACAAGTGGAAAACCTATCGAAGTTTTCTTGAAGAAGAATAAAGTTTCGGGGTGAAGAAATAGTTTTGGAGAACTTAGTGTCGTCGGCGTAAATGGATAGAGGTCAGTGTTTAATAATCCTCTCAAGATCGTTTATAGTTAAAATGGAAAAGATAGGACCTAGATGGCTGCCTTGTGGGACACCAGAAGTGGCTTAAAATGTAGCTGAAAAGGCTGACCTGAAACGAACTCTATAATAAGGGTTCTCCAGATAAGAAGATACCCATTTTAATAACTTAAGGTCAAAACTAAGGAAAGACAATTTAAAAAGGATCAATTGATTTGATATTTTATCGAAGGCCTTAGCAAAATCTGTAGCATTAACATCGATTTCGTTGCCATTCTCTAGAGCTGAAAGCGCATGGGATACGTGGTTACCTAAGTTTGTAGTAGTTGATCAACCATTCAGAAGTCAGTATAAGAGTCGGTCGATGATATATTATCGAAGGAGGAAGAGGGGTGATAACCGTCTATTTTTCTGCACATAGATAAAATAGGACGTTACGCGGAATGGAATTAAATATTTCAACCAAGAAAAATGGAGACAACATCAGTTAAAGATAGGCTGGTAAAATTAAAAGAAGATTTGCAAAGAGAAGATATTATTTTGCAATGGAAGTTGTAAGAAGAGAAGAGTAGGAGAAGTGGCCTGTGGTGAGGAGTTATTGAAAAATTAAAGAAAAAAAAGGGGAGGGGGGGGGGAGGTTAAATGTTTTTTATAGTTGATAGGGCTAAGGGATAAAATTTTACTGTAGAGTTAACGGGATCGCCACTGAAAATAAAGTCCAGCTGCCTATCGATGGAGTTAGGGACGCCACTTACATAGGCTTGAGTCTTTTACACGAACAATTAATAGACATTCCTTGGATAAACTATCGTAAAAAGCAAGTAATCATCTGACGAAATCCACTTCAACAGAGGCAATGTAAAGTCACCAAAGATAAGGATATCGTCGATGGAATCATTTAGGTCAATAAGTTGGTCAATCCTTTTAATAGCAAGGATGTAGGATTTGATACGTTGAGCTGGGAGAATGTAGCAAACTAGGAGGTTTTACATCATTTAAATTGAAACAAAGTCAAGCTTGACAGAAGAAAAAATAGTGACGAGAGAACAGTTTAGGCTATTATGAATAGCAATTAGGACATTTCGGAATGGCGAATCAACTACAGTGAGGGCAGGATCATTATCTCTTTATATCGGGGATCAGATTGGTTCCTGTATAAGCATAGTTGTCAAAAGAGAGGCTTTGATTGCTGCACGGTCCACCATTGAAAGTAGAGGGCTTCCTTATCCATATCTTCGATCTCCGACTACTAAAATTTGTTTATCATGCCTCGGTAATGCTCCCCGTTGACTGTAATTGCTGGTTTATAAACCGCAACAAGCAGATACTCGTTCTAGGTTGGCTTCTCCTAAATTACTTCTGGATTTTCGGTGTCCCAGATGCGGAAATCGATGCGGATGGGCCTCATCCGAAAACACGATTTCCTTGCAAAAGTCAATGTCATCATTTATGTGGTCCCTGGATTCAGTTTATTGGACCTTGTACGTATAAAGAGCCAAATCTTTTGTCAAAATTATGCGCAGTGTGGCTATGAAGAATATTCCGTCGGAAAGTAAAGACTTTATTTTTGTTTGCTACTTTATAAAAAAGCGCTTTATTTGCGCTGGATTGACAGAAGGTATCACTAGATAGATTGGACCGCTATTTGGGGACTCGATACCGAATACGCGAACGATTAAAACATTTTCAAAAAAGGATTAGCCCGGGGTAACGCGAAGAAGAACAGGTTTGCGAGAAGCAATAGGAATAGGTATCGCTGGAAGAGCTCAAGGCTATACCAAAAAGTGCTTTGAGGATATAAAAACACAAGAGTGTTATGTCTGAGGGGAATTACTTTGAAGGGGACCACATCAATATAAATGAATAAATAAATATTTTTTTTTATAAAAATATAAAGTCACCTTATTTTGGAACACACCTCGTATAGCCTACTCGGATCTATAAATCCTGATCATCATCCGTTTCTGATAATAATCAGATGGCGTACAGTGAGAGCGAAACAATGAACTACCCATGTCTGAAGCACTACCCATTGAAAGACTTAATGATAACATCCCTGCGAATCCTATTCTCACCGAATAGAGTGTCTGCGGCAGTCCGCATGGCTCTGTCGCTTTAAATATTTATTTTATGCAGATCATCATCAGACTCTAGTCGTGTGTCTAGTCTAGTGATTGTCCGTCACTTCCACGGAGATTCCTATCTCTGCCTTCTTACAGACCTATTGGTTGTCCCCTCCGACAAGCATAAAAGCAGAATGACAGAGCTCAAGCACCCACCGATTGGAGACAATGGACATAAAATTAAAGGTTAGGGCCAAACAAACGATCGAGCATGAGAGTAAGGGGTGAAACGGAGATGCCTTCTAAGGCTAATAAGGCTAACAGATAGGAAAGACAACACAAGACAAGGGACAAGAGGCGATAACTTCAACAAAGGCTCCTGTATACAATTATGTGGGACGCTGGTAACGCACCTTCCTCTTGGCAGATTCTATTTCTGCTTTTTAACTGATTGTCCGTTCTATAAGCGGTTGTTGATCCTTCAAGATACCAGAAGGATACATCAGTGGCTGATAGACATATAGACCTGCCCGCCAACCTTCTAGGATTTTGAAGAACCAACGGAAAAGAATGTGGATGGGTGAAGGCCAAAAGAAAAGAGAAAGAGTATGACTTGTTTGGATTTTGTTTTTCACTGTGTAGAATTAGATTGTAAATTTTCCAAATTTTTAGATAACATCTGTCAAGAGATGGCAACCCTTTGTGCACTAGCTGTTAAATATATGATAGGCCTTTCAAATCCGTTACTACATAGTTTTGTGTTGGCCCAAGTAAATCGGATATTTCACACTGAAAGACCATAATGAAAGTTAAGCGTTGCACCTTTAATTTGGCGTAATTTGAAGCCCTTAAGTCTATAGGTAAGCAGTATCCCAATATCTAGGAAATATGACTGATGTAATAGGATTTCCCATTTGATTTCAACGGGCTTGGCAACGTGAGGCCGAGCGTTGTCATGCCGTTGAATTACTTTTTCTTGCCTCTGATCGTTTTGTGGCCGTTTATTGCATTAATTGAGGTTAATACCGTTCACCAGTGATGGTTTCGTTGTGTTTTAACACCTACTTGGTCCTACCAAATACACAGCATAGCCTTCACAACGTGAATATTCGGCCGAGCCGACGACGTAGAAGCATGACCGGGCAGTCTCCATGACTTTCTTCTCTTTGAGTTGATGTAATGGATCCATTCTTCATCAAACGTCACGTTGCGATGAAGAAAACACTTCCTTTTTTGGAACTGGAGCAGTTTTTCACATGTGAAAAAACGACGCTCAAGGTCGATACCTCCTAATAATGAATCAATTTCTTCTTGCGTTTGGCACAGCTATTCATCGATCAATGCCTCCAATTCAGCGTCTTCAAAGGAGTTTGGCCTTCCTTCACGCGGACGCTTGTCAAAATCGAAACCACCGTCTTTTAAGCAACGGAACCAATCACGGTACATTGTTTCACCAAAAGCAGCTCCTTAAACTTTTTGGAGCTCTCGATGCGCTTTGGCCGCCGTTTTCTTCGAATGAAGACGATTATTTGGCACAAAATCAGACATTTTCACACAATCAAAAGTATATGACGCCAAAACAAAATCAGTATCAATCAGTGTCAAAACGGTTTGTTTACCACATGTCAATATCGACCAGCACTTACTGCTGGAGCCATCTATTGACAAACTTAGTTGCACATCTTATAATTATTTACAATTTTACTTATTTGAATGATCCGTCATATTGTCATTGGAAGTAAACGTAGAACCCCAATTAACAGAGATTAATTGCAATTTTTCTATTCAACATGTCAGCACATCTCACATCTTATGAATTCTCGCAGTCAACTTTCCAGTTTTTACAACTGCACTTGGGGATACATTGATATTCGTCTTCGTAATAAGATCGCAATTATTTCACCTGTTATAGCAAATCATCCATAGACCGAGTACTAGAACTCGCCAGACATAATTGGAAGTATTTCACGTAACCAGCAATGATTGCCCGACAACAGACAAACCCTAGTTGACACAAAAGCACGTGTTGATACAACTCTAAGGGAATTACAAATGATTACCTTTTTAAATATCTTAAGATAGCACCTAATCTGTTAAGTTGTTGGAAATATCTAACATGACAACAGAGTCTTGTCTGGAGGTCGAACTGTGCCATTTCCCATCTCAGATTACCGCGAAACGTTGTGCTAATAGTCATAAATTTAATCTCACGTAATTAAAACGCACATTGAGATCCGATGAGATATTTTATCTCAACTCGTGGTTTTTGATTATAAGTGCTTTGGAGGACACAAACTCGTACGTCTCGATGACTATCTATGATTTGTGGTGATGGTAGATTGAGTTGCCATATTAATAGCCCAGCTAGAGGCCATGGTTACACAGGTAGAACACTTATTTCCTGGTAATTGAAATCAATGAGTACCAGCCTGTGCAAAATTTTATCTATGCTTGTAGACTAAAGAGATAGAATAAAATATGCACGATGTGGTTAGAAGTTGTTCGATGCCGTTGCAAATTGTTTATAAATGCAGAGCAGGTAACTTATCTAAAGGTCGTAGAGTGAAGCTCTTAGATACTTTTAATGAGTTGCCACTCACTTAACTGAGTATTTTTTGCCTTTGAATAGTGTAAGTGCCTTATTAAAACTAGTGCTCATTTTCTTGCCATCTAAAGCACTCTCTATTTGCACTCTGTACTAGACGTCGTCTTCATGAAGGACAAAATTGAAGAAAACACATGAAAGTGTATTCTGAAATTGATGTGACGTTTCAATAAAATAAATTACTTGGATGGCATTTGATGCCGCCACACTATATCAAAAGGTTGCCCTTTCTGCCACCGGTCACCAGGATGAGGTTTATTGATTTGAGGCGAAGCTTGCCAAGGAGTGAAATTGATTTACGATATTTAATTGAATCTTGGTGGTGTCATTTATTTCCATTCAATGAAATTGATATCTTTTCACAGGATATAATCACAGAAATGTGCCTTTTGTCATGCAGATTTTTCTGTTTTCTTAGAAACAAGCAAATCTTTGAGTGGATTCGTGATATTGGCGAAAGAAATAATTGCTAATTACAGGCGTTGAAATTGGAGAGAATGGCAACATTCACTCAGACATAATCATGAATTGTGACATCAAAAACACCAAGTGCTGGTTAATTTAATGTTGTTGTGCCAGCGGACTTTGACGGATTCGGATTCTGGTTTTGCGATTTATATGGAAGTTCATGTTCATCGTCAGTATACTATAAGTAGGAGTATATTCTCAATAATACTAGCAAGTTGCTTTCAAAAGTTGTTAGATCGTTAGCTTAAAATTGGTAACGTAACGCAACTGTTTAGTCTAAAAAGTAACAGGTAAGTCAGTGTCCGAATCACATCGTGGTTTTTATTCCTTAGATATTCCTTTTTATTCTTTCGAAAGAGGTTTTGTTTTCCACGTAGTAATTGATCCTTGAACTAAGCTGTTAGCGGTTTCGTAGAAATGGTAGGCCCACACTTTCAATTTTGTTTATAACAATCAGCGTTTTGGTTGTGTCAGAGAATTCAAAGGAACTTTTGTAACATCATTCTGTTTTCTACATCATTCTACTTTGACCTAAAGGATCTTTTGTACCATTTAGCCAGAACTGTAGTTTGCCTAGTAGGTTTTCTACCTTCCAAATGAGGTTGAAAACACTACCAGCAGAGTGTTTGTTGGGGCTGGACATTCACATAAAATGTATTCAGCTGTTCCGTTTTCTTCAAGACAAAGTTTGCACAAGAAAAGTCGACTAAATTCATTTTGTTGAGGTGATATCTTAAACCGTGGAGTCCTGTGAGGTAACCTACTGTGTTTCCGATATCCTGCCAACTTAGATGCAGACATCTATTTACACAACAGTCACAACAGGCAGGATGACTGTTTGACCGGCCTTAGACTTGAATGGGTTCAGGTCCATTCTGAGCCGTTTCTGGCTAGTTCACCGGCTTTTACATTCCCATCAATGCCTTTATGACCAAGAACCTACCACAGTTTGGTTTTATTCCTGGAGCTTAATTTTTGGAGGGATTTGAAGCAGTACATGACTGATTTGGCGTCAAAGGTATGCGAGCTAATAATTATATTTAGGTTGGGTCCGTGCATTCCAGCTTTTACTCCCGATTTCATTTTAGAACCATCCATATACTACTTAATGCCATTATGGCTGTTTGGTGGATTATTGCTTACCCATGCTTCTTTGCTAGGAATACCCGTGGAGTAGCCTTTATTGAAACACAATGTTTTTTAAAGGCGGTCTGTTTCCGTACAGATCATATAGAATTCCGGTATTTCGGAGAGCAGGGTCAATAGGTCCAGATGTTCGCTAAGACTTAACTCTTCAATGTGTACCAGACTTACTGTGTAATGCCACTTTGTTTACATATAAGTGTATGGACATTAGTTTATCATTGCTTCTATAGCAGCTGTGGGGCAGCACCGAAAAGCTCTGGAAATGCCCAGATATGCAAGACGCTATATTGTAGCTATTGAGCTTTATAATGGCGGGGTTTTACATAACTTTAGTCCACTTAACTATGAAAGCATATTTTAAGATGGGACTGACCATTGTTATATAAGTCTAGTGAGTGATTTTTGGAGAGATACCCAATGTACTGCCATATATGCGTCGCCAGGCCCACAAAGCATTGGTGTCTTTAGATATTTTGTTGTTAAAATGAGAGTTCCAGTTGAGCCTTTTGTATAGAACTACTCCCAGATATTCGAACTCGTCGGAGCACTCGACGATAGTAAAACTATACCTAAGTTCGTGTTTCTTCTTTTACTGGAAGGAACTACGAACCCAACAAAGAAAACACAAAAATTATTTATTTTTCAACATAATCGCCTTTCAGCTTTATACACTTTTCCCAGCGATGTTCAAAAAGTTTGACACCCTTTTTATAATAAGAACTGTCTTGCTCCTCAAAATAGCTATTAACTGCCGACATCACTTCTTCATCGTTGGAAAATCTCTGACCACTGAGCCATTTTTTCAAGTTTGGGAACAGAAAATAATCCGAGGGGACTAAATCTGTCGAATAGGGTGCATAAGGTAGCAATTCACACTTTAATTCATTAATTTTGGCCATCGTAATAACAGATTTGTGAGCTGGTGCATTGTCTTGTTGAAACAAAACTTTCTTTTTAGGCAAATGCGGCCGTTTTTGCTTGATTTCTTCGCTCAAACGTTGCAATAAGTTCGCATAATACTGGCCGTTTATAGCTTTTCCTTTTTCAAGATAGTCAGTAAAAATTATCCAACTCGCACCCCAAAAAATCGACGCCATGATCTTGCCTGCAGATGAAACGGTCTTCGCCTTTTTGGAGCCGGTTCTCCCTTTTGAATCCATTGTTTTGATTGTTCTTTTGTCTTAAGTGTAAAGTGATGGACCCATATCCGAAACGGCGCAAAAATTCTGCTTTATTGCTGTGAAACTTCGCTAAACTCTCAATTGAAACATCTTCACGACACTGTTTTTGCTCGAGTGTGAGCAAACGCGGCACCCATCTTGCATACAGCTTTCTTATGTCCAAATTTTCAAATAATATGCGATGTACCGCACTTTTTGAAATGCCTACAATGTCTGCTAGCTCGCGCACTTTAGGTCGACGATCGTCCAGTACCGCTTTGTGGATTTGTTCGGCCACTGCGATGCTCGTCTTGGCAGCTCGTACGGCCTCATTTGAACTCACCAATCCAAAATTTTACTGTTGTAAACGAAGGAGCAGACTCACCCAGAGTAGAATCCAGGTCAGCTTTTATATTGGTTGGGCTGAGGCCTTTCAAATGAAAGAACTGTATCACATAACGATGACCAATTTTCTCCATTTTCACAAATTCACTGACAACGTTCAATATTAGTGGCTGCCAAACAAATACTAAACAACGTGGCGCTTTCAAACTTGAAACACATGCTTTATTGACTGCGTACTTTCCAATACAGTGATATTTTCAAACAACTTCCTGGACAGCCTTCATATAACAGCGTTATTTGGCTTATGGAGAGATTCTCTCTGGTGCACCAGTCTAGAACTGCCTTAAAGGGGTTTTTCATACATGCAGTGACTTTGTTCTCTCTGCCTCTAATGATGATGACTAGATCATCGGTATAACCAATTGTGTTGTGGCCTAAGTTCTAAATTTGTTAAGAACATCATCTATGACCAAAGATCACAAAAAATGATAGTGACGTCAGCTCTGATGAAGTGGTAATCATCCGGCTTTTAAGCGTTGCTTTGACCTCCAATGGTAGGTTGATCGATGTTTTCCGTGGATCAAAGCAAAGTACCCTCTTTGTCAATTGCAATATCCTTACAGCGGAAGGAGCTTTTTATTTCAGCTGTCAGCTTCATCAGAGCATCTTTGGTCGACTTGCCTTTCTGATAGACGTACTTACATACAGATAAAACGATGTCAAACGTATATGACGATATGATTTTTGTAGTTCATTGGGCCTGTTCTCTGGTTTGGAGATAAACACCACGTTGACCTCCCATCAAATGCGTGATACGAAGCTGTAGTTGAAGCTTATCCTAAATATGGGTATAGGGTAGGTAAAAGGAAGTCCAGACCTTTTTGTAGCTGAGCTGGAAAAATTACATCTATGCCTGGTGCCTTGTATGCTTAAAATTAGTTGATAGCCCACTTAAGCTTATCCGGACTGAAGAATTTTCCAGATAAACTATTGACATGTCAATAGTAAAAGACCCTGGGAAGTGAACCTGAAGCAAGGTATTCAGAGTTTCCTCACGATCGCGTGTGATTGCGCCGTCTGGTTTGATCAACAATCCCATGCAATTGGAATGATCTTGGGAGAGGGTTTTATGGAGAGCGATACCGCAGGTAGTCCTTCATATTTCTCACAGTCAGTGCGCCAGGAGGCTCTTTTAGATCTTCGCAACTCTCTTTATTGTTCTCAAGTCTCGGTGCGTTTGGCTTTGTTTGAAAACTTACTCACTCTTTTCCGAAGAGCTTCTAGGTTCATCATGGTATGCATCGTTTTACCACAGCTCGCTTGAACTTACAGTTGTTTTCAGAAGATGATGGAAAGATGTCGTTTAGGTGGAATGATGTCCACTATTGTAAGCGGCGCTGACGGCAATAATACAGCTTTGACTGCTGTTCGTAAGTTTGCTGTCATATTGGAACGGCGCGTATTCATTGCTGCAACTTACCTTGAACACAATGTGTATATGATCTGACAAAGGTGCCTCCTCGGATACGTGCCAGCCTTCCACCATGGCTTGAATTGCTTGCTCAGTAGATCGATTTTAACGACCGTAAAATGGTTGAAGTGTTGTTTGGGTGTAAGTCTTTCCATGATGAAATGGAATGGCAATGCTAATTGAGCATGTTTGATTTTTGACGCATGCTACGAATCACGGGTGAGCTGTCAAAAATAGAACTTTGAGTTTGTGCTCTTGCCTTTTAAGTGAATATGGCCATCCTTGGCACTCGCAACTGCTGAAGAAGACTAAACTCCTAGCGAATTTATGTCCACTTATTCCTGTGTTTCTCGGGATCAGACCACATGAAAATTCTGTTTGCCATAGCTGCTTCATGAAAATCTGTTTAAGGGGTTCGAAAAGCTGTACAATTTCAGCCGATACTGTTCTATTTTTGTAAACTGGATTCCCTGTTGGGAACTATCGCCGTTGTACATATATGGTATGCATCTTCACTCGAATCAAAAATAACGCCCAACCTTTTTATCATATTACTGCTTTGCCAGCAAGACTCTCTTTGATCTCTATTAATGTTTTCTAACAAACTCGAATTTGGCCTTTTTTAACAGGCCATAGGCCCATAGGCTTCGCTTGTATCAGTTTGGCTTCATCCAAGGCATCTAAACGTTAAAACATCATCGGTCGGATGTTTTGCCTTTCATGTGTCAAATTTGAGGCAGAAGAAGTTCCATAAGTGGCCGTGCAAAGGCGATAGATTTTGATTCGTTTTAGGAGATTCTCCAAAGGATCAGATTAAAATTACTGATCTGCGATAACCTGGCGATACATCTTTGTTATGTCACAAGTAAAAACGTAGCGATGCATTCGAAATCGAAGCGCAATTGAAAACACTACAAGTTGAGGTCCAATCATTATTACTTCGTTGAGAGATTTTTGACTGTCAGGCTTGAAAGAATATCAAAGGCAACTCTCAGTTTGATTGTACTACTTCCGGGCTTGAGAATGCAGTGGTAATAGGATACAAACAATCAACTAGATCGACAATGTCCATATGATTGAGTTGTAAATGCGAAGTTCCATGTGATCTTTAGGCTTCTTTTTTAAAGTATAAAAGCGATTCAGCGACTTATGTGTATGTGAATTTCCCAGAATCAAAGGGTCATATATTTGGATTGTAATCGGACTTGATATCAACCACGGTCAAGGGAACAGAAGTTATCAGTTAAATGTTCACACAAAGTTTCACTTTCTGACAAGCTACGTGCGGACGACCAGCGATTTACGATGTCCCTGAAAGTTTTGGTTCAAAATTGCCTTGACAATGATAATTCTGAGTAGCTTGATAGTTGTCACTAATTATCCACCCAAGTAGCGTATATTGTAATATAATTGAATTATTTTCAAAAAGCAAATAACCTTCCGATAACAGGGAAAAATATAAGCCAACTCCAAGACGTATATCAATTTTTTGAGGAGGTTGAGAGTATAGATCTGCCAGGCTTATGGATGGATGGTATACTAATAGTGCTGACAGCAATCCAATTATTTTCGGAAGTAACTTCCTATTGTAGAACTGCTCGGCCGAGATTTAATTATGAGAAAAGCCTTGTAAAATGCTTGCCTTTCAACTGAAGAGGTACCGGAGTACGACTGAGTTGTTTTTATGAAAGTTCAGCCAATGCGCTAAGCAAATTGTAGGATGTAGGGATATTAGTAGATATTACGGATGATTGTCGAATAGTTCGTTCTTCTCTATCTGAATGCTTGCCTGTCCTGGCCAATAGTGTCTCCAATGCTGGACAAATGGGGTAGGAAATGTAAGGTAAACGTTCATCCTTATCCAGTTCCTTTGAGTCAACACCTACAAACTTAGCTTGCCGTGTAGAAAAAACTTCGAAGCAATTTTCAAAAGCATTTGTGATTTCAAATTCTTTTATCCGCTCTAGTCTTTTTGATAACGTGTAATTCCACGTGCGATAAATGAAAAAAAAAAAACGGTTTTCTTAGCAAAATAAGTTTTAAGTAAATACAATAATAAAGCTATGCTCAGACGGATGACAGATGTGACAATATTGTCAGATCTACCAATGGTTTGGCAACCAATTGAACAACCTTCTGTTACAATGCTAAATTTTCAGATCACACCGTTGGCAGATTTTTTCCCAAAGTCAGACAATTTCATTGTCAGATTGAAAATTATCTGTTCACACAGTTGGTAGATGTTTGTTTAAAAAAAATTGGAATATTAGTTGACAGTGCACGCAGTGAAGTGAATTGTTGGTTGAGAAACGTGGAATAATAATAAAAAAATAATAAAATCGAAATGGAAAAAAAAGTTGCACTTGCGATTGTTTTGGCCCTTTACGTATTGGAAAGCAGCGAGGAGGATGACTTGCCACACAAACGTCGTCATATTTAAACGAAAGACTGGGTGGCCTGCCGTCAGCAGGCCAAGTCTTACTTTGGTGACTCCACATATCCAAAAGCAAGAAACGAATATGCGCGCGAGCATTTCAGCGGCTTAACGGCTTGTGTTGACTCGACAATATCTAAGGGTCATTGTGAGGTCTGATTTTCAACAGGCCTTTTTTGACAGATCACGCGTGACTCCTATCAAACTGCTTTGTCATTTTTGTTCAGTATCGATTGGCAAGTCATCATAGAAAGACTAACACTACAACAGCGTCTCCAAATTGTTCAGCTGTATTACGAAAATCAGCGTTCTGTGAGAAATGTTTTTCGTGTGATTCGAGGAACTTACGACCTATTGAAACTACTATTGCCAATACCATTCACAAATTTGAGTCCCAGTTTACATAAGTGGTTGATACTCGACCGGTTAGGCCACATCCAGCACGTAGTGAAGTTGCTGTAGCAGCTTTAGCTAAGAGCGTACGCGAAGACCGTGACGAATCCATTCGTTGTCGTTTTCAGCAGCTTGGCTTGGCATATTCGACAACTTGGCGTATTTTACGTGAAGATCTCAGCCTAGAAGCGTACAGAATTCAACTTGAGCAAGAATTGAAGCTAGGCGACTTGAATTTGCGTCATATTTTCAGTGAATAGACTCTGGAAAAACTCAATGAAAATCCGCTGTTTTATCGTGAAATTTTGTTCAGTGATGAAGCTCTATTCTGGCTCAATGGATACGTTAATAAACAAAATTGCCGCATTTGGGCTGATGAGCAGCCCGAAGAGTACCAAGAGCTACCATTACATCCATTAAAAACAACGGTTTGGTGTGGTTTATGGGCTGGTGGAATCATTGGTCCATATTTATTCAAAAATGAATAAATATCACGCCATATTACCGGACTATATGCTTACTCAAATTCAAGCACATGGTTTCGGTGAGCTCTGGTTTCAACAAGACGGCACTACGAGCCAGTGAAACAGTGGACTTGTTAAAAAATCATTTTGGTGAGCATTTAACTTTACGTTTTGCTACGCTAAATTGGCCGCCTAGATCGTGCCATATTACACCTTTAGACTATTTTCTCTGGGGATATGTTAAATCTTAGGTCTTCAGGAATAAGCCAATTACTATTGATGCTTTGAAAGCCAATATTACTCGTGTTATCCCCGAGATACCAGTCGCTATGCTCGAACGAGTCGCTCAAAATTAGATCTTCCGAATAGACCACCTCAGACGTAGTCGTGGCCAATATTTACATAACCTCGTTTTTAAAAAGTAAATGCCATAAATTGTTCTTTTAATCGGTAAAAAAAATTTTAAGTTTGTTTTCAAATTTATGTATTTTATTTTGCATTATAAATCAAACCTTACGATGAATCACTCTATAGCTACCGGCGAACATTTTCAGTCTATGCAATATCTGTTTCGCATTCCTTTGTCAACGATTTCATCCATCATTCCAGAAGTTCTGGATGCAATCTACAATGTGCTCGTGGACAAATATCTTCAGGTAAATTCATTTCATTACTTTATTCAGTGTAGATGCAAATGCACACAAAACGGTGTTTAATTCAATACGTCGAGAACACTACATAGAAGAATGAGATGCTGTTGCCAGCAAATTCAACAAACTGTGGCAATTTCCAAATTGCATTGGAGCAGTAGATGGGAAGCATGTGGTAATGATCGCATCACCCAATGCAGGCAGCAATTTCTACGATAATTACAAAGGCACACACAGTATTGTATTGATAGGCATGGCGATACGGAATATAGACTACGACGTCGGCCGAAATTTTCGATTTTCCGATGGTGGTGTGTTCAACCGATGCACATTTGAACAAACGCTGTATACTAATTAGCTGTGCTTTTCAGCATACAAAGCACTACCCGGTAGAGACTTGACTGTTCCGTATGTACTCGTTGCAGACGATGCGTTCGCTTAACGGCCGAGCATATGTTATTGTAACCATACAGCAAACGCGGTCTCTCAATGGTGCAGCGAGTGTTTAATTATCGATTGAGTTGTGCCCGCCATATTATCGAAAATGTTTTTGGTATTATATCGGCATGTTTCCAAGTGCTGCGAAATCCCATACATTTGGATGCCGAAAAGTCAAAGAAAGTTACACTTGCGTGTTGCGTGCTCCACAATTACTTGATGTCAACAAATAAAAAGAAGTATGCTTCGAGCAATTCATTCTTATCTTATCTTGGGCGACATGATGTGGATGTGCAAGGCAGTACATTGCATCTAATAGAAGGATCACGTACTTATACTTTACGCGAAGCCAGAGATGTATGAAATGAGTTCAAGACGTACTTCATCGAAGAAGGTGAATTAGAGTGACAGTATAAATTGTTTTAATAAAAAAATTTTCTACATATATTCGGAGTCGGTGATTTCAACCTTAAAAGCGTTAACTCCAATTTTCGGTCGTAATTCTCGCCCAAGTAGACAGGCAATAAGAAGTTTGGTGCAAAAATTTGAGTCTACATCACATGTGTGATGTTGCCGTGTCAGTGAGACAACGGGTTGGTCGAAGTGTCGAAAATATCGCTGCCATTCAGACGTCCGTAGCAAATGATCCAAATCAGTCAATTCCTCGGCGTTCTCAAGAATTGGGCATCGCTCAGACCACATTACGGCGTATTTTGCGTAAGGATCTTGGTTTACGCTCATACAAGATCAAGCTGACTTTGAATTGAAGAATTGAAGCCGATGGACCATTTGAAGCGACGTACGTTCTTCGATGGGGTTCTGGAGAAGATGCGCCAAGATGATGAATTTCATTACAAAACCATCTTCAGTGACGAAGCTCATTTTTGGCTCAATGGGCTCGTCAATAAGCAAAATATGCGTTATTGGTCGGATGAAAACCAAATGTTCTTCATGAATCACCACCTCATCCACAAGAAATAACTGTTTGGTGCGGTTTGCATGCCGGCTGCGTTATTGGGCCATATTTTTTCGTCGACGATAACGATCGTCACGTTACTGTGAATGGTCAGCGTTATCGCGCCATGATCACCGATTATTTTTGGCCCGAATTAGAAGATATGGACTTGGACGACATGTGGTTTCAACAGGATGGTGCCACAAGCCACACAGCAGTAAATAAGTATAGTGAGCGTGTTATCTCAAGACATGTGCCAGTCGATTGGCCGCCTCGTTCGTGCGATTTAACGCCGCTTGACTATTTTCTGTGGGGCTATGTTAAGTCATTGGTTTATGCCAACACGCCGACGACGTTGGAAGAGCTCAGAGCCAACATTGAACGCGAAATAGCGGCCGTTTCGGCCGAAATGTGTGGCCGAGTCGTTGAAAATTGGGTAAAACAAATCGACCGCTGCAAACGTGCCCGCGGTGGCTATATTAACGAAGTCTAGTTTCATTCATAAATGCTTTGATTGTACTTCAAGCCAATAACAACGTTTTTGAAATATCTCAAATGATTTTCCTTTTATTTAAAAAAAAGTCTTCAAGTTGTTATTAGAAAACCCTATACCTCGCCAGCACCTTGACCTGATTTTTTTTTTTCGATGGGTTGCTGTTAAAAAAGATGCGGGGATTCGACCATTTACCCTTGCAGTCGTTGATGATCATGTGGATGGCGTCTGCGACTTCCTGCCATAAAACTTGTTCCGGAAGCTTGTATTCTGTGCATCCAGCATCCCATAAACTGCTTCGCGTCTCGATTTCGTTAATAAATTTGAAAATTTGATCTTGGAACCATTCACTTTCTACTTTCTTCCTATGAAAAAATTGTCAGACGTTATAAGCACAGCACATCTGACAATAGCAAATGAGTTCTAACCGGTGATAACATGTATATACTGATGTGACTAAGACACTTTGCTTTGTCGTTTGTTTGCTTAGTGCTTTGAACCCCTCGTGGGTCAAAGAGCATCCGTAACATCTGAGACCAATCGTGTTCCAAATTGTTCAATGCACTTAAGTTCCTTTCAGATTTCTGATTCCGCCTCAACTGTTTTTCTCCACGTTTGATTTGGGCGGCCCTCTTGTTTGAATGATTGGGACTGTCTTCAAGGCATAAAGTGTGACTAATCCACTGCCATTTTTTCCTTCGTTTTTGAATGACTAGTTCCTGGTCCGTAAATGCATTAAATTAGTCGTTGAAATAACTTTCGGCTAAAAAATGCTTAAGATATTGCGTATACATCTATAAGGTTTTCTAATATTGACTTGACAAATTTTTTTTTAAATAAAAGGCAAACCATTTGAAATATTTCAAAAACTTTATTATTGGCTTGAAGTACAATCAAAACATTAATGAATGGAACTCGACTTCGTTCATATGGCCACCGCGGGCAAGTTTGCAGCGGTCGATTCGTTGGACCCAATTTTCTATGACTCGGCCACACATTTCGGCCGAAACGGCCGCTATTTCGCCTTCAATGTTGGCTCTGAGCTCTTCCAACGTCGTCGGCGTGTTGGCATAAACCAATGACTTAACATAGCCTCACAGAAAATAGTCAAGCGACGTTAAATCGCACGAACGAGGCGGCCAATCGACTGGCCCATGTCTTGAGATAACACTCTCACCATACTCTTTAATAAATCGATTGTAGCGTGTGCTGTTTGGCTTGTGGAACCATACGCCGTAATGTGGTCTGAGCGATGCCCAATTCTTGAGAACGCCGTAGAGTGAGTTGACTGATTTGGATCGTTTGCTACGGACGTCTGAACGGCAGCGACATTTTCGACACTTCGACCAACTCGTTGTCTCACTGACACGGCAACATCACACAACGAATATGTAGACTCAAAATTTTGCACTAAGCTTGTTATTGCCTGTCTATTAGGATGAGAATTACGACCGTAAACTGGAGTTAACGCTCTCAAAGTTGCAGTCGCCGACTCCGAATATCTGTAGAAAATTTTTATAATTTGCAGGCCTTGCTCGTTAGTTTACTTTATCATGATGAAAATGTTGAGTTTACTGAATAAATTGACAGTGACGGTTTGGTGATGGGTGAAAGAGTGCGTTCACAAATTAAATTCAAAGTTGTCAAGTCCCTATTGGAAAACCCTATATTATTGAGGTTTGAAGCTTGCTTTTTACAGGATTAATCACCCTCCATGTACGTATTGCACCCATACAGAAGCACGGATTCTACGTAAGATCGAGATAGTCTCAGCATGGTCTTAGTTAGCTTTTGTTTTATTGATCCTGCTGTCCAGATTTGTGCCAGCCATACTTCCAAAATAGAGAAGTTAGTAACCTTCCCGTCTTGTTGTCTGACAACGTTAATTTGAGTGTTGGTATTCCGTATTCACGAAATGTGTTCAATAAGTAAGATATTTATTTATTCATCAAAATTAATGTTGTCCCCTTCAAAGTAATTTCCCATCAGATATAACATACTTGTGCCAACGCTTTTTCTAATCCTCGAATCACTTCTCATAAGCTTCCAGCGATGCGGTTTTTATTTCCTCAATCGTTGCAAATCTCTATCCTTTCATAAGTCTTTTCAGTTTTGCGACAGAAAAAAGTCGCATGGTCCAAATCCTGTGAATATGGTGGCTAAGGTATGATTTTCGTGGTATTTTTGGCCAAAAGATCTCTCAAGAGCAAGTGGATTATCGTGATGCAAAAGCCATGAATTGTTTTTCCACAATTGAACGCCATGGTAATCGAAAAAAAAAAGATCAAAACTTTGACATTTTATCGAACTTGGCGTGCTTTTTTCGGTCTTCAGTATTTACTGGGTGCTTCCATTGCGACGATTGGGCTTTGGTTTCCACGTCATAACCACACACCCATGATTCGTTACCATTTATCACTCTTTTGAGAGAGTCAGGATCATCATTGACGTCATTCAAGAGCTCCTGAACGATGCTCATGTGAAGGTTCTTCTATCAAAATTAAGAAGTTTCGGAACTTACTTCGCTGACACATGTCTCATGCCCAAAACATCCGAAAAAATTGCATGACACAAGCCGACCAATATAATTTTCTTCACAACTTCGACGTTATCATCTTTTGTTGATGTGCTGGGACGTACAGGGCGAGGTTCGTTATTGGCATTTTCTCGGCCATTTTGGAAGAGCTTGTACTTGTACCACTTGTCCTTAGAGCAGACTTACTGTATGCCACTGTCAAAATTTTAAGTACTTTAGAGCACTTGATTCCATTTTTTACAAAAAATTTGAAGCAAATTCTCTAACTTCTAACGTCTTATCTTTCTATCTGTCAAAAACAAACCCAGTATGCTAGAATATATACTTGAAACTATGAACATGTGTACCAACAGAGCAAAAAAAAAAAAAAAATCAATAATCGAATATACATACGTTGCCCGTGAAATTTCTAGAGTCATCTTACTTTTTGGGCACACCGTGTATTTTAAGCCTAACGCCCCTTCTTGTAAGGTAAGTACTATTTAGTGTAGGTTCATTATCTTGAGTGAAAGCAATCAAACGTCTTCGACACAGTCCGAAAGATTTCAGTCAGAGTCTTTATTCCCTATAGTATAGTACTACATGAAGCACTTTGCTCACAAATAGCAACAGTGGGAAGAATAAATCTGCTGCGAATTTCGTCAATGTCCTAACAATTATATAGGACATGACATTTACAACCTTTATAGAGACCCTTAATTTTAGCGACGAGTTTTTCTGGTACACCTCTCCTCCACAAAGCACGTAATAGAGCATCTCCATTCAAGCTCTCGAAGGCTTTCTTAAAGTCGATGGGCAGAGAGTGTAGCGGAGATGAGCCGCAGTGTACTGCTGTGGTTGATGGCGGGGATTCGATCCCGAAAGTCTACCTGTTCTTGGTTTAGTGAAAAGTAAATAGAAGTTTGGGTACTACTGTATGCAGTCATGGTATTCCTCTGCAGTTTCGGTATTCTATTAGGTTTCCCTGCGTGTATCAATCATTTCCCTCTTCCAACCTTCAGTAAAGACGTCCATTTCCATTGCTTTCCTAATTAGTGACTGTAGAATTTCCGCTAAGATATAAGATATGTGCAGTTTGGAAGAGTTCCTTCGGGATTCCATCTAAGCTAACCGCCTTGTTTTTCTAAAAGACTCTGATTGCAGATATAATTTCAATGTTACTGTGAGCGGAGGTGCGTATTCAGGAATTTGTTTCAGTGAAGCGCTCAGTAGGGTCTGGGACCCGTTCGTTACTTACTTAATAATTTAGTACTTTCATCTGGTTAGCTTTTTCTCATCTGATGTCAATAAATTTCCATCTAAGGCTTTTCCTAGATGAGATTTAGAGCGTTGGCTACCTATGATATTGTAGATGGTGCTACTGTCACACCATATGTGACATGTCTTATACTACGCTGCTTTTCCCTCTGTTTTATGTGATATTAAAGTTGTTCTACTGTTGAAGCCGCTACAACCCAAGCCTTGCGAACTATGGTGTCTGCCTCAAGTGAAAAATCATTTTCACAGCCTTCTAGTGCACGTCAGTGAGGCACTGCTGATTGAGCCTCTAGAGTAAGGTGGTCCCGAATGATCTCAGAACCTGTCGGTACTACACCTGGGTATTCTCATCAAATTATAGCGATTGTTGTTGACAGATAAAGTACGATGAACTAAGGCTATCACAAGGTGGTGATCCATTTCCTAAATGATATCTAATCCACCTTTATTTCTGAGGTTTCCATGCAATTTGCAAAGCCCCGGCTTATCGCTACATGGTCGATCTGGTTCGATGTCTGCAGTTTATATGTCAAATGATCTCGTGACAGTAATTATGCTTAAGCAGTGCGCCTCCAATAATCAGCCAGAAAACCTTTCACCGTTGTCAATTCTGATGTGCGGCTGTGTAGTCCCATAACGAGGACATATTTAAGCCCTGCGTTGTCATCTTCTACGGCATTAAAATCGCCCAAATTAGATTACCACTTGCTATTGAGGTCGAACCCATACTCCATGTCCGGTTGTGGTGCTTTGTCGTTTGCCATCATGTTGTGGTCACACCACCATATCTCGCTTATCCCAAGAATATTCACTTTGTATAGCATGAACTGTCGCTTGTCTTAGAGGAATCTGCAATTTTTTATTATCGAAGAGGATCTTAACTTTCCACACTCTTGCCCTAGATCGACTGCTATTGGCATCTAATACAATTTCTGTCCATATCTAAGGCGTTTGTGTACGTTTCGGATACACCAGGTCAACTTATACTTTTCCTGTCGCAGGAGTCTCGTCACTCTTTCTTTAAACCTTCGCAGTTTCCCATCAAGCTCCAATGAAACTCCACGGATGGCGCTGAAAACTTGCTTACATTGTCTGCTACTTTGTCTGCGATTTTCTATCAAACAGTCAATCTTTGTGGATGCATTGTCTTTGCTCCAATAATGGCAATTTTACTGGTTGACATAGCCGCTCTGCCAAAAATGGGCCTCGTTCGAGAAGATAATTTTTTGGATCAAAATCCGAATCTGCGGCCAACATTTCCAGCGCACATTTAGCGAACTCACGCTATTGTCTATGATCGTCTGGTTTCAATTCTTGCGTCCGCATAATTTTTTGGAGGCCCAAATCCAACCTCAAAATATGTCAGGTTGACTTATGCCGAATCGACATTTCTGGGTCTTCTTTGAAACTGGCCGCTACCAATCTATGTCTGGTTGGTGGCTTAAGATCCAAAAGAGTGTACTCACACTCAAACTTTTTCACGGTGCGATGAATTGCAACCAAATGCGTCTAACTGCTCACTTTCACCGTCCAGTAGATGTTTCACTGGCAATTCATGAAAACTTCTTGTTCCAAATCTCCGTTTACATCCAAGTTCCCCTTTTCGTCCGACCATTCGTCGGAAGACCTTAATCCGTTTCGGGCTTTGAAAATTCCTTTTGAATATGCTCAATTCTAAAAAAAGCCTTCAACATTGACTTTGAAACGAAATATGATCATGAAGCTCATCTGCCAAGCCATAACGATTGATTCAGAAAGGCCCATTTGTCAGTATAAAGAATATAGTGTTGCTATTACACTCATGCTTATATGATTTTGAGGTCAAACCTGGCTCAAAAAGACCAGCACCCAATGGCATTATTTGATTTGTGGTCATAGTATCGCTATGTTACACCGGTCAGTACTAACCCAAATTGCACAACACTAAGTCAATCCAGGAGTTCTGGCTTTGCTCTGAAAACTCCTTATAAATCTGTATATTGAATATGACGTCCTTATAAAGTATGTGCTAGCTGATAACTCCATTACCTGATGGTGATGACGACACCAGGGAGCACTATCTCAGTGAATGTCTGGCTTACGCCGGAAACTAAAATATTTCATCAAAAGGAACTTACAAAGAGCGCAAGGAACTAGTTCTTTGTCTGAGTGCTCTGTTCTGACGCGCCTATTATTTGTTTATTTAATTCATCTGTCGAATATTCTGCAAAAGGCACCTTTTCGTCAGGCAGGTCAACTGATCAAGGCTTCATCTGTGGACTTCACTCAAATGAATATAAGTCAGAGTCAGCACAGATCAGAGTCATATGTATACAGATACACACTGTCGAATATCACATAAAAAATAAAAATAAACAAAATCTCCACAATTTAGTTAACAATCGCCAGTGTGAGTAACACCCACTCTCTTTTCCATACATATCTGGCCTTTCAAGGAATTCAATTTTATTTTCTATGATCAATCGTTAAACTCATGAAACGATATCTCGATTACTTTGTGACAAATATAACTAAGCAGTCTATACCGAGCGATAGTAGGCAGCAATCTATTTTCTAACGATAATTGATTGAATTGCCCAAATGTATCTTATCTTCAACATTACTTTGATAATTCCTGAAACAAACAAACTATCTGACAATATATGAGAAATAGAAGACATTTTGGCAGCCGATTTATAGGTAGAAGCCCAAATTTTTAAATATCTACAGGTCGTTGCTATCCGCTAATTTCATCGATTCTGATTTATTATATATTGACAAAGCCAGGCACTCATCATCAATCTAATTCAATTCGAACTGTTGCCAAAAGTTTGTCAAAAGAAATTTTTTAATTAATTTTAATTACTCGAACGTCATATGAGTGCAATAGATTGGTGATACTTTGGGGGTTGGTAAACTTTGGTCTGCATGTCAATGGTCATTGATAAGCTAAGGTCTTCTATGAACATCTCAGACTTGGTCATATTCCAACCACATTGACTCCTTGTCACATGGCAAATGCAAGAGAGACGCATTTGAAAGCATTAGATTCCTATATGAGCTTTATGCTATTCAACTGCAGGACGGAAAAGCAAAAGAGGTGATAAGGAAATACAACTCACAAACCTCTCCCTGGCTGAGAAACGCACAAAAACCCAAGAAAAGGCAGGGTCAAAATGGCGAACCCCAGGCAACAATATTTGAACAACATTTGAGGCATAACTCCAAGGATTAATAAGAAGAACACCGCCATTCCGACAAAACAGAAGTCAAACGATGGCAAACAGTTGAAAAAAACTAAGAAGGAGACTAATAAAAAGAAGCTTGAGACGAAAAGAAGTAAGCCGGACGCGTTCGTCATCGAAGCAAGTGAAGGACTATCTTACACGGAAATTCTTCGTAGCGTAAAAGCAGACCCCAAACTAGAAGCTATTGGAAAAGCGGTATCCAGGATAAGAGGGACCCAGAAAGGAGAGCTCCTAATACAGCTCAAGGAAACTGGAAATAGGACAGAAGAGTTTAAAAGTGTCATTTGCGAGGTTTTAGGAGAGCGAGCGAGTGTAAGGACACTCACACATCGCACTACCATCGAGCTGAAATACATCGACGAAGTCACCGAAAAGGAGGACATTTGCGAGGCATTAAGGACTCAACTGTGGGTGGAAATACAACCAGCAGACATATTATCCTTGCGAAAAGCGTACGGTGGAACCCAAACAGCAACAATTGGTCTTCCCGTCGAATTGGCAAAGAAACTATCAGATGCAGGAAAGGTAAAAATTCGATGGGCCATTTGTCGCATTGGGGAGCCAACGTTTCTCCAAAAATGCTTCAAATATCTTGAATTTGGACATATAGCCAAGCATTGCAAAAGCAGTGAGGACCGCTGCAAGCTATGTAGAAGGTGTGGAGCAGAAGGCCACATAGCAAGGAACTGCGATCATGCATATTCTGTAGAAAAGAACACCTAAACGATTCGAAGCATGTAGCCGGAAGCAGCAAGTGTCTGGTTTTTAGGAAAACCATCACCAACAAGAAAACATGAAGATAATACAGATAAACTTAAATCACTGTAGAATTGCACAGGATATCCTGACACAAACGGCTAGAGAAGAAAAAGCGGACCTTATTTTGACAAGTGAACCGTATAAAATTCTGGACAGCAATATATGGATCTGCGATAGGACAAAGCATGCTGCTATATGGATATGTGGAAGACATGCCTTTCAAGAAACTAGCGGACTTACGGAGGGCTTTGCATGGGCCAAAATAAATGGCATATATTTTTACAGCTGCTATGCAAGTCCAAGCTGGACCATTAACGAATACCAGGCAATGCTAGACAACCTATCCGCCGATGTTCGTAGTAGAGCCCCTGTGGTTATCGGCGGCGACTTTAATGCATGGGCAACGGAGTGGGGTAGCAAACTTACAAACGCCAGAGGACGTAGTCTGCTAGAAAGTTTTGCAACTCTTAACATAGGCATTGCAAACCAAGGTCGTACAAACATATTCGTTAGCAACTCCCTCTTGCGAAATATAAAATGGCGAGTTAGCGAAGAATACATGCACAGTAACCACCAAGCAATAATTTTTAAGACGAATGAGAAGAGTACCGTGCAACGCGCTAAACGAACGGGCCCAAGATGGAAGGACACACACTTCGACCAGGATGCGTTCGAAGAAATGATAAATACCGGAAACATAATTCAAAGCGGAACAGCTGAAGCCTGTATACAACAACTCGTGCGATGCATCAATGCCCAGAAGAACAGGTACTAGAGGAAGAACACCATGCTACTGGTGGAATGAGGAAATAAAAAAGCTTAGTGCAAAGTGCTTAAAAGCCCGACGCAAAGTCCAAAGATTTGGGGAAAGAGATCGCTTTGAAGAACACCTTATTGGAACACCTTCTAGACACAATGGGAAAGATACTGGAACGAATAATATATGCTAGACTGCTCGCGGTAGCAGAAGAGAGAGGAGCACTATCAGACTTTCAGTTTGGGTTCAGAAAATCGCGGTCTACTGTTCAAGCCGTAAAAACTGTGGTCGACATTGCGGCCGAGGCGATACAAGGAGAAAGATGGCGGTATGGTACAAAAAAATACTGTGTAGTGGTGACTTTGTACATCAAAAATGCCTTTAATTTGGCAAACTGAGCGTTCATCAGAAAATCACTAGCCAGTATGAATACGCCATATTACTTGCTGAGGATAGTAGAAAACTACTTTACCAAACTGAGGTATGAAACTGATGAAGAGTTGAAATACTACAGCGTTTCAGCTGGTGTTCCACAAGGATCAGTACTCGGTCCACTCCTATGGAACATTATGTATGACGGAGTGCTAAGGCTTATATTGCCGAGAGGAGTTCAAGTAATCGGAATTGCAGACGACATTGCCGTCGTTACGGTGGCAAAAGAAATAAAGGAGATAGAGTCAGTCACAAATGTAGCGATTATTCGCATCAAAGACTGACTAGTATCCGCCGATCTAGAATTAGCCGACCATAAAACGGAAGCCGTCTTAATTACCAGTAGAAGAATTGTGGAATACGCCAATATACGGGTGGGACATCAAATAATCCGATCGAAAGAATCAATCAAATACTTGGGAGTAATACTTGATAACAGATTACAGTTCAAAGCACATGTAGAGTACTCCAGTAACAAGGCTTTATTGCTGAAAGGAGCACTTTCTAGAATACTACCAAACATTGGTGGACCTGGATATGCTAGGAGGATTCCCCTATCTAAAGTAGTCAGCTTAGTCCTCTTATACGCTGCTCCGGTCTGGGCGGGGGCACTCGCCATAAAAGCAAACAAGAGAAAACTGTTGTCCGCATACAGGCTCAGTGCGTTAAGAACGATCTGTGGATTTCGAACAATTTCGGATGGAGCAGCCTTCGTGATAGCAGGAATGGTTCCGATCGACATTCTTGCGGACGAGATGTTGGAATTTAAATTAGAAGAACCCCATTGCGACAAAATGTAGGTGAAATTGCAAGAATAAAAGGAAAAAAGTGAGCGGCTTTAGCAGCCCTCTGGCAAGCCAGGTGGGATAATAGTACAAAAGGCAGATGAACCTACAAGTTGATCCCGAACATCGAGACCATGGGGATAACACATGGGGATAACAACGACCACCTTACGCAATTCCTATCTGGTCACGACGGCTATCGCAAATACTTGCATCGATTTGGACACGATAGCTCCCCTTTGTGCCCAGAGTGCTCAAACGAGGAGGAAGATACGGAGCACTTCATATTTTATTGCCGGCGTTTTTCGCAGTGGAAAATTAATATGCCCAGTCCAATACTGCTCATAGACCAAATGTTGCAGTCGGAGGAAAATTGGATGGAAATCGGCACATTTGTGATAGTTGTGCAAAACGAGCTAAAAAGAATAGAAAAAATTAGAAGAGCTGAAGAAGCAAATAAAAGAAGACTAGCATGATCTACTAACTATCCCCGCGAAGTAATACCTAACGGGGGGTGGATTAGTACGTAGGCGCACTCCTGGCATCGAATATTCGAGTATTGCGAATCGTGCATGTTGGTGGCACGGGCTACCGCATTTTTAGAAGATTACCACATCCATTGGCGCAACCAAAAAAAAAAAAAAAAAACATGGCAAATACAAATAAGATACAGCTCACCATCAGATTTATGGACATGGCATTTGCTTTCTCATCTGATGGTGCAAATTATCACTGCAATTCATGAGGGAGTTACTAGTAAAATTCTTTCATAGCGAATGATCTGTTAATTAATTTAAATAATTAAGTAAACAAAGCCGACTACAGAGTTAGGCGGCGTTAAGCCGACACTTTGCGTGGTGGCACATGTTCTGTAAACATACACATTGTGGACGTAGTCGATTGAAATCGGGTGGTAGCCCATGTGAATTCGAATGAGTAACTGCTATTTCCACATGATTCAGAGAACTATTTCTATTTTCATTCAATGGATATACAATAATATTTTGATTGTTTACTTAAATTTGTGGAACTTTTATGGTTGAAATGATTACACATGTACAATGTCTTCATTCGAGGCCGAGTCAACTTCAGACAGCATTTGTCGGAACAGAGCGCTCAGGTAAAAGTCCACTGAAAGATGAGTAAACGTGCTAACAGTACTATACACTGGTATCCTTCTTATTGAGAAACTGCACTAAAATCGATGACCTAAGTGACGTCGGAGAGTCATGTTATCTCGAACTAGTTTATAAGTATTGAGAGAGTCTAGAAAAGTCTGATGAGCAGTGTGGCAGTCTATAGTCGCTCCTCCGACATTTATTCTTCACAATATATAGGGTGATTCATCGTGAGGTTTGATTCTCGTAGGCTTTTTGGAAAGATCACGCGCTACTCCTATCAAACTGCTTTGTCATTTTTGTTCAGTATCGTTTGGCAAGTCATCATCCACACTACAACAGCGTCTCCAAATTGTTCAGCTGTATTACGAAAATCAGTGTTATGTGAGAAATGTTTTTCGTGCGATTCGAGGAACTTACAGCGCGCATAATTGACCTACTGAAACTACTATTGCCAATACCATTCACAAATTTGAGTCCCAGTTTAAATTAGTGGATGATCCTCGACCGGTTAGACCACATCCAGCATAGTAAAGAGACTATAGCAGCTGTAGCTGAGACCCGCGAAGACCCTGACGAATCGATTCGTCGTCATTCTCGGCAGCTTGGCTTAACGTATTCGGAAACTTGGAGTACTTTACGTGAGGATCTCAGCCTAAAAGCGTACAAAATTCAACTTGTGCAAGAATTGAAGCCAGGCGACTTGAATTTGCGTCATACTTTCAGTGAATAGGCTCTGGAAAAACTCAATGAAAATCCGGTGTTTTATCGTGAAATTTTGTTCAGTGATGAAGCTCATTTGGGCTGATGAGCAACCCTTAGAGTAACAAGAGCTACCATTACATCCATTAAAAACAACGGTTTGATGTGGTTTATGGGCTGGTGGAATCATTGGTTAATATTCCTTCAAAAAGGAGGCAAATCAGAATGTCACCGTCAATGGTAACCGTTATCGCGCCATGTTAATGGACTATGCGCTTCCTGAAATTCAAGCACATGGTCTCGGTGAGCTCTGGTTTCAATGAGACGGCACTACGAGCCATACAGCGCGTGAAACAATCGACTTGTTGAGAAATCATTTTGGTGAGCACTTAATTTCACGTTTTGCTACAATAAATTGACCGAGTAGATCGTGCAATATCACACCTTTGGACTATTTTCTTTGGGGACATGTAAAGTCTTAGATCTTCAGGAATAAGCTAGCTATGATTGATACTTTGGAAGCCAACATTACTTGTGTTATCCGCAAGATACCAGTCGCTATGCTCAAGTCGCCAAAATTGGATCTTCCGAAGGGACCATTTCAAACGTAGTCGTGACCAACATTTACATGATATCATTTTTGAAAAGTAAATGCCATGAATTGTTCTTTTAATCAATAAAAAAAATTTTAAGTTCGTTTTAAAATTTATGTATTTTATTTTGCATTATAAATCAAACCTAACGATGAATCACTCTATAGTCTATATTAGGTTTTTTTGATTCTATTCTGGCTGATTCCCTCTTTTGAAAAAAATCGTTGGGCCCTCGGGGGAAATACAAAAAAAAAAAAAAAATGGCCCGGTGTGGGCCAGGCCTAGCTTTCCGCACTCATTTGTGTTTCTCACTTTGTGAATTTTTGCACTCCGGAGTAGGGCCTATACTGTTTATTGCTGGTTCGGAACGGCTCTCCTGAGAAGCTTTTTTATAAACAAAAACTGACTTTCGGAGGTTTGCAATTGCCCGCCGATCGTCATCACCCGATTTTGAAAAATTTGCTGTTGAGTTCCTACTAGAACCGGGAACCGAACACAGGTAGTTGGCGTGACAGCCAGTGAGTTAACCATCACGCCATCGGCACCACGCGGGGGATTTTAGTCATCAAAAACTCATACGCGTCATCTTGTTCGAAGTTCTGCAAAGCGTTTGAGTTTTTTAGAAAAGAGTTCGATTCCTCATCTACTGTTCTGTGCCATGTATGTCTCGGGCGCCTCGTTGTTCTGCCTGGTTAGGTAAGCTGATTCCATTGCATGGCGTACTTCGCAATTAAACTGCGTTCGCGTCGTAGGGTATGTCCAATCCACTGCCACTTTCACCTCCGTATAATAATGTCTATAGGTTATTGGCCCGTTTTCTTGTAAAGCTATGCATTAGATACACTATTGGCCCAAAAAAAACTCAAGATGATTCTAAGACGTTAGAAATGTACGAAAGCTTGTGGTAGTGCTGTCCAACTTCTAAGTAATGCACCCATTAAGAAGTACTGAAATTACGTTGGAACGAAACGGTTGCAGCTTCTTTGTTAAAATGGAAACATTTCTTTTCCAGATTTAGAATAGCATTTGGAATGCAGCTTTTAACTTCCCGATTCTGCTGCACACATCCGAGACCACACTTCCTAAGTATAAAAGTTTTCAACTTTTTCGGCCTCCAGTCCGACAATACTAAGAGCTTTCGTTCTGGCTGTGTTCATTTTGATCCCCACTTTGTTTACGTCAGCTTCTAGATTATGAGCCAATAAATGAAGTTCAATTATCCGATGTGAAAGTAGACAAACGTCTTCAGCGTAGTCAAGGTATTTAAGGTAAGATATCATTCTCCATCGAATTGTACAGTTGCCTTTTGTCAATGCTGGCCTCCTTTCTAGACAAACTTGTACATATCCTATATAATGTACACACTGGAGCTTTTCACAAATCTCTGTTTCTAGTTTCTATACTCGGTTAATAGCTTCTATACTCAGAACAAGAATTATTCATACAAAACTAGGTTATAACCACGTAACCAAATTCGTCCGTACAGGAATGCCACAACGTAACGAATTCTCCTCTCTACTCTTGCTAATTACTATGAACAAAATTCTTGCAAGACTGGACAGAGAGGAGGTCACAGTAACTGCGTATGCGGATGACGTGGTAATATGAAATAAGTTTCCCTCCATGTAAATGAAATCATGGAGGCTTCTTAGACAAAGTAGATACCTGAGCTGTAATTTAAGGCCTTGGTATCAACCCGGGTAAAAGTAAACTAATGCTATTCACCACCAAAACTAAAATACCAGTTTTTACCTTTCCCTATCTTAATGGTCAACTGCTCACACTATCTTCCAGCGCTAGGTATTTGGGTATCATGCTTGACCTTCTCAGATAAGCTTAATCTTCCCTCCTTCAAATCACTGTAGCGTATTTTAGGCGGAAATTTTGGCGGTTAAAAACGCTCGTCCCTGACTAAAGAAAAAAAAGATATCTGCTAAGATTATCAGCATCTTCTCGGGTAGTCAGGTCGCTATCAAATCCATGGACTCAGTCTCACTTAATTCTTGACTACCTTGAGAAAACTCAGCTCTGCTCGACTCACTCGAGACAACGGTCTACATCCCACTGGAAGCGGTTAAAGGATGAATCCACTCTCACTCCGAACCTCCAATGAGGTTAACCAACTGTACCGTATCAAGTATGATATGGTGGACCTACGATAAGAGTAAAACATAATGGCCAATTGGAGACCATGCGGTCAAACTAGTGTGGCGGGTATGCCCAGTGAGAGATGAGTTGCAGCTCTTTTTCAAGGTGAAGTAACAGACTCTTCGCCCATTAATGATGTTGTCTAATAAAAAGCCTGGGCAGAGCAAATGTACTGGTCTTATTGTAAAGGTTTTCGGTACTTAATGCCTTCGAATGACTTGTTTATAAGTTTTCTGATTTCCTTACGTAGCCGCTGCAAGTCTGCGTTCCACCATGGAACGGGTGATCTGAGAGTGAGAGGATGCTTCAGATTTTGAAGCGTTTCCTCTAGCTTTTATTTCATTCTGAGCTTAGGAGGTGCATTAACGGAGTGATAGAGCTAATAGTTGGTTTCTTTTCGAACTCATACTCTTCAACAAGGCCGAAACCTCACATCCAATCCTGAATTCGATCTGACAAAATTCTCGGACGTTATTTTCCAGGTGGTAATCCCTGTAGCATACCTACTGGATATCGTTAATCCGATTAGTGGATCCCATACTTTTGTTACAAATGTTGACAACCAGTTAAACGATAGAATGAGATGCAGGACATGATTGCCTCCTTGATTACATTACCCACTTACATACTCAACTAGCAAGCTTCTCTAGTTAGCCCGATCGTTAGCTAACAGCCTCCAGTTGCGCACTTCAGGTTGGTTGAGGTTCACTTCTATTTGTACGCGCCACCTAAGGTGAGGTCTTCCTCTATTTGTCACTGTACTTAAATTTGTTACATTCGAAGGCTCTGCAGATCGGGTTATTTGTGTCCATACGCTCTACAGGTCCTAGTCATCTCGATGGCGCTGTATAGCTTGTCGCTGAATCTTTGTCTCCAAAGCCCGTCAATACAAACGGGACCGAATATTGTACGAACAGTTTTCCTTTCAAAATGACTAAGGATTCTTCATCCGCTTTAGATAATGTTTATGATTCAGTGCCATAGGGATGTTCAAGGTCTTATATAGAGTCTCCTTAGTTTTCCGAGATAGGCCAAATTGCCTTTTTAACCCAAAAAAATATCGAAATATCAAGGTGTTGTTGGCAAAATTTGTAGCAGAGCCAAAGTCGACAACGTCCCTTGCTAGCTCAAAATTATAGCTCAAGAATGTGACATCCTGTCCAATTGTTGTTGACAACATATACTTGATTTTGCGCTAATTTACCGCTTCCGTTTGAGGTTGTTTCGCTAATTACGTCAATATATGGTCTGAAACCGCACTGATAGCGACCAATCAGGTTGTTGACGAAAGGCTTCACTAGTTTACATAATATGGGAGATGTGATCTTGTACGTTATGGCGATTCACAAATCCACAAAAAGGATCGGGGAAATAATACGGAGATTCCATTCATCAGGCATAAACTTTTCTGACCAAATCGGTGAATACTCTCACCATCGACTATAACTCTGCCATAACGTTTTCTTCGTCATCTTTATAGGTCTGCGTACAGGTTTCCCTGCCTTAACACCTACTGGGAAGACTTCCGTATGTTATTCCTGAAGTGCAAACAATATCTGCGATCGCGTGCCTCTCATACTCTTTTTTCTTCCTGGAGAAACCGATGTCCTTCCCATCACTTCTGCTCACTAGCAGCTCCCGTCCTTCGTTGCAATGCCGCTCTAATTGCTTGGATACATTTTTTCTAGTGGTGCTGTAACTTTTTTAACCCCACCGTATAGTACGACTTTTGTTGGCCTGCAAAATATTGCTTCGGGGCGGCGATGACTTTCTTTTTCGACCCGTAATTATTTCCAGCAAGCGACCTCTTAAGATTTGGGAACAAATATAAGTCACAGGGAGCCAAATCTGGAGAAAACGGTGGATGGGAGAGCAATTCGAAATGTAATTCGATCAATTTGGCTGTGGCGACTGCGGAGGTGTGAGCCGATACGTTATAGTAGTGGAAGAGCACTTTTTTCTTCGCCAAATGTGGTCATTTTCTCATAAAATTAGCGTTGAATGGGCCCAAAAAATCGACGAAGTATGCTCCTGTGATTGTTTTTCCTTTCTCCAAATAGTCAACGTTGATCACAAATCACACATCCCAAAAAACGGTGGCTATGATCTTTCTGACCGAAGGCACGGTCTTTTCCTTCTTTAGAGCACGTTAACCAACTAAAACCTATTGATTCGATTGTTCTTAGGTCTCTGATGGGTACCATTGAACCCATGTCTCATCGGCGATCACGAAATGATGCAGAAATTCCTCCAGATTACGCTTGTTTTTCGGTGTGAGCAAAAATACACCCATCGCGCGGACAGCTTACTCATGCCCAAAATCTCTTGCAGGATATGGCTAATGCGTTCAGTTGAGATGCTGCTTTCTCAGCTAACTTGCGAATTTTCATTCATTTTATCCATGGTTTCCTCTGTGGTAACCGCTTTTGAGCCACTTTGGGGCGATTCACCAAAAAGCGACGTGCGGCCACGGCGATACTCTGCGAACCAATGGTAAACGGTTGTACGAGAAGCTGAATGGGTAGAATATGGTACACACCACCGAGAATGGGCTTAATTTTCTCGCAGGTTTTGCCACTCAAAAACGAGAATCAGGCCACAGAGCATTACTGCTCTTTTCCATGGTCGCAAAAACACAAGCACGGTGTTTTGAAATGTCTGTCAACAAAAAAATAATCCTCGTATTGTCACCAAATTTTGACAGGCGGGCTAAAAGATGGTACACTCATTTTTTCTGAGTAGTGCCACCAATCTTTTAATCCGAGTACTCATCAAAGAGTCCTCGCATGTGCTTGCCGGAATTTCCTCATCAAACCAGGGATTTCTTGGTGAATGGCGGTAGGATAAAATCCAGCATATTAGATGCCGGGCCTCTGATGGCACGTTGGCAGATTTGCCACTGGTCTTCGGTACTTGATACTGGTGGCATAGAAGTTGTTGAGAGATTAAGGAATACCCGTTCGGCGAAGGTTCTGGCGGTCTCTTGCGATTGCAACTTTTCTACGTTATATCTTCACACAGTAGTTATTATTTGTTGCGGCGCTTGGGAAATCCGCATTCGTATCTTAGCTTTAATAAAATTTTCATCTGAGTCATTCTTGACTGCCCGAAAGATTTAAGCGTCCATGCCTTACGTTCGTCGTTATATGAGCAATTTGAATGTGCGTTTTATGATCCGTAGACTGTCATGTCCCCTTGTATATGTTGAGATGAGAAAACCATATGCTTGCTATAGCGACATTTTGTTCAGCCACAAAATCAATAAGTCCGTTGCCAGGCTTGATGTCGTGTAATATGCACTTACCAGCTATCATATAAAAGATTACCCGGTTTCCTATCCTGGCATCATACTTCGGACATTGCTCATATGTCTTGTTGAGGAACTCGTAGAAATATTCTTTGGTGGCGTCGTCCTTGTTAGCGAAATTAGCCTTTACCATATCCAGATTGCTCACTGGTTGCAAAAATATTCTGATCAATAGCGCCACTGCATGCGATAGTTCCAAATCTTTCTTAAATCATAGTATTGAATGAGCTCAGCTACTGCCTTCTATTATGGATGTGGTACTGAATCACAGCGAAAATAGACTGACTGTACGACAAATTTGTGTCATTCTTAGTTGGTTTCGTAGCTTATGACTGCAGCAACTTAATCCTGGCTGAAAAATTGCCCACGCTCAGATGATGAGACTAAATTTGGCACAAAAAGACTGTAATTCTGATCGCTTTTAGTATAGTGGTGTGAAAACCCTTAAACATCCGTAACCAGATATGTATTTATTTCACTTTTATGGCTTCCATTTACTCGTAGATATAGAAGGATGCGCTCGGACTGTATGTCTCTCTATACAATTTTTCGAAAAATTTAACACGTGCTCAGGCATATCATCATCAGCGAAACACCTGACTGATGCAGGTCTAATTAAATAGAAATCTGCCAAACTGAGGCAGCGTCATGAGAACATAACAAGAAACACAACTATTTCCAAGTGAAAGCCGGCTAATTCAATTCAATCAGAACCATGTTAATTGTTGTCTTTTCACAAACTTTTACCAAGTTGGATTATAGTTTCTTGCTCCCCTAGACTGGACTGATGATTAATGTCAGGGCAGCTAAATATTGGTAAAAACCTTTAAGAGTTTGTTCATCTACGAGGTCGTATGGCAAGTAATGCAAATTAATAGAAGCCAATTTGGTTAAATATCTGACTGGTAGCCAGATATGGTATCAATCATCTTTCTTCATTCTGCTAACTCAGTTCAATCATAGGCAAATGCATGTACGGTCAACGATTTTCCTGCTGTCCTTCAATAAGAAGGACTATTGAGTACGTACTGGCGTTGGGTCACTACGCTCTTGCTAAGTACCTACCTGTGCTGGGGATAAGTGTCACAACATCCTGCAGCGTTTACTTTGACAGTGATGATGATGATGATCTTTGCGAGTACACGTCTTACTCGTACATTAGGTTGCAGTTTATGAATTCTGATGTTTTAGATGCTGATACTCTAAGAAGGTTTATTTATCTTTCTTAAGACTGAACATGGATAAGTACTGTGTCTGAGTACTGAGTGCTCTGCATTTCTATTTCTTTTCGAACCACAATATGTGCACACAAGCTGTTTGGATTGCTGACCTTTTATCTACTGTTACAACGCATGAATTGAAAAGTACTCCACCGAATATCCCAATTGAACATTTCCACTTTCCTGAGAGATATGAGTGCCCCACTGTACACAGTTGTAGACCAATGCCTGAACCTTTTCGTCTTCCCGTTTTAAAGTTGCTCCACACCCTTGGTGGTAAAAAATTCCCTTGAAATGATGCCAAACCAATTTGGTTTGGTTAACCAAAAATGTTGAAAGTATCGGGTAGCATATCAGTATTCGTACGCCCACCTGTCAGCTGTCATTTCATATTTTCCTCAACCCTATTGCAACATTCCACATAAATGTTAAGTTGAAATGACATATAAATAACGGTATACAATTGTTTTGTTTCATTACAGCCGATGGTATGACATACTCGTTTGGCATGTTCTATCTAGAATTCATCGATTATTTTGAAGAAGGCCGAGGCTACACAGCATTGATTGTTTCGCTTTTGGTTGGTGTCACATTATCATCGGGTAAGTCAAGAGTATTTAAGTTTAATTTCTCCGAAGGATACACGTTGCAGAGTATACCGTAATACCAAAGGTTATATAGTACTACAGTACGGTGGTACGAAAACAAAATCTTTTTAGCGTTTTAATTGAAAATGAAGGACTAAGATTGGATGGCGTAGTTGCTTAATATTGTTTTGAGACGACCGACCGACGACGGCGGTGTAGTTATTTCCGGGTGCTTTCCTGAGAAGGAATAATATAATGCTCTTGACCTACTAAAGGAAAATATGATAGGTAAAATGCTACTTCACGTAGTTAGGCAATAGTTAGTTATTTTATCCTGACTTGGGGTTTCGGGGGAGTTTTCGAGTAATTAAATGCAAGAAGTGCACGGTAGCTTGTAGCTGGTAATAGCAAAGGGCACCCAGCTGAAAATAGTTATTAATCCATTTGCAAACTACGTCACAAAAATTTAAGCCAATCACAGTGAATGTCTGTACAACTCTAGTGGCTACTGCGAGTAGAAGACAAATGAACATCGTCGTGACAGCAACTAATACGGTAAAGTTTTTTTTTTTTTTTAAATAAATATTTGATGATGATGGCAAGATAGATAGTCAACTTCACTTGACGGTCGATAAGCCAGTTTCTCCGGTTCAGGCTCATCTAAGTGGTATTCCAATTTCTTTTCGACAGCAGCTTAAGGAAACGATAGAGGACCTAAAGCGAAGGAACGTTGTTAGAAGAGTACATCAACACACTCTCTTTATGCTCTTACAAGGAACTAATAAACCTAGAACTTACCTTGACTCGACAGAGCTTCATAAAGAGCGAGTAATTATCTTATTCCTACGGTGAATGAAATGTTGCCTCTTTTCTACGTCGGAGAATAATATTTTTAAGAAATTTGCTCCAAAACAGCTTTTTTAAATTGTACCCGTATGGGTCCAATTATTTGTTTTACTGTTGTGGGCAGAGAGTCCCAGAATCTGATGGCAAAGACAAAGAAAAGGCGCAAATAGGTTAAACAGTTCGAGGAGGGAGCTATAAGGCTATACGTTCTTACCGAATGAGCGGATTGAAGTTTTTTAAACAGGTATAGTGGTGACCTGTTCTGAATAATTTTGTGCAAGAACTGTTGGAGCGTACAACCAAGGATACTTTTGTGATAATTGGATATGCGATCGTGTGGACGAAACCCATACACGTACCTAACCATATCATTGAATGCAACAGTAAGTTTATGATGAGATATGGAGTCGAATTTGCAGTATACTTCTGATGAATGATCAATACACGGAACAAGTAAAGTTTTAACAAGTCTCAGCCTCTTATTTATAGTACAAGAGGGGCAGTAGTTCAATATTGTGAAGTTTGCTTTGGATATGAAAACCAGCTGGTACTTTGCTGGGTTGAGGGTGAAATAATTACGTAGCGATCATTGGAAGATTGCTCATTCAACCTGCAAACAAGGTCCTCAACTAAACTAATAGGTCTAGATAAGTATATTGGCGCATCATCCGCCGGAATAGCATTTGAGAAAGTTTAAGGGAGGTTATTAATAAATATGCAAAATAATATTGGACCCAGTATTGAGCCCTGAGGTACTCCTGCATGTCAAGGATGACCAGATAGCAATGATATTTTTTTCCAATTGTAATGCATCAGATGCTGTCAAAGCTACCAATGACATCTAACTGTCAAAATATTTAGTAAGGTTTGCTATTTCATTGTGCATCACTTTACGCTTGCCAAACGTGCGGAAATTTTAAATCAAAATTCCGGCTCAGCTGTAAACACGAAACGTGAATTTCATCGTGAAGTCGATCGTCATCATAGCTTCATCGTGCAGTTTGACCTTGAGTACTTTCTTTTGAATCTTAAGCCACCAAACAGAAAGAGATTTGTGTGAAATGAAGAAAACTTATCAGCCGTAGCGGCCAGTATCGAAGAAGATCCATTGATGTCAATTCGGCGCCGATCGACTCAGTAGTTCATTGATCTCCGAGGAGAATAGACGTGTTTCGGTTTTTTTTTTTTTTTTTGTGGGTGCGAATCAATCAATTAGTGAAAGACCAAATGAGAGACAATTCTTTTAAGTTATTTGGTAGAATGGTGGTAGTGGCAGTGAGCCAAGAAAGCAGGGGTCGTGGGTTCGAGTCCCCCAATAAACCAACCAGTGTCCACTTTTTTTTTAGAGCTTAAAAAGACAAAAAAAAACATTATTATCTACCTCAATAAGAAAGTGTGTTCAAACGATGAGTGTCAGTGAACGGTCCACTATGTCAATAGCGGGATTAGAAGATGGCGCGATGTCATCTGATAATCAGGCCGTTAAGCCAGTTCAAAAGAAGTCAACAACAATAACAACAACAACAAAAACAGCAACATCGTCAATGACGATAAAGAGGGGGAGGATGTTGAAACCAACTCCGAACTCAGCAAAGCGCCCTTCCCTTTCAACCTCTCCCAAAAAGCTGCCTGGTAGAGCAAGGGAAGAGGCGCCAACAACGACAAAAAGGGCGGCAGCTGACAAAAACAATCTCCCATATGCATCTGTTGGTGGAGAAGACCACTACATGGGCAAAAACACCTTCGCGTCTCTAGCGGCTTTCGAGTCAGAGGACGAAAAGGACGAGGTTGAAGCGCTGAACAGCAGCATCAGGCATCTACAACGAAAAGTACTTGCAATAAAAGCTAAGCAAGTTGCAAGGCGAGGGAGAGAACTGCAACAGCAAATACAGTGCTCTCAACGGGAGCTCAAGGGGAGTGAAACCATACCCCAACAGCAACCACAGAAACATCAGCTACAACAGTAAAAAAATAAAAAAATGGCACAAGAACCAACAATGGAACTGGCACAACCACAGCAAAAAAGTAAAATACAACAAAAACAACAACAAAAAAACAGAAAAGCAACAGCCACAACAACAGCAACAGATCCAGCAACAACAGCGAGAGCAGCAGCGTCAACAGCAACAGCAACAACAACAACAACGAGCTAAACAAAGGATACCCCCGATCAATACTTACAAACTGGAATGCAAAGAAACTATTGATCTATGTAAGTCGGCCATAGGCAATAACTTTTTTATCAAAAGATTAGGTAGGTAATGATAGGCATGCGATCCACTGCAACACAGTGGAGCGTTATAATAAAATAAAAAGCTTGTTAAAAGATTCGACGACGGAGTTCTTCTCCTTTACCCCGAAGGGGGAAAAGCTGCAAACAATGCTGCTGAGGGAGATAGAACCGTCAACCGATCTGGAGGAGCTCATCGCACTGCTCAAAAAGAAATAGTGCGAAGAGCTCAAATTCGTAGGGGTCAAGCTGTTCACCACAGCCAGAGCCAAAAGGGAGAAACGGAAACTACCGTTCTTCCTGGTTCAGCTAACTCCCGACAGCAAATTGAATGGTCTAAGGAGTATTAAAGTCCTAGACTACCAGGTTGTACACTGGGAAAAATTAAAGAGGAGTGAAAACATTTTACAATGTGTTCGCTGCCAAAGGTTTGGGCAAGCCGCGTCGAACTGCGAAATGCAGCGTCGATGCGTGAAGTGTGGAGAGAACCATAAGTCAGAGGAATGCGCTCTAGGTAAGGATGGAGCGTCAGAAAAAAGCCAGCTCTCTTGTGTCTTATGTTGGAACAAGGGGCATACCGCAAACTGTCGGGGTTATTCTAAATTCCAATACATAAAAAGAGTAAATCTGGCTCGACAGCAGAAGGTGGAAGTCAAACGTCTACCCGTGCAAATACAAACACCAGCCGTCACTCCCTAAGTTACCTACGCCCAAATGGCGGCAGGTAGGGGAACTACGGTACAACAAGCAAAGGTAGCTTTTCAGGCCCCAGCGCCTAGAGCATCAGAACCTGTACCTGACATGCTGGCTATCTTGCTCTCATTCAAGGGCAGATGGAGCAAACCTTGAAGGTCATTGCAGTGAATGTTAATTCACTGATTAGGTTAGAACGAAGAGCCACACTATTTAAGTTGCTTGAAGACCAAGCCCCTGATGTGCTTTTGGTAAGCGAAACTAAGCTTACTAAAAGACACAAAATGAGGCACAGAAGATATAAAATATTACGAAGAAACCGACCCAACTCCATTCAAGGATGAGGTGTTACAATCTTTTTAAGAAAAGGATTGCATTCCAAAAGAGTATACAGTCGTGTAGTACGTAGGTTTCAGGTGCTGGAAGCATGCGTCATGTACATCCCTCTCCGTAGTGGAAAGCGGCTGTACATGGTGTCTGTCTATACATCTAAGTCTACTCAATCCACCTTATTCATCTCAGATACTCAATACACTTTTTCGATTCCTGAGCCTGGAATTGGAAGACAGCTATTTTATTATCGGCGGAGATTTCAACGCCAAACATAAAGATTGGGGAAATAATACACCAAATACTAGAGGGAACCTACTATTCAATTGGTGGGATCAGCACAGTATAACGTATTGACTCGGGCTTAAGGCGACAGATAGTCCGTCGTTTCCCAGACATGGGTCATATTTGAATCTTCTGCTGTTCGACTCACGAATACAACTGACCTCCACTAACCAACAAACTACAAACTGTCTACGCACTTTCGTGTATGACAGTGACCATTGCGGTTTCAGCACCGAGATAACTATTCCCAACGAAACTGCGGAATTGGAAGAGTTTGTTCAAAGGCATTCCTACAATTATAGTAGGGTGCATTGGACATACTTCTCTAGAATACTGACAAGGGCACTCTCCTCGAATTCGCTCTACCCGCCGTCCAACAGAAATCTGTCAAATGAGGAGATTGACGGATATCTAAAACTAATAAACGACACAATTAAGCGAACTATGAACAAAACGACAACTTGGTATCAACACACAGACAACGAAGACATATTCCGCAACGCAACTATTGACGCACTGCGCCGACATAAAAGTAGACTACTGTCGAGACTAAAAACCTCGTACAGACAGTTTACTGACAGACATAACTCGGAGGTCATGACATTAAAGTCGTCCATTAAAAACCTCCAGATATAATTATAGGAAAATCACAGAAATTCTGTAAGTTTGTATTGGAACAATAAAATTCGGGCAGTAAACACCAGCAACCCGAATATGTTCCCGCAAATAAATAAAATATTCCGGAGAAATAATCAAAACGACCTTCCATGTCTCAAAATCGCCCGAACGATAAACAACGAACAAATACTTGTAACAGCGGGTATCGATCCAAATGAGGCAGTTGATGATGACAACTTCTTTGTGATCGATGATCCGCAGGAGAAGGTAGAGGCTATAGGATCGACTTTTCAGGAAGTTTACAAGGCGAATGACATCATTGGCCGCACCACGACCTGGAGAGTCGAGTCCTTGTGCACAATTTCTGCCTTCGAAATGAAATTATGAATTGGCGATTTGAGAGCTCGGGTTTCACCCAATTCAGTGACGAGACGGAAAAGAATATCATCACCAACGAAAGGGTATTACCACCGTTTATTTCGAAGGAAGAGCTCCAAATGGTCTTCGTTTCACTTAGAAGTAAGAAATCAGTGCTTCGACATCTCCCACTAGAAGCGGTAGACATTTATACCACCCTGTTTAATAATACAATGAATAATGCATATTATCCAGTGCATTGGAAAACTGCGGTGTACATCCCATTCCCAAAAGGAATAAAGATACTTCCAATCCGGCGAATCTCCGCTCGATCAGTCTTCTTCCAAACTTCAGTAAGGTTTTCGAGAAGGTGATCAATAGAGTCCTGACTAAGTGGGTTGAAGACAAACATATAGTTCCGGATAATCAATTCGGTTTCAAGGCGTCTAAACTGGTTTCTGATATCCAATGGAACAAAGGCAAGAAACAGTGCACTGGTGTTTGTCTGATTGACTTGGAAAAGGCCTTCGATACAGTATGGTTAGAGGGACTCTTCTTCAAGCTTGACAGGTTGGGCATTAGTAAACCACTGCTGTTTATTCTTTTTGATATGCTCTCCAGTAGATAGTTCATTGTGAAGAATGGCGATGTGACTTCTGCTGGAACATTTAACATTAAAAACGGTCTGCAACAAGGTGCGGTAAATTTGCCGATCCTGTTCAACATTTACACAAGTGATCTGATAGGTTCACTTTACCATACCATAGCGTACGCAGACTACTTAATCGCGTACAGATCGGGTCCAAAGATTGAGGTCATTAATACACTTTTGCAACGTGACTTCGACAAAATTAAGCGATATTGCGACGACTGGAAGTTGAAAATTAACTTTCAGAAGTCGGAAACCATTCTGTTTAGGACGCCTTTGTCTGGGGCATCTAGGGATACCCCTCTATCGTAGGACAACTTGGACAGCCACTTGCTTGTCGAAATGTAATCAGATACCTTGGGATCTGGCTAGATCAATATCTGTTTTTTTAACAAACATATAGATGTTGCAAACATATAGATGATCTTTTACATGGCCCTTATCCGGCCCATGCTCGTATTTGGATGTCCTGTGTGGTTCAACGTGAGAGCAAGTTTACTGGAAAAGATTCGGGTGTTTGAGAGGGCTTGTCTTAGGACTTGTGCATCTACAAATATTAACTGTTTAGTGCGGTTTATAGCATATCGGCATCGTCCGACCTTTTTTCTTTCGAAATGAAGAAGGAGACAACGTTACCGTCAACGGTCTTAGGTATAGAACGATGTTAATCGATTTTCTGAGCTTGACAACATCGATATAAACGAGCTGTGATTTCAACAAGACGGCGCTACATGCCAAACAAGCGACGCAAAACTCGAAGGTGTGAAAAAGAAATTTGGCGACTGCGTCGTCTCACAGCGAGCGTTCATTAATTGGCCACTGAAAAGATGCGATTTCATACCACTCGATTATTTTCTCAGTGGCTATGTCTAGTTCTTAGCTTACGCTAACAAGCCAACCATTTTGGACGAGCTTGAGGCTCGTCTGAGTCTGGACTGAGTCATCAAAAATTGGATTGAAAGCTTAAAGTGCTGCCAGCAAAGCCGAGACGGCCATTTGAATGATGTGCTATTCCACACATAATGACATGAACGTAGCTTCAAAATAAAGTTAGAATAAATTTTATATTTGTTACGCAAGTTATCGCTCTTTTTTTATGAAAATGCAATTTTATTGTGGAAAAGTATTTACAAACGAATCATTCGAAGTAGTGCCCATCGTTAGCTACCACCTTCATCAAAAAAAAAAAAAATTTAATAATCACCGTGTGGCGCTCCCATTATTCCGATTTGAGTTCTGTTTTTTTGTTAAGTTGGTACACCTGTTGTTGATATTCCATCTTAATCTTAGCGTTACAGCTTGCAAAAGTTACGCAGCCAAGAGTACATCTATCCTTGTGTGTGTTGGCGATTTTTTTACAATTTTAGAAAATGGATTTAAAATTACAACAACGAATTTGTATTAAATGTTGGGGATTACTTGGAAGGGGACAATATAGATTTAGAAGAACTAAATTGTATTTTTAATTTTCTGAATAAATTCAAATTTAATCAAGGAACTGCTGACCAGCCAGACCATGTGCCATCGAACGGAACAAATTATAATCGGACGGCGCAATATCGAAAGAACATGGTGGGTGTAGTAGGACTCCCCAGTTGAGCTTTTCCAGGTAGATTCTAACGGGCTTAGCAACATTAGGCCGAGCATTGTCATGCTGTAGAATAGGTTTTTCGACCCTCTGATCGTATTGTGGCCGTTTTTCGAGCAGTGTTTAGCTCAATCGCTTCAATTGAAATCGATACCATTCCCCAGTGATGGTTTCGTTATGTTTTAACAGTTCATAATAAATAACACCTACTTGGTCCTACCAAATACACAGCATAACCTTCGCAGGGTGAATATTCGGTCGAGCCGACAACGTAAAACCATGAACGGGCAGTTACCATGCCTTTTTTCTCTTTGAGTTGCTGTAATGAATCCATAATTCATCACCCGTCACAATGCGATGAACAAAACTCTTCTTTTTTTGCCACTGAAGTCCACGTCCACATCAACTTCCCTTGGCGTCAAATCATAAGGAACCCTATTTCCTTGTTTTTAGATCATTCCTAACGCATGCAATCGTTTGGAAATGGTAACTCCTAATACCAAATCATGCTCTTCTTGCATTTGGCATGGATCCTCATCGAACAGTGCCTCTAAAATAGCGTCTTCGAAGGATTTTGGCCTTACAATCACGGCATGTTGTTTCACTTAGAGCAGCATTTCCGTAAACTTTATGGAGCTCTCAATGCGCTTCAAACGCTAGTTTCTTCAAACGAAAGACGATTATTTGGCACAAAATTTTGACATTTTCACACAACCAAAAGTATATGACGCCAAAACAAAATCACTAATGTGTCAAGTCAATGTCGATGTTTATGAAATTTGTTTTCCCTATCATCTTCACCCTTTTTTTTGTGTAAATGAAACCATTACGAGTTCTAACAGAGAACAGTACTGAAAGAGAACTGGATACTGAAAGAATTTTACTTACGACTTTCTCAACAGCATTCGAGAGATTCTGCTGGAATAAAATTCCTTTTGCAATATCACCAATTCCAGAAATATGACTGATGAGACAGCACAGCTAAAGGCTATGAGGTAAGGTAAATGCCGATGAGCAAGCAATGACTAATAATCATAACGAGAGAGACTAGGCGACAAGACTTTTAAATAAAACAAAAACAAGTGCGAAATGTGCATGCACGAAGTTCCATTTTTTGGACATCTAGTCACAAATAAATGTTTGCTTATCGATAGCACTAAAGTAGAGGAATTCCATGAAATGGCAACACACGTCTACTCACAGACTTGTTGGACTCTACACATACTTTTCCGAATTTCTTTCAAGCCTCTCAGAAACTTAAATAATTCGCAAAGATGTAAAGCAAAATAACGCGTTCAAAAAACGATTTTAAAATATTTAAATGCAATTTAGCCAACGGTTATATAATACATTGCGATTCGATCGAAATATCTTTTTTTTCTATCGGAACAGAGTACTCTTTGTAAGTTCGTTTGAATGAAATCTTTCAGTCTTACGAAGAAAGATGAGTAAGCGCTTCAGTGATAAGTTGCCTACAGTACCAGAACCCATCACATCAACACCGATTATCTGCAGCTCGATGCGAGCGTAAGCCGGATATTTACAGAGATAGTGTTTCGCGGTGTCGTCATCACAATCAAGCAAGCATCGCACAAGATAGTACTCCGCGGTATCGACATCAAACTCAAAACACATTTAAGTGCTTAGCAAAAGTGTAATGCCTTGCCACGTACGCCAGTAAGCAACCTGTAGTCTTTCCTGCTGAGGGACAGCAGAAAGGCCGCTGACTTCCTAGAGACGTCGATAAGCATTTGTTTGTCCGCCTACATCCCGCGGAGCTGTTCCATCTACAGTTGTGTTCGTATGAGACCCAACCAAGGAGGCAGGCAAACTAAAAATTATGTTTGGGCCCTGAAAAATTCTCCTCTGAACCTTGCCTGTCAAGATCCGATTGTGACTTGATATCTAGACAAGTTCCAATAAATTTAGCCTTCCGACTGATTTCAGTGATCATCATTTTTGAACTAGCTTGGAAGCCGTAAAAGGGTTCAGCAAGGCCCTAAGCGTAGTTGTTGTTACATCGCTACAGATGTAAATGCTTCACCGCCTCCACCAGTTCTTCGCAATAAAGTTCGCCGCACTCAGGATTGCGTAAATCTTCGCTTAAAAGACAGATGCAAGCTTTCCTAACCTGAAGTGGCTCAGATTCTGACCGAAACCAGTCCTGGGCACAAGAAAAATCGAATTACGGGTCGCGGGTTCTGAAAAAGTCTTTTCATAGAATTTGTATGTAATTATATGACAACTGTTACTGTCAATTTATTCAGTAAGCTCAACATTTTCATCATGGTAAAGTACACTAACAAGCTACGTTCTCCGATTGGGTTCTGGAGAAGATGCGCCAAGATGATGAATTTCATTTCAAAATCATCTTTAGTGACGAAGCTCATTTTTGGCTCAATGGGTTCGTCAATAAGCAAAATATGCGTTATTGGTCGGGTGAAAACCCACATGTGCTTCATGAAGCACCACTTCATCCACAAAAAATAACTATTTGGTGCGGTTTGCATGCCGGCGGCGTTATTGGGCCATATTTTTTCGTCGACGATAACGATCGTCACGTTACTATGAATGGTCTGCGTTATCGCGCCATGATCACCGATTATATTTGGCCCGAATTGAAAGATATGGACTTGGACGACATGTGGTTTCAACAGGATGGTGCCACAAGCCACACAGCACACGCTACAATCGATTTATTGAAGAGTAAGTATGGTGAGCGTGTTATCTCAAGATATGGGCCAGTCGATTGGCCGCCTCGTTCGTGCGATTTAATGCCGCTTGACTATTTTCTGTGGGGCTACGTTAAGTCGTTGGTTTATGCCAACACGCCGATGACGTTGGAAGAGCTCAGAGATAACATTGAACGCGAAATAGCGGCTGTTTCGGCCGAAATGTGTGGCCGAGTCGTTGAAAATTGGGTTCAACGAATCGACCGCTGCAAAGGTTCCCGCGGTGGCCATATGAACGAAGTCGAGTTCCATTCATAAATGTTTTGATTGTACTTCAAGCCAATAATAAAGTTTTTGAAATATCTCAAATGCTTTGCCTTTTATTTAAAAAAAAAGTTGTCAGGTCGTTATTAGAAAACCCTATAGTGTCATTTCATCGGATGGTATGTCCATAGAACCAGAGTCATAAGATAGCCGGCGCACAAGATCATTAAAGCTCCAATTCGTATTGTGCCAAAGACAGCTTTTTTTAAATGGAAGATGGCTTTGAATATACAGCCCATGATATGAATATCAAGAAAAGGGAGATTCATCAATGCGTTTAAAGCGTTGCCAGGAGTGCTTAGAAAGCCCCTATTCACCCGAAACAAAACGGTCTTTGGAATTGTTTAAAAGCAGCAAACACGTATCGTGAGAGCTTATTCCACCTTACAACCGATGCATAAAATATAATTGGCATTATCATAGCCATGTAGATCAATATATTACAGATAGCTCCTTTTCACTGTTAGAAAGCCGATAGCGCCCTGGAGGCTTCAAGATGACACCCGAATACGTAGCTGCCTTGGAGATTTGGATAGTGATGCCTATAGGCACTATATGAGTCAGACCAGACAGCTTCCCTCTTCACGTAAATAGAACAATCTCAGGTTTGAGAGGATTGACTGAAAGCCCTGAAAACGGGCAACCACTGTTTGCCAATATTGCTTTGATATACAAAATTGGTGATTCGTTGTTCGTTGTTGAAAGTACCCTAAACGCCGATGAAAATGCCAAAGGCATATCCTTCTTGTCGAGTTCGCCTATCAGATTCTGAAGCGCACTCTCGCATGATAGAGGATGCATTCGCAAGGTGATTTTGCGCACATGGATCCCGATCCTTTTCAGCACGAAAACAAACTTATGAGTCTGAAGCTCTTAAGGAGCGTGTAGTCCTCCTTTTCGATTTTCGGTATAAAGCCCACTCTCACTGTTCGTCAAGGTTCCTGTATGTATGCCAGTGCCAGGCTAACAGTGAAAGTTCTCTACAGAGTTGCCAGCACTTGGTCTATGCTGCTTGCGTGCAAAAAATTTGATCAGTATATATAGGGTGGTCCAAATACAAATTTCTTTTTAAATATAAAATAGAGTGAACTTCCCGTTAGTGTTATGGAATATGATTTCATTCATGTGGCTACTTGGCTAGCTTCACAGTAGCGCAATCTCTCAACCCAATTTTTCAATTTTCAATTTTGTGGACTGTTTATAGCTCTATCTCACGAATAACTCCGGCGATATTCACCTTAACACTACACTATTTAGTGTAGACGGTCTTATATAACAAAATTCAGGCATCTCAAATACGCTATGTAATCAAAATTTTACCCTGGTATAGGTACTTTGTATATGATATGCTACGTTAAGGCCGTAAGTGTGTGTGATTTACGCAGACTAACGATAAACTTTGACATTTTGCTTATTCGTGAGAGCTGACTTCAGCTATTGCCGATAAAAGCGAGTACGAAAAGTTTGTTAAATATAAATGCTAAGGCAAATGACCTCATTAAAAAGTAATAAATTCGATACAGAGGTAAGAAAAGTGAAAGGTAATCCGAGTGCAAAGTTTCAAAATTCAATGAGCTTGATGGAAAAAATCATCCCTTTATGAAGCGTGACATTTCTGTTTTAACCGTTGAATTTTATTCAGAGGAATGTAAAAGGTTGACAGATTATGATTTGGAGGAGATATTGGCACATCTTTTAGAGAGTGAGGACGATTTTGATAGAGAGACGTCTGACGAAGATGTATTAAATCCAAATCAAGACCCATTGACTTAAGATGGCTGAATGGGATGGTTACAGATGAGGAAAGTAATGAGGAAAATTATAATGTCAACGAAGAAGAGCAAGAAGTTGGGGACTAAGATATATCGAGGATTGCTACACGGGATTCCAAGAAAGAAGCCAAAGAATTAAAAAAAGATGAAATCAATCCTTTCCGCTCGCTTAAGGGATTTTTTGTACCCTTGAGGTGTTTGCACATAGCGCTTGCAAAAGGAATACAGGGAGGAAAAAAAAAGCGTTGGTTTTGAATGTTTGCAAGTTATAGTAGCTTTGAAATAAAGAGCTCGGCAGGGAATACTATAAGCAAGTTGTACAGCTTGGGAAAGAATCACGATATTTCAGAATACGTCCGAAGGTGGGTTGAGGGTGTACTGTACTCACAGCGAGAATAAGTTTAAAGCACAGCGGAATCCTAATGGCGATTTCGGTGAAGCACTTGTGGTAAAAATAGGAATGCATCAGCGTAAAATAGCGTGACTGTGTAATACTGACATCACCTATGAGTTTTATCGCACCATTTCGGATCCTATCTAGCGAATGCACTAAATTGTATTTAGTTTATGATGGTTTGAAGCAAGGTCAAAGGAGGATGAAATATTTCTTACATTGCTTAAGAAAACATACACATTTTGCAGCATTTTTGCCGACATCGAATATGTGGTCGTTCCATTGTAAGTTGTCATGGATACACATACGGAGAATAGAAAATTTTTTGGTTTCTACAATGCAAGTGCCGTTCATGGATAATGGCTGGGTATTTAAATTTCGGTTTAGAGACAGCAGACAGCATTGTGTTTTGAAAGCATTAAATTCCACTCTGTTGATAGTTACCCAATTCGTTATGCTGTTTATATCGGAATTAAATGAGTGTAACATATGCTGCCGTTCCCGTTCTACAGCCGAAAAGCAGGGACGTGAGTCCGGGAACAAATATGAAAAGCAGAGAGTATTGCCGTCAGCAAAGGAATATATTGGATTAGAAGTGGCAGACAAGAGATCGTTGATGAAAATTAAAAAGAGTGTCGGAGACAGAACAGAGCCATGGGGCACATCAGCATTTGTTTTGAAACCATTGAAGACAACTTGAATCGAACGTTCCGAAAGGTTATATATAATTCATTGAAGAACAGAGTCTTCGAACCCGAAAGAACACATTTTTGACAAAAGGACCAAGTGCAATTACCTTGCCTGCGCCAAATTAATGTACGCTTTTGTTTCACTTTTCAATGAGACATGCCATCAAATCACCAGTGGACCTGGTGCTACGAAAACTGTACTGCCGGCCATTGAGAAGTTTTCGTGTTTCAACATATTGCATGAGCTTGGTCAGAAGGGACGTAAGTGCGATGGGTCTATAGAAGGAGAGGGACGGGCTGAACAAATACTGTTTTCCATCTTCTCGGTGAGATCTCTAAAGAGTTGGATTGATGAAAAAGCTTACGCAATGGTTTTGCCAGCGTGGAAGAACACCTACTCAGAAGAAGGGGTGATATACCATACTATCTGTACCAGCGGATTTGTGGCTGACTCGAACTGTAACCAACTTCAGACTGCTATAATTTCCAAACCGTTCATGACAGTGAGCTCAAATTTTAAACGATTTGCGTCTCAGTTGTGTTGAAAAAATTTTATCCGCGATCGAATTCAAACGTGATAGTGTGATTGCTTTATATTTGGCTGGAAAACCACAAGTAGCTATCGTTAGAGCCCTCCAGCGCCTCAAAGTGGATAAATCATTTGTGTCTCGAACCATAGCTCATTAAAATGATACTGGTAGCGTTGCAAAACGCCATGGAGATGGTCACAAAAAAACAGCAACATCGTGGAAGAAAAATGGCTCGTGAGCTCAACATATCATTGGAACGTATGCAACACATACTGAAAAATGAGCTTATGCTCAAGCCATTAAAGTTCCAAAAGGCACACGATCTTACACCGCAAGAGAAAAAAGTTAGAGTCGAAAGAGCGAAGGAGTTGCTACGCTTGCACGAAAGTGGTGAGTTGCCGAATTTTGTTTTTTTCCGATGAGTCGCCATTTGTTATCGAGCAATATGTCAAATAACCGAGCTTACTTGCCAAAGAGGTCCTTTGGAAATTTACACCTTCGGACGGCCACCAGAAAGCAGACAGCACCGACGGTGATGGTTTGGGCCGCCATAACCGCAGATGGTCGCTCTCCGCTCGTATTTTTGGACCGTGGCGTCAAAATTAATGCGATCATATACCGTGAAACTATCTTAGAGGCAGTATTGAAGCCTTGAGCAAACAATCATTTCAGTCGGAGACCGTGGACATTTCAACAAGACTCGGCACCGTCTCACAAAGCGCGCGTCAACCAAGATTGGTTAAAAAACAATGTTACACACTTCATTTCTTTGATACAATGGATTGCAAATTCTCCGGATCCAAATCCGTTGGATTTCTCTGTCTGGGGTATTTTGAAGGCGACGGTTGGCACTAAAAAATACCAAAGTTTAGACCACCTCAAACAAGCACTTCATCAGGAATGGGCCAAAATACCGCAGAGCCACTTGCATGCAGCGTGCGATGCTTTCTTCGGCCGTCTCAAGGCTATTATTCGCGCCAAAGGTTGACATATTGAAAACTACTGATACAGTTTGAAAATTCATGTATTTTTCAACATTTTTTGCTTTGGCAAAATAAAATTTATCAAAAAATAAAAAAATTTAAGCATTTTAAAAAGTTGCAGTTCGAGTCAGGCAGGGTGTATATTAAGATCTTTAAGTACTCTTGCTACTATACGAGTGCGAAAGTGGATTTGTCCCATTGAAGAGTCGACTCTCTGGCTGCAAAGTATGCAGCAAGCAAATTGTCCTTTTCCAAAGAGCTGACATCTGGAATGTTGGAAAGGAGGATGATGTAGAAATTTTAATGTTTTTGAAGAACCACCAAATACTTTTACTCCTTTCGTGACATTGCAGTATCTTTTGCCTGAGTTTTTGTCGTATTGGAATTTCACACGCTTAAAAAAGACATTGCAGTCATTTCGGGATCGTTTAAATTTTTTTCGAGTGGTACCACGCTTTTTATTTTGGATTGAATCGTTTCATATTAGCAGCGGAATCTACATCGTTATCAAGGCACACATAATGACCTGTTTAAATTCCTAAAGAAGGTGTTAAGTCTACTCCAATTGGCTTTCTCATATTGCCATATGGTTCTTTTAGGAATTTTTTGCTCTCAAAATTAGCTGATGCGACACATTGCTCTGGTGAGCCTAGAGGGGAGAGCAAATCAACAGTGTATTTATCTGGTTGAAAAGTTAAAAACAAGTCCAGGGTATTGGCGGTATGATTATTAACGGCTTGTATTAATGTGGGCTCATTTACAATCTGGTTCAAGTTATTTTCCTCCGCGAAGATCTCGATACACTGTACTTCAGTAGAGCTCCCGGCCAATTATCAAGGCTTCGCCCATCAATGACGTTGTCTAATAAAAAGCGGGGGTAGAGCAAATGTGCTGCTCTTATTGTAATGTGCTGCTCCGATTTGATCAGTTACAAGCGGCCGATCCGAGGTCTCCGATTTGACCAGTTACAAGCGGCCGATCCAAGGTCCTGTTGGGTGGCAGGACCACCGGTAGTTCCTATCAGGACTCCTGGGAGTCAGAAGCCCCGGATTTCAGTCCTGGCCTGACTTGCTGAGGAAGGCCTCCTTGTGGGGTGGCGAAAACGGTCTTGACCCAATGTAGAGTTGCAAGATACTAGGTTCTGTGACCCTAAGACCAGTAAGAGTTTTTAGGTCGGCCTCGTTCCTTACTAAGGGTGGAACTTTTTGCCTCCAACACGAGTTTCGCTTTAATATCAAAGAATTGACGGTGAGCGATGGCAAGGCGTATCCTTGCTCTTCGGGTGTTATCAATCCAGAATGTCGATACCCTCCAGAATTGTGTATACTGAAATCGCCCGTAATAACGATTTCTCTTACTGAAATACAGGGATTATATTTTTTATATGGAGTGCAACATAGCCGACAACATAAATGTGCGCCTCGGTAAAAAAAATTATTTTTTGGCCAATTTCGAACCGCTGTAAGGACCAAACTGAGAATCAATAACGAAGCGAATGGTCATTTGCCTTCAGTTACTGAGTCAATTTGGCTTTATATCATCAGGCACTTATCAGGTTGGTGCGTGAAATATTGTGTTCTTGAGATCGATGGCGAGTCGATGTTCTTGGATTAAATCAAACACTCTCGGCCACAGCAGCCACAATCTCATCGTTACGTACCTAATAACAACGTCTCGAACTTCTTGCGTAAAGCAGGCACGATAGGTGCTTAATCTCGGGCAAAAATTTTCTTTAAATAAACGCACTTTTTGGACAACGTTTCCCAAACGTTAACATACCCCACTAACTAGTACCATCTTTTTTCAGCAGTTGCGCAGACGAAATTTGCTGTCAATATCGGTGTACAGTCCGCTGCTGAAACCTTTTCTCCATTCTCCTTCGATGCAAACAGGTCCGAAAATTACCCGAAGAGCTTTTCTATCGAAGCGCCCGAGAGTAGTTTCGCCCATTTTCAACTGAAATGAGCAGCGTCTCGTATAAAGTCGTATGCGATTAGAAAGAGAGATTCTTCTCATGATTTCTGTGCTGGTGTCTTTGCCGGAGTCGGAGTCAAAGTAGATATCCCTTACTATCCCAAGGTTGTTGCTGATTATCGTGACGTTTTGTCCTAGGCACTGATGTTGTGTGTCGATCTCTATTGACAATTTATACTTTGCTTTGCCTTTTTTACCAAGCTCATCTTTGCCGCTTCTGCTACATTAATCTCGAAGGTTCCATTGACAGTACGCCGTATTTTTCCCAATATATCAAGTTCGTTTGCATATGCAAGTAGCTGAAAGATGGTGCCTCTTTCAAGAACGATCTCCATCGTCATCTTGCATAGTGGAACAAGCTTGTCAAAGATTCCAAAACTAGACATGGCTCTGCATAGTTGCTCTTTATAGATGCTGTAATATTGGGCTTTGAAATCGAAACTCCTTTGAAACTCCTGGGTAATTTCCAAGATCTGCCGGAATCCGATATAAAAATTTGATCTATGGTGGGCTTTTTTGGTCTTAAGTCACGACGAAGGGTCGGCAGACAGAATTTTATATGTGACGTTAAGGAGATTTAGAATATTTCCCAGTAGTTTGAAACAATTTTGAAGTCCCATTCGTTGTATATGCTTTCATCGACCCAGATTTTAGAGATGATTGATCCTTCGCAACTAAACACCAACTATTGTACCTCAACAGTTAAACCATTGAATCCGGCAGCCTAAGCTTGAAACTGGCTGTCCTGATTTTATCTTGGTCAAATGGGCGGAAATGTTATCAGTCTTCGATAGGTTGAATGGTTCTACGTTTGATACTTGTGGCATTGGGTTTCTCGATAGGAAAAGTCCTTAAAGGCCTTTTACGATTGTAGCCTTTTGAAGTTGAACTACCTTACAATAGTTCTGTGCCTTTGAACTGTTATGGATATCTGAATTCGTACTTCAGCTACAATAACGTAATGGTCCGAGTTGATGTTAGCTGATCGGGAAGTTCGAATATCCAAAATACCGGTGAAGTGCCTTGCGTCGATCGTGACAAAATTCATATTTTGTCATATTGTCTAATCTGGAGACGGGAAGGTCCATGTATGGATATCGTGGTACAAAAACTGTGTGCTGGCTATGTAGAGCATTTCTCGTAGATTTTGTCGAAGAACTCCCAGAAATAGTCTCCGTTAAGGTCGGAGAACGTCTTCTCTTCATCGTAATCAGATGATCGCTTACATGCCTTAAGCCCAAGAGCCATTTCGTAAATCTTTCTTTTATGGCGAATCTGCATCCAAATAAACGCTACAACTGCTGTCCTTGTCGCGTCTATTGTGTGTAACATGCTCTACAGTAAAAATTAAAGGTTATCATCCTCTTTTTGTCTGGTTCATACCACCGGACTTCTTGGATGGCGGTTATAACTGCTTCGTAGCATTCGAAGATGTTTGTTCGGCTACTTGCAGTCTGTCCATGTTCGAATATCCCACGTGTAGTTCCAAAGCTAGTAGCTGGTTTGTCACATTTTTTTTATCTCTTCCCCCATATGGTTGTTGGCTCTATGACGTCGTGGGACAGTATTATGCTACATCCCCTTGCCATTTTATTCACTTACCGAGAACAACCACTGGGAGGTAAGGCTAGCACTAAGATACGAACCTGATTGCTGAACTGCTTACTCAATCCAATTAATGGAATAGTCATCGGTTTTCCGATCAATCACAGCACGGATATTCATACCAAGATGCTTCCTGGAGAATAAACTCTCGAAGGTCTGTTTCAACAGCATCGAGTAAACAGTGTCGTCGAGTAAAATGCTTGTTTACGAAACCAAACAGTTTTGAGGAATCTCTGTAGAAGAGTTTAGCAAGGACTACATCACAAACATGACTTCTGTACCACTTCTACGATTTAATCACCAAACGACTTCATAAAATGTAACTTTACAAAGGTCTATGCCAAACCCTGAAGACTTTTCTCGGATTGTATTACGCCGTTTAGTTTTGAACTGGCGCTTCTGTTGGCATTTATGGGATATTTTGTGGCAATCAAGGATCTATCTGTCTAATTACCTTAGTTTCTGGTCATCTGCCAGCCAGTTCGCCCTTTTATTTTTCACTTTTTTGTGGTCTTGTCCAATCGAATGGCATTATTCACGGAAAAGTGAATTACAATGACAACAACTAATTCAAAATTCTCAAATTCTAAATATTTTTCTATTTCTTCCAGGTCCAATTTCATCATCATTCGTTAATCGTTATGGCTGTCGAGCAGTTACCATAGCCGGGACATTGTTATCATCACTATGTATCTTCCTCAGTATGTTTGCCCAGAACATACTTACCCTGATCTTTACCATTGGCATTGGCACAGGTTTAGGCTTTGGTCTAATATACCTGCCTGCGATTGTCAGTGTGACGATGTATTTTGAAAAATATCGATCACTAGCTACTGGTATCGCCGTTTGCGGTTCCGGATTTGGTACCTTTGTGTTCTCGCCTCTAACAGAAATCCTCATCGGAAGCTATGGCTGGCGTGGTGCTATGCTTATCATCTCCGGAGTTGTACTGAATTGTATAATTTTCGGTGCAATGTTCCGACCACTGGAAGCACCACCAACAAAGCCACGTAAAAAATCAATCCGCGATGAGACGGCTACCATGACAGAATTGGTACCTCTCAAGATCAAACCTGATCAGTTCCTGCAAACTGATACACCGCTCTCGAGATCGTACAGTGTAGGCCATAATTTCAGTCATGAGATGAATGTAAGTTTTTTCTTTGTCGTTTTTATTAAGAGTTACCCCCAATTCTGTTAAAAAACCTCTACCTAGACCACAACTCAGAATGGTCAAGTGAAGAAGCAATCCATTCCGAAAATCAATAGCACTGACAATGTTATGAGAGCGACAGCCAGCCAACCACACATAGCCGAAGCCGAAGGTCAATATCATCTAAAGGACTCAAGTGAAAAGTCTGTCAGTGGAACAATGTATCGACAGGATATCCTGTATCAGGTGAGTGGATGTTGTATTCTCACACAAGCATGCAAGTTGAAATTGTATTTATTTATTTATTTATTTATTTATTTTGTGAACTAGGGTTCCCTACTAAACATTCCCGAATACCGCTCAAGAAATGACCTCTCCGGATCGATGAATCGGTATGGTTCGTTGAAACACAGTATTCATGCAGATTCCTCCAAGGTAAATATCCTTTTTTTTCCCAAACCATGACTTATACCGATTTGAATCAGACAACAAAATATCTATAACGAAAATAATCTTATCGGTGGTGCTAACAAATAAAAGCAAGCCATTATTCGTATCATAAAAATTCGCAAATAACCTTTTCCGCAAATTGGGGGCAATAGTGCGACTGTGTCAAGTTCAGTCGATACCGGTACCGGCCGCCTTGTGTAGATATGGGTGAGTTTAAGAATTCGAATGTTTGATAGATTCTAGTTTTGAAGCGCTACAATAAAAATCGCATGAGTGTTGCTTATTCAATTTGTGGGTTGATTTTGTATGTAGTATGTAATGTATCTACAAGCACGCATTTGATTAGCGGCATGCTGGCGATAAGTTTGCGAAATGTTTGGGTTACTAATTGATTAAATGGTTAAAAAATTATGTTTTTCTTTCATTTAAGTGATCACTAAAAGAGGCTTAACTTTTGTGTAGCACAATGAATTTACAATGAACATCGACCGGCCAATACAAAACCGGTCTTTAAGTGGACCGTTTGTTTATTTTTCTTATCGCTATCTTTGGATATAAAAGAATTCTCTAAGTGCGTCGCTTGTAGGGTTGGATTAATTTGGGGGACTTGAATCTATTTTAAAGGCTTAACAATTTCAGTGATTTTTCGTTAGACCTCTCCTTAGAACGTTACATACTATACACTTCGGGGGTCTATTGCTTTTTAGATCGGATTTTCTGTCGACATTCTTTGAACATGGCGAAACCAGCTGATTTGCTCAGCTTAAAGTCTGTCCACTATCGGTTTCTCAGTTTGCAGACCTCCACGAACATGCTTATTTCTTTTTGGATTACGTTTTGCGACACCCGCTTACATTAGCAACATTTTCACTTCCCTTGCAGCCATATTATCTTTTTATAGAGCTACTATATAAGAGCATTTTAATTCATTATGGACAATAGGTCATGACTTAGTGTTTTGGGCACAACTTTATAAACTTTGGAGCCTTTGGATCTCTGGCATGAATAGTATGCGGTTTATCAGCGAACACCAACTGTTTTACATAGCACGTTCTCTGTAACCAATATATTGGGTGATTTTTTAAGCGCTTGGTTTTTCATTGTCAAAAGAAAAAAAAAGAAAATTATAAAAGTGTATAAAATTTTTAGTTAAGTTGATAAAATAATACCTGCCATTTACTTTTTAAATATTATTTCTTATAATAGTTGACCAAAACTGTGGTTTAAGTGGTCCATACGAAGAGTTTGTTTTTAAACCACTTTTTGAAGAATATTGGCTGGAATATCGATAATAACCAGCTGGCTTATCGGTATAGACGAGTGATTTGACGTATTCCCATAAAAAATAGTCTAAAAGCGTCATATTGTACAATTTAAATTGGTCCAAAACAGGAGATAAATTGCTTTTCAAACTCATTTCTCTGTGGAGTCCATCGATTCACGTGCTGTGTGGCATGTAACGCCGTCTTGCTGGAACGACATGACGACCAGGTTCCAGAAAGACGGCGTTACATGCATGTTTTGGGTATTTTGGGTAAAAAAAAAACTTCGAAATCATTGAACAATAGCAGGTGCCATTGACGGTAATGTTGTTCTTACTACTACGGGTCAATGATTCCGCCGAATCATAAACCGCACCAAACAATTAATTTTTTCGGGTCCATTAGTAGCTCTTGTATTGCCTGAGATTGCTCATCGGACCAAATAAGGCAGTTTTGTTTATTAGCATACCTATCCGACCAGAAATGAGCTTCGTCGCTGAAGACAATTTTTCGAAAAAAAAAATCGGATCTTGGACGCTGTGGCAGGACGTTCGGCTTCAATTCTTGCACTAGTTGTATCCTCAAATTTTTTAGATCAAAATCCCTGCGTAAATTCCTCCATGTAGTCGAGTAACATAATCCCAATTGCTGCGGATAATCACGGTCTTCATTAACACTTGCTGGATACTGCAGCAATACTTTTCTCTGTACGCACTCAACACATACAAATAAGTGGCTTATTGTCCAATAGCGTAAAATTGATGTGAAACTTGGTCACTTTGGCCGAAGTGCGCAAAAACCATTTTTCACAGAGAACGAATTTTTGTAATTTGTAAGCGTTCTTCAGGTATAAGTCTTTCCATAATGAAATGACAACGCTAACTGAGTATGCTTGACTTTGAAACATATCACTAATCACGCTTGAGTTGTCAAAAATGGAACACTGAAAACTCATACAGGAATAAAGCGCTCTTAACATACATAATGTTGTTGAATAGACTTCTCTGTAAGCCAGTGGTTTCAATCTTGCTAGAACAACACAGCGTCCGGGTCAATATCATTCATATCTTCAAGGAAATTATCACTAATCATTGCTTGGCAACGTTGTTTATTTATTGTAACGTGTGTTCCGGCACCATTTTAATAAAATAAGGACCAATGATAACACTAAAGGGAAGTCTACTCTAAACATTGTACTTTTATGGGTGTAATTTAGTTTCATATGCCTCTTCTGGGTTTGCCTCACTCCAGTAGCTTCATTGAGTTCCACTATACACGAACTTTCGACAAAATCTTGGGTCGACTTCTTGCTCAATTCGGACTTAATTTCCTGTACCATCTGGATCTCATTTTCTACAAGGTGAACCGGCAATGGCCAAACTCTTGCTATCGACTCTAAATGACAATTCCAGATACACGAACTTTCGACAAAATCTTGGGTCAACTTCTTGCTCAATTCGGACTTAATTTCCTGTACCATCTGGATCTCATTTTCTACAAGGTGAACCGGCAATGGCCAAACTCTTGCTATCGACTCTAAATGACAATTCCAGATTTTCCGCCACGTCGACGCGGTATTGGCCGCGGTACGACGATAAGGATCGACAAAAAGGACCAACAAATTTAATTTACACGTTTCGCGAATTGAAGACTAACTCGCCTGTGCCTTCTTGATTGATTCATCGAATCTGATCGCTGTAGCGTTCTGCTTCAGAACCAGTTATCCCTTGAAGCCATGTCTGACCTTAAAATTCATTTAAGTCATTCGTCGACATCTTTAACTTTCCAGTACCTTAATTACGCTGCTGTAAATAACAGTTTTCTGCAATTGGATTCAAGCAAAGGTAATTTTTTTCACGTACAACCTACATATACCTATGAAAGTCCGAAATAATTTATACTCGTGCTGAAAGCGAAACCCAACCAGGATGAATACCCGGCTTACAAATGACAACGCAACTTTTTAGGTTTCAACAATTTATTTTTCAACATAATTCCCTTCTAACTGGGTACACTTTTTTAACCCCTCCGTATAGTACGACATTTGTTAGCCTGCAAAATACTACTCCGCAGCGGCGACGACTTTCTCGTTGCACCCGTACTTCTTTTCGGCGTGCGATCTTTTAAAGTTTGGAAACAAAAAGAAGTCACAAGGAGCCAAATCCGATGAATACGGAGGACGGAGGAGCAACTCGTAGTGCAATTCGAACTATTTTTGCTTTAGTGACTGCGAAGGTGTGAGTCGGTGTGCTACAAGGGGAAGAGCACTTTTTTCTTCGCCAAATATAGTCGTTTTTTCTCCAAATCGGCTTTGAATCGGCCCAATAGATCTACGTAGTGTACACACCATCGAGAATGAGCTTGACAAGAATCGGATCACGAAACGATACTGCTCTTTTTCCATGGTCGCAAGAAACAGTAACACTATGTTTTGAAATGGGTGTCGAAACAAAACTAAGCGTCGGATTATCAATAAATTTTGACAGACATGCTAAATGATGGTACACTCATTTTGGCGCCAACTATCTTCCAATCCGGGTACTCATCAAACAGTTCTCGTTATTTACGCTCCGTTGGAGTCAGGAAAAAGAATACTTTAAGAGCAACATACCTCCTATTAATGATCTCACCGAAACTTTTATTTATAATTTGCTTTTGAGCTCTTTTGAGAAATTGAAATCATTGAAAGCATTCATTCTATTAAATCAAATGCTGTTGGGGAAGACGGTGTACCTATAAGCTTCAGTTGAATGACCCCATATGTTGAGTGTGTATTTAATTTCTACGTTTTAAGTTCATCTTTTTCTGATAGTTGGAAGTTGGCTAAAGCCTAACAGGTATGATATCCACCCAATAATAATTGTGTTTTACCGTGTTTGTCAAAAGTTTTGGTGTAAACACTTAAACAGCAAATTTTAAGTCATTTTGGTCGCCCATTCAATCCCGTATAATTGATGACATTTACATTGAATTTGACTTAGACCGTATCAAGTTACTCAGATTGTACTTTGGATTTAGTGAATCCGACAATGAACATCTAATATCCAGTTATTTGTGTGATCGTAGCCAGAGAGTAATATTTGGTGATACGAGTACAGGTTTCAGTTCTAACCTTTTGCTCACTGGGATACCCCAGGATTCAATTGTAAGTCCTCTTTTATTTTGTATTTACATCAATTACCCAGCTTAAGCGTGCACCAGATCTACTGAGTCCGTCCAATCGGGCTAGCTGAAGATTCTATTTGTAGAATAAATAAAGATCTTTCAAGCGCATATAGTTGGACTCAAAGCTAAGACTAAGTCTCAGTCTCAGTTAATATTGATCTCAAAACAACAGTACGACTATCTAACACCTATTTTCTAAATCAACATATGCGAATATCGTTACCAATCTTGGTTTCAATGAAAATCGTTCAATCCCTATAGTCGCATCTATGCTGGGTTCCGCAAACTTTGGCCGTATTCTAGTTACCATATACTCCTGTCGACACTAAACTCAGGCTAATCAAAACTTTACATGTATTTAGGTCATATAAAATGTCTCCGCGGTTTTTGTCACTAGATGGTGTTGGTGTCCATTTATCTGGAAAAACTAGTCTGATTGTGTCAAACGAACACGTGTTTGAAAGGTGACATTTTTTGTGAAGACGGCTGTGTAATTCTTTGCCCGAGTTAGAAGTTATACTGATTTAAATATGAGTGAAATATGTGAAGAACTAAGCTATTCGATGCTTTTTAACTATAAAAAAGGGAAAAACGATGCAAAAACATGCCAAAAAAAATTTGCAATTTACGGTGGGAATGCTGTGAGTGAACGCCGGACTCAGATTTCGATGTAAAAGATGCACCTCGTAACGGTCTGCGTGTCACTGAAAAAGTCGATGAAATTTTGCAACTGATAGAGTAAGACGGACACGAAAACTGTCTTGATATAGCGGAGGCACTAAACATCAACGTATGACAGTTTGGAATCATCTAAAATGAGCAGGCTACTCACAAAATGGAATCATTTTGGAAACGATCTATTACGGGCGATAAAAAAAAGGATTAAATACGAGAATATCTAACCCAAGCGATTATGTTCAAAGGCCGATGACCGACCACAAATGACTTCAAAGTCTGTATTGACGGAAAACAAGGTTATGTTGAGTGTTTGGTGGGATTAGAAGGGATTGGTCTATTATGAGTTTCTAGAACGTGGCGAAACTTTCAATTCGACCCTCTAATGAATGAAGCTATCAAGAAAGAGCGATCAGAATAGGCCAACAGAAAGGGAGTTGTCTTCCATCATGACAATGCTAGGCCACACATATGGTATTTTTGATGACCCGGAACAAATTGACGGAGCTTGATGCAGCTACCGTATAGCCTGGACCTTACCTTTTAAGGTCTTTGAAAGAGTTTAGCATCAAACCATTTTGTCGGAAATACGTGCATTAGGAATCCATAAATCTCTGCTTCAATGGACTATAAACTAGCTTTCGGAACGTTCAATTCAAGTTGTCTTGGATGGTTTCAAGTCTGGTTCCGTTCTGTCTCCGACACTCTTTTTAATTTTCATCAATGATCTCTTATCTGCCACTTCTAATCCAATATTTTCCTTTGCTGACGACAGTACTTTCTGCTTTTCACAATCGTATCCGGTCTTATATTCCTGCTCTTCTGCTAAAAAACGGGAACGCCAGTGTTTGTAAGGCTCATTAAATTCCGATATTAGCAGCACAACTAATTACGAAACAAATAGCAGAGTTGAATCAAATGCCTCCAAAACACATTGATGTCTGTTGTCTTTAAAGCGAAATCAAAATACCCAGCCATTATCCATGAATGGCACTTGCACCGTAGAAACCGAAAAAACTTCCCTTTCTCGGTATTTGTTTTTAGAACAACTCAGGTTGGAATGACCGCATACTTCGTGTCCCCAAATATGCTGCAAAATGTCTAGGTTTCCTCAAGTGAGGAAACATCTGGTCAGCTGCCACTAACACCTTTTTGCAACTGCTATAAAGGATTCAAAAACGTGCGATAAAACTCATAGGTGATGCCAATGCCACCCCAGAAACCCCGTCATAACTTCTCCTATCTCACCTTATTGTATCGCTTTTTTTTACCATCAGTACTCTACCGAAGTTGAAAGTGGAATATTATTCCACTCCTTCAAACTTTTAACAGTAACACTCATCTCGCTATGCTTTCCGAACTCTTTATTTCCTAGACATTATAGTCTTAAAACATTCAAAACCAAGGTGCATCAAACTCTCTCCTTCTTTCCTTCCCAAATTTCGTTCACCCGTGCTGTATGCAAATACAAGTAGTTTAAGTCAAAATCTTTTGAGCACGCCCCAATCATAAAAGAAAATGTCAGTCATGTCGAGGCAAGAGCAACGAGTGAGAGTCAAGCTTGATATTCATATGAATATCAAGTGGAGGAAGATTCATCAGTGCATCTAGAGTACATAAAATCAGGCGTTCTGGGATGAGTTTCCAATCAACTGAGACAATCCGTTGATTGAATTCTGATGAAAGTTGCAGTAGCGTAATTCTGTAAAAATTTATTCGACCAAGAACCTGATGCAAATGTTAGGAATCGATCTCATCGTAACCGTGTGTATCCAGAAGACTGCCTTCTGCGACTAGCACCGTGCCTTGCTTAACGTTACCAACTTAAGCTTTGCGGAACTTCACATGGCATGATCCGACAGATAGTACAACTCAATTGTCTGTATATTCTAGTTCTAGACCTTAAAATTGCTTAGAGCAGTAAAAAAGGTTCAATTAACATGAACCATGCACCATGCATCCATAACCAAACTTCTGTTGACTAGCATTGATTTAAACCATTTCAAAAATTCTGCCTTTATAACAGGCAATCTTCGAATCCCCAATCGGCTTTTTTATATACTTGCGTTGATCCGTAGAAACTCCAGTCTTTCTCAAAACTAGTTTGAAGATAGCTTTCCTTTCTTTACATAGTCGTTTCAGAATCTGCGTTCTTCTTTTAAACAAGTAATCTGCAAGGCTCTGAAGAACTGCCGCTTCCTTCTCTTTTATTGCGGAGCTCCTCCCTAAAACACATCCAGCTTAGCAAGGTCCATCCGATCTATAAATCTATGTACAAACGTTTTGACATGGATATCTCCAGTAGTGTCTTCCAGCCGGTAATAGTTTACCAGGTTAAGTCGATTACTTGCATTCATAACATACGGTGGCTAGGATCCAACGTTGTTGATAAACAAATCAGATGATAGTATGTAGCTCAGAAGATGATTGCCTCTAATGTTACACTTTTACTGGCAGAAGGAGTATCTATCTATCAGTTCGGCTAATATTCTTTTTTTTTTTGGTGGCGAAATCATAAGGGAAAAAGCCGACTCAACGACGAACCTATGCCATTTTTTATTCGTGAGGCCTACTGTTCCATTCAATTCAATTCAATTCAAATGCTACGGATCTATCTCTTATTCGCGCTCCTTCTTTCGTCGATTTGAATATTTGGTCCAAGCTTCTGGGCATGCAGACGTGTCAGGACATCCTTCATTTTCGTGAGTAGCTTCATTGTCTACTTTTCTCTGAATAGGCACAGCACTGTAATAATTTAGCAAAGATTCTACCTGCTGGAGGTTACTCGCATCTCGGAAAATTCTGAGACCAACAACGAAGTGAAGTATTTAAAAATAATAGAAAAAATCTTTACAAAATCATTGCATACTTTTGGATGTTTTATCTGAGAAGATTCTACAGTATGCTCAACAACTAATTTCCACATGCCAATATGAAATATTTTTTTTTTTTTTAATTCTTTTTCAATATTCAAATATTAAAATACTCCATTAGTATCCGGGCTAATGCTCGAATAAATAAATACGCCAAATAGCCACGTAAAATATTGTACGCAATTCTTTTCCTAAAAAATGAAAAGAAAACTCCCTCAAACTTAGTCTATAAATCAATATTCAACCCAACTCACGCCTTTAGTATCTTTCTGCACCGATCAATAGTTGAATCAGGTTCATTTAGCAGAAACTTCCGAGCTCCATGAATAACTTTGTCGCATCCACCGAGTACTGATACATCACTTTGTGTGTACCTCAAATCACTGCCAATATCGAATTCAGTTCTGGAAAAATTCAAAACAACAATTTTAGACAGTTTTTGAATTGACAGATCTCTGCGTGATCCTCCTACCCTTCTCCGATTCTAAGCATTTCATCAAAATCTGTTATACCATCGTTGAAGAACTGTTTCTCCATGAAAAAACTAAAGGCCTCCATGGATGTGTGTAACTTTCTTTGGATTTTCATCATAAAAGGCTCCTTGCCGAAGAGTCTTAGAAAGAGGTCAAAGATTATCGCTGGCAAGATTTGTTGGAAGATAACCTGAAATGTTTTATAAGTATGTGTTTATGTATATTTTTCTGATAACTCACAATGAACTTGTTTAAAAATAGACATGATGTCACTGTGACGTTTGGTATCCAAAATGACTTTTGTAGGGGGTATTTGAAGGTGGACTTTGTTACACCATTACAGAAATCCGTCAGCGAAATCGATGTTACTGCAGTGGAGGAGAATTTTCCAACTGGAGTTGCTTCGATGAACCTGAAAAAATTAAAATAATTTTCGTGTCAATAAAAACGCAATGTTTAAATAGAACTTTATATCTTTATGAAGCCACAGCCTATTCCAACTATTCAGAATGGTGGCAAGCTACAATATAAATAAAAACACAGAGACTGAAAGGTAGGCACTCGAAATAGTGCACGGCCCCCATTAGATCCGCTAATTTAACCATGATTACAGTTAACAAAATCATGTATTATCAGGCTGGTGAAAACCAGTAGAGAAATGGTCATTGATGTCCTTGAGGTTCCGATTTTAGAAATTTGTCTGTAAGACACCAATGGTTGAAGCACAAATAAATATTCTTGAGTTTAACGAGAGCACATGTCTTTGAAGACTTGATTTCACGGGATGCCTATACATCCGTGGGAGAAGGATACGTCTTGCCATCGCCTTCCTGAGTACCAATTCGGAACTATGTTAGAGGTACAAGTTTTACCCTTGGTATGAGTCGAGGTCGAACCAAAACATTTTGTTGATCTGAGTCACTGTCATCCAGTACTTACAGCAACTCTACATTGGGCCTAAGTCAACAGGAGGATTCTTCCCATACATGATCTAAGTCTTGGTATGGACTACCGGTGGTCATGCCGTCAACAAGACCTATGACCGGCAGTGTTAAGCAGTTGATGAGAGAGATAAGATTCGCCAACAGAAACTCCTGGAAAATTTAATGAAAGTCCAGATCAAGTTTCATTCACCGACATTTACTATCAGAAGAGGCAATGACCACTTGGATGATCCACATGATAAGACATTAGACACCCTTATGAACACTCAAAGTTCTATGGTGCTTTCTACTAACTATTCTGGAAGTATATGGGTACGAATACATTAGAGATTCGATTTGGGACAATTATCTGTTTAAATCACTATAATTTTACAAGCCACCCGGGAGTACCATCATCGAAAGTAGTTGTGAACTAGTGCCACAAATCTAGAAATCGGAAATAGCGTAACTAGTATGCTGGATTTCATACGACCATTTTTAGGTCGATGATGGACATCGAAAAACTAGTTTTGTTAAACTCTTAATGGCTCCAATATGTAAAATACCGCTGTCAAGCAGTGTAGATTTCAAAAAAATAAGAGATGTCGCCAGTTTAACAGGCGAGGAATTGAAAGCAGTCAAAAATGGTTTCAAAAGACCAAACATCAACTAATTTGCTAAATTTTATTCAAATTATACAAAGTTATCCGACCGAAAGAATATCAGAGTCGCTGGCTTTATTCAGAAAGGTAACCCTTTAAGACCTACGTCAGTTATTGAAGCCTTCATATTTGTCCAGCGTAAGTTATCCGATAGGTCCAACTGAGTTTGTTTGTTTGTTTGTTTTTTTTTTTTTTTTTTTTTTTGACCGAAAACATCCATCATTTTTTTAAGCTAGAAAATTTCAGAGAGTTTAAGGAACTTCAAGTCGATATTCGAGACCAGGTTTCCAACAAAAATTTTAAGAAATGAACTGTAAAAGGCTAGGTCTAGTTTTGATATTACATCGAACCCAAGGTTCGGCGATAAATGCCGATGTGCACTTTCAGTCAAACAGGAGACATGCCGTGTATACTGCACTAGAGGACGTGAGGGAGAAGAAAATCGAGCACAAAATTCACTGAAGGAAAAAGAAGGAGTTGATGAGATGAGGGATGCTACTATTAGAAAAAGGCTCGAAAATTTTACCAAAACAAATCCACTGATTCTGATGATTTAGCTTAGAAAATTATCTGGTATGGAGCACAATCCAGCTTATGCTACAATTTTTTCAGAATAACGCATGTACCCTGAATATAATCTGAGCATCTGAAGAAAAGAGACCTCCTGGATTGCGCCAACTATAAAAAGTTCCTTGCTGCCTTATTATGTAAACATCTTAAACCAATCGTCAACAACTTGATAGCTCCAGATCAGTGAGATTTTGGACCACCATCGACCGAATTTTCACTTTGCGGCAGATTTTGGAGAACCCAAGAATACCAAATCGATACCACCACCTCTTCATTGATTTTTAGGTTGGATATAGTTGCGTCTATAGAGACGAGCTCTACAGACTCATTTGATTATGTCGGATGTCGATGTAAAAGTCCCCACTGCATGCCGGTTATATGCTGTCATTTAATAAAGACAATCGATACCGACGCTGTAAGCAAAATGTGACTATCGCCAGCTTATATTTTGAGATGATAAAGGAATTAATATACCTGGGCTCTAGAGTAAAGTCCAGTTATGGCATAAGCGTTGAAATTAAACGAAAAATGGTTCTTGCTAACAGCTATGGGCTAAGAAGAAAACTGAGTAGACAAAATCCCTGGTAATCTCTGTCCTTATGTACGCATCAGGACACAGACACTCTAACCAACGAACGAAAGCTGTCTTGTTTTTTTCTTCAGTGTAAGAAGACCTAACTTAAAATGTCCCACGCTTTTGGAAGGGGACCCAAACCAACTAGATCTGCGTAACTTGAGGAAGCTAGCTAAAGATTGAGCTGGGAGAGGCATGTTAGTTGAGGTACACCTTGCACCATAAGGGCTTAAACTTAAAGCATGCATCGCCTACCTCTATCTTTTGTGACCTAGCAATCAATAAACTACCTTTGAGCTTTGCAGCTCTATCACTAAACGCAAAATAATGCCGCAATTTCTAACAAAGTATGGAGTAATTAACCTTGTCAAAGGCCCTTTTAAATTCCAGAAGGCAAAGTAAGGTCACCAATCACTTATTAAATTCAGTCCTGGTCATTATAATTTGCAAACATTTAAGAACAATGTATGTACATTGGCACCTCTCTTTTTTCTTTCTCCCTACATTTACTTTGCTCGCGCTGTAACTATAAAAAAAAAAAAAAACAAAACAAAAAACAAATCCTTACATCATTCAAGATATTAACCGTAGCTATGGGCTGTTCTGAGAACGATTGAAGTGACACAGACAGTGAAGACCTTACACAGACATTAGAGAATGCTTATAGGACTGTAATCATTGGCATTGGTAGCATTAGGTTCCTAAGAATAGGAATAATTTTTACACATTTTCAGGCCAAAGGAGAAGTTGAAGTCGTTATCTAAGTGACATCCCATCCTCTTCAAGTGCATCCGATCTGTCTACCTTTATAAACAGGAATAAAAACGCTTTGCCTCCATTGATAAGGCACCCGATAGGTTAAAGTTGCGACCCATTTCAATCTTAAATAATCGATTTACACCAATACTTTGCAAAACAGGTGATCAGTCCGAATCAGTCCGATTAGTCCCGGTACATCTTTTTAAGAAGTTTAAACGCAGCTTCCGTAAAATGGGACGTCTTCCCTCCTTAGGTAACGAATTGTGTACTTCAATGTCCTCTTCATTGTAATTGTCGTTTGTCCCTGTTAGCAGGGTTACATGGGCATCTGCCAGATATTAATTAAATCTCTTCCGAGTTGTTTCACCATTATGACGTAATGTTCAAATATTAGCTCATTTGCCCGTGATTTGACATTGTTATTCTTCACTTGATTATCGCCGGCTTATACGATATTATGGTGCATCTCCCAGTTCCAAATACAATGACTTTACTCCTACCATACTTGCATTAGCCATGGATTTGTTGCTCTTTCGTAGTTGGTAGTGTAACTCAAGATGCACTTTATCGGTAAAGCTTGGAATGCTAGCTTGTGTTTCTTTCCTTGTTTTTGTGGAATTGGCTTTTTGAATCCGTTCAATTTTCATTAAACTTAACTTGTTGCACACCAAGATGGATGAGTTTTGTATAACTACATAGTTAAGGACTTCTGCGCCTTAACCACTAATTTGCGAATACGTGCCCTAAGGGGGAAGGATCACATCTAAACCTTAGTCATTAGGAAATATTAATACGATCTCGAGCAATAGACCATTAAAACGCTATGATCCTCGTGTTTTTGTAACAGTTTTCGATCGGGTTACGAGAATTCCACGCAATGGCTATGCTCTTAGGTTATTTAGAAGACAAGGCCCCACAATTTTGCTTAAATCTACTCCACATAAAAAAAAAAAATAGAAGTAGGAATGTAAAAATTGAAAACAAACGAAGGCTAAATTGTTCTTGAATAAACTCTTGTTTTTAACTCACCTTTCCCTTGAAAACTGTGCTTTAAGCATAGCAAAGATTAGCATACATTTCGTGCCTATATCCAACGGTGTAACATCTAATCGAAAATTTCTATCCTTGATATAGAATGCTTGTAAGAGTCCTATGAAAGATCATCCTGTCAGAGCTGACAATTGAAAGAACTAAAAAAACAGCAACTCACCTGTACCCCAAAGTGTCATCAATCCCATAATTCCTGTTTGGGTTTCCGTAAATCCAACTTCTGGTTCATATAACGCCACAAGCACTAAAACAAAATAAAAATTATCAAACCTATTCCAATTATCAAAAGATTTTTTCGAAACCCCTGACTAACCAATCGATGGCCGGAAGATAGCCACAGGTATCTTATGTCTATAGTCATTCACTACCTGTTCAGCAAGATGTTTTGTAAAACTGTACGTATTTGGGAATCCTTGAATGATTCTGAAAGTACAAAACGAGATTTGGGATAATTTTGCCTTTGAAAAGATAAAATACCTTACTTTGGCGTTAAGGCATCTAAAAATTGATCAACCATGTTATCCTCAAGTAGTTTAAGCGCTATTTTCCAATCAAAGAGAGGACGGTATATCTTTGAGAAGGAAATTTTAAAATCAACCAACCCAATTCTTCAATACTCACCTTATCTTCAATGTAATCTATGTGTGGGTTGCTAAAATATGTCGAAATATGAAGGAAGAGCTTTAGATCTTTTAGAGTTTCAGCAATCTTAAGTGCTTCCAATGTAGACTTGACATTCATCCGAATTACTGACTTCAACGGATCAGCGAAACGCGTCGAAGCGGCTGAGTGAATGAAGATGGACACGTTCTTAATTTTCTCTCTATTATTCGGTGAGATCCCAAGACCATCTAAGGATGTGTTCCCAGGAATTGCTTCTAGTTTGTCTAATTCACTAGGCTTACGCTTTTTGAGGACATTGAATATCTAAAAAAAAAAAAAAAAAAAAGTCAACATATGAGCACGCGTATGTACCTTTTTGTCATGGCAAGTCATTGTTTGGAGAAAATTTTATGAAAATTTATACAAATCGATCGCCTGTAATTCGATGAAGGTGCACAACTCCAGGAAGAGTTTTAATTACTGACCAAGAGGCAACTGCAGACATTTTAGTTTAATACAGAGAGAGGTTCCCCAGCAACTGCGAACTATTTAAATATTCGTGTACTCGCATCCTATCAAAGAATTTAAGTTAATTTTTTGCGTTTTTATTTATTTCAACAAGAATTTATGTTTTATTTATAAGACACAGCACTTGTAGATTGTAGATAAAAATGCACGCATGCGAACCAAACCAGCCATTGTGTCACAAAGTCAGTGTAAGATGCCAGATGTGCCCCAACTTTTTAAATTTACTTAAGAACCACTCCTTGCAATTCCTCAGTCAATAGGATTTTTCTGCGAAAGTAGTGCTTCCTCGACTTCCTGTGATTATAGGAAGGTGAGACTTATCATATGCTACGATGCTAATGTTATTACGGCAGTAGTTGTGCCTGACCTCGTTGTCAACAGTTTTAGCTCCTAACAAGTTAGCAATTTAACGCAGTCTAATAGCCAAACTAAAGAGATCGCTTGCTGTAGAAACATTCTATCTTGGTGCAATATCAATGAGCATAGTCTGGTGCTACCAAGGTTGTCATATTTCCCTAATTTGGAGTTAAGATCACATTGAACCCAACGCTATTCAAAGGACATTGCTTGTAGTTTTTGTCGAGCAGCACGTAGAACTATTATATCGTAGCATCCATATCCTTTTTGTGAATTCGTGAGCGTACGCTTATTGTGTACTATATTCTACAGGTTAGTTGCTAAATCAATGAGGAATTTTGAAATAAATCCGAAACGGATTATTCGGAAATAAAGGGACTGTTCTTTAATTTATGCACTTTCTTTGTGCATAAACCCAAAAATTCCCTTTCGTACTAGCAAACCTTAAGAGTATATATATGGTCGAGTACTATTATATCAACTCGACTTTGATTGTTTACCTCACCTTGGTTGACCTTTGAAATATGATCCTCCGCACAGCAGGATATAATAATAAGTCTAATGGGATGACTAAAAAGCTATGTCAAAGAGATTAAACTTAACCCATGTTTGCCATCGCAGTGGTACATTTAATTGACTCCACATCAAACCAAATTGGTTTAAGTTTAAGTTTGAGTACAAGATTGGTGTTCCGCAGGAGTTTAGTATTGGTCCAATAATATTTGACCCAATGCGTACCAATTAATGAATTGCTATAGCCGAGATTTGCTGTCGATAATTAATCTTTTCAGGACCTCAAACGCCCGTTCGACTGTCCGTACGATTTGAATTTCTTCTGATGTTTGATTATCTAAAGAATACGATCACCGACGGCATGGGACTACGAACACGAGGCAGAGTATTTATGTACGTTTTATCTGTGCAGACTTTGACCAGCCTTCTTCCTACTTTTCTTCATAAAACCAACAACATATGTATCTACAACTACAATGAGGATCTCATAAGATAATTATCAGAGCCCTTGATATCCCTTATCCAACATAAACATATACAAAGCCGAAGAATGGGGAGATTTTGGGCAAAACCTATCCTTTGAAAGTGGAATTAAAGTATAGGGTTTTCCAATAGGGACTTGACAACATTGAATTTAATTTGTGAACGCACTCTTTCACTAATCATCAAACTGTCAATGTCAATTTATTTAATAAACTCAACATTTTCATCATGGTAAAGTACACTAACCAGCAACGTCTGCAAATTATAAAAATTTTCTACAGATATTCGGAGTCGGTGACTGCAACTTTAAGAGCGTAAATTCCAATTTTCGGTCGTCATTCTCGCCCTAGTAGACAGGCAATAACAAGTTTAGTGCAAAAATTTGAGTCTACATATTCCTTGTGTGATGTTGCCGTGTCAGTGAGACAACGGGTTGGTCGAAGTGTCAAAAATTTCGCACACGTTCAGACTTCCGTAGCAAACGATCCAAATCAGTCAATTGCACGGCGTTCTCAAAAATTGGGCACCGCTCAGACCACATTATGGCGTATTTTGCATGAGGATCTTAGTTTACACCCATACAAGATCAAGCTGACTCAAGAATTGAAGCCGATGAACGATTTGAAGCTACGTACGTTCTCCGATTAGGTTCTGGAGAAGATGCGCCAAGATGATGAATTTCATCACAAAATCATCTTCAGTGATGAAGCTAATTTTTGACTCAATGGGTTCGTTAATAAGCAAAATATGCGTTATTGGTCAAGTGAAAACCCACATATGCTTCATGAATCACCACTTCATCCACAAAAAATAACTGTTTGGTGCGCTTTGCATGCCGGCGGCGTTATTGGGCCATATTTTTTCGTCGACGATAACGATCGTCACCTTACTGTGAATGGTCATCGTTATCGCTCCATGATCACCTATTATCTTTGGCCCGAATTGAAAGATATGGACTTGAACGACATGTGGTTTCAACAGAATGATGCCACAAACCACACAGCACACGCTTCAATTGATTTATTGAAGAGTAAGTATGGTGAGCGTGTTATCTCAAGACATGGGCCAGTCGATTGGCCGCCTCGTTTGTGCGATTTAACTCCGCTTGACTATTTTCTGTGGGGCTACTTTAAGTCATTGGTTTATGCTAACACGCCGACGACGTTGAACGAGCTCAGAGCCAACATTGAACCCGAAATAGCGGCCGTTTCGGCCGAAATGTGTAGCCGAGTCGTTGAAAATTGGGTCCAACGAATCGACCGCTGGCCATATAAACGAAGTCGAGTTTCATTCGTTAATGTTTTGATTGTACTTCAAGCCAATAATAAAGTTTTTGAAATATCTCAAATGGTTTGCCTTTTATTTAAAAAAAAAAAAAAGTTGTCAAGTCGTTATTAGAAAACAAACTCGTTGAAACGTCACAGATAACCTCATCCCTAAACCAAAACAAGGGCAAATAACGGATAAAAAACTGGCAAGAAAAATTATCACAATTCATTATATCTGTAACAATCAATTCAGTAACATCCATAGACCAACATTCGGTGTACGTCAATTCTCTTCGAATCTATAATATTCTTCAACACAATGTCTTCTGAAACATTCTTAGATTTCATCACTATCCTTAGGGAAGTTGTTTTCAAAAATGCGTCGCTACTCGTTCGTATTGTTTTCTTTTTTTTTTATAAAATTCTACTCACAGCAGTATTTTTGATTTCCTTCAAACGATTCTCCGGACTGACACCTTTTTTTGGTCTAATCAGCACGTAAATCCTTTTTACATTACATGATCGCAATAGTTTTTCAATAGCCGCTTTCCCGACAACACCTAAGAAAACAAAATTCGTTTTCAAATAAAAACATTTTCGAAAATACAACTCCGGCCCTACCAGAACCTCCGGTTATAAATATTTCACGATCCTTATAGAATTCAGAAATCATTTTCGAAAATCTCCGCACAGCTTAAAAACTAGCACTGTTCACTACAAAACTTTAACCGTAACTGACTCTAACCCCAAATTATCCTGCTTATACCCACATCAGTGAAAAAAAAAATAATAATAATAAATAAATCTATTATACACGTGCATTTGATTAAGTACACTTCGGGAACTCCAGAACTTTTTGAATGTGAATATTCATGAGGGTCAGCTTAGAACTTTACTTTGTCATTTGAGTCTACGTGCGAAAACTGACACGAAACTTGAGGCACCCAGACCTAGTTGCTGTAAATGGGGTTGCATTTATTAGTTGCGGTTTTTTGTCAATCCAACTCACTTATTGCATTGCAAGAATCCAAAAAACTCACTACAATGTTACAAAATGAAGAAACAAATTGTACGAGTAGTTGAAGATTTTTTTTTTTTCATTCAGCAGAACGAATGGATATGTTTGGTATATGACATGATATGGATGCATATGTATATACGGATACCCTAAAAAAATTTGTCAGCATAACATGTTGTATCTATTTGTCTTGGATGTTCAAGTCATGTATCTTAAGGTTTATTACAATTACAATTAGTCCACGACGCTAAATGTGATGTTTTCTAGTCAAGCCGCATGTTGAAGATCTTACACAGATACTTCCAAGAAAGACACGACATACTACTTTTCATTTCGTTTATGGATTTAGGTGGACAGAAAATAAAAACGTTGTTTCTATTTCGCGTAGGAAGTGCAAACTTTTTGTAAAAAAAAGTACTAAAATGTGTTTCAAGTTTTAAGAGGCGAGCTGAACGACCACAAGAATAACATCTGCTCAGGCGATATGCTAGATGGTGACGATGCCCGCACATACCAACAGACTCTTCTTAATATACTCAAACACCGACGAAAATTGAACATATCTAGGAATGTGCATAAATATACAAGGTGGTCCTGGTAAGGTGTCGGAAGAGAAAATATTGAGTGGGTATTAGAAGTCGGGAAATGCATTCCATTTCTGCGATATGTAATTTTGTAGTTTTTAGCGAAGTTTCGTATTGAACTCTTTTAACACAAAATTTTTGCAAAATTCAATTTTCTTTATCAATATAGCTGCCTTCGTGGGCGATACACTGATTGAAACGATTTTTCAATCTTTCGATACCAGTTTTGTAGTACGATTTCGGTTTAGCCTCAAAATAGGCCTCTGTTTCGGCGATTACTTCTTCATCGGTCTTAAATGTCTTTCCGGCGTTCATTGTTTTGAGGTCTGCGAACAGGAAATAGTCGCTGGGGCCAAATCTGAAGAATACGGTGGATGGGGAAGCAATTTGTAGCCGAATTCATTCAATTTTGCCATCGTTTTCATCGAATTGTGACACGGTGCATTGTCTTGATGAAACTGCACTTTCTTTTTCTACGAATGCGGCCGTTTTTCTGCGATTTCGTCCTTCAAACGTTCCAAAAACGCAATGTAATAGTCGCTGTTGATAGTCTACCCCTTTTGGAGATAGTCGATGAAAATTATTCCATGTGTATCCCAAAATACGGATGCATAACCTTGCCAGCCGACTGTTGAGTTTTTGGTCGTTTTGGACGAGGTTTGTCGCCTGCTCGCCACTCAGCTGGTAGAGCCAAGTTTCGTCTACTGTCACATACCGACGCAAAAATTCGCCTTTATTGCGGTTGAACAGCTTTAAACACTCCTCCTCCAACAACGTGTTGATAGTTGTTGGTTTTGAACAGAGCTTTCGCATGTCCAAATATTCGTGAATGATACATCCAACACGCTCTTTTGATATCTTCAGAGTCTCAGCTAACTCGATAAACTTCACTTTACGGTCATTCGTAATCATTTTGTGGACTTTTTTGATGTTTTCGTCTGAAACAGCCTCTTTTGGATGTCCACTGCGTGCATCATCTTCGGTGCCTGTATGACCACTTTTAAATTTTTCAATCTACTTGCGAAAGGTTCTTTCTGTACACAGTCCGGGTAACACTTATCAAGCCATTTCTTTGCATCGGCTGCATTTTTTCCCATCAAAAAGCAATGATAAATCAGCTGTCAAATTTATACACGTTTCTTTTGAAGGTGGTGCCCTCTCTTAGAAACAGCCCTCTTTTTTCAGCCCATGTATTGGGTATGTAATTTAATTCGTGCGGTTTTTTTTTCAAAATTTGTACGTTTATTTAAGAAAAACATGTACAATAGTATTATTCAAAATATTGCCCATCTGAAGCTATGACTTTTTGCCATCTTTCTGGCACTTTGTGGATCCCATCCCAAAAGAACTGCGCCGGCTTGGCAACCAAGAATAAATCAAGCCAATTTTTGATATATTAATTGTGTTCGGTAGCATTGTCCATTGATGGTTTCACCCGGTTTTAGCAGCTCATAATACAGCGCACCCATCTGATCCCACCAAATACAGAGCATTACCTTCGCGCCATGGATATTCGGCTTTGCCGTTGATTTGGCTGGTTGGCCGGGTTTCAAATATGATTTTTTGCGCTTAGGGTTGTCGTAATGGATCCATTTTTCATCACCAGTAACAATCCGATGCAAAAATAACTTCCTGTGGCGTTCCAGCAGCATTTCGGACATGCAAAACCACCTTTCGACGTCTCTCGGCTTGAGTTCATGTGGAATCCAATTTCCTTGCTTTTGAATATATCCAGCTGCTTTTAAACGTTTTGAAATGGCTGCTTGAGTGACACCCAAAGATTCTGCGAACTCTTCTTGTGTTTGGCAACAATCTTAATAGAGTAGTGCTTCCAGTTCTTCATCTTCAAACTTTTTTGGCTGCCCAGGACGTTCATCGTCTTCCAAGCCAAAATCACTACTTTTTAATCGTGCAAACCACTTTTGTCAAGTTCGCTCAGCTAGCGTATGTTCACTATAAACTTCCACCAAAATACGATGACTTTCGGCAGCAGTTTTCTTCATATTAAAGTAGTGAAGAATGATGACATATACTGAAATGACGTACAATGACAGTAGCTTTCCAACGCATGTTCCAATGAAATAATACTAGTTACGCCATCTCTTAGCAAACCGCACGAATAAGTTATAGACCCAATATTACCTTCGTAAGTTCTATCGAATATATGCTTGCTCAAGCATATCTGTGTCATCTGCATGTGTTCAGCTTTGTTAAACTCGTGTGAAGGCTGCAAATTTTAACGCGAGCCAAGACTCAGAGGTAAATTAAGGAACAATGTAAGAACTTTTTACTGATGGAATTAACAGTGATGACTGCATTAATTCTTTACTGATCCTCTTTCAGGACTACTTTGACATTTTCAAAGTCCATGTCTGAAATAGGTTTCAGAGCCGCCTGTTAGGGATTAGAAGTAGAGATGAAGGATCAGAGGAAGCTGTGCTTAAGAAAAAAGAAAGCACAATGCATGATTTATGGAAAGCCTTGAAAGCGGTATACGGATCAAAGTACCCAATAAGTCGATAACTCAGCTTAAATAACCTAAAAGCAAATTTTACTTCTTTGCTCAATGTCTGCTTTCAGTACGCAGAGCCGTTGATTGTAGACTATTTTCTCGATGCAGATTTCACCATGCAAGAGCTAATGGTTACACTAGGTAGAACAAAGTTAAACAATGTAGAGAGTATGGACAGAATCCCATGACACATCGGAAGTTATCTCGAAGTTAACTGACTGCTACAACTGTAGCACACTGAGCGTGTTTCAGGAAGGCTTTTGAGCTTTGCCCAGACTTACGTGCATTACAAAGTAAAGTGACTTGCCATCTTTGTTGAATTTAAAGCAGCGTTCGACTCAATGGATCGAGAAGGTCTCTTATACAAACTCTCAAACTTAGGTTTGCATGCGACTGACAAGATAGCTGTAGCGGATGCTGAATCGCTTTCCGACCAATTAAATTGGTTGACGAGCCTTAAACAAGGTTGCGTGTTGAGCACACTTGTCTTATCTATCTTAATTGACGAGTTGCAGGTGTTACTGCTCCGGCATTATTATATGCTGACGACATAGTTCTTCTGACAGAGTCCAAAATCATGATATTCTAAAAAGGACTCGAAAGATATGCAGCAAACGAAAAATGGTACTATGAAGGACAGTAGGTGGACTTAGTAAAGGAATTCAAATACCTAGGCGTAACTCTTACAAGCAATATGAGCCCTCTGAAGCCAAATCTGCGATTTGTGTATGTCGAACAGGCTTATTGGTCGTGCAGAAAAATACAAGCTGTGTAAAGCGGTCTCTAAATCTATAATGATGAACGCTGCTCAAGTATGGGGTTACAAACAAAACAAAAAAAAAAATGTATCTACAAACTGCCGTCTACAACCCCAAACTGTATGTTATTAATTGAGACCGGGCTGCGTAACAAGTTTTTAGACGCACTCAAGTTGCATTTCGATCGTAAAGATCGGTGCGAGATCCTCACAATCATCTGTGACGGATTGTCGGTGCATTCGAAGATGGATTTTGATAAAATTGCCGAGTTAACGCTGGGCTTTGTTGAAGCTGATATGCTGGCGTTAGTTTCCTGCGCTGCAAATATAGTAGTAAAGAGGAAATGCAGATGAAATCTCAAAGGACATAACGATTGTAGATTTGCTTGACGAAGGACAAGCAGAAGGTACTGACTCTGCATTCAAGAAGAAGGCCTCTACCCAATTACAGTTAATGCAAAACGATGTTACATAACAGCCAAAGGACGTGGAGGACAAGCATTTTCCTAGTACCACGACACCCACGTCAAAGGACGGAAATTCGTCGAAAAAATCAGACGTTAACGAGTCGTCAAATGAACTAGAGAAAATGGAAGTAGAAGGGAACGATTCTGCTACAGTAGAGGAAGAGAAAACGGAAAAGTAAAAGAAAATTGAGGAAGCCATCGATATGGATAAGCTTCCCGAGGAAAAGGTACCCGAGGAGGCAAAACCATTGCCGGAGCCAATGCTTTTCGAGGTGATCAACATGCTGGTTAATACATGCATAATGCAGACGATTTCTGCCTTATCAAGAAGGACTTTAAGGGTGTGGTTATGATGGCACAACTATCAGCGAAGCGAGAAGGCTCCTTACAAGACAAAGAACCGTTTTGGCTCCAGTAAAGTTCCCCGAGAAACTAAAAAAGTAAGGAATGTCTGCATCATCTGGTGTACTGCTTTGTGGGCCACCCAGCTGTGGCAAGCTGTCAAATGACCGGAAATGATGAACATGTACAACGCGCTAGAAGCTCTGCACCTTGCGTCATATTCTTTGATGAAATTGACTCATTATGTCCGAAACGATCGTACCACAATGACGGTGGATCTGGCATACGCATTGTCAATCAATTACTCACCGAAATGGATGGTGTCAAGGTTAGGAAAGCGTCTACATTTTATCCCGCTACTAATCCACCTGACATAATTGACCTGGCCATACTTCGTCCTGGCCGCCTTGACACTATCTTATACGTCAGACTACCTCAGCTTAGTTGCTCCAACGGTGGTGCAGTCTTCCTTGTCACGTCTAACCTGCGGGCTGTCATTCAAAGACCCTCTTTGCTAAAGTACATATTATTGTCCATGCGTTCGATGTGGCCGAGCCAGTGTAGTCTTGTATAGATATGGTAACACTGTGTCATTCTTGCTGAATGCTAAACTTCTCTACGTCTCAAGTAGTAAGTTGTTAGCTTAGACTGAGTGGTACATAGATAGTGCATAGATAAATGAACTAAACATACAACATAGTCGACGTGTCTTACCTTTTTGGACTGCATCCACATTTTGATACAGTCCTCCACGCGTATGGGACCAAATATTCGACGAAGAACTGTTCAGTATTTGCTCTGCTTTCCTACTCATCATCCAGCAAACGGCTCCATAGAGAAGAACTGGCGGGATTAATGTTTTCCGAGTTCGAAGTTTTGAACTCATTTGTTTTGCCAAACCGAAGTAACGAGGATCTCCTAGGATAATTCTTCGTTTGATCTCCACTAGGGTGTACTTCGTGGAGTTCATGTTTACTCCGATTTGGGTAAACTAATTAGCCACTTCAAATTTATTGTTGTCAACAGGGACGTTTAGTCCTAGGCTTCTTTCTTTGATGTACTTGATTCTGTCCTTGTTTATTTCAAGGTCAACTCCTTGATTGTTCTTCGATTGCCGTTAAAGTCCCTATGACAGCGCACTGGGAGTGAACAAGATGGTGTTTCTCGACCTGAAATTCGTTGGTCTTTTCAATGATCTACCTTAGTATGAAAATTTGGTCGATTATCGATCTGCGATTATCGTTTTCACAGTACATTGGATGCAATCTTATATTCTATTCCTTCTTGTTGTTCTTCAGCTTTTTGATAACTGAAAAAATATCGACTGGATGCGGTTTCTCTTTTTACCATATCACTCTCTCTACACGATGCTCATGATGATGAAGTATAATAGGTGCTGGATGTGCTCCTTAAACAAATCTACTATTACCTGCGTTTCTGTGAATAAGTTGCCTTCACTGTTTCGAAGAGCTTGTGTTTCAAACTTGAAGATAGCTACACTCGCTTAGCTTCTCAGTAAATCATCAAGATGTCCTTTCTGTCACGGGACTCTTCGATATCCTTGAGCTGGGAGACTACATAGGCCTTCCTTTTTTAACGCAGAAGACTCCTCGCTGCTTCTGGTACGATATTTGTTTTGCGATTGTTTTGCACTGCAGCATTTTCAGGGGTGCATCTTCTATCTACTTTTTTCGGCGTACATACCTATAATCGTACCAACAGCTCCTTGGTGACTTGCAAAACTGGTTCCACAAATTGTTAGCGTTTGTGTATGGTGAATGCACAACAGGTAATCTCTCGCTCAGACGCTATCTGTAGACTCTAACTACTCCATTCGTGCTAAGGCTGCCAATGTTGAGTTTCCTTTTCTGGGTGCTTAGCAACTTTTTCTCGTTGGATAGTCGAGCTCTAATCTGGCTGTGACAGTGGTCAGAACCGACATTTTGCCGCTTTGAATGTTTGCACATGCACAATGTTTGATGCGTTAAAGGTACCAAAAATTAATCAGGGCACCACTTTGGTCGTGCCATCGTTATTTGACGAATAATGTGGACGACCAAGATGGTGTTATAGAGAAACTAAAAGCTTTTAAATTGGTGCAGTACAGGAAGACAAAACCTGCTCGTGAGTTCGTAAGCTCTGGAGAGAAAGGTACTAACTTCCAAGATGGAAAAAAAGAGTAAGATAAATGCGCGATGGAGGAAATTGAAAGCTGTTATAGCACCAAAGACGTTCTGACATTTTTCCAACAGGTAAATTGCACATGCCAGCTCAACAAAATACCAACACAACAATGTACGAAATCTAGTTAAACACCAACAGGATCAACATTAAGCTAAGTTAGCGACACGTTCAAGGTGGCGTGAAATGCCTTTGGGAAGCAAGCACCAAATTATATCGGCCGAAATATATCTGGCCAACAGAATGCTAGACGAACTTTAACCCTAAACTACACCATCTATAAAGGCATCAGTCTGCTCAACATCATATTACGGCAGTTTCTTGAATGGACTGCTGAATTTCAAATCGATATCCGCCACCCATTCACCGACTTTAAGGTCTATGACAGTGTATATTGGGTAAAATTATACAAAGTCATGGCCTATTTTAGTTAAACTTTTCCGATGCTGAAAGATAGTCATGTAGAAAGCTTGTTGTTTCGTTAGAGTCGGAAATGATTTTACCGAGACCTTTGATGTTTTTAAAAGGCAATCCATTGTGTACTTGAGAGTACTGTGCTTAGCTCGCATAAGAGTTGCAATCTTTCCAAAGACTGTCTACAACAACTTGGCTCTAAGGATGACAATCTTCATTGTTAACTTGACATGGACCTATGTAAGCTATATTACCTGCTTTCCTGTTAAATAAATTGAACCTCAAGTGCGCAAAACTGTTTGCAAATACATCCGTTTTCAAAAAGGGAAATGCATATGATCTTCTGCGACTACGGTTTAAAGCTTGGTTGAAAGATTTGAATGAACATTCGACAAAAAAGACCAGGCAACTTTTGTCAAATGATGTAGATGTACTTCCTTAGCCGAAAAGGTTGACGGTAGGATCAGAATATTAGATTTCACTCCTCGTCAGGAAACCTTGTGGAAAATTCTGCAAGAGGTAGAAGTATTGACATCTTCAACCTTGCTGACCCCTCTCACCACTCCCAAGCTTAATCAAAAATACAGGACTTCTCTAAACTCTAATATTACTGAGCCCTGTGTGTGTCCTAAGACAATGGGATCACGGGAAATAAGATCTCCAAAGGGCTTGTTGGGTAAGATTCAGAGAAGAGATTCTTAGGTCCCAACCAGCGTTAGGACTGCCTACATCCTGGGCTGGAGCTTCCATTGACAATTTACAATAGCTTTTTGTGAGGATGACTCCAGACGGCATGGCGCTCTATGACGCTCTAGAGTGCTTACTCGCGTCAATCGCAAATGAGACCTTTTTTGTGCTTGACATGAGTGGCACAACTTCCTGAGACGCTGGCTGTGAAAGTACTGACAATGGATGCTGGTACCGTAACCACGGATGAGATGGAATTAAGAAGAAGCTAGAAAATTAGTACTAACAATCTACAATATCTATCTTTCGCAAATAGTTCGGTGGGTCTACGAATAATGAATCTGTTCCTACGTCATGATTCAATACCAAAAACCGGGTTACTTGAAAGTTCCGCAATAAAGTTCCGCCAAAAAGAAATTAATTGATGATAAAGTCGCCTTACCAATTAACGGGGAAAGAAATAAAATAAATAATTCAACATTAATGCCCTGAGATACTCAAAAAGAAAAGTTCATTGCCATAATGTTCTACTGAAAGCTCAAGTAATTATTGGTTTGTGCATATAAAATCTGGTTCGAAACTTGGATTGTATTTTAGAAAATTATTGGTTTTACTAAGTATTGCATAATTTCGGGCAAAATAATTTTAATTAAATTTTTCTTAGCCGCTGAATTTTATTGTAAAATGTTTGTGAGGGTACAAATGCTGGGACTTATTCCTTTGCGTTAACTTTTACTTAAACTACTTAATCACTGCTTGTAACTCACTCTTCAAATTCCACTTTAGAACTGACTTGCATTTTTAGACTTATCCCATTCTAAAGGGCTTTGTTTGGATAATTTATTTTAACTCCGATTATGGTTTTCTGTACAATCAGAGACAGGTTCTAAGAAACTACCATTTAAGCAACCGAATCCTTTTCATATGTTATGGCGCTACATTAAACCACACGGGACAACCATACGCGATGACTGGCCTGATTAGGGCCACAAAGTATATGGCCTTCAATCTGGAAACAAGCTGATTGCTATGAAACAGTCCGTGCTGTCCAATGATGGCCGAATTTCGCCCGTTATATCTGGAATCCCTAGCAACTCATCTCAATGGAGTTCTAAACAAGATTGTTGCCAAACTTTTGAAAACTGATTTTCAGTTTTTAATCGTCGCAATATGTGTTAATATAATCGAAGTTATGCTGCATAAGAGTATTGATGACTTCGATTTTTGGACCTAATCGGTGCGCCACTAAATTGTCTGCTTATGCTACGGTGTGATTGAGGAAACTTTCTAAATCACTTATGTCAACAGCCGTTTTAAATGTCAAAGACGTTGCTCGAATTGACGTTGCAACATTTGACAACAAACTTCTTTCCCATAAGCATGTTGTAAATCATATAAAGCAGGGCTTTCGGAATGCCCATCCTGGTCAACTTTTAAAGCGTACCCTGTAACAAATCGGTGTCGAACACCTTCTCAAAATCAACGAGGCAGATACACGTTCACTGGTTGTTGCATTTATTCTAATGTATGTCGGAGACCAGTTTTGACGCAGAATAGATAGTGTCATACCTCGCCCACCCTGAAACCTTTACAGCGCTCTATTGGCCATTTTCTCGAATACGTTGCTTATATTCGGAAGCAAACTAACATAATTGACCGAAGATTATCAAGGTTAGCTCTAAGTTTATCTCTTTTCGAGACAGGATGTATTCCAGTGCGTCGGATAACATATATTATTCCGCGCAGTGTTTAAAATCGCGGTAATATATCCACTGCTTCCAAGAACAGATGTCTTGATACGACGTTTGAAATACCATCTACTCCCGGTATATTTTTGTTTTTTTAGAGACTCTCCAGGAGTTCATCTTTGGGGACTAACAAGGCTCATTCATCGGCGATGATAACGTTTGTCGCGTTTTCTTCACCGAATGCGGTGAAACCGTAATTCTCGGATCGTCAATATTAGAGTACGTTGCGCAGATAAAAGTGGTTAACGTAGGCCCTGTTACAAATGTCGTGAATACGGTGAACTCGATTGTAGACCGTATACACGGCCAAGAAAAAAGCTCCCAGCAAATTCACTTTCTCCTGTGAGTCTTCGACCACGAAAAAACCATCGTCTGAGTCGACACTCTCTAGAATTATGCCAACTGTCAATAGTGTCTGTCTGTTCTATGTCGTTTGTGGAATGTCATTGTGATCTTTACGCTTGAATAATTTATTTATGTGCAGGAACTTATTTGAACTACTGGATTTCAGAGCCCGAATCTTTCATAAAAGGTCCTTTCCACAGGGTACTGTGGAAATATCTTAAACTCTCTGATACTCATTGGAGATCAGACGAAGATTGACTTTAGTGGTTCTTTGGCTTGACTAGGTCGCATTTAAGAATACAGCAAAGCCCCACTAATCCAAATTTTAAATTCCATGCTTCTGCAGAAACACCAAGAACTACTTAATCACTGCTTCAAAAACCAAAACGTCATAGACACAAGGAAGCTTGCTTTTGAAAAGCTACACGATTGTTCGAGTGACAATAGGAGAAAAGAAAACGTCATATTGTTTAAACGTACACATTTCAATAAACATATATTAGGATATAAATTACAATCTAGAATTTATCATTGGAATATGCCATTGCCATTCGAATGAGACTCCTTGCCACCAAGTACACCCCATAACCACGCAATGCGTTATATGCAATTCGTTTCCTGAAAAATTCTAAAATTCTACCTCTCGCAATTGAATCATTTAAAAATTTTACCATTTCGCAATCAGTCTACTACGTTCCAATGACGATTCATCTTCATCTAATAAATACTTCCGGCACCCAAGAACAAATTTGTCGATTGCTTTGCCAAAATTTTCATCGGAATCACACAAAGTCATTGCTTGCGATAAACTGAACTCAGTCCTAAATGAATTCTCATCAGTCTTTGCATCAGTCATGTGTCATTTTTATATCCTCACCCCTTTGTAATTTCCAATAGTTCGCCTAAATTTGATACCCCTCGACTGTCGTAATCGTTTGTTAAGAAAAATTCCAATATTTGGACTCCGTTGTAGATCTTTCTTTGGATCCTTACCATGAAAGGCTCCTGCTTGAACAGTATCAGCAAACCATCGATCAGCACTGAAGGAAGGACTTGCAGAAAAATTGTCTAAAGTACGAGTATTTAGTGAAGACACTGTAGCTCCTCATGTAAAGCTATGAAGGCTTACAAGAAATTTATAGACAAAAGCATTCTCGGTTATTATTAGGTCTGGTATCCAAATTTGTTTCTCAAACGGATACGTTCTAATTGATTGGCAAAATAGTTGTCGTTGTTGCTGAACTGTGTATTCGAACAGCGTTCGAGAAGAGAATATCGATACTGGACAGGCTTCTTGAATCCTGAAAAGAAAATTTCAAAAGTTTATTTCAACTTTAAAGTGAAGATTTCGACTAACCTATGCTGGGAAAGTTGAGCTGTTTGTGCTGTGAAAGTGAGAAGAACTTTTGTCCCATAGTCCAACGGTGTTAAATCTTGTCGAACGTTCTTACTGCAACGAAGAACTTGGATGATCCCTTGAAGAAAAGATGTGGATATTGTTATTTTTTAGAGATACGGACATTGAGGATTTGAAAACTGTGTACCTATGCCTAAGGCAAGGACTATGCCTACAAAGCCATTACTTGATTCTGTATAGCCTGGTTCTGGTTCATCTAAGGCCATAATAACTAAGGGAATTAAACATCAGTCAGTGAGATGGTTAGATCACAACGCATAGTTACTAGTAGATGGCTTGAAGATCGCTACAGGAAGCTTGGACCGATAGTCATTAACTGCCTGCTCTGCGAGGTGTTTTGTAAACAAATATGTATTGCAAAAGTCTTGTATTACCCTGAAGGGTTAACGATTAAGATCCTACCAATATTGTCACAAGCCTACCACAAATGATACTCACTTGTCTGTTATGGCACATAAGACGTCTTCATTGACATCGTTGTTAAGTAATTTCAAAGCAACCTTCCAATCAAAAAGCGCGGGATAGACCTAATTACGGATATGTTTGTGATTGTATACGAAAACCTTCGAAACAAATGTACGAATAAATACACAAAGCTTACCTTGTCTTCGACGAACTTCAGATACGGATTGCAGTAGAATGTAGAGATGTGAGTGAAAATTTTCAGATTTGGCAATGTTTCGGCAATTTTAAGGGCTTCCACAGTCGACTTTAGATTACAGCGGATTGCTTGTTTAAGAGGTTCATCGAAACGCGTTGTTGCAGCAGCATGAAATATTACCGACACATTTTGTAGCATTTCTCTTTGTTCGGAAGATATACCTAAGCCATCTAATGTCACGTCGCCAGTGATGGCAGTCAGTTTGTCTAATTCATTTGGCTTGAGTGGTTTCAGGATTCTGAAGATCTGTAAAAGAAAGAGAATAAGACTTTCAGTGTATATACTCGAATATGTGATTTAAGGGTTTATAGATTGTTTCCACAGACAGAAGACAGAACTGAAAAACCACCTTATCTGATTTGATCTTCAACCAAAAAGTATTTTTTACTGGTCTAACTATTAACTACTCACCTTTGGACTTTTTTTTCTATTTGCTCTCGATTTCTTTCTGAAAAACTTGGAATCAAAGTATTTTAATTTAGCTCTACAACCATTCTGATGTTCCTATGAGCAGTATGAATGTGTCACCAGGCAACCACCGAAGATAGATTTGTTTCGTTCAAATTGCAAAGTTAAACTCATTCAAACAGCTCATAACTAGCTCCTATTAGCGAAGCTTCAAGTGAACTTAATAACACAACAAACCGTAGCCCATATCTGTTATTGGTTGTGGTTACGCATATACGCAGTTTATTTCTTTGATGTATGTTACATGTATCAAAGTTTACTACTAAAGGTTATAGCCTAACACTGCCATATATACAGAGCCCATGGTGGAGAAATTAACACACGTTCGACTAGAGCTTCAAACCTTTCAATCTGACTTCATTGTCATTGTCAAGCGTCATGTGTGCAAATCTGCCTTGCAAGTGCACCTTCTGTCCAGGATGCAACATGACTACCAACGCCTTACTAACTCACTTATCAGGCTGAAATCCCTTAGAACTTCAAAACCTGAACAACTGTAGCCTTTCATTCATTACCGTCCCAGGCTTTCTGCTTTCAGTTGAAAAGACCACGATTGCATGATCTTCCCTTTCCTCTCAAACCTAGTGACTTGGATGGAAAAGCCCTCTTAGCTAAAGCATTATCGTCCATCCGCTCGATGAGGTCAACCCAATGAAGTCGACAGATTTTTGCCTTCCGTAGTATGCCCACACCTTATACAGCTCATAGAATTCGCAGTTTTTTCTTCTTCTCCATACGCTCTCCTCATAGAAAAGATCAAATATTCGACGAAGGATTTTTCTTTCAGAAAATTCTAAAACTTGTTTTTCTGTCTTCCTTATCGTCCATCTTTCGGCTCCATACAGTAGAACTGGCAAGATTAGCGCTTTTTGGAGCTTTAGCTTGATTTTTTGGGTTAGGAGCCTGGAGCCAAGTTGTTTTGACAGATCAAAGTAGCAGCGGTCGCTACTCTTACTCTTCGTCGAATCTCAACCATGTGGAGCTAGCATTTGCTCCGAGGTAGGTGTACTCCTTGACTACCTCAAAGTGAGGTTACTGTCGATAGACACATTTTGTCCTAGGTGATGTGCGACGGATATTTCGTTTTTTCCTTATTCACAATTCGTTTAGCCTCTTTTTCAATTGCCATAAAGACTTCAATTACGGCATGCTGGGATAGTGCGATTATATCAATATCATCCCACGTATCCCAGAAGCTGGATGGACTAGGAGAAAATAGTTCCTTCCGTATGCTATCTGCTCATGTAATAAATTGAAAAAGTCACACGTCAGCATGTCTCCTTGCTGAAATTCGGTTCATGTTTAGAGAAACTAAGAAGTTTAACTTCCAAACTACACGGCGCATCGCGAGTTTTTCAGTGTTTTGCTCGGATTCCGAATTCGGCCATCACACTACAATATATAGCTTAGTGCGATGGATGCTGTCATATAGAAGTCGATGCAGAGGTGTGTGTATCGATTTGGTACTCGTTGGTCTTTCCCAGGAGCTGTTTTAATGCTAAAATTTGATCTGATGTCGATTTGCCGGGCCGGAAGCCGAACTAGTATTGGCCGATTTGTGCGGTGCAGTACGGTTTCAGACGTTCACACTGTACACTGGATAAGATCTTATAGGCGATGTTAAGTAGGGATATGGCTCGATAGTTGTTATAGAACAAAGAATCGCCCATCTTGTAGGTGGGATAGATAGAGCTGATACTCCTTTCGTTGGGCATGCTTTCGTCCTCCCATGTTTTGCAAATGATCATATACATGCTCCTTGTCAAAATATTGCTCCTAGCTTTGAAGGGCTCAACTTTTATATAGCTGTGCCGACTTCTTCTAAGCTGGGCGGGAGAACTATTACTTCGACTGGAGATATGTTCTTTTGCCCTATCACTCGCTCTTGGTCAATGTCCATTAACCAACTGCTGGAAGTGTTGCTTAAATACGAGGTGTGCTCAATAAGTAGGATGACTTTATATTTTTATAAAAAAAAAATTTATTGATTCATAAAGAATAATGTTGTCCCTTTTAAAGTAATTCACTTGTGCCAACGCTTTTTCCAATCCTCGAAGCACTTGTCATAAGCATTTTTTGGCATAGCCTTGAGCTCTTTCAGCAATTTCCTTCATCGTTGCAAATCTCTGTCTTTCGATAGATTTTTTTCAATTTTGGGAACTGGTACAGGAACAGGTAACAGTTATGACCTTTTTGAGTAAGTCAAACTTCGCTGACACACATCTCAACTTCTCTTATGGTAATCCAACGATTTTCCAAAACAATTTTCTTCACAGCTTCGATGTTATCATCTTTTGTTGATGTGCCGGAGCGTCCATAGCGAGGTTCATCATTGGCATGTTCTCGGCCATCTTAGAAGAGCTTGTACTACTTGTAAACATTTTTTTTTTTTTTCTATTTAATGCAGACTCACCGTACGCCACTGTCAACACTTCAAGTATTTTAGAGCACTGGATTCCATTTGATGCAAGTCCTTTACTCCATGTCTACCTATCTCTCTGTCAAAAACAAACTAAATATGCGAAATACTTGAAACTGTGAACATATGTTCGGGACATGTGTAACAACACAGCGAAAAAGACAATCGATAACCGAATGAACGTTGCCTCGTATACATATAACGCGTAGATTCTGTACAGCGAAGATGTAACCCTTTACAGAGTCTCTTTGCAGCTGACAGCTTCAACACATCACCTAATCCGATTGTCTGGAACTTAGAACTACTTCTTGGTGACTTATTAATTGTTTATCACCTTTAAATTGTTAACACTGATTCCCTTGCACTATAGCAACTCATTTCATGGAATGAAATTCCTCTCTTCTGTTTCAGTCCAGACTACTATACAAGGTCAACATTACGCGACTAATCATCGACTGTCACCTAAGAAAGCTCTCCTTCAAGACTGATCATCACACTTTCTCTGCCTCTTTGCAAGATCGCTAGTTTTTAAATCTTTAAGTTAGGCTTGTTCAAAGGGCAGTAAAGTTATCCAACTCAAAAACACTCAATACATCCGTCATTTTTCAACACCACATTCTTAATAACTTACTTTTGATTTACTTATTTCTTTCAAGCGATCTTCAGGAGTAACACCTCGTTTCGTCCTTATAAGAACGTATATCCTTTTCACATTACATGATCGCAATAACTTTTCAATGGTCGCTCGTCCCACAACACCTACAGTAGAGAGAACACTTTGCAAAATCACTTTTTTCAAAATATCGAATTTATTTTACCAGAACCACCAGTTATGAAAATTTCCCTATTTTCATAAAAATCTGCAATCATTTTCGAAAAATCCAATTGAAATCAACTGTCTGCTAAGAAACCTTTCGAAATAGCGCTGAGACTTCAACTGAAACTAGTACCCTTCACGGCGGTCTTCAAATAAATTCAAATGACCGCAATTTCGAATTTATATAGGGCCCGACTCATGTCCCACTGAAATGGAATATGGAAATTAATTTGATTGTGGCACCACTATATAAATAATTATTCAGTGGCAAGAAGAACCTAACTCTGGACTTAAAGATATTTTAGAGGAGAACACACGTGACATTGCATTTTGTTCTATTCAAATTAAATTACAAATTTATTTGAATTTGCATAAATGTCATGCCTGGCATTGCTATCGAATGCGTGTGTACCACTTTTGATGGTTGCAATCATTTGTCAAATGTTACATGTGTGCCACGTGTTGTCAAATTTGTTGAGTAGTTGAAAATTATACAAATTTCACTTGTTTTTTTTTTGAGAACGGAATGAAATTGAAATTAGTTCATCGGATTTTGGTTCGTCTGACACTTGTGACGTTTAATGCTTTTTGTCGGAATAAAGTGCATTGGCTATCATTTGGAATAAATTTTCAAACAATTAAATTATAAATATGAATAGTTTTCCTAGTTAAGCAACACGAAATAGTGCAAGTCAATGCACACAGAATTATTTGCATTTTCTTCAATCAAGGTCACCGGACGGGAAAATGAAATAGGTTTTAATTTTTGTAATATTCATTTATTTGTAAACTAAACCAAGCATTTATGCAACTTCATTTCTAACGATACACAAATCTGTTCGTGGTTCCAGATGGAATGTGACGTAAACAGAAGCACACTACGAGTACATTCCTGAGATGTGTGTTTTGAAAAAATCTATTTAAACAACCGAGATGAAAAGTGGCTAATGTTCTACCCGAAATCACGAACTACAAATTGGTTTTAGTTTGTTCAGTTCGGCTGAAATATTTTGGGTTAGTGGAATGACAAGCAAACTATTATATGCTTGAATTACAAATCAAAAAGTAGAATCTTCTGAGTTTTTTCTAATGTAATGTAGAAATACTGTGAGAAGGAAAAGAAATAACCGCACCGGTTGGAGTATATAGACAAACTGACTTTACATAAGGATGAAAGCATAAAAGGAACTATGAAATAGAATAAAAAAACAACAGATCTGTTCGGTCAGTAAACTATTTCAATATTTTCAAAGCAAAGCGGGACTTTAGCATTACACGTAACACATGGGCTGAAAAGTCCGTTTCTAATAGAGCGCACCACTTGAATTAAATCAATACTATCCATAGTTAGTACCAACCTTCAAAAGATACATGTATAAATTTGACAGCTGTCGGACGATTAGTTCTCGAGATATAGCGTTGTGAGTGAAGCAACTTTTGTTATTGTGAAAAAAAATGGATTCAAAGCAATTTCGTGTGTTGATTTATCATTGCTTTTTGATGGGAAGAAATGCAGCCGATGCAAAGAAATGGCTTGATAAGTGTTACCCGGACTCTGCACCAGCCGAACGAACCATTCGCAAGTGGATTGAAAAATATAAAAGTGGTCATACAAGCACCGAAGATGATACACGCAGTGGACGTCCAAAAGAGGCTGTTTCAAATGAAAACATCAAAAAAGTCCACAAAATTATTACGAATGACCGTACAGTGAAGTTGATCGAGATAGTTGAGGCTCTGAAGATATCAAAGGAGCGTGTTGGATATATCATACACGAATATTTGGACATGCGAAAGCTCTGTTCAAAGTGGGTGCCGCTTTTGCGTTTTGCAGTCGACCAAAAACAACAACGTGTTGATGACTCAGAGAAGTGTTTAAAGCTGTTCAACCGCAATAAAGTCGAATTCTTGCATCGGTATGTGAAAATGGATGAAACGTGGCTCCATCGCTTCACACCAGAGTCACGTCGGCAGTCAGCTGAGTGGCGAGCAGGCGACGAACCTCGTCTAAAACGACCAAAAACTCAACAGTCGGCTAGCAAGATTATGGCATCCATATTTTAAGATACTCATGGAATAATTTTCATCGACTATCTCCAAAAGGGGCAGACTATCAACAGCGACTATTGACTATTACATTGCGTTGTTGGAGCGTTTGAAGGATAAAATTGCAAAAAAAAATGGCCGCATTTAAAGAAAAAAAAAGTGCTGTTTCATCCAGACAATGCACCGTGTCACAAGTCGATGAAAACGATGGCAAAATTGAAAAAAACGGCTACGAATTGCTTCCCCACCTACCGTATTCTCCAGATTTGGCCCCCAGCGACTATTTCCTGTTCGCAGACCTCAAAAGAATGCTCGCCGGAAAGAGATTTAAGACCGATGAAGAAGTAATCGCCGAAACAGAGGCCTATTTTGAGGCTAAACCGAAATCGTAATACAAAACTGATATTGAAAGATTGAAAAATCGTTTCAATCAGTGTATATCCCTCGAAGACAACTATATTGATGAATAAAGTTGAATTTTGCAAAAATTTTGTGTTTTACTATAAAACGGCACTGAGTTTTCAGCCCATGTGGTATATCGACGGGATCAGCATACTTTTGTTCCTTCCAGAAACTACAGTCTCAAAGGTCCAACCATCTTCAAATGATACCTGCAATCCTTATGAAGATAATAGCAAGTTGTTGACAGAGCTTGGATAACCAAGCCGAACTTAAAAGAGCCTGGATATTCAAGGCTCTTATTTGAATCCTCTTTAAGTACTAAGTTGCTCTAAAACAAGTGCATTCGTAAAATTCGGTCCTCATGTCAAAACAAACACAGCAAACACGGGTGGCCGTGGTGTAGTGGTATATGCATACACTCCTTAAGCAGAGAGTCGCGGGTTCGAATCCCATGCGAGGCAATTCTCTAAAAAAATCTTTTCGTAGAATTTGTATGTAGCTATATGAGAATCCCGTCGGCGTCAACTCTGACATGAAGGCATAACATTGATGTTGGAGTGGTTGCTGGTTGGGCTAAATGTAACGAACTAACAAATAGCACGTACTTAAGAGGAGGAGGATGTACTAGCTCGTCCCGTCCAGTTTGACAACCACCTCTGGGAAAAATATCGAAACCTAATACACCTGAGTTTCAAACTACTACACCACCCACCCGCGCCCTGGAGAAAAACCAGTAAAAGTGTATTCATATCCCCTTGGTACGCGCTCAGGATTATAAAAAAAAAAAAAAAAAAAAAAACAAGAACAAGAAAACACCGTGTCCAGAAAATGTCTTTTTTAGCACGCAAAAAAATCAAAAACAAAGATAACAGGAGAGAAGTGCCAATATAAACCACAGTGCAGGTACCAAAATATCCTGCCCATGTTGTTGCTTGCACTCTGTCACTGCCATTGTTATATTACAATGTCATACGGTATATGGTGGATTATGAGTGTGAATTTTTTTTTTTCTTTTTGGTACACTGTTTCCTATTGTTGTAAGGGCATAATACGTACAACAATTTGATTCGGTGTACCAATTTTTGTATTTTTACTTTACTGCTGTACTTAGTATCGCCGGTGTTTATTTTTGTATGAAATTGAGAGTGGATCTAATAAATATACGCGGGCTAATAATTAAACACCTCCCTTCGTACGTATTTTGGGACTTAGTGAAACACAGGGATCCCTCGCCCACATCTCTCAAATCACTCTGATTTGAACCTGCCTGGCTACGAATTAGTGCCATTATTCTTCTCTAATCGCGATCTCGCCATTTAAATACTTAGCGATGTAGCGTCCCAAACTCCATCACAGTGTGATCAATGCTCCAATCTGGAATGCAACTTCATGTGATTAAATTTCCATCTCCGTAAGCGAACTACTGTTTTGTTTATAGCAGCGCCAAACTGGACAGCAATTCGACCTCTAACGAGTTTGATGCACTGTCTGACTCTACTCAATCCTCCAGCATCCCTGTATCCTCATACTGAAATCGTTATTACGGACGATTTCAATATACGAAAGGACGGTGTGTTGAAACCTTCGCTGCATAAAACAACCTAGCCCACCTTGTAAATGAGCCCACACAACTACCAGACGTTGATAGTTATGCCGCCAATATCCTGGACTTGTTTTTAACTTCTCACCCTAGGCTCGTCGTACTACAATGTCCTAAAGGTAATAAAAATTTTTGTTTGTTCGTCAAAAACATTAAAAACTCTGTCTCATCCTCCATCCCAACGCTCATTTACAATGATATTCCGGCTGTCAGCTTTTTGAATAGAACCAATCTGCTTGCTGCACACTTTGCGGCAAGCTCAACACTTCCAGATTGCGCTTTATCCTCGCCTACATTTGACTGCGACGAATCTTCAAAGGGACGTATCCACTTTCGCACCCATGTAGAACCAAGAGTATTTAAAGATCTTTACATACACAAATTCGCTGGTCCAGATAGTATGTATATCTCTCCTTTTGAAGAGGTGTTCTACTTTGCTGGCAAGATCACTGCAACCTTTTTCATCAAACTTACTCTTTAGAACTTTTTGATGGAGAAGAGCATTTGCCCAGCCTAAGAAAAGTCAAATCTTCTTCTCTCTCCTCCATGACACTCACGTCCCCTCTAATCAAGGTAATGGAAACGCTGATAAACCGTCAGCTCATGATTTATCTCGAAACACGAAAGCTTCTCAATGACCGTCAGAACCATTTTCGTAGCAATAGGTCCAATGGTGATTTGATTGCATGTCTCACCGAAAAGTGCAATCAATTTTTACACCAATTTAACGAAAACAAGAAAGTCGCACTTAATAAATCTGAGACATTTTACAGAGTTTGGCTTCAGACTCTTTTATCGACGACTTTCTTCTTCAATGGATTAGAAATTACATCTCGGAACGTTAAATTCAAGTTGTCATGGATGGTTTCAAATCTGATATTCACAAAATAAATGCTAGTGTGCCCCAGGGTTCCGTTCTGTCTCCGACACTCTTTTTAATTTTCATTAACTATCTCTTTTCTGCTACTTCTAATCCAATATATTCTTTTGCTGACGACAGTACTCTCTGCTTCTTGAATTCGTTACCGGCTGTTCTTCGGCTGTAGAACGGGAACATCAGCGTATAGTTAGCACATTAAATACCAATTTTACCTGCATAACTAATTGGGGAACTATTAACAGAGTCGAATTTAATGCTTCCAAAACACTATGCTTTCTGCTGTCGTTAAAGTAAAATTCAAACACAGCCATTATCTATAAATGGCACTTACATCGTTAAATCCGAAAAACTTCCCATTCTCGCTATGTGTGTCAACACGACAACTAACGTTTGAACGACTAAATATTCCTTTAGGTTTCCTTAAGCGATGTAAAAAAATATTTCACCCCTCTCTGATCTGGCCTCAATATATAAGGCGTCTCCACCGAAAACAATGCCAACATCTGGTACCCCTAAGACCTCTTTTCACTTGCAAGATAAGATCCAAAAATGTTGCGATAAAACACATAAAACTCAATACAACCTAAAGCCAACCATTAGACGTACTCCGAAATATCATGATTCTTTCCTAAGCCGTACAACTCCCTTATGGAATGGCCTGCTGAGCTCTCTATTTCCTAGTCGTTATAACTTGCAAACATTTAAGACCAATGTACATCGGTACCTCTCTTTTCTTCTTACCTAAATTTCCTTCGCCCGTGCTGTGTACAAATATTTTAAGGCCACACAAATCCCTTGAGCGCACGTTAATTATAAAGAAACATGGAGGATGATAAGTCCGGCCCGATAAATCTGCGAGTCCTAAACTAAGTGACAACACAGTAGAGAATATAATGCATACAAATGAAAATGAACGTGTCATTTTGCAGCCCAAGATAGAGTCAGTTAGCCAAAGACCACGTTAACTAGACAGATTTACACCGGATTGTACCCTTACCAGCTATATTTCCCATTACAAAGACTACTCTTAAACTAGCTCACCTCTTAACGAAAGTTCCAGTTGAAGACATTATTGGGCTAAAAGTTTCTTAGAAATGGAACTTGATGTTTTGACTCACAATTTCTGACATATCATAGAAATAATAACATTTTCCGTTTTATTTTTAATTGCAGGAAGTCGAAAAATTATGCGGCTGTGTATCATGCTCCAAAGAAACACGCGATACCTTCTCAGAAATGATGAACTTCTCCCTTCTGAAGGATTTCATTTTTATCATATTTATATTCTCGAACTTCTGCACCAGCATCGGTTTCAACACGCCTTACGTATACCTAGCACCATTAGCTGAAACATTTGGCATGAACAAGGAACAATCTAGCTACTTGATTGCCATCATTGGTATCGCCAACACTGTCGGAAGGATTATCCTTGGCTACATCTCAGACAAGCCATGGGTCAATCGGCTGCTGATTTACAATATTTGCCTTACAAGTTGTGGCATTGGTAAGTTTATTGTAAAAGATTACAAGCCATTTTGTACAATTAAACAAACTGAACTTAACTTTCGATTCTATTTTTAGCCACTGCCTTGTGCATCTTTTGCACGACTTTCTTTTCAATGGCGGTGTTCGCCTCTGTTTTTGGTTTCACAATTGGTGCCTATGTCGGCTTGACTTCTGTCATTCTGGTCGATCTTCTTGGTTTGGATAAGCTTACAAATGCCTTTGGATTGTTACTCCTTTTCCAGGGTGTTGCATCGTTAGTTGGACCACCAATTGGTGGTAAGTATTATACCATATTCTCGAAAATATATTACTTCCTCCTTAAGACAATGTTTATATATATTTATATATTCTTTTTTTTCATTTAAGGTATTCTCTTTGATGTTACGGGATCATATATTCCAGCCTTCCTTATGGCCGGCATTATGATTGCCATCAGTGGAGTGATACTTTTTACTATTCCACCATTGCAAAGGTATTATGCCCGCAGGAATAAACTGCAGACACACCAACAAAACGGAAATATCATGGCCTCGTAGTATACGAGTAAATGAAAAGACTCCTGTTTTTTTTTTTTTTTTTCATAACAAATATTTCTTTAGAAATTTTTCTTTTGTTTTTTGCTTTTAAACTTAAGCAAATTGTTACATGTTTTTTTATCTTACTAGAAAAAATTGTTAGATAGGAGCTTTCTTTTTATACATATTTTTTTCTCCACATTTTGGGGGTAAACTTGCTAAAAAAACAAAGACAAAATGAAACAGCGCACTGAGAAGGATAGTTTTTTATACAAAACTTAGGAAAATATATTTTAAAAAATAGAAACACATGTTGTGTAAGATGTAAGATTCAAAGTGTCTCTAAAATAATAAAAAAAAAAAAAATATTTTATTGTTATTTGTAAGCTAATTGCAAGAAATTGAAGAGATATTCCTTAAAATGAAACAAAAGATTTAGTGGAAATATTTTTGTAAATACATACATTTTTATGCAACTGTATAATATAGTATCTTATTAACTATGAACATGTTTTTGTTTTTCTGTTTATATTTTTATCAATATTTCTTTTTTAACTATCCAGAAATATACTCCTAGAAAACAAAGACATTTGTATACAACAGAAAATTTTTGTATTTTTTTCTTTTATTTTTTGTATTTTGTAAATAGCTTTTAAGGAATAAGAGGAGACAAATGTATATTACTACACTAGGACCTAATAAAAACGAAATTTTGCTTTCAATCAAAAATAATGTTTGCCCTGGTTTTTTGATTTGGTAACACCGTAATTTAAGACTTTTTTATGATGCTTTTTTCTAATTGATTGTATAGGGTTTTCACTTGAGATATTTTAAAAACTTTATTATTGGCTTGAAGTACAATCAAAACATTTATGAATGGATATTGACTTCGTTCATATGGCCACCGCGAGCACATTTGTTGCGGTCGATTCGTTGGACCGTTGGCCGAAACGGCCGCTATTTCGAGTTCAATGTTGGCTCCGAGGTCTTCCAACGTCGTCGGTGTGTTGGCATAAGCCAATAACTTAACGTAGCCCCACAGAAAATAGTCAAGCGGCGTTAAATCGCACTTACACTTCAATAAATCGATTGAAGCGCTTGTGTGGCTTGTAGCACCATCCTGTTGAAACCACATGTCGTCCAAGTAAATATCTTCCAATTCGGGCCACAAATAATCGGTGATCATGGCGTGATAACACTGACCATTCACAGTAACGTGACGATCGTTATCATCGACGAAAAAATATGGCCCAATAACGCCGCCGGCATGCAAATCGCACCAAACAGTTATTTTTTGTGGATGAAGTGATGATTCATGAAGCACATGTGTGTTTTCAGCCGACCAATAACGCATATTTTGCTTATTGACGAACCCATTGAGCCAAAAATGAGCTTCGTCACTGAAGATGATTTTGCGACTCCGAATATTTGTAGAAAATTTTTATAATTTGCAGACGTTGCTCGTTAGTGTACTTTAATATGATAAAAATGTTAAGTTTATTGAATAAATTGACAGTGACAGTTCGATGATTAGTGAAAGAGTACGTTCACAAATTAAATTCAAAGTTGTCAAGTTCCTATTGGAAAACCCTATATTATCCACAAACTATACAAGATAGAGGTACATAATACATGGTCCGTGCCGTTTCTAATAGACAGCACCACTTGAGTTAAATCAATACTATCCATAGTAAGTACCAACCTTCAAAAGATACGTGTATAAATTTGACAGCTGTCGGACGATTAGTTCTCGAGATATAGCGTTGTGAGTGAAGCAACTTTTGTTATTGTGAAAAAAAATGGATTCAAAGCAATTTCGTGTGTTGATTTATCATTGCTTTTTGATGGGAAAAGATGCAGTCGATGCAAAGAAATGGCTTGATAAGTGTTACCCGGACTCTGCACCAGCCGAACGAACCATTCGCAAGTGGATTGAAAAATATAAAAGTGGTCATACAAGCACCGAAGATGATACACGCAGTGGACGTCCAAAAGAGGCTGTTTCAAATGAAAACATCAAAAAAGTCCACAAAATGATTACGAATGACCGTAAAGTGAAGTTGATCGAGATAGCTGAGGCTCTGAAGCTATCAAAAGAGCATGTTGGATATATCATACACGAATATTTGGACATGCGAAAGCTCTGTTCAAAGTGGGTGCCGCGTTTGCTCACATTCGACCAAAAACAACAACGTGTTGATGATTCAGAGGAGTGTTTAAAGCTGTTCAACCGTAATAAAGCCGAACTTAGCCTCGGTATGTGACATTGGATGAAACTTGGCTCCACCACTTCACACCAGAGTCAAGTCGGCAGTCAGCTGAGTGGCGAGCAGGCGACGAACCTCGTCTAAAACGACCAAAAACCCAACAGTCGACTGGCAAGGTTATGGCATCCGTATTTTGTGATACACATGGAATAATTTTCGTCGACTATCTCCAAAAGGGGCAGACTATCAACAGCGACTATTACCTTGCCTTGTTGGAGCGTTTGAAGGGCGAAATCGCAGAACGGCCGCATTTGAAGAAAAAGAAAGTGCTGTTTCATCAAGACAATGCACCGTGTCACAAGTCGATGAAAACGATGGCAAAATTGAATGAATTCGGCTACGAATTCTCCAGATTTGGCCCCCAGCGACTATTTTCTGTTCGCAGACCTCAAAATAATGCTCGCCGGAAAAAGATTTAAGACCGATGAAGAAGTAATCGCCGAAACATAGGCCTATTTTGAGGCTAAACCAAAATCATCCTACAAAACTTGGTATCGAAAGATTGAAAAATCGTTTCAATCAGTGTATCGCCCTCGAAGGCAACTATTTTGATAAATAAGTCTTTTTCAGCCCATAGTTATTATATGAAATTGTGCTCACACAAGACACATTTCTCGGAAAGCCCAGCCCGATGACACAGGCAGACATAACGTGCGTAGATTCGTGGACTCTGTTCTGAGCAACGTCTAGGAGGGTAATTTAAGGTTAAGGAGGTTACTTTTCACTCCACCTAGTACTTGTTGCTACGAAAACCGTTCTGACGGTCATTGAGAAGCTTTCGTGTTTCGAGATATTTCATGAGCTGACGGCTTATCAGCGTTTCCATGACCTTGGAAAGAAGGGACGTAAGTGCAATGGATCTGTAGGAGGAGAGAGAAGAAGATTCGCTTTTTTTAGAGACGGGCTGGACAAATGCTGTTTTCCATCTTCTCGGAAAGTGTCCTAAAGAATAAGATTGATGAAAATGCCTGCGAGGTAGAACAAGCAAAATGTGCGGCAAGCAGATTAGCCTTGTCCAAAGAGATGACAACGCAAATGTCATTGTATATGAGCGTTGGGATGGAGCTTGAAGCAGAATTTGTAATGCTTTTACGAAAGACCAACATTTCTTACTACCTTCAGGACATTGTAGTATGTTATGCCTCAGTTTTTAGTCGTATTGCAATTTCACAAGCTTGAGAAAGACGTTACAGTCATTCCTGGCTCATTTAACCTTTTTTCGGCTTGGTTGGTCTTAAAGGACCGAAAAAAACATTTCTCTAACCCTGATAGCCTCTTTACAGCTCGAGTCGTATCATGCCTTTTCTTTTAGTTTGGTGCTCCTCATCCGATAAGGGATACGGGATCTCATTTTAAAGAAAAAGCGACATCCACGTCGTTATCGAGAAAACATAACGACCAGTTAAAATTCCTAATAAAGGTGTTAAGCCCGTTTCAATTGGTGTCATACGATACTTTTAGGAATGTTTTCCCTAACTGTGTGGTGAGTGTACGAGAAATTAGCTGATATGACACCACCTTCCGACGAGCTTAGAGGGGAAAGCACATCAACAGTGAGAAGGTTAAAACAAGTCCAGGATATTGGCGGTATAATTATTAACGTCTGGTAGTCATATGGACTCATTTACAATTTGTTTTCCGCAGCGAACATCACAACAAACCGTTCTTCGGGAGTTGTCTTTCCAAAATCTGTTCTCTGTTTCTATACCTGTTCCCAAAACAGGAAAGACCTATGAAAGGACAGAAATTCGCAACGACTGAGGAAATAAAAACGGCATCGCTGGAGGAGCTAAAGGCTATACCAAAAAGTGGAAGAACAATCGCATGGCTCACATTTTTACCATCTTAACCTACGATAATTCTACGTTCAACGGAGTATTCAGCGGTAGCATTGGTTCCGTTCGATTGTAGGTAATTGTTCCAGTTTCTTTCAATCTTCTCTGAGTATTTGTAAATACCCATTGATTAGGCACTGGCCATGTAGAAAAAATTCGATAATACTCTACCCACGCTGCCTCAACATTGACCGGGTAGCGATTAGTCCGATTTGGGATACAGATATTTTGGGATCTGATAAGCGGAGACTGCAGCTCTTTAATGACATATTTAATGACCCACCTACTATCTATTTGCTAGTATTCATCGTGTGGAGTTCTTAGCGCTGTTGTCTGATTTCGGTATGCTGTACATACCGTCCACATTGGACAGGCACAACCAAACCATGACGTCTAGAAAAACCTAATCGTTAGCATAATCCAATTCCGCATATTGAAACTGATCAGAAGATCAGTAGCCTGTTAGCCTTCTTCTCTCGGACGAGAGCTCGCCAAGTAAACTTATTTTGTTCTCAAGGTTTCTTCAAATTTTTTCACTTCTCAAGGGCAAAAGGAAAAATTTTTTTTTTTTTTTTAACGTCAAGGTGTAGGGCATCTCATTCCCCAAATATAGTTTCGAAAATATCTTATCAAGAAAATAATTAACACAAAATTGAGATTCAATTATTTGTGGTCATGTAAAATAATGTACGGTAAATACAAAAATCTTATGAATTAGATGCAAGTGTGCTATGTACAAATAAATCGGCCCACTTGTTGGTAAGTTGGCAGAACAAGGGCTTCTTAATTCATAAGAATTTCAGTGAGACAGTAAGACTTTCAGACGAGTATTTGATTGAATTGCGTGTAGGGGCATAGCTCGACATAGAACATAGAACAACGTCTGCATGGCATGCATTTGTTGGATATTTTTAGAAATTTCTAATTAAAAGGAAAAAGGAAAATAGTATCTTGTTGTTGATTGGACAGGTGGTTGTTTTAATTTTTCCTTTGAAATGGAATGTTCTTTTAAGTGGATGCTTTACAACATTGTGATAATTTTTATTTAATGAGCTACTTGTTCGGCGTTTGCTCTTTAATTAACCAAATTTCCCTTGAACTTTTATGAAATGGAAATCGTTAATGGGAAAACCTACGAGTATACTCATACTCTAGTTTTTTGTTGAAGATACACATTTATTCAGCCTAAAAATTGTGCTGATACCCTTGAGCCTACCTTATTCGATAGCCTAATCGGTTGTGTGGTAAACAAGCATGCCACTCACAAGGTTTATCGATTGTCGTTACAATACATCATATTCCTAAAATTTTGTAATGGTAGCCTCAGAAAGGGGACGTTTGGTGAATGAATTCTTCCAAGTCAACCAAAGGTGGTATCAATAGTAAGCCTTACAGATCTCTTATACGAGGTATTTAGAGTTTAAATCAACAAAGAGATTTTGTTTGACTGGCGAAGATGCTGAAATAGAGGTATATAGTTGCGGATGAGACATTTATGGGTCAGAGGCACTTTGAATATAGCCGAAATGAGTACAAGTTTTTTGACTGGACTTTCAGGACAAGAGTTGTGATTGGTGCTAACTACCTAACTAGGAAAAAAATTGGACTACAATAAAGAAGGATTCACTAAAGACGGATCAACTAAGATTACTATAAATTTCTTGCCTGCACATGCTATTTAAACTTCCGTATTAATAAAGGGTGATTCATCGTAGGGTTTTATTTAAAATGTAAAATAAAATACATAAATTTGAAAGCAAACTTTAAATTTTTATTATCGATTAAAAGAACAATTCATGGCATTTGTTTTTTAAGAATAATATCATGAAAATGTTAGCCATGACTACGTCTGAACTTGTCCATTCAGAAAGTCCAATTTTAAGCGACTCGTTCGAGCATAGCGACTGGTATCTCGCGGATAACACGAGTAATGTTAGCTTCCAAAGCTTCAATCGTAACTGACTTATTCCAGAAGATCTGAAATTTTACATGTCTCCAAAGAAAATAGTCCAAAGGTATGATATCGGACGATCTAGGCGGCAAAACGTGAAATTAAGTGCTCATCAAAATGATTTCTCAACAAGTCCATTGTTTCACGCGCTATATGGCTTGTAGCGCCGTCTTGTTGAAACCAGAGCTCACATAGTCCATTAACATGGCGCCTTAATGGTTACCATTGACGGTGACATTCTGATTTGCCTCATTTTTTAAGAAATATGGACCAATGATTTCACCAGCCTATAAACCACAACATACCGTTGTTTTAATGGATGTAATGGTAGCTCTTGGTACTCTTCGGGTTACTCATCAGCTCAAATATGGCAATTTTGTTTATTAACGTATCCATTGAGTCAGGGCTTCATCACTGAACAAAATTTCACGATAAAACACCGGATTTTCATTGAGTTTTTCCAGAACCCATTCACTGAAAATATGACGCAAATTCAGGTCGCCTGGCTTCAATTCTTACACAAGTTGAATTCTGTACGCTTTTAGGTCGAGATCCTCACGTACAATACGCCAAGTTGTCGAATACGCCAAGTTGTCGAATACGCCAAGTTGTCGAATACGCCAAGTTGTCGAGTACGCCAAGCCAAGCTGCTGAGAACGACGGCGAATCGATTCGTCATGGCCTTCGCGTACACTCTCAGCTACAGCTGCTATAATCTCTTCACTACGTGCTGGATGTGTTGTAACCGTTCAGGTATCATCTACTATTGTAAACTGGTAGTCCAATTTGCGAATGGTATTGGCAATAGTGGTTTCAGTAGGTCGATTATGCGCACCATAAGTTCTCCGAAACGCACGAAAAACAATTCTCACAGAACGCTGATTTTCGTAATACAGCTGAACAATGTAGTGTAGATCTTTTCATAATAACTTGCCAAACAGTACTGTATTAAACTGATAAAGCAGTTTGATAGGGGTCATACGCGATATGTCAAAGAGAACGTATTGAAAATCAAACCTCACTATGAATCACCCTATATAATATTACTGTATGCAAAGGAAATACAGAAGCCATCCAAAGAGTTTTATGGAAGGGACTCGTCAGAAATATGATAAGAAACTGTGGAATATGGTGCACTGATGCTGACAATAATAGCTTCGCTTATTCGGGTACCCATTTATCATTGAATATATAGCTATCTACTCGAAAGAATCACCTCCATGGTGATTGATGTCTGAATGTTCTAGGCGGAAACAATTGACTCGGATCATTGTCTTGTTGTGACTAGGGTAGGGTTCTGTGGGGCTTCTAAAGACAAGAAAATACTGTGAGAAAGAAGTTTCATAAGATATCGCCTAAGATTTTACCGATCGAGTGTGCCTTAATTTCTTAAGAAGTCGTGTACTGTCAGCATAAAGTACTGAAGGCTATTCGACCGCTCAGAAACTGCCTCTGTTATGTTGAACTGTCTGGTTTAGAATAGAGTCCAGAGCGGTGCTAGAAGAGAGTTGCTCATAAGATCAGAAGGAACGTGATAAACTTCGACTTCTTAACAAAAAAAAAAATTGTTATGAAGAGGATGCATTATTACCAGAATGAATTTTGTACTAAGTATTGGTATGTAATTTAATTTTTTTTTTCAAAATTTGAACGTTTATTTAAGAAAAACATGTACAATAGTATTATCCAAAGTATTGCCCATCTGAAACAATGACTTCTTCCCAGCTTTCTGGCAATTTGTGGATCCCATCCCAAAAGAACTGCGCCGGCTTGGCAGCCAAGAATGAATCAAGCCAGTTTTTGATATTCTGCTCTGATGTGAACCGTATTTCAGTGAGGGCGTTCTGCATTGACCGGAACAAATGGTAGTCAGAAGGGGCAAGGTCTGGGCTATAAGGCGGTTGGGGTAAGACTTCCCATCCACTGTTTTCCAAATAGTTCTTAACCGGAATAGCAACGTGGGGCCAAGCGTTATCATGATGAAAAATTATTGCCTCGTGTCTGGTCGCATATTGCGGCCGTTTTTCGGTTATTGCTCTCTTCAAACGGATTAATTGTGTTTGGTAGCGTTATCCATTGATGGTTTCACCCGGTTTTAGCAGCTCATAATACAGCACACCCATCTGATCCCACAGAGCATTACCTTCGCGCCATGGATATTCGGCATTGCGTTGATTTGGCTGGTTGGCCGGGTTTCACATATGATTTTTTGCGCTTGGGGTTGTCGCAATGGATCCATTTTTCATCACCAGTAATAATCCGATGCAAAAAGGACTTCTTTTTATGGCGTTCCAGCAGCATTTCGGACATGCAAAACCGCCTTTCGACGTATCCATGCTTGAGTTCACGTGGAACCCAATTTCCTTGTTTTTGAATATATCCAGCTGCTTTTAAACATTTTGAAAGGGTTGCTTGAGTGACACCCAAAGATTCTGCGAGCTCTTCTTGTGTTTGGCAAGAATCTTCATAGAGTAATGCTTCCAGTTCTTCATCTTCAAGCTTTTTTGGCTGCCCAGGACGTTTATCGTCTTCCACTTTTGGCACGTTCGCTCAGCTAGCGCATGTTCACCATAAACTTCCACCAAAATACGATGACCTTCGGCAGCAGTTTTCTTCATATTAAAGTAGTGAAGAAGAACTTCCCGCAAAAACACTTTTTCAGGCACAAAGTTCGACATATTTGTGTGAAAAAAAATTATTGTTGTTTACGCTTCAAATGAATGACATATAATGAAATGACATACAATGACAGTAGCTTTCCAACGCATGTTCCAATGGAATAATACAAGTCCACGCCATCTCTTAGCAAACCGCACGAATTTAGACCATAGAATAACAATTCAATGCTATAAAACCGGAGCCGAAACGTGCAAAGATAAGCAGTAAACTTCGGTACTGAGTAGATAAAAGGACTATTTCTCTAGACGATGATAAATGTTCCGACTTTAAAGAGCGTAATCCAATTCATTTGTATTTTTTGGCCAATCACTAAGAAAAGTGCACGAATTTTAGCCCATCATTACCTGCTATTCATGTGAGCGCGTTAAAATTTTTTACAGCAACCTGATTGTCTGTAGTCGGTTTATGTCTCCTGAGAGACCAAATTTACACTTTTCGGTAGATCTTCTCCTTGGCGCAACCACTACTGACATTATCCAGTATACTTGGTGTAGCAACGTAAATTATTATAATTGACCACGTGAACCTACGCAAGTATAGCTGGATAAACTATACTAGATAAACTAGACATATTCACTTAGGTCATGTTAGGATTTTAAGCATCCAGTTCGATTGTCAAAATAGAGACGGTAACAGAGGAGTGAGTTATATTCGGATACATACGTCAGTGCTCGAACCGGCACTATCTTCTGATGGCTCGATAACGTAAGATAACTTGTATTGCAAAGCAACAAACACCATCGAATTTAGATAGACTTGCTGTTGAAGGCACTTGCAAAATTTTAGCTGCTCAAAAGCAGCAGTATATTAAGAAAAAGAAAGTCTTCAATCACTACAAAGCTTATATCACTGCTACCGAAGAAGTGCGAAGAAATATGACGGGCAAAAGAAAGATGGAAAACTATGACATCTACGTACTATGATAATTCTTATAGAGAGAGCAGGAGCACCACCTATTAGGTTATGGATTTGTAATCAAAAATATTGAGCTTCAGTCATCTGAACGAACGTCTGACATGCGATCATGCCGCGAAGAGGAGAAGAACAAAAACGCAAAACATTGCTTCTACGATATTCTCCACAAGTTCTATGAGCAATGTATTAAGATAGTCCTTTACAACACAATTAAGATTTTACGTACTGCACTATGTATATAGATGGTTTCAACCCTACATCAACAATATTGAAATGCTACATTATGTTGCACAAGTGTACTATTGCGCTTTTCTTTAACTTCCGTTCTTGGTATTTGTAAGAATATAGAATTTAAACGTGTTCTAGATTTAATTTTTTCTCTTTTGCTCTGAATCCACATAATTCCAAGAGATAATCAGAAAAATTCTTATCAAGTGTGGTTCTTAAACCTCCCAAGTCCATCATATTTCCTCTTATATCACTTTACCCCAGATGACATTCGTTAAATTTGTATTTCCGTCGCAGTTACGTTTACTTTACATTCACTTCTCGCATATTATCCACCACTGAGCAACCTACTGTACCGTATAAAAAATCTTTAATAAAAAGCGGAATTTTGCTTTTCACAGTCACAAAATACTGACAAGTTTTCGCATTATTTAAGGACATTGGAGAAGATATTCTATTACCAGGCATGACCCTTTGTCTATGATCACGTAGGTATGCACTTAAGAGATGCACGTCTGAGGTCGGATTGGGATTTGGTTTCTTCTTTACGGGAATGACCTTAGCCAACTTCGAACTGTCCGGAAAAGTCGAGGAAGTAATGCAAAACTTGATTACAGTTGTCAAACAACTCAGAAAGTGCGGTAAAATCATTTTTATACATCGAAGTTGTACTCTGACAACACCTACTGCATCAGATTTGAGAAAACGAATAGCATTGATAACTTTTATCTCTGACACAATATTCAAAGTCATTCGATGGATCGATAAACAGCTAATTATTTGGAACAAAAACTCAACTCTGCATTTATCTGGAGACAAAAGCATTATCAAAGACGTTTACCTTTGATATGCTCTCAAAGTTATGTTTTTTTACTATCCCAATGGATAGTCCTCCAAAGCTTTTAAGATAGTTGGTGTATACCAAGTATCTTTTTTTTTTGGGTCTACGTGTAATGAAAGTAGAGTTATTGCAAGAGCGACGGAAAGTTTTCCAATTCAAAGTTGAGGGGTTTTGTTTCCCTTAGAGTATGTACTTATTTCTCTAAGCCCTAATGGCATTTTTAAACTCAGAAGTGAATCAGGGGCAATTTTTATTACGAATTGCTACAGTCTTCAGCGTAACATGCTTATTATAGAGTAAATTTCACTATCCATGCCTGAGAAATAATAACAACTCCGCCATGGGAGGAGGCTAGCATCTATTTGGAGGGAATTGCTGCCAATTGAACCTAAGTCCTTATACTGGAATGATGAAAACATAGAAGAACCTGATAGGTCAATGTCGAATGTGCAGAAAATTAGGTCGTGGTCTGACACACATTTGATTCTGAAGTAAATCTTTGGTTCGATCAGATACTAGGCAGTGATCATGGAGACTCCGAGCGAAGTTATTTGCAAAGCGGGTGGCATATACACTCTGCCTAACTCGAACTGCAACTTTTTAAAATGTTACAATTTTTTTATTTTTTTATAAATTTTATTGTGCCAAAGCAAAAAATGTTGGAAAATACATCAATTTTCGAATTGTATCAGTAGTTTTTAATAGGTTCACCTTTGGCGCGAATAATGGCCTTGAGACGGCCGCACGCAAGTGGCTCTGCGGTATTTTGGCCAATTCCCGGCGAAGTGCTTGTTTGAGGTGGTCCAAACTTTGGTATTTTTTAGTGCCAACCTTCGCCTTCAAAATATCCCTGACAGAGAAATCCAACGAATTTGCCACAGGAGAATTTGCAATCCTTTGTGTTGAAGAAATGAAGTGTGGAATATTGTTTTTTAACTAATGTTGGTTGACGCGCGCTTTGTGAGACGTTGCCGGGTCTTGTTACCAGGTCCACCGTCTCCGACCAAAATGATTGTTTGCTCAAGGCTTCAATACTTCATGGTATACGATCGCATTAATTTTGACATCACGGTCCAAAAAAACGTGCAAATCGTCTCAGATAATATCATGTGTCAAAATTTGAGCTCACTATCATGAACGGTTTGAAAATTATAGCAGTCTGAAGTTGGTAGCAGTTCGAGTCAGGCAGGGTGTATATTCGTAGCAACAAGTCCAGATGCAGCAATATTGTCTAAGAGCTTACATGCCTTGGAGTTTAATTTAAAAAGATCGACATTGAAGTCACTGCAGATAATTATGTGTTCATAAAGTGAACACGAGGAATTAAATTAAGAAAATAAGGGGAGAGTGAAACAACTTCTGTGAGGATTATATGCAACGCTAACAATACATTTAGTTACATCATCAGAGATCTCTGATGATTATAAAAAGCTTTAAGAGAGTTTTGTTGGTTTTAACACTTTCATCTCAGTGTCATCTACACTTTTCTTGACATAAACATATTTATTACGCGTTTTTACAGAAAATAATAGACCCGACGTAGGCTATTGTTGGGCGTAAGACTTTCGTTTATGTACGAGGGCTGTTTGATGAATAGCCGGATTAGAAATGACAACACAACTTTTTTAGGTTTTGACAATTAATTTTTCAATATAATCCCCTTTCAACTTGATACGCTTTTCTCAGCGGTGATGCAACTTTTTTACGACTTTTGTTTGCCTACAAAATACTCATCCACGGCAGCAATAACCTCCTCGTTCACTCAGTATTTCTTTCCGGCGAGCGACGCTTTAAAGTTTAAAAACAGAAAGAAGTTGCAGGGAGACAAATTCGGAGAATACGGAGAATGGGGAAACAATTCGTAGTGCGATTCGACCAATTTGGCTGTGCGTTATTGTGGTAGAAAAAATTTTTTTTCTTCGCCATATATGGTCGTTTTTTCTTCAAATCGGCCCAATAGTCAACCTCCTCCGAATATTCCACGTGGATCACACATCGCGCGTCGCAAGAAAAGGTGTCCATCACCTGTCCAGCCGAAGGCACGGTTGACGCCTTCTTTGGAGCACGTTCACAGGGTAAAGCTCATTTTTTTCAATTGTTCTTTTGTCTCTGGTGTTTACCAATGAATCCATGTCTCACCAACGGTCACGAAGCGACGCAGAAACTTCTCCGGATTCCCGTTAAACAGGGCTAAGCAAGTCTTTGAAGTGATTTCACGATTACCCTTGTTCTCCGATGTGAATAAATGAGGCATCTATCGCGCAGACAGCTTTCTCATGTCCAAAATTTCATGCAGGATATAGGTAACGCGTTCAGTTGAGATGCCTGCTATCTCAGCCAACTCGCGAATTTCCTATCGGTGGTCCGTCAATACGAGATCATGGATCTCGTCTACGGTATTCTTTGTGGTAATCTATTTTGGACACCCTGGGTGCGGTTCATCGAAAACCGATGTATGACCACGGCGAAACTCAGCGAACCAATGGTAAGCGGTTCTTAGGAAAGGTGAATCCGAAATGGACTTCATCTCCTCGCAGGTTTTGCCAGTCAAAAACAAGAATCGGATCACGGAGCGATACTGCTCTTTTTCCATGGTCGCAAGAAACACTAACACGATGTTTTGATATGGGGGTGTCAAAACTAAACTAAGCGTCGGATTGTCACCAAACTTTGACAGACGGGCTAAAAGAGGTTATACTAAATGATGGTACACTCAGTGGCGCCACCTATCTTCTAATCCGGGTACTCATCACACAGCCCTCGTATATGTGTGATCAGGACCGCTTCGCTATTTCTCCTATTACTTTTAGGTTTTCTTCACGCAATACAACAATATCGTTTTCACACTGTTGAACTTTGCAACTGAAAGAGATTGTTGCCTCCCTAATTTACTTATTAAAACTACTTTCAAGTTCCGGAAGCAAAGATGACGACATCAAACTGAGTTCCATGTCTCTCAATTGCGCAGATAAAGATGGTTTTATTTCATTACTTTTATTTGATGCAGAAACCGATTTCATCTAGGAGTTGATAGTGGGCGATTTATCGAGTTTTGAAGAGGTTGATGAGTAGTTGTATTTCACATCATTACCGAGATGTGAAATAGTTTTACAATAAATAATGTTCGCAAACTTAGATATGTGAAATTCAAGTGCAAGAAAAACTTTATGGGCCTGCTGCTGCGGACATGATCGATATTGAACGAAATCGTTTTTGTCCATACTCAAAATGATGCCAAACACGTCAACAACAATCAGCTGTCAAAATAAAACCAAAGACACTGAAATTTGGCATGTCTGCTTAGATATGAACGGACTTCAAGGAACCATATCAGCGCATTCTGCGGTCAAGGAGGTTACTTTTCACTCCACCTAGTACATGCAGTGGACCTCTTCTTTTAAACATTTTTATATATTTTTTGTATTTGTATCTAATATTTGAAAAAAATGTAGGCTTCTACACTTTAAAAGATTCCATTATCTTACCGTATAAGCGATACTTACTTAATTATAAATAAAATACATAAAATGTATGTTGCTCGCGAAATTTTAAGAGTTCTAAATTTCACTTTGCTTTTTGAACACTCCTCGTAGAAGGAGTACGATTCCTTTAAAGAAGATTAAGATGATGATACCAGATCTAGCGCCAATCAAAGATAAAACCGCACTAATCCGAAATAAGGAACATATATCAAAAGATGCATCTGTTTCCAAGGAAACATCCACATCCAACAAAACATCCACATTAAACGATGCTCCAATAGTCAACCAATAAAGAAATAATGATCAGGACACAGCTGTGACAAACCAATCATCACCATCAGCAAATTTCAATATCCCCAATTTTCGAACACTCCTGGGACGACCCAATTTCGACCCATCGAGCTATTAAATTGCACTCTCGACTTACGTCATTATTGTAATTCATGTTCTGTAATTAGTGTGGCAATCTAAAATTTAAAAGTCGATCTTTCCTAAAATTCTCGTTAGAATAGTAAACCTACATTTTTATTGTTTTTTTATTGGAAAATAGAAAGATGCCAACTATAGTCTCAACACTAACACTTCTTTGAATAAAGTCAGTATTAATCCAGAAGTTTAACAGAAGATATGTCTTTGACTTTTCTTTGCATTACAGTACCACTCACCTGATTAACTTTGTAGTTTTTATATCATCCGTCTTCAGCAACATCTGGACAAATCAGCAAAGAGTTCCCAATCGGCTTCCGAACAGTTTTTGTGATTTCGGGGAAAGCCAAGTCGGGCTACTTTATGACGTTTGGTAAGAACGAGTCCACTTATTCGTTTGTACAGTATTAATGCAGAATCCTTAAGAATTGTTCTTTCAGTTTTACAAGATACCTGAACATGTCACACTTCCAGAAGTTTACTGCGGGTATCGGTTGCAATTACGAATCTATTTCTGAAGGTGTATTTTACCAGGATTTGTTGTCAGTGGCGTTACCAACTAGATGGAAAGGAATTCCTCAGTATTGTGTTGTGCCCTTTCTCGTTAAACTATTGATAACTTTACTCCACCTTTTCTCTCACTTTTCCAGAACTCTCCCATCTAGTCACCACCCCCTGTAATTTTCTGTTCTAACAATTTCGACAAAGTTATTTCCGTAAAATCAATACCTACGTTCGCAGGGCTTCTTCTAGGTTACTTAACTATCTTTAGGCGCTGCCCTATCCATTTTTTACAGAGAAATATCCAAATCCTTTTTCCTTCATGTGCCATATTCCCACCAAAAAATATATTCTACATCCATTCTATGATATAACCGTTGACTCCGCGCTTTAATAAACAAAAAAAAAAGAAAAAAAACTTGTTATGGGCGGTATTCCTTTGCATCTACTCTTTTGACTATTCAAACTATCCAGGTACATATCATCATTTTATCGAACTCTACGACTCTCTCTATCAACGCTACTTAAGTAGTGTGCAAACTAAACTTATAAATGACCCGAAGTCCTTTTTTCAATTTGTCAAGACCGACTGTTATCCTTCCTCCATCGCTTTCGGAGACAAATTTTGATGTGATAACTTTTGTGCTACATTTTTCAAACCATCGTTTGCCAAAAACTCCATCGTACCAGATCCCTCTTAAAGGGTTTTCCAATAGGGACTTGACAACTTTCAATTTAATTTGTGAACGTACTCTTTCACTAATCATCAAACTGTCACTGTCAATTTATTCAGTAAACTCAACATTTTCATCATGGTAAAGTACAATAACGAGCAACGTTTGCAAATTATAAAAATTTTCTACAGATATTCGGAATCGGTGACTACGGCTTTAAGAACTTTAACTAGAATTTTCGGTCGGAATTCTCCCCCTAGTAGACAGGCAATAACAAGTTAAGTGCAAAAAGTTGTGTCTACATAATCGTTGTGTTATGTTGTCGTGTAAGTGAGACAACGGGTTGGTCGAAGTGTTGAAAATATCGCTGGCGTTCAGACGTTCGAAGCAAACGATTCAAATTAGCCAATTCCACGGCGCTCTCAAGAATTGGGCATCGCTCAAACCACATTATGGCATATTTTGCGTAAGGATCTTGGTTTACACCCATACAAGATCAAGCTGACTTAAGAATTGAAGCCGATGGACCATTTGAAGCGACGTACGTTCTCCGATTGGGTGCGCCAAGATGGTGAATTTCATCGCAAAATCATCATCAGTGACGAAGCTCATTTTTGGCTCAATGGATTCGTCAATAAGCAAAATATGCGTTATTGATCGGGTGAAAACCCACATGTGCTTCACAAAACACCACTTCATCTACAAAAAATAACTGTTTGGTGTGGTTTGCATGCCGGCGACGTTATTGGCTCATATTTTTTTGTCGACGATAACGATCGTCACGTTACTGTGAATGGTCAGCGTTAACGCGCCATGATCACCGATTATTTTTGGCCCGAATTGGAAGATATGGACTTGGACGACATGTGGTTTCAACAGGATGGTGCCACAAGCCACACAGCACACGCTACAATCGATTAATTGAAGAATAAATATGGTGAGCGTGTTATCTCAAGACATGGGCCAGTCAATTGGCCGCCTCGTTCGTGCGATTTATAGCCGCTTGACTATTTTCTGTGGGGCTATGTTAAGTCATTGGTTTATGCCAACACGCCGACGACGTTTGAAGAGCTCAGAGCCAACATTGAGCGCAAAATAGCGTCTGTTTCGGCCGAAATGTGTGGCCAAGTCGTTGAAAATTGGGTCCAACGAATCGACCGCTGCAAACCTGCCCGCGGTAGCCATATGAACGAAGTCGAGTTCCATTCATAAATGTTTTGATTGTACTTCAAGCCAATAACAAAGTTTTTGAAATATCTCAAATGGTTTGCCTTTTATTTAAAAAAAAAAAAGTTGTCAAGTCGTTATTGGAAAACCAGATACTTCAATGACATACAAAAATTTCTTCGTTGTCTCCTTTATCACTCAAAATTTCGATCCTACACTTATTGAAGAAAAGTTACTTAAACTTGAAGATGAATTTCTACCTGTCTCTGATGGTCGCCCCGCCGTTTTCTTTAAAAAAAAATGCCTTACACAGGGAGAATTTTCACAGATTTAAAACATAGGCTGAAAAGTCCGTTTCTAAGAGAGGGCACCACTTGAATTAAATCCATAGTACCAACCTTAAAAAGATACATGCATGAATTTGACAGCTGTCGGACGATTAGTTCTCGAGATATAGCGTTGTGAGTGAAGCAACTTTCGTGTGTTGATTTATCATTGCTTTTTGATGGGAAAAAATGCAGCCGATGCAAAGAAATGGCTTGATAAGTGTTATCCGGACTCTGCTCCAGCCGAACGAACCATTCGCAAGTGGATTGAAACATTTAAAAGTGGTCATACAAGCACCGAAGATGATGAACGTAGTGGACGTCCAAAAGAGGCTGTTTCAGATGAAAACATCAAAAAAATACACAAAATTAATTTTGAAGGACGAAATCGCAGAAAAATGGCAGCATTTGAAGAAAAAGAAAGTGCTGTTTCATCAAGATAATGCACCGTGTCATAAGTCGATGAAAACGATGGCAAAATTGAATGAATTCGGCTACGAATTGCTTCCCCACCCACCGTATTCTCATATTAGGCCCCCATCGGCTATTACCTGTTTGCAGACCTCAAAAGAATGCTCTTCGGAAAGATATTTAAGAACGATGAAGAAGTAATAGCTAAAACAGAGACCTATTTTGAAGCTAAACCGAAATCGTACTACAAAACTGCTATCGAAAGATTGAAAAATCGTTTCAATCAGTGTATATCCCTCGAAGACAACTATATTGATAAATAAAGTTCAATTTTGCAAAAATTTTGTGTTTTACTATAAAACGGCGCGGACTTTTCAGCCAATGTGTTAGAAAACCACTTTTATAATACCAATGCACATACACAAAAAGGATCTAAGAATGAAGAAGCGTTAGATAAGTTACCTCATCAACTGATCCTCTTCAAATTTTCTGCTTTTGACTTTGAACAACTTTTATTTAAATGGATCTATTCTTACCTGGTAAACCGATATTATAGTGTTCGGTTTAGATCTGGCCTTTTTGTTCCTTGCCTTATCTTGAATGGCTTTGAAGATTAGACACCTTGCCGGCGGCTTAAGTAGAGACCAGAGAAGCGACCAAAACTTCTCTGGTAGAACTAAATGTGACTCAAAACTGTGACGAAAATATAGGAGCTCTGCGGGTGCGGAATAACCTTTCTCGCTTTATTCGTGGAGTACATTTGGAAGAATTAGTATAGACAAAACAAAAAAAAAAAAAACATTTACGGAGTCAGATAAAGAAGCTCTACTTCGTTCTCCTCTGACAGTCTTTGCCGAAACACACTTCCCAGACTCGACAATAGTTTCAGAAGCCCAACAAAACCCTCCCAAGAGAAGCATAAATAGACCGCTCAGAGAGGACTGGATTAGAGCAAAAGAAATTTTTCATGAAGGCAAAATAATTTGGGCAATCAACTGTGTTCAATCTTTCAAAAGGGCATCCTCTAATTGCTAGCTATTCTAATTCACTTATTCCGAACTAGCTACGCGTTAAGAGATATTTACCAAAAAGGTGGAAGGAGGTTGCTGTCAAATATAAACCTAAGGTCCTACCTTACCTTACGTGGTCTGAACTACCAAAGTCATATAAACCAATCAGCCTTACGAAAGGATGCCCTCAGGGAGGAGTAATATCACCCCTATCGTCCAACCAAAGTTATGAACTACTAATTAAGTCGTTTAGTGAAAACGAGTGCCCTTACTCGTCTGTACTCTATTAGTTCAGAATCCTTCAGACTTGTTCTTCTAGTTTTACAAAATACCCGAATATCGGTTGCAATTACGGATCTGTTTCTGAAGGCGTATCTTACCAGGAATCGATCGGCTCTATGAGGCACCGCCTTTTTCTAACCTATCCATTATGAATAAAAATAAAATTCTAAGTTTATTTTGTTTTTTTATTTTTATTTTTTTTATTTTTTTTTTTTCTTAACTTCCTGCATTACATAAAAATATTAAGATAACAGATTTAAGAAAATTCCATTCAGATACGCTCTCTTATTTGTTGTTTTTTTGACCCTTATTTGTCCTTCCACATGACATCTTTGCTAACCTATCGCTCTAAGTTGTGTCTTAGGCTTTAGAAAAAAGTAACATAATAAAAATCAAATTAAAAGTGAGTTAAAACTTTTTGTTTTGTTAGTTTAAAACGGATTCTATGCCGTCTTGTGCAACTGCCACATCTATAAAAATGGTAAGCAAATTTAAGATACAATACAAACGTGTTTTCTTTTTCTTTTTCTTAACAAATGTGCATCCACACAACAAAGTGAAAGGAACAACTACATAAAAAATATCCCTAAATAAGAAAAACAAAAAGTTAAAATTAAAAGCAGCATTAAAAACAACAACAATGAGAAAAACAAATTCAAATCGACAAAATACCACATCCCAATTAGGGCCAAACAAAAACAAAACAACATAATTCCACGTCTGTGCCAGGGATCTCGTCTGGTCAAGGAGGCAAAGGTTATTTTCGTTTCGTTTGACGGGTCCCACAGCCATAAGCACATCATATTTGTCATTATGACAACTGCAACCTCCTCCTCTAAATGCACTGCACAGCAACGTTATGCAGCGCGATTTTGATTTATGAAATCCAATTACAGAAAATTGCATTGTTAATGCGTTTCACATCTGCATGACTTTATTTTCATCGGCTAGATACAATACTTCGGACTCGTTACCCATTCCAAGGTCGATGCAATCAACCACATGCGCGAAACAGATGCGGGGTAAAATGCCACCCTTGTGGTTACTCAACTATTGGCAGATGGATTGTGCATTGAACTTCTCTTTCTCAACATTACCATGTGTTAAGTGCAGAAAAGGAAAATGTGTCAAATATTTATTTTCAGTTATTTATATAGTGTACATAGAGAAAAGTTTTTTAAAAAAAAAAAAAAAAAAAAAAAATTATTATTAACAAACACAGAGTTGTATGTGTGTGTACAATATGTATTTTAACCATCAACACATATGTTGTATTGGCTATATGACAATGCTCACTTGATCTCATTGGTAATCAGTTTGCGTAGGGTGCAATCGCCGGCGTTCAATTTGTCCAGAATTTCGATGACTTCCTTGCAATATTGATCCTTGGCCTGGTAGTCTTCTTGGGTGAATTCCTCGTTGCTACGTTGCATGCGCCAGATGACATTAAGTTTCGCCTCGACAAGAACATAGTTGGACGGTGGACAGAAACGGGGGCACACCTCATTAATGAAGTAAATCATGTCACGCACGGAACATCCATTGATCTTATTGTGTATGGTGGTGAGAGCAAAATCCTGATACTTTCCCATTTTAGCATGATCCGATACAACATTGCACTTGCAGCATTTCCAATCAGGCTGCAGACTTGAAGTGTGGACGGGAATGGTTAAGCCCCTGCAATTGGGCTCACGACAATAGAGCGCCGCCAGATAGGTTTCATTTTCCTGAAATCAGAGATAAAACAAAGTTTAATTGAATTGTGATTTGGGTTTTGGGGTTTTCTATAAATAACCATATGACGTAACTTAAGCCATCCTCCTAAAAAGCACGTAGCCATCGAATGATGTCGAAAGAAATTATGAAGTCTAGTACTAAATCAATACCTACAACCGGAGGGTTAATTGGATTTGAAGAGTATCTTGTATCTGATTCTACGTACTGCTGTTTGTTTTGCACCTACGGCAATGAACAGACGTACGGTATTCAAAATTACATTAGGAAGGGTAGACAATGTATAATGCCTAGAAGACTTGATTATTGGTGATTTGGTAGGGATGGGGTAATTAGGGGTATTCCGACTTCATTTGTACAAAACAAAATTAATGTACATTTGTCGTAATTAATCGAGGCGATAAATTTACACGACTGACATTGGATTTCAAAGTACTTAATTGGGATTCGCTTTAATTGCACTGACAGTCCAATGAGATTTATTAAATTTCAAACTCACATGCGACTTTAGAATTAATTAGTCCACTCAAGAAATTTTGGTGTTTTGGGTCAGTTGTTTTGTTGTTGATGGTGTTGTCTACTGGCTAATCTGTTCAAATAGATACAAACAAACGAATCTACCGGCTATAACTTCAGTAGTTTAGTGTTTTTCTCTAGAATCAGATATACGATTACTTAAATCCGATTTCTTAGATTATTATTCCACATTTCTCCATGAAAAACTGAGAATGTTCAGACAAATGTAACACATAAGGGAGCACAGAACCATTTGAAACATACTCTCGTACTATTTGAATCGCCTGACCTAGATTTAAACAATGTTAACTTCCTGCAAATGTAACACCGCAGGAAGCCGACTTAACACAATCCATGATGTATAGTATACTAAAGAAATTACCGATTAATCACAGGTACATTGAATTTTTTATCAGATCCGAGGTCTCGATCTTGTAGAAGAGGATGAATCACCGGAAAGTAAACTTAACACGATTTTAGAAAGAGCTTGGCGGGCTTAACGACAGAACCCTCACCAAATGTTTTGAACTGGCATGTTCAGTCAAAAAAACAATCCTGGAGATCACCCGTTTCTAGATGGAATGCACATCTGCAGCGACTACTAAAAGAATATGGAACACTATTAAGCATGTCATTTTATGAAAGACTGCATTTTTTACAGATCGAAGCAAAAAGAATTGAAGAAGCTAATCCGGGGTTCGAATCTTTCGTGCTTCTCATAAATTCTTTTGCGAAAAGATCGAAACACTAGATGAAACCAATTAGCTAGTCAAAGTTCTTGTCAAAATTGAGAATTTAGACTGAAATTACGCAGAAAACCTGAGTCGAAAGTGAGACACTCTGAGTTATACTTGAGACCCACTTTCCTGAAAACCTAATCAAAACCAGCTCCTACCAGCGAAGACATGAGTGAGTCTATAAATATAATAAAACACTCCGTAGATGGTATCTGTCATGGGTTATGATGACGGATGCTATTTAACACGCTGTTGCTTCCCTTGTTGTCAGTGGCGTTTCCAACTGAATAGATATGCAATTAGACCTTCACAACTGATCCAATCAATTCCTCAGTATCATGTTCTATTTCAACTATTGATAAATTTCGTCCATCTATTTTTCTTTCACTTTTCCACAAATCTTCCCTCCTGACGCCAAGCCCTGCAATTTTCTCTTCTTACAAATTTCACAACCCCATATCTTAGCATGGCTTTTTTCGAGTTCACCAATCTATCTTTGGTCGCTGGCCTCTCCATTTACAGAGAAATATTCAAATCCATCTCCCTTCATGTGCCTTATTACCGCCTTCTACATCCAATCCATGGTATAATAATAGACTCTGCTCTCTACGAAACAAAAGAAATAAGTTATAGGCGGTATTCCATCGCACGCACTGTTTTTCCGACTATTCAAACTATTCAGGTACATATCTTTATTTCATCGAACTCTACGACTCTTTCTATCAACGCTACCTAAATAGTGTGCAAACTAAACTTATAAATGACCCTAAGTCTCTATATCAACTTATCAATTACAAAAGAAAGACCGACGGTTATTCTTCCTCTATCGCTTTCGGAGACAAATATTCAGGTGATCCTCCTACTATCGACAAGTTATTTACAACATTTTTCAAAAAATTATTTGCTAACAACTCCTTCGTACCAGATCCCTCTTACTTCAAAGACCTACAAAAAATTATTCGTCGGTTCCTTTGTCACTGCAAAAAACTAAGCCGAATCCAAAGAACAGCATGTCTATACATAAGCGGAGCTCTACGCTCCACTCCCTCCGCCGCGCTAGACATTCTATTTCACCCATCGACATCTTCAGAAGGCCACGCTTATATTCTTAATACGAGTATATTAGGAATCCACTTAGAGAACATCGATTACAATATACCTAAACTTCGGTTTGACAAAGACTTTCATGCGAGCTTTCCCTCTAGATCCTTTTGGGAAGAAGATGCTTTCATGGAGGACAAGTATATCCATTTCTATACAAATAGATCTAAAGCCGATAGCGGGGTTGGCGAAAGTGTTTTCTCAGATAAGCTAAGTATAAGCCCCTCCTTTCGTCATCCAAATCACTGTAGCGTGCTCCAGGCGGAAATTTTGGCGATTAAAGAAGCTCTGTCCTGGCTGAAGAAAAACGTAATATCTGCAAAGGATATCAGCATTCTTCGGATAGTCAGGCCGCTATCAAGCCCATGGACTCGGTCTCACTAAATTCTAAAACCGCCCTTGAATGCAGATCATATCTTACGAAGATGGCAGAGCAGTTCAACCTTCACCTTTGTTAGCTGCTGGGCCGCATGGCCATTCCAGGGAATTGTAGTGCCGTCGAACTCGCCAAATTTGGGACCACTCTACATATTCTACCGAAAAAGGGCAGCATAGATATACCAGTCGCTACGTGCAAGTTATTAATTTAAGCTGGATGCTAATAAAAGATGGATCGGTGGGCCAACATGTCTATCGATTAAACAGATCTGGCCAAAGCTGGATCTGAATCGATCTAAGAGTTTAATTCTTCTAAATGGGAAACATCTCGGCGCCATTATAGGTGTCATCTCTGGACACCGCCTTATAGGCAAGCATGCAATAAGGCTTGGCGCTTTTACAAACGATTTCTATAGAAGATGCATGGACGAGGAGGAATATTAGACAATCCTCCATCTTCTCTATCCCAACGACTTAAACGATCTAAAAAATACAGACGTTAACAGTATCCTGCGCTTCATTGTAAGATCACATTGGTTCCATGAGTGAAGGGATTATAGACCATGTGACAGCACAACAGGCCAATAGGCCTAAGTGGGTTGGTTTTCTAACCGCCACTCTAACCTAACCTAACCTAACCTAACCTCCTTTCTCACTCAAATTCTGCAGTAATCGTAGAAAAGTTACTAAAACTCGAAGATGATTTTTTTTTTTTAAAATGCCTATCCAATCTGTCTCTCCCCACTTCTAACCTATTTCGTCTATCCCTTACACAGCGACAATTTCCACAGATTTGGAAGACCTCTTTTATAATCCCGATATACAAAAAGGACCTAAGAATGAAGTTACCAATTATTGCCTCATTGCTAAACTCCCTCATATAAATAAACTCTTTAAAAGCATTTTACACGAAGCATATAGCTTCAAATGCAAGCTTTTTACTTAGCTCCGACAACGCGGTTTTCTAAGAGGCAGTTAAACTACCACAAAATCTAGTTAAATTCGCGTCTTTTGCTACCGCAGCCTAAAAAAAGTAGAAAAGAAATCGATGTTATCGCACTTGATTTCACTAAAGCATTGGATTAATTATCTCATCAATTAATTCGCTTCAAATTGTCTGCTTTCGGCCTTGAACACTTTTTATTAAAATGGATTTCTTATTACTTGTTAAACTGGTATTATAGTGTTTGGCTTAGATCCGCTCTTTCTGTTCCTTTCTGGTCTCATCTAGGGTTCCACAAGGCATCCGTCTTTGACCAATTCTCTTTCTTCTTACTATTAACGATCTTGAGAGGATCATTACGTATTCCTCCCTCTTCCTTTATGCTGGCGACACATGATTCTACCCTTCTTCAAAACCGTTTTTGAATCTGGTGCCTCAAAAACAGCTTAGAACATAAATACAACCCGTCTCTACACCGTCTTATTTTTTCTATGGTCAATCAATTCATATGGTTCAATCTTTTCAAGTAATAAATACAATAGCATGGAGAGAATGGTCGAGCTTCATGTACGTAATCAATCCTCTGCCTAGGATTCAACATTTCTACCAATGTGAAAGATCCTGCGAGAGTGCGCTTCAAAATCTGGTGGTAAGAAGCGAAGGCGCAGTCGACAAGAAGGAATACGCTCTGGGAATTTTCATTAACATTAAGGGTGCTTTCGACAACACATGTACAACTTGGCCAGACAACACAGCGTAAACGAAACACGAGTTCTGTGGACAATATTTCCGGCCGCAAGGTGGCATCCTATCTCCATCGCAGTATTTGACGTTGTTCGATTCACTACTTAACGCTCTCAATAGTTCCGACGTCTATGCAATGAACTATGTATAAGGTGATTCATCGTGAGGTTTGATTTTCAAGAGGCTTTTTTTGACAACGTATGGTGTGGTTAATGGGCTGGTGGAATCTTTGGTCCATATTTCTTCAAAAATGAGGCATATCAGAATGTTACCGTCAATGGTAACCATTATCGCGCCATGTTAACGGTCTATGTGCGTCCTGAAATTCAAGCACATGGTCTCAATGAGCTCTGATTTCAACAAGACGGCGATACGAGCTATACAGCGCGTGAAACAATGGACTTGTTTGGGAATCATTTTGGTGAGCATTTAATTTCACGTTTTGCTACGGTAAATTGGCCGCCTAGATCGCGCAATATCACACTTTTGGAATATTTTTTTCCGGAGATATGTAAAGTCTCAGGTCTTCAAGAATAAGCCAGGTAAGATTGACGCTTTGGAAGCCAACATTACTCATGTTATCCGCGAGATACCAGTCGCTATGCTCGAATGAGTCGCCCAAAATTGAACCTTCCGAACGGACAATCTCAGACGTAATCGTGGTCACCATTTACATAATATTATTTTCAAAAAGTGAATGCCATGAATTTTTCTTTTAACCAATAATAAAAATTTTAAGCTCGCTTTCAAATTTGTGTACTTTATTTTACATTATAAATCAAACCTTACGATGAATCACACTATACATAGCTAATATAGTTGTACTGTTTGTGATATTATGCCTCTAAATCGCTGGCAATTGTGATCGACCATCAGTGTACTGAAAATGAGCTTTCAATCAAGCCACTCAAAATTAAGGATTTTCTCAAATTGATATTTGCTATGCGGTTGCCCAGCGAAACCAAGTGGTTGCCTGCCGTCCGGGATAACAAAATTTGTTTGGACTAAACATGTTACGTTGAATGGCTTCTTTCGGCCTTCTAGCGGTGTAAAAGAGCTTTGGGGCTTGTCACCAAGAAAGGTCCTTTGGACATAATTTAATTTAATAGGTCCGGGTCAACTCTGGACGACTTTAATGAATTGAGTACAAGCTGCTCTTATATCTAAAACTAAAAGTAAAGGACGAAGAAGGTCAAAGTCAGAAGAGGTGTTAATTGAGAGTATTCTTACGGGTGCTTCTGCTGAAATGGAAATCGGACACATGCTTCACATAGCATACAAGACAATGAACCCTAAAACCGTATGCCGTTAGATGGTTATTTGGAGGAACAGAACCTGGGTTGGTACTAAAAAAAACTGGACAGTCGATGAAGCCAGTTCAGATATGTATGAGTTCTTAATAATATTTGTAACATCATTTAGAGTCGAAATGAAAACCAAGATGACTACCTTGTTGAATACCCGAAGTGGCTTTAATTGGCTCAAACAAATGAGAACAAAAATGGGGTGGGTAATAGGAAGGTAGGAGCAAGCATACACGGTAAATCTCCTGATTGCGAAGACCAAAGCGATCTTTGTCACTGTTCATTCCAAATTGACATATAGCCTCCTCGTGGCGTCGTTGGTTGTGCTGTAGATTGACGGCTCATTCACGTAAAAAAAAAAAACTTCGGATACACACGAAACCCCTAATCAAAGACAATATGGCGGGAAGCAGAATTACGATTTGAGAGTATGCTCCTGAAACGTAGGAATGTATGCTTTACACTCCAGGAGCAACTGAATAACTGGAAAATGTCCTCAAGCAGTATAGGGCGGATATTACTGCAATCCAGAAAGTATATTGGGTAGGATCGGGATGATAAAAAGAACAGATTGCGACATTTACAGCAAACAGAAAAGGTTACACATATTGGGATGCGGATTCGTCGTGGAAAACCGGCTCAACATCAGCTTCATATGTGATCACACCCTTACCAACGAGGCTTTAAGAATATATCAAGGAGAATTTTTTTGGCCTACGGAGTCTGTCCGAAATACGATGTTAAAATTATACTTATATACTGCGATGCCAAAATTGGTAAGGAGAACAGTCGGAGAATTCAGCCTCCATGACACGACAATAGATAACGGCTTCCGACGCGCAGACTTTGCGACAACGAGTAATGGAGTGATAAGTAACACGAGGTTCCCTCGCAAACGAATCCACAAAAGCAAACTGGCAAACTCCGTTAAGTCGAACCGCCTACCAAATCGACCACTTCCTTATTGATGGAGGTCACTCGTCAAATATCCTGGATGTTAAAAAATTCAGAGGAGCAAACCTAAGCCCTCCAATATGTCATTGCCTAGAACAGACGTCAGCAACATATGGTCGTATTGATGAACTTCCATCAAGAAGTTGGCCGAAAACACCTTAGTCTATCAACCACCCCAGAAAGGAAATGATAAATGTGTTCAAAAAAAAAAAAACGGAGCAGTTGTGGCATACAGGAAATTGCCACGTCACTAGAGCAGCGTTGAATGAGTATAGACCCAGAAGAGGGGAGGAGAAAAGACTACTGCGCAAAAAAAAGAGCCTTTGGAGTCTCCAAGCTTACGGATATCATCAAAGATTGCTGGAAAACAAAGAACTCCAGAAGCACTTCGAAATTACGAAGGTAATCTGGTCACTGATCAACAACAAATTGTGGTTGTACGAGGTGTAAGGTGACTTTTGAAATTCGTACATACGTACATTCGATTTCCGAATGGAATCAAATGCTCTTAAACACTTAAAATGTTGACAGTGTCATACGATGAGTCTGACCTAAGTTAAAAAGAAAGTTCACAAGTGGTACAAGCTCTTCCAAGATGGCCGTGAAGATGCCAATGACGAATCTCGCCTTGGACGCCCCAGCACATCAACAAAAGATAATAACATCGAAGCTGTGAAGAAAATCGTTTTGGAAAGTCGTCGGATTACCATAAGAGAAGTTGCTGAGGACATGGCCGACTCGTGTCATGCAATTTTTCGGATGTTTTGGGCATGAGACGCGTGTCAGCGAAGTTTAACTTGCTCAAAAGGGTTATAACTGTTACCTGCTTCTGTAACAGTTCCCAAAACTGAAGAGACCTATAAAATGATCTTCAACTGGAAGAGCTTAAGGTTATACCAAAAAGTGCTTATGACAAGTGCTTGGAGGATTGAAAAAAGCGTTGGAATAAGTGTATTATATCTGAAGCGAATTACTTTGAAGGGGGCAACATCAATATCAATGAATAATTAAATGTTTTTTTTGTTTTTATAAAAATATAAATTCACATTTCTTTTTGAACATACCTAAAGCAAAGAACAGTCAAAGTAACAGTTCTCCCGCCCAGCTTAAAAGAAATCTGCACAGCTATACAAAAGCTCTAGGTGGCCTGGTATCTGAACACTGCAAAGCAGGAGGCAATATCTTGACAAGGAGCATGTACCAGATCATTTGTAAAACATGGAAGGACGAAAGCATGCCCAACGAATGGAATATCAGCTCTATCTATCCCACCAAAAAATGGGAGATTCTATGTCCTATAATAACTATCGAGGCATATCCCTACATAACGTCGCCTATAAGATCTTATTCAGTGTACTGCGTGAACGTCTGAAACCGCACAAATCGGACAATATAAGTGCAACTTTCGGTCCAGCAAATGGACATCAGATCAAATTTTAGCATTAGGACAGATCCTAGAAAAGGCCAACGAGTTTCAAGTCGACACACACATCTCTCAATCGACTTAAAAGCTGCATGTGACAGCATCCATCGCACTGAGGCGATATAGTGCGATAGCCGAATTTCGGAAAACTGAACCGCATATATCGCACAACATTGGAAAACTCGCGATGCACCGCGCAGTGTAGAAGTAGAACCTCGGAGTTATTCGGCAAGAAGAGCCGCACACGTGTGCTTTCTTCAATTGAATACCTGAACGGGCAAAAGTCAACCCAGAAGGAATTTTTTTTCTCCATGTCCGTTCAGCTTGTTAATGATATTGGTATAATCGCACGTTCACATGGTGCCATAACTGAAGCCTTTACGACAATTAAAGACGAGGTTAAACGAATTGGTCTTAACAAAAGAAATATATGTTCTCGACTTCATCCTACCTCCCACAGTACTGCATTTAAAACCTCGGTATGGCTATGATAGTATGGAAAGCAATTATACCATGCGATGATATTATAAAAGGTATTTATTGAGGAGGCGCCGATTTTCAACGGAAATAACTGCCAAACTAGCTGTCATTTTAAAAATGTCGATGTTTTCTGGGGTTTCAATAAAGTTCAATAGTACATCATGGACAGATTTGCACCGCAACAACGTTATAATCTTATTCCAACAAGCAGATTTCAGTTACACAAACTTATCGAGCACTTCATGAATTTGATGGATCACATACCAAATCGCCAATTTGAGCGACCTATTCATCGTAGTGTGGTAGATTTCATACTAATTTAACGCAACACTAGTCTAGCAACAACAATGAGATACTTCTGACTATCAAAACTTAGAAGCATGACTAAAAATAGGGCACAAAACACTGCGGGACTTTACTAGCGGCTGCAGAGATTCGTCATTAGGACGGAAGCGAAGGAATCCCATATACGAATCAAAACCACCATTTATGGCTCTAGTTAGTTTTAACTAGTTGATGCACACCCTCCATTAGTGCTACTTCGACATATTCGGAACCTAGGTCTAAAAGGACATCTCTGACTGTGCCGGTGCACTGCACTCCTGAGATGGAGGCGCAAGAAATTTAATTAGGCAAACGGTGGCTTTAATAACATCAGCGAGGTAACTGACACTGGATTGTTTATCTAAACCATTAAGGGGTTTTAATAAGGACCTTGCCCTCAAGAATTGAAGGTGCGGAACAAAAACAACAATTAAGAGACTCAAATATGAACGGATACGGCGACCATACCAAGCATATAAAGAAAAACTAATTTCATCTTGGCAGATGTGCTGCTGAATAACTCACAGAGGCCATGGCCAATACTACCTCAATCAAATAAGTGCGTTGAGATCGACCATGCTAAAATATATGCTCCCGAACAGCTCATAGAGCCCTGGACTGCTATAAAGTCAACACTACCTCAATCCACCAAATGCGTTGGGGTCGGCCAGGCCAAAAGATGTGCTGCCGAACAGATCATGGAGACCCTGGACTGCTATTGTATAAAGCCAATACTCTCTCAATCCACCAAGTGCGTTCGAAAAAGTGGATGAAAAACTACGACATCTACGATATGGATCAACTATACAAGGTAGACTTTGCAAAAATATATATATAAGCCTCATTTGCGTTAATGCACCTAAAGAGGATAAGAGCGACAGAATCAAAGACGAATTCTATGACCTCCTAGATCCACCATATGATCAATGCTACATCTAAGGCACTGAAATAGGGTATCCGACAATGGATTCAGCCTTTTAGTAGCCAACACGCAGTTCCCACAAAATCGCAATCAATGCCGAGAAAATGGTAAAGCTATTTCTAAAGACTGTATAACGGCGATGATGGTCAAAATATCGCTGTAAGGTATAATGAACCACCGAGACGAAGTTAAGCATGCTAAAGTCTAACAAAGCTGCGGGCGCAGACGGACTACCTCCTCAGCAGTTGGAGATGAACTGGTTGGGAAAGTGCACCAGCTCATCTGTAGGATATGGTCAAAGGGATGTATGTTCCATCCACAAGATTGGAGACCCTCTTGCTGTGCCAACTCCATATAAATAGGTCTCTTAATAATCACCTATACAATCTTATCTGCGGTATTATGTGAGTATGAACAACTTTGTTGGTTCACATCAGTGCGGTTTTAGGGCAGGAATTTCAGATCGATACTTACCATAATTTTGACATCCAAATGACAAAGGACTTTATCTACCTTGGTTTCGCAGTTACAAATCGCAACGACATTAGCTCAGAAATTAGACGCAGAACTAGTCTTGAAGGTCAGGTAACAGAGCCGCCACTCACAAAAAACTGGCTTTATATAGGGTGATTCATCGTGAGGTTTGATTGTCAATAGACTTTGCCGCTCAATTATTTTCTGAGGAGTTAAGACTAAAATGTTGAGAGCTACGGCCCCATGAACCCAAAAAAGTGGTAAAATTTTAACAGACAGGAAACTTTTTGCCTCAAACGGTCTCAATTATCCCGATATCTGTAGACACTCTGATGATGAGAACGTCCACGAAGACATCTTTAGGAATAGAACAATAGGGAGCTACCTTTTCCATGACATTTAGGAAATCTCACAAGCAGCGATAAAGTCGCTATCTATTTACCTCCCCAATATAGGTTAACTGTAAGAGGACTTTAAAACTTGAAGACTATATTTTAAACGATTCAAAACTACTTACAGTGGAATCCTTACATCTATCGCATTCACAAATGAAATGCTTTGTCATTTTCAAAAATATCCTCCGCATCAAGTTGCTCCATAAGATTTTCGTGTAAGTGGTTGTTATCTCGGCGCCTTTAGGTATAAATTTTGCTGCTCGGACAATAGCCAGTTTGCCATCCTCGAAGTAATGACACGCATTTGGGGTGCATTCATGGTTCATGACAGCCGTTAAGGGGAACAATCCCCTTAACAATATCTCATACTCGCTAACTTTCTTTGGAGCCTCAAAGGCATTTGTATTCAATACACCAACGACCTTCAACAGAAAGTCCAAAGTCTTCTTGTCTGTTGGGAAGTTCTTAAAACCTTCCGCCGCACATGTAATCTCCTTTCGATATCCATTATCGTTGTTCGCCTGCATGGCGAAGATGAGGTCTTTGTGATCCTTACTTACGAAGAAACTCCTCACAGCGGTGAGTATTCTCAAGGTTAACGGACTAACACCACCCACATCGATGGGCTGCCACTTCTGGAAGAGCTCACATTCGGGTTTATGTTGTTCCGACACTGAACATTTTTCGCACACCGGAAGAGAACATCCATTTGGACAGAGGAAATCGATTACACTAAGAAGCTTACAGCATAGAACACAGGTATTAAGGGCTGATCCTTTCCTCGCCGTAGGACCAATAATCACAGCACGTTCTTGAAATAAAAGTTCACCCGGTTCAATGTCACGAAGGGCGAAAACACCTCTCCCAGCTACAGGTGACCAATCGACCTTCCAATTAGGCTGCTCCATCTTAAATTCTCCCAAATGAATATCCACGAGACGGGCTAATTTTTTCGCTGACATTTTTGTTTTGATTTTCTCGATTTTGATTTTCTTTTTACGAAAATATTGTCAATACCCGGATTGTAAGGCAACTGCGACCAATCGAATCGAATTTACACCGTCGACTGGTCTGAGGGATACGGATACCGTTGTTAGCATTTTCTTTTCTGCATGTTTCATTCGACAGTGGGGATGGCTTAAAGAACATTAATTTGTGCCACGCTTGATGGGGTTGCGAATGCCTAAGGGATGGGGGGCGCTAGCTCTGTTCGATTTGTCATATTATTGCATCAGTACGGATACTATGGTGGTTTGTGATTTCATTGTCGTTGTCATAGCTTTTGTTATTGTTTGGATTGGGTTGCTGTTGGGTTGTATTAGACTCAGTGAATGTGTAACAGGTTGCATTCATGCGAAACACATACGCAAACCGAGAGAATGAAAGCCAGAGACATGGATTATATTACACACTGAGCGTGCAGGGGGGTAATATACATAACGGATGTGTGGTGGATGATTTTGTCATGGGGGATAATCGTTATTTTGGCTTTATACGAGTATTGCTGCATCGAACCCAGTGAGTTATCCTTGTTAAGGGCAAAAGGATTCAATAGTATGATAATATACTTGACCATGACCAATGGCGTATACATTTTGGAAATCCGTTTTTCCCACCAGAATCCAAATTAGTCGCAAAAAACTGGTTTTACGAGGACAGTTTCGTATTTTGGACATATAAATCAAGCCGACTACTTGGGAATTGAAAGTTTTCGAAGACATTCGAAACGGTTGGAAAATTCTCCGCAATGCCTTTTTTTTATTAAGAAAACAAGAAAGGTTTTCTTTGTTGGTGTAGGCACAGAAAGAACGGTGGAAAAAAAAAATTGCAATGGACACTGAAACTTAAATAGAGTGTACAAGGCTAGCGAACATTTATTGTTATTTTAAAAACACAGGGACAATAAGGTCAAGGAAGCATTTGAACTATTGCAGGGGCTATCAACAACGATTTATTAAAAGGAATACCTTCTGACAAAAATATTAAAAAATCGAATGTCTTCTACGGGACTTAACTGAGCGCAGTGAGTTTAACTAATATATAGAACTGAGGCAATTTGACCTAAACTGTAACGTCATTAAGTAGACAGTTGGATGATTCTGTTCTGATAGCAATTTAACATCATCGATAGCTTGTGTATCTGTTATGGTTGTTATAGGAGTAGAATGAGCAACTAAAGTCTTCACTTTCCTCTACGCTTAGTTAGTTAGTTACTAATTTAACAACTGGTGGCCTCTGCGGTACAGAAATAGTTATTCTGCCACAACGCCAATGAAATACAGGTTCAATCCTAGGAACTGCACTCAAAAGCAGAAAAAAATATTTCTATACGTCGGTCGCATCAATTGTGCTTATTTTAACTATCATGGCATCTACCTCGTATTGGTCTTATGTAGGTTTGGCATGGAAAGCCTCTAAACGCGAGTGTAAAGCTGGAAAAGATAGTAGCAATATAAATCCAATTGAAAATAGCAAGACCTGAGAAGGACTATTCATTCGATTGAATTAACAGTAGCGTCAGCAGTTAGAATAGCAAATCCTTCAATTTCTTTAAAGAACTTTTCAGGGCTAGATTGGCTGTGAAAATACAAATTTGGCGAATATACAACGGCAGCTCTTATATCTGCGAAGTAGATTACTAGCTCCGGAATATCCGCCAAATTATACTTCAAAAGGAATCTGGCAATCCAAGATGGAGGTTCCACTTGCGGTTAAATTTTCAGCCATGGAAAAACCTCATTTTTTTAAAATGGCCAGGCAAAACAAGAATGAAACACTATGACGTGCCCAACGGTGACGTGCTCAACGGTGACGGCTAAAGAGAACAGAAACAGATTTTACTTGACTGTGGGTTTCTTATTAGCAGAAGGCTTGGGTAAGGAGTCTTGAACCTTTTGCAAGTAAACCAATCAATTGCAACAATCCACATTAAAATTTAACTCGCCTAATTTATTTTTTTAAAAATAAAATAAAATATCCTCAACAAAACCTACAAGCAACCTTTATAGTATAGTGGGACGCTAAAGTAATTTTAGGCGATTTCAACGACAAATGAGGAATGCTCTATCGGAACAGAGCACTCAGATATACGAGTACCTAGAACTATTCAAATGTACTCCTTGTATGTTCCTCTAACTAAAAATTTTCAGTCTTTCGAAGAAAGATAAGTAAGCACTTCTGTGAAAAAGTGCTTGCAAGTCACCACCAGGTCAACGCTGGGTACCTGCATTTTGATGCGAGCTTAGTAAGAACATTCGCAGCGGTAGCGCTCTGGATTGTCGTCATTACTTTTACAGCAAGCGTCGAAGAACGAGGGACAGCAGAAAAGCCGCTTACCTCATAAAGACTTAGGGAAGAATTCGATTGATTTGCTGAAAATCTGGATACGCCATCTACAGTTACGCTCCTATGAGACCCAGCTATCATTGTGACTCAGTAAATTAAGTCTACCAACACCGTACTGCATTCTTGACTTCCAAGTCGAGAGAAGATTTTGTAAGACTTTAATCATAGCTTAGCTATCGCTATAAATGCAAATGATTAGCCCTCCGCACAAATTCTTTGCAATATAATTCGTTGTCATCAGGATTGCCTATCCTTCTGCTTGGAGTACGCAAATTTTTCTAACGAGGAGTAAAGCCAAAATCGGTCTTGGAGCTATTTCTGAAGTCCCGACTCCCGAAACCATTCCTTATCTCTATGAAAGTCAAAGAACGTGGCAAGCCAGTGAGACCTAATTGGAATCCTGTTGAGATTAACAAAGAAACTTGGTAGAAGAGAACAGTCGGTGCTGAGAATATAAAAGAACCGGTGCCGCAAACTTTTAAATGACGGGAACGGCCAAAATTTTAGACAGAACAGACTATTTTACTGCAATGCTGCTCCAATACTCCAATCGACCCATTGCCAACCTCTGTTTCTTTGGCCTAACAATGCAATGACATTACAGAAATTGTCTAAGAAATATTAAGGACAATCTATATAAGAATGCTCTGTGTTGCACACCCATATACATTACCAAAGGCAGTTGTAAAACTTGTGACATTAAGTTGAAAAAATTATATCAATCAAATGAACACCTGCTATATTAATGCACATTTGTGCTCCTTTTACGGCATTTTAACTTGTTGCTCGCAAAACATCTGACTACAAATTGGTGATTTCTTATTCAATGTTGGCTTTCAAAACTTGCAAGGCTTGTGGTTTGTTGTGGTTAGAGCGAGATTTCATATATTGTAGCTTCAAAGAAGGAAGTTTGGCACCGTCAGATCTGGTGATCTGGAAGCTCAATTCATATCGCCAAAATGGCAGATTACAAAATTGGTGATTCAAAATCTTAACCATTGCCCAAGCTGTGTGAGCGGTTGCTTAGTCTTTCTGGAATCGACAACGAATTCTGTCTTTAACATCTGTTTGTAGCGCTCATAAGTTACGGTTACGATGGTGCTGTCATCGTCCTCAAAACAATAAGAAGCAATCATCGCATTTTCACTGCAAATACTGGGCTAAAAAGTCACTATGTGGGGATGTAATGGCTCTTCGTCAGATCATTAACCTTCAGGACGACGAGGAAATCGACTACGAAATTCACTCTGCCTTAAAGCAACAGACCGGAAATTGGTCAAATAAGCAGCAACAATAATTCCGCGTTCTTTAGGGGTGTATGGATCTATTCCTTATTGTTAACTAATTCGCAATCTGTCTAAAACTTAAATGTCAAAACGCAATGACGTTTGAAGCCATTTGCAAAAATTATGCCACATTCACATTATGACATTACTTTTGCCCCAAGTTATAGATGGCTAGAAGATATAAAGCGAAAGAAACGGGACAACGCATTAGAGGAAGACTTCGCCGTAGATGACGAACAAAAATGGAAGAGAACCTCAATCTGTAGAGGTTTATTAGTAAAGGCTCCAGGTCAATCTCGGGCTCCTCTTATAGCATTTACCACGTATTTTGTTAAAACTGCTGACAATAAATTCTCCATCAATATTGTTGTTTAGTGCCGCCAAATTCCTCGACATTTTCTTATAGACCTGTGACTTCCAAAAACAGAAGTATGTATCGATCACATCAGCCTTAGCATCTTTCCTACATAAACGCCACACCAAGCAGTGATTTTAAGAGGATGTAATCGGCTCATTACATGATTTTCGAATTCCACAATTTTGCTTTTCACGTATCCGTAAAGTTGGGAATGCACCTGAATGCTCGTATTGGTTTTTAATAGAACATAAGTGGCTCCAGTTGCGCACTCTAAGTCAGTTGAGCTGGACCTCTTCTTGTATACGCCACTTAAGATGAGGTCTTCCTCTACTGCTTTGTCGTTCCGGGTTAGATTCGAAGACTCTGATGGCTGTAAAATTGGTGTCCAGTTTTCTGACTAGGTCGATGCTGCTGTACAGCTCGCACGTTGTTGAATCTTCTCCTCCAAAGTCCATTCAATGAGATCGACTGAGGATATTTTCCTCCGCTTTTGATAGAGTCCATACTTCAGGTCCATAAAGTGAATCTGAAATGATGAAGGTCTTAAATGGAGTCTATGGCCTTCTTAGACCAAAAAAGCAGCTAGAGTAATTCTTCATTTTAATCTTTTTTGACATCAAAGGACTTGATTAAGCCGTTACCGAATTTGACGGAGTAGCAAGCGATCTCCATCGTCATTGTGCACCAACAGACGAGCTTGGCAGTAATGTCAAAACTAGACATGACTGTATATAGCTCGTCTCTATAAATTCTTTCATAAACGACCTTAAAATCGACTAAAAGCTCTGCAGAAGTGTGAAGATTTGGTCGATTGTGAACTTTGCTGGTCTGGAATTGCACAGCTAGAAACCAATCTTGTTGACGAAGGGGTCTCATTTTTTGTGGATCATCGGAGTTCGTGTATTCTCCCAACAAAGTCACTTCAGCAGCTTTGAATACCTCGGCCGGTTAGTCGTCAGATCTAATTGCTTTCTTGGTTTTCAGATTAGATATGCTTTCCTTACTTCATTTTGGCCAGATAGACGAAATTTTTGGCTATGAACGTCTAAGATAAATGGTCTACTCTGCCGAAGTTTTCTTTATTCTAAACACCGACTGTGAACCGGTTTCCTCCCATATATCAGGTTTCTACGTAGACTCCTTGCCATGCTCTTTTTACGTATTCATAAAACTTGACTACGTTTTTCCTGGAATACAAACTTCTGGATAAGCCGATATTCTTCTTGGGAAATCCACATTCGCTGCAATAAGCTGGTGAATCAAGTCAATGTTGGCTACCGGAAGGTTCGGATCCCCTGAATACTTGAGGCATATATTATGTCTAACGCAATGTGATCAATTCGATCAAATCGATTTATGGTTTCATAATCCAGAAACCGCCAAGTCCCCTTATGTATATTGAGATGGAGAAACCATGTGCTTAGGTTAGATTAGGTTAAAGTTGCTTTTGGAAAGACCAGCCCACTTAAGCCTACTGGCACATTACGATGCCAAGGGGATCTGTGATCCTCCTACTCTAACAATTTGAACTTATGATGAAGCATAGGAGACTGTTAACGTCTATACCAAAATCTAAATCTAAATCTACAAATATTGTCCCCTTCATAGTAATCCCCATCGACTGCAATACACTTATGCTAGCGCTTGATCCAATCCTCGAATTGTTTCACGCAAACGTCTCATAACGCATTACACCATTGTAATCCATGAAAACCGTGAGCACTGCCTTCTTTTTTGACTGAAAACGACGTGTTTTGTTTTGGTCTCGGCTCATTTGGTGAACGCTATTTACTTGCCTGATGTCTGGATTGCATGTCGTACTCATAAACCCACGTCTCGTCTCCAGGTATGACGTCTTATCTCCTTTGCGACGTCAAAACGGGCTCTTTTTTGAATGAAATTTAAGTCTTTTGGAACTAACTTTGCTGCTACACAACGGAAACCCAAATCATTAACCGAAATGTCTTGGACTGATCCATAGGCAATGTTCAAGTCCTCCGCTATCTCTCTGATGGTTAAGTTGCCGTTATTAACAAACATTTCTCTTACTTTATCAATGTTTCCGTCGGTTTTCGATGTCGATGGTCTGCCACTGCGTTCATCATCTTCGATTGAATCACGACCACTTTTGAACCGCTCATGCCACTGGTAAACGACCGTTTTCCTTAGAGAACGTTGTCGAAGCACTTTTTCAACATTTCCAACGTTCGCAATCTTGTACTCTTGGCTACGTAACTTTTGAAAATGTCAAGCTATGCTCTAAGATTTAGAGGGAATATCAAAAACAGATCTTCCAACTTAAAAAAAAAAAAAAAAAAAAAAAAAAACAGATTTCAAATCGGAACAATGGGAGCGCTACACGGTGGTTCTTTAGATTGTTTAAGTCAACTAAGAAGAAAGTTTCCAAGATGAGTTTCCTTCTTTGGGATAGAGCTGCGCATGTACAGAGTAGATGAAGGATTGTGTCTTACCCCTCCTCATCCATCCCGCTTTTACAGAAATCAATTTGAAAGAATACTAAGCCTTCTTACATGTTTGACTATAAGGCAGTGTCCATTGATGACACCTATGATGGCGCTAAGAAAGATCAAACTCTTTCAACGATTCAGTTCCAGCTTTAGCCAGATCTGCACGTAGGGTATACCGATGCTACCCTTTTCAGGTATAATAGGTACATGGGTCCAATTTTGGTTAGTTCGTTGGTCCTACAATTCCCTTGAATGTCTAAGCGGTCCGGCACCCAACAAACGTGAAGGTTAAACTGCTCTGCCATCTCCCTAAGAGATGACCGGCAGTCAAGGGCGGCTGTAGAATTTAGTGAGACTGAATCCAGGAACTTGATAGCGGCCTGACTATCCGAAAAGATGCGGAAATCCTTTGTAGATATCACGGTTTTCTTCAGCCAGGACAGAGCTTTTTTAATTGCCAAAATTTCCACCTGGAACATGCTACAGTGATTTGGAGGACGGAAGAAGAGGCTTAGATTTAGCTTATCTGAGAAAGTATCGCCATCAATCTCAAAACAGTGTGCTTGCAATAGTGATATTTTTTCCCGTCATACTTATGACATTGCTTATAAGCCTTTTTGACGAGCTCCCAGAAACATTGTCTTCGGCAAGGGCTGGGTGCATGTTAGGCTTAATTAACCATGATGCGGATTGCATAAGACGCTCACTCACATGTCGGAAGATCAATGCCTTTTGCATAAGTCTGCCGCATATGGCAAATCCGCATCTAAAAAAGGGCTGTTTCTTTTTACCTATAGCAATTACCATCGGACTTCCTGTGATATCGACATGATAGCAATCAAGGGCCTCTACTAATTATTTGGTTGGACATGGTCTGTTAAGTGTTCGAATATTCTACGTGCAGATCCGTCGGCTATAGCCCTTTAATCGTTTGCATGGGTCGTCAATAGCGAATCCATTTTTATCCAAAGCCCTTTGTCGGTTAGTCACATCTTTTTAATCGGGTTGTGAGCCCTAGGACAATGTAGATCGGGAGTGCAGTTTCCGGAGGCCACCACTGGGAGGTAAGGCAAGGGCTACACTACAAACTACATTATTGCGCTGTTGATCAAATCAAAGTTATGATATATGATAGTCAGCCGCGCAGATCCCCGGTTCTACATCTGGACTTAGGAAATGTCCCCATCAACAAATTTTACAATCAATAAATGGGGTACAAGCGACACGAAATATACATTGTCGAGAGCAAGCAAACCGGCCCATATTTTTAAGATTATGTGAATTGCCGGAGATTTATTCGCCAAAAAATAAAAAATTAAAAAATATTAATAGAAAATAATATATGTAATATGATTGGAGAGTATTTTGACGCGCTACTTGATGAAGAACTAGCATACCTTTAACTGTCGCACTTGAGGAGGAAAATAGCAGATTTTGCGGAAAAAGTAACCAAAGCTATCAAAAAAAAAAAAAAATAAATAAATAAACCTGAGACTTACATTCGGACCGGAGCAGAATCAGTAGACCTGGATCCGAATGACTCATGATTTTGTTAAAATAACTTCCTTTTCCAAATGCATAAAGGCAAAGGCGACACGCGAAACTGTAACCGATTGATGAGGCCAATGAAGTTTACTTAAAAAACATACGAGCGAGTTCTACACAGACGATATCACAATTTAAATAAACCTCTTGGCAATCAATGTGATTTTGGAAGGCCAAAAATTTCACAGTTAATTATAAAGAAACACCACACCGGTGAAGGTGTGTATTCCTTGAAAAACTTGCACCAAGTATCGCTTTTTGCCTACTAAGCTGTTTTAACGTATTCGGAGATCTTGACTAACGTGGAATGCAGAAAAGATATCTGGACTTGAAAATCAATAAATTCTACGGCCATGGCAGTCTCGAAGGCAGTTATGATCTCTCTCTCTTATTTCTTAACCAGATGGACAAATAGTCTTTATTCCACATCTTCTGAGTACCTGTCACACATATTGTATATTTGGGTTCAATATTCAACTGGGGAACTAACTGGAAATGGTGCATTATCACTTACAGCCACTTAAAATGGCATGCATCAATCAATAGACTTGGTGTCCGTTTAAAAAATTCCTGGAGGAGTTGTTAAGATGAAGAATAAGAGTAATACATGCTCCCTTCACCAGAACAAAAACTCATCTGGCCAATTTCTTCTTTGATCATCTAAGAGGTTTGTCGAATGTAATGTCTACAAACACCGAATAAATCTCCGGCAATTCACATAATCTTAAAAATATGGGTTTGCTTGCCCTCGACAATGCATATTTCGTGTCGCTTGTACCCCATTTATTGATTGTAAAATTTGTTGATGGGGACATTTCCTTAGTCCAGATGAAAAACCGGGGATCTGCGCGACGATTGATCCGGAAACAGCTGACATCATTCACCATAACTTTGATTTGATCAACAGCGTAAATATGTAATTTGTAGCATAGTCCTTGCCTTACCTCTCAGTGGTGGCCTTCGTTAACTGCACTCCTGATCTACATTGTCCTACGGCTCACAACCCGATTAAAAAGATGTGACTAACCGACTAAGGGCTTCGGATAAAAATGGATTCGCTATTGACGACCCATGCAAACGATTAAAGGGCAATAGCCGAAAGATCTGCACGTAGAGTATTCGAACCCTTAACAGACCATGTCCAGCCGAATAATTAGTAGAGGCCCTTGATTGCTATCATGTAGATATCACAGCCATACCGGAAGTCTGATGGTAATTGCTATAGGTAAAAAGAAACAGCCCTTTTTTAGATGCGGATTTGCCATATGAGGCAGACTTATGCAAAAGGCATTGATCTTCCGACATTTGAGTGAGCGTCTTATGCAATCCGCATCATGGTTAATTAAGCCTAACATGCACCCAGCCCTTGCCGAAGACAATGTTTCTGGGAGCTCGTCAAAAAGGCTTATAAGCAATGTCATAAGTATGACGTTTAGATCGTGCAAGGTGATTTTAAACCAGGATATAAAAGGAGGTCATTTTTGGTAGGATAGTTGGTAAGCACATCTTACTCGACATCACGTCCAGCAGCGGACTTAGGCTTATTGAATTTGCGGCGGGAAAAAATATCACTATGGCAAGCACACTGTTTTGAGATTGATGGCGGTATTTTCTCAGATAAGCTAAATCTAAGCCTCTTCTTCCGTCCTCCAAATCACTGTAACATGTTCCAGGTGGAAATTTTGGCAATTAAAAAAGCTCTGTCCTGGCTGAAGAAAACCGTGATATCTACAAAGGATTTCCGCATCTTTTCGGATAGTCAGGCCGCTATCAAGTTCCTGGATTCAGTCTCACTAAATTCTACAGCCGCCCTTGACTGCCGGTCATCTCTTAGGGAGATGGCAGAGCAGTTTAACCTTCACGTTTGTTGGGTGCCGGACCGCTTAGACATTCAAGGGAATTGTAGGACCAACGAACTAACCAAAATTGGACCCATGTACCTATTATACCTGAAAAGGGTAGCATCGGTATACCCTACGTGCAGATCTGGCTAAAGCTGGAACTGAATCGTTGAAAGAGTTTGATCTTTCTTAGCGCCATCATAGGTGTCATCAATGGACACTGCCTTATAGTCAAACATGTAAGAAGGCTTAGTATTCTTTCAAATTGATTTCTGTAAAAGCGGGATGGATGAGGAGGGGTAAGACACAATCCTCCATCTACTCTGTACATGCCCAGCTCTATCCCAAAGAAGGAAACTCCTCTTAGAAACTTTCTTCTAAGTTGACTTAAACAATCTAAAGAACCACCGTGTAGCGCTCCCATTGTTCCGATTTGAGTTCTGTTTTTTTTTTTTTTTTTAAGTTGGAAGATCTGTTTTTGACATTCCCTCTAAATCTTAGAGCATAGCTTGACATTTGCAAAAGTTACATAGCCAAGAGTACAAGATTTAATGTTGGAAAAGTGTTTCGACGACGTACTCTAAGAAAAACGGTCGTTTACCAGTGGCATGAGCGGTTCAAAAGTGGTCGTGATTCAATCGAAGATGATGAACGAAGTGGCAGACCATCGACATCGAAAACCGACGGAAACATTGATAAAGTAAGAGAAATGTTTGTTAATAACCGCAACTTAACCATAAGAGAGATAGCGGAGGACTTGAACATTGCCTATGGATCAGTCCAAGACATTTCGGTTAATGATTTGGGTTGCCGTTGTGTAGCAGCAAAGTTAGTTCCAAAAAATCTCAATTTCATTAAAAAAAGAGCCCGTTTTGACGTCGCAAAAGAGATAAGACGTCATACCTGGTGACGAGACGTGGGCTTATGAGTACGACATGCAATCCAGATATCAGGCAAGTAAATAGCGTTCACCAAATGAGCCGAGACCAAAACAAAACACGTCGTTTTCAGTCAAAAAAGAAGGCAGTGCTCACGGTTTTCATGAATTACAATGGTGTAATGCGTTATGAGACGTTTGCGTGAAACAATTCGAGGATTGAATCAAGCGCTAGCATAAGTGTATTGCAGTCGATGGGGATTACTATGAAGGGGACAATATTTGTAGATTTAGATTTAGATTTTGGTATAGACGTTAACAGTCTCCTATGCTTCATCATAAGTTCAAATTGTTAGAGTAGGAGGATCACAGATCCCCTTGGCATCGTAAGGGGGGGACTTGGCGGTTTCTGGATTATGAAACCATAAATCGATTTGATCGAATTGATCACATTGCGTTAGACATAATATATGCCTCAAGTATTCAGGGGATCCGAACCTTCCGGTAGCCAACATTGACTTGATTCACCAGCTTATTGCAGCGAATGTGGATTTCCCAAGCGTCACAGAAAAGAAGAACCACTGTGAGGAAACAAAACGTAAAAAAGCTGCAACCGCAAAAGACCTCCAGAATCTTCACCGAACCTGTATTCGGAGATCTCTCACCAACTTTTATGGCACCGGTGGTGGCACTAGTGGCACGTTGTCAGCGTACCGTCAGAGATGCCGCAACAACGGGTTTCACCTACACCGATAAGTCCCTGGTTTGGCGAAGAATGCCGGGAACCACATGTAGTGGTTCTGCTAACTATGAGCAGAATTGACAGGAAGAATATCGGCTTATCCAGAAGTTTGTATTCCAGGAAAAACGTAGTCAAGTTTTATGAATACGTAAAAAGAGCATGGCAAGGAGTCTACGTAGAAACCTGATATATGGGAGGAAACCGGTTCACAGTCGGTGTGTAGAATAAAGAAAACTTAGGCAGAGTAGACCATTTATCTTAGACGTTCATAGCCAAAAATTTCGTCCATCTGGCCAAAATGAAGTAAGGAAAGCATATCTAAGCTGAAAACCAAGAAAGCAATTAGATCTGACGACTAACCGGCCGTGGTATTCAAAGCTGCTGAAGTGACTTTGTTGGGAGAATACACGAACTCCGATCTGATCAGCAGAGTGTACGCAACATCGATTGCATGATCCGCAAAAATGAGACCCCTTCGTCAACAACAAGAAGCATAAAATATGAGCAAGGCACCATATATAACCTACTTGTCGCCAACGAAGGTATAACTAATGGCAGTCCTAAAATGACAGCAAGTTGGTGCGCAAACGCTTGGTCTAATATTGAACGTAAGGCCCGTTCCTGGCATAATTCATAATTCATTGTGAATTTTTACACTCCTGAGCAGGGCCTACTGTTTATTGCCGGTTACGTACTGCTCTCCTGAGATGCTTTTTCACAGGCAGAATTTGACTTTCGGAGGTTTGCCGTTGGCCGATTTTGAAAATTTTACTGTTGTGCTCCTACCGGAATTCTTACCTAAGTAAGTGGCGTGACAGCCAGTGAGTCAACAATCACGCCATCGCCAATTTAGATAGGGAAACCAGAACTTGACTGTCCACAATTGCTTCAAAACTACAACCTATATGATCATAGATGGACAGATTTTCCAGTAAAGTCTTACCAGAAACGTCAAATGGCAGCAAACCTCAATTTTGGAGGACGATCACTGCATGAAAAATTTTTAAATGATACATTCAATGGACGAAATTCATCAAAGTCCGCCAAAATATAGTGACTCTACCAAAGCACTAGGTAAGAAAACACAAGCAACACTTTCTGTTTGTTCGTCATTTCAACACCAATATGGAAAAGGAAAGCAACGAAAAGCATGTAAGCTTATTGCAAAATTCAAACAATTCCATTCACCTCATAAGCTTTTCATTCAAAGTGTCCATCAACTCATTCACTCTATAGAGAGCGGGAAATGTTCCGAGAAGGAAAATAAAATCCCAAAATAAATTTTGGAAATTTTAGCAAGTGGCGACAAGCATAATATTTTCAGTTCTATTTTCAATCTTACCACATTTGTGTATCTTGATATGAGTGTCTTGTAATGGGATCGCCACACCTTCCCACACGCATTTTGTGCAAAATAGTTTTTTTTTTTCTCCAAAAGAATTTATACAAATTATCTAATACTTACAGCAGGATCCTTGCACCGAGGGCATTCACAAACAAAGTGTTTCGTCATCTTGAGGAACACCCGACGTGAGAGATTACTCCACATGATCTTCGTATATGTTGTCGTTATTTCCGACCCTTCCGGGATGAATCTTGCCGCTTTGATATTGATCATATTACCATCCTCAAAGTAGTGGCAAGCATTCGGTGTACATTCATGATTCATAACTCCAGCAAGAGGAAACAACCCGCGCAACAATATCTCATGACCATCAACCATATTTCGAGCCTCAAAGGCATTCGTATTCAAAACACTAACCGTCCGATAGATGTAGTCTAGGCTCCTTTTATCTGTTGGGAAATTCTTGAATCCCTGAGCGGCTCGTTCAATTTCCAAACGATAGTACTGATCGGCGTTAGCTTGCATGGAATTCAGAAGTTCCCTCTGATTTTTGGTCAGAAAGAAACTCCGCACTGCCGTCAGGATGCGCAGTGTCAACGGATTCACCTGACTCACATCAATTGGTTGCCACCGCTGGAACAGGTTACACTCTATCTTGTGTTGTTCTGCATCAGAACAAATTGCACATGTTGGCAAAGTGCATCCTTTTTTGCACAGAAAATCCTTTTCATCTAGAAGTCTGCAGCATAGAACACACGTATTGAGTGCGGTACCTTTCCGGGCAGTGGGACCAATTATGAGAGCACGTTCGCGAAAGATCAATTCACCTGACTCGATGTTACGTGTTGCGATTATACCACGACCGGCCAAATGTGAACTTTCAACCTTCCAACTCGGATTGGGATCCTTTAGGTCACCCAAATGATCATCAATAAGGCTGGCCAGCTTTTCAGGCATTGAAGGCATCTCAAATACGTTAAATCTAAAGGAACTTCGATTATATCACTCTCAACCGGATTCCGACTAATCGATGCGAATTTTCAACGGCAACTGGGTGAAGAGAATTTTGCGATCGTATCTGAGTTTTTTTTTTTTATTTTTTTGTAGTCGTTTTCTTCGTTTTCTTTTACGGCAATTTTCGTGCTGCTATCAGGTCGGAAAAGCTTAAAAAACATTATTTGCTGGGTGGTTTGTTGTGGTAGTTTGGTCAGACGACGGACGAGAGGTGATTGTACCGCGTTTACCATACGCAAATAGATACAAGAACTGTGTAGTAGCACGTGCTAGACAGTGTCAAAGGCTGCTTTATGAGCGAGATGAAAAATTTTAATTCGACTGATTTATTGGGGGAATACTCTGTGCACACTGTAATCAATTCGAGAAATCACCTTAGAAGGTGCATGCGCCTCTCATTCAATAACAGCGAAGGCCAGACAAAGTGAACAAAATCAAAATATAAACATTCTTATTCTCGAGCAATTGACCGACTTTCGAACGAAACGAAACAAATGTCACTTTTTACTCGAATAAAAAATTCTGGAGAAAGAAAAGCAACATATGGTATACGTAAGCAGTTGTATTCTAAAAAAAAATGAGCTCATTAAAATTGGACACACAAATCGCAGTGCAAACTGCTAGTGAAAATGATGAAGGAACATCCAAATACATATCCAAATACGTTATGTTCTCAACGTGTAAAAATTGTGGAAAGATGCAGCTGAATGGTTAAATACTATGGGTCCTCCATGTAAAGAAATTTTATCCATTGTGTCATATAAAAAGTCTCCGAGATTTTTTGTCCATAAATGGTGTTAGTGTCCATTTATCTGAAAACACGAACACGTGTTTGAAATGCGACATGTCAGGCTACATTTTTTGTGAAGACAGCTGTGTAATTCGTTGCTCGGGTTAGAAGTTATACTAATTTGAATATGAGTGAAAAATCTGAAGAAATACGCTACGTGTTGCTTTTTTACTATAAAAAAGGGGAAAACGCTGCAAAAACATGCCAAAAAAATTGTGCAGTTTACGGTGAGAATGTTGTAAATGAACGCCAGACCCAGGAGTGCTTTGTTCGAATCCATTCCGGAAATTTCGATGTAAAAGATGCACCTCGCACTGGTCGGCCTGTCACTGAAAAAGTCGATGAAATTTTCTAACTGATGGGGCAATACCTTCACGGAAGCTGTCTAGAGGTGCTAAACATTAACCGTATGACAGTTTGGAATCATCTTAAACGGAAAGGCTACTCAAAGAGGTTCGATGTTTGGGTGCCACATGAATTAACGCAAAGTAATTTAATTGATCGAAAAACCATCAGTGCTGAACCAAACGCTGCTGAAACGCAACGAAATGGAACCAATTTTAAAGCGATGAAAATGGAACCATTACGGGCAATGAAAAATGGATTAAATACGAGAATATCCAACGAAAGCGATCATGGTCAAAAGCCGGTGACCGACCACAACGACGTCTAAACCTGAATTGACGGTAAACAAGGTTATGTTGAGTGTTTGATGGGATTGGAAGGGAATTGTCTATTACGAGCTGCTAGAACGTGGCGAAACCGTCAATTCAATCCTCTACTGTGCACAAGTCGACCGTTTGAATGAAGTTTTCAAGAAAGAACAATCAGAATTGGCCATCAGAAAGGGAATTGTCTTCCATCATGGCAATGCTAGCCCACACACATTTTTGATGACCCAGAACAAATTGACAGAGCTTGGTTGGGAAGTTTGATGCATCCAGCGTATAGCCCGAACCTTGCAACTTCTGATTACAATTTGTTTCAGTCTTTGCAAAACTTCCATGATGGTAAAAAATTAGCCGACCGAAGAGACGCTGAAAATGACTTGGTCAAGTTTTTCGCTGATAAGCCACAGAAGTTCTACACCGATGGAATTGTCAAGCTACCCGGAAAATGGCAAAAGGTCATAGATAATAATGGCCAATATGTACTTGATTGAAACTGATTTTGAATAAAGATTTCTCTGCAAAAACTCAAGCACTTGCTTAAGTATGCTTGAAAAAAAGGGTGATTCATCGCAAGCTTTTATATATAATGTAAAATAAAATACATAAATTTGAAAACAAACTTAAAACCTTTATCATTGGTTAAAAGAACAATTCATGGCATCTACTCTTTAAAAACGATATCATGTAAATGGTGGCCACGACTACATCTAAAGTGGTTCATTCGGAAGGTCTAATTTTGAGCGACTCGTTCAAGCATAGCGACTGGTATCTCGCGTATAACCTGAGACTTTACATATTCCCAAAGAAAATAGTTCAATGGTGCGATACGTTCTAGGCGGCCAATTTACCGTAGCAAAACGTGAGGTTAAGTGCTCACCAAAATGATTTCCCAACAAGTCCATTGTTTCACGCACTGTATGGCTCGTAGAGCCGTCTAATTGAAACCAGAGCTCACCGAGATCATGTGATTGAATTTCAGGAAGCACATAGTCCGTTAACATGGCGCGATAGCGGTTACCATTGACGGTTACACTCTGATTTGCATCATTTTTGAAGAAATATGGACTAATGATTCCACCAGCCAATAAACAACACCATACCGTTGTTTTTAATGGATGTAATGGTAGTACTTGGTACTCTTCGGGTTGCTCATCAACCCAAACATGGTAATTTTGTTTATTAACGTATCCAAATAAACAGTCAGAAATGGACTTCATCACTGAACAAAATTTTACGATAAAACACCGGATTTTCATTGAGTTGTTTCAGAACCCATTCACTGAAAATATGAAGCAAATTCAAGTCATCTGGCTTCAATTCTTGCACAAGTTGAATTTTGTACGCTTTTAGGCCGAGATCCGCACGTAAAATACGCCAAGTTGTCGAATACGCCAAGCCAAGCTCCTGAGAACGACAACAAATCGATTCTTCACGGTCTTCACGTACACTCTCCCACTCTCAGCTACAGCTGCTATAGTCTATTCACTACGTGCTGGATGTGCTCTAACCGGTCGGGTATCATCAGCAAATATCAACTGCGACTCAAATTTGCGAATGGTATTGGCAATAGTAGTTCCAGTAGGTCGACTATGCGCACCGTAAGTTCCTTAAATCACACGAAAAACATTTCTCACAGAACGCTGATTTTCGTAATACAGCTGAACAGTTTTGAGACGCTGTTGTGGTGTCAGTCTTTTTATAATGACTTGCCAGACGATATTGAATAAAAACGACAAAGCAGTTTGATAGCAGTCATGCGTAATATGTCAAAAAACCTATTGAAAATCAAACCTTACGATGAATCACCCTATAGTTTTAAAATGTTAGTCAAAAAGTCGAATGATTAGCTTTTCATTGTGGTTCGAACGCGTTAGCTTTCTAAGGTTAAAAGAAACGTATGGTGCTTTGCAATTTATATTAAACTGAAAAAAATATAGAGACTCAAGTTGGAAAGTTTGTGTTGACTTAAAAGTGATAGCCTTGTTACTAAGATTACAAGTTGGCTTTATAAAGTATTGCTGCTTTTTTTGAATGTGAGACAGTCGAGCTACAAAGAAACACAATCTGTACAATCAAATATCAAGTCGCACCTTGATCAAAAAAAAAAACCCGAATAAGAACCGTGTGGCGCTTCCATTATTCCGATTTGAGTTTTTTGTTAAGTTGGTACATCTGTTGCTGACATTTTCTTTAAATCTTAGCGTCATAGCTTGACATTTGCAAAAGTTACAATTTTAAAAATGGATTTCATTTGCAACAACATTATGTTTAATTTTGCGTAAAAAACGGATTTAATGGTGCGCGAAGGTTGAGGATGTTGGAAAAGTGTTTCGGCAACGATTCTCTAAAGAAAACGGTCGTTAACTAGTGGCTAGTGGCACGAGCGGTTTAAACGTGTTCGTGAGTCAATCGAAGATGATGAACGCAGTGGCAGACCATCGACATCGAAAACCGACGAAAACATTGATAAAGTAAGAGAAATGTTTATTAATAACCGCAACTTAACCATCAGAGAGATAGCGGAGGACTTGAGCATTGCCTATGGATCCGTCCAAGGCATTATGGTTAATGATTTGGGTATCCAGAAGACATCAATTTTATGCAAAAAAGAGACCATGTTGACGTCGCAAAATAGATGATTTGCGAGGCTGATTCCGATCCCACATTCATCAAAAGGATCATTACTAGAGACAATACGTGGGTTTATGAATACGACCCGCAATCCAGACATCAGGCAAGTGAATTGCGTTCACTAAATGAGCCGAGACCAAAAAAACCACGTCGTTTTCAGTCAAAAAAAAAGGCAATGCTCTCGGTTTTCATGGATTACAACGGTGAAGTGCATCATGAATTTTTGCCAGAAGGCTAGACAGTAAACAAAGAGTATTATTTGGGCGTAATGAGTCTTTTGCTTGAAGCAATCCGCCGAAAGATACCGGAATTGTGAGTAGAAAACTCATGGATTTTGCACTATGATAACGCACCGTCGCACAGTGCCATCATTATTCGTAATTTTTTGACGAAAAATGCAACAAACACCATCCAACAGCAACCGAATTCACCTGATTTGGCTCCCTGTGACTTATTTCTGTTCAATCGAGTTAAAAAAACTACTACGGGGAACGCGTTTCAGCAGCCGAGAAGAAGTAATGGAAATATCGCAGGAAGCACTGATGGACATACCGAAAACCGAATATAAAAAATGTTTCGAGGATTGAATCAATCGCTGACATAAGTGTGTTGCAGTGGATGGGGAATTCCTTTGAAGGGAACAATAAATATTTAGATGAACAAACTTTTATTATTAATTTTCTGAATAAATTGCGGATATCAATGTGGTATTCCTCTGTTCTTCTCCCACCTTTATACATAAAGCTGGGTTTAATGAAGATTTTCGTAAAAGCTATGGACAAAACTGTTGAACGATTTTTACATTTAAAATATTTATTCCCTAAATTAAGTGATGCTAAGCTTAAAGAAGATATAATTGTTGGAGAGCAAATACGAAAACTTATGAACGATGTCAAATTTGACCTTAAACTAAATACATAGAAATTAGCAGCTTGAACATCATTGAAAGCTGTAATAAATGGGTTTTTAGGAAATCATCGAGCTGATAATTCTGAAATATTAGTTGTTAAAAACATATTAGGATTTAGGTTGCAGAATGTCTTTGAAAATACATTGCTTGCATTCAGATTTTGATTTTTTTCCAAAAAACCTTGTAGAGATGTGTGACGGACAAGGAGAATGCTTTCACAAGAACATATAGAAGATCGAAGAACGTTATCGGGGTCGGTGGAATGAAGCCATGTTAGGGCATTACTGTTGGTCTTTAATGCGAGAAGACATAACAAGTCGCAAACCTAAAAGCTGTTGCTATGACACCTGTCAAACATATTAAGTATATATCAAGTCATTGAGCAAACAGCATTATATTTTTTCATCGTATTAAAAAAAATGTCGAATTTAGTACCAGAAAATGATGACTTGCGGAAAGCATTAATTTTTTGTTTTCATTTGAAGAAAAGTGCTTCAGAGTGATCATATGCATATTGTGATCATGCTCTATTAGAAACAACGTGCAGAAGATGGTTTCAACGATTTCGATGTGAGAAATGAAGAACGTGGAAGACCACCAAAAAAGTTTGAAGATGCCGAATTGCAAACAATATTTGATGAAGATGACACATTGAGTCAGAAACAAATGGCAAAAATATTAAATGTTGCACAACAAACAATTTCTGACCGTTTAAAAGCTATGGAAAAGATCCAAAAGTCTGGAAAATGGGTCCCACATGAATTAAATGAAAGACAGATGGAAAACCGAAAAACCACCGACCGAAAATCAGTTTTGCATCGAATTGGGCAAGGTAAAATTATGCTCCATGACAATTCACATGCACACAAAGCAAAACTGGTTCAGGATACAACCAAAGCACTTGGCTGGGAGCTGCTACCTCACCTGCCGTATTCACCAGACTTGGCTACTTCCGACTACCATTTGTTTTCATCGATGGGACACGCATTAACTGAGCAGCACTTCGAATCCTACGAGGACATCGAAAATTGGGTGACTTTTTGGTTTCCTTCAAAAGACGAACAGTTTTATTGGCGTGGAATCCATAAATTTCCAGAAAGATGGGAAATGTTTTTTACTTTCCAATTAAAAATTAATGTTTTATTTATTTATTTATTATTTATTTGTAAATAAGTTTACCTTTTTGAATTTTTAGTTTTCAGTTGGCATTCAAACGTCTTGTCACTTCTAATTTTGTATATATTTTGATATTAAATTGTGTCCATAACACGGAAATGGTACGTGTTACAAGATAATCATTGCTATATCCTTAATTGAATTCCTAGTACATAAAGAAATACCTTATGCTATACAAAAATAATACTGATGCAGGATCGGGTCGTGTCTTAATTTTAAACAGAGAACTCTTCTAATTTTTCTTTTTTTGTAGTAAGTAGTAAGTAAACTTTATTAATGCAAACAAAAAAAGATTAAGTTGTTACAATAATTACAATGATAAGCGTTGACTTTTGCCGTCAGCCGAGAAAAGAGAGTTTTGAAATACTAAAAAGCTTGGTTAATAATTTGCAGCCAGTATTTTAGAGCAGATTTTATAAATTTAAATAGTATAGTCGCAAAAGACTTCTTCCGAAGAGAGAGTGTTTTTCCCATAAAAGGATCTTCTAATTGAGCTCAGCATTGGGCAGGTTCCGATGAAATGAAGAATGTCTTCTCTTGTCCGATGGTTGCACAGTGTACATTCGTTACTTCCGACATCAGTTCTATTTGGCATGTAATTTAATAGCAGCAACTCGCCCCTAGCTTTGAATGCAGTTGAGATTACCTCTAAACTGTTCCTACCATGAAAATAGTTTCGCTCCCCAAAGTCATGATTTCAGACCCTATAAATGTGTCTTACTTGGCTTTGTTCGCTTTGCCTTTTAAATAGCTCCCCCGTGGATCCTTTGATCTTAATTAAAAGTTCCTGCAGTGCTTTTCTTAGATCTGTTATATTTATGTGTATACTTCGTGTAAGAGTACAATATGCTCGCGTCCCAGCGTAGTCCATTTGGGAAAGAAATTTAGGTTTCTACTTTAAAGGTGCATAGCAATTTTATAGGGAAGACGATGGTTTTGTTGTGATATCGGGTATATATTTTAATTCGTGCGGTTTTTTTTTCAAAATTAGAACGTTTATTTAAGAAAAACATGTACAATAGTATTATTCAAAGTATTGCCCATCTGAAACTATGACTTTTTCCCATTTTTCTGGCAATTTGTGGATCCCATCCCAAAAGAACTGCGCCAGCTTGGCAGCCAAGAATGAATCAAGCAAAATTTTTGATATTCTGCTCTGATGTGAACCGTATTTCAGTGAGGGCGTTCTGCATCGACCGCAACAAATGGTAGTCAAAAGGGGCAAGGTCTGGACTATTTCCAAATAGTTCTTAACCGGAAAAGCAACGTGGGGCCAAGCGTTGTCATGATGGACAATTATTGCCTCGTGTCTGGTCGCATATTCCGGACGTTTTTCGGCTACTGCTCTCTTCAAACGGATTAATTGTGTTCGGTAGCGTTGTCCATTGATGGTTTCACCGGCTTTTAGCAGCTCATAATACAGCACACCCATCTGATCCCACCAAATACAGAGCATTATCTTCGCGCCATGGATATTCGGCTTTACCGTTGATTTGGCTGGTTGGCCGGGTTTCACATATGATTTTTTGCGCTTGGGGTTGTTGTAATGGATCCATTTTTCATCACCAGTAACAATCCGATGCAAAAATGACTTCCTTTTGTGGCGTTCCAGCAGCATTCAGACATGCAAAACCGCCTTTCGACGTCTCTCGAACGTCTATGGAACCCAATTTCCTTGCTTTTGAATATATCCAGCTCCTTCTATATGTTTTGAAATGGCTGCTTGAGTGACACCCAAAGATTCTGCGAGCTCTTCTTCTGTTTGGCAACAATCTTCATAGAATAATGCTTCCAGTTCTTTATCTTCAAACTTTTTTGGCCACCAAGGACGTTCATCGTCTTCCAAGCCAAAATCACCACTTTTAAATCGTGCAAACCACTTTTGGCACGTTCGCTCAGCTAGCGCATGTTCACCATAAACTTCCACCAAAATACGATGACTTTCGGGCGCAGTTTTCAGTAATGAAGAAGAACTCCCCGCAGAAACACTTTTTCAGGCACAAAGTTCTACATATTTGAGTAAAAAAAATTATTGTTTACGCTTCAAATGAATGACATGTTCCAACGCATGTTCCAATGGAATAATACAAGTTACGCCATCTCTTATCAAACCGCACGAATTATGTTATAGACCCAATAGAATTTTCAAAACATAGAGGAGTTGTAGTCTAAGCATAAATACAAACTGCAGTGGTAATCAAGTTTTTTGGCGTATTTTCAGGTAGTCGAAACATTTTCTTTAAAAAGTATCGGAAGAGTTTTTCAACTTCCTCGAACTGCCAGATTCCCCACACTTGTCCCGCATAGCACATGATTGATCTTACAACTGCTTCAAACACTTCAAATTTTACACTTGGCACAATTTAAGTTTTTCCCAAAATTCCTTTCCAATTACAATTGATCGCCCCTTTTGATTCCTTTAACTTCTCTTGAAGGTTGAGGGTATTTTTTAAACGATACTCCAAGGTATCCTTTGGCTTTCTCCAGTTCTTCATTTTGCCAAGTGAATTTTTTATCCATTGCGTAGCGCGCCCATCCGTTATAAAAAATCATAACTTTTGATTTGATGATGTTAAGTTGTACGTTCTAAACTTGGCAGTATTGTTGCAGCTTATTTATCATTATTTGTAGCATGTTTGGAATTTCTGCTTGTCTAACAATATCGTCAGCATAGAGTAGGAGGTTTATACGTAATCCATCGAATGATATTCCCCCTGGGAGATATGCCACAAGCTCGTTCAGAAAGATTGAAAACAGAAGGGGGCTCAGTAGACATCCTTGTTTCACCCCAGAATTCGACGGAAACCAATTTGATAAAACGTTTCCTTCCCAGACAGCTGTGTTGTTATCTTGGTATATTGCTTGTATCACTCTTAGTACTTTTGTCGAAACTCCCAGATTGCTCAATTTAAAGAATAAAGCTCTTTGCCGCCTTAAAATCAACGAAGAAGGCATACAGATTTGTACCCTTATGCAAAAACATTCGGGCGATACTTGTAAGTGAGAAAAAGTTGTCGACTGTGGAATAATCCTTGCGGAAACCAGCTTGAAACTCTGTGAGTAAGTCAGTTTCTCTTTGTAAGGCGGTCCAAGATAATTCCTGTAAAGATTTTGGCGGTGACATTAAGGAAAGTTTTTTACCTCTGTAGTTGGTTGGCTCATTTGGGTGTCTTTTTTTCAATTTCGGGAATATTATATTTTTCTGAACTGAAAATAAATTCATACGTCTCCGTAAGCTTCTGTAGGAAGGCATCAGATGCATTTTTAAAGAATTCATAAGGAATACGATCTTCTCTGCATCATCAAACCGGTCGGGTATCATCCGCTAATGTAAACTGCGACTCAAATTTGCGAATGGTATTGGCAACAGTAGTTTCAGTAGGTCGATTATGCACACCATAATTCCTCGAATCGCACGAACATTATCTCTCACAGAACGCTGATTTTCGTAATACAGCTGAACAATTTGGAGACGCTGTTGTATTGTCAGTCTTTTTGTAATAACTTGCCAGACGATATTAAATAAAAACGACAAAGCAATTTGATGAGAGTCATGGGTAATTTGTCAAAAAAAGCCTTTTGAAAATCAAACCTCACAATGAATCACCCTATATACGTATGCATATTCTTTGTCGCTTCTGTCTCTCTAAGCTAACAAAAAGTTATGGGCCCAGAGATAGGCGGTCAAGTTTTATTCTGCATAACTAAGAAATACGTTTTCTGTATACGAGTAATTTTTAATTTTTTTTTTTGTTGAACATGTCGGGGTCGGCGATACAAATCGATAAGCTCGATGGTGATAACTTTCCTTCTTGGTCGGTCCAGATGAGGAGCCTGCTTATCACACTCGATTATTGGAACGTGATGGAAACAAACATCTCTGCCTGAAGGGCTAACAGCTGCGGAAAAGGGTGCATGGAACAAGATAGACAATAAGGCTTTGACGATGATAACACTTTGTGTAAAACCATCGAAAGGTAGATTTAATTCTCGTATGCAATTGGTGAAATTCCATTTTGAGTTGGGGCAAAAGTTCACCAGCCAAATAAATGAGTTTTGTTCTATTGTCTATTTCACTCAAAGAAATAGACGTTGCGATTCCTGACGATCTGGCATTTTTGTATTGAAAGTCGTGATGAGCTGACCACTGTACGACTGCGTCAATTAAAGGTCAAAATTTTAGAGGAACAACATCGTCGTGGTTACAGAGGATCGAACGAACAAGTATTTGCAGTAAAAAACAATGAACAAAGAATCAAAAACCAGAAAAGTGGTTATCATGCGTGCGTGGGCGGTGGAACATGAGGCAAAATAAATGTCAAATTCTATGGGTGCGGTAAGAGAGGGGATACAAAATCTCAATGTAAAAACAGTATGCCGTAGTTCTCAGTGCATGTACCGGAGTGAAGAATGAAGAATGGTATGGCATAAACGTTTTGGAAACCTCAACATCGGCGATTTATGTAAGCTGTCACGAAAACCGATGGTTTTCGGTATGACCGTATATGAGCTACATATGCATTATGTAAGATATACACAAAATCATTTAAATTTACAACGCATCATTTACTTCCAGTGTGCTTGAAGTAATTCATACTGACATTTTTGAGCCCATGCTAGTTTCCTCTCAAGGTGGATCCGTGTACTTTATTACTTTTATCTACGATTTTTCAAGGTACATAACAACGTCTTTCTTAAGACAAAAATCCGACGTATTAACGGTTTTCAAAGAATACGTTGCAAATTCAGAGAAACAAACTGGGAAAAGAGTACGATGTGTTTGTAGTAACAATGGACGAGAGTATACAAGTGGTGAGTATGATAAATATTTGAGATTCAGAGGAATAATTCACTAAAAAACATTAAGTTAAACACCACAAAAAAACGGCGTGGCCGAAAAATCCAACAGAACACTCGTTGAGATGGTACGATGTATGTTAGACGAATCGAAGCTGCCTCAATTCTTATGGTCAGAGGCTATTTCCACTGCCACGTATAGTACATTTGAAACCGTTCCCCAACTAAAGTGTTGAAGGGAAAAACCCCATATGAAGCTTAGTTCGAAAGAAAGCCGTCCGTGTACCATTTGAGAGCATTTGGATGTAATGCTAATCGTATTGCGCTAACAAAGAAACCTGGTTGGTCGAAGCTGCAACCAAAGACGAAATGTTATCTTTTTTTGGTTATTCACAGCGTACGAAGGGCTACAGGCTGTACGATAATCAACGCGATATATTCAGAGACGTTATATTTTTTGAGAATAGATTTAGAGCAATGGAATCAAACGCTATCAGTGATGTGGAACGCGACGAAGCACACATTAAGAAAATGGATCCCCTAAGAACAGCAATTTGGTTTTGTTGTGGATGAGTAAACCTACAGAGCTAACTTCCATTGGTTCCATTTTTTCTCACTATGTACACAAAATAATCCTCCGTGGCGTCGATAATTTCTTCGTGTAAGCTGAATTTTTTATTTTTAGGTTTGGGAAGAGGTAATGGTCCGAGTGAGCCAAATCGGGCAAATATGGTGGATGCGACAGCAATTGGAGCCGTAAGTCATTGATTTGAGCCGTGGTTGCGATTCTCTTGTGCGCCGGTGCAAAAACAAAATTTTTTTCGCTTCATGTGAGGCCGTTTTGCAGCGATTTCGGCCTTAAATCGCTCCAATAATGCGCAGTAATACTCGCTGTTGATGGTTTTTAATTTTCGAGGTAGTCCACGAAGAGTATGCCATGACAATTGCAGAAAACCGACGAAATAACCTTTCCGACTTATCGAGCTTTCCTCGGCCGCTTCGGAGCACTTGTGCCGGATTCAGTCCATTGCCGGACACTCATTCTGTTCTCTGGTGTGTAATAGTGGATCCAAGTTTCATCAACAGTTACCAATCGACGCCAAAAGTGCACCCGATTCCGCATTAGAAAGTCCAAACACTCTTTCGAAGTGCTCTCGCATTCGTGTTTTTGATCAGGAGCGAGTATGCGCAGCACCCAGCGGCAGGATAACTTTTTCATATGCAGAATATTGCCCAAAATATGGCCTGTGTACACAGTACTAATCTTTGTGGTATCTGCTAGCTGGCACACCTTCACTTTTCGGTCAGCCAACACCATTTCATGTATTTTTTTGACATTGTCCTCTGTAACCGCATCGGAGGGCCTGCCGCTGCGAACATGATCGGTAGTGGAGTTGCGGTCACCACGAAACTCTCGAAACCAATATTTGACGGTGTAATCTGACGGAGCATTACCCCATAATGTTTACCCAACTTTTCTTTTGTTTCCTTCGCCGTTTTGACTCTCAAAAAATAAGAAAGAAAATCGTTTCTGTCCATACTCAACATGATGTCAAACACGTCAACAACAATCAGCTGTCAAAACAAAACTTAAGACAGTATCGCACTGAAATTTTTCATGTCTGCCTAAATGTGAACGGACTTCCTAACCTTTTTTGCTGTAGCAGCGCATTCTAGTAGTTACTTTTCACCCCACCTAGTAATTTGCAGTTCTCGGTGTTAATTAGTTTATTGGGTCTTGTACTGGCTTGCGGTTCTCAATTTTCGTCACGGAAAGCAACTTCGGAGGCCTGGTTAGCAATATTTTTTAACTTAATCGATGCCTCTTAGTCGTTTCTTTATTTTTAGCTTTATTTGCTTCGATTTTTAATGCATCCCTCTTAGAATTCAAATGACTTTTTCAAAATTTCAACGGCTCATAGTTTTCAAAGTCCATAAGGCGGTTTTTAAATTTATTATATCAGAAGATTAACTATTAAATGCACTTTACAACGACACCTCATTTGTAACTGTAGCACTATAAATAACGAAGTTAGCCGCATTTACACTTTTGTTCACAACGTTTTTTTTTTTTTTATAAAAAATTGACTAGTATGCGTTGACTTATAACTTGTAACGTCGATACCGGATACTAATTCAATTATTTTTTGTGTGTTTGCGCAACTCTCCTTTAACGAAAAACACGTGTCAGGGTGCTTGCCCTGCGGGCAACTAAAGGAGAAGCGGTAACGCGTACTTACATATTCCGTGTCGGTTTTCGTTAACGCGACACGGTCACATGGTTATTAGTTCTAAGTAGTAAAAACGATGTAATAAATGAAAATTGAATGAAAAGTTATTCAGTTTAGTTTTTGTATAAAGTATCCTTAGAGTTCCGAAATTTGAATCAACTTCAGTGTTAACAACTAAAATTATGCAAAAATAATTTGCAGGAAATAACATTTTATATTTCAGTCCTTTAATATTGTGTTTCCCCTAAATGTATGCAACAAGTTTAAATATATTTTGATATGTTTGCACATTGGCTTCCAATTCAGAAATGATTTTGAATTCCGGACAACATTCTTACAACTAAGCAATCATTGCAAAATGGCAAATTATTTTTAAAATTGAAAACATACTCGACATACATGCATAACCAACTATATTTACATTTAGATACACACGAATATTGACGCTGGCTGAGTGAAATAATTTGCTACGCCACCTCGCAAGCATTTCAAATGAAATTGCCTTTGGTTAGTGAAAGTTATTCATGCGTAGAACGTGCATTCCTAATTAATTGGATAATTTATTGATAGTTCGAGTGATTTAAATATTCTCTGTTCGCATCGATTAATACATAAATTAAATTACATACTGCTCGGCATTTGATTAGATTCAGATTCAGCCTTGAAGTTCAACTGAGGCATGTAATGCTTTGCAGATGCAGGCCAACTTTAACGAATGTGGCACGAAAATGGTCCAATTGAAACAGCCTTTCTCCGAGAAGTCGTGCAATTAAATCGAATAAGCCCAAGGACTATATCATAAGGAAGGGGTCACTTCATATCATGCCCATATAGGATCCTAAATTGTTAATATTGCTACGAATACGTGTTTGTATAGATGAAGCCCTTCCATTTAGTGCTTACTCAATTTTCCTTTTGCTTATCATAGTTGCTATTAGCTTATGTCTATCATTTCATGTCCAACTTTTATGTTCCTGCTGATTTTTGATGGTTCTTGGCCCTTTAAAAACATAGAATTGATGGAAAATAGAGAACGACCACGAATCGCTCGAGGATTCACAAGACTAAAACTTACTCCCCCACATATTGTAGTATACGAATAGGACTTTCACGTCTGTAAACTGGAATCTTTGTCCACCGGATCTAAAAGGAGTGGGATGATCGCATTGTTTTGTAAATTGTCTTTTTGGCTGGCCGAGACGGCTTTAATATTCAATTGCGTTCTATGCACAAAGAAGCAACGATTAGCAAGAGTGATTCTTCGCATGGTTTGTGCGCTGCTTTTTTTATCGGAATTGATAGCGGAGCCGAGGAAGATTAAGTCCATTGCTACTTCAATTGCTAACTTCATAGCAAAAATTGTCGGACACCTTTAAGAGCCATGGCAGATCATAGTAAGATTTTTGGTTTAAAAAGCAAAACAAGAGAGATAGTTTTCTCCAAAGGTCTTTTTAGACCGAGAGCAGCCTTTTTCATTGCGAAAGATATAAAAATCTCACCCATTCCAGGTTCCACAACTAAGAACCGGATGAAAGAACAAACTGAATGCCACAACGGCCTGGAACTACATGAATCGTATCCGCATCGATGAATTTTGCTGGAAACACTGAAGAAGTGTCTTCCACACCAATTATTGTGAAGACAAACAAATACACATAATAAGATTTGGGGCAGCCGTGATACTAACAAAAGAGTTTTAAGTTTAAAATATACAGGAAAAATCTAGAAATAAAGGGTGATTCATCGTAAGGTTTGATTTATAATGTAAAGTAAGAAACATAACTTTTAAAGTTAGCTTAAGACTTTTAATATTAGTTAAAAGAACAATTTATGGCATTTACTTTTTAAAAATGACATTATGTAAATATTGGCTACCACTACGTCTGAGGTGATCCATTCGAAAGGTCTAATTTTGGACGACTCGTTCGAGCATAGCGACTGGTATCTCGGAGATAACACGAATAAAAGCGTAAGAGTCAATCGTAGCTAGCTTATTCCTGAAGACCTAAGACTTTATATATCCCCAGAGAAAATAGTCTAAAGGTGTGATATCACACGATCTAGGCGGCCAATTTATTGTAAAAAAAACGTGAAATTAAGTGCTCACCAAAATGATTTCTCAGCAAGTCCATTGTTTCACGCGCTGTATGGTTCGTTGTGCCATCTTATTGAAACCAGAGCTTACCGAGACCGTGTGTTTCAATTTCAGGATTTCAGGAGCGATAACGGTTACCATTGACGGTAACCATTCTGATTTGCCTCATTTTTGAAGAAATATGGACCAATGATTCCACCAGCCCATAAACCACACCATACCGTTGTTTTTAATGGATGTAATGGTAGCTCTTGGTACTCTTCGTGTTGCTCATCAGCCTAAATATGGCAATTTTCACTGAACAAAATTTCACGAAAAAAACACCGGATTTTTATTGAGTTTTTCCAAAGCCCATTCACTGAAAATATGACGCAAATTCAAGTCACCTGGCTTCAATTCTTGCACAAGTTGGATTTTGTACGCTTTTAGGCCAAGATCTTCAGTTAAAAAACGCCAAGCCAAGCTGCTGAGAACGACGACGAATCGATTCGTCACGGTCTTCGCCTACAATCTCAGCTACAGCTGCTATAGTCTCTTCACTACGTGCTCGATGTGGTCTAGCCGGTCGAGTATTATCTGCTGATGTAAGCTGGGACTCAAATTTGCGCATAGCATTGGCACTATTGGTTTCAGTAGGTCGATTATGCTCACCATAATTCCTCGAATCGCACGAACAACATTTCTCACAGAACGCTGATTTTCGTAATACAGCTGAATAATTTGAAGACTTGCCAAACGATACTGAACAAAAATGACAAAGCAGTCATGCGTGATTTGTCCAAAAAATCCTATTGAAAATCAACCCTTTAGTTACTGCTAACCCGGGGTTGCACTACCGAAGCACTTCCTGCGGTAGCACGACTCTATCCATCCTTTCTCAAGATCATTATAATTGCATGCGATTGTAATCAAAGCAGATGGCACAATCACAAGCGACCGTGGAGAAACCCTGAATACCTTGCTTCAGGTTCACTCTCCAGGATATTTTAATATTGACATGTCTTATGGACAGTCAATGGAAGTTTCACTTCCCAGAAACCTCAGCAGAATCAATAGTTTATCCGGAAAACTCTTTAGATGAGGTTAAGTATAGCAACAGGTATAGACGGCATTTTTCCAGTTCTGCCACAAAAAAATTTAGACATCCTTGTACCTAGGTACGATAATAGCTTTATTTAGATTCAGCCTCAACTAGGGCTGCATATCAACGTGATTTTTATCCCTTAAACAGGCAACAAACCCTGGGAACTACGTAATTCTTAAGCTTGACATCGTTTTATCTGAAAACAATGGAAATAATTATTGACATCCATATCAGAGAATGGAAATTGCTTGCCTCTGTGCCCATGTCATTACGCCTATCAGAAAGGCAATTCGACGCAAGGTGATCTGATGAACTTGACAGCTCAAATCAAAAGCTCATTCCGCTGTAAAGAAATTGCACTTTGCGCATTTCTTGACACGGAGGGTGCTTACAACAACAGTGGATATGACTCCATATCAAATGGTCTGCTCCATAGAAACATCGATCAACCCACCATCAACTGGGTAAAAGCGATGCTTGAAAGCCGAATGATTACTGCTTCGTCAGAGACGACGTCGGTATTATTATCAGTCGTAAGGGGATGCCCACAGGGAGGCGTTTTATCATCCCACTTGTGGTCTTTGGTCATAGATGATCTGCTTAACAATTTAAGCAACTTATTCTACAACACAATTGGTTATGCCGATGACCTAGTCATCATCATTTGGGGCAGAGAGACCAACGAAGTCACTTCACGTATGCAAAACCCCTTTAAGACAGTCCTAGACTGATATACTCGAAAGAATCTCTTCATAAACTCAAATATGGCTGTCATGGTTCATTTCACTAAAAAAAAAAACACAAACTTGGGTATAGTTTAACAAAACGACACAATCGCTGAGTGCTCAGACGAGGTCGAATAACTGGAAGTAATCCTAGACAAAATACTCAACTGGAACTCTCACTTAAACAACAAAATAACTAAAGCAACCAGCGCTCTCCCATGTATGGCAGCACATGGGGGATCTCTCCAAAGATCACTCACTGGATTTATACAATGATGGTCAGGCCCATCATAACATTTGCTTCTCTAGTATGTTGGACTAAAGTCACTCAAAAGACTACCATTTTAAAGCTCAAAAGAATACAGCACCTGCGATAGAAGCAATAATAGGACGAACGCCCCTACATTAATATATATAATCAAAGTGGTATTACGCAGCACAGCAAGTCTGGTACAAATTAAAGTGTTAAGCTTTGGCGAACTAAGGACCTAAGGACCCTGTTCTTCGAAGTAGCAGAACTTAACATGATCTACGCGGTAACAGACCGCCTAGATTCCTAGCAAAGAAGCATGGTTTAGTAATAACCAACCAAATAGCCATAATGACATACAGTGGTATACGTATGGTTCTAAAATGGAATCGGGAGTGGGAGCTGGAATACATGTCATTCAAGAATGTGCCAACCATATCTACAATTCTGGTATCAAAACATCCATATCTTCACGGACAATCAAGCAGTAATAAATGCCCTTAGCACGCACACCATTGACTCTAAATCAAAACTCCCAAAAACTTAGCTCTATAAACAAGATCAAACTATGGTGGGTTCCTCATCATGAGGCCATTGATGGGAATGAAAAAGCCGACGAACTGGCCAAAAAAGGCTCAGAAATTCCCTTTAATGGACCTGAACCCTTATGGTGTATTACTAAATCAGCAGTCAATTTAGCTTTTAAAAGCTGGGAGCAATTGAGGTGCATCTCACATTGGGAGTATAGCTCAGGTCTAAGACAGGCCAAACGAACCAAACGTCAAAACTTAGTAAGTTATCTCACAGGACATCAAGGTTAAAGATATCACCTCCACTTTCCAGAGTGCCGACACATCTTATATGAATGTCCAGGAAGGTAGAAAACCTACTAGCCTTAATGCAAACTAACAAATGGTACAAAAGAACTTTTAGGTCAAAGTGTCTTGTTATTATCTACGACCCGTTGCTTTACTTAGACTTTTCGCTTAGGAGATGTCTCCTTCCGCGATCACAAGGATTCTATGTTTGAAAGAATCAGGGCAATAGTTTTGCAACCTCACCCCATGTAATATAATTAAATCATATCACGAATTCTGACTTGCAGGTCGAAGTATCGTATTCAGAATAATGCTGGCCTTTTTTGAAGACAAAATATAGTAATCACATTCTATTTCAAGAGAAACACAACAAACTTTTACACCACACTGTCAGCAAATAACACTTAGTGAGTTCATCTTTATAGCCTTCAGAATTCTGATGCTGTTATTATTGCGCATCCATAAAATCGTTGTTTTATCATCACAAAGCGATTAAAATTATTCCGAATTCTGTTGGCACAGAAAATCTCCCTCTCCCCTCCATCCAGCCACCTTTGTCTATAAACGCTTACCGATTGGGGTTTACTCACGCGTCCCAAAATAAATGACTACCTGTTGCCAAATGCTCCATACAACAACGCACACTCATCTTTTTATAAGTGTTTCGAAAACACCATCCCCAAAATTCAATAGACCAAAAATTTGTTCAACTCTGCGAAAAATATGTAATCAGACTCAGTTTCAGTACCGGACAAGGAGGTGACAGTTGGTGGCGTCACCTCTCACTCACCGTATCTGTGTCATCTGGTGTTATGGCCAGAATGCTAAAAATCTTCTATTTTTCAAAAATTACAGAAAATCGTCATTTACCCAAGAGAACAATGGCCCCCTGACTAGGCGGAAACATATGTCTTGTCTTAGATGATTTATTTTTGACGAAACCGACCCACCGCACGACCAGGTTGTTAACTGGACAGAAATACTCAAAAACTTTTATTTATTTTTAAAACTATAATTTTATTATTTTCAAAAATACATTCATCTTACTCAATTTCTGTGTTAGTAAACAAAAATATGTCTTTGGATATTATTAACGTGTTGTTGTACAATAGATAGTTTTTTTGTTATTTTTTTTTAAATTTGACTTTCTGGCAAAAATACTTTTTTTTTTGTGTTGCAAAAATATAGGGATTTGCGACTTTTGAGGATCGGTTGGGGCTTGATTATTTTCTTTTTTATTTGGTTTTTTCAGTTTCTAGATACGTCCTCATGGGACAATCACCAACACCTAACTTATCTAGGATTTTTAAGATATCGATACAGTAGCGCTCTTTGTTTTTGTAGTCTTCCTCGGAGCACTGAGCCTTGGACTGTCTTAGCTTAGCTATGACCTGTAGCTTGGCATCGATGACGATGTAGTTAGAACTGGGGATGAAACTGTTGCACTTCTCGTTGATATAATCAATGGTGACTTTGATGGAATCCGCATTGAGTTTGGCATTTAGGGCACCCGAAGCAAAATCCTGACTCTTGAGCATTTGACTGTGGTTGGATTTTTGCTTGCATTCCAAGCAATTCCAATTCGGATGGGGAAAATTTGTTGTTTCTGGAACGACCAGGCCGGGACATTCTGTGTTGCGGCAATATAAACCTGAGATGAAAGAGCCTTTCTCCTGTAAAAGAGAAGAAAGAATTGATTAATAGTTTTTCCGAATGACACTTATACAGAAGCTTTTAAAGTAAAACACAATAAAGTAAATCTAAAGTAGTCAGACCTATACTCAAACCAAGAACAAATACAGCGAATTCTAAGCACTTGCACTTTAATGTCATTTACTCGTAATAGTGTGATGAGGATGCTTCGAGGTTTCAAATTCACTGTTCTTCTATCCATTTGAGACGAGGTGTTTTCGATTAATTATGAAAAGGAGTTGTAAAGTCCATATAGAGCGATATCCACTGTTCATATAAGACAAATCGGACTAATCGCGGGACAAAACGACAATAATATTCATAATACAGAAAATATATCGAGTAACAGTTCGTCTCTAAAAAAAAAAAAACAATCTATTTCCCAAAAGATTCCTGGAAGGTCAGCCAATCTTGCTCTACTATCATGGCCTTTTCCTCGTGAAGAAGTTAAGCCATTGAAACGAAACGAAAAGCATTCGTTTTGCCACTGAAAGTATTCCGATTAAACATCTTATCCTCACAAATCTTGATCAAATTAGGTAAGTGTACAGGAGGGTTTGTTGCAGGAAATTTTCCAACCAAGGGATGCTGGTTTAGCGGCAATAGTCTAGTGGAAGAACACAGAGCCTAGAAAGAGTTTTCTTTGAAATACTAGGTGGAGTGAAAAGTAACCTCCTTGACCTCCAAGTTTTGTCTGTAGTTTTGTTTTGACAGCTGATTGTTGTTGACGTGTTTGGCATCATGTTAAGTATGGACAAATACAAATTTTCGTTCTCTCATAAAACAGGCAAAACGGCGAAGGAAACAAAACAAAAGTTTAATAAATATTATGGGGCTAATGCTCTGTCAGATTACCGTTTCGAGAATTTCGTGGTGGCCGCAACTCCATTACCGATCAAGTCCGCAGCGGCAGGCCCTCCGATGCGGTTACAGAGGACAATGTCAAAAAAATACGTGAAATGTTGTTGGCTGACCGGAAAGTGAAGGTGCGCGAGCTAGCAGATATCACAAAGATTAGTACTGAGCGCACACGCCATATTTTGAGCAATATTCTACATATGAAAAAGTTATCCTGCCGCTGGGTGCCGCAAATACTCACTCCTGACCAAAAACACGAACGCGAGAGCACTTCGAAAGAGTGTTTGGACTTGATGATGCGGAATCGGGCGGACAGAATGAGTGCCCGTCAGTGCACTGAAGCCGGCACGAGTGCTCCGAAGTGGCCGAGGGAGGCTCGATTGGTGGGAAAGGTTATGGCGTCGGTTTTCTGGGATTGTCATGGCATACTGTTGGTGGACTACCTCGAAAAAGGAAAAACCATCAACAGCGAGTATTAATGTGCATTACTAGTGCGATTGAAGGCCGAAATCGCTGAAAAAAAAGCCTCACATGAAGCGAAAAAAAATATTGTTTTTGCAAGACATTGCACAGGCGCACAAGAGCATCGCAACCATGGCTAAAAGCAATGACTTACGGCTCCAATTGCTGTGGCATCCACCGAATTCCCCGATTTGGCTCCCTCGGACTATTATCTCTTCCCAAACCTCAAAAGATGGCTCATCAATAAAAAAATCGGCTCACGCGAGGAAATCATCGACGCCACGGAGGAGTATTTTGCAGACCTTCCGGAAAATTACTTTTCGGACGGGATCAGGAAGTTGGAAATAAGTGTATCAAACTAAAAGGGGGCTTTTTTAAAAAATTTTTTTTTTCATTCCCAAGGAGGTTACTTTTCACCCCACCTAGTAAATAGAACCGGACAAGCATGATGTCCAATTCCTCTTCATCCTAACAACATAAGTCACTCGAAAAAGCTTTAACCTTTAAGCTTGTCAGCCTTTAAGAAATTTTTAGGGCAAAGAATGAAACGGACAGTAAATGTATGACACAGATTAGGTCAAATCTGTAACCTAAAAAGGATTCCTATTTAGTAGAGTTCTATGCGATGTACCGCTCCTGGATGTAGAGTTCGTCAAGTATATAATCTCTTGTCTCATTTAAACCCAGCACACGTTAGTGTGTACGTTAGTGCACCTTCACGATGCTATTAAGTAGCATGCAGTCTTTCCTACTAATTGGAAAAGTTGCTGACATCTTAGGACCGTCAAAAAGCACCTGTTTGATCTGCTGGCAACCCGAGGAGTCAACCTATCTCCAATTATACTCATACGAAACTCAACGGTCAATGAAAGCCCTAAATGAAGACGCAGATAATTCTAATGAACGTTCAGGGCCTCTTGTCTTGTCTGAGTTTTTCCCGTGATCCCCAAACAAGACTCAGTCAATTCAGCCTTCTGACTTCGTTCAGTAATATATTTCATTCGCGAACTAGTTTGTACGTCGTAATAGAGTGCAGTTGCTACAAAGAGTTGCATCTTCCGCAGATCCCTCACAATTAAGTTTGTTGCCATAACGATAGCATAGAAGATAGACACAATTTCCTTACGACGAGTGAAATCTTGCATTGTCGTCATGCAGAAAAACATCAGCGCAAACCTAAATAGGTTTTGTAGCCATTCGCAAAGATCTGACTACATTGATTTCCTGGCTTAGATTCTGGACAAAACCATTCCTGGGCACAGGGAAAGTCTATTTATATTTCTATTTCTGAAGCTCCAGCGTCATATCATCAGGCAACATATCCATAAGACCAGAGTAATCGAAGCTCCAGTGCATGTTGTATGAAAGACAACTTTTTTTAAACAGAAAATGTCTTTGAAAGTCTTGATATGAATATCAAGGGGAGGGAGATTCATCGGTGCGTAAGGCGTGCTTAGTGAAACAGACCATTCTTTTGAGTCTGCTCAAACATGTTTTCGTGAAAGCTTTTTCCACCAAGCAACCTACGCATAGGATATAAATCCAAGAGACCCTATACAAGCTCTTTTACAATGCTAGAAAGCCGATATCTACTTGGAGTCCTTCAAGGTAACGTGTTTAGTCCAAAGAAGTTTTTTATCCAGGATGACAGGTTGTTAATACATTAATTCTGTGCCACCTTGGGAGGGTTGGTGGATTCAACTTCTCCAATTGAATGAAAGTAAAGTGACTTTTATTTTTTTTTTTTTAAAGATATTTATTTATTCATCAATAATGCCCCTCAAATATAAAATACTTTTGTCAACGCCTTTTCGAATGCTCGAAGCACTTCTCGTGAGCACTTTTTGGTATAGCCAAGAGCTCTTCCAGCGATGCCGTTTTTATTTCCTCAATCGTTGCAAATCTCCGTCCTTTCATAGGTCTCTTCAATTTTGGGAACAGGAAAAAGTCAAATGTGGCCAAATTTAGTGAATATGGTGGCTGAGACATAATTTTCGTGTTATTTTTGGCTAAAAAATCTCGCACAAGCAACGATGAATGAGCAGGTGCATTATTTTGATTGCAAAAGCCATAATTTGTTTTTCCACAACTCAATATGCATAACTTCAAGATAATACTCTTTATTAACCGTACGACCTTGAAGTAAAAACTCATGATGTACTACGCCACAGTAATCGAAAACAACAGTCACTAAAACTTTCACATTTGATCGAACTTGGCGGGCTTTTTACGGCCTTGGATCTCTTGGGTGCTACCATTGGGACGATTCGGCTTTGGTTTCGACGTCATAACCATATACCCATGATTTCTCACTAGTTATGACTCTCATAATCAATGACGGCATTTCAGATCTCCTGAGCGATGCTAATGCGAAGATTCTACTGATCAAAATTAAGAAGTTCCGGAACAACTTCGCTGACACACCTCTCATGTCCAAAACATCCAAAAAAATTGCATGACATGAGCCGACCGATATGCCAACATCCTTCGCAACTTATCCTATGATAATTCGACAATTTTCCGAAACAACTTTCTTTACAGGTTCGACGTAATCATCTTTTGTTGATGTGCTGGGGAATCCAGAGCGGGGTTCGTTATTGCCATCTTCTCGGCCATCTTAAAAGAGTTTGACTGCTTGTAAACATTTTTCTTACTTAGAGCAGACTCACCATTTGTCACTGTCAACATTACAAGTTTTTAAAGCACTTGATTCCAGTTTTTACTTTGCTCCATTCCTAATAATAATTGAAAATCGCCGAGCACACCAAAACATATCTAACCTTTCTATTTGTCAAAAACAAACTAAGTATGCTCTAAATTTGAAAGTAACTTGAAACTGTGAACATATGCTCGGGACATGTGTATCAACACAGCGAAAAAGAAAATCGATAACCGCACGTACGTTGCGGGCGAAATTTCAAAAGTCACATTACTTTTTAAACACACTTCGTACAGGGTAAAGTTCTGAACGCGCTCAACTAGGAGAGATGCCAGATACGATCCATGTCACTGTACAGTTCAAGTTGACATACAGCTATCCAAGCAGCCGCTGAATAGTGAACTTATGTATGCAGCCGTGCTCTAGCAAAGAGGACACGTTCTTCTACCCCGACCGGATTTGACGGTTGTGCGTGGGGCTAACGACCCAACCACATAGAAAAACCCCATTAAAAACCTCCTTGTTCTCTCGACTACACACTGATCCGAAATTTATGCAGAAGAAGCATGAACGAGCCATAGTCTGAGTTGTCGGATACACAAATACTCTCAGGATTTATGCTTTTGATTTTTGTTTATTTGCTCAAAGATTTATGTTGCTAATTTCATCTGAATTAAAAGTTCCGCAAGGTGGAGGCGAAGATTTATTTATTCTTTTTCACAAAACTTTAAATATAATTCACTTGGTTTAATCTGTTAATATATATACAAGTATCTATGGACATCATTGTACCATTTGCATTTTATTTTTAAATTTTTAGAAGACGATTAAGAATTAAAGACTTAAAATTCATTTAAAATATAAAAACACATAAATTCAAAATTTAACTGCAAATCGCAAAAAAAAAAAAAAAGTAAGACCGAATTTGTAAAAATAAATCAGATAAACCTACACAAATTGCAGCTAATGAGCAGCACCTAGAGTTTCAAAAAAGTAGAAAACAATTTTCTTTATTTTTTGCATCATTTGTCAATTCTTCAGTTGAATGTTCTGTAAATTTCGAGGGCGCATATCATTCAGGGTATAAAAGCACTCGCACAGAAAATAAATGTCCTTAAGAACACTATCACCTTCAGACTATTTTAACACATTGAAAAACAATTAAGAACACCCGAAGATGGGTAACACAGTCGACTTCCCATCGCCTAAATATTTTCTTAATACTGTGCCCTTGTAATATGTTGTTATTTACACTAAATGCCTCGTCCTTGTTTTTTTTTTGTTAGATCCAATTTGCATAAAAACTAATTTGACGACTATGTAAATTTTGTTTTTGTTTTAGTGATAGGTGATCCAAAAGGGAAATTTTTGACAGTTCTTTGACATTTAAGTTCAGCATTGCTTAGTAAATCATCATGAATTTGTTATCACTTTCATGTCATTTAAACTTTTGAAAATCGGTCTTCGCTTCTGGAAACATATAAACACCGTTTATAGGTTTTCCCAAACAGGTTGACAACTGCAGTATCATCAGAACTAGTCCCACCAGTTCATTTGAACATAACAAAACTACCGAGCAAATAACAAGTAATTTTGCCGCTTCACTAGACAAATCACGACCTAGCAGCTTAAAAGATTTAGTTCAAACGGTAAGTGTAATTATTACAAGATCAACAAGATCGATTCTGTGTCCTATTTATACATTATTTTTATAACGTTTAGGTACTTGTTGAAATATCTAATAATAATAAGCGGAAGGAGGCTTATAGTTGAAGAAATTGAAGAAATGGAGACTGGTTTGGAAAGTAACTTCGATTCAGATGACTAAGAAGAAGATGCGATTGAGGAAGAACGAGATGACCTAAATGCCGTTCTTGATGATAATAAGGAGGAAAATATTGGGTATAGAATTTAATTCGTGCGGTTTTTTTTTTTCAAAATTTGTACGTTTATTTAAGAAAAACATGTACAACAGTATTATTCAAAGTATTGCCCATCTGAAGCTATGACTTTTTCCCATCTTTCTGGCAATTTGAGGATCCCATCCCAAAAGAACTGCGCCGGCTTGGCAGCCAAGAATGAATCAAGCCAATTTTTGATATTCTGCTCTAATGTGAACCGTATTTCAGTGAGGGCGTTCTGCATCGACCGGAACAAATGGTAGTCAGAAGGGGCAAGGTCTGGGCTATAAGACGGGTGGGGTAAGACTTCCCATCCACTGTTTTTAAAATAGTTCTTAACCGGAATAGCAACGTGGGGCCAAGCGTTATCATGATGGAAAATTATTGCCTCGTGTCTGGTCGCATATTCCGGGCGTTTTTTGGCTACTGCTCTCTTCAAACGGATTAATTGTGTTCGGTAGCATTGTCCATTGGTGGTTTCATTCGGTTTTAGCAGCTCATAATACAGCACTCCCATCTGATCCCACCAAATACAGAGCATTACCTTCGCGCCATGGATATTCGGCTTTGCCGTTGATTTGGCTGGTTGGGCGGGTTTCACAATTGATTTTTTGCGCTTGGGGTTGTCGTAATGGATCCATTTTTCATCACCAGTAACAATCCGATGCAAAAATTGCTTCCTTTTGTGGCGTTCCAGCAGCATTTCAGACAAGCAAAACCGCCTTTCGACGTCTCTCGGCTTGAGTTCATGTGCAACCCAATTTCCTTGCTTTTGAATATATCCAGCTGCTTTTAAACGTTTTGAAATGGCTGCTTGAGTGACACCCTAAGATTCTGCAAGCTCTTCTTGTGTTTGGCAAAAATCTTCATGGAATAATGATTCCAATTCTTCATCTTCAAATTTTTTTGGCTGCCCAGGACGTTCATCGCCTTCCAAGCCAAAATCACCACTTTTAAATGGTGCAAACCACTTTTGGCACGTTCGCTCAGCTAACGCATGTTCACCATAAACTTCCACTAAAATACGGTGACTTTCGGCAGTAGTTTTCTTCATATTAAAGTAATGAAGAAGAACTCCCCGCAAAAACACTTCTTCAGGCACAAAGTTCGATATATTTGAGTGAAAATGATGGAAAATTATTGCCTCGTGTCTGGTCGCCTATTCCGGGCGTTTTTCAGCTACTGCTCTCTTCAAACGGATTAATTCACCCGGTTTTAGCAGCTCATAATACAGCACACCCACCAAATACAGAGCATTATCTTCGCGCCATGGATATTCGGCTTTGCCGTTGATTTGGCTGGTTGGCCGGGTTTCACAAATGATTTTTTGCGCTTGGGGTTGTCGTAACGGATCCATTTTTCATCACCAGTAACAATCATCATAAGCATTTCGGACATGCAAAACCGCCTTTCGACGTCTCTCGGCTTGATTTCATGTGCAACCCAATTTCCATGCTTTTGAATATATCCAGCTGCTCTTAAACGTTTTGAAATGGCTGCTTGAGTGACACCCAAAGATTCTGCGAGCTCTTCTTGTGTTTGGAGTAATGCTTCCAGTTCTTCATCTTCAAACTTTTTTGGCTGCCCAGGACGTTCATCGTCTTTGAAGCCAAAAACACCACTTTTAAATCGTGCAAACCACTTTTGGCACGTTCGCTCAGCTAGCGCATGTTCACCATAAACTTCCACCAAAATACGGTGACTTTCGGCAGCAGTTTTCTTCATAATAAAGTAATGAAGAAGAACTTCCCGCAAAATCACTTTTTCAGGCACAAAGTTCGACATATTTGAGTGAAAAAAAATTATTGTTGTTTACGCTTCAAATGAATAAGATATACTGAAATGACGTACAATGACAGTAGCTGTACCAACGAAATAATAACAATGGAGTAATACAAGTTACGCCATCTCTTAGCAAACCGCACGAGCAAGCAAGTTATAGACCAAATATTTCCACAGGAAACTCTCCTAACTGGTCGGAGTATAGAGAAAGACACAAACATTTTGAATTTGTGGGCAGATTTGGTTTGGAGGTACAAATTTCGCCTAAGAGCACGCCTCTTGATATTTATTCCAAACAAGTTGACGTATTGTAGAAGTGTTGGAGATGATATCAAAAGAAACCAGCCGACTGAATAAATGGATTGAAACAAAGCCGGAAGAAATAAAAAAATTTCTTGGATTGATTATGTACATGGGACTTGTTCCCCTTGGTCGCATTGAAAATTATTGAGAGACGGGTGGGATCTATGATTTCAAAATTCCACGCGCAATTATGCCCCGGAACAGGTTTCAATCTTTGCTCTCATATTTGCACTTTAGCAACAACGAGACAACAAATAAGTCCGACCGATTGAGGAAAATCAATGGTCTGATGGAAGTTCTACAAAACAATTTTCAGAAGACATTTTACCCCGCAGAAAACTTTATTATCGACGAAACTCTCGTGCCATGGAGAGGCCGACTCATTTTTTGACAATATATCCCAAAAAAGAGGCATCGTTATGGAGTCAAAGTCGTCAAGCTTTGCTAAAACAGATGCTTACAATTGGGCTATGAAAATATATGCTGGAAAGTCAGCAACTTGCTAGAAACCTTTGCATGAAGCTTTCAAAAGACCTACTCAATGAAGGTAGATGCTTATATATAGACAATTTTTATATGAGCTACGAGTTGGCAAAAAAAATGTACCAACAGATGTCCTCCTCGCTAAATTGGCCAGAAGGGAAATTATATCTCGGGAAGATGAAAATGGAATTGTAATTTTTAAATGGAAAGACACCTGTGATATAAGAATGCTGTCTACTAAACATGCCCCTGAAATACAAACCGTAAGACGTCGAAATCCATCTGTAAATTTAGCAGAAAATCAAGTCGTCAGCAAGTTCGAATCCACTCACTGTTTCAAGGCCAAATAATAAACGTGGAGCTTCCTTCAAACCCGCTGCGATACGATGATCAGATGGGTTCGTATGACACTACGCTAAGGAAAGGTATCAAGTGGTTTTCATCGAAAACTAGGCATAGAACTTTTATCAGGAATAGCAGTTGTTAACGTATGGGTGTTGTATAGGTTTTTCCAATACGGACTTGACAACTTTGAATTTAATTTGTGAACGCACTCTTTCATTAATCATCAAACTGTCACTGTCAATTTATTCAGTAAACTCAACATTTTCATCATGGTAAAGTACACTAACGAGCTACGTTCTCCTATTGGGTTCTGGAGAAGATGCGCCAAGATGATGAATTTCATCGCAAAATCATCTTCAGTGACGAAGCTCATTTTTGGCTCAATGGGTTCGTCAATAAGCAAAATATGCGTCATTGGTTGGGTGAAAACCCACATGTGCTTCATGAATCACCACTTCATCCACAAAAAGTAACTGTTTGGTGCGGTTTGCATGCCGGCGGCGTTTTTGGGCCATATTTTTTCGTCGACGATAACAATCGTCACGTTACTGTGAATGGTCAGCGTTATCGCGCCGTGATCACAGACTATTTTTGGCCCGAATTGGAAAATATGGACTTGGACGACATGTGGTTTTAACAGGATGGTGTCACAAGCCACACAGCACACGCTACAATCGATTTATTGAAGAATAAGTATGGTGAGCGTGTTATTTCAAGACATGGGCCAGTCGATTGGCTGCCTCATTCGTGCAATTTAACGCCGCTTGACTATTTTTTGTGGGGCTACGTTAAGTCATTGGCTTATGCCAACACGCCGACGACGTTGGAAGAGCTCGGAGCCAACATTGAACGAGAAATAGCGGCCGTTTCGGCCGAAATATGTGGCCGAGTCGTTGAAAATTGGGTCCAAAGAATCGATCGCTGCAAACCTGCCCGCGGTTGTCATATGAACGAAGTCAAGTTCCATTCATAAATGTTTTGATTGTACTTTAAGCCAATAATAAAGTTTTTGAAATATCTCAAATGGTTTGACTTTTATTTAGAAAATAAGAAAACCCCATACAAACATTTAACAAAATTGAAAATTCATATTCGGAAATTCAGGGAAATTTTGGCTGCTCAACTGCTTGAAATACTCACAGCCCCCGTTCGTAGAGTTGAAACACCCCGTTCAGCAACGCACCATCTCATAGAGCGTGTATCTTCTGATGGAAAAAAATTAGAAGAAAATGTAGCGTTTTCTACAAAAACATAACAAAATCCAAAGGACATGAAGCTGCCCACAAAGCAGCTAGCAGATATCCACGTACTGTGATAGTTGTCCTGATCAGCCTTAAATGTGTCGGGTTTGCTTCAATACAAAACATTAAAACCAAAATTTGTTGCTTTTATGAATTATATGTTACTTTTAGTTGAAGCTAGCTTCTTAAATTTTGTGAAATTGTTTATCTATAATTCTATTCGAAATAAAGTTTATGAAATGAGTTATATTATAATAACTTTTCCCCATACCGAATTTATACGTAATGGCTATCACTTCAGAAAGCCAGAGCCTTAAATGAAATTATAGGCGGCTATCATATTTGATAGCCATGGCACCCTGGGAAACATCGCTGGGTAAACGTGTTTATCTTTTGAGGATATCCACGAATCAAGCCAGTTTTTTAAGTCTTCATATGAGCAGAACTGCTGATCAGCCAGACCATGTACCATCGAACGGAACAGGTAATATGTCAAGTGGGGTAGAACTTCCAATTTGAGCGTTTCCAGGTAGGTTTTAACGGGTTTAACAACGTGAGGCCGATCGTTGTCATGCTGTAGAATCAGCATGTTCAGCTCAATCGGATAAAATTAAAATCGATACTGTTCCCAATTGATGGTTTCGTTGTGTTTCAACAGTCCATAATAAATAACACCGACCTGGTCCCACCAAATACACAGCAAAATCTTCGCAGCGTGAATATTTGGCCGAACTGACGACGTAGAAGCATGACCGCTTAGTCCCCATGACTTTCTTCTCTTTGAGTTGCTGTAATGAATCCATTTTTCATCACCCGTCACGACAAGATGAATACAACACTTCTTTTTTTATCCCGCTGGAGCAGTTGTTCATAGGCGAAAAAAAGATGCTTAACGTCACTTGGCTTCAGATCATAAGGAACCCAAGTTCGTTGTTTTTGAATCATTTCCAACAAAAAAAGCTTGGCGGGTATCTACTAATGCTGAAGCAAGCTATTCTTGCGTTTGGCATGGCTCCTCATCAAGCAATGTTCGTCTTCGAAGGATTTTAGTCTTTCTTCACGCGGACGGATGTCAACATCGAAATCACCGTCTTTAAAGCGACGGCACGTTGTATCACTGAAAGCAGTTTCTCTATAAACTTTTTGGGCTGTTTTCTTCGAATGAAAGATGGCACAAAATTTTAGACTTTCTCACACAATCAAAAGTATATGACGCCAAAAAAAAACCACTAATGTGTCGAAACGGTTTGTTTACCATATGTCTAAGCTTGGTTCATAGTATATCAAAATCGACCAGCACTTACTGCTGGAGCCATCTATTGACAAATAGTAGGAACTTATCCGCGCACCTAATAATTATGGGAATATGATATTTATGAGTTTGTCAAGTCTCAAACTCTGGCATCCTCACCACCATCTCGACTATCAGCCTGAATAGTCGATACGGCTGGATTAATTACACGAGACGTACCAAGATGTCCAGCTCATTTTGGAGAGAGAGCTTCCGTGTCTAGTGCACAGTATGGCTATAGCCACAATAGTAGTTAAGCCAACATTCCAAGAGTTATATCGGCGTCATATTGCGACAGTGAAATGGGATGATTCGATATTTATTCTCCTTATAGCTATTATGACAGTGAGGCTGACAGCGTTTAGGGTGTACCATCGACAATCAAAATCCACACCAAAACCACAAATCGCATGCACATGCGCAAAGGCCGGAGTGTTGTACACAAAACAATTGAACATACTTACACAGCTGTTGTGGTAGCAAATCATGAGGCACTGGCGCACGTCTGAAATCAGTGACTACGAACCTCCATCATTCCACCGGCTCTACGTCCCTTTGCTAATGCAAAACCTTATAATTCTTTAAGGTTTTGTTAGGAAGAAAGGTTAGCGGTTTGAACAACAGCACTAGTAACATTAGCCCTATCAGCTGATTACAATCGGTGGGGAACTTTTTCAACTATAGTGGAGTCAGTGGAGTCCTTAATCCAATCACAGAGTACTGTGATTAATGCATACAACTGAAGTTCGAATGCCGCAAGCAAATATTTCAGTATTTCCACGTCTACAACTTGAAACCTTACAATCTTTCGGTAATATCCTTAAAAATAAGTCGCAAGTGCTGGACAAGTCCATGTGGAATCTCCGTAGTTAAATTTCAAACTTATCCGACTTAAAGGACAACGGAGTAAATTTAAGAAACATGTACTTCGTACAGAATCTTCTCTTCCTTAACGAGGACTTAAGGGCTACTTTAGCAACAATTCTCTCTCGAACAATTCTCGGATCATTTGATGTCACATGAAGTAGCGTTTATAATGTCACAATTGGTCATTCGAATGAGGAATCTACAAGCATCGACAAGAGACCTCTAAGTTTGCCCAATGTGGTTCTGGTAAAGGAGACTCTGTGTCTTACAGGGAAGCAACAAAAATGACGAAGATGAACTGACGGGCACACTCTGTCGCTGTGCTCATATTGCTCTATACGAAATGTTATCCCCTACAAAGATGACGGCAATCTTGTCTGACATTCTTCTGCAAGAACGTTCCGAGTCAGTTCAGTTCTAGAGTTCGTTCTCCGGCTCATATCAAATGTTTTCCTCTCCGCATCGATTAAGGAACGTGAACTTATGCTAGTTTTGTATGGATTAGCTCGAACCCAGGTCGCCAGTCGAGTTAATCGTCTTTGATGAGTGTCATCTAATCTTCTTCCGAACATTGCGATTGAATGCGAAGATGATAAACGATACCGCGAAAATCGTTTTTCTTTTCTAATTGTTGGTTTCAAAGTAATTTTAGGTTAAGACAAAGTACCATACCATACCAGCTTTCTTGAATTGGTCTTGCTGTGCAATAACTTTAATGTGAGACGGTAACGAATTCCAATGTTGACTCGAGTAGACAAAGGACAGACGAGATGAATTTAGATCATCAGCATAAAGGTGAACTGAACTATGTTTGCATATAGAGGGAAAGTCGCTTACAAACTTGCAGAATAAAATTGAGCCTAACATTGTCACCTGAGGAACACCTTTTGAAACAAGCTTAAGACCTGATATAGTTCTGTTCGTAATATGTTTGTGTAACCTATTAGACAGAAAGTTGCGAATTACGTACGTCGCCCTTATACTGAAGCCAAAAAGATTCTGAAACTTCCACCAGCGTAGGTCGTGATCTACGAGGTATGTTCAAAAAGTAAGGTAACTTTAATTTTTTATAAGAAAAATGTTTATTTATTCATCAAAATTAATGTTGTCTCCTTCAAAGTATTCGCCTTCAGATATATTAGAGTCCTCGAAGCACTTTCCATAAACACTTTTGGGTATAACATTTAGCCATTCCAGCGATGCCGTTTTTATTTCCTCAATCGTTGCAAATCTCCTTCCTTTCATAGGTCTCTTTAGTTTTAAGAACAGAAAAAAGAGCTTGTACCACTAGTAAACACTTTTTTTTAACCAATAATCGATAATCGAATGCACGTTTCCCCTCGAAATTTTAAAAGGCACCTTACTTTTTGAACATTCCTCGTATTCTATCAAAAGCAGATAAAGAATCGTCAGAAATGGTAGAAACGCTATGGTTAGATCTGAAACCTTATTGGCGCGGATTGAGTAGATTGTTTATGGAAAAATGTTTCTGAATTTGCTAAGAGACGAGTTTCTCGAACACTTTCGATAGGCAACGCATATAGGTCTGTCATCCGCAGCGGTTACGCGATTAGCTTTTTTGGCGATTGGCAAGACTTTTGCTTTTTTCTTATTTTCAGGAAATATCGATGTAATCAAGCAGTGGTTAAATATCTAAAAATTTGACGTTAATTGCAACAACTTTGTCCTATGTCCCTCCACTTTGTGGGAAATTCTGCAAAAATATCTCGGCCGACTACGGGAAACGATTAAACTGGTGGAGGAACTAAAGTCACAAGACAATGGCCTACGATCTTAACCCGCGGATTTTGCTTTGAGTAGCAAGAATTCGACTCGTTCTTCTATCGAAAAATAGTTATACATAGAAGCCTCTCATGAAAACCAATTAGACCCATTAATGTAGGCTGTTGTCTCTAGTTTTTTTCAGAAAGGAGGTGACAGTCGACAGTCAATAGCCAACGTTACCCTATAATGATCAGTGATTATTTCTTCGACTTTGATCCGGACGATGTGTAATTTCAATAGCACGGCGCATGTGGTGCATTGCGTATGAAACACTGACTGGATTCATCAGCAACATTATTTCGAGAAATGGATTAGTGAATTAACCACCGAGATGGTTTTATTTGAAAGCACGGGAAGACTCCTTATATGGCTTTAGTGTAGGCCCATTAGCTCCAAACTATTCAAGTCAATATACCATACAGCGCGATATTGACGAGATAGAGCCCCGAATGCTGGAAAAAGTGGCCTAAAATTATACCGACAGGATGCCCTCTATCAAAAACAACCAAGTAAGCCGTGTGACTAATGTCGTTTTCAAAACATAATATCTTGAATCAAACTTGGTTCTTGTTGTTATTGTAAAAAAAAAAAAAAAAAATTAAAAACACCATGTGTCTGTTTAAGTATTGGTATCGGGTCAGCTAGATCCCAAGGAATTTGAATAACTTTCCGCCAGCAACTAGTTTCGAATATTGTTGAAAACTTTCGCCAATTCTTTTTTTATTTTCGTAGAGACCACAAATACAGATGTCCTGAAAAGAATGATTTCCAACTTTGAATCTCTAACTTCCAATGTCACCAAATTGCTTAATCTTATCGAAGTCACGTTGCAAGAGCACATTTATGACCTAAAATTTTGAGCCCGGGCTATATGCAATCAAGTCATCTATGTACGCTTTGGAATGGTAAAGTGAACCCATAAGATTGGTTGAACATTTTAAGTAGCTTCCTTATACCCGGAGTAGCGAACAACGTTCGGCATAAAATCAGCTCCTTCCTAGTTTTTCACTTCTCAGTGGTTCCATGATTGCTTGGTGATGATATTATTTGCCATACTTTAAACATTGAACTCAGCGAAACCATCAGAAGTTCTCAATCGAAGGCAGACATTGTGCAAAGTGACTCGATTTTCCAAGTCGCACTTCCCGGTTCGAGGGTTGTCTTCCTGCAAAATCTCTCCTTTGACCTCTACATTTTCTAGCGGATCTTTGATAACAAAGAAGTTGTCATTATCCTCAGTTTCTTTTAGAATTAAGCCTGTATTTGTCCACACAAACTAAATTGAAATTTAATTATAGCGTTACATGATTTTTTAATTAATTGAAGGCTTTATAAATAGCCTTTTGTACAAAAGTACAAATTAGAGAGAAGATCCCTATCTCTTCCAACATACATTGGTTTTGAATGTCTGAGGATTACAATGACCGCCAAGTATGGACTTTGGCAGAATTTCTACATGCGTATTTTTAACTTAAGACGTTCTGTCTATGATTTTGAATTCTATCAAGCAGGTGCAGAGAAACATTCAATAAAAGCCTTATACACGTATATTGAGATGCAGTTAAGTTTGTCTAATTATTCATTGCCTGGGTTTAGGAGCATCAAATTTTGCCCAGTTAGTGGAACCCAAAATTGTAATGCTTTTAATATCTAAATTAAAATACCTTAACAGATAATGCCTTAGCAGGAGTGTCTTCTCATTAAGGCACTTTCTCCTGTTTCCGGGCGACAGCGGACAATTTCTAATACCAGGTCTACAGGGATCTCCAACACAAAGTCAGGGTGTTTGAAAAGAGTCGGTGTGCGACGAGCCCTTAATAACGGCAATAACGGCAGCACTTACATCCCCAAAGCAAGTTACTGGCTCCGGAATTTGGTCCGGTCACTTTTGCCCCAGAGGTTCCAAAAAGGGCCTGGCTCTACAGGTTGGCGATTCTGTGTAGGGTTAACTACCTAACCACGTAAAAAATTAATAATTACGAAGCGACCTCGGATAAGGACGGATTCACTCTTGACGGCCCTGCAAAACGAACAAACAGCGAACATGGAACGTTCGGAGCCTAAACAGGCCGTGTGCAGCCAAAAAAATAATAGAGCCGGGCAAAAGAAATTTTAAAAACTGTGATGTTTGGTGATTCCTATAGGGAACGTAAGCAGCGTCTATTTGTATACGGATTTGTTGTAATCGGCAGGTTTAGACAAGAGGTCTTGAGTTTTCGACACGTAAGTGAACGCTTTATAACCATCCGTATTAAAAGTAAATTCGCTAACATCAGCCTTATATATGTTCACGGCCCAACTGAAGAAAAGGACGATGCTCCCAAAGAAAATTTCTACGAGCTCCTCGATAAAACCTATGAGCAAAGTCCGATGTATGACCGAAATTGGAAAGGAGAACGTCTTTGGTAGCATAATCAGAAAACACAGCCTACAGGACACCACGCCTGGAAACGGACTTAGGCTAATCAATTTCGCTGCGGGACGTAACGTTACTTTAGCAAGCATAGGGTTTCCTCCCCACAATATTCACAAGATAACTGTCAACCAGGCTGATTATGTTGCGATCGACATAAGGCACTCCTCAAATATTTTAGATGTCCGAGCATTCTGAGCCGCCAACACAGACTCGGACCACTACCTAGTTGCAGCCAAAGTACGTTTACGGATATCTCAGACGCCACATCAATTATGAGGAGATTTAACGTTGGAAGGTTGCAATCGCAACAAGCTGCCAAGACCTTTGCCGATCGTGTGTCCCTCAACCTCTCGAGAAGTCTTCTGCAGCCAGCATCAAGTACTGATGACTAGAGCCTAAGATTGCGAAAAGCCATCGGCTGGGTTTTACCCACCCACCACCATGAAACCCCTAGTTTGACATACCTTCAAAGCGGCACTGCTCAAACGGACGTGAGCAGTTCGTGTGAGCAAAAGAGAAGGGAAGACCATTGGCTTCTCTGGAGAAAAGACAAAGAACATGAGAATCGCGCGAGATGCTACTCCAAGAATTATGTTCGGAAGTTTTACTAAAAAGGTAAAAAGACCCGAAAGGAAACCTGTAGAACTGAACAAAAAAACCTTGTAGTAGAGCCACAGTCGGTGTTGAAGTTATGGAAAGACCATTTCTGCAGACTAATTAATAGCGCTGTCAGGCAGAGCCAACCATTCAATATTGACGATTCAAGTCAAAAATTCTATTCATCCGACGAAAATGGACTAAACTAACATCCAGGAAGGCTGCCGGGCCGGACGCCTTCCCACCGAACTGTTTAAGGCAGCAGGAGATGACTTGTTAGAGGGCATAAACCAATTTATTTCCAAGATTTGGTCGGATAAATGTATGTCTGATGAATGGAACCTCAGCATCGCTTGCCCGGTTCACAAAAAAGGAGAATCTCTAAACTGCGCCAACTATAGAAGTATCAGTCTCCTAAAAATCGCATATCTTGTCTGCCGTATTCTGCGAGCGCCCGAAACCATTTGTCAACCATCTGATTGGACCCTATCGGTGCGGTTTCAGGCCTAGTAAGTCCACAATTGACCAAATATTCACACTACGGTAGATCCTGGAGAAAGCCCAAAAAGTTCAGATCGACACTGACCACCCTTTTATGGATCTTAAGCCGCATATAACAGCATATACAGAGAGGAGCTATACAGAGCCATATCTAGTTTTAGCATCCCTGCCAAACTCATCCACTTGTGCAGGATGACAATGGAAAAGGCTCGCTGCTGCATCAAGATCCGTAACGACTTTAGATGTCAAAAAATGATTTAAACAAGACGACGTGTTGTCATGTGACTTCTTTAACATCAAATTTAAAAGAATTGTTCACAACTTACAAGCCAACACACGAGGTACAATCTTTCAAAAGTATGTTCAAAAGCTTGCATACGCCGGCGACATTGATATAATTAGTAGAACACAGAGACAACTATCAATGGTGCATTTGGGAGTTGCGGGTGCAGCGATTAACGAAGGCTAAACAAAGTACTTGCTGTCAATTAGAAGGGACACCCAACATCGACGAATCGGCCAGAATGTCACAATCGACAGCTATAACTTTGAGGTAGTAAGGGACTTTGTCTACCTTGGCTCTGCCGATGTGATAAAAACGACATCTCTTCAGAAATCAAACGAAGAATAACGCTTTCCAATCGCTATTTCTTTGGGCTAAGAAGGCAACTACATATGTAATAAGGCCCTCTGCCAAACAACCAAGGAAACTCTATATAAGACCCTGTGATTATAACTAGTCCTGCTCTATGGTTCCGAAGCATAGACTCTTTCTAAAACGGATGAAGATATCCTTGGTCGTTTTGAGAGAAAAATTATTCGTAAGGTATCTGGGCCTGTAAGCTCTGACGAGCTCTGGAGGATACGATTGATTGATGAACTCTACAAGCTGTACAGCGACATCGATCTGATCAAAACATTGCGAATTAGGCGTTTGAGATGACTGAGACTTGTAGAGCGAATGAACACATACGCTCCAGCTCGCAGAATAGTTGACTCTAATTCGGAGGGACAACGCAGCAGAGGAAGGACTCGCCTTAGGTAGCGCGCACAAGCGAAATAGGACCTCAACCAACTTGGAGTGTGTAACTGGGGGCAGTTAGCCAAAGACTGAGCTAATTGGAGAGGCATATTGCTTGAGGTCTAGGTCCACCCCGGACCATAGCGTGGCCTAGATTCTGGTACCGTTGTCAGCATGGTATGTAGTGGCTCAGAACTGCCAAGAATATCATAAACAAATGCTCTTTGCTAAAAGTAATGGAAGAGCTAAAGCAATTGTTCCACCAACTTGGAGGAATACATCTTCAGAAAAAGAGGAAATATCTGATAAGAACTAGCTAACAATCAAATCTTTTAGTTCTCTTGCTACTAAACTTCTGCGCGAGCTCTTGTGATTGAAGCCGTCCCGTATCAAACTTTCTTACATTATTTGCCTGACTTAGGGGTATTCGAGGTATCCATAACGCAACTGTACCCTGGTTAGAACAACGTAGAAGCCGGAGTCAACATTTGTTTCTCGGTGCATTCGGATATCCAAAGTACTTAAGGACTTGTGTTGACGTTAGTGTGATCAAGTGTTCCAGACTTCTTGTGCACTTTGAGATGTAACACATACAACACACGGCAATGTTTTGTCTTACTGACGAGACGCTTGCATTCGTTATGGATTTCGGTGTGGTGGAAGATTTCTATCATTGACTTGCTTCTCGACATAATAACCGAGGCCTTGGCCAACAAGCATATGTGTTGACACTTTGTGCATTTAATATCCGATGGATAGAGGGTTGTGATTGTAAATTTATTTGGTGCACTGTTTCTTATTGCTGTAAGGACATCGGTCTTTGTATTTTTGAATAAAAATAACCAGTAGTAGTGTCGCAAGGGATGCTTGGCGGTTAAACATGAACACAAGTAACACTAGAAAGTGCGGTTTTATTACCACGAATTGTTTGGTCTGGTTGTTGAGAATGGTTGGTTTAGCATGTAAGGGTTACGGCTGTGCTGGATATTTGGACAGGAGAGATGGGAGAGAGTTTCCTTTGTATTTTCGTTCTCAAAACTGTGGCATTGGTCGTATAATCTCTGATTGGCCAATGACACGTGATTGTTCTCATGATTCTAGCGAAATCTGGATGGGTTTTGTTGAGTAGGTCTTTTGTTCTACTCCTATCGTAGATCGGCCATATTCCTATCATCCTTGATATGGCGCAACTTCCTCTACTGGAAGTTGACCTTTTACAGGAAATGTGAGTGGATTTGTCCTTTAACCGCTTCTAGCGTGATGTCTAAGCCAAAGCTTAACCATACCGGGCCAGTTTATCGGCACGCTCGTTTCCTTTTATGTGACTGTGCCCAGGAACCCAGAGTTTGTTCCGGCATTCCTGTACAAGTTTGGAGGATATGGTTGCGGGGTCAATAGCTTTGATAACTGCTTGGCTATCTAGGCTATCTATTAAGGAATATCATATTTCATTTGTGGGTTAATTCACGACTAATATTCATCCAGGCTTCTCGGATTGCTTATAGTTCTGCCTGGAAGATGCTGAAAAAATCCGCAGAGAGAATGATATTTATATTTTCAGTGATTCCAAGTAGACACAGGCCCTTACACCTTAGTTCATCTTTCATCCGTCGGTGTAGATGACCTTTTCGATATCCTTTACTACTTAGTCTTTTTTCAACTGAGCTCTGCTAGTAAATCCTACAAGTTTTTCCTGAAGCTTAATTTGAGTGTGATATATTCGGTTAAAAACGTGACTATGCCATTTGGTAACGAGTCTAGGACATTGCTTATTTTTATTTTTTGCTTGTTAAGAGACAGAAGATGCAGGAGCACAGTAAGGGCACCCGTTGAGGGCGACCTCATTGCGCCCGTGTGGGCTATACTGGCTGTTCTTTAAAGCCTTTTTAGTTCCGTGAGGTTGTATCCTTTGCTCAACGCGGGCCACCAGCAAATCCTGACTTCTTTTTAGAGATTTTGCTGCAGATATAGAAGACGAAACATGCTTTCCTAACTCAGTGTTCGATGTTTTGCTTCTAGTTAAGTTTGGATCAAGCATGATACCCAGATACCTGACACTAGAGGATAGCGTGATCATTAAGACATGGAAGGGTATTTTGGTTTTGGTAGTGAACAACATCAGTTTAGTTTTGTAGTGACACTAATATCACCACGTCATCACCACTTTGACCCTTCTCTATCTATAGTATTCTTACAAGTTTTTTGTTTATAACCATTAGCCAGGGTAGAGAAGAAAAAACTTTGCAGACTGTATTATTAAAATACCGCTGGGAAGGGTAATAAACCATTTACCTTGAATACGGCAGATGAAGTTATGACAGCAATGTAGAAGCTAAAATCTAATAAATCTGTTGGTAAAGACGGACTCCCTGTTGAGTTTTTTGAAGCAGCTACAGATGAACTGTTTGGATCTACCATATACGCCAGTTTATCCATACCAGTTCGGTTTAAAGTCAGAAAATTCCACCATCGATCAAATATTCACTGTGCGGTAGATCTAGGAAAAACCCTGGAATTTCAGATCGACACTCACTATCTATTTGTCGACTACAAAAACGCATATGACAAAGCCATGTCTAGTTTTGACATCCATGTCAAACTCATCAGGTTGTGTAACGTACCCATGGAGAACTCTTGATCAAGGTCGGTATGGAATTAACTGAGATCTTCAATGGTCACATACAGGTATTGGACTTTTATAACATCGTCCTAGAAAAAATCATGTGAAACTTACTGGGCGACAACGTAATGCACATTCTTTTCTTAGGTCCACACTATTCCCTATGCACGCGGATGGCACTCATGTATTCGGACGAACGCAGGTAAGGGAAACGACCAAAATGGATCTGATGATAAACAAGGGCAAAACAAGTATAAAATCATCAGAAAATGACTCGCACCTGCGACTGCTTGAACAGAACGTTACTATTAGCAGTTACAACTCGAAGAAGTTAACGACTTCGTCTACCTTGGCTCCGCAACTACAAGTAACAGCGACATCGATGCAGAATTAATCTTGGTAGTAACAGAGTAATCTTACGTAACATAAAACTGGCTCTATGTAAGACCCTCATCATATCGAGCCTGATCTAAGGTACAAAGGGTTTGATCTTGTTGAAATCGAATGAGGAAGCACTGCTGTGTTATTGACGGTGAATACAGGAATAGGATCAACTACGAATTGTATTGGCTTTACAGTGACATTGGTCTATTTAAACGTTGGCGGATCCAGCATCTGAGATGGCTGGACCATCTTAAGTAAATAGACGTCATGGCACTGTATAAGGTGTGTGAGGCTGGAAATGGATCAAGGGAACATGTGCTACCTTGTTAGGGATGATTGTTAGTTGGGGCCCAAGTTCGTCACTTTAAAAAAAGGAAGTAATTACAATATAAAAACTCAGTAATTAAGTAATTACTGTAATTAATTAATTAAGTAATTAAGAGAAGATATACCAAATATACCTGTTTGCTTTAGGAATTTTACGAATGATACAAGATCCTATGACCACAAATAATATTCTATTGAGAATGAAAAGTTTTATATATAAAAACGGACTCAAAACTTTGTCCTATGTGCACGTCTATAGTTAAATTGCCGTAGAGCAGACTACGCTAAACTTTATAACTTAGACCAACTTCAACTCTAGTTGTAATATCCCCTGCCTTTATATAGATAGTGTTCTCCTTCCTTTTTATGCCAGGATCTTCAAACTATTTTCTATTTTCGCCCCAAAACTCTCACCATCTCCACTCTGGTAGATATAATCAAAAGATACGCGATGTCAGTAATGAGAGAAATGAACCATAGCTCGTTTATCTGAAGTCATGCTCAAAACTACCATCTTGGTCAAATACAATTCTTTACACTTTCTGAATCACTATGCTTACGAGTTAAAAACTTAAGCCGTATGAGTTAGTTTAGTTTCTAGTTCCAAAGGTGGTTTCCACGTAATAAACGGAAGAATAAAAAAGGATTACTACCCTCTTGCCTTACAGTTCGCCAATACATCATCAAATGACACTCAAATAATTGCGGAGCTATTTAATCAATTCTTAAACCGGTCGTTCGCTAACCACTATCACTAATCAGTATCCTTATTAAGCAATTGTCCACAAACATCATAAATTTCGGTGGACACAAGTCCAAAATTAGTGAAGATACTGAAAAACTTAAGGATGAATACTCTGCTGGCGGTATGAGCGCCACCATTTTAAAAGATATGTACTTGGCATAACCTTCCACAGCTCATTTTTAGCTCTCTATTTCTGGAAGAACTTATAGAGAAATTATAGGCGAGACTGTCATCCATTCCAAAGCTCTTCACATACATGATTCAATATTTTTTCAGTGCAAGTTCACTTTTTTTTATGATTTCATTAAGCCTTGAGATGTGTGGACATAGCGAATATGAGGGGCAATTAGGGAGGGAAAAAAGAGAGGTACCGATATGCGTTGGTTTTGAATGTTTGAAAGTTATAGTGACTACTAAATAAAGAGCTCGGCAAGCCATTCCATATTCGAAAAACCAACACAGATTCTCAAAAAACAAATCAATAACCACAACTCTTATAGAATTGGTAAGAAGTCTTCTGCGCAGTTCAGAAAATTACAAAGAAGTTGATATAATTACTACCGATGTCTCCATTTAAAGGCTCTTGGTTTCCAATCCGATTTCATTGTGTGGAAGATGACTTTCTTCTTAAAAGAAAGACTCTTTAGGTCCACAATATCTAAACACATAAACGACCCTTCCGGTGTACCTCAAGGGAGCCATGTTGGTTCTATTCTGTTCTGCTATTCATCCAGATTATTGACGATATCATTATCAAGCATCTACATCTTTCAGTTCCTTTCATTTCCTTTTAAGTGGTTAGATTGCAACAAGACCTAAATAGATTTTCTTTTTACTTGTGGAAAAATTTCCTCGAGCCTAACGTTAAAAAAGACAAATCTATAGCATGCACTGGAAAACATGCTGCTTCTGCACACTGGACTTGCTTAAATGCGCGATTTCAGCATTGGAATTTCGATGAATTTTCCAAATCCCTTTATACAACCTTTGTTCAGCGTCTTCATTCCCTTCATCCTTTCCCAATCGCTTGAATTTAATGGGCTTGCAACCTCTTGAAGTTGGTGGCATGCTCTTTCTTCAACAGCAAGCTGTCCGGAGTTAACTAGCTCTCAAAAAGTATCTATACGAACCGCACCGTACCCTTATGTTATAGTAAAGGTAGGAAAATGACCAGATCTTTCTGTTTTCGAAAACGTGACCTGATAGACCAGTACGGAATAGGAATTACAGATATAATATCAGTTTAAGCCACTCGACAACCAATTCATCTTAGTTTACAAGTATTTAACCAAAGTTGACTCTATGAATTGTCTTATAAGAACTCTTCCGCCTAAAATATTTAATACTCGTACGCAGAAGAGGTTCCAAAGTTTTTTTCTTTAAGATATCAACAACTGATCACCATTTGAACAAAAATTTGTGGCTGGCCGAATATGTATGCACATCGAATTTGATAGAAACTCAGAAAGATATTTCTGAGACATGAATTCATTTAGAACGTCATACAATTTTTAATGACGTTAATTTCGAGTGGGGTATTTTTTTTTTCCGCTGTCAAAGTGAAGAATCGATTCTTTGATAAATGACTTTAGAATCTCGTCGGAAGAATTTCCTTTTTTTAACTCCCGAAACTTGTTACTTTGGAAACTTTATTTGCTAACAACTTCGCAGAGAACAAGCAACGATTTATCATATTCTACAATACAACATACGAGTAAGTTCGAAATTTATCAAAGATTTCAAAAATATTTCAGGATAATACGAATATTTCGGCACAAAGAAATATGTAAAGAAAAATGTTCTTTTGTTTGTGAATACTCGTATGTTAGTCTATTAGGCAAATCGATCTGTTAAGTGTTAGTTAAAAAAATTTACAACAACTCACCGTCGGATCTGAACATCTGGGGCATTTGCATGTGAACTGCTTCTTCATTTTCAGGAACAAATGTCTAGAAATGTTGTTCGAAAACAACTTTGTGTAGGTTGTTGTTAATTCGGTACCCAGGGCAATATCCACCGCAGCTTTAACAATGATCACATTTGTCTTTGGTTCAAAAGTGAACGTGGTATTCGGCACGCAATCATGATTTAGCACCCCAAACAAAGCATACAGTGCTCTGTGTTGGAATTCTTCATTGTCGGTGATCTTGTCGGGCTTTGCCTGATCGAAACCATTTGTCTTGACCACTGCCACTGCACGATTGATGATCTCGATGACCTTCTTCTCTGTTGGGAACTTTCTAAAGCATTTGCCGGCCATTCGTACCTCGGTTCGGTGATTGTTATCCAAATTCGCCTGTAGGCAATACATCAAATCTAATTGATCCTTGGTGAGCAAGAGTGCCCGAGCTACGGTCAACAAACGAATCACTATGGAATTCGCAATATGCGGCTCATTGGGCTCCCACGACTTAAACAGCTGACACTCGGCCTTGTGCTGCTTCTTTTTTGCACAAATTCCGCACACGGGTAAGCTGCATCCTTGTCGACACATAAATTTTGCCTCATCCAAGATCTTAAAACAGATCGTACACATATTTAAAAGGTCCTCATTGGGAGCAGCGGGCCCAATTAGGAGTGGATTTTCGCGAAAAATTTCTTCACCTCGTTTAAGATTGCGCGATGCAAACACTCCGCGACCGGCGATTTTTGAGACACGGATCTCCCAGCAAGGATCTTTAACTTGGAACGAGCTCAAGTGGATGGTGATCAGTTCGGCTAGACGCTTAGGGCAGATCATTTTGAGAAAATATTTTCAATAGATTCCGATTTTCTTTGCACAAAAATTTGTTCGAGGATTTTTTTTCAAAACGTACGGTTTAACGTGTTCTAGAGAACTGTCGTCCGTTGTCCAGTGTGGCTCATATTTAATAGCACTCCCGGGGGGATGAATGGCACACATCGATCGGACTGTGATCTTTGACGCGCAGTAGGTAATGTGGTAGTGGTTTCGCGGTGGTGGGCAATTAATGTTCGCAAAATTGTTGGCGCATTGCCAGCGAGTGAAATATACTCGTATGTATGCCCCACTGTCGGCCGCGTTTCGGTACAGAAAATTTTGTGTTTCTCTAACGATCACTTGTTCGACGCTTGGCGTTACAATTTTTAATTTTTTTTTTTTTTTCTTTTGAATTACTCATGGTATCATGTCAAGTGGGGGAGATACTTAGCGCTTCGATGGAAGTGCCTTTACAAGTGCATCCATCTGGGCGACAGTTCCGGTGGTTGAAATATTTTTCGAGATTACAGTGTTTTTGCGCGGTGTGGCGTTGCGTTTCGTTTCGTTTCAGATTCGAATTTAAATTCGGATTTAGATACGGCATTTGTTGCAGCACGCGCAATCCAATAAATCGGATCAAGCATTGAGTATGATGGGGCAATAATTAACATGATGCAGACATAAAGTCGGCGATCGGTTGCGATCTGTTTCTATTCAGAGAAGGATCATTTGAACGAGTGGTATAAGGGGTTTTCAAGTGGACTAGAAGCTTGTTCTTAATTGGAGTGCAATGCGTGAATGAACTGAGTGTTGTTGGTAAAGGCAACACATTCGCTGCGCACAAGATTACCGAGGGTATACAGGGAGAAATCCTGTAATTTTTCGTCTTTATTTGCCGTGAGTTTTGTTTGGATGTTTGTGATTTATTTATGATGGCTATACAATGAAAAAAAGCGATTTTATGACCAATGAACGATATAAAAAATAAACAATAAACTGTAAGACGGAGAATGAGAGATTTTTATGCGATTTTTGGTATAAATGGCGACGTCTTCCTTGCTTTATTTGAAACGAAGATCTGTTGGACATCAATGGTGTAATGAACTCGTGAAAATCGTTATGAATCGAATTCGCAATTGGGAATGACTTAAATGTAATTAAATTTAAGTGCAATTTGCTTTTATGGAAACGGATGCAAGGACGCATAAATAATTCAACAAAGTGATTTAAGCGAGAGTTGCATATGGGTGATCTTGTCATGAGAAAGTTTTTTTTTTTGGAATTTCGAAATCGCAGATGTGGTTTTGAACGCATTTTATAGCATTGTGGTAAGGAGGATCGTGGCTATGATGTCAGAGAGTACATCTGTTTCGGGAAACCGCACCTTCAATTTTTGTTGCAATCATAACTCGATTGTAAATTAAAGTGCAAAAATGGGGACAATGTATTTCAGAGAAAATTTTTAAGTTTTGGTTCTACAAAGATTCACTGATTGGGTTCTAAAAGTGCTTCGAGGTGGCGTAATTAACTTCACAGTAGGTATGTGTTTGTTCACTTATGCTTGACACATTTAGGTGATTAGCAAAAGTATAGTGCCACTTGCCGACGCGAATATGTGTTGTAGTATGCAGTCCTTCTAACTTAGGACAGAAAAGTCGCTGACCTTCTAAGGATGTCGGAAAGCACTCGTTTGAGAGTCATGTAATCTGCAGTTATGTTCCCAAGAAACCCAATTGTTGATGCAAGATCTTACCAAGAACGTAATCAGTTCTAACGCAGGTTTAAGACTGAGAAACTCTGCTCTCAGCCTTACCAAGTAATTTCATAGGAAATCTGATTATCCGTAATCAGATTATAACCTAGGCTCACAAGACTTAGTGAATTCATTCTTCTTTCTGCGTTTGGTAAAGCCTTGCGCTCTAAATCTATCTTGGGTGTGGCAAGAGAGTTCAACAAACACTAAAGCTCACCTTGTCGCTACATTCCCATCAGGATTGGGTATGTCTCCAGTTGGAAGACAACTTATCTTTATGATCAGTTAAAATAAACTTCGACGTTTTCCAAGAATCCATCAGCACCACAACTTAGTCATTTGTGATGACCCGAATAGATTCCTTTCTACGGTCAGATCCTGACCGGAAACATTTCTGACCACAGGTAAAGTCGATTTATTACTCTCGCAGCAACTAGTGTCACCATGGTGGTAGCCGTGGTGTAGTGGTATATGCATAGACTCCACGGGTTCGAATCTCGTGACAGGCAATTCTGTGAAAAAGTCTTTTCATAGAATTTGTATGTAGTTATATGAAAATCCCGTCGGCCAGTAAAATTGTATTCGTATCCCCTTGGTGCGCGCGCGGTATAATAAAAACAAAAAAACTGTCTTTTAGAGAGGACTGAAAAAGCAGTCGACACTCAGGGTCAGCAGCCAACGGCATGAATATCAAAGAAAGCGAGATTCATGGATGTGTCTAGAATGACAGGCCCCATGTCTTGCCGACAGCTCCTTTGTAGTACCAGGAAGCCGACAACGCTTTAGAGGCTTTCTTCGTAACATGTTTCGACCCAGTCTTCCTCTCAATTAGTCTTAAGTCACCTGTGTAGAAGTTTTCTCATTTTTTTTGAAAAATCGATTTGCGTTCCACCAAGGGTGTATATGTTTTAGCTAGCTTCCACAGTTGATCGATACAGTTATTGTATTCAGCGTCGCTCAAACTTTTGTCATCGGCATCTTTTAGGTGCGCCGGTCTCGTCTCCTTTGCTTTTTAAGGAGTATTCTTCGAGGTTGATTGTTCGTTCTGAATTGTAGCCTTTGCGGGTTGCAGCGCCAGTTTCACCAGTGCATCGCGTGCAGAAAGATCCATCGACAAAATTATTGACGGAAATTTTCTTCCTCTCGACCCTATTCGGGATAGATATCTCTGGAGTTTTGACGTGAACGCCTTACAACGGATTGACTTAAGTTCAAGGAATAACCATACATCCATGGGTGTCAGGATGCCTCGGGTCACTGCTTGCATGTATCAATGTAATACCAAATCAGAACCTGTGTCGAGGGCACAACTTACACCCTTGGTATGAGTCGAGTCTGACATTAAACCCCTTCCTGATATTAAGGCACGCAACACAGTACTTTTTGCAACTCTACATTGGGTTATAACAAATCGGAAAACCATTCCTGCGTTTTCAAGTTAAACCGTAGCCACCACGACGCTCCCACTAGGGAACCTGTCACAACAAGTCAAGCCCAAATGGAAGTCCGAGTGGGCCTGACTCCCACGGTACCATATTTTAAATCTTTTTATGGACTACCGGTGGTCCTACCATTTAACAGGATCTATGACCTTCAGCCTGGAACCGGTCAATTCGTAATAACCTTCAGTGGTATTGAAATCTTAAAACCATTACGATAAGACAAGTCTTTGCTCTACTCCCGGTTTTTATTAGACAACGTCATTAACAGAAGAAGCCTATATTCGGAACAGATGTCTTTAATGTCATAACAGCTTAATCCTACAGTTTGTCTTCATACGAGAAACAAAAACTATGCTTTTATCAGCGCCCTTCGAGTAGTTCAAGTACTACTACCATTACCAGGTCAGGCTAAGTCAAGCTGGAACAGATGTTGACTTCCCGTTGTACTTCATATAAAGCTTAAACTCGAGCTTCGCAACCTGGCGGCCTTTAGTTCAATATAATCTAATCTTTTTGTCACCAGCTAACTACCTATGCCGCCTACGAAGGAACATTTTATTTGCGAAGCTACAAATTCTTTCGAATTTCGCACTATCAACGAGAACACTACTGACATCGCAGGCCATACCATCATAGGTGATGCCATAATAGCTTGCTTACAAATCCATCAGAGTGTGTCCACACAGATCATGCATCAAAGCCTCAAGGGGAACTCCACATGAACAACCTATTACCTCGCTAAGGCTTTTCTTATGAAAAAAAAAATTCAAGGAGTCATGATCCGTTAGCAGGAAGCCCAAACTGAGATTGAAACTCAACTCTGGAAGTCAAACCATGGTCGAAACATCCTGACGGAAGTTATAAGTAAACCTGCGTGTATCGCTCATTCAGAAAGTAGGAGCTTGCACTCCCTAGTAAACAAATCGTCCACTTCCGTCGAGGAGACCCAATCATCATTTTTCAACGGGAGACCCTTCATAATCTTGTGAAAGATACCTCGACGTATCACCTCCAAGTCAAGGGGGGAGGCACCACCAACAGGACTTGTAGTGCATCCGTAGATACGGTTATACAAACCGGTAAGCAGCCTAGGTCAATTTCTGACAAGCCAAGATCCGCTGAGGACCATACTTTAATATTACCTTCTCGTACCAAATTAATGCCCTAAAGGTATGAACGGTACTGATGTGTCCCCAGTGAGTCCCCAATCAGTCCGTAGAATTCGCCTTATCTGGCCCACAGCCTACATGGCTTTCACCATCTCTGATATCATTCCATTTGTTTCAGGAGATCTTCTGCCGTATTTAACTTCGGACCTTAGCTCGGAAGGAACCGAAGGCTCCATAGAAGAGGCGGCCGCAACGTGTTCCTCTCTGAGAAAGAATGTACCAAGCAAGGCACTCAGGCAATCCCTCCATGCAGACCGCGAAGTGTCATTCACACGGATGCTCTGAATATCAGCAGTTTTTCTGGCATTTTTGCAAATATTATACAATTTGCCCCAGGGATCGTTCCTATTGTCTGAAACGAAATTCCTCCATTCGAATTGTTTTACCCTGACTGTCATCAGGGCAGGGCGCACTGCCCTCCGCACCATACCACTTCTCGTCGATTATCCTTTCGGCTTCTAAGAAGATTATCGTTGGTTTGTCAGATGCATTGATTAATGTGCGCCATCAACCGATTCCAATCGGAACAGAACGTATCTTGGGTTCAATGTGAATTAGAGGACTTAATTTCACGGGATACCCATACATCCATTGGACCAAAGATACGCCTTGCCATCGCTAACCTACATTAATAATACCAAAGCAGAACTTGTGTTGGACGCACAATTTTCACCCTTGGTATAAGTCGAGGTCGTTCTAAGACCTCTTGCTGGTTTAAGTACTTATTTGATACTCTACAATTGGTCTAGGACCCTTCCCGAGATTTGGGCTTAAGCCACAGCCGCCAGAACTCTCCCACAAGGGGGCCATATTTAAGAAGTCAGGCCCGAACTGAGAACCGGAGGGCTCCTAAGTTCTGGTAGAGACTACCAGTGGGCCCTGCCGCCAACAAGTCAAATCGTAGCAATCTGCGGTGGTTTCATCTGAAAACCGTTACGATAACACCAGTACTTTGCTCAGCCCCAGTTCTTATTAGACAACGTCATTCACATTGATTCTGCAATAAGGACAGAAGAAAAGGTCGAAATTTCAGATCCGAGGGGTTGGTCGGTTTCAGTATGTGTCATTTCCGCCGATCTGTTTCCCTTCTTTTGTTTCCTGTCATTTAGCACTCTCGCCTTCGATAGCACTCCTTTTGCGCGCTGCTTTTATCCCATGTCTCTGTTTCTTCTTCATCTGCCCCTTAGATGATAGTCCTTTAGAGTGTGTATCTTATAGAATCCGTTCCACCTTTTCTGTTACCCGAGACAAACCCTTAACAACAGCACTCTGACCAACCGCTGGTCTGATGGGATTTAACCGTAACAGGCAGGGCCTCTCCGGTACTCTCTCCATCGTTCCAGCCCAATCTACCGAATCTGCCATAAAAAGAGCAGCATGAGTCATCGGTCACCATATTAACCCGGAGATCCGGGGTCAGCGCCTAAATCAGTGGGGGTTTTGGTAGTGGAGTAAAACCCTTTTGGATCACTTTTTTTGGTACAGGAGCTTTTGGTACAGGAGCTGGATGGGACGTCGAAGAGTACCTCCATCAGGCAGACGTAGCTCGCAAGCCCTTACTCTGCCGTCTCTTTCAGGGAAAACAGTTTTGACCATAGCCAGCTTCCACAATAAACGCCACATTATAGGATGAGCCTTGTTTGGAATAATGCGCCGACCTTAACTAGCTCAAATATTCTGTCCTCCACCTTTTCCAGAACTGTTTTGTCGCTCGCAGTCTATTATTCCATCTTAATCGAAGATCGTTTGCTGAAACCGAGTTTATTTTATCCAAGTCTATTGTAATAAATTCTCCCTTCAAAAAATCTGCTGAGGTAAGTGGCGATAAATCATTTGGGTCTTCGCTTATATACGTCAGGGGACGGGAATTTACGACGTCTTCAACTTCAGTAAGAAGTGTGCTAAGTTGCTCTTCGCTTAGCGTTGTTCGTCCTTCTGCTGCCTTCAGCGTATCCTTTACCGAACGAACTAATCGTTCCCAGAACCCTCCCCACCAGAGAGCTTGTTCTACTATGAACCACCATGAAACTCTGCGTTCTGCCAAAAAATTCTTCAGTTCATTCGATACGAGAATATCCCCAAGACCTGAGATTTCCAATGAATAACGCTTAAAGGATTTTGCATTGTCCGACATAAAACTAGCTGGAGCTCTTCGGCGTGCGATAAGCCTCCTGATACCCAGCAGACAACTTTTGGCAGAGAGACTAGATGTAAGCACAAGATGGATGGCACGAACTGTGGAACAAGTGAAAAGTAATATGTAAAACTTTTTATTTCCTTCCTGTTGCTTAACAATCAAAGGACCAGCAAAATCAAGTCCGGTGTTTTCGAATGGTCTTGACCCATAGATCCGCTCAATTGGTAATCCTCCTGTAGGTTGATTCGCTGCTTTACCTCTAAACCCGTTGCAAATTGTACATGTTCTTAGTACAGTACGCTCCTGGAATCCAATATCGCTGATGGTGCAAATCATACGCGTTGAGATTTATAAAACAGCATCCTTTCGGCAATATAATGGGGAACGTTTCATCATAAGAAACCTCTGAATGAGTTTTCAAAGCGTTAAGACGAGAACCAACACGTAAAATTCCACTTTCATCCACCAAAGAGTTTAGGTATAATATAGGTGAAGATGTGCTTATCGGAATCCCTTTTTTTCAGATTTTGCAGTTCGTTGAAATAACACGTTTCTTGACTAAATTTTATCCAATAATTTTCAGCAGCTTTTATCTCATTTACGTTCGGTACTAGGCTGTCAAATCTTAAAACAATTCGCTGAAGTGATTTCGATTTGAGCGCTTTAACAAATCGAATGCAGTATCCAGTCACTCTCAAGATCCTTTTAAGATTGCTATGTTTCCCCAGTGGCAATAATGGTTCTCGTTCCGATTTCAAAATTGTGAGATTCTCCTCCCCAGAAGTAGCTATATATACATCAAAATCATTTACCTTTTTCGGAAATAAGTGGTCGTTTTCACAAAAACCTCACAGCCAGTCAGGACCGTGAAGCCAAATTTTCGATCCAGATAAAGTTTTTGGTGAGATACCTCTTGTCAACAGATCTTGTCTTGTGCAGATCCAGAGCACTGTTTGATTTCATGCACCCGATTAGCAACATAGGGTTTCCATGTGTGACAATCTCCACTTATCCACTGAAGCGCTATTTGTAAATCCGACCATAAATTGACCGACTTAAAAGCAATCTTAGAATTTCTCTTTACGTAAACATAAAGTCGTATACCAATTAAAGCAGCGGTTAGTTCTAGCTTAGGTAACGTAAGCTCCGGCGTCTTGTCATCCTTTAGTGGGGCGATTCTATTTTTAGAACAGAGTGAAAATATCGAATATATATTGTGGCTTGCGTCGACAAAAATATGCAGGTCCTATTTTAAAGGGTGGCCTTGAAAGATCCATCTGGGTATGGTGATGTCCTCCAGATAGTGTACCTCTGCAATAGTTTCCAACCAGATTGTCTGCAAAGTCGAAGTTAAAGTATCATCCCACATCAAATTTTGTTTCCAAGTTTCCTGAAATGCAATTTTGAGTTTGACGACAAAGGGTCAGATTTAGCCAACGGATTGTAGATCTTTGAGACAAGTCCCAGTAATTTTCTCTTTGTACTCATTTGTGGCAATTCGTTCAGGCTTAGTGACTCAACTCCAACCGCTAACTCATCCGAATTCAAAAACCATTTTAGCCCCAACACCTTTTGCATATTTATTGATGGATTTAATTCAGAAAATTTGTTCTGCATAGCTGGTACATTGGAGTTCCATTTATGCAAATGCATGTTAGCTCGCTGCATTATGTCTACGGACTCTTCATAAAACTTGATAGCAGTTGATTCGTCGGAGACACTGCAAATCAAGTCATCCACGTAGAACAATTGTTCCAGCATGCTACAAGTATTAGGAAATTGGCAACGCTCTTCGCTCAAATGCTTTCGAATGGTCATGTTCAAAAGAAAAGGACTACATGTTTCTCCGACAGTCACCCTTGTCATTCGGAATTCTGCCCAGCTCGGCAAGCTGTCAACATCTTGTATCTTGTCGTTGAACCAGAAGAAACGATGCACATCACGATCTTCTTTATCAAGGTGAATTTGCAAAAAAAGCCAGCCAACCAACCCATTCCTTTCAGCACGAAAATTAAGCAGAATGCTCAACAGGTTGGGCAGCATGATTGGCCTTGGCGAAAGATGGATTATTACCTGAATGTGCTAACGCGTCAAACACTATCCTTATTTTCGAGGTATCTTTGTCGTCTCGATATACTGCTCGATGGGGAAGATAGTAAATTCTTCCTGGTGGAACATCAAATTCGTTGACTCTCTCGATGATTCCATTTGCAATCAACTCATTCATTGCTTTCTCGTAATCAAACAAATCTTTGGGACGACGCAGAAGCTTACGAGTTAAATTACCAAATCGCGATTGAGCTCCTTTCTGGTAGCTGTCCAGGTGAAGATTATTTTGTCTCCATAACAATTTCGCTTCGTAATCAGCATTTATTCTAACGACGTATCCTTCTAACAATGCTTGCTGGTCGTTACTTTGTTCGTCTTCGTTGATAGTACCAAACGTCTTCAGGTCCCAAAGGTTAGGTTGATTGAACGTTTCTTCACTGGGCGTGTGTAAAATTACTGTTGACAGACAAATCGAGGTTTGAGCAGAGTTGTGTATAGATGGTCCCAGCAAAGTCCAACCAAACAATGTGTTAACAGCTGCCATATTTTGAGAAAGGTGTTCCCTTTCCCCTTTCGCCTGTAACGATATTCCAATAATAATCAGAGCCCACTAATAAACTGATACCTGCTTCTTGAGTAAACTTCTGTTTGTTAAAATCGGCAAATTCCAATTCAACACCATTAATGTCAGCTACACTTGGTTCAAGCAAAACGTCATCGCAGATTTCACTGACTTCTAGTGCAATTAGAGACACGTCTTCTTCTGCAATATTGACTTAGTAACGTCAGCCGCACTAAATTACACAATTTCGGAGATTTTCTGTCACCAAATGTAGACATTTTAATTTGTTTCATTACATTGTGGTGGAATGTCTTGAGGAATGGCAAAATAAACAAATTTTCATTCTGCTCTACCGTCAACAAATCTGCTGCTGCATGCGTTTGTGCATTTTTAAAAATTTCAGCATGCTGCTGATGAAATCGATCATAAGATCGATCTGATGATTCAATTTCCCTTTTAAAAAATTAAAAAAGCTGTTTAACTGACTTATCCCCAATAAATGTATCGTTCGATGATGAGGCCGTTTCTTCACATTCTACTCCGGATTCGTGAGTCCCATCACTGATGTTGAAAGTTCTGTGAAAGTCAATTCTGAGGTCTGTGGGAAGAGATTTAAGTAGAATGGTTTTTAACATTACATCATAATGAAAAGATGGAACACCAAGCGCAGTCAGTGACCGCGGAGCCGTAAGTCATTGATTGTAGCTATGTGCGCCGGTGCATTGTCTTGCAGCAATTTCGGCCTTCAATCGCTCCAATAATGCACAGTAATACTCGCTGTTGATGGTTTTTCCTTTTTCGAGGTAGTCCACGGAGAGTATGCCATGACAATCCAAGAAAACCTACGTCTTAACCTTTCCGACCCATCGGGCCTCCCTCGGCCGCTTCGGAGCACTCAGAAGGCTCAGGCTTCAGAGCATTGCCGGGCACTCATTCTGTTCTCTGGTGTTCAACAGTTACCAATCGACGCCAAAAGTCCGCCCGATTCCGCATCAGCAAGTCTAAACACTATTACGAAGTGCTCTCGCGTTCGTGTTTTTGGTCAGGGGTGAGTATGTGCGGCACCCAGCGGCAGGATAACTTTTTCATATTCAGAATATAACCCAAAATATGGCGTGTGCACTAAGTACTAATCTTTGTAGTATCTGCTAGCTCGCGCACTTTCACTTTCCGGTCAGCCAACACCATTTCATGTATTTTTTTGACATTGTCCTCTGTAAACGCATCGGAGGGCCTGCCGCTGCGGACTTGATCGGTAGTGGAGTAGTATTTAACGGTGTAATCTGACGGAGCATTAGCCCCATAATATTCATCCAACTTTTCTTTTGTTTCCTTCGCCGTTTTGCCTCTCAAAAAATAATGTTTTATGAGAGAACGAAAATCGTTTTTGTCCATACTCAACATGACGCCAAACACGTCAAAAACAATCAGCTGTCAAAACAAAATTAAAGACAGTATCGCTCTGAAATTTGGCATGTCTGCCTAAAGGAGGCTACTTTTCACTCTACCTAGTATGTTATACAAACGTCTCAATCCATTAACATCGGATTTATAACTAACGCTTGGTAGTGATATTAAATTCTGCATGTTTCTATCAATAAGCCTTTCAGTGTCGCCATACTCTTCTTGCAAAAGGGAAACAGCTGCATCGTAACAATTCTGCGTAGGCATAAAACCAGAAGCAGTCTCAATGGCCTTTCCAGTTAATGCGGTTAATAAATAATTGAATTTATCCGAGCCATTTTAAACTGGATTTTCATGCACAGCTATTCAAAACTGTTCCCAGAATGGGATCCAATCCTTTTAATCCCCATTGAATTTTCTTAGTTCGAGTTTGTGCAATTTGAGGTTATGCGTCGGTGGTTCAGCATGCGGTCTTGGTGTTTCTGTTGGACTTTCTCCACGACCTTCTCGGAGCTTCGTCAAGCGATGATTTAGCCAAGTGAGAGTGCTTAAGGCCTTGTCTTCGTATTCCAAACATGGCTGCAGCTCCTTTTCTAAATCCTCTGTCTTAAGTCTCTGTGTATTACGTACCTCCAAATTCGCTTTGGTTAAGTTTTCGCGCCCTGCCGAGATCCGCTGCAAGAAAACTGTAATTTTCTCATCTATCACAGGATAGTTCTCCTGATTCTCCTCATTAATCTGTGATTCCTTAATCGCAAGTTATTCAGTCACTGATTTGTTCAATCGCATTACTTGATCCCGAAATACGCCACGGCATTGCAACTTCATCGTTCGCTTTTAAAATTAGTTCGCAGTGTTAACGGTTCCGGGTTTCGGCACCAATGTCAAAATAACCGAAGGAAAACCAAACTTTAGACTGATTAACAATTTATTAAAACTAATTTTAAGATACAATGAAGTATTAAGGAAAGAGTTATAGTTATAGAAGAATTTTTACTAATTTGACGTTTTATTTAATGACTGATTAAATGATGTTGCAGTGATGCCAATTCGTTGTTTTATTTTTAACAGACACTCTTCAATATAGTCTTTCATCCGATTTTGTTAAGCAGCCCTATTACAATCTAGTATCAGGCGTATCTGTATCAGCTTGATCAAGTCGCACAAGAGTTTGAATTATTCTTTAAGTGTTGTAATTTTGCGCCAGGTCCAATACAACGCATAGAGAGAGGCAACTGGCATTTTCGAGCAGATAATGTCCTGTCATATGTTCTATTGTTTCTACCAGTTCTATCAATCTACCTCATTCATAGTTCTTTTCTATAGAGATAAATTTCATCCTCGATGTTACTTTTAGAACTGAGAACTTTAGGATTTACTATCCTTCGAAATTGGACCGTTTTGTCATTGGTTATTCTGGTGTGGATGGTTATTAAATTCAAATAAATTCTCAATAATTGTTTTAAGTTACGTTTATTTGATCTGTAGGAAATAAATTCTCAGTGCACAACAAAGAAAACAATTAACCTGCTATAGAATTTTAATATTCGTTCATTTCAACTAGAACAAATTGAATCATTCGTTTGGATGTGCTTTCTTTCAACACGCCTTCGTAATTCGGTTCTACATACGTACTCTGATAATCATCTGATACAAACGATCTGCATCTCATCAACGCTGGATAATGTTTTCTTTTCTCTGTCTTGCAATTAAAGTCTTTTGTGCGGTCTTAATTCAATTCAAGATAAACACAATTCAATGAAGTGTATTGGAGATATTTTTCTTTGAAAATAAACTTTTTGCGATGTAAATGGCTGGCGCCGTAAAAATTGCTCTTTTTTTTCAAAGAAACTATTTCGCTATTTTCGTTACCGAATGTGCAACTTTATCAGATTTTATGTACTTGGGCACACGATAGGATTCTTAATTTAATTATGCCGTACTGCAGCTGTTCTCATTTGAATAAACCAAAATATTATTTATTTGTTATTAATTTCACCACTGTTTTCTTTTTGGCACGATCCGGAAAATTTAGCAAATCTATACAATTATACAAAGTATATGGTTTTATATCAGAAATTTATCATATCGGGTCCAAAGTTCACCGGTCAGTAGTAAACTCAGTCTGAAAATGCAAATGTAACTGAATACTCGGAGCAGCGACAGCATACCATGATCAAAAGAAAGCGCAAAACGGACACCTCGACAGTAGAACCGGTACGCTCAAATCGAAGGCAGATTGGATGTCGAAATAAAGAGGGTTTTCCAATTTGTGGTCCGGATTTATCATCCCTGTTTTACATACGTCAAACCGAACGATCATCCGTATATGTTTAGTTTGAGGTTAGCCATTTTACAATATGGTTAGTTTGACAATCGCTGTTACAGATGTCTTAAGCCTCTACAGAAAATATGGCTGCGTTACTGAAAGTGTTGAACAAGATTCAAATTTATCAATTTCACGGCGAGCACACCAGTTACGCATGTCTTGAGGCACATTATGGCATATTTTGCATTTGGATTTGTATCTACACCCTTATAAAGTTCAACTCACTCAAGAATTAAAGCGTTTGGATGACCAATTTTGCACACATTTTCTTCAGCGATGTGGCTCACTTTACACTCGGTGGATACGTAAACAAACAAAGTTTTCACATATGGGGAAGTGTAACCGTCACTTCAAAGGTTAACTCAATTTTTTTGCCATGAAATCGAAGATGTGGAAGACATGTAGTTTCAAAAAGATGGTGCCACATCGCACAATATACGACCCGGTTTGGCTTTATTAGAAGAAAACTTTCTTATATGTTTTATTTTGAGTTTTGGTGATGAAAATTGGCCACCAAAATCGCGGGATTTGTAGTAGTTGAATTGATTTTTGTGGAGTTTTGCAAAAGATCATATTTATGCACACAAACTGCAAGCTCTTGATTCTTTGAAAACGAATATCCGTGAAGTTGTGGCCGATTTATTGCCCGATATGTGTCAAAAAGTCATCGAAAATTATCTTGTCAGAGTCAAGTCTTGCAAGAACTCCCGTGGATCATATTTGAATGACGTTTCATTCCATTCATAATGGCAAGATGCAAACAATATACTAAAACAAAAATTTAACCAAAATCTAGATCATAGCTATAGGTAGAGGAGCAAGAAAATGCTTCGGATATTTAGGGTGATTCATCGTGAGGATTGATTTTTAATAGGCTTTTTTTGACAGATTACTCATGACTCCTATCAAACTATTATATCACTTTTGTTCAGTATCGATTGGCAAGTTATCATGCAAAGTCTCTCATTACAACAACGTCTCCAAATTGTTCAGCTGTATTACGAAAATCAGCGTTCTGTGAGAAATGTTTTTCGTGCGATTCGAGGAACTTACGGTGCGCATAATCGACCTACTGAAACTATTACTGCCAATACCATTCGCAAATTTGAGTCCTAGTTTACGTTAGTGGATGATAATCGACCAGTTAGGCCACATCCAGCACGTAGTGAAAAGACTATAGCAGCTGTAGCTGAGAGTGTACGCGAAGACCGTGACGAATTGATTCGTCGTCGTTCTTGGCTTGGCGTATTCGACAACTTGGGGTATTTTACGTGAGGATCTCGGCCTAAAAGCTTACAAAATTCAACTTGTGCTTAAATTGAAGCAAGGCAACCTTAATTTGTGTCATATTTTCAGTGAATGGGCTCTGAAAAAACTCAATGAAAATCCGGTATTTTATCGTGAAATTTTGTTTAGTGATGAAGCGCATTCTTGGCTCAATGGATATTTTAATAAACAAAATTGCCGTATTTGGGCTAATGAGCAACCCGCATAGTACCAAGAGCTACCATTACATCCATTAAGAACAACGGTATGGTGTGGTCCATGGACCATTGGTCCATATTTCTTCAAAAATGAGGCAAATCAGTAACCGTTATCGTGCCATGTTAACGGACTATGTGCTTCCTGAAATTCAAGAACAAGGCCTTAGTGAGCTCTGGTTTCAACATGACTGCGCTACGAGTCATACAACGAGTGAAACAATGGACTTGTTGAGAAATCAATTTGGTGAGCACTTAATATACTTTCATGTTTTGCTACGGTAAATTGACCGCCTAGATACACCTTTGGAATATTTTCTCTTGGGATATTTAAAGTCTCAGGTCTTCAGGAATTAGCCAGCTACGGTTGAGGCTTTGAAAGCCAACATTACTAGTGTTATTCCCGAGATACCAGTCGCTATGCTCGAACGAGTCGCCCATAATTGGATCATCCAAATGGACTACCTAAATATAGTCGTGGCCAATATTTATATAATGCTTTACTCAAAGCTTAGATGCCATGAATTGTTCTTTTAACTAAAAGTAAAAATTTTAACTTTACTTTCAAATTTATGTATTTTATTTTACATTATAAATCAAACCTTACGATGAATCACCATTTATTAAGTGCGCAAATAAGTTCTCCCGCTCCAACAGTCAGTCCTGGTCTATTTTGACTTATCCAAAAGGCCATGAACCAAGCTTACATAATTTGTAAACAAACCTTTTTGACACATTTTGGCGTCATATACTTTTGTTTGTGTGAAAATGCTTGATTTTGTGCCAAATAATCGTCATTGCGGGAAGTGTTAATTTTCTTCTTTTATGCGAAGAAAACTGCGGCTGAAGTGCATTGAGAGCTCCAAAAAATTTACAGAGAAGCTGCTTTAAGTGATACAACGTGCCGACGCTTTAAAGACGGTGATTTCGATGTTGACAACCGTCCGCGTGAAGAAAGGCCAAAACCATTCGAAGTCGCTGAATTGAAGCCATTGCTCGATGAGGATCCATGCCAAATGCAAGAAGAACTTGCTTCAGCATTAGGAGTTACCCGCCAAACCATTTTTAAGCGATTGCATGCGTTAGAAATGATTCAAAAACAGGGAACTTGGGTTCCTATGAACAACTGCTGCAGCGGCAAAAAAGGAAGGGTTTTCTTTATTGTATCGTGACGGGTGTTGAAAAGTGGATTCATTACAGAAACTCAAACAGAAGAAATTATTGAGGACTGCCCGGTCATGCTTCTACGTCGTCGGCTCGGCCGAATATTCACTCTGCGAAAGTTTTGCTGTGTATTTGGTGGGACCAGGTCGGTATTATTTATTATGAACTGTTAAAGCCCAACAAAACCAGCACTAGGGAACAGTATCGACTCCAATTGACGCGATTGAGCCGAGCACTGCGCGAAAACGGCCACAATACAAACAGATCTACAAAAAAGTGATGACAACGCTCGGCCTTACGTTGCGCTAGATAAAATTACTGTTTTCTCTTACTCATAGCTTCACAACAAAAAACTGGTATAAGGAGCTTGTAAGAGACGGGATTTGAAAGGGGTAAAGTTGTGTGACATCTAGAGCTGGTGTAACGTTCCATACAATTTGCCAGCTGTAGTGTTGACGTGGTTATTCCACTTTAGCTTTCTGTCTTGAAGATTTTTTGCGATGTTAGTTGGACATCGTCGGCATACATTTGAATAGATGAAGTCACAACAATGGGAAACTCATTTACATAAAGCGAGAAAAGAAGAGGTTTCAGAATGGAGCCCTGTGTAACTCATCTAGTATTGTACAAAAAGTCACACGATTTTTGGCTAAATTAGAAAGCTTGCTTTTTAAGCTTTAGGTAATATGATTTGGTAAAAACACCAGTTCTAATGCTAAGTTCGAAAAATCAAGCAATGTCAGCAGCTTGTTGCAGATGTTAGTGTGGTTAACATAGTCTATGTGGGCTACTTTGCATTCATCCAACAACTACCTGATATCGTCTACAACCTTAATTATCGCCGTTGTACAGCTATGGCCTTTTCTAAATCCAGATTGCATTGAAAATAGCAAGTATTCGGAATGAAAATAGTAGTTTGTATGCCTTTGAAGTTCGCTCGATATAGTCGTACCTTACTATTAGAACTTTTTCCATATTTCCATTGAGAAGGATGCCTTCTGTTAGTATAAGACTGAATACATGAATGAACCAGAGAATAGAATAATTAACTGGCAGGATTATTTTCACAATTTAGGATGGATTACATCAAAGCCGGTGGCATTTGATTTGACCAACAACAAACAAAATACCACTTCAGAATCATCTATACAGGAGATTTCAGGCGTAAGAAAGTTGAAATCTGCCCTTAATTAAAGGGAGGTTAACAAATCTTCTACTCAGGAAATTTAGATCCAAGTCAGGATCGATAATTTTATTGTTTTCACGTACTACAATCTCCTGGATATTTTTTCAGAATTGGCAACCTGTTGTTGGTTGTTCGATTATGTTCTTAAAAAAAAATTCTTATTCGCAATTTTAATTTTACCGACAACTTGATTGCGCATGCAACGATATCTAAATGCAGGTAAACGTCTAACTTGTAAATCTTCCAACTCACTTAGGTACGATTGCGCTCATGGATCAGTAGTCACATTTCGGATGTAAACCAAACAAAAGTGGATAAGTTTGGTTTTTAATGGAAATAAGGATCGTTAATATCTGTGCTCCCCATTGGTATCATATCCCAAAAGCAGGAACTCTTTCTTGGCATGAAGACGAGACAACATGTGCCTTTGTCTGTCAAAATGACGACTAATAAGTCATTTTGTGCTGAGATGGGGACACAAAAAGGCTTTGATATAATTTTTAATTAGGTTCTAGGTTCTAGGTTTATCGGTTTACCATTTGTAGAAACGGTTGTATTTGTCGTATAATCCTCGAATTGTTGATCCACTGATCAAGTGCTTCTAATGCTGACAATGTCATAGTCTTCCTCCGTAAGGAAGACCAGCAAATTCCCGGATGCACACACCGAGTGCTGGAATTGTATGAGCATACTACTGTTGATGTTTTTGCTGAATTGGATCAACCGGATCTCTTTTTAGCTTGTCGTAGTCAGCATTCATTCAGGGCTCATTGGTCTGAAGATCTTCAACAATCTTGATGACCGTCCAATTATTCATAGGGCTTCCAGGGTTTTGGAGCTTCAAACATTGTAAAGTCTTTCCGCTGCTTGTCTTCGTTATGGACGACCAACTGTTGGCTCTAGACTTTCTAGGGACTTCCTTAGCAGGGATGAACTTAAGTTTAAGGCGCTCCGAGGCATTACTTATCTTAGCAATGCACGAGATAAAGAAACCCTTGGAAAACTGATCCACGCACTTGATTACCCGATAACCTCTAACGGCCCCCTCAGAGTCACAGCCGGACGTCAGTCTATAGGACATGGCTCAGGCATACGGCATGTCAGCGTTAACTCTGTGAGCCTATCTTCGACGCTCGCCAACTTATCCAGTACTGCTTTGAGTTAGTCCATTAGAACGGGGGTTTGCTATAGTTTTTGGGCTTTGGGTCGACGGAGTGACTAGTTGCTAAAACTGAGGCAAACTTATTTCATTAAGAAGCACATGTGGTCTCGTCAACGGTTTTTCTTACATCAGGCTCTTATGTCGAAAATTCGTGCTTTTGGGATCGATGACTCTCTTCTTCAATGGATTAAAAATAACCTTTCGGAACGTTCAATTCAAGTTATCTTGGACGGTTTAAAGTCTGATATTTACAATATAAATGCTGTTGTCTGTCTCCGACACTCTTTTTAATTTTCATTAATGATCTCTTGTCTGCTACTTCTAATCCAATATATTCCTTTGCTGATGACAGTACTCTCTGAACGGGAACGGTAGCGTATCTTAAGCTCATTAAATTCCGATATTACCAGAATAACCAGTTGGGAAACTATCAATCGAGTGGAATTGAATGCTTCCAAAACTCAGTGCTGTCTGCTGTCATTAAAGCGAAATTCAACAACACAACCATGAATGCCACTTGCATGGTCGAAACCGATAAACTTTCCATTCTCAGTGGAAACTTACGTCAGTGACAACTTACGTTGGAATGACCACATATTCGAGTCGCCAAAAATGCTGCGAAATGTCTAGGTTTCCTCCTCCGATGTAAGAAATATTTTACCCCCTCTGATCTGGCTACAATATATAAGGCATTCATCCGCCAAAAATTTGAGTACAATACCCACATCTGGTCAGGTGCTACTAAAACATATCTGCACCTGCTTCGGAAGTACTCTAAAATATCGTAATTCTTTCCTAAGCCGTACAACTCGCTTATGGAATGCCCTACCGACCTCGGTACCTGTCTTTTCTTCCTCCCTAAATTTCCTTCGCCCGTGCTGTGTATGAACATTTTAAGGGTACAAATGCCTTGAGCGCGGGCTGATTATAAAAAAAAAAAACCTACCTCCCGCTTAGGTTGTTTTAACATACGAGGCGCGTTCAAAAATTAGGGTGACTTTTGAAATTTCGCGGACAATGTACATTCGATTATATGTATTGGTACACATGTACACATATGTTCACACTTACAAGTATTTGGTATGTTGGCATATCGGTCGGCTCGTCTTATGCTATTTTTTTCGGATGTTTTGAGCATGAGACGTGTGCCAGTGAAGTTTGTTCCGCTCAAGAGCTCTTGAACGACGTCAATGATAATCCTGACTTACTTGACTTGACCGGATTTGGCCCCATGCAACTTTTTAATGATTTCAAACTGGAAAGACGTATGAAAGGACGGAGATTTGCAACGATTGAGAAAATAAAAAAAGCATCGGTGGAAGAGCTCAAGGCTATACCAAAAAGTTCTTAGAGAAATGATTCGAGGATTAGAAAAAATATTGGCACAAATGTATTATATCTAAGGGGGATTACTTTGAAGGGGACAACATTAATATTTATGAGTAAATAAATATTTTTTTTATAAAAATATAAAGTCACTTTACATTTTGAACACACTTTGTATGTATGCCTGGTATATTCATCAACCTCGGCTTGGTATTTGAGCATGTCCTCAAATACTTTCTATACATAGTACCCGCCGCTTTACTCATTGCAATATTGCTGAGAATGAAGACAGCCTCAATGTATTTGCTCCTCAAAATGGTACCAGAGCACTTAGCTTTTTTTGATGGCTTGCGCTCAATTTGGCTGTTGACATTGCCCCTGGTAGCAGAATTCTTGTTCGCTTGTTGATCTGGGATACTGCGGCTTATACCTTGAACATTCGAGAGATCGACTATGGTTTCTTCATTCTAAGCCAGAAATTCATCGGTCGTCGTTCGTCGTTCTACGTTGGATACCGTGCCTGGATTCGGCATCCTTCGTTCTATAGGTGATATTTGTGGTTTTCATTATCTGTTTAGTTAATTTTTTTTTTTTTGTTTTTTGTTTTTGTATGTTGCTCCGGGAAGAATGGATCAGTCCTAGCAGAGCCGAAATTGTGTCATCCATTTTAATCTTTTCGACATTTATAGATGGAACTCTTTGACTTTTAGGCTTTATGTGTTGTTTCTGCTGCTTTTATTGATGCTATTAACGTTGCTGTTGTTTCATATGTTGTTGATGCTGTTATATAGTTTCTGCTGTTGTATTTGTTAAGACCTAGGTAGAGTGAAAAGTAGCCTCTTTGACAGCCAGAATGCGCTGCTATTGCAAAAAAGGTTATCGTGCCATGAAGTCCGTTCATATTTAGGCAGATATGCCAAATTTCAGTGCGATACTGTATTTAGTTTTGTTTTGACAGCTGATTGTTGTTGACATGGTGTTGGCATCATGTTGAGTTTGGACAAAAACGATGTTCGTTCTCTCATAAAACATTATTTTTTGAGAGCCAAAACGGCGAAGGAAACAAAAGAAAATTTGGATAAAAATTATGGGGCTAATGCTCCGTCAGATTACACCGTCAAATATTGATTTCAAGAGTTTCGTGGTGGTAGCAACTTCACTATGTTAATGTCAATGTCAAAAAAATACATGAAATGGTGTTGGCTAGGTGCCGCGCATACTCACTCCTGACCAAAAACACTAAAGCGAGAGCACTTCAAAAGAGTTTTTGGACTTGCTGATGCGGAATCGGGCGGACTTTTGGCGTCGATTGGTAACTATTGAACACTAAAAAACAGAATGAGTGCTCGGCAATGGACTGAAGCCGGCACGAGTGCTCCGAAGCGGCCGAGGGAGGTTCGATATATCGGAAAGGTTTTGGCGTCAGTTTTCTGGAATTGTCATGGCATACTCTTCGTGGACTACCTCGAAAAAGGAAAAGCCATCAACAGCGAGTATTACTGTGCATTGAAGGCCGAAATCACTGCAAAACGGCCTCACATGAAGCAAAAAAAAATTTTGTTTTTGCAAGAAAATGCACCAATGACTCACGGCTCCGATTGCTGTCGCATCCACCGTATTCGCCCGATTTGGCTCCCTGTCTTCCCAAACCTCAAAAGAGTTCACGCGAGGAAATCATCGACGCCACGGAGGAGTATTTTGCAGACCTTCCGGAAAATTACTTTTCGTACGGGATCAAGAAGTTGGCAAATCGCTAGAATAAGCGTATCAAACTAAAAGGGAACTATATTGAATAAAATAGAAAAACATTTAAAAATAAATTTTTTTTCATTCCCAAGGAGATTACTTTTCACCCTATCTAGTATAGGCTTCATAAGTATGGAAAGTTCAGTGGGGTATTGTTTGCGATATGCCCAATTGCAGTGATCGTCGTAGAACCGACAAACCTGGATTTTCGAACACACTTCGACCTACAGACGCAATATTCCAAATTGTTCTTTCGATGCTTTTAACTTTTCGACCTGTTTCAAGTTTTGTATTTGTAATGAAATTTTAACAACTTTAATTCGTTGTTGAATTATTGACACCGTAGCTATTAGTTGGCATTTTCGAAAAATTACCCAACATTTTCTGATGATTGCCAAAAAAGCGGAATCTTTAAAAGGAACCCTTTAATTGGTAAATCCTGCAGCAATTTCTTTTTCAATTCTGCTGTTATGATTGTTTTTAGTTTTACTGATGGCTGGGATCTGTGGAGTTCTGTTTGACACTCCCTCTCACTTTTTCAGATCTTGTTGATATTTGTGGTCAGCAATCTTTACTGCATCCACCTGAACCTACTGTTAAGTCTTTCTACTTCTTCCAGAGAAGCACTCACTCCATTTGAGTGGGCTCCGACGCTTTCAACTTGTGTTTTCAATATAAAATTTACTAACACAGGGTGGCGAACCACTTGCGCTGTCGATTAATTTTACTCCCACATGACATTTTAATTAATTTTCGTTCTTTTAGTGCTGACACACATACTGTGTACCTACGTAAACATTAGTAAAAGACGTAACTAGACATTGGAAAAAAAAAGTTGAACCTTGTAACGAATATTGACGTTTTACCAAAAAACCGCAATAAACATTCCTATTATAGCTTTGCCATAAAAATCAAAGCAAATATTTTCGCTTCTCTACAAAGTAGCAAATCAACACATCACACGATGAACTCGAAATCCAAATGAAACAACATATGCAGCAGATCTCAATTAAAAATTCAAAAAAACCAATCCAAATGATTTATTTATTTTGGTGTTTTTCAACAAACGATGATTGCTCTCACATGTTGAATGCTCCAAATCTACCCATTAACTCGAAGAAGACCTATCTTTGCCGGCCCCCGTTCTTTGTAAATTAAATGCGGCCAAAATAAATATTAACATCAACAGGCAAGATCTTCGTTCTCGATGAAAATGGTTCCCGCTGACAGCGGATTATCACGATAATCTGCGAAAACATCTTGAATTGGACATTCTACTTGGAACAATATAATTTCGAGGAGCAAAAGAATACTCATATCAGCAGCATGTACAAGTACGAGATGAATATTTTCGAATAGGAATTGTAGTTTGCTCAGCTGTCAAAAGTGACAAGAAGCACATCCGTGCGAATCACCATATCGCTCTTCAAATTCGATTATCAAAAAACAACATTTTGTACTCAAAAAGTTGTATATATGTACAAAAACATTTCGAACATCCTACAAAAATGGTAGGATACGATGTTTTTTTCTCTAATTAGTGATGCATTGGCGAATGAATTTCGAGACTTTGAAATGACAGCAGAAAAACAGTTTCGTTGTTGTGGGCAGATGATGACAATGACAGCCGGTGATTTGGCAGATCAGTGACTGCGAAATTAATAATTTAGCGACAAAATAATCACCGTGAAAAATCATCGATGGATTTATTCCGCTGCACCACTCCGAGTGCCAAATCCGAAGAAAGTTGTTGCACATGAATGAATTTCGGATATGCACGCCAAATTTGTCGTTTTTTTTTGGATCAACTACAACGTGTTAGAAAATGTTCGAATGTTGTTCGAAAATAACGAAATTCGTATCGAATCACTTTCTGTAGGTAGATATGTACCCGTTCGTGCAATGGCATTTGAAATTGAAATTTTAACTTTTTCTATTTTTTTTTTTTTTTTTATATTTTACGGTTTTCTGTTTTTATATAGTATTGAAGGGGGAGGAGGTTCTGATTTTGAATGTTGGAATTCACGGAACGTAGTGGTAATTGGCGTCATAGGACTTCTCGCCAGATGAATGGGATTTCAAAAATGTGAGCAATTAAAGGTAAATCACTTGCAGTTTGACGTGGGCTAAAAATTGTCTGCAATATTTTATTAATTAATGTGGGATTTGGATTGGATTTTTTTTTCACCCAGTCCTATTTTTTCTCTTTTTTTTATACATATTGTACATAGTTTATGAAAATAATTGAACCAAATTATGTGACATGTCGGAATTAATAAAATTATTGGATTTTGAATGACTAAGCTCATAAACTTACGGCGAGATATCAATTTTCTGTTAGGCTTTAGTGAATTGTTGGGTAAGGTTGGGTTGAACAGGGGTATGATGGATATCCCAGCACACAGACACTAGGCACCAAAACGGGTACATGAAACCAGTTGAATTTGTCTTCGAATGGCAGATCCTGGTGAAAACTCCAAGTTTTTGCAAAAGCCAAGAAGGCCTTTGATATTGCCTCGCATTCACACAGTACGTGTTTTATGTCCTCAATTGCTATCAGATCACTGCAGAATCTGCAAATATCCGTGTTTAACAATTTGAGTATCTTTGCGTGTTTCTTGAATACCCTGTGTCCTTCAACATTCGATCACCTTAGCTTAGCAGTCTTTGTGATTTTTTCCTAGACAGTGCAGAGGGGTGGTTTGATGTTGGCCACCACACTATTTTCGAGTAGCCCCCCTTTTTTGCAACTCATTCTTTTATTCATTTCCTTCAAAATCGCAGTGACCTGGCACCAAGCACAGCCTTACCCGGTTCTGGCTGCATACTGTAATGAATTAAGAAATGTGCAAAAGTCTCTGATTATATCAGAGTTTGTGTTGGTTGATTCCATTGCCTTAAGTGCGGCCTGGCTATCGATGTAGCCAGGTGAGGACAGCCAGAACCTCTGATTAAAAGACACTGCATGCCGTCTGTAAAAATTGCATTTTCATTTGACCTAATTATTGCATTTTTTTTCTATCCTCCCTCTCTGAATACATTACATCATACGGGATGTCGAAGTAGACTAAGGATAAAAGTATCTCTGTTGGGACCATGTCTTTTCCGAAAAGACTGCTCTTAAAGTAACCCAAATTAATAAGTCGTATCGTACTGTTGTCAGCAAGTTTTTCTATTTACAAATCAAGCGGTTTTAGGTGCAGAAAGGTGTCCAATGCTGCTGCAGGTCTGGTACGGAGTAATGGCTATGGAATTCGTTCTTTAAAAAGCCGCTAATTTTCCGTTAATTTTTTTCTTGTCTATGGCTTTCCACCATGCTAGTGCGCTGTATGTAAGTATGTATACCACCACCGTATACAGCCTCTACACCATAGCAGGTCTTAAGCCTCAACTTGTTCTTATCGTTCTTTTGAAGATTAAAAGAGCATTATACCATATACCTTTTTGATTCTTTCCGCTACGTTCAGATTCCAATTCAGTTTTTTTTTTTTTTTCAAAATCACACCCAGATACTTCGCGCTTTTCGAGAGGGACATTTCCACTCCGTTGAGTTTTGGGAGTATCTTGTACCTCCTGGTAAAAAAAAAAAAAAAACAGTTCCGTTTTAGAAGGGTTGACATTGAGACCACAGCTTGTCGCCCAAGTGCTGATCGTCTTCAGGGCAACCTCCATTATATCGCTTAAAATATGTAAGTATTTTCCCTGCACTATTATAACCACGTTATCTGCATACGTCGTGGCACTTACACACATTGAATCCAGGAAAAATGGGTTTCCACCAGCGTTGTCATAACCTCTTGGTTATTTTCAGCCCAGGTTCCATCATTTTAGGAATGCTAGCTAGCTAGGAATGCTCCCTTCCTTTGAAAGCATTTTGTGTAACCTCGAAGCCTCGTCTGTTACCGCGATAGATTCATAGTACTTTTGTGGCTTAGTTTGACTTTCTAGATATGTGCTTGAATTGTTTCTCACATTGGTTGTAGTCATTCCATGTACTATTGCTTCTGAAAAGCTTCGCCCTCTTATAGAGTTTCTAAACCTCTTTCTTTTTTAAACCTATCTCCCTATTCCACCATTTTGGTTGAGCCCTTTAAGGTGTTTTGTTAGACGGACAAGCTTTCTTGAACGCCATTGTTAGTGCCTTATTGATATTTTCTACCGCCCTTTCTAAGTTAACAATATTATCGCAGATGATTGATTGGGTATCCAGGTGTATATTTACCACTTCTGTATACTTAACCCAATCAGTCTTTCTAGGATTTCTTTGAAAACTACATACCCTACATCTACGCAGTAGATCTCAAGCTTCTGCCAGATATGGAGAGTTGCGATACCAAACTAAAAGCCTCAGAGAAGCATTTATAATGAAAAGTAACTTGACGGCAACGAATGTCAAGCTCGTTAAATTCCAATATTAAACTAGTTGGGGTACTACGAATAGAGTCGAATTTATAACATCCAAAACATAATGCTCTCTGCTGTCGTTAAAGCGTAATTTAACCACCCAGCCAATATCCATGAATGGCATCGTCGAAACGTTCGTGCTCAGCATGTATATCAATGACAACCTATATTATGTTGCGATGTCCACATATTCGATGTCACCGAAAATGCTGCAAACGTCTTAGTTTCCTCAAGTGATTTAACAAATATTTCACCCCCTCTGATCAGGCCTCAATATATAAGGCTTTCATCCATCCAAAATTGGAGTACAATGCCCACATCTGGTCAGGTGCGCCTAATATCTCCTTGCACTTGCTAGAAAGGATACAAAACCGTGCGATAAAACTCATAGGTGATACTTATATCAGTGGGTCAATTGACACCTTCGAACATCGACGTAAACTCTCCTGTCTCACATTGTTTTATAGCTATATTCACCACCAATGCTCCATAGAAACTGCCAGAAGCATTCAGCCCCTTCAAACGTTCAACTGTAACACCTCCGTCACTATGAATGATCATCAGCATACCCTTAAGCCCATTTTCGGACGTAGGTAGTCTGAAGTATCGTAATTCGTTCCTAAGCCACACAACTCGCTTGTGGAGTGCCCTGCCGGACTTTCTATTTCCTATTAATTATAACTTGCAAACATTTAGGACCAATGTACAATGTATTTATCTTTTTTCCTCCCTGATTTTCCTTCGCCCGCGCCATCCAATATATGCGACAGGATGGACCGCGCAAAAAGAGGATGAAAAACTGCGATATATATTACGGCGACTGATATCGGCAACAAAAACAACGCTTATTTGGATGTGGATTTGTCGTTGGCGGCAGACTTAGGCAAGAAGTCTTAAGTTTCAATTATGTGAACGAGCGCCTCACGACAATCCGCATCAAGGCTAAATTCGCCAACATTAACCTAATATGCGCGTATGCGCCCACGGAGGAAAAAGACGACAACACTAAAGAGGGGTTCTACGAGCTCTAAGACAAGACATACGAGTAGTGCCCTAAATTGTTTTAGGTGATTTTAATGCGAAGATAGGAGGAGAGGGCATCTTTGGTAGTACTGTCGGAAAGTACAGCCTAAAAGCGAAATATTATCATAGCTACTACGCGGTTTCCGCATCTCGATATTCTTAAACGGATGTAAGGAAGTTTGACGTCGGGACGGTTAAAATCGCAATAGATCACCAGGTCCTTCTCCGATCGAGTCTCTTTCAATCTCTCAAGAGGTTCCATGCATCCAGCATCAAGCATTAAAGAACAGTGGCAAGACTGTCAAAAAGCCATCAGATACGTCGCCTCTGAGGTGCTTGGTTTCACTCGACCACCACAACGACACCCCTGGTTCGACGACGAATGCCGGCAAGCACATGCAACGAATCAAGAGGCATACAAAGCATGAAAATTACGCGATCGCGGAAATAGAGAGATGTTACAGCAGGAATGTGGTTCGAAAGATTTACCAAAATGTAAAAGAAGATGCCAAGGTTACCGAAGCCTGCAAGGACGAACAAGGCAACATCATAGAAGAATTAGGCAGAATGAACCATTCAACCTGGACGATGAAGATCAACAATTCCGTCTACCCGAGCAGGACGAAGTATAGATATAGTTATAGGAAGATAGCAATATTTAAGCTTAATTCTAACAAAGCTAATCAAAGCTGCAGGTCATGCTTTGGTTGGGCACAGGCACCAACTCATCTGTAAAATGTGGTCGGAAGAAATTATGCCCGATGTATACAGTATCAACAGCAGCAACGCGTGCATCTTCAACAATTTCAAAACCATCATGTGCATCATCAAAAATACCAACACCTCTTCTTGGAATATTCTCATCTCCTTCGGACGATACACATTTTCGGACGGTACATTAGCAGGTGATCATCTTCTCTGTTATGATATTGTAGCTTTCAAAATTTATTACATTTTATGAATATTTTAATAAATATAGGGTTTTCCAATAGGGACTTGGCAACTTTAAATTTAATTTGTGAACGCACTCTTTCACTAATCATCAAACTGTCACTGTCAATTTATTCAGTAAACTCAACATTTTCATCACGGTAAGGTACACTAACGAGCAACGTCTGCAAGTAATTAAAATTTTCTACAGATATTCGGAGTCTCAAAATCATCTTCAGTGACGAAGCTCATTTTTGGCTCAATGGGTTTGTCAATAAACAAAATATGCGTTATTGGTCGGGTGAAAACCCACATGTTCTTCATGAATCACCACTTCATCCACAAAAAGTAACTGTTTGGTGCGGTTTGCGACGACGTTACGATCGTCACGTTACTGTGAATGGTCAGCGTTATTGCGCCCTGATCACCGACTATTTTTGGCCCGAATTGGAAGATATGGACTTGGACGACATGTGGTTTCAACAGGATGGTGTCACAAGCCACACAGCACACGCTACAATCGATTTATTGAAGAGTAAGTATGGTGAGCGTGTTATCTCAAGACATGGGCCAGTCGTTGGCCTCATTCGTGCGATTTAACGCCGCTTGACTATTTTCTGGGGGGCTACGTTAAGTCATTGGTTTATGCCAAGACGCCCACGACGATGAAAGAGCTCAGAGCCAACATTGAAAGCGAAATAGCGGCCGTTTCGGCCGAAATGTGTGGCCAAGTCGTTGAAAATTGGGTCCAACGAATCGACCGCTGCAAACGTGCCCGCGGTCATTTGACCGCCATTTGAGGGAAGTGTTGATGTTCTTCTTTCATGCGAAGAAAATGACGGCTGGAACACATCGAGAGCTGCAAAAAATCTACGGAGTGAAGCCAGGTGCCATGATTGGCTCCGTCGCTTCAAAGACAGCGATTTCGATGTTGACGACCTTCCGCGTGAAGGAAGGCCAAAATCCTTCGAAGTCGCTGATTTGGAGCCATTGCTCGATGAAGATTCATGCCAAATGCAAGAAGAACTTGTTTCAGCATTAGGAGTTACCCGCCAAGCCATTTCCAGGCGATTGCATGCGTTGGGATTGTTCTAAAACAAGGAACTTGGGTTTTCTTATGATTTAGAGGCAAGGGACGTTGAGCATCGTTTTTTCACCTGTCAACAACTGCTGCAGAGGCAAAAAAGGAAGAGTTTTCTTCATAGCATCGCGACGGGTGATGAAAAGTGGATTCATTACAGAAATTCAAAGAGAAGGAAGAATTGGGGATTGCCCAGTCATGCTTTTACGTCGTTGAGGGCCGCTGCAAAAGTTTTACTGTGTGTTTGGTGGGACCAGGTAGATGTTATTTATTATGAACTGTTAAAGCCCATCAAAACCAGCACTGGGGAACGGTATCGACTCCAATTGATGCGATTAAGCCAAGCACTCCTCGAAAAACAGTCACAATACTAGCAGAGGCACGAATTCTACAGCATGACAACGCTCGGCCTCACCTTGCCAAGACCTATAAAACCTATCTGGAAACGCTCAAAAAGGAAGTCCTACCCCACCCGCCATATTCCTGAGATATTGCGGGGTCCAGTTATTACTTGTTCCGTTCGTTGGCACATGGTCTGTCAGCAGTTCCGCTCATATGAAGACATTAGTCTCTGACTAAAATGAGAAATACGTTGGCATATGCTCTCCACAAAGTCAATTTGAATACCTCGTTCGGAAAGCCGTCAGATCCGTCAGTTTTGTTGGATTTAAGTCTGAATATTGCTAAACGTACTAAGTTGAATGGTCTATTCTGCCTGATGGGGGGATGTAGTGCCGTCGTATCTCCAAAGGTGGTTTCTATAGTCGTTTTTACGACATTGCTTATATACTTGGCAAAACAGCTTTTAAAAGTAGTCTTTGGCAAAGTGAAGGATTGCTTATTGGCTTAGTCCTCCTATTATGACAAATCTGTATGCAAAGAGACATGGATTTTTCTTTTTTTACCAATTTCTATAGAAAGGTAGTTCTGGTTTTATCCATCCGTTCGAACTTCTTGAACAGAAGTCTAAGAAATCTGCTTCTAAAACCGTAGAGGACAAGGCCGTGGAATGTCAATCGCTATCGAGGGCACATTTCTTGTACGGGCTTTGTACGTACTTTGGTGCCAAAAGACCTCAATTTCATGCAAAAAAGAGACCGTGTTGAGATGATTTCCGAGGCTGAATCCGATCCCACATTCATCAAAAGGATCATTACTGGAGACGAGACGTGGGTTTATGAGAACGACACACAATCCAGACATCAGGCAAGTGAATGGCGTTCACTAAATGAGCTGAGACCAAAAAAAACACGTCGCTTTCAGTCAAAAACGAAGGCAGTGCTCACGGTTTTCATGGATTACAACAGTGTAGTGCGTCATGAATTTATCCCAGAAGGCCAGACAGTAAACAAAGAGTATTATCTGGGCGTTATGAGACTTTTGCGTGAAGCAATTCGCCGAAAGAGACCAGAATTGTGGGCAGTAAACTCGTGGATTTTGCACCATGATAACGCACCGTCGCACATTGCCATCATTATTCGTAATTTTTTGACAAAAAATGCAGCAAATACCATCCAACAGCCACCGATTTCACCTGATTTGGCTCTCTGTGACTTCTTTCTGTTGAATCGAGTTAAAAAACCACTATGGGGACCGCGTTTCAGCAGCCGAGAGGAAGTAATGGACAAATCGCAGGAAGCACTGATGGACAAACCGAAAACCGAATATAAAAAGTGTTTCGAGGATTGGTCAAGCGCTGGCATAAGTGTGTTGCAGTCGATGGGGATTACTTTGAAGGAGACAATATATGTAGATTTAGATGGATAAACTTGTATTTTTAATTTTCTGAATAAATTTCCAAATTTTTTTTGATCAAGGTGGTAGCCCAATTGATAGCAGATCTTTTTCCTGTCGTAAAGAGCTCACTATCACCCTTTAGGCTAGGAGATTTCGTATAAGTTCTACAAGGATATCATGTAGGGATGGGAAATATGGCTTTTTGCTGCAATATCTTCTAGTATTTGTGTCGCCATTGAAGCTACAATATGGTCTTTGTTAGACATATTTCAATGTTTTCTTCTTTCGGAACACATTAGAAAATGCTTTGAATAGTCTGACCATTCCATAGTAAAAAATTTACTCGTCGAAAAGTTGCTGAGGCCCGTTCAGGCAGTTTATGCTTTGGCCTCTACAGAAGTCTTTGTTTTTTTATTTTTAAATTGTCTCGGAACGTTCTGATTATCTCTCGAATACGATTTTTCAATCTTCATCCAACGGTGATTATCGTAAATTAATAGAACAAACAGGAATTTAAATTTTAGTTTTCCTCGTGTCTAGTGGTATTGTTTATACCAACAAAGATAGACCCGAAAAAGATCACATAAATAACACCACCATCATCTAGATACTTTATTCACTCAACAGATAACGCCAAGCGTTTCCACTGTCATACGGATGGAATATCTAAATTCCTTGAAATATTGTTCTCCGCTTCGTCGATCAAAATTCAAATAAAGATCTTCATTACGATCACTTTCGGTGATGAAGAATGCCGTGGGAAATACGAATATTCCGTCAAAATACTCATATATCTTTGGGCTAATTAAAAAAAATTTCGTTTAACTAGTGGATAGACGATTAAGTGGGAAAACACTTAAGAGTAAATGAATTAGATACAATAGTTTTCGGGCAAAAGATAGAATTTCCATCACCTTGACAATGTGTAATATAAGTTTGATGTTCAGCTTTAGAATTTAGAAGCTCTAAACGCTGGTCTCTCGCATGTGGGGCATAAATCAGAACCGCCATTAAATAATTTCAAATTCCGATACTCCGAAGATTTCTAAGTTTATTTTTATTTTATCTCTCTCGGAAATGATTTTCTTTTAATGATGTATTAAATTTATTTTGATCAAAACAAACAAATTAACAGAACAGGACGTACGAGTAGATTGTCAGGGGGAGCGCATGACTATGACAGGGGGAGCAATACAGACGTAAAATTTTGACATATAAACGAACATATACAAATATTTTACTAGACTATTGTTAAAAAGTACTGCGCCTCTATGCGTTGATCGTAAATTTTAGGCCACAAAATGCTAATTCCTTTGGACATATGGTATTAAGGAGATTCTGGGCTATCAACACCATATTTTTCAACTTAGACGGACTGGGCATAGACGAAAACCTGTGGCATCAGCTTCAATGTATGTTTTTCGAAGCACTTGCAGCGGTTATTTAGGCCCGGGTCTAACATTATAACATATGGTACGCTGGAAACCACCAATTCACTAAACCTTTAACCATATTGACTCTGGAATAACCGACCCATTCCGTACAAGGGATCATAAAAGGGCCTAGAGCTCCTGGTTAAGGTGTTGTTGATGGGGTAAACTACGGATCTACTGTTAATGACCACATACAATGAAAAAAGAACAACGATTTTCGAATCTGCACATGGAATGTTGAAACCTTGAAGAGAACGCATGCAACCGAACAACTATCGGAAGCCCACGACAGCTATAGAGTAGATATTACTGCCATTCACTAAATACGATGGGATCGGCCGAGTAAAAAAACGATGAAAAACTGTGACATAGGCTAGATGTCTTGAGCTTTCGACACTTTACGTCTTACAACAACGCTCATCAAGGGCTTATTCTTCGATATTAGTCTAATATACGTTCACTTTTTTACGGATGAAAAACACGACGCAACCAAAGAATGTTTCTACGAGTTCCTCGACAAAACTTACGAGTAATGTTCAAAGTGTAATGGTAAAATCGTCTTAGGTGAGTTCACGCCAAAATAGGATGAGAAGAGATTTTAAGCAGTACAGTCGGCAGACATATCCTGCACGACATCGGCAAATGGATTAATAATAATTGACTTTACAGAGTGGCGGAATATGGTATCACTATAGCTAGTACACGGTTTCCGTATATTTATATCCACAAACTTGATCATTAACCGATGCATGACATTTCTCCAGTATGACAGCTGAAGAGCAGTGGCGTCGATGCCGAGAAGCCATCAAAAACCTCGCAAGTGATGTGCTGAGTTTCACCCGGCTACCTCCACAAAACGCATAATTTAATCAAGAATACAGGCAAGCACACGATGGGTAACAACACGCCTATGAACCAGCTCTGTATAAAATAACAAGCAAACGAGAAGGGAAGAACATCGGCTTCTACGGAAGAGGAAGAAAAATACGGGCGATCGGGGAAATAGACAAGTACTACTTCAGGAACAGCGATCGAAAGTCTTACCAAAAAGTAAAATAAACGTGTCAAGGCGATAAGATGCGTACAGAGGCCTGTAGAGATGAATGGGGAAACTTAGTACTAGAACCACACTTGGTACCATTTAAAAGTTTGAGGATCAGTCCGCCTGACCAAAATGTGAGGAAATGACGATAGCAATATACAAGCTTTAGAAAAACAAGGCACCTTTACCGAACGCTTTACATTCCGAGCTATTTAAGGCACCGGGGTAGAACTTAGATAGGAACAGGCACCAATTCACATCCAAGATTTGGTTAGCAGAAATCATATCTGAAAAATGGAATCTTACTACCATTTGACCGATCCACAATAAATGAGATTTTCTAAACTCCGCTAATTACAGAGGCATAGGTCTCCTAGGCAGGTAGGTAGGTAATAGTAAGAAAGGCGGTTGTAAAAGACCAACCCACTTAGGTTCTTGCTTCGGCAGAACATACTAGGTGGGGTGAAAATAACCTCCTTGACGGCCAGAATGTTCTGCTACTGCAAGTGCCTTGAAGTCCGTTCATATTTAGGCAGACATGGCAGTGATACTGTCTTTAGTTTTTTTTTGATAGCTGATTGTTGTTGACGTATTTGGCATGGACAAAAACGATTTTCACTCTCTCATAAAACATTATTTTTTGAAAGACAAAACGGCGAAGGAAACAAAAGAAAAGATTATACAGATTATACCGTCAAATATTGGTTTTGAGAGTTTCGTGGTGGCCGAAACTCCACTACCGATCATGTCCGCAGCGGCAGGCCCTCCGATGCGGTTACAGAGGACAAAGTCGAAAAATATACATGAAATGGTGTTGACTGACCGGAAAGTGAAGGTGCGCGAGCTAGGAGATACCACAAAGATTAGTACTGAGCGCACACGCCTGACTCCTGACCAAAAACACGAACGCGAGAGCACTTCGAAAGAGTATTTGTACTTGCTGATGCGGAATCGGGCGCACTTTTGGCGTCGATTGGTAACTCTTGATACCTCGACTACCACGAAAAAGGAAAAAACCATCAACACCGAGTATTACTGTGCATTATTGGAACGATTGAAGGCCGAAATCGCTGCAAAACGGCCTCACATGAAGCGAAAAAAAATTTTGTTTCTGCAAGACAATGCACTGGCACACAGGAGCATCACAACCACGGCTAAAATCAATGAATTACGACTCCAATTGATGTCGCATTCACCGTATTCGCCCAATTTGGCTCCCTCGGACTATTATCTCTTCCCAAACCTCAAAAAATGGCTCATCAATAAAAAATTCAACTCACGCGAGGAAATCATCGACGCCACGGAGCAGTATTTTGCAGACCTTCCGGAAAATTATTACATATTACTTAATTCGTGCGGTTTTTTTTCAAAATTTGAACGTTTATTTAAGAAAAACATGTACAATAGTATTATTCAAAGTATTGCCCATCTGAAGTTATGACTTTTTGCCATCTTTCTGGCACTTTGTGGATCCCATCTCAAAAGAACTGCGCCGGCTTGGCAACCAAGAATAAATCAAGCCAATTTTTGATATTCTGGTCTGATGTGAACCGTATTTCAGTGAGGGCGTTCTGCATCGACCGGAACAAATGGTAGTCAGAAGAGGCAAGGTCTGGGCTATAAGGCGGGTGGGGTAAAACGTCTCATCCACTGTTTTCCAAATAGTTCTTAACCGGAAAAGCAACATGGGGCCGAGCGTTGTCATGATGGAAAATTATTGCCTCGTGTCTGGTCGCATATTCCGGGCGTTTTTCGGCTACTGCTCTCTTCAAACGGATTAATTGTGTTCAGTAGCTTTGTCCATTGATCGTTTCACCCGGTTTTAGCAGCTCATAATACAGCACACCCATCTGATCCCACCAAATACAGTGCATTACCTTCGCGCCATGGATATTCGGCTTTGCCGTTGATTTGGCTGGTTGGGCGGGTTTCACATATAATTTTTTGCGCTTGGGGTTGTCATAATTGATCCATTTTTCATCACCAGTAACAATCCGATGCAAAAATGACTTCCTTTTTTGACGTTCCAGCAGCGTTTCGGACATACAAAACCGCCTTTCGACGTCTCTCGGCTTGAGTTCATGTGAAACCCAATTTCCTTGCTTTTGGATATATCCAGCTGCTTTTAAACGTTTTGAAATGGCTGCTTGAGTGACACCCAAAGATTCTGCGAGCTCTTCTTTTGTTTGGCAACAATCTTCATGGAATAATGCTTCCAATTCTTCATCTTCAAACTTTTTTGGCTGCCCAGGACGTTCATCGTCTTCCAAGCCAAAATCACCACTTTTAAATCGTGCAAACCACTTTTGGCACGTTTGCTCAGCTAGTGCATGTTCACCATAAACTTCCACCAAAATACGATGACTTTCGGCAGCAGTTTTCTTCATATTAAAGTAATGAAGAAGAACTCCCCGCAAAAACACTTTTTCATGTTCCAATGAAATAATACAAGTTACGCCATCTCTTAGCAAACCGCACGCAATTACGTTATAGACCCGAGGAGGTTACTTTTCACCCCACCTAGTAAACTAAAATTGGAACGATACAGAGAGGATTAGCATGGACCCTGCCCAAGGATGACACGCGAAATCGTGAAACATTCCACATTTTTGGAACTTTAGCATTAAAAGATTAGGCTTAGACAGGCACGTCATCCACTGTAATTCAGTGAAGGGCTACAGAAAAATGCAAGGTCTGTTGAAGGAAACGACGAAGGAGTACTTAACGTACACACCGAAAGCTGATAAATTTAAAACGGTTCTATTGAAAGGGCTGGAACCGTCCACTGATCTAGAGGAGCTTTTAGTACTGCTTCATGAGAAAGAGTGCGATGATCTCAAATTTGTAGGAGTTAAGCCTTTTACCACAGTAAAAGCAAAAAGGAATCTACCTTTATGTCAGAAGAAAGATATTGCTACTTTGGAAGAAGACTGTCACAACTCTAAAATTAGAAAAAGGTCACTAGTACTTGACTATTTGCCGTCAGACGGCAGATGTGCCATTTTTATAAACATCAGCCGGCTGTATAAAAGTTTGCCCAAATTAATGTTTTGCGATTTGTGTCAGTCTACTCCCAAAGTAACGATAAGTTGGATTCCAAAAAGATAAATGTTATAAGTGAGAAAGGAACGGAATCGCTACGGTCTTATATCTGATCTTAAAAAATCTTAAACTCATAGAATCTTCAAACGGCTTTCACTTAATCCTCTTACTCAGACCTTGAAATTCTTATTATTCCTAAATATATTTAATTATCGTTCTTATATTGTTTTTATACTTTTCGTTCTCATAAATAAAAATTTAAAGGATTACCTTCCTCAACAAAATGGGGAGTGGTAATTTTTTTTATTTAGTCCCCTCATCTGAAAAGAGCAATTATTTGATGAAATTCATGAGGTTGTTTAGCATCTTGTCATTGGGATACAAAAAGATATTTACGTAGAAATGAAAAACAAAAATAATACAATAAAAAATTTCGGAATGCTCGAATTCTTTTCTGAGATATTTTTATATTTAAAAACAAAAAACAAAAAAAGAAAACAAAATTCTTTTCTTTTTTGGACGAAGACAAAGTGATCCATTAGCTATGATAGTTTTCTCTCCCTTAGTTTTGAATTTATTCAAAATTTGTTACAAAAACTATGTAACATCATGTATTCTATTTTATAGAATTTTTTTTTTACGAAATATTTTAGTAACTGAAATAATATTACAATGATCTATACATATATATGACAATTAATTAGATACGCGGATGGGTGGGAGATATTCGTATCCACGTGTTGTCTACTGTTGATGGATATATATGATATTTAAGAGCAGAGAATTTGACGGTATATTTATTGTTTTATTGGCTTTTATTTGTTTTTATGAGAAATGTAATTTATTACCATAGAGGTCAATTTCAAGCACCTTACTTTTGACGTTTTTAAAAATGTTTAGGAAGAATTCAAACATTTTGGTAACGTGCATCTTCATTTAGATTTTTAGAGAATTCTGTTTATTATTTTTTTTTTTTAATTTTTGATTTATGGAGTATAAAGAAAGCACGGGATTATTATTGTACTAATTGTGCTAATAATAAGGAACGAAATTTATTATGGATGTGTCAAAGCGAAATTTTATTGCTTTATAATTTTTAATTGTTTCAATTCATTTTGTCATTAAGTGGACCAAGTTTGAGATATTTAAAAAAAAAAAAATATTTCCTGGATCAGGCTAGTAACGAATTATAATTTTTTTTCTTTTTCAACTCGTCGGAAACTGGCCAATTGCTTTTCTTCTGACCTGAAAAGCAATGTAATCATACATTTATGGCCTTCAAATGGCCTTCTGAAAAAATCGATGAATTAGAATCTTTTCTATGGAAAGACCGTACTGACATCTGCCTGATTTCGGAAACACACTTAAAAAAGGGAGTTAAACCCAAGATAAGAGGTTACTCTGGTTATTACGCGCATCATCCCTCAGAAAACGCTAGGGGTGGATTAAAGACTGCATCAAGCATGCCGAGAACGTGACAACAGAACTAAAATCTATGCAAATAAGTTCAGTTTCCGTAAACATAAATCATATAGACTACAATATAGCATCTTGTTATTTCCCTCCGAGATATAGGGTTTTCTAATAACGACTTGAGGTTTTTTTTAAATAAAAGGCAAACCATTTGAGATATTTCAAAACATTTATGAATGAAACTCGTCTTCGTTCATATGGTCACCGCGGGCACGTTTGCAGCGGTCAATTCGTTGGACCCAGTTTCCAACGACTCGGCCACACATTTCGGCCGAAACGGCCACTATTTCGCATTCAATGTTGCCTCTGAGCTCTTCCAAAATAGTCAGCGTGTTGGCATAAACCAATGACTTAACGCAGCCCTACAGAAAATAGTCAAGCGGCGTTAAATCGCACGAACGAAGTGGCCAATCAACTGGCCAATTTCTTGAGATAACACGCTCACCATACTTACTCTTCAATAAATCGATTGTAGCGTGTGCTGTGTAGCTTGTGGCACCATCCTGTTGAAACCAAATGTCGTCCAAGTCCACATCTTACAATTCGGGCCAAAAATAATCGGTGATCATGGCGCGATAACGCTGACCATTCACAGTAACGTGACGATCGTTATCGTCGACGAAAAAATATGGCCCAATAACGCCGTCGGCATGCAAACCCCACCAAACAGTTATTTTTTGTGGATGAAGTGGTGATTCATGAAGCACATGTGGGTTTTCACCCGACCAATAACGCATATTTTGCTTATTGACGAACCCATTGAGCCAAAAATGAGCTTCGTCACTGAAGATGATTTTGCGATGAAATTCATCATCTTGGCGCATCTTCTCCAGAAACCAATCAGAGAATGTAGCTTGTTAGTGTACTTTACCATGATGAAAATGTTGAGTTTCCTAAATAAATTGACAGTGACAGTTTGATGATTAGTGAAAGAGTGCGTTCACAAATTAAATTCAAAGTTGTCAAGTCCCTATTGGAAAACCCTATATAAGATGGCAGACGACGACCTCTATTACCTTTTTTACCAACTTGGGCCAAACTTTATTCTCGGTGGTGATTTCAACGCAAAGCATACACTTTGAGGTTCAAGATTCATTTCGACGAAGGACAGGCTACTGTACCAAGCAAGTATGAAACGTGGCTTGGACTTTTTTTCGACGGGCAAGCCCACCGACACAAATAAAATACCTGACCTGGTCGATTTTTTCATTACAAAAGAGGTCCCCAAATATCTCACGACTAAAGAAGAATCCTATGATCTCTGCTCAAATCACTCGCCAGTAATCTTTAAAATCGGAAGGAGCATAGCAAAAACCGAAAGACCGCTCAAATTGACGAATAAGGAAACAAACTGGGATGTTTTCAGAAGAAATTGCAAGGAAAATATTGCCTTTCCACTTACGACGCCGTTGCAAATAGAAGACGAAGTTGACAAATTCGTGGAAATCATCCAAAGCGCTGAGTGGAACAACACTTCCTTTTGAACAAGAGGAATAAAACACGGAAAGCAAATATACGCGCCCGATATAGAAGGCCTCCTACGAGAAAAAAGGAAAGCACGGATGAGATGCCAACAAGCACGTGCATCCCCGCATAAATCCTATTTGAACTTGGCACCGATAAAAACAGCCAACGGCGAATAGGCAAAAGGAGACAAAGAGAAAGCGAATTTGTTTGCCGAACACTTGGAAGAAACAACCACAACCTATGGTATACTGCGAAGATTGTACAATCGTAACATAACCACAGTAAGCTGAACGGCTTACACCATCCAATATCTTTTCAAACACGTTTTTTAGAACAGCGGAACTGATGATTGGTTGAATATGTATTCTTTTACCACACTCAACCGCCATTTCAGCCCACTTTTTGAAGAGATTGTCTCTTAAAGTGATCATAGGCTTAAGGACCATATTGGGGAGTCTTCCTTCGTCCATCTTTATCAGCTTCGATATATATTCGAACTGGATCCACAATGTATCTAAGAAAAGCGGTGGTATAGAAGTTTCCAGGTGAACTTAAGGAAGTATCTTAGAAACTGCTCCGCAACATCTAACTACCAGTAACCCCACACTTGAGCACTATACAACATAATGGAGGAAGCAGTAGCACAAAATATCTGTATCTTTGCACTATGGTTCACAAGCCTACTCTCCATGCAACATCCCCACACTGAAAAAATAGCTCTTTTCACCTCAGCTAATTTCATCATAAAATGCTTTTTTAATTTAAGATTAAGACAAACTTCGCCACCGAGGTACTTATACTCTGGCACAATATCCAGATTTTGACTTTTGTAAGTCTATCTTTCGTTTCTCGAATATTTACCACCTAGATCCCTGAAGATCATCATTTTTAATTTTCCAAGATTCACAGTCAGATTCCAACGATCGCAATAGCATTCTAGCCGATTTATGATTCGCTGCATTCCTTCATCTGAGTTCGCTAGAAAAACGATGTCATCGGCAAAAATGACAGCCTGGTATCCACAAACCTCCGAAATCGATTCCTCCTCCAACCTCCTCCAAAATGTCATTTATAAACAAAATAAAGAGCAAAGTACTCAGCACACATCCTTGCCTGATTCCCATTTTCGTTTATTTATTGTGTTGTGATCATCAAAAATTCATACAAAACTTTAGATATATGTTTATCATCTTGCTCAGACACCCTACCACTGCAGGAAGATCTAGACAGATTTTGTATTTGTTGTCAAAAGAATTTTCTTGAGCTTAACGCCAATAAGTGTCAGGCTATTAACGTAAGCGCCCTCCTACTTCACCTCACTGCTATATAATATTTAATTTGCCTGTTCCCTTAGTAAATGAATTAAGTGATTTAGTCGTTATCTGTTATAAGGAACTCAATTTCCGTTCTCACATTGATAATATGATAAAAAAAACAAAAAAACATCCAACTCTGTTCTTGGCTTCATCAAGCGCTGTTCTTATTTTACAAAATCCCTTTGTTAGGCCTCTTCTTGCATATGCAAGCCACCCAACTACAGCTTCCGGATAAAAGCTATTCAACCCAGGTTTTTACGATTTACTTAACGTGGTCTTCCCGAGAAAGATAGCCAAAACTTGCCACCAAACACTGATAGGCTGAAACTTAACAACCCCTTTCTATACGCTGAAAAGTTGCCGATATTCTTTTTATTCATCAGATCTTAGTTGGTAATATCGATTGTCGTTTTTTACTTCAACTTCAACACTCAATCTTAGGTCTCTACTATTTAGTTCTTATCTTTAGTTTTAAGTGAAATTGTTAGTTTTAAGAATATGCTTGCAATAAGCCTTAATAAATTTGTCCGTGGTTCACCCGGACCTCAAATCAAATCAAATCAAAAATTTACCACATGTGCGCCGGCGAAATTGCCAAAAGTTTACAGCTACTTTAAAACTTCCACCATGACGCCCATCTCGCTGTGAATACTAATTAGTTTACTATCAAGTTCACTATCGGATGTATTCGAAAATAGTGTGATTCTTCCCTAAGCCTTATTAGTCACCTGCGTAACACTTTTTTTCTAGTCATTATAATCTTCAAACCTTCAAAACCAACAAGCATTGGTGTCTTTCCTTCTTTCCTATCCTATTGTGATGTGTAAACATTTTAAGGGTATTGAAATCCCAAGATTTAACTAACCCAGTTAGCCAAAGAGATGGGTCGAGCCATTAGACATTATATATTACGCTTTTGTGCGAGTATGATAAACTGTTAAACTGATAACATAACGACACATTTGGTCAGGAATACGAATGAAGATTTCTAAGGTCATGCAACAATCGAACACCATTATCGTCGAACAGTGCAAAAACAATTAGAATATGCAGACATTGTCAAACAACTGCAAAAGAATAGTAAAATCTACTGACCGCTATTCATCGATCTACGATCAATTTTTGAAATTACGGCAGAAGCTATTATATCTTAACTTATGGGTGGTTCGGTCTCACGTTCTCACGTTCGTATCAACAGCTTTTAAATCGCAAAACTTGTTCAGAACAAGATTATCTTACATTCAGAACCTCCTTAGGCTAACCTCTTGGCGATGCGTTCCCGTGAAAGAGAATCACAGACACAGGTTTGTTTCTGACTTAACTACCCATGCAGCTGCCACAAAAATTAGATGATTTAAACAACGATCTAATTGAGATGCACATTTAGCAAGGGAGACATTTGTGACTTGTAGCCCTGCAATCGAAAAACTATTATATTTACTGAAAGGCAATCAGCAGTGAAAGTTATTTAACGAAAAGACTGAGATAATTCTTAATCTGCAGAGCGAACAGTAAGATCTCTAACGACAAACATATCACCAAGAAGTTATGACTTTCAGTTTTAATTTTGCCATCAGTATTTCACCCATCATAATTCGATGTTATTATATATCTACAACTTTTCACCACACGAGGCTAAATTTGTATCCACCTTAATTCGCGCAGCTTTTCAACTTGCCCACATGGCGCTGCATTCGAAACAAAGACACAATACATTTTCTGACAATTGACAGTTGAGCATTTTCTTATGAATTGCTACTGGAATTTTTTCACCAAAAAGCAAAAGTACAAATCTGTTCTAAGGTGTGCAAAAATATAAAAAACTTTTGTAAATCTACCCATTGGCTTCTACTATCCAACTGGTATAATGGATAAAAAGTCAAAAGAAGCACTTCGCCGATATAAGAAACGAGCGGCAGCAGCAGCAGCAGCTTCCAGTTCAGACAGCTCTAGCAGTTCGGACTCAGACTCCGGTTCAAGTAGTGGTTCATATTCATCTTCCAGTTCGGAGAAAAAGCCCGGATATCGTAAGAAAAAAGTTCGTGACACCAGTTCTTCTGGTGATGAACGTCGTAAGCGAGAAAAGGCCCACTCGTGCCATCAAAAGAAACTGGAAGCAAAGCGCAACCACTTGAAGAGGAAGTTACGTGAAGCAAAGGCCGCCAAGAAACGAGCATTATCGGCAAATGCTATGCGTCGTCGAGCGGGTAGTGCAAGTCCGGGTAAGATCAAAGTGCCAGGTGAGAAGAAACACGTACGAACTGCAAGCAAAGAACGACTTCGTCATGCAGCAGAACGGGAGAAACTTCGCGCCAGAGAAAGGGAAAGGATTCGCAGTCGTTCGCCTAGAACTTTGGCAAAGTTGGAGGCGAAATTGCGAGCAAGAAAATCACCAGGCGCACAGGTCGTCCGGCATCAGATGTCGCCGAAGGAAAAGATCATCATTCAGACGAGAACCCGTGAACGTACGCCGGAGAGGAAGCGAGAATTGAAGATGCGCCTTGACTCTAGAGAACGTGAACGTAGAGATCGGGAGCGTGCAGAGAGGGAGGCAGAAAGACAAAAGGAACGTGAAGAAGCTTTGGCTAGATGTCAAGAAAGGCAACGTGAAAGAGAGAGGTTGGCTAGGGAGAAACTCCGACGAGAAAAGGAGAAGGAATATGCAGCTGAGCGTGGAGATCGTTTGATTCCACGTCCAGCGGAACGAGAGATGGCAATTGCAGTTGCTCGTGGCTACGGAAGTCGTGAACGATCTCTGGAGGAGGAGGGAAGAGTCCGTCATGCACATTCTAGTCGGACAAGGGATGCAGCTTATGAGAGAGAGCGTGAGTATCTAGCCGCCGAACATCATCGTGCTCCAGTTTTGGAGCGTGATGAAAGGCGAGAGAGGGAATATTTGGTTGTCCGAAGAAGGGAAGTTCTTAGTCCTGGACATTATCGTCACGAGAGGGACTTGTACTCCGAAGAAGAGAGGTAAGTTTGGCTATAAAGTTTAGATTTTCTACTTACACAGCTTCATTTCAGGGCTGCATATGCTCGTGCTTACGCCGAAGAAGAACGTCGTCGTGATCGCAACTGGGATCCACGAGAACTCGAACTTATCAAAGAGCGCGAAATGGAAAAACTTTATCCGACTTCACGTAGAGAAGAGTGGCCAGCCAATGAGCGTTGGGATGAGAAAAGTTGGGGACGCAAAGGTGGTCGTTCTCCATCTGAACCCGACTGGGATGCTGAAGAATATACAACCAGAGATCGGCAGTTATGGGAAGAAAAACGTGAGCGTGAACGTGCTTTAGATCGAGTACAATCTCCTGGTTCTAGTCGGTCTGGTCGTTGGCCAACAGACTGGCGTGGTGGTCATGCACCATCCGATTCGCCTCATTCAGCTGCTCACCGCAAAACGTCGAGCTACCGTCACGGTGGAGCTCATTCTCTAGAATACATGCACGAACGTCAAAAGTATCGTCCACATCCTCCTCCGCTGATGGCCATTCATAGTGGCTACCATCCTCCAACCCGACAATTTCCATCAAAACGTCAGATGACCTACACAAACCCAAACTTGAAGAAGAAACTCGGCTCAACACCGACTACACCAGGAGGTACCGCAATTCCCTCTCTGTTGGCTTTGCCGCCAATACCACCACCATCTGACACAGTCACCACTCCGGTGGAAAGCGAGCCACCTTCAATCCCTGAGGAAGTAGAACCATTGCCTACTGAATCAGAAGAGCCCAAAGTGTCTGAAGAGCTTTCAAAGGATGTAGCTACTGAAGCAGAAGCGCCCGCAGAGCCTGAAATCGAAGAGTCAAAAGCTCTCGAATTTGATGAAGAAGGTGTGTCCAGCGAAACCGCTGCAGAAGTGGTTGCTTCTGATCCAGTTGCTGTTTCAATTTCAGTTGCAAATCCACCTACTGAAGAGGTACCCATTGCTGAGGTTCCCTCTTCCTCTACCGATGAACCAAAGGAAGAATCGGCATCAGTTGCTGCTCCACCTGAAGAGCCAACTCCTACTGAAGCCGAACCTGTTCCAGATGACCTCAGTGAAATTTCTGATAGTGACGATGAAATTTTAGACAAAGAAGAGGAAGTTAAAACGGCTTCTGATCAAACATCCGGCGAAGCGACGAATGACCTGGCCACTGAAGCGATAACAACCAGCAGCCCTCTAAAAGAGAGCGGAAACGATGACTTAAAGCCCGAGGCAGTCGACGATGATTTGCTGGATTTTGAAGAGATCTCCGACGGTGAGTTGGAAGAAGACTCCCGTATAAAAGGTGTCGGTGATGCGCTCGGTGTTGACTGGGCTTCGTTGATCAAAGAAGCTAAGATACCCCTATCTCCACCACTAGAACACACGACCGCTAAACAAAAGTGGCAACCGCACAGAATCATTCTAGATGTGGGAATTTCAATGAAAATGGCCGGCGAAGAGTTTGGTAAGCGTTTGCTTACCGAAGCCAAAGACAAATTAGACGACGAGTTGGGTATTGTGAAGAAAGTCAAATTGGAAATCAAAGAAGAGTTGACTGAAGAGAAGACTCTTGAAGGAAGTGAGGAGGATAAGAAGGATGTGAAACTAGAAGCAGTCTCTGCAGATGATTCAGCTGAGAATGACGTATTTGATGTAAATCGCTTGCCGCCAATTGCGTGCGCTCAAGTTGGTGAAAGAGTTAAGAAAGCAGCCAGACGTAACTTGATTATTGGCGCTTGTGGACCTAATAGTCGGGCACTTAGTGCTAGAATGGACTTGAAGCTGCGAAGGCAACTTTGTGGAATGCCCAAGCAAGAAAGTGACTTCCGGCGACCAGTTAGCGAAAAGATCAAAGCAGTGGCCCTGGCACTTTTCCAGCGAACGCTAGAAGTAAAGTAGATAAAGCATTTCTTGTAAGATACAGGGTTTATTATGTATGGTATTAACAAAGAATAAACAAGACGTATATCGAAGTAAGGTTGAGGAGTTCTTTCTTGTTATAGTCGTGTTGGATAAGAAGTAATGTAGGAATGATGAATTTGGATGGAATTTGGTCACCATTATCTTAACTATATGCATGCAGAGAACGTTCAAGATACTAATTTAACTTTTGGTGACGCTATACTCCGCCGAAAATACTATAGTTTGAGTGGCGATATAGTCCGCCGTGGAGTTGGCCCTCGTCTAGCAGCTCTCTCCTTTTGACGCGATTTAGTGTTAGTCGCCTGCAGCTGTGCACACCAAGCCGAAATCGTAGTGTTTGTACAACATGTAGTCATCGGAAACGATGAATTCTTGTCCTTCAAGTTCCTGTATAGCCCACACAGTCCGTTGTTGTATCTTCTCCAAATTCCGCTGCTGCATATGGAAATGAAATTCTTTTTTTTTTTCTCGAAGCAAGCAAGGGTATTTATTTTCTTCTTTTGGACTTTTGGCGAAGTATTTGTGTTATGTATGCTGCCAAGGCAGCGATGTCTACAAAATGTAAAACTTCACTGTATACCCGCTTATTTCATTGGAATACAACTTTCGCTTCTTCGACGCTTTGATTTCTTAACGTACACAGCATTTGTTATTCTTCAAAGTATAGTCGTTGATCATTTTTTAAGCTATGAGGTCCTGGAGGAATAGAAGCAAGTGAAGGAATTGTACAATGTTACATTTCATCTTGTATTTTTGTAGGGAACAACTAGGGCCTCCATATCATCTTGAAAACTTTTTTTATCGGTGCAACCTTATCTTGTGAATTGTTCTTGCATCCGAATTCATATCTTCCTGATTTCTTACTTAGTGATTCGAGCATCGCTTGGAGCTCTTCCCTTAAATTGAACGGAGATACCTCTCTCTATAATATCAGTGACGCTTAAGTTCTCGAATCGCCGTCTCTTCATAACCTTTCGAAGGTTGACATTATGCAATAAGATTCAGATCTCGTTTTGACCTATTGACCTTATTCTTCTTGAGAATTTTCTGCATCTCTCCTTTATCTCGCTTTTATCTTCTGAAAATCTTCAAACAGAAAGAAATTTACATTATTGACACCTTCTACTGGATCTACTCGACATACGAGTACTGCTGTTAGCAGTATTTGTTTATGGAACATCATTCGGGGATCTTTAGACACGGACGCTCAAAATTTATTGTTTCAATACAAACGTAAAAAAGCTTTGTAATTCGCTTTTATTGATATTTTGAGGTTTTTGAACTCCGAGTTAAGCCTGTCATAATTCTGGACAATGGCTGAGATAGCAGGCATTTCAACTGAACGCGTTAGCCATATCCTGCACGACATGGGTGCCGCGTTTGCTCACAACGGAGAACAAGTGCAATTGTGCAACCAATTCAAAGACGTGATTGGCCCTGTTTATTCGCAATCCGTAAGAGTTTTTTCATCGTTTTGTACACAACAAAGACCATAGAACAATCAAAATAATGGGTTTTACCCGGTGAACGTGCTCCAAAGAAGGCGAAGAGGAAGTCATCGCCGTTGCGGAGTAGTATTTTGTAGGCCAATAAAAGTCGTACTGTACGGAGGGGTTAAAATAGTTGCAGAAACACTAGGAAAAGTGTATAAGTGCAGCGAATACATTATACAATAGTTTGGCTAATGCCAAATTAAAAAGCTAATCAGGTCATTTTTTAGCACTTCACAGTCAGATGGTATAGAGATGGGCTTATATCATTGATCTTCATATCATCTGCATAGATGGAGATGTCGGATTCTTTGATAATAAAATCTACATAATTGATTGCCAATATAAATATCAGAGGACCGAGGTGACTTTCTTGAGGTACACCAGGTTTAGCTACAATGAGATCAGAAACAAAAAATTCAAAAAGAAGAAGATTTGTCAAATAAGATTTGATCCACAAGATGAGACCAGGTTAGAACCCGAGAGCTTCAGTCTTGAGAATAATTATTTTGTGCGAAATGTTATCGAACGCTTTATTAAAATCGATAGCAATTATATCGATTTCCTTTCCGTTTTCCAATGCACAGGGAGTAGTAGAAACGAATTCTGTTAAATTACTAAGTGTTGATCTTCCTTTTAGACAACCGTGTTAATAAAGAGACAAGATAGGTTTGCAGTGAAAGAACATCAGGTCGGAAACAATGCTGTCAAAAAGCACGGGTATACGAGAGATTTTAGTGACAGGTAGGTAATTAGAGGTTTAATTTTTGGGACCTTTTTCATGCAGCGGAATTATGTAGGAAAAATATTCGTTGAGTTGAAAGAGGATGTAGAAAGGTTTGGCCAAGATGTTATCACATTTTTCCAAAACAACGGCAGACAGCTCGTCAGGACCCGGAGAGTACTTTGTGCAGGTTTATTTTCTCCATTACATGTTCAATATTAATATCAACTCATATAAGTGAAGTTTGGGCACAGCTAAAAGGAAAATAGTTGATATAAGGTCTCTAACATGTGTAGCGAACGATTGGCTAAAGAATTTAAATTTGAGATTTCTTCAGGGCTGTTCGAGAATTCGTTTGAAAATTTCAGGGTAGGTGGGTAATTATCAAATCTCCGTTTGCTGTTTATGAAGTAAAGAAAGCGTTTGGGATTAGAGATAAGTTCAGATTTTATTCGGCTTAAGTAATCGTAAAAGAGTGATATTACAGAGCTGGAAAAAAAGGCATATGCTTGCTGGTAAGCGTGGAAGTCAGCGGTAAACTCAGATTTAAGATACGTGTGCCATAGCTAATTTGTCTTATTACGCAGAAAGATTAGCTCATTTTTATATTAGGGTGGTGAGAATGCTGGATTCTTTTAGGGGACGAAAAGGACGGCGCTTATAAAAAGTTTGATTATTATTGTGTAGAAAACTCCGATAACTTTATCTATACTGGAGCTACGATGGTGGTCCCAGAAGTACCCGGCCTGACCAAGACATGGCAGTAGTTGTTTGAAAATTTCACTGTATTGGAAAGCACGTAGTCTATAAAGCATATGTTGAAAATGCTACGTTGTTTAGTATTTGTTTGGGAGCCATCAATAGTGAACGTTGTGAGTGAATTTGTAAAAATGGAGAAAATTGGTCATCGTTATGTGATACAATACTTTTATTTGAAAGGCCTCAGCCCAACCAATATAAAAGCTGACCTGGATTCTACTCTGGGTGAGTCTGCTCCTTCGTTTACAACAGTAAAACGAATTTAAACGAGGCCGTACGAGCTGCCAAGATGGGTGCCGCGTTTGCTCACACTCGAGCAAAAACAGTGTCGTGAGGATGTTTCAATTGAGTGTTGAGCGAAGTTTCACAGCAACAAAGAAGAATTTTTGCGCGGTTTCGAACATGGGTCCATCACTTTACACCCGAGACAACAGAACAATCAAAACAATGGATCAAAAGCAGAACCGGATCCAAGGAAGGCGAAGACTGTTTCATTTGCAGGCAAGGTCATGGCGTCGATATTTTGGGATGCGCGTTGTATAATTTTTACTATCTTGAAAAAGGAAAAACTATCAACGGCCAGTATTATGCGAATTTATTGCAACGTTTGGGCGAAGAAATCAAGTAAAAACGGCCGCATTTGGCTAAGAAGAAAGTGCTGTTTCATCAATCCAAGCAGCAGCTCACAAATCCATTATTGCAATGGCCAAAATTAATGAATTAAAGTTTGAATTGCTACATCATGCACCCTATTCGCCAGATTTATTTTCTGTTTCCAAACTTGGAAAAAAAGGCTTAGTGGTCAAAGATTTTCCAACGATGAAGAAATGATGTCGGCAGTAAATGGTTATTTTAAGGAGCAAGACAGTTCTTGCTCTGAAGGCTGAAAGGCGATTATGTTGAAAAATAAATAATTTTTTTCCAAAATTTTTATGTTTTCTTTTTTGGGTCGGGTACTTCTGGGACCGCCCTCGTATTTGAGATGCTGTCGAAAAATTGTATGGGATGTGCGACCGAGCGTTCGCTTTTGTCCAATATTACAACTCTATCCATTTTCCATGACTTTCCGCAAGATATCCTATGACAACTGTTTGCATTCCTGTCGAATATTCTCCTTAAGGGGTACGATTGTCTGAGGCTTATTGGCAAAAACATGCGACTTCAAGTAACACATGGGCTGAAAAGTCCGTTTTATAGTAAAACACAAAATTTTTTGCAAAATTCAACTTTATTTATCAATATAGTTGCCTTCGAGGGCGATACACTGATTGAAACGATTTTTCAATCTTTCGATACCAGTTTTGTAGGACGATTTTGGTTTAGCCTCAAAATAGGCCTATGTTTCGGCGATTACTTCTTCATCGGTCTTAAATCTTTTTCCGGCGAGCATTCTTTTGAGGTCTGCGAACAGAAAATAGTCGCTGGGGGCCAAATCTGGAGAATTCGTAGCCGAATTCATTCAATTTTGCCATCGTTTTCATCGACTTGTGACACGGTGCATTGTCTTGATGAAACAGCACTCTCTTTTTCTTCAAATGCGGCCGTTCTGCGATTTCGCCCTTCAAACGCTCCAACAAGGCAAGGTAATAGTCGCTGTTGATAGTCTGCCCCTTTTGGAGATAGTCGACGAAAATTATTCCATGTATATCCCAAAATACGGATGCCATAACCTTGCCAGCCGATTGTTGGGTTTTTGTTCGTTTTGGACGAGGTTCGTCGCTTGCTCGCCACTCAGCTGACTGCCGACTTGACTTTGGTGTGAAGTGGTGGAGCCAAGTTTCGTCCATTGTCACATACCGATGCAAAAATTCGCCTTTATTGCAGTTGAACAGCTTAAGCACTCCTCTGAATCATCAACACGTTGTTGTTTTTGGTCGACTGTATGCAAACGCGGCACCCATTTTGAACTGAGCTTTCGCATGTCCAAATATTCGTGAATGATACATCCAACACGCTCTTTTGATATGTTCAGAGCCTCAGCTATCTCGATCAACTTCACTTTACGGTCATTCGTAATCATTTTGTGGACTTTATTGATGTTTTCATCTGAAACAGCCTCTTTTGGACGTCCACTGCGTGTATCATCTAACGGTGTTCGTTAGCCTGGTGCAGAGTCCGGGTAACACTTATCAAGCCATTTCTTTGCATCGGCAGCATTTTTTCCCATCAAAAAGCAATGATAAATCAACACACGAAATTGCTTTGAATCCATTTTTTTTTTTCACAATAACAAAAGTTGCTTCACTCACAACGCTATATCTCGGGAATTAATCGTCCGACAGTTGTCAAATTTATACACGTATCTTTTGAAGGTTGGTACTTACTGAAAATGGTCCATGTATTAGCCATAAAGACAAAGGTGTGGGATGGTTAAATCGGGCAATCTTGCTGGCCATGCTAAATCGCCAAAAAGAGAGATTACGCGACCAGGAAACGCTTCCTTCACAACATTCATTGTGACGCGTGCTGTGTGTGCGCTCATCCACTTCCGGTAGTAAGAAGTCGTTTATCATGGCGTCCTCAAAAAAATACGGTCCAATCAATACTCTCGCTTGAACGGCGCACCACACAGTGGCTTTGATTGGATGTAATGACTCTTCGTGCATCACACGCGGATTTTTAGTGTCCCAAAAATGATAATTTTGCTTATTGACGTAACCGCTTAGGTTAAAATGCGCCTCGTCGCTCACGATGAATTTCGACACAAAATCTCCCTTTTCTTTGTTGGGATTTAGGATGGCTTTAGAGTAATTCACAGGCGACTGACGGTCAGGAGGCATTAACTAATGCACTGTTTGCACTTTGTACGGGAACATGTGTTAGTCTATTCACTAAAATTCACTGTATTGTCCGTCTGGTGATGCCCAATTGCGTGACCTTTCGCCCTGCATTTTCTCCTGTGGTTCCACTTTGGTGTTGTTGCCCAGTTGGCAAGAAATTCACGCTGCCCTAACACCACCGACCGATTATTGGTCAAAAACATCAACACAATTATTCTACGCTCTTGCGGAGTATAGCACTCTATTGCTTGACTGTTTGTATACTGCAGCCGTCATCTTCCGATAGGATGATTCGTTTTGCGCCACCTTGTATTTAGGTAAGTGAAATATCATCCAGAAAACCAACAGAATTCTTCAAGATTAAAAATTAATAATTTTAAAAGTCCGGAAAAAGCAACATTATAATAATTTCCCCTAAATGGAATTTAAAAAAAAATATCTACGCACTAGATTTAATTTTTTCACAATGATTCAAGTGATGGAGATCAATTATTTTTAAAGTAAAACAACTTCTCGTTTATTTATTTATTTTTGTTGTATTTTTTATTGATTTATCTTTTTCACTTAACTAATGCGATTTTATTTTATTTTTAATTATTTTTTTGTTTCTTTTTAATTTGCTAAAATAAGGTGTCCATTAGATGGGTATACGTACCATTTTAAATGTTTTTACTCATTATTTGATTTGCATTAGGTATATCGTTTTTGTTTAAATTTGTATTTTTAAAATTTTAGATTAAACTCGAATAAAACAATTTTCAAAATAAATTGTTTAACAATTGCTTACTTTGCGATTTAATAGTTATTTTATTGATAAAAATTACAAACAATTAGATTTAGTTAAAATTCCAAAATTTAGACTAATTTTATTTATTTGCCTAAAAAATCTAGTTAGTTACATAAATTTATATCATATCTTGTTTTTTTTTTGTGTTTTCATTTTAAATTATTTTATTTTTTACTTTTTTGGTTTATTTGTTAAGACAAATATGTATTTTGTAGTTTGTAAGCTATTGCTATCTATTCATTCTTTGGTGATATGAAAAACAACAGTGTTAACAGGATGTTATTTTCTTTCGTTTAATTTTAAATTTTTATATTACTAGTTACAACATTTTTAAGTAAGTAAAAATCAGTTTTTAAGAAATATGTAGTGTAAATTGCAAAAAAAAAATAGCAAAAGCATTTAAACTTTGGGTAAATTTTAACAGAAAACTGAACTCGCCTGAGTTTGTTTATAACAGAGGTTGGTTCACATAAGCCGGCTGTTTGGTTGCCCCAACCGAGATTAACAACTGGTTGGTGGAGCATTTTAGCTCAGAAAAGTCAATTAAAAATTTTTATATAAACTTTTGTCGATGATATTCGTCTCAGGTACCTTAAGATATCTGTATCTTAATTTTTATTGCTTATTATTGTATCACGCAGCTCTAAAAATGTACACAAGCTTCAGCATCCGTTCGAACATAGCTTATCATATTTTGCACTAAAAAATACGTGTGCGCATAGAAAAAAGCTGGTCCACTTTATTCAGCTTATTGAACGCAGAGATAATACGACGAACGAGCAATTGGGAGTCTGTCATGTATACAATACTTTGCCCATGGGTCGATGCTGCTTACATGAGCTGCGGAAGCGATAATAGGTTTCATTCAGCTATCAAAACATTATAACGTATAGATTTACAAGCAATTAGTTGCAGGAACTAGAGTTAAAGAAGATCCCAAATATATGGAGCTTTATCTAGTCAGGCACGACAGGTTTAACAGAAGAACAATTTCAATATAACACGTTCGACGCAATTAAGATGTGCTTTTGAAGTAGGTTTATTGAAAGTTTTGTCACGAACGTTATAGATTGCCAGCCCGTATTAGTAGAGTTTAATTGGGTCAGGTCATAAGGTAAGAAAAGACGATTTTTGTAAGCAAAGCACATACTTTCTGAATCACGAATGAAAGTGGGAAATACCCGATTTAAGTTTGCCCTTTAATTTTGTTCAGTAAAATAATGAAAGGATAACTATCTTTTTTTCTGTATATGAAGGAAAACGTGATCAGAGAAATTGTAGCAATTACTGATCGGAACAGCTAAAGTCTGCTGTAAAAGAAGTATACGAGTGAGTTTTAAACTGTCTACAGGACAATATAATTCAACTTCATGGCAGTCAGTGCAGCAGTTTAAAGGTGTAAACGAATCAGACTTTCGAGAGAAGAAATGAAAGTCCTGCACGAAGTTATTCAACTAGTTGTTGACTTAAGACTGATGATAGTTCTTCTAAAAAAAAAAATCAGTCCTAGGAAGCCAGGAATAGTCGATTATTTAGCATTTGTGTAGAAAAGAACAAACAAACACAGGATCAACATCGGTCAGTTACATTTTGTACACCGTTTAAGGAAACCTAAATATTTTGAATGAATTTTTGTCAACATTTGAACATAGTTTAAACTGAAATAGAAAATTGATATGTTTCAATGATGCAAGGACCATCGATAAAGGATGAAATCTAGCTTAAACGGCAGATTAGATTACGACGCCGAAGTTCTAAATTTCACTCTGCCGTTAGTTTCTCAATTATCGACGCCATTCACATCGTAATCTAAACTACGAAAATAGGTCTTCCTTTATCAATAGATCTCTTGACCTCAACCTTTCCACCTCATTTATAAAAAAAAATTTAAACCCCGATGCCTGACAATCTACAAATTTGTTCCGACATCCTATTAGGCTCCAAAATTTCCGAATTTAGACAGCCTTGATCTAAAGATTAGGACACATATAGCCTACAACTCTTGGAATCTACCGCCAATTGCTACAAACGCATTAGAGATATTGACAGCTTAGAACTTGGGCTGTGAAATCCGCCTATCATCTAGCTTACTCTAGCGCTCTACTCGATTGGGGCATAATAAACTCGCCAAATTAGGAACACATATCAGAATTCTCTGCAACAGAGCGAAACTCGATAGAGAATCAGCTAAGTACTTTAAAATACTCACAAAGTACATATAACAGAGAAATTAGAAAAGCCAAAAGAGAATCATGGAAAAAGTTGCGAAAATCTCTCTGACATTCAAAGTAGGTCTTCTATCCACAGACTCCTATCCAAACAGCAGGTAATCCACTATGTGGAAAGCGGTTTAGAGACACTAGGGTTACACACCAAATAGCTGAAAAGATGTAACGGTGATCAACCGATTCAGCCAAATCACACAGACCTATAAGCCTCACCTCGTTTCTCTTAAAAACAATGGGCAAAATACTAAATATACACATTAGGGATGGTCCACTATATTGGAACCCAATCCATAAAGGCCAAAATGCTTATTAACTAGGAAAATCGACAACGTATGCTCTTCAGGAACTCACCAAAAAGATTGAAAAATCCCTCAGAGACAAAGAAATTGCAGTGGGCTGCTCCTTTGACATCTTAGGAGCTTTTAGCAACACGGAAACCTCCGAGATACGAGTATACAAATGCAACCAAATACACAAAAGTAGACAACACTGCATGTAACTGGATAAAGCACTTGCTTCACGGTAGTACTATCAACGTTACATTAGGCAGTGATAGTATCAGTGTTACAGTTGCCAAAGGTTGCCCCCGGGGTTGTGTTCTCTCCCTATCTCCAAACACCGTCAGGGGGTACTCAACCTTGTTGCTGACAAGCTCAAGAAATTTGACATATACATGGACAAACTTATAGATCCAACACTTTTTGTTGAAAATGAAATTTTTTTAAAGGGAAGTGAAATTCCTAGGGGCTAGATCAACAACTCACTTAGAACACACTTGTAAACAACAAAACCATAGAAAATGCCAGGATCTCACTATGGACTACCACCAGTCTACTTGGTAAAAGCTGGGGCTTTTTAACCCAAAAATGACGTTATGGATGTATACCGCAAAGTCACTTATGCATCTCCAATATGAAGGCTGTTGTGTTCACACATACTGCTGTGCCCGCACGCCGAAGCGCCTATAACCTAGTTCAGCACATGTGCAAACATGCAACTGACCCACTGCGGTGAACACACGAGTCCCGTCACACTGACCCACTCAAGTGCCCGCAATAAATAAACGAAAGGTCACAAAGTAATCAATGTCAAATGTTACGTATTCTTGTCACTAAACGAACAAGTGCAAGAATGCGTTGCATCGATGGCATTACTGTGATGATCTATTGAGTGATTGATGGGATATGATAGACGAAGGACATAAAGGAGCAGAAGGCGCGACGCCTAACATTTATAATTAATATTATTTATTGACTCCATTTTCACACAACATGGCAAAGACTTGCCTGTGTGTACTACGGCTGCAATGAGAACAGCACCCTGCGCAGCATTATAAGTTTTGCTGAACCGCCCATCTCTTCATCTCCACATACAGGACAAAGCTTTGGAAAACGCCTACATGCTTATCTCAGTGGATGAGAATAACTCCAAGATACATCACCCATAGCTTTTACTTGAACTCAGGAGAAATGAACTACTAGGAATTGCTCATACAGACAACTGTCTGAAAAAATACAGCTTCAACCATAACTTGATATGGATTAAACCGCTGTTTAAAAGAGATTCACTAGCGTGAATCCAAAACAGACATAGAAGTTGGTGCAGGCATACACAGAAAAACAATTAACACCTCACTATAGACAATAGCATCTCTGTTTTTCAAGTTGAGTTACATACAATAGAGCTCTGCATTCGAGAGAACTTCAAAAAAATCTGCCACCAACAAGAACGTTTATATTCTCTCTGAAAGCAAAACGACCCTACTTGCTATAAAGGTTTTAGGGATAACATTAAAAATTAGCAAGCATCAATAGAGTCCATTTAATTTGGGTGCCGCAGTGGTTATGATGATGATGAAAAAGCAGACGGATTTGTCAGAATTGGTTCGGCTTCAACACTCACATTGGTACTACCATTCTGCGGGTTACCAATTAGCTCTATAAAAAGCTACATGGACAACTGTCTAAAAACTGGACGGAAACTTGAGGCAACAGGCAATTTAAAAACTTTTTACCACCCTCTTCGCTCAAAAGAACAAAACAACTCCTACACCTTTTTAGGGTTCAGATACATGCACTAATCGTATTCCTAATGGGTCTATGCAGAGTAAAAAAAAAAAAAAAAAAACAAAACACCTTATGACTATGAGAGTAACACAAAACAATAACTGTCACATGTGGAACGAGGACGAAGAACCAGCAGAGTGTACCCTTTGCCACTGTAACCGCATAAGGAGAACAAACCTACGTCATTTAGTTAAGCCATACCTTGAGGTTGAATATATTACTGCCAGCTCAATCAAAGATTTGATAGATGGGTGGGTTGTATATTGAGGAAATCATAATAGGCCTAAACTGGCCACATTGATACGAGTACATACTCACATCTACCCGCTTAATCTAATCTAACCTAACATCCGAGTTTAATGAGACTGATATATGCTGCTATACCAGATCTACAGCTGAAGGGCATGAACATAAGTCTTTGATCGATTATGAAAAGCAAACGATACCAGCAGAGAAGAGAACATCTGTGGTAAGATTTGACTGAATATTACTTTTTTTGCATTAACATGACGCAAAACAAATGACGATATGTCTTCGAAGCGATTGCTTTCAAAAACACACGACAAAAGATCTACGATTGTACTAAGTTAGAAATGCTGAAATTTATGAACTCATCCATAGTCTCGGAGTCAAAACAAATCTCCGATTTGTGAACAACATAGTTAAAACGATCCATAGCTTATTGAATAAACATGAACATCAAATGACTTCGGAATATCAAATGCAACTTTCTAGCTTTCCGCGATACCTGCAATCAAATCATCATGGAACAATTGCTAGAAAAATGGTTCTGCTTATAGTCATGTAGTTTTCGTGTCGAGAACACACACAACTTCTGTGGCCTTGGAGCTGTTATCTCGGCTGACTATGGTACGGAATTAAATTTACTACCTGCGAATCGAAAACAGGATACTATCGGCATGTTATTGAAAATACAGAAAATCAGTTCTGTTTCCATTCTGCTCATATGTGATGTCAGTTCTGTTCTTTGCCTGCGGTACCTGGAAAATAACTATTTACAAATAAGCAATTAACTTTTCCAAATCACTGTTTCAGAAACATACTGTGAGAGTACTGGCAAAATCGTATCACAAACAAAGAACTTCGTGAACGGATCCGGAACAAATATATAGACGTGGTTATGCTCGTTTAAAAGAAGTGGCTTGGTCACACCCGACATAAGGAAATAAATTGTTTTCCCCACCAAACTTTGCAAGCAGTCCATTAAATCAAGAAAAACGAATTGCGAGAGATCCTCCTATCATGTGTGCAAATCATTCAGAGCGCAGAGCTAAATGGAGTTAAAACACATCGCCTGGAATCGAACAAAATGGTTCGATTCAACGAAGTTCAAGTCAAGAATCATTGTCTTTTTATTAAATCCAAAACCGCATTTAATAATATTTAAGGTCTGTGGCTTAACGACTAAATGACTAAATTCGAGATCTGGGAAAATTGATCCAATTTTAACGCATGACACTCAAGAAAACTGCTATCTCTTTGAATCGGTTCTAGGCATCTGTCGAAATTTGAAAAGTAGATGCGTTCTTCAATGTCATTCTGCAGCAGATAAGGTTGACTTTAACACAGAAGGCATCAGTAGCTCTAGTAAGTTCGAATAGCTGCTGTGGGCGTTCGGACGACATCGACTCTAAAGTTATTTTTGTCATCCAGGCATCACAGTCGGCTTCTCAGTAATTGAAGATGAAGTGATTCAGTTGGCTTTGAAGCGACTGGTAAACATTTAAACGCATGGTTTCAACAAATGCATTAGCATCGGTTTACTGTTTTGAAAAATCAACTGTAGCCAATCGCTGCTACTTCATTTAAAGAAGAAAAATTCTTTAATTCGTAAACTACAACTTGCAAAACATAAATTCTATCAATGGCGTCATGGAGGAAACAGTTTCGGAGCTAGAATCTCGTATACTTTAATAAATTCAGGCAAGTCACACGACCTTACTGATAGAATACCATCTATAGACCAAGGCGAGTAGAAGATTTAAAATGTATCTTGGGAGAGCCACTAGCAACTCAGAATCGACTTTTGTTGATAAGAAACATAAAAAAAACCAACGATTTTCAGATGGAAAGACCACAGTTCGACGTTGACTTGGAGAAGAGTTGAAGGAAGAATGTGTTGCAGCTTGTCCGAAGAGGTCTAAGGTAGTCACGGTTTAGGGGATCATAACTGCCGTTGGAACTTTTGATAGTGGATGAATCCGTAAAACCTTTAAAGTACAAAAAGTCTTTAGAAAATGGAGTGGTACACACTATAAAGGAAGTGAGTCAGGACCACACAAGTGTCCTGCTTCAGAACGATTTCGCACCTTGCCATCGTGCTATAACCGTAAGTAAACAATGAATTTTTCATTGTTATTTTGGTAATTTTACAAATCTTTACGGTATTTTGAATTATGTCCTTTTTCAGGTTGAAAGTCATAAAGAAGAACTGGGGAAAAATTCACTCCATTGGCCCGGAAACAGCCCTGTCATAGATCCTATTGAGCATGATTGGCAGCGAATGTGTATAAAACTCAGAAATAAAAAAAAGCGCAGAAATTTGCAGGATTTTTTTTATAATTTCCTCGGGCTCAAGGAAAATCAGGGCGGATAGAAGGAGAGGTACCAATGAACGTTGGTTTTAAATGTTTGAAGGTTAAAATGACTAGAAAATAAAGCTACGGTTAAGTGTTACGGTTAAAAGTTTGAAGGAGCGATTTCCGTGGAACACTGGTGATGAAAAAAGCGATAAAATAGAGTGAGACACGAGTCATTACGTCGGTGTTCGAGAGTGTCCATTGACTGAGTGATGTAAGTATCACCTATGAGTTTTATCGCACGGTTTTGAATCCTTGCAATTGCAGATATTTTTTTGGGCGCACCCGATCAGATGTGGGCATTGTACTCCAACTTCGGGCAGATAAATGCCTTATATATTGAGGCCAGATCAGAGGGGGTAAAGTATTTTTTACATAGCTTAAGAAATCCTAGACATTTCGCTGCGTTTTTGAAGACACCGAATATGTGATCGTTCTAACGTAAATTGTCATTGACACACATACACACATGTCATTGACAATATAAAGTTTTTCGTTTTCGACCATGCAAGTGTCATTCATGGACAGTGGCTGGGTGTTTAAATTTCGCTTTAACGACAGCAGACAGCATTGTGTTTTGGAAACATAAATTTCTACTCTGTTAGTGGTTCCCCAATTAATATAGTTATCCTGTTAATATCAGAATTTAGTGAGCTTAACATACGCTTCCGTTCCTGTTCTAGAGTCGAAGAGTTGGGACATGAGCCAGGGAAAAAATATGTGGCAGAGAGTACTGTCGTCAGTAAAGGAATATTTTGGATTAGAAGTAGCAGATAAGAGATCATTGTGGTACACCAGCATTTATTCTGTACCAAACTTGAAACCATCCAAGATAACGTGAATTGAACGTTCCGACAGGTAATTTCTAATCCATTAAAGAAGAGAATCATCGACCTCAAAAACACACATTTTCGACAAATGAGCCTGATTCCAAATTCTGTCAAATGCCTAAGAAATATCAAATGTAACTATTTGAGCTGATCTTCGAAATAAGGAACGTGAGTGCAATGGGTCTGTAGGAGGAAAGAGAAGAAGATTCGCTATTTTTTTGGGGTCGGTTTGGACAAATGCTGTTTTCCAACTGCTTGGAAAGACCCTTAGAGAGTAGGATTGATGAAAATGTTTACGCAGTGGTTTTGTAGGTGAGGAAGAACAACTGTTCAGAAGAAGGGGGGATATACCATATGGACCATCGGATTTATGAATGCTAAGATCTTTAATAACTTTTGCTACTACACAAGTGAGAAAGTTAATTTGTCCTATTGAAGATTCAAAGCACAAGCAGATTGGCCTTGTCCAAAAAGCTGAAAAGTCAAAGGCTTCCACACGCCGTATTGAAAAGGGAAGAAATCTTTATTTCGTTATTTAAACAACTAAAACACCCTCTTAAAACTAAAAAAATAGTGCTAAATTCATTTTGTAAGTCATAAAACAATAAATCAAACAGCAGAAACTCATTTTAAAGGAATATAATTATTAAAGTTTTTTTCCAGCAATAACAAGACACCCGCTTTGGTTTTTGTGGTTAATCCACTTAAGATTGACCTACCTGCTACGAATAAAAACGAGATATCTCCACCTTTGCAAGACCACAGTAAACAGAGCAATTCGATGTCAACATTTTTGGTTTTATTTGAGTGCAGGTTATTTTACAATCTGACTACGGTAAAAGGAAAAATGAGAGGAAGAAAAATAAGAATACGGTACAACGGTATGAAAAGATTTGTGCTGTTTATAGTGAAAGTATTCTATCCGAAGTTACTGAAGAGTTCGCTCGCTTTCGCTTTGGAAATTTTGATGTAAAAGATGCACGTCGCTCTGCTCCGCATATCACTGAAAAAGTCGATGAAATCATGGAAAAAGTTGAGCAAGATTGGCATATAAACTGTCGTAACATCGCTAAGATCGCCCACAAAACAATTTTATTTCGTTTGGAACGAGTGGTTACAATAAGTTCGATTTTCATACCATATTCGAACTGCTGTTTAAACGGAACGAATTCGAGCCACTTTTGAGGCGAATGGTGAAAAATGGATAACTCACGACGATGTTTTGCAAGAGCTGTCTTGGTCGAAATAATGAAACCCCAAAATGGTAGCAAGGCCAGGATTCCTTGTGCTATGAGCTACTACCACCTGGTCCAACGATTGATTCGAATATAATCTGCCAAAAATTATAGGGCTAAAGCAAGCAATTGGGAAAAAAGATCAACTGAAAAGATGTGTTTCAATACGACACCAGATCACACACATTTTTGATGACTCGGAAAAATAGAAAAATACATCCACCGTGTAGTCTTGATATTGCACCATCAGATTTTCATTTGTTCGGATCTCTGCAATACCCTCATGCTGGCGTTAACTCCCGAAATTCTACACTGATGGAATAATGATTACCGAAATATAGCAGAAGGTACTAGGTGGAGTGAAAATAACCCCTTTGACCGCTAGAATGCGCTGCTACTGCAAAAAAGGTTATAGTGCCTTGAAGTCCGTTCATATTTAAATTTCAGTGCGATACTGTCTTTAGTTTTGTTTTGACAGCTGATTGTTGTTGACGCGTTTGGCATCATGTTGGGTATGGACAAAAACGATTTTCGTTCTCTCATAAAACATTATTTTTTGAGAGGCAAAACGGCGAAGAAAACAAAAGAAAAGTTGGATAAATATTATGGGGCTAATGCTCCGTCAGATTACACCGTTAAATATTGGTTTCGAGAGTTTCGTGGTGGCCGCAACTCCACTACCGATCAAGTCCGCAGCGGTTACAGAGGACAATGTCAAAAAAATACATGAAATGTTGTTGGCTGACCGCAAAGTGAAGGTGCGCGAGCTAGCAGATACCACAAAGATTAGTACTGAGCGCACACGCCATATTTTGGGAAATATTCTGCACATGAAAAAGTTATCATGCCGCTGGGTGCCGCGCATACTCACTCCTGACCAAAAACACGAACGCGAGAGCACTTAGAAAGAGTGTTTGTCTTGCTGATACGGAATCGGGCAGAATTTTGGCGTCAATTGGTAACTGTTGAACATCAGAGAACAGAATGAGTGCCCGGCAATGGACTGAAGCCGGGACGAGTGCTCCGAAGCGGCCGAGGGAGGCTCGATGGGTCGGAAATGTTATGGCGTCGGTTTTCTATGATTGTCATGGCATACTCTTCGTGGATTACCTCGAAAAGGAAAAACCATCACACCGAGTATTACTGTGCTTTGTTTTAGTGATTGAAGGCCGAAATCGCTGCAAAACGGTCTCACATGAAGCGAAAAAAACTTTTGTTTTTGCAAAACAATTCACCGGCGCACAAGAGCATCGCAACCTTGACTAAAATGAATGACTTACGGCTCCAATTGCTGTCGCATTCACCGTATTCGCCCGATTTGGCTCCCTCGGACTATTATCTCTTCCCAAACTTCAAAAGAGGGCTCATCAACAAAAAATTCGGCTCACACGAGGAAATCATCAACGCCAAGGAGGAGTATTTTGCAGACCTTCCGGAAAATTACTTTTCGGACGGGATCAAGAAATTGGAAAATCGCTAGAATAAGTGTATCAAACTAAAAGAGGACTTTATTGAATAAAATAAAAAAACATTTAATTTTTTTTTTTTTTCATTCCCAAGGAGGTTACTTTTCAAACCACCTAGTAATCCAAATAGATTGACAATATTTGGACAAATAAAATTAATTTTAAACAGTAGAAGAATATCTGAATTTTTACGATACTTTTTCCTCAACCTAATAAACGAAAGCAGAGCGCTTGGATCCAAGAGAATGCAGAGCTACTGTATCTAATGTTGAGACTCCACTAAAGTTAAATTAAAAACCAAAAATGAAGTTCTGATGCAAAACCAAAGCAGAAAAAAGGCTAAAACAAAATAAAAACAAAAATTCTCTTTTTTCATAAATACAATAACTTCAGATGGTTTCCAGGTGATTTTTCATGTATTTATTTTTGTTTTTTTATTTTTAATTTTAATTTTGTCTTTATCAAAAGATAAAATACTACAATACATATCCTTGTTCTTTCCATTGCTTAACGACACAAAAAACAAATTATTAGAATTATCGTACTTATTTTCTCTACTATAATTTCTATTCAACTATAAACTAATTTTAAAAATAGAAATTTACAAAAGGTGAAAAAAAAAAATCGTATAAACATAAGTTTTCTTAAAAAATAGTATTTGGTGCATTCACATTTCCTCTTATAAAAAAAAAAAAAAACGATTTGCTCTTTGTTTTTTGATTCCATTTAGACAGATTTTTAATCGAAATACTTATTCTACGACTAAATAAACTTTCATATTTTGTTTTTTTGATCAAAAGTTCTTTTGTTTATGCAGAAAAAATTATAAAATATTTGTGTTGAATAAATTATTAGAAATAAAGTTTTTTTTTTTGATTTTTTTTTGTTAAAGCAAAACAAGTCTTAATGTTGAATACAAACATTTTTTTTTTTTATTTTATTTCAGTAAAGTGCAAATGTGATGTGAAAATTTGTTGATGCACTTTAGTTGGACTAACGGTCGATTTGGAGTGTGCAAATGGGTCTATTTTGAGTGCAGATGATGAATGAGGAGTGCTCTTAAGTAGAATGATCCAAGCCAACCATTAATGATGATGATGGAAAAGTTGTTTTTTTTTTCTTCTTAATTTTTCTTTTAAAAAAATATCATAACTTACAATAACAAACTGACAAAAAAAAAAAAAAAAAGGACAGACACATGTACAGGTATAGGGTATAGTAAATAACTCTTATATTGAAACGCTAAAATTTACAAAAACAAAAAGAAAACTATTTCATATAATAATTAATAAAAAAAAAAAAACAAATAAACTTTACAAACTAAGTGAATACCGCAGGCGTTACGCAGACGAAGAGAAGGTTGAGGAAGTTTGTTCGAGCGCACGTCTTAAGAGCGCGCTCCGTCTAACAATCTATTACTCGAATGTCTTTTTGTACAACATAGAATTTATGTTTCTTACCGAGTAGACCCCATATGACGGCAATATTTTCTATCACGATATTGACCGGAATGGTGCAGACAGCGCCCATAACACACGCCAGGAATCGCATCAAACCGAAGCGATATAGTGAAAATGATTTAATTACACCAAAGACGTACATGTAAATGTTAACTGCTGCTATGAAGGCGCAAACGAAATCCATCAGATTCGGACAAGGAATCGGATAGAGTCCAGCAAAAATGATGTTTGAAGTGGACAGCGGCATTGTTACCCATGAGTAAACACTAATGCCAAGTAGAAGTTTATTTTTCAGTGGGATGATTTTTGAATGTACAACTAGGAGAATGCCTTGAAGCCAACGTTTACGTTGCTGCAGGAAGTCCAATAGGGTAAATGGTGATTTTTCATACATTTCACCTTCGATAAAGTTGAATGTAAAGCCCTGAGCGAAGGCACGCATTGCAAAAAAGCAGTCCTCGGCCACGGATCCATCGATGCCATTGTCGAATGAAACTTGACGTTCAGCGCCAACCTGGAAAAGAAAAGGTATGATTAGTGAATTTGAAATTGTAAATACGTTCATAGATATGACTTGATGAATTCGTTAAGGAATTTTAGGTATAAAAATTCCTTAAAAAATACTTTTATTTATTGGATACACATAAGGAACTCAGTCCATCAATAAGTTTAAATAAACTGGATTCAACTGTTAACAAAATTGCACCTATAAGCAAATTACGATGAACATACTAGACGCTACCAAAATAAGTGAACCTGTCTGACCTTAAGCTGTATACCCATTTCCTTAGATCAAACTTCAATATCCCAACTCTGCTACTGCAATTTGTGCCAACATTTGTTACAAAAGTACACATAGTTACGCTAAGGAGATTACCAGCTTAAAAGTATTATAGGGTGCCCAGATAAGCACGATAGGATAACTAATTTAAATAGAACAACAACGGTGTGATATATAAAATTGATTCTGGCTTTATTTCGAAGCTACCTTCATGGCATTATGTGTGGAATAACTTGGTAGCTCAGACTAAGGACTCGACGTAGAATCAAATCGCATAATCGCTGAGGCCAATCAATGAACACTTGCCATGAGATGACCCAGTCGCCAAATTTCTCCTTCACAAAGTAGAGCGTTGCGACGCTTGTATGTATAAGCTCGGATCTATCGATCTTGTCGGGCTGTGGTCACAGAAAGTCGGTTAAACTCGTTTTATACCTCAGACCATTGAAGGTAACGCTGTCTCCTTTCTAACTACGAAAGAAATAAGGTCCGATAATGCCACAATCAATCTTTGTGGATGCATTGATGCTTGGCGGATTGTGGATTGTGTTCGCTCCAGAAACGACAATTTTGCTTGTTGAAATAGCCGCTTAGCCAAAAATGAGGCTTGTCCGAAAAGATGATTTTTAAGCCAAAATCCGTATCTCCGGCCAATATTCCCAAAAAACAATTGAAAAAACTATCATTACTATCTGGTCACTCGTGTGGTCATAGTCAGACTGCAATTACATCCATTACCGAATCGACGAAGGAGTCTCGGTCTTGGTAATGTTGAATCCACAAATAACAAATTGGTGATGGTTTAAGGAGGAGTTTGGCAAGTCCGTCAATGCTTTGCTTAAACGCAGAACAAAACAAAACTCCTACAGATCGGCCATTCCATGGTGGAACGCAGCTGATAAGTCGGAAGCGCAGATACTCTGTCTGGTGCTCAAGGCTTACTTCCAATATAAGCTGTTCAGAATTAACCAGTTCCTATAACCGATGCTACAAGTGAGCTGAGTAACAAAAACTTGCGTATCTGGTATCTGTCATCGGTTGTGGTTACGAATGAGGCCATGGAATACCTTGTTCCTTCCTTTGATGCCTTAAAGTCACCTGCTAACAAGCAAGCAGAGAAAGTATGTTTTACACTAAAAATCGGAAAATATAACTAAACCATCCACATACATATTGAAGAGTATGGAGAGAATGGCCGAGCTTTACGTTTTTCGAATTAAAATAAATCCTGTGATCCTGAGCTTCAAAACTGGTAGGAAAAATTGAAGGCGCACAAACGGTAGCGTATATGAATCACTAGGTTTGAAGATGAGAACAATGCTGATGAATAGGACCCTGATTGCAAGTGTTGATGACGAAAATATGTGATGGCGGGAGTGTGCAGCAATTGCTCGCAAGGCGGCGTCTTGTCTCCGCCGCTATGATGCATGTTGGTTGACCCTCTGCTTAACATGCTCTGCTCTACTTTCCTTGATATTCATATACGTTCTAAAAATAAGTGGTCTTTGGTTCAGTTCACCTGCTACAAGACCCCCAATTTTCAGCTTGCTCCCTATTCGCGGTCAGTAGCAACCAAAACAGGACTACTGCAACTATGACCAAAATTCATGACAAGAGACAAGTTGCTGTGAGAACTTCATATTTTCAAACAATATTGCTAGTCCGGATGGTTAATTTAAGTTAATTAAACAGGCCGGATCTGATCTCATGAAGTCCAAAAGGACTTCAGAACTATAAATCTATCATCTTTCCTTGATTGATATCCATATACGATCTAAAATTGATCCACGACTTTTGTCAACGGCTCAGCATGCCCAAATGTAAGGGCAAGTCAAGAACGATCCCTACCGTATACACCCTGACTGACTCGAACTGCAATCAACTTCAGACTGCTATAATTTTCAAACCGTTCATGACAGTGAGCTCAAATTTTGACACATGACAGATAATTTTAGTATTTACAAGCCTTTCCAACAATTTGCGTCTCAGTTGTGTTGAAAATTTTTTATCCGCGATGGAATTCAAACGTGATAGTTGTTTGGAAAACCACAAGTAGCTATCGTTAGAGTCCTCCAGCACCTCAACGTGAATAAATCATTTGTGTCGCGAACCATAGCTCGTTACCGTGATACTGGCAGCGTTGCAAAACGCCATGGAGGTGGTCATAAAAAAACAGCAACATTGGCAGAAATGGTTCGGAAAGTGAAGGCTCGAATTGAGCGAAATCCGCGTCGAAGTGGAAGAAAAATGGCTTGTGAGCTCAACATATCATTTGAACGCATGTAACACATACTGAAAAATGAGCTTGGGCTCAAGCCATTGAAGTTACAAAAAGCACACGATCTTACACCGCAACAAAAAAAAAAGTTAGAGTCGAAAGAGCGAAGGAGTTGCTACGCTTGAACGAAAGTGGTGAGTTGCCGAATTTGGTTTTTTCCGATGAGTCGCTATTTGTTATAGAGCAATATGTCAACAAACAAAATGACCAAATTTACTTACCTGAGAGGTCCTTCGAAAATTTACACCTTCGGTAAAAAAAAAATTTACACCGCCGAAATTTACGCCCTCCGCTCGTATTTTTGGACCGTGGCGTCAAAATTAATGCGATCGTATACCGTGAAACTGTCTTTGAGACAGTATTGAAGCCTTGGGCAAACAATCATTTCGGTCGGAGACCGTGGACATTTCAACAAGACTCGGCACCGTCTCACAAAGCGCGCGTCAACCAAGACTGGTTAAAAAACAATGTTCCACACTTCATTTCTTCGACACAATGGATTGCAAATTCTCCGGATGCAAATCCGTTGTATTTCTCTGTCTGGGTTATTTTCAAGGCGAAGGTTGGCACTAAAAAACACCAACGTTTGGACCACCTCAAACAAGCACTTCGCCGGGATTGGGCCAAAATACCACAGAGTCACTTGCGTGCAGCGTGCGATGCTTTGTTCGGCCGTCTTAAGGCCATTATTCGCGCCAAAGGTGGACATATTGAAAACTACTGATACAATTTGAAAATTTATGTATTTTCCAACATTTTTTGTTTTGGCACAATAAAATTTATCAAAAAATAAAAAAAATTATAGCATTTTAAAAAGTTGCAGTTCGAGTCAGTCACCCTGTAGAGAGTCGCTTTCCTGGACATAGAAGGTGCATTTGAAAACGTCAACACATCCGCAATCATGACTGCACTTTCAACTCTGCAAGTAGAGGACTCAGTTGAGGAATATATAATATCTTCTCCTCAACTCATAACTGAGTTTGGCTTCTTCTAAAAAATATACCAGAGCGGTGTCCTTTCCCCCCTTCTTTGGAATTTAGTGTCTAATGAACTGCTGATAAGCCTGGAAGCGGTTAGTAGTAGGTTGATTGTCTATGCGGATGACGTTGCTATAGCCGCTTCAGGTAAGCATCTTAATACCATTAAAGGACTCCTTCAGCTAAATCTTAACAGATGACCCCTTAGGCAGATCTCTGTTGATTGGGAGTAAACCCTCATAAAACTGATTTTGTCCTCTTTTCACAGGAAACATAAAGTTCCAATCATAGTTTCTCCCTTAATCAAAGGTACCAGTTGAGTCTTTTCCGATACAGCAAAATATATAGACATTAAAACCCTCCTACGCTTCCTCATAAGCTCAAATTGATTCTAAGAGTAGGAGGATCGTAGATCCACGTGGCATCACAATGGGGCAATAGGCGCAAGTGGGTTGGTATTTTTAACGGCCACTTTTACCTAACCCAATCCAACCTTTATTCATTTTGAAATGCAATTTTGATGAATTTGCGGGTTGTGACTCTGTCATATGGACACACGATCTGACAGAACACCTGTATCCCCGAAAGTACGAAATCAACTGAGTATTCAGGAATGGCTTTGGCCAAATTCTGAGCCAAGAAAGGAATGCTGTAGTCTTTACTGTGGAGCTATCGATCTGGAGTCGCTACTGTGTTTGTGTAAGACGACAATTAAAACTTCACTTCCCGATGAGAATGAGCCATATTTTGTAAAATAGGTGGAATACGTTTTGGAGCGTATTATCACTAGTTTCACGCAAATAAGACCGCCGACGAAATTGCAAGTCAAGACTCAAGAAAAGATAGTTTATGATCTAAATATTGGACTGTCTGAGTTTAGTTGAGTTTCTTGTGCGTACAACCATAAGTGCCATGAATAACCCAACTAACATTTCCCTACAACTCAAACAAAATTCAGAGGCATTCCTGCTATCTTATAGTGCGAAAAACTGCTAGGGATAAGTGACACTACCTCCTGCGACGCTTACTATGGTAGTAATGATGCCACAGCGGTGTTGGTACTTTATGCACTTTATCACTACTTATCCTTCTACAAGAGACTGAGTAATTCCATTGGAAGCAACATAAAAGGACTACGAGTATAGTGGACTACTTTTTTTGTCGAGTGCTTTATTCTAAAAAAAAAAATCCAATCCAGATTTTTTTACGTTTATTCCCCTAACATAGATAAAAGTAAGACACATTTGGGACATTGCCATACTTTACTTCGTTTCAAAAATACAGGAAATACTGGAAAAGTTATGAGTAAGCCTCGCTGGGCATCGGAAAAAATGATATCATTCATCAGAACAAGACTTATCCATAATAATAAGAAGAAAGACAATTTAAAGATGCAGACAATGGGATGGGACGTCAATAGTGGGTGGTCCTGAATGTTATGTCGGTTTTCATTTTAAACTGTCATGACCTTATATTTTACGTAACAGAAAGTTGGTAATAGATACAAAAAAATATATATTAAGCTGTCCAAACTCTTTTTGCAACGCCTTACCCTCTTGGGACTTACACCTGTAGAAGGAGATTTCCGTTTAAGCTGTAGAAAATTATCACATATTATTGACAGAATCCGATAATGAACTCATGGAAGATGTTTCAAGAAAACAAATACAGAAAGGATGATGAAAAAGGTAGATACGCCACTAGTTTACAAACAATGGATACTAGAAAAAATCAAATAAATTAGAAAGATATATAGAAACACTAGACACGAATACATACTGACAATGACAAGATCGTGCCTGGAAATGTACAAGAATGATTAGTGCAAATAGAAATCAGAAATTCATATTCAAAAAACCACACTCTAATGTGGTACTAAAATGGTTAGTACCTTAAGGTCTAGTGTCCCACATAATTCCTTCGGTCATATTCTTAGAAGTACTGAATTTTAAATTCAACGGAATACAAACTCAAACATCATGATACCATCTGCCATACTTCGAGAAGATTTGTTAAGAAAAAAGAGAAAAAAAAAACAAGGTAAAATCACTAAAACAACCCATTAAAGTCGGTTTAATGAAATATGCTGACGTACGAATGTTCCGTCTTAAATGGTGACCAGCGCTCTATTGCTTGAATTCTAGGCACCAGATTTCAAAATGCTCATTAAGCAGCTCATCGTCGTGTCATTCACGTATGAATTTATGTAGATACGTACTCGTATCTACGGATACTACAGGAGCGAGTAATCAAACGATTCGTTTGTCTATACTTAAATTTAAAAATGCAAACGATTCCATGAATTCCACAGATATTACTCTTATTCGTTCTCGTACGGCGCCGTCCAGCAGTCATAGTTGGGCAAATACTAATTACACATGACTCGTCGTTGTTTTCTTTCAGCGAAACGATATGTTCTTGAATCTTGGATGTTTTAGATACCTCATTGGCATGACATTTGTTTATCATCTATGAGGAGTAAATGGAAAATTGGCGCTTTGCAATCAGTTTTTGCATTTTTTGACTCTCTAGACGTAACAACCAACTGTAGAAGCTTTTGAGTAGTAATTGATTCAAATTTTAAATGTAAACAGCGACAAAATTATCAAAAAAAAAAAAAAAAAAAAAAAAAAAAAAAAAAAAAAAAACTCAAAGCCTTGACTGTGAATAAATAAATCTTTGTTTGGAAATTGAATGTGTGGAATTTGTTTCATGGACGGATAGGTGCACAGTAGTAGTAAAAAAAAAAATTCGTTGATAACGAAAGTATGAGCTGCATACGAACTTGAATATTACATCCGATATGGATTTCGATTGTCGTCATCTTTTGAATGACGAATGACTGGAGGAATTTTAGAGGAGATAGGCTCCCAACAAGGTAAGCCGCGGTAGAATACAATGAAGGGGCGTAGCTCAGATAACAGGTATTTCATATTTATCTTTTAAATTGTGACCTGCTTTTATTTGTCAATTTTTGACAAGCAGAGGAAAAAACTGAAAATGCTTAACTTTGCCGTCATTGAGTTGCACTTCTACGCAACACCTCCGAGATTGTATGTCTTTCTAATTTGAGGATGCACAAAAGAATATATTTGAAGTGAGTCTATCTTTGGAGCGATTTATTGAAACAGGTTTGGATGAAAAGTTTAACTGCCTGGCTGTCCATATATTTATTGTAAACATTTCCCGATTTATATTTGGCAGAGGTTTCAATTGTCACGGTTTTTTCCATAAACAATTCCAGTGCAGTTGTTTGCTCACTTAGGCTAAGGCGTCAACAAAAATGGTTGGCAACTTAAACTGAGCTAAAAGACAGCGCTGACCTCTTAGAGATGTCGGGAAACATTCCAACCAAGAAAGCCATCGGAAGTTGTGCTCATATGAGACCACATAGAGCCAAAGGGAAGGCCCAACTGAGGATACAATCGGAACTAATGTAGGTTTGGTTCTTGAAAGACTCTTTTCTGACCTTTGCCTAGCAAATGAATCGGCGAATACACTCTTCCGACTGCGTTTAGTATTGTCTTGTGTAAATTATAAACAACATAGAACATCGTTGTTGTTTTAGTTGTTTTATACCGTGATATTGTACTTGAATGGCAGGTCGACAAGTAACCTTTTGTCGGAGCCTATATAAACATACAAGGGATTCGGTTGTTGTTTACTTTCCTCTGCGGTCTATTATTGGTGCACGATTGACCCTTTATCGCGACGCTTTATCGCTATCCTTTTGTACTCTTTGTATCTGCTGCTTTCAGTTATCACTATGCATTTAATTGCACTTGATAAGCTCTAATACTTTTTCTTCGGTTGTTTGCGTACGGTTCGAATGAAGATCGTAGATTTGTTGGCATAGCCCTTTTTCTTCAAAAGAAAAACGGAGTGGGGAACGATATGCAAGCGCATTATGCGTCTTCTACACGAATGAAAATCCATTCAGTAGTGAGATTTTATACGGTGAAAGAAGTGTCTATTAATTAGTTAAAAAAAAAAGAGGAAGGAAAACAAAAGGATTTAGAGGACAATGAGGACAATTGGTGAGTCAATCACTGAGTATTTCTCAGCTAAATATTTGTACATTTTATGAACTTGGATTTATTTTATTTATTAATATATAAAAGAATACCTTGCGAGTTAATCAAGTATTTCTCAAACTATTATTTGTTGGTTATTTGTGTGTATTTTATATATAGGGTTTTCCAATATGGACTTGACAACTTTGAATTTAATTTGTGAACGCACTCTTTCACTAATCATCAAACTATCACTGTCAATTTATTCAGTAAGCTCAACATTTTCGGAGTCGGTGACTGCAACTTCAAGAGCGTTAACTCCAATTTTCGGTCGTAATTCTCGTCCTAGTAGACAGACAATAACAAGTTTAGTGCAAAAATTTGAGTCTACATATTAGTTGTGTGATGTTGCCGTGTCAGTGAGACAACGGGTTGGTCGAAGTGTCGAAAATATCGTTGCCGTTCAGACGTCCGTAGCAAACGATTCAAATCAGTCAATTCCACGGCGTTCTCAAGAATTGGGCATCGCTCAGACCACATACAAAATCAAGCTGACTCAAGAATTGAAGCCGATGGACCATTTGAAACGACGTACGTTCTCCGATTGGGTTCTGGAAAAGATGCGCCAAGATGATGAATTTCATCGCAAGATCATCTTCAGCGACGAAGCTCAGTTTTGGCTCAATGGGTTCGTCAATAAACAAAATATGCGTTATTGGTCGGGTGAAAACCCACATGTGCTTCATGAATCACCACTTCATCCACAAAAAATAACTGTTTGGTGCGGTTTGCGACGACGTTACGATCGTCACGTTACTGTGATTGGTCAGCGTTATCGCGCCATGATCAGCGATTATTTTTGGCCCGAATTGGAAGATATGGACTTGGACGACATATGGTTTTAACAGGATGGTGCCACAAGCTACATAGCACACGCTACAATCGATTTATTGAAGAGTTAGTATGGTGAGCGTGTTATCTCAAGACGTGGGCCAGTCGATTTGCAGCCACATTCGTGCCATTTAACGCCGCTTGACTTTTTTCTGTGGGGCTACTTTAAGTCATTGGTTTATACCAACACGCCGACGACGTTGGAAGAGCTCAGAGCCAACATTGAACGCAAAACATGAGCCGTTTCGGCCGAAATGTGTGGCCGAGTCGTTGAAAATTGGGTCCAACGAATCGACCGCTGCAAACGTGCCCGCGATGGCCATATGAACGAAGTTGTGTTCCATTCATAAATGTTTTGGTTGTACTTCAAGCCAATAATAAAGTTTTTGAAATATCTCAAATGGTTTACCTTTTATTTAAAAAAAAAAGTTGTCAAGTCGTTATTAGAAAACCATATACACCTATACACCTTGCCTGACTCGAACTGCAACTTTTTAAAATGCTATAATTTTTTTATTTTTTGATAAATTTTATTGTGCCAAAGCAAAAAATGTTGGAAAATACATCAATTTTCAAATTGTATTAGTAGTTTTCAATATGTCCATCTTTGGCGCGAATAATGGCCTTTAGACGGCCGAAGAAAGCATCGCACGCTGCACGCAAGTGGCTCTACGGTATTTTGGCCCATTCCCGGCGAAGTGCTTGTTTGAGGTGGTTCAAACTTTGGTATTTTTTAGTGCCAATCTTCACTTTCAAAATACCCCAGACAGAGAAATCCAACGGATTTGCATCCGGAGAATTTGCAATCAATTGTGTCGAAGAAATGAAGTGTGGAATACGAGCGGAGAGCGACCATCGGTGGTTAGGGCGGACCAAACCATCACCATCGGTGCTGCCTGCTTTCTGCTGGTCGTCCGAAGGTGTAAATTTTCGAAGGACCTATCTGGCAAGTAAACTCGGTCATTTTGTTTGTTGACATATTGCTCGATAACAAATGGCGACTTATCAGAAAAAACCAAATTCGGCAACTCACCACTTTCGTGCAAGCGTAGCAACTCCTTCGCTCTTTTGACTCCAACTTTTTTCTGTTGCGGTCTAAGATTGTGTGCTTTTTGGAACTTCAATGGCTTCAGCTCAAGCTCATTTTTCAGTGTGTCTTGCATCCGTTCCAACAATATGTTGAGCTCACGAGCCATATTTCTTCCACTTCGACGCGGATTTCGCTCAATTCGAGCCTTCACTTTTCGAACCATTTCTGCCGATGTTGCTGTTTTTTTTTTTTTTATGACCACCTCCATGGCGTTTTGCAATGCTGCCAGTATCACGGTAACGAGCTATGGTTCGTGACACAAATGATTAATTCACGTTGAGGTGCTGGAGTGCTCTAACGATAACTAATTAGAGACTTACTGGTTTTCTAGCCAAATATAAAGCAATCACATCCATCCATGAATTCCATCGCGGATAAAAAATTTTCAACACAATTTTGATTTAAATAATCGTTTTTGTAAATAATAAAATTATCTGTCATGTGTCAAAATTTGAGCTTAGTGTCATGAACGGTTTGGAAATTATAGCAGTCTGAAGTTGGTTGTAGTTCGAGTCAGGCAGGGTGTGTATATTATTTGGTATTAGTTCGTATTACGGAGTTGAAAGATGGCGTTCCGGATAGCGTGTAATTTTATTCTCTGTGCCAAATAGGGTGAGAGGTCCACTGTGGAAGCGCGGATGGGTGAACGGGAATACACCTCTCCATTCGTTGCTCATAAAGTGGGTGGCACCTTCTAATGCACATTTAGTTGGTGAGAGGTCCACTATGGTAGAGCGGATGGGGGAACGGGGATATACCTCTCTATTCGTTGCTCGTAAAGTGAGCGGCGCCTTCTATATGCACTTTTAATTTGTTGGGAGGTCCACTCTAGTAGCGCGGATGGAGGAACGGAACGTTGGGAACGTTGCTCATAAAATGAGCGGCGTCTTCTAGATGCACATTTAGCTAGAAGGACTTGTCGTTGTCTTGCGCATGTGCATCCGTTGGTTCAACACTGCTTCGAGTGTACGCGATCGCCTGTCGCACGACATCCTTCATCACCTCATCCCGTATGCTACTAAAGTAAGTTTGAATTTGGTGTAGACATGTTCATTTATTTTATAAAATTAATGATACTAACATGTTATTTTGTTAGTATTACTTTTTTTGTAAATCTTAAGACGGATTTCAAGAGTGCGTAAAGTATTTGTATTTGTGCCAAATGGGGTGAGAGGTCCTCTCTGATAGCGCGGATGGGGGAACGGGGATATACCTCTTTATTCGTTGCTCATAAAGTGGGTGGCGCCTTCAATGCACACCATATTTAGATAACTTTGTATGCTAGATGCTTGTTTATCTTTTTTTGCACGACTCTTGAACCCATCAGGCCTCGTATCATTTCAAGATGAAAATTGGTACTGGAACACATGTGTATAATCATTTGTTTGTTTCTTGGTCGAGTACCTATATCCTCTTACCTTAGAGAAGAGCTAAGAGTACTCATGAGTGTATTTTTTTTTTAGTTATCTTTTACTTGTGTTCTCGAACTATCTAAGAAGTCATAAGAGGGCTCTGCAAGGTTTTAAGCGCAGCGTGGCTGTCGCAGTAGATGCAAATGTTTCGGCTCCTCCAGCGGTTCTTCACAATATAGTAATATAAAACGTAATATGTTTAGTCCAGAGAAGGCTGTTATAAAGGATGACAACCAAATACTTAACCTCGTTGGAGAATTAGATGGAGATGTTTTTAAGCACTAGATGAGTTAGACGAGTTGGCTTCCTCATTCCTCCATTTCTAGTGCACCAATCGTTGATCACTTACAGGGCTGGTTGTGCGTTAGAGCGGACAGTCACCAGACACAATCCAAAAGACTACTACTTATTCATTTAAATATAACGGGTGGCCAGATAGCAATGATAGTTTTTCCAATTGTTATGTTTCAGCGGCTGTCAAAGTTACCAATGACATCCAGCTGTCAAAATATTCAGTAAGACGGCCGTTTTACGCCTGCCGAACTTACGGAAATTATTAAAAAATATTATCGAAGTTTCATCGTGAGGTTGGTCGACATCATGGCTTTAGTATGCAGGCAATTCGTCAATATACAACGCCTTGAATGTGCTAATTGGGCGCTGGAAATGTTGGAATTCCGGATTCCGGATAATTTTTTTGGTCGAGGTCCATTTTTGGCTCAGCAGCTATGTCAACAAGCAAAATTGCCTTTATTGGAGCAAGCACAATCCATAAGTGTTCGGCCAAGCATCAATTCATTCACAAAGATTGATTGTTTGTTGCGGTTTATGGCATGGCGGTCCTCATTTCGAAAGAAATGGTCTTAAGTATAGAGCGATTTTAACTGACTTTCTGTGGTCAGAGATCGACAACATCGATATATCCGTGCTGTAATTCCAACAAGACGGCGCTATATCCAAGCAAGCGAAGCAGCGCTCGAAGTTGTGAAGCACTAAGTTGGCGACTGGGTCAGCTCACGGCAGGCGTTCATCAATTGGTTACCGTGATCATGCGATTTGACATCACTCGATTATTTTCTCTGGGACTACGTCAAGTCGTTAGTCTACGCTTACAAACCAGCCACTTTGGACGAGCTCAAGGCCAACATTCAACACGTTATTGCCGGAATAACGCCGCACATATTGGACCGAGGTTCCAAAAATTGGACCGAACACTCGAAGCCGAGGCGGCCATTTGAATGATATGGCTCCACATATAAGTCAGAGCTATTGAGTGTGTTAAGCAGTGAGTCGAGCAACATGCACCTAAGAAGTGGACGCCGCCTAGGGGGTAACACAGCCAGCATCCGCATCACTGTTCTATTCACCAGCATTGTTTTTGCCAGTATTGCATTTTATCCAAAAAAATAGTGAGAAGCCTACGCCGCGTTGTATGGCTAAGTTACACATTGTCAAAGTTTTATTGTCGAAAACACCCTCAATGTCAATGAAAAGGTCAGGAGCGTCTTTCTTCTTATCTTTCGATTCCGCCCACCAGATTTTGAAGTGCACTCTTGCAGAAACTTACGCGTTGGTGGGCATGTTACATATTAGGCAGTGGATGCATTCGCAAAAGAGTTTTTGGCACATAAGCTCGACCGTTCGCTCTATGCTCTTCAACATGAGGGAAGTTAGATTTATAGGTCTGAAAACCTCTTTTGCGATTTTCGATATAAAGGCCGCTCTCACTGTTCAACAAAGTTTCGGTTTTTATGCTACTGCCAGGCTAGCAGTGAAGATTCTCTTTAGAGTTACTAGCAGCTGGTCAACATTTTTTTTTTGATGCATAACTGGGTACGATTCGACTCTATGACATCAAAAAAAGAAACAGCATGTTTGATGGCCTCATACGTCATCACAATGACGATGATTGTGTTATTCAGCCTATTTGTGGCTTCATTAACAGGAGCTGATTATGAGTTGGTTCTGATTAGAGTTCCTGGAAAGTGAGTCTATCAGATTTTCTGAGTAATTTCAGGCTGGTTTTTTCTTTTTTGCAGATTTTTTAACAAAACTTTTTATAAGAGATCTGAATTAGCTTCTCATATTCTTTTTGTAAAGACTTTTGCTTCGATTTGTAAAGACTCCGGTCTTCCTCCAAAGCAGTCGTAAGTGACTTGTTTTTTGCTTTTTTTTTTAACGTACTCTGTGTAGCCCATAAACAAAAGAGCATAAAGGTGTCAAATCGCATTTTTCTGGCAATACAAGGATCACCGAACATTTTCTTCAATAAGGCGGTTGTTGCACGCACAGTGAGCCAAATGGCACCGTCCTGTGGAAATTACATATCCGACAGGCCTTCCGGTTTCAATGTATCAATCTATTCAAACGCGTTAACGTTCTTAATTGACTGTAAATCGACAATGAAACCCCCAGCAAGAAAATCGCACCAAGCACTAAATTTTTTCGTACACAATGGCAGCTGTTGGAACATTCCGCCTGTTTGCTTTACAAATGCGGCTAATTTGCTCATTAAAAAAGCCATTTAAAAAAAAAAAAAACCCTCCTAGTCAGCGAAGGTGAAAATCCATTTTAAATACTCGTAGGGCGGTGGTCATTTGAGTGTAACCTTTGGATCATTATGACTTTGTAGGGACGGATAGCCAAGTCTTTTCGCAAAATACGTCGCAGATACGTTCGTTCTATACTTAACGACTCGCACACAGTGGCAATATTCTCTTCACGTTTCGCAGTCTCTTTGGAACAGCAATATTATGGAGTAAATAAATCGATTCGAATTGCTTCACTAAGGACTTAATTGCTCGATTATTGGGACGACAATAACGACAGAAAATTAGAGTTAATCGTAACTGGTCGCGAATTTTGATGAAAAAAATTCGGATGATTTGTGAACCATAATAAAAAGGTTGACAATTTGAATACAAATATTACATCTGTTGCTCTGTATGGTATGCATGAGTACAGAGAAACCCTATTAAGTTTCGTAATATGGGCTGCATACTTGATTGCCAACTACAAGTTATGTGTGAATTTTTTAACCGGTGACATACTTACGTTTCATTCAAACTTATTTTGAAAATCGGTCTTTAATTCGCGAAACGCGATCACGTAGAAGGCTACGTGATTTTTTCATACTTCACCAACGGAGTTCGCTTTTCGGCGTTTTGTGGATAAATTTTACACCACATACACTCTACATTACCCCAAGCCGTCAACAAAAAATGCGTACAGAAAAAATTGTAGCCGCTGTGAGTAAAAACATGGCAAAATGTTCAGAATTGTAAATTTGGGGTCGATTACAACATTTTGGCCGACCTTTCCACTCTCTCGATTGCATGGGGCTGGTTTCGCTCTAGATGCAGTAAAGAACATCTCTATATTTATATCATGGGCAGAACTCTCAAAAACACTTTCCGATTGAAAAGAAGTGGTCCTTGATACAATACGCACTCTGGTCTTATGGACATCCCATTTGATGCAGTGCCAATTCTGGTGTCACTTGTGTCAATTCTTGCTGCAAAATACGAAATCGACCTTTCCTGTGACCAGGAATGGTTTTGGCAAGAATTTTAGTTAGTAAAGGAACGTAGTCGAGTCGTTACGGATGTTTCCACAATTGATCTAGGATGCTGGTGTCTTCCTCGTGGTTTGACTCCTCTTAAGGAAAGCTATGAGTCGGTTGTGAGGGGAAGTGTCTGCGGTTATACCGACAGTCAAGCTGCGCTTAGCGTATTATTGTGTCCTCTCGTGACTCGAAGTCAATCACTGAGTCTTCTTTGAGACGCAGGTGGCAAGAAATTTAATCGCTGATGAACTTAAGAGGCAAGGCTCAGAGAAAAGTTTCTCAGTCTTAGCCTATGAATTTTTACTCTTTCTACTAAGTCCATATAGCATAAAAGCCCGTATAGCCCTGAGGTGAATATCTTCTTCTATTCTTTCTCGAAACGACGAAGCACCTCCACATCATCTTTTTTTTTTTATATAAAATGCAGCATCTAAGGCATAGAGAAGAACTGAGAAGATCAATTTTTAATGGTGGGCTCTACTCAATCAATTCTGAGCCAAAAAAAAAAAAAAAAAAAAAAAAAACAGGATTAGCCATAGTTTGGATTATCTATTTATTTTTTATAGTAACTGCGGAGCCTAAGTGCTTAAGATTCGAAAGTTATACCGATCGTTTGCCTTTTCAAAATTTGGTTGATATAGGACTTTCCAGGCCTGAAACCACACTAACAAGAATCACTCAGTTGATTGACAGAAGGTTTTAGGCGATTACATAGTACGGCAGAGAACATCTTATACGCGATAACCTTTTGCCATGTTTTCATCACCATATATATGGTAGATACGATGTGGTACATACTTTCATAAATTCAACTCTCCTGCGTTGAAAAGCTCGGCAGCTGGGCCGCCAATACCAGCAGTATTTTATGGATTTTCTCACTTGGTAGAGATTAGGATAAAATTGTTGCCAATAATCATCCAGGTTGAATGGTTCTATCTGTCTAACAGCGAAATGTTGATCGTCATCACCGTTTAACACTCTAGAGAAGTGGCTTTTCTATAGCTTCATAACTACTGACTGCAAGTCTAATACTAAGTTCCCTTGTTCATCCGTTCATTCTTTATTTGTCAGCGATGTTCTTTTTACATTTAATTAAAACTTCTTAACTTTGTGCTCTTTTTCGTATTTTTTCCAACGTCGCTCTAAGAGATCTTTGTTTCTGTGCAACCGAGAGTTTGTATTCATCGTCAAAATACGGGTCGGGCAACGCCTAGCTCATAAAAGGTGGCATCCTTTGTGCTAGGTTTGTTGGCAGTCTTGCCACTGGGTTTTGGGACAAGATTTTGGTGGCGTAGGACATCAAACGAGGTTAAGGGATACTTAATCGGCAAAGGCCTTGGCACTTGGTAGTCTCTTGTAATTGCAGTCTTCCGAATTAGATAGTGGTTAAGTTAACATTGACCTCACGGAACGTTCGGTCATTAAAGTCGTGTCTCTGGTCGATCGCATTGTGATCAATCTAGGTAGTGGTAGACAGATGAGGAGACCGTCCGGTCCCCTTAAGGATGACAAAATGCTAGAACAACGTCGTTGCTAAGATGACATTTTGCTCCGAAGCAAAGTCTAAAAGCCTGAATCCGTTGTTTCTGATATCCGAGTTAATACTTCTCAACTAAAAGATATTTGTATCCAATGCGGTTGCTTCAATTTGTGTAATAAAGATAAATCGGACAAATGTCTGATTGCTTGTCCTTATATCGTATCAAAGTAATGATCGCAATTCTCTTGCACCTTGTCTATAGTCTAAAACGAGCGTTTTCACACCGAATACTTATACCCAAAGACGACTTGTAGATAAAAATTAAATATTCAAATCATAACATAATGTGGTTTGCAACCATAATAAACGTGCCGTGCATACGGAATTGATTACTATCGGACGACTGTGTGATAATTGCCACATCAAAGACTTGTTCGTAGAATCTAGCTTCTTCTAGAGAACACGGTTTAATTCCTCAGGCGATATTTACGATATTACGGTTCGAGTGCATTTAAGCATTTGCGATGCAATTTTAGAATGCATTCAAATTCTAATGCGGATTGTGTACTCGTATTGAATACAAGCCGCACCTGGAAGTATTTTAATTAAAGATAAACACAAACGCTTTGTGGTTAGATATGCGACATTTACTAGTCATTTGCAACATTTTAATGGCCATCCAGTTGTTGTTGTGCTGAAGCAAACAAACTCGAAATAATCGTTCCAAAACAAATTATTCTTAATTGCTTATACTCGGGGGATTTACTTTTTTTTTTTTAAGCATGCATCCATTACGTTGTTTTGCGAAAATTTACTTCGGACATTAACAAATCAAATTGATTTCATGTTTACCAGAGAGTATAACTAACAATAAACGAGATAGAGCTACTTAAATCAACTTTGGAGAGAGAACAGACAGAGGAGATGATAGGTGGAAGTTGGAGTGTATCAGTAACGAAAACAAATACCGCTCTAAGTGTATTTCTTTTCCCTACGTAACGACCACAATAAAATAATATATCTTGAGCCGAAATTTAAGAAATCATTCATTTCTACATAAAGAAGCCACATCATCTGGACAAGATCATCAGATCATTGAAGATACGGAAATAAGGACATTATATAGCATCGGTCATGATATAATCGGGCAATTGACAACAACAAAAATACAATAAATACTTCATGACTTAGACCTAGTCCTTCCACTTTCGGTGTTCTTTGTCTTGTTATTTCTTCTTTCTTTCTTGACGGATCTAGGACTCGATCAATAGCTCCCTTCATTAAGTACACCTGGTTGGTTGATGTTCATTTCCACTTGAGCGCTACACCTAAGGTAAAGTTTTCTTATACTGCATCATCACTCCGGAATATATTCGAAGACATTGCGAACCGGAGCGGTGGTTTTCACTTGCTCAGTATGACCTAGCCATCGTAGCCTAGCCCTTCTGGCCAGTTCAATATCGAAGTATAGCTCATAGAGTTCGTTGCTATAAAGGGTAATTCCTTTACTGTTTGGTTTTTCAGTATTTTATTTTTGATAGCTTACGTGTGATTCATGACATGCTCAGTTAGCATTACCATTTAATGAAGGGAAGGCTTACACCCGAACAATGCTTACAAATTATTGAATTTTACTATCAAAATTTGTACTTTGTGAACAATTTTTTTTCTCGCACTTGAACCATTTTACGGTGGTCATAATCGACAAGCAATTGAAGCTACAGTGACTAAACTTCACACCAATTTCAAGGCACTCATCCGTATGCCACCTCTGTACGCGTATAGAGGAAAATATTGCTGCCGTCTCCGCAAGTGTTAATGAAGACTGTGATTTGTTTATTCGGTGTCGTTCGCAGCAATTGGGGTTCTGTTACTCGACTACGTTGAAGATTTTACGCAAGCATTTTGGTCTAAAACCTTACAAAATACAGCTTGTGCTAGAACTAATGCCGAACGACCACCCAGAGCGTTGAATTTTGGTGAGTGGACCTAGAAAAGCTGGAGGAAGATCCACTGTTTACGACGGAATCATCATATACACTAGGACTCAAACGACAAGGATCGTATAACGGACTTATTTCTCAGTCTCTTTCTTAGTCCAAGGAGAGGACTAGGACTTGTGAAAATGATGTTTTAAACAAAGTGTTTTACGACCTCAAAGTTATAGTTTGCTGTTGTGTCCTACTGTCTGAGCTATTGATGTTGGGTGTCCTTTCCTATGTTTTTCTCTCTTTTATAACTAAAAACATCTCCCACAAATCCTGTGGGTTTCACGGAAATCTTTCAAGACTACAGAAACTACAGACAGGAAGCTGACCTTGTCGAAGCATTTTTATTGACATCAAATGCTTCGGAGTTTCCATTCCTCATTTTTATGGAGTAGCGAGAATTCTCCTTGGTCATTATACACAGACGGCCGATTTTGTGGAAGTTCCTGGATCTAAGCCACTCTAATAAGAACATATCAGATTTTAAATTCCTATATTTACAGAGTTTTGATGGTCTCCATTCATTAGGACTGGAGATACTGACATTCTATTCACCAAAATGAGTTGGTATATACATCTTACCAACTCAATAAACGCGACAGGTATTCCGTCTGCTCCTGTGACATTACTAGGCTTTAATTTAGATATTGTTATTAAGACCTCTTCTTGGTCAGGTTGTTGTCCATGGTCATGAATTGTTCATTCTTCCTGGTAGCGGAATGTTGATCGTCTTCTGCCATCAAACAGTGTGCAGAACAAATCCTTTACAATTTTCAACACCGTGACTTTATAATTACGTTCCAATTTTTACATGATTCTGTTCGGGATTTCTTTCCTTGGAAAGTTCCTTTAAAAATTTAGTAGAACTTCTAAGCATCATTTCTGCAGAAACACCTCTCCATGACCTCAATCGAGCGCTTCTTTTTTTATTTATTATTTTTTTATTTTTTATAGTTCGAGTTTAATTCTAGTCAAGTCTAGTCAAGGATCTCGTAAATCTAATTTTTGACAAATTCACTCCTTTTATTTTTAGTTTTAATGTTAAATGTTTTAATTACAATCACGCGTTCGATTGAACGCCTGAAACTTATGACTTCGTGCCTAGTCTTCCTCTGAAAGTAAATCCACATCAAATACGCACTGCTCCTGTTCTCTACTATACATCAATCACCATAGTAGATGTCACAGTTTTCCATTCTTCTTTTGCCCTTGTCTCGCCATTTAATATTGAGAAAAAGGCTCCTCTTTTTTTGTTTTTGCTGATTTCGAACGTCAGAAGAGTGTGAGATTTTTTCAAACGCAGAAAATTATCCTGGCTGAGGTTCGCCCTTGCCTCGCGAAAAACCACGTCACCATATTGACTTTAGTATAGCAAAAAGCAATCTTGAACCGTCTCTAGACCACATAAAGTGCTCTCTTCTATTGTTGCAAAAAAAAGCAAGTTGCAAGTTGCAAAGAGAAGAAAACGAAAAGACTCAAAAAATCTGCAATCGTAGGTGGTATTCGATTCTGGTTATTGAATCTCTGGCTGACTTGATGAAAGTTGAACATTTAATCCCTGGAATTATTCGAAGATTGGGATTGCATCCAGTTTCTTTTAGAAGAAAGCCAACTTAGTCAGAATAGGATATGAATTGTAGTACCAGATTCCAAGTCCACAGCTAACCCATCAGCATGATGAAAAGCAGTATCAAATTGGAACTAGGAGGGAACAGACAGGTCAAAATTTTCATATCAAATATTTCCCACGGAAAAATGAAAGAATTCCTGCAACTTCATAGAAATCGGAATCGTCTAGTCACTGGTTACTATGTAAACTACGCATGCAGGCTATGAAACGCAGAAGTAGAATCAGCAGTGTACATACCATATTGTGCAACTGTAACTTTACCTAGCCAGAAACAATGCTGATACTGTAGCAAGCCATAGAAGAGAAATTGATAAGAATGTAAGAAATATAAAGTGGCAACACTAACTAGTGATTGTAAAGTGGCCACACTAGGAAAAGAGTGTGCCGGTTGGTAGGAGTCAGTCGTAAGTCAAACACTAGAGTACAGACGCCTATAAGCAACCAAAGGATTGTGTTTGTTTTATTCGCGATAAGACTAACGGCTAAAATACTGTTATATGATATACCACCTTGATCAAAAAAACAACGGAATAACCATCGTGTGGTGCTCTCATTGTTCCGATTTGACATCTGTTGTTGACATTCTCTCTTAATTGAACTTGTATTCAATTTTACGTAAAAAAACGGATTTAATGGTGCGCGAACATTGGAAATGTTGGAAAAGTGTTTTGGCAACGATTCTCTAAAGAAAACGGTCGTTTACCAGTGGCACGAGCGGTTCAAAAGTGGTCGTGAGTCAATCGAAGATGATGAACGCATTGGCAGACCATCGACATCGAAAACAGACGAAAACATTGATGAAGCAAAAGAAATGTTGGTCAATAACCGCAAATTAACCATCAGAGAGATAGCGGAGGACTTGAACATTGCCTATTGACCCGTCCAAGACGGATTTGGGTTTCTATGGTGTAGCAGCAATTTTGGTGCCAAAAGACCTCAATTTAATGCAAAAAGAGACCGTGCTGACGTCGCAAAAGAAATGATTTGCGATTCTGAATCCGATCCCGCATTCATTAAAAGGATCATTACTGGAGACGAGACTTGGGTTTATGTGTACGACATGCAATCCAGACATCAGGCAAGTGAATGGCGTTCAACAAATGAGCCGAGGCCAAACAAAAAAAAACACGTCGTTTTCAGTCAAAAAAGAAGGCAATGCTCACGGTTTTCATGGATTACAAAGGTGCAGTGCATCATGAATTTTTGCCAGAAGGCTAGACAGTAAACAAAGAGTATTATTTGGGCGTTATGAGACGTTTGCGTGAAGCAACAAGAATTTTTAAGATTGCAACAGTTTTCAGGCTCGGATAAAGGTTTGACTAGACTATTAATGATTAAACTGTTGTTCTTCAGTCTCAAAATAGGTAACTGACAATGCAGACTCGTAGCTTACTACAACATGTCTGCAGTAAAGTGACTCGTAGACCACAGAAAATTTCGAAAGTTTATGCTACGAAAAGACCATGTGTAACTGAATAATAAAGGGAGGACCTTGACCTCATTAAAAAAGATTTGATGGACAGTTACCGACAACAGAAGCAAGGTTCATTTCCAATTGTAATATTTCAGCAGCTGTCAAAGTTACCAATGACATCTAGCTTTCAAAATATTCAATAAGGTTTGCCATTTTGCCAGTGACATTCTGTGGCCAGAGCTCGACAACATCGATATATTCGAACTGTAGTTCCAAAAAGACAGCGGTACATGCTATACAAGCAACGCAACGCTCGAAGTTGTGAAGAACAAATTTGGCGACTATGAAACTAAATGCTCGTTGATCAAAGACAAACATTGGCTGAGCTGTTAAGTAATAAAAGAAGTGCCCGACAAACGTGTGCCATTAAAGTTTCAAAAGTGCAAATCCATGTCACGATATTTTATCTTGAGTACATTGTTATTTTGTAGAAAAGATAAGCAAGACGCTTATCAGATCAATTGTAGATAGAAATTCTCGCTTACAATTTGTTAAAAGATCAAACCAAACAAACAACATAAAAATTCTCTAAAGTCAACACGCAAATTTTATGGAATCTTAAGGCGTTGAGGAGAGCATATAAAATATCTTTTTGTCTTCAATTTATCTTAAGTGCTATCTTAAATATAAAATGTTGGTTTAGGCATTGTATACATATATTGTACTCTACCGCTCAAAAGTTTGGAGTGAATCAGAAATCTGAGCTGAAATAGCCATAATCCTACGAAATCCTTTTAAAAATCATTCTTCTTACCATATACTGTGCTGTTAATGTTTGACTATATAGTCACCAATTTGAAATTAGATTTTCACAACAGCAGACAATAAAACTTTACCCAAGTAAGGCGATCTTAAGAACTGCAGTAACTGGCGTGGTATCACCGTGTTGTTCGTATAACCAAAGCTGGTGGCAACTATCATTTTCGAGAGAATAAAGTACAGGATTTAGTCAACGCTCAAGAGGTTCCAAGCCGGATTTCACAGTGGTCGATCAAGCGTCGGTCACATTAACACCCTGCGAATCATCCTTGAACATCCGTAGAGGTACCAATCACCGCTCTTCCTCATGTTCGTCGACATTGCAAAGGCCTTCGATTGAGGTAATCGTGATTGCATCTGCGAATCGCTTGTTATGAGAAGCAAACCTGCTATTATTAAAGAGTCGTACAATAGCTCAAGGTGTTTCCTTTTACAAAGTGGACAGCTTTTCGATGCCTTTGAAGTGCTAAAAGAAGTGAGACAAGGGGATTGACTGTCACCGATGATGTAATGACTGCGACGATGAGTATAAACGAGAGAATGAATATCCAATAGAACCCGTTTGATAAGCTAAGCCGTTTAACCTGCGCTGATGATATCTGTTTCCTGGCAAACAACATTTATACCCTTAACTAAATGTGTCATTCACTGCAACAAAATGGGGTTGTGGCTGGCTTAAGGATAAACGCTAAAAAGACAAAAATTATGCATACTAGCCGAGAGCCACAACAGCAGGTTGTTGTTGTGAAGTTCTAGTTAAATATCGCTTCACACTAACTTAAAACTGTTTGAATCCAATGAATCCAGATGCAACATAGCGAAGCAGTGTAAAGCGAGTTGGTAGGCCAAGAACAACATTGAGAACAACTGTTATGACTGAAGCTCAGTACCAAAATTTGCGATCGTAGACACGGCTGAAGTATCGAGTTACAAACAGAGATAGATGGAAGGACCTGGTTCACGACCTATGCTCCTATGCGTTTACATCGCGCAAAAAAAATATTTCTTTCACGGAAATTTTGTGAAATTTAAAATTTCGTACAACGGGGTTAAACGTTTTAAAAAATTGGGTACCATTCAAGAACGCTTCGAAAGACCTAAAGTCCAACAAATTCAGAGCATTTAAATATAAGAGTTATTTCAGAGCGGAATCAGTGACTTACAGCACCTGAAATCCGAGCAGAAGTGAATGAAAATAAAGAAATTCGTCTGTCTGTTTGCGGCGGGACTTAAAGTTTGAATTGCTGTGCGAAAACCCCTTCTTAGGCCACAAATCGCAAAAAAAGGCTAAAGTGGGCTCGTCAGAATAAAAAGAGTGGTCCATTGAAATGTGGAAGAGACTTTCTTCTTTATAAGCCGGTGAATCCAAATTTCAAGTGGATCAAGAGAGGATGATTCCCCAATGTCTGATTCCAACTGTGAGGCATAGAGGTGGATCGTTTTGTAATGAAGAAATTGAAGATTTAGTAAAAATCGATGATGGATCACGTTCTTCTATCAGGACGTGGTTTGATTTTGGATAACTTTTGGCTCCAACAAGATAACGACCCCAAAAATTCATCAAAAGGGAGTGCATTTTAGGGAGTACGTTAAATTTTAAGAGCAACGAAAAATAGTTCAAAATATGATATAGTCAGCTCCATTTCCAGACAATTTCCAGGAAAATACGAGAAAGTGTCGAAAATCAAAATCACATCTTTGGACACTTTCAGTCTCATGTGAAACCTTAAACAAATTGATTGAAAGAATGCCTAGAATTTGCAAAGCGGTGACCAAAAAATAAACGAAACTATTGGGTATATATTTTAATTCGTGCGGGTTTTTTCAAAATTTGAACGTTTATTTAAAAAAAACATGTACAATAGTATAATTCAAAGTATTGCCCATCTGAAGCTATGACTTTTTCCCATCTTTCTGGCACTTTGTAGATCCCATCCCAAAAGAACTGCGCCGGCTTGGCAGCCAAGAATAAATCAAGCCAATTTTTGATATTCTGCTCTGATGTGAACCGTATTTCAGTGAGGGCGTTTTGCCTCGACCGGAACAAATGGTAGTCAGAAGGGGTAAGGTCTGTCCTATAAAGCGGGTGGGGTTAGACATCCCATCCACTGTTTTCCAAACAGTTCTTAACCGGAATAGCAACGTGGGGCCGAGCGTTGTCATGATGGAAAATTATTGCCTCGTGTCTGGTCGCATATTAGGGGCGTTTTTCGGCTACTGCTCTCTTCAAACGGATTAATTGTGTTCGGTAGCGTTGTCCATTGATGGTTTCACCCGGTTTTAGTAGCTCATAATACAGCACACCCATCTGATCCCACCAAATACAGAGCATTACCTTCGCGCCATGGATATTCGGCTTTGCTGTTGGTTTGGCTGGTTGGCCGGGTTTCACATATGATTTTTTGCGCTTGGGGTTGTCGTAATGGATCCGTTTTTCATCACCAGTAACAATCCGATGCAAAAATGACTTCCTTTTGTGGCGTTCCAGCAGCATTTCGGACATGCAAAACCGCCTTTCGACGTCTCTCGGCTTGAGTTCATGTGGAACCCATTTTTCTTGCTTTTGAATATATCCAGCTACTTTTAAACGTTTTAAAATGGCTGCTTGAGTGACACCCAAAGATTCTGCGAGCTCTTCTTGTGTTTGGCAACAATCTTCATAGAGTAAGGCTTCTAGTTCTTCATCTTCAAACTTTTTTGGCTGCCCGGGACGTTCATCGCCTTCCAAGCTAAAATCACCACTTTTAAATCGTGCAAACCACTTTTGGCACGTTCGCTCAGCTAGCGTATGTTTACCATAAACTTCCACCAAAATACGATGACTTTCGGCAGCAGTTTCCTTCATATTAAAGTAGTGAAGAAGAACTCCCCGCAAAAACACCTTTTCAGGCACAAAGTTCGACATATTTGAGTGAAAAAAAAAATTGTTGTTTACGCTTCAAATGAATGAGATATACTGAAATGACGTACAATGACAGTAGCTTTCCAACGCATGTTCCAATGGATTAATAACAATAGAATAATACAAGTTACGCCATCTCTTAGGAAATCGAATTAAGTTATAGACCCAATACTTTAATGAAAGGAAGTAAAATTTCCAATAAGTTTCTAAGAAAATTAAAATATCTCCAAACGTTTAAAAGTTATTTCGATTCAATTTGTCAAACTTCTAAGCGATAGTGTACTCGAAAGTAGTTAACGACAACTTACCTGCGTTACGACATAGCTTCCCTTCCAGCTGAATAGTGGCTTATGGAACAATTTAAATTGTAATCTCAGTTTTCCCATATCATCACTAACACGATAGCTATCAGCCAAAGTGGTCAACCAATTGACAACATTCTCATTCGCATAGGTAATCAATCCTTGTCCAAATGGATGTTTTCCATCCAATACAAAGTTGATAATACCTCTCACCGAATTCTCTGTCAACAAAGTCTCCTCATCCAAGTGGACAATCCAATCGTTATCATTTAGTACATTAACATTATTTTCCAGACAATATTGCAGTGCACGTGACTTGAAAAGGGCACCAGTTTTTGTTTTGTATCCTTTTGGTACGACAATCTCTCTAATACGTGGATGCTTTGCTAAATGAACTGCTTTATCGGTCACCACCTCTATTAGAAAATTCTCCAAGCCCGTATCAAGGCAGATATTCATATTTCTCAACACATTGGTCTTAACTAAATCAGGAAAATCACCTCGCGTCACTACCCTTATACAAATAAAAGGCGCTAGCAAGGGGCTACCCTTAAGCACCACCTTCTCTGGGAAGGCATTATAGAAGACCAAGCCGCAAAAGTTAAATAGCACCTGCGGCAGTGTGAGGAAGGTGAGAAAACGCAGAAAGTACAAAAGTATCGTTGGTATCTGGCCATATTCAGTCCAGGGATCGACAAGTGTAAATGAGTCCTCGTTGATTTTGATCCCGCCAGAGAATATCTCGAAGAATATTATCACAAAGATGAGCAGAGTACAATGCAGCAAATGACGTGCGTTTGAATTCATTTTTTTATTTTTGTTTGTTCTGTTTATGGTTTGTTTGTGTTTAATTTGTGCTTGTGGTTGTTCGATTTGTTATTAAGTTTTATTTGTTTGTTGATGATGTATCCTTAATCTAAAAAAAAAAAAAAAAAAACATAAAACGTGGACGTATTTAAATTAAGTAGTTAGCACTAGCAATAGCAATAACGTTCTGAATTCAATTGTACGTTTTGTTGTCCGTTTTTAGCTATAATCTCGAAATGTTAATTTCCTTTGTTGTTATTTTGATTCGTTTAGTGTTGTCTTATTTGTTATTTGTTCAGAAATGCAGTTCGATCGACTGTTTGGCGATGGTTGCAGTCTGTGTCCTTGGTATCAGTGGCGGTTCTACTGACATCAACAGCACACGAAGCGTCGTTTCGGTGCTGGGCGGTGGCCAATTTTGGGACATGTGACGAATTGTGGCGCCAACTTGAAAACTTGATTCAGATATTTAGATGGCGGTTATTTCTTGTTTGTAAAGCGCAAAGGGAATGACACGAATGTTCCTGGATGTAAGTGTTTCACTGCATTTCTGTAAATAAAAAGAGAAAATCAAAAATAAATAAGGGTCGAGCAAAGAGCAAAGAAAACAATTTAATTAGATATTCTTACAATACAAAATGTAATGAGTTCTGAGAACGTTTATTTTAGAGGCTTATAGTTGAGGTGTTTTGAGAAAACCTTCCACAATACGTGCACCTGTGCAAGGCTCTCTAAAAATTTGACTAAACCCCAGTTGATTTCATTTCATAATGAAGTACCCAGAGGCGGCGTAGGGAAATCGTTTCAAAATTACTCAACTGAGCATAGTATGGAACATCTACTCGTAATTACTACTCTTCCTCACCTCTGAATTAATGAGTTTCAATGGTTGTCCATCGATATTAAATCTCACGACCTTAACCAATAGAATTAGGCAAACATTCTGGCAATAAAAGATTGTGCTATGTAATCGTACAACACAAAAGAATCAAAATTTACCCGTTCTATTGCTGTAGTTTGTTGCTAATCAAAATTCATTGCAATTTCGTTTACGTTTTATTGTAAATTAATTACAACGCATTGCAAAATCATTGTTGTAAAAGACGAAGGTCACAATGTTATCGCTTATTGCCGGCATCTCGTACAGTCATCATTGTGTCTGTCGTTAATTTTAATGGAGAGTTTATTGCTCGAATTCGGTTCATTAAATTTCGGATGAAGATCGGGAGAGATATAAATTCTGACTTTGTATGCGAAGGGAAAGAGTGATGCAATTAATCACCTGAAACGATTTTTTGATATACATATGTACGTACCTACGCTTAGTGAGGCTGTCCCCAGAAAAAAAAAATAAAACGAAATGGGAACAGTATCTACTTGTTTGAGATACAATTTGGGATAGTGTGACGTTAGATGTAAGGTTTGATTTTCAAAAGGCTTTTTTTGACAGATCACGCGTGACTCCTATCAAACTGATTTTTCATTTTTGTTCAGTATCGTTTGGAAAGTCATCATGAAAGACTTACAACACAACAACGTTTCCAAATTGTTCAGCTGTATTACGAAAATCAGCGTTCTGTGAGAATCAACCTACTGAAACCACTATTGCCAATACCATTCGCATATTTGAGTCCCAGTTTATATATGGTAAGTGGATGATACTCGACCGGTTAGACCACATCCAGCGCGTAGTGAAGAGACGGTAGTAAAGTAGCTGTAGCTGAGAGTTTGCACTAAGGCCATGATAAATCGATTCGTCGTCGTTCTTAGCAGATTGGCTTGGCGTATTCGACAACTTGGCGTATTGTACGTGAGGATCTCGGCCTAAAAGCGTACAAAATTCAACTTGTGCAAGAATTGAAGCCAGGCGACTTGAGTTTGTGTTATATTTTCAGTGAATAGGCTCTGAAAAAACTCAATGGAAATCCGGTGTTTTATCGTGAAATTTTGTTTAGTGATGAAGCCCATTTTTGGCTCAATGGATACGTTAATAAACAAAATTGCCGTATTTGGGCTGATGAGCAACCCGAAGAGTACCAAGAGCTACCATTACATCCATTAAAAACAACGATATGGTGTGGTTTATGGGCTGGTGGAATCATTGGTCCATATTTCTTCAAAAATGAGGCAAATCAGAATGTTACCGTAAATGGTAACCGTTATCGCGCCATGTTAACGGACTATATGCTTCCTGAAATACAAGCACATGGTCTCGCTGAGCTCTTATTTCAGCAAGACGGCGCTACGAGCCATACAGCGCGTGAAACAATGGACTTGTTGAGAAATCATTTTGGTAAGCACTTAATTTCACGTTTTTCTACGGTAAATTGGCCGCCTAGATCGTGCGATTTCACACATTGATATCACATTGACGCTTTGGAAGCCAACATTACTCGTGTTATCCGAGAGATACCAGTCGCTATGCTCGAACGAGTCGCTCAAAATTGAATCTTCCGAACGGACCACCTCAGACGAAGTCATGGCCAACATTTACATGATATCATTTTCAAAAAGAAAATGGCATGAATTGTTCTTTTAACCGATAACAAAAAATTAAAGTTCACTTTCAAATTTATGTGTTTTATTTAACATTATAAATCAAACCTCACGATGAATCACCCTTTAGATGTCACGACCTAAAAAAGATGCTGTTCCGCCAAGATGAAAAGATGAAAGTATGCTCCCGCACGGTGAAATAATTTTAGGCCAGTTAGTTTCGTTAGATAATTGGGTGGTAGCCCTATAAGAGAGAACAACTTAGGACGATGATGAACCCATTAGGATGAGGCTCGATCTCAATCTCACAGAACCAGTCGATTTTGATATTAAATTTTAGGATTTTGACATTTATGTGGTACTAAAATCACTTATATCTGTGACAAAAGCAGGCTAGTCTAAGAATCTGCCTGCTCGACGATCATCTATTAAAGTCTTCCAGGGAAAAACTGGACTTTCTGGCTTTTGTTTTGATGTACACCCTGACTGACTCGAACTTCAATTTTTTAAAATGTTATAATTTTTTTACTTTTTGAAAAAATTTCATTATATCAAAACAAAAAATGTTGGAAAATACATCAATTTTCGAATTGTATCAATAGTTTTCAATATGTCCACCTTTGGTGCGAATAATGGAATTGAAACGGCCGAAGAAAGCATCGCACGCTGCACGCTCTGCGGTATTTTGGCCCATTCCCGGCGAAGTGCTTGTTTGAGGTGGTCCAAACTTTGGTATTTTTAAGTGTCAACCTTCGCCTTCAAAATACCACAGACAGAGAAATCCAATGGATTTGCATCCGGAGAATTAGCAATTAATTTTGTCGAAAAAATTAAGTGTGAAATACGATCGGAGAGCGACCATCGGCGGTTATGGCGGCCAAAACCATCATCACCGTTGCTGCCTGCTTTCTGGTGGCCGTCCGAAGGTGTAAATTTTCGAACGACATCTCTGGCAAGTAAACTCGGTCATTTTGTTTGTTGACATATTGCTCGATAACAAATGGCGACTTATCGGGAAAAACCAAATTCGGCAACTCACCACTTTCGTAGCAACTCCTTCGCTCTTTCGACTCCAACTTTTTTCTGTTGCGGTGTAAGATCGTGTGCTTTTTGGAACTTCAATGGCTTGAGCCCAAGCTTATTTTTCAGTATGTGCTGCGTCCGTTCCAATGATATGTTGAGCTCACGATCCATTTTTCTTCTACTTCGACGCGGATTTCAGTCAATTCGAGCCTTCACTTTCCGAACCATTTTTCCCGAAGTTGCTGTTTTTTTATGAATGCCTCCATGGCGTTTTGCAACACTGCCAGTATCACGGTAACGAGCTATGGTTCGAGATACAAATGATTTATTCACGTTGAGGTGCTGGAGGGCTCTAACGATAGCTACTTTTGGTTTTCCAGCCAAGTATAAAGCAATCACACTATCACGTTTGAATTCCATAGCGGATAAAATTTTTTGAACATAACTGACACGCAAGGCTTGTAAATAATAAAATTAGTTGTCATGTGTCAACATTTGAGCTCACTGTCATGAACGGTTTGGAAATTATAGCAGGGTGTATATGTGCTAAGTAATATAGTATAGATAGAAAGATAAGATGTTATGAAAACAAAAAATATAATCTAGGAAATAACGGTGTCCGGTGCGTTAAGGCCCTAGGATAGGGTAGGTAGGGTAAGGGTAGATATACTTTTTTAGATCTTATAGAACTGGATTCTTGGGATTAAATCGTGGCCTGGCTGACGAAGTAGATATAAATATTGGTCTGCGATATCGTATTTATTAATAGCCAAGTTGCGGTTCGAGAATTGCAAAGATCCCGGGCTAAAAACAGACTACAACGACTTGGAAAGCTGAATAATAATGGACATTTACTATGTCGTCGGAATGCCTGCCGGCGACTTTGACTTCGTCAGTTTTTAACCCTTTCTTGCAAGGGACCTGAGAGTGTTGCCAAAGTCTACTGTCGGAGATTGTATATTCCATCGTGAGAAAGATGAGTTGATTTGATCCTTTAAAATTATTTCCTGATCACTTAACAAAATAATTATCCTTAGTTTTAGAGCATCGCTGAAAACCAGCATTTCACCGATAAGGAAAGAGCTACGTGCAGCTGAGACATACTTACATAAATAAGCTAAAGAGAGCTGATGGAAATGTTCCAACAAACTCAAATCTGTTTTTTTTTTTTTCTTATTTAAGTATTCTCCCTGTTCCATGTATAATAAGCTCAAGATCGAGTTCTCTATGTTTTGAAAGTCAGTTAGATGATCTGACCGGATACCAAAGGCCAAATTGCAGATAAGTTAAAGACAGTCACGGCCTTAGACGTGGTGGATTATTTGCTACGTCAAAAACGTTATCATTTCGTGAATATTAAGACGGAAGCTGCAAAAATGGGTCTGACGGTAAATAAATACATGCGACGAAACAAAATATATTCTGTCATCAAATAAGGACGCTTACCAATGACAGCTTGGCCAGATTTTCACCTTTGGCAATAAAAAGTTCGAATAGTCAAGGTCTGTATCCTGCCTACGGTTATAAACAGCAACAACATTCGCAAAGAAGTCAGACGTAAAATTACTCTTGCCAATAGCTGTTTTTTTGGGCTCCAGAGGTAATTATGTAACAGAGCCCTCTCTCGTAAGAACAAGCTAGCTTTATGTGAACGCTTACCATCCCTAGCTCTTTGACGTAAAGGCTTGGACCTTGTCGAAAGCGAATGAAAAAGGAAAAGAGTGCGATTTTCGGTTCCATTTGTAATGACGGGGAATGGAGGATGAGATTCAATCACGAACTGTATAAACTGTACAAAGATATAGGTCTAATCGGATGTGTACGAATCCAACGTCTGAAATGGCTGGACCATGTTGAGGAAATGGACACCGCAATTCTGACCCAATGAGTCTTCGATTATAACCCAGAGCAATGCCGGAGCAGGGAACGACCGGATCTCAGGTGGCGCACGCTAGTACAAAGGGACCTCAACCAACTTAGAGTGCTCATTGGCTTAGAGGTTTCTTGGTTGAGGCCCAGTTTCATCCCGAGCTGTAACTCGTGAAGTTCCGCAATATCAGTGTTATCAGCTGGGGCCCCGTTCAATTATCAAGATCAGTAAAAGGTTTTAGATCAGCCTCGAGCCATATCAAGGGTGCAACTTGTGCCTCCAATATAAGTTCTGCTTTGGCATGACTCTATTAATGTAGGTGAGCGATGGCAAGTCGATCCTCGCTCCCATAGATTTGCGGGCATCCCGTGGAATTAAGTCTTCCCTACAGGTTATTACCAAAACCCAAGAAGTTATAAAACCTGTTTATGAAGATTTGTCGAGAGATGAATTGTTGACTCGTTGTTTATGTTCGGAGACGAATCAGAATATCGCTCCAAAACATCTTCGTTCTAGCCCAAAAATCGTTGAGATTTGTTGAGATATGTCCACGGAATATTAAAAAAATAATAACAATCATGGGATGCCCCGTTGGCCGCGAAGCGCATACATAATCGTGATAATCGTGATAAAGCACGCTCCAAACGGCGCACAAGTGACGTTGTAAAAAAGAAAGAATCAAAGCATGAGCGGAGCAATCCTCTTTAAAAAACTTCCAAGACGAAGAAGAAGGAGTACTATATTGACCAAGCAACGCATGATATCCCGAGAACTGTTTGACAGATTCCCATAAAATGTATAAGGTAGACTCACAGAGTGACCTAGAAAAATTCGAAAATTCCGAGTACTTCTATTTTTTCGTAACGAAAGCATAAAAAAATCATGAAATTTGAATTTGAAGAAGTCCGCCAAAAACCCAATTTTCAATAGTTTCAAATGATTTGAAGTCAATCGATGCATTCAGGCTTACAGATTAAAACGCTGTTTTTTTTTTTTTTTTTTTCTTCCAGTTAAGCCAATAAACTGAAATCATGAAGGAAGTGAGTGTCCTTTTTTTTTCAAGGGAAGTGTCTTCGGAGTGGTACAACTTACGTCTTAATGAAATTTGTTTAAATGATAAAAAAACTCAAAAAAATTCCCAAAAAAAAGGCCGTCACCTGGGAAGCCCCCTTTAAAGACTTTTCATTGACAGACACTTATCACCTACTAAATAGAGAGATATCACAGGCAGATTACATTGCACTCCAACACATTAACTCACCTATGCCTCAACTGTCCATTCGTATAATCACTTTCTTCCGCCCCAGAGAATAAGGACGTCCAAACTCGAAGCTATACTATTGTTAACTGTGTCGGAAAGAAGTTCGTACCCAATAGTAGGTCTGTTACCTAAACTCAAAACAATAATAAAATGGGGTGTCAACTCGTACTGTTTTATCAACTTTAAGTCGTAACTCTTAGCCACTCATTCGTTTGAAATTGTTACCTTTGTTCCATCGAGTACGTACGAGCACATTCTTATGAAATGGGACATTTTCCACCAAAGTCATGCGCACACTTATCGTTTTTATGATTAAACTATGCATGACTCTATTTGCACCTATAAAACGAATTATTTACTATAAAGTAGATTTCCACAAAATAGATAAAGTATCCACCAAATCAATTAATTTGAGGTGCCATTTCCAGCCAACAGTAACTAAGAATATGACACCACTCACGATTTAAATCATCGTTACTAATATCTTTATCGTGTTTGAAAAATATAAAATAATATAGTATTATGATGTGCCTTGAGATAGTGTAGATAAGAGATTTGTAAATAATTTTGGTTTTGCTTTAGTCACGAGGTACTTAATTGCATAAGTAAGGGGTTTTCTAATAACGACTTGACAACATTTTTTTTGAAATAAAAGGCAAACAATTTGAGATATTTCAAAAACTTTATTATTGGCTTGAAGTACAATCAAAACATTTATGAATGGAACTCGACTTCGTTTATATGGCCACAGCGGGCACGTTTGCAGCGGTCGATTCGTTGGACCCAATTTTCAACGACTTGGCCACACATTTCGGCCGAAACGGCCGCTATTTCGCGTTCAATGTTGGCTATGAGCTCTTCCAACGTCGTCGGCGTGTTGGCATAAACTAATGACTTAGCGTAGCCACACAGAAAATAGTCAAGCGGCGTTAAATCGCACGAACGAGGCGGCCAATCGACTGGCCCATGTCTTGAGATAACACGCTCACCATACTTACTCTTCAATAAATCGATTGTAGCGTGTGCTATGTGGCTTGTGGCACCATCCTGTTAAAACCACATGTCGTCCAAGTCCATATCTTCCAATTCGGGCCAAAAATAATCGGTGATCATGGCGCGATAACGCTGACCATTCACAGTAACGTGACGATCGTTATCGTCGACGAAAAAATATGGTCCAATAACGCCGCCGGCATGCAAACCGCACCAAACAGTTATTATTATTTGTGGATGAAGTGGTGATTCATGAAGCACATGTGGGTTTTCACCCGACCAATAACGCATATTTCGCTTATTGACGAACCCATTGACCCAAAAATGAGCTTCGTCACTGAAGATGATTTTGCGACGAAATTCATCATCTTGGCGCATCTTCTCCAGAACCCAATCGGAGAACGTTTGCAGACGTTGCTCGTTAGTGTACTTTACCATGATGAAGATGTTGAGTTTACTGAATAAATTGACAGTGACAGTTTGATGATTAGTGAAAGAGTGCGTTCACAAATTAAATTCAAAGTTGTCAAGTCCCTATTGGAAAACCCTATATAGGTGATTCATCGTGAGGTTTGATTCACAATATACTTTTTTCGACAGATCACGAGTGACTCCTATCAAACTGTTTTGTTACTTTTATTCAGTATCGTTTGGCAAGTCATCATGGAAATACTCACAACAACGTCTCCAAATTGTTCAGCTGTAATACGGAAATCAGCATTCTGTGAGAAATGTTTTTCGTGCGATTCGAGGTACATAATCGACATACTGAAACCACTATTGCCAATACCATTCGCAAATTTGAGTCCCAGTTTACATTGGTGGATAATACTCGACCGGTAAGACCACATCCAGCACGTAGTGAAGTGTAGGTGAAGACCGTGACGAATCGATTCGTCGTCGTTCTCAGCAACTTGGTTTGGCGTACTCGACAACTTGGCGTATTTTACGTGAGGATCTCGGTCTAAAAGCGTACAGAATTCAATTTTTGCAAGAATTGAAGCCAGGCAACTTGAATTTTCAGTGAATGGGCTCTTAAAAAACTCAATGAAAATCCGGTGTTTTATTGTGAAATTTTGTTCAGTGATGAACAATGGATAAGTTAATAAGCAAAATTGCTGTATTTGGGCTGATGAGCAACCCGAAGAGTACCAAGAGCTACCATTAGATTCATTTAAAACCACGGCATAATGTGGTTTATGGGCTGGTGGAATCATTGGTCCATATTTCTTCAAAAATGAGGCAAATCAGAATGTTACCGTCAATGGTAACCGTTATAGCGTCATGTTAACGGACTATGAGCTTCCTGAAATTCAAGCACATGGTCTCGGTGAGCCCTGGTTTCAACAAGACGGCGCTACGAGCCATACAGCACGTGAAACAATGAATTTGAAGAGAAATCATTTTGGTAAGCACTTAATTTCACGTTTTTCTATGGTAAATTGGCCGCCTACTATGTGGGGTGAAAAGTAACCTCCTTGGGAACGAAAAAAAATTTTTTTTAAATGTTTTTTTTTATTTTATTCAATATAGTTCTCTTTTAGTTTGATACACTTATTCCAGCGATCTCCCAACTTCTTGATCCCGTCCGAAAATTAATTTTCCGGAAGGTCTGCAAAATACTCCTCCGTGGCGTCGATGATTTCCTCGCGTGAGCTGAATTTTTTATTGATGAGCCATCTTCTGAGGTTTAGGAAGAGATAATAGTCCGAGGGAGCCAAATCAGGCGAATACGGTGGATGCGACAGCAATTGGAGCCGTTAGTAATTGACTTTAGCCGTGGTTGCGATGCTTTTGTACGCCGGTGCATTGTCTTGTAAAAACAAATGTTTTTTCGCTTCATGTGAGGCGGTTTTGCAGAGATTTCGGCCTTCAATCGCTAAAATAATGCACAGTTATACTCGCTGTTGATAGTTTTTCCTTTTTCGAGGCAGTCCACGAAGAGTATGCCATGACAATCCCAGAAAACCGACGGCCTCCTTCGGCCGCTTCGGAGCACTCGTGCCGGCTTCAGTCCAATGCCGGACACTCATTCTGTTCTCTGGTGTTCAACAGTTACCAATCGACGCCAAAAGTCCGCCCGATTCCGCATCAGCAATTCCAAACACTCTTTCGAAGTGCTCTCGCGTTCGTGGTTTTGGTCAGGAGACAGTATGCGCGGCACCCAGCGGCTGGATAGCTTTTTCATATGCAGACTATTGCTCAAAATATTTCGTGTGCGTTCAGTACTAATCTTTATGGTATCTGCTAGCTCGCGCACCTTCACTTTCCGGTCAGCCAACACCATTTCATGTTTTTTTTTTTGAAATTATCCTCTGCAACCGTATCGGAGGGCCTGACGCTGCGGACTTGATCGGTAGTGGAGTTGCGGCCACCACGAAACTCTCGAGCATTGGCCCCACAATATTTATCCAACTTTTCTTTTGTTTCCTTCGCCGTCTTGCCTCTCAAAAAATAATGTTTTATGAGAGAGCAAAAATTGGTTTTTTCCATACTCAACATGATGCCAAACACGTCAACAACAATCAGCTGTCAAAACCAAAGACAGTATCGCACTGAAATTTAGCGTGTCTGCCTAAATATAAACGGACTTCAAGACACCATAACCAGCCAAGGAAGTTTCTTTTCACTCCACCTAGTAGATCGTGCGATATCACACCTTTGGACTATTTTCTCTGGGGATATGTAAAGTCTTAGGTCTTCAGAAATAAGCTAGTTACGATTGATGCTTTGAAAGCCAACATTACTAGTGTTATCCGCGAGATACCTGTCGCCCAAAATTTGACCTTCCGAATGGACCACCTCAGACGTAGTCGTGGCCAACATTTACATGACATAATTTTTGAAAAGTAAATGCCAAGAGTTGTTCTTTTAACCGATAATAAAAATTTTAAGTTCACTTTCAAATTGATGTGTTTTATTTTACATTATAAATCAAACATCACGATGAATCATCATATATGTCATAGAAAGCACAGTGAGTCAAAAATTGTTTCCAAAAAAGGGCAAAATATTATTGGTATCTAAGGCAACACAATAAATTGGGATCCATCAGCATGGCACTTAAAATGAGTGCCCTGTAATAGTGTTCTTTATCCACTTAGGTATAGTAGGGCGCCTCTACGATTATTGAGCAAAATCCTGCAAAACCTGCGAGGAAACCAAACCCATTCTCGATAGTGTGTGGGACCCATTCATTTCCCTATACAACCGTTTACAATTGCTTCGCAGAGTTTCGCCGTACTAGCACGTCAGTTTTTGATGAATCGCGCCCAGTTGTGCCAAAGACGGTTACCACAAAGGAAACCGGGGACAAAATCCATGATCTGGTATTGGCGGACCGCGCGCCGAGTGAAAATTCGCGAGGCATCTCAACTGAACTGATAGCCATACCCTGCACGAGATTTTGAGCATGAAAAAGCTGTTCGGGTGATGGGTGCTGTATTTGCTAACACCGAAGAACAAGCCCAATCGTGAGACCACTTCAAAGAGTTTAATCCACGTTGACTATTTGCAGAAAGAAAAATTAATCACACTGCATCGATTTATTGGGCCGATTCAACGCCGATTTGAAGAAAAAACGACCACGACTCACACCTTCGCAGTCGCCACAGCCAAATTCTCCGTATTGTCGGGATTTGGCTCCCTGTGACTTCTTTTTGTTCGCAAACTTTAAAAGATCGCTCGCCGGGGAGGAGTACGAGTATTTTGCAGAACAACAAAAGTCGTACAATTTTCTTTTTAGATAGTTGGAAATTACTCATACGTGCGGGCGATTTTTAAATGGGCTTATTCAATCTAGGAAATGAAATGTTCGTTTCATGATTATTTCCTCTCAAAGGTAAAACTCATTTTCATTACCGTATTGCAGCCTGACCTGAACAGACCTAAAAAAACACTTTTCAAAGTAGGTCTCGCTAGATATAACTGGCAAAAGGTGTTAATGTCAATAAATTAGCAACTTATCTAGCGCAAACTATTTTCGTTAAACGTTAACTAGCTTGAAGCACACCTACTTAAAACTAAAACACTTCCACCCACTGAGTCATTTCGGCTGAATCGATTCTTCACTGCCATAAAAATCTAAAAAAAATTCACATAACGCCAGTTTAGGCGGATTGACATAGGATAAATTTACACCGGAAGGCAAAACAATGATAAGAGTCTTAGCAAATTATCTATGGTAGAGTGTGGTAATTTGATGCTAAATATTTGCATCCGAGGGATTTTAGAAAAAGCACACATAATTATCTTTGAGACTTTATGTCTACAATTGCTTCCATAGCCGCTATAGCGTGATTGTCTTAATTTTTTATCTGCAAATTGCTGCAGATAAAAAGACAGTGTCTATGTGTAGATACGAATATAAGTCGTTGTTCAGAAGGAATTTAAGCGAGTTCGTGTAAATATGATTAAGATTGTTTTCATTTTATTGCAAGAAGTCGTGCAGTATTCGTAAGTACTACGACATATCTAAATTTAGATTCTGAGTTTTAAGATGATAAGATACGTTTAAGGGAGACAGTACAGTGCAGAGGAAGTCAAGCTTGATTGGGGCATATAAACTCAGCAAACAAAAACAAAAAGAAAAAAAAAAAATTAATGAAACGATAATAATAGAATGATTCACTCAGTTTTGTGATTTGTTTTTGTTGTTTATTTTTAATGACGACATGGTACTCGCTTTTAAGCTAGAGGGGAACCAAATGTCTCAAGTACATATAGGTTCTTGTAACCACATCAATAGTGGGCGCTGTTATAAGGAAATCCACTTTGAGACAAGAAGGAAGGGCCCTTTACCGAGCTGTTTTCAGCAAGTCTTTTCAAAGTGACGTCTCCTTATCTTAAATGTCTAAATCCCACACTCCTATATGTCTCAAACTGCTTCGAATGAAGTGTTTTTTTTTTTTATTGGAATGCACCGACCCCTATATACTCGTATCTAAGTGTTCTGTAAGTGAATTTAGCTGGAGTAGAAGAAACCGCAAATGATAAAGTGGATATATCTTGTATTTGCACATTTTTATAGAAAAATGCAATATTTCTTGGAACTCAAAAGTCGCCACACAGCGGCGCAATTACAGGGACTAAATGAATTTATCCGCTGCCCAAGTGGACTATATTCCTACTTCGTGGGAATCAAAGTTGATAACTTCACACCAAAAACAACGGAGAATGATACCTCTTTAATTGCATCATCAGATAAATATGTTTTAGAACACCCTGTCAATGCCGACATGACTCCCAATCGGGCGTCATTAGGCATAGTCTCGGAGATGAAGGACCTAGAAGATAACTTGTCGTCACCTAACGACTCCGTCTCAAAAACCAGCACTTTGTGCAACAGTGTACTGTATAATTACATCCCGATGAGACAGACGTACCTCTGACAAAGTGGTTGAGACTGAGTCCAAGTACGGTAATTTTCACACAGATTCAGGCGTGCGCTAAAGGAGGGGTGCACCTAGGAGCAAGCCCGAATTTATGCCAAAGAGAAAGTGCCAAATCCGAAGCGAAACGAGTTTGCACTGGGAACACAACCGTCGACAAAGTCTCGTATAGCAATATAGCAAACTATGTCAGACGGGGAGTCGTACCAGTAGACCTCGCACAAAGAACAAATGGTTCAGATACATGAGGAAAAGAAGCCAACATTCATTGGTGTGATCATTAAAGCTGGCTAGCTTTTGATCGTTTGTGCAGATGCCTCCACTGGCGAGTGGATGAAGAACAATTCGCTCAACTAAAAGAGAAAATGGGTTAGAGGTGATGCTTGTCGAGGAGGAAAATCTTTCAAAACCGCGTATTATTAGAGGGTCCTTTCCACAAAGTACCGCGACAGCTTGCGAAGGAATACTGGGAATGATTGTTGGCCAAAACATAAGAACGTGGAGAGTTCTGCAAATATTGAATAATATCACTTGGCCTTTGCAATAAACCAAAGCGGTATGAAGCGGCTCGCAGGGCTGAAGCGTCTGTTTTCGTACTGATTTGGTCAGACCAAGCTCATCCTCAAAAGCTCGAACAAGACAACACAATAACCAATAACAAGACGTATACGAAGCTGGCGGAAGCGTGAATGATATCCCACCTAGGGCTAGCGTCAGCGCTACCGCAAATTCTGTAGTACCAACAAGTAGAGAAGCTACACCCGTAACTGAAAAAACAGTACAGCACGACACCATGGCCAAGACCAGTAACTCCACCAACCAAACACGTTTCAGGCTAAATCCGGCGGCGAATCGAGAAGGTGACCAGACAATAAGAGGACATATCAATGGTTGGAGAGGTAGAAGAGATGTCCCTCTCCAAGGACATCCTCCCTACAGAACAAGGAACTCTGATTATACGCGACATCCCTTCTGAGCGTGCTGTAGGCAAACCTGCACCGAGCTCAATGTGCCGCGGACACATTTAGCCAGCTGTACTTATCTACGAGACATGAGCAAGTCATGGTAAGATTTTTGGTTTAAAAAGCAAAACCAGAAAGATAGTTTTTGCCCCGTGTTGGCAGCCCTTGTTATTGCAAGAGATATAAAATTCTCCCTCACTCCAGGTTTCATAACTAGGGATCTGGTGGTTCGTATGCGGAAGTATGAGAAAGTGCCTCCCACACCAGTATTTTGTAGACAAGCAAGTACACATCATCTTCGATTGCGACGCACGATTTGGGGCAGCCGTGATACAAACATAAGAAGTGAATCACTTTTAGAAAATCTGTATAGCGAAAATCTAGGAACACTAAACAAGGGAAACAAACTCTTATTCAGAAATTCTATAAGAGAGGAAGTCCTAGACCTCACCGCTTCGTCTCCATAGTCGGCATTTTTATCAAACCATATGCACATTGTGTTCAAGATAAGATGCAGCAAGAAATACGCGCCAGTCCGATATGACAACAAAGTTACGAACTGAAGGACATATCGCGAAAATTTAGCGGTTAAAGCTAACAAAAGTGGACCCAGACAAGACATTACTCTAGCTAAACGACATTGTTCGCTCATCTTTTAAAAATAGCTGTAATTCTAAGCAAACTGTGATAGATTGTGAGAAAACCCTGAATACCTTGCTTCAGATTCACTTCCAAATTTTTCTAATATTGGCATGTCTTATGGATAGTCAATAGGGGTTTCACTTCCAAAAAACTTTAGCTGAATCAATAGTTTATCCGGATAAGGTTAAATGGGCTATCAACTCATTTTGACCACAAAAGCCACCGGGCGTAGAAGGAATTTTTCCAGCTAATAGCCTTATTTAGGTTCAGCTTCGACTTGGACTACATACCACGCACTTGGAGGGAGGTCAACGTGGTATTTATCCCCAAACCAGACAACAAGCCCAAGGAATTACCTAAATCATATCGTCCTAGAAGCTTGACATCGTTTTATCTGAAAACGAAATCTGGACATAGCATGCACCCATGTCATTACATCTATCAGAAAGGCAAGTCGACGAAAGGTGCTCTGATGAAACTGATAGCTGAAATCAAAAGCTCCTTCCGCTGTAAAGAAATTGGATTTGACATGGAGGGTGCTTTCGACAACACTGAATATGACTACATATCAAATCAATTGGGTCAAAACAATTTTTAAAAGCTGGGTGATTACCACTTCATCAGGGCTGACTTCAGTATCAGTGTAAGGGACTGCCCGCAGAGAGACGTATTATCTTTGGTGCTCTTTGGTCCTAGATGATGTGCTTAACAAATTAAGCAACTTAGGCTACAGCACAATTGGCTATGCCGATTACCTAGTCATCATCATTAGGGGCAGAGTGACTAACTGAAGCACCAGAGAGAATCTCTCCATAAACCCAAGTAAGGCTGTCATATTTCCTTTCACTAAAGGAAGAAACTTAAACTTAGATATAGTTTCACTTAACGAGACAATCGTTGAGTACCCTGAGAGGGTAAAATGTCTGGGAGTATTCCTAGACAAAAGACTTAACTTAAACTTAAACAACAAAATTACTAACTCAACCAACGCTTTCTGGGCCTGCCGTCACATTATTGGATCACATTGGGGATCTCTCCAAAGATTACTCACTGGATTTATACAATAAGGGTCAGGCCCATTATAACATATGCTTTTATAGTATGGTGGACCAAAGTCAAGCATGTCTGAGCATTTTTGGAGCCTTTCGGACCTACCCTAAAGCTGCGATAGAAGCAATAATAGGACAACGCCCCTAAATTTACTATATATACACTTGCGGTCATAAAAACCGCACCATATCAAAATAATTGAAAAATTGTTAATTACTACGATAATAATTTTTATAACGAAATGAAATTTTTGTTGAGTTCTCCGCAGTAGTTTATAAATATTTCTATCTAATTTCCATCTGTTTATTGAACGTTTGAAAAAAGATATTAACAAAGAAAGAAAATCCAGTTAATTTTCTTAATTTTATATTTTCATACAATCATTGGTTAACAAAATCAAACGATACATTTGTTATGTATCTGTATATAAGATGTTTAGATATGCCACTTTTATCAAAAAATTATCAATACCGAGTTGCTCCTCCTTTGGCGGTTATAACCGCTTTTATTCTAGAAGGCATCGAGTTTACTAGAAGTTCATACATGTTCCATACATGTTCCAGAACTTCATTTAGCTTTTTTCAACTCTCTGGTTTATGTTTAGCCACCTTACGTTTCATTACATGCCACAAGTGTTCGATTGAGTTTAAATCGGGCGAATTAGCTGGCCAGTCTAGTCTGGTAATTTCGAGATCATCAAACGTTGTCTTGAGCTGAAAATTATTGAAAGACCCTAGTTACTTGTCTGTTTATTATTTATAAAGTAGACATCTAGAAGTTGATTTATAACACTTTAACACATGGGCTGAAAGGATAGCGCCGTTTTATAGTAAAACACAAAATTTTTTGCAAGATTCAACTTTATTTCTCAATATAGTTGCCTTCGAGGGCGATACACTGATTGAAACGATTTTTCAGTCTTTCGATACCAGTTTTGTAGTACGATTTCTGTTTAGCCTCTGTTTCGGCGATTACTTCTTCATCGGTCTTAAATCTCTTTCCGGCGAGCATGCTTTTGAGGTCTGCGAACAGGAAATAGTCGCTGGGGGCCAAATCTGGAGAATACGGTGGGTGGGGAAGCAATACGTAGCCGAATTCATTCAATTTTGCCATCGTTTTCATCGACTTGTGACACGGTGCATTGTCTTGATCAAACAGCACTTTCTTTTTCTTCAAATGCGGCCGTTTTTCTGCGATTTCGTCCTTCAAACGCTCCAACAACGCAGTGTAAATTAATAGTCGCTGTTGATAGTCCGCCCCTTTTAGAGATAGTCGATGAAAATTATTCCATGTGTATCCCAAAATACGAATGCTATAACCTTGCCAGCCGACTGTTGAGTTTTTGGTCGTTTTGGACGAGGTTCTTCGCCTGCTCGCCACTCGGCTGACTGCCGACTTGACTCTGGTGTGAAGTGATGGAGCCAAATTTCATCCATTGTCACATACCGACGGAAAAATTCGGCTTTATTGCTGTTGAACAGCTTTAAACACTTCTCTGAATCACCAATCACTTGTTTTTGGTCGACTGTGAGCAAACGCGGCATCCACTTTGAACAGAGCTTTCGCATTTCCAAATATTCGTGTATGATATATCCAACACGCTCTTTTGAGCGTTGTTTATTGTTTCACAATAACAAAAGTTGCTTCACTCACAACGCTATATCTCGAGAACTAATCGTCCGACAGCTGTCAAATTTATACACGTATCTTTTGAAGGCTGGTCTGGTATGGATTCAAGTGGTGCCCTCTTTTAGAAACGGCATGTATTACTTACGGTTCTGGCGCGGTGGCAAGGTGCAGAATCATCTTGAAAAATGCACTTGTCAGTATACGAATGATGCTGTTCAACTGCTGGTACCAAAAACTCCCTTACTACTTCTTCATACTTTTGAGAGTTCATAGTTCCATTAACAAAGTGCAGAGAGCCCAAAACGTAAAAAGCAATATCGTCCCCAAACCATCTGGCTTTGAGTAAACTTCATTGTTTTGACTATGCTCTCGTCCTTGAACCTTTCACCTGCTTACCGTCGTACATATGGCAAATTGTCAACAAATTAAATTTACTTTCATCGGACCACATCACAGATCACCAATCATCCTGCGTCCAATCTTCGTACTTTTTTACCCACGTCAAGCGAGCTTTTTTCATTTTTGTGGTTAGGAGAGGTTTTTTCGCTGGTCGTCTTCCAGCGAACCTATCTCCCGTAGCCGTCGGCGTATGGTTTTAGCGCTTAGATCAACTTGATGAAATTCACTCAGCTCTGCTCTTATACGGACAGCACTTTTAAAGCGATCATTCATGCTAATTCGTTGTAATACATTGTCCGTCTTCTGAGTTGTTTTACGTTTTCGTCCCGAGCTTTTTTTCCTTTCCAGTGGATCCAAATTTTCTTTTTTCTTCATCAGTCGTACGATAGTTGAATGACAGCCTCCTATTTTAACCGCAATCTCAAGATAGCCAAGCCCTTCTTTGACTAAAGTCAATATTTGAACTTTTTCGTCCCGAGTCAGTTGATGATATTTACCAGACATTTCACTTTTTTTTATTTGTCACCGTCACAACTCAATTCAAACTGATTTTTTTTGCACTGAATACGAGGCCGAACTCCGCTATGGGAAAAACCCTTACGATCTGATGTAATTAGGCATTTTTGAAGAACTCATTCGGTAATGCGGTTTTTATGACCGCAAGTGTATAAACAAAGTGGCATTACGGAGCACAGAAAGTTTGGTACAAATTAAAGAGTTAAATCTTAGTGAACAACCTGGTTTTCGAAAAACTGGAAGCCGCTACAAAAAAGGCTTCTCCACGGTGATTTCCAGCAATGAAGTATGGGTTAGCAATAACCCTCCAGACAGCCATAGTGGCATAAAGTAGTATAAGGATGGTTCTAAAACGGAATAAGAAGTGGATGCTGGAATACAGGGAGTAAACGATAACATCACCTTAACAATGGGAATTAGATACAGTGCATTTCAGGCAGAACTCCATCCATTAAAGTTTGGCTTAACCATATTTACCAATTGACAGTCATGAACTGCTTCAAAACTCTCCAAAAGCCAATTTTCAGGAATAAAACCAAACTGTGGTCATAGGGCCACAGAAAACCCTTTTCCTGCACTCCTAAATCAGCAGTCAATTTAGCTATTGATAGCTGGGGGCAGTCGAGATGCATCTCATATTGGGAGAAAGGCTCAGGTCTAAGACAGGTCAAGCGACCCATATCTTGCCTTTCAACAAAAAGGCCAATAGATGTCTAAATTTAAGTCAGCAGGATATTAAAAATTTAGTAGGTTACCTCACAGGACACAACGGTTTGAGATATCACCTCAAGAAAATAAATCTAGTCAACCCTCCCGTGTGACGACTTTATCTCAAAGAAGACGAAACTACTGAACATATTATGTGAATGTCCAGCTCTCAACGGAATTAGACAAACGATTTTCTTTAGGGAAAAATTCGGCACCAACGATCTAATGAAAAAGATCTTTTAGGTCAATTGGCGAGTCAGACAATTAAAAAAGGAAAATAAACATTTCGTAACCAAGATAATTTTAAGAATACGTGTGGAATGATACTGTGATATCAACGAACAAACTGACCTGAATCTTATAAACAGATATCAGGAGATACCTAGGTTGGTATGGAATGATAAATACCATCTTTCGAGGAAAACTTGCATCATGGGCAGATAAAGTTAACCAATCAAATTTTTTCACAGCTCGTGTCACTGCTTGTCGTAAGAGACGATTTAACAGGGAAAATCATATTCAGGCACTTAAACATATACGATGGAACTTTGGAGCATCTAGTAAGGCTATCCGAACTTGCGTATGCGTAATCACTTTTCCACGTCTTAAGACTATTGGTATGGTAAGAGAAAAATAGGCTAAAAAATAAAGTATGTTTCGTTAGGCAGAACGTCGGCACAATGACATGCAAAAGTTTTGAACTAGAAAACGTATTTTGTAATAAAACATCAACGACATGTGACGAAATATCAGGAACAGATCTCGCTAATTAATTTCCAAACGTAAGTGTACAAAGGGTATTATTACGGAACAAAACAAAATAGATCGGACTTGCTTTCACATTGACAGATAAGCTTCTAGATACGATCGTAAGCGTATCAAAAAATAAAACATAGAACAATTGAACACGAAACGTGAAATATTGTTAGCAAGTGGGCAGTGAAAAAAGCAGAAAAAGAAAAATCTTGACGCGACTTTGATAAGCTTTTCACGAATGTGGAGGGAGGAAATCTTTTTTATCGGCGGGAGTATAAAATGGCACGTTAAGGATTCGAGCTGCCGATACTACTATGGAACCCAGTAACGCCAAGTATAGGCTTTCATTGCGCGGAGCATGGATTTGTTAACAATATTCTTGACAGCCCCATAACACAACTCGACGTTAGAGAAGCACTATGATTTTTTTTTTTTTTTAATTGGCGCGAAAGAAAGAGAGGTACCGATGTACGTTCGTTTTGAATGTTTGAAGGTTATACTGGTCAGGAAATAAAGAGCTCGGCAGGGCATTTCATAAGAGAAATATGTAATTCTAACATCGCTTGAGGAAACCTAGACATTTTGCAGCATTTTTGCCGACATCAAATATGTATGTCCAACGTAGGTTGGCATATTTTTTGGTTTCGACGATGCAAGTTGCATTCATGGATAATGACTGGGTATTTAAATTTCGGTTTATCGACAACAGACAACATTGTTTTTTGGAACCATTAAAATTTACTCTGTTGATAGTCCCCCAATTGATAATGCTGTTAACATCGGAATTGAATAACCCTAGCATACGCTGCCTTTTCCGTTTTACAGTCGAAGAGCAGAGCCGTGAATCCGGGAACTGATATAAAAAGCAGAGAGTACTGCTGCCATCACCAAAGGAATATATTGGTTTAAAAGTAGCAGACAAGATATCATTGATGAAGATTAAATAGAGTGTCGGAGATAGAACAGAGCCCTGGGGCACACCAGCATCTATTTCGTGGATATCAGACTTGATACCATTCAAGATTTGATTTGAACGTTCCAAAAGTCAGTTTTTAGTCCATTGAAGGAGAGATACATAGATCCCAAATGCACACATTTTCAACAAAAGAGACTGATGTTAAACTTTGCCAAATGCCTTAGAAATATTAAGTTCAACTATCTTGCTTTCGCCATATTTATGCACGCTGCGGTGGAACCTTTCTGTAAAGATATATTATGCCATCAGATCACCAGGGGACCTGTTGTTACGAAAACCGTACTGCCGGTCATTGAGAAGCTTTCGTGTTTTGAGATATTTCATGAGCTGACGGTTTATCAGGGTCTGTAGAAAGAGAAATTAAAGAGAAGATTCGCCTTTTTTAGGGATAGACTTGACAAATGCTGCTTTTCTTCTGCTCGGAAAGAGTGTTAAAGAGTACGATTAATAGAAAAGCTTACACAGTTTTGCCAGCATAGAAGAGCATTTCTTCAAAAGAAGGGGAGATATACCATCTGGACCAGCAGATTTGTGTAGGTTAAGATATTTAAGTACTCTTGCTACTACACAAGTGAAGTGAAGATTCGACGCACTAGAGTGTAGGCGGAGACAGAGCACAATCTGGAACAGTAGAGCTTGCGCAAAGTATGCAGCAAGCAGATTGGCCCTGTCCAAACAGGTGACAGCTGGAATGTCATTTTAAATGAGTGTTGGGATGGAGAATGAGGCAGAATTTCTGATGTTTTTGACGAACGACCAAAAATTGTTAATACCTTTGGGACATTGTAGTATTTTTTTCCCCAATTTTTGGTCGTATTGCAGTTTCGTGCGGTTAAGAAATTTGCTGTCATTTCTGGCTTGTTTGAACTTTTTTTCAGTTTTCCTCTGTCGGGTTGGACTTGAAGGACCGAAAAAACATTTCTCTAACCCTGACAGTCTCTTTACAGGTCGAGTCGTATCATGCCTTTTCTGTTGGTCTGATGATCTTAATCCGAAGCTGTTTAGACATATTCGGAGCTCAGGTCATTTGATAATTTCCGCTTTTTGGGTTAAGAATACAGCTAAGACGGTGTAGTTACAGAGAACTAACAAACCAACACAACACTTCATCCAAAAAGTGCCATATGTTGGACCGAGCACCATTTTGGCAATCGCTATAGTGATACGGATGTGTTGTTAGATAAACACTCAGGCTAAAATTCTAGAACGTCTGATTAACATACACAACAAAGTTAAATTCGCCAAACAAGGAGCTCTCCGATTACGATGTTAAGATCGTCCACACCAAGTACGGAACATTGGCATTATGACATCACCTTCGAAAAGAGACTCTCGGTAGGCCACGATATCATATCTAGCACGCATTTTGTGCACCTCCACGTTTACAAATAAATCCAACAGTTTTCAATTAAAAACCGTAAAAAAGAACGAAAGCAATTTTTAACAGGCTAGAATCACAAGTTTCATAATGTTAGGGTCTGTACAAATGCTTTCACACATCATATCTAATGTTAAAGGTGTGATACGGAAGAAATTAGTGTTACATGTCTGTGAGGTTTATGTTACTTAATGGAATAGTGATGCGAATATTCTTGCCCACAGTTAGGTGCGCCTAGTCTTTCAGATATAATGTTCTTCACTAAAAGTGTCGACTGTACTCAGATTCCAGAGAATCTTTTTGGGGCACCTATTGAACGATAAAAAAATTTTGTTCATCTTTCCCAAGTCATGTCACACTGTACTCCTTATCACCTGTTGTCTGCAGATGATCAGTACTATGTCCACCTTTGGCGCGAATAATGGCATTGAGACCTTGAGAAGAAAGCATCGACGCTGCACGCAAGTGGCTTTGCGGTATTTTGGCCCATTCCCGGCGAAGTGCTTGTTCGAGGTGGTCCAAACTTTGGTATTTTTGAGTGCCAACCTTCGCCTTCAAAATACTCCAGACAGAGAAATCCAACGGATTTGCATCCGGAGAATTTGCAATCCATTGTGTCGAAGAAATGAAGTGTGGAACATTATATTTTAACCAATCTTGATTGAAGCGCGCTTTGTGAGACTGAGGTGGCGAGTCTTGTTGGAATGTCCACGGTCTCCGACCGAAATGGTTGTTTGTCCAAGGCTTCAATACTGCCTCTAAGACAGTTTCACGGTATACGATCGCATTAATTTTGACGCCACGGTCCGAAAATACGAGCGGAGACCGACCGACTTTTACCATAATACTCAGATAAAATTTCGTTCGATGCAGTCATAAAAATCCTCAAACTACAATAAAAAGTTATTTCAATCTCTTTAAGGAGCCGTATATATCAAATTATTTGTAATTTATGCGGCTGATTGTATAAATTTATGTCAAAAAACTTCTTTGACTGCAACTCCCAGGAAGAGTGTCATAAAACCGGCAACGACAGCAATAACTTTAATAGCGTGTAACTGTTGTCTTCTACGTAATGTAATCGGTAATACACATAAACTTAAGAAATAGATATTATAAGGGTAGCTGGCCTGGGAAGTGTACTTAAACTGTAAATAGCGCACAGCGAAGTTCTACGTCCCTATGCTCAATTCGTGCTGACACTGTGTCAGAAAATTTGCATATAGGGGAATCCCCTTTATTGCTTAGAGAACAGTTAATATTATTGTCCTGACTAAAAATAAATTGAGAAATTACAGAAAAATACTTTTTTTTTCCACATGCCTTAGGCCGCCTAGTATGGCAACATCTTTTGCAACCAGATTTAGCAGACCTTCTGGCATTTCCTGCATGACCACATCATAAGTTACTAACAATACTACTTCGTTAGAGAATATTGGACTTTCACAAGACTCAAATCCTTCCTTTTCATGAGAAGTATGTTAAGTTTCTCTACTTGTTACTGTCACCTGCGTTAGAAGCGTGTTCAAATTGACACCCATTCAGAGTGATCAGAGTAAGGGTTGCTTCAAAAACTTTTAGAAGATTATTCGGTATGCAACGAGTGTATGTTTACTGTACTGTACGTAAGTATTTACTCATTTCTATTCGTCTTTCACATGCTCCAGATACTTTTAACTTTTTTTTTAAAATTTATTTCACCTTCATCGTCAAAATCATCTATCCATGTCGTAGCTGTAATTCGACGCATTCATCTATAAAATTTTATTATGCTTCCCATACGCATTCACAGTCATAAAATTCGAATGACTTTTCATTTGCTGATGCGTACAAACACCGCCAAAAAATTGGGAACACTTCGATTTTTTCGTGTACGTACATTTTTCGAGAAGTAAAAGTTCTACTCGAAAAAAGTGTGGGTCCTCAGAGTGTTTACCCAACGCTTGGAATAAACGATGGTCCGCCAGTGTCAAGCGTTGTTCTGAGGTAGTTCACTAAGCTATAGCTCACTGAGAAATGTTCACAGAATGAAATATACAAAGCCAAGACCGGTCTTAGAGAATGTGTTAAGATTAAAATCACATCATGCTTCGGCATCGCTTTTTGACGACGAAAGGAAAAATACTTAATGGTGTACAGAATGTATGAACACAGGTTTTGGGAAGAAAAAAACGAAAATTATTCAAATAAGTGTTTAAGTGACGAATATTTAAGGATCTGCTTGCAAGACTTGTAGATCTGCTTGTAATATTTGCTGTGTAAGACAAAAAGTATTGCTTTCTTGCCACTCAAATGCTCAACGAATACTATTTCTATGAGCTTCTACCGTGAACGTTTGCGTTGAAATAGAGATAGTTTTTGAAAATTTCAGCTTTAAAGATCGGAAAGGTGGATATTCTTAGCAGGGTCTTCAAAGAAATTGGCCTCCATAAACAGATCTAATGAATTCAAATAATTTGGAATTCATCTCCTAAAACTACCGCCAATCATGCTGGTCACATTGTTATCGACGGAAGAAACTCACCCAGTACATTACAAACCAATTCGGTTGAAGTGTAACCAACTTCAGACTGATTATCTTTGGAACGTCAAATCGAAATTGTCTGTCAAACCCAAGTAACCCCTTGCGATATAAGCAACACTAACCGACGCTATGGATTTGCAAATAAAACGCGCAATGATGGTAATTTATTTGGCAAAAAAAATCGACTTCGGCGACAGTTCGTGAGTTGAGGCATTTAAACGAGAATCGTATCTTTGTTCACCGGATTATAAAACGATAAAAAAAAAATATGATAGTGGATGTCGACCGATTGCAACAATAACTGAGAACCTGAAGAAGGTGAGATGCAAATTGAATGCGAAATCCACGTCGCAGCGAAATCACAATGGCAAAAGAGTAAGTAGTGTCTGCCGCAGGCACGCGTCGTATTTTACGGAATAAACTGATGGTCAAGCCTTACAAAAGGTTCAAGACCTTAAGTTTGCTCTCGTTACGTTGAAGCAGCGGCTCGTCCGCGGCAAACTTGGAAAATTGTTTGTTTATTGACGATAAGGTGTTCACCGTAAAGCAATTCGTAAATAAACAAAACGATCGATTTTAGTTGCCTGAACGCTCTGCTATGAATATGAATCGTCAAAAAACAGTGTCCGTGATAGTTTGAGCCAGAGTAACCGAGACTGGATGCATTTCGCTCGCTTTTGTGCCAGCGGGAGTGAAAATTACCACCGGAGTTTATCAAGAAGTTGTGTTGGAAGGTTGTGTCAAACCGTGGGCAGTCAAACATTAAAAAAAAAACAAAAGCCGTTGAATTTTCCAGCAGGACTTTGCACTCAATCTCAAACCAGGCTAACTCCGCCCTGGCTTCGAGAAAACGTTCCTGATTTCATTTCAATAGGAGATTGACCTTCGCCCCTACTCAACCTCAACCCAATGTACTTCACCATATGGGACAGATTGGACACTGTCGACATTTAACATCAAAAGTGTGATGTTGTCTACGTAATATTAAAAGGGGCAATCGCAATCGATCCAAAAATAGAAAACTAACGCTAGTACTATACACTAAAAACATTTTGGAAATATTATTTCAGCTGACTGTTAAATGGTAATGACGAACATTCCACCGCCTGGCAGAAAAAACCATTTAATTTGGACGAAGACAAACATTTCTGTCCAGCCGACCAAGATGAAGTCAGGTCAGCAATTTCCAAGCTTAAAACTAACAAAACTGCTAGGCCCGAAGGCTTAACTGCCGAGTTGTTTAAGGCAGCGGGTGATGATTGGATACAGATGATACATTAAGTCATCTCTAAGATCTGGCTTGACGAATACAGCCCCAGCATTATATGTACAATCCTAAGGAAGGGAAGTCTCCTGAACTGCACTAACTACAGGGAATCAAGTCTCGTCAACATCGCATATAAAATTCTGTCGATCAACGAGCGCAAGACCAAGTATTTGCTGTTTACAAGAGGGGACCTACATCTCGGACAGAACGTTTCCCTCGACAGATATAACTTTGAGGTACTTAAGGACTTTGTCTACCTAGGCTCTGCTATCAATTCAGACGACACATGCCTTGGGATCAAATGCAGAACTAACTTTTTAAAAATGGATAAAGGGGCTCTTGGATGCTTTGAGAGGACAATTTTCAGGTGATTTTCAGTCCCTTTGGTGGGTGACGTAGAAGATACAACGACGAACTGTACAGGTTGTACAGCCACATCGAGTTAACCAGAAGAGTGAAGGTCTAACGAATGAGATGGATGGGTTATGTAGAGCGGAAGAACAGTTTTCGAATCCGTCCACTAGGGGCAGCGCATTAGAAGAAGGAAGAGAATTGACGGCGCACTCGACAAGAAGGAATTCTTCTTTGGCATTTTCTTCGACGTTAAGGTGCTTTCGACAACGCAACTTTTGACGGCATGTGTAACACTTCCAAACAATCCGGCGTAGACGTTTTGGGGATAAAAGCAATGCTGGTGAATAGAACATTGATTGCGGATGTTGACAGTGACCAGTATGTGATGGCGGCGGTAAACAGAGAAAACACGAAATCGACTCTCTCTGTACCCAGGACTGGTTTTGGGCAGAATCCGAGTCAGGAAAGGAATGCAGTTGGTTTTTCACGAACGGTTCCAAAACTAATATAGAATGCGGCGCTGGTGTCTTTCAGGAGGACGACAACGTTAGATTTTACTTTATTCAGGAAGGCTGGCTGCAGGTAATTGGCGCTGACGTGGTGGGTGCTGGTACTATGGGCACCTTATCACTGAAGCGCCTATACAACTTTCTTCGCAAGACTTGTTGTTTGAGCCAAAGGTCCACTTCGGACTGTATTAAGTACGTAACATGTACAACAAAGGTCTCGAAGGTAATTTTTCTGATATTGAGGTTCATTATTATTGGCAATACTTCTTGTTGTTAAGGTAAAAAAACGAAACCTTATATTGGTAATCCTCTATCATTAGAGGGTTTGTGAATGTTCATATCTATCTGATCTTGTTACTACAAGAGTTCGAAAGTGCATTTGTCCTTTGGTCAACGTGCTCAAGTGTAGAGGAAGCATGACACAATCCGGATGCGTCGAACTAGCTGTGAACTGTGGCTCAAGCAGGTTGGCCTTGTTTAAAGTGCCAACAGATGACAGTTGATATTTCATTGAAATGGAGGCGAAATTTCCTATGTTTTCGACGAATGATCAACAATTTTTACTAACTCTGGGTAGTATTTTTTTGTCAAATAGTATTGCAGTGATTTCCGAAAAATCAGTTCGGATCATACCATGTCTCCTTCTTTGATTTGATACTGTTCATCCGGTGAAAGATGTATGATGTCATTCCAAAGTGAATGGTGTTTGTGACCACATAAGCCATCGGTCTCTTATTGAGATCCTTCCTAAAGAAGCTGTTAAATCTTCTACAATAAGCTTTCTCGTGTTGCTATACTAGTACGGTTCCTTCACCAACCCTTTATTTAACCGTGCGGTCTATGTACGAAAAATTATCTACAATAATATAACACAGTGGTCAGCATAGCTCGTCAGGACAAGGGCTCGCTTCAAAGACTCAATATTTCGGTGATGAGTGAAGCAGGCCATTCCCTCTAAAAACAGACCACAACTTGTAATTCAAAGGGTTGAGGTTCGGACTACCAGCTGACCCATCATCTGACCATTTTTGAGTGGTTTTCGCCTTGTGGGCTGGAACAGAATCTTGTTGGAATGTCCAGTGATTGTTTGCGAATATTGTTCGGCTTAGCGCCTTAACGATGTCTTCCAGAGCAGTGGTTGGGAAAAACACAAAAACGGAGGTTGGTTATGCCATCGTAGCTCATTCTCCACCAAAGCATAACGTATGCGGGTTGGTGGCCTCTTCCAATCCTTGCAATATGTTCTGAAGCTTCTTTTGATGCCGGAGCATCAGGTAAACAAATACTTTGAGAACAGAAAAAAAAAAAAAAAAAAAAATGCAAGTGATACTAATTTTGTAGCAAAATATTATAGATTCACTAACTCCTACTACCGTTCCTTTCCACTTTACCTTATTTCACTGGGGTTCTATGGACGACTTGGCGTTAAAACTACAAACCGTTGCCATTGCAATAAACAGAAAATCGTAATGCCTTCTCGCAGAAATTCTAAAGTCTCGTAACCGTCTATTGGTTTAGCATACCTACTGAAAGATACTCGTATCTATAGCTACTCACAAGTGCATTTTTTTCTTTTTGAATGAAAAGAAGTGAAATTCAAGCTTGCAACATGACAATTACACGTTTGAATTCGAGCGTGTGTCGCAAATTGAGGGTTCGTTCAACTTGTTTTGTTGAATTGACTTTTTATGGTTACGACGTTGATAATGGGGGGGGGGGGGGGGGGGCTTATCACTTCAATTGTACGAACGACGTGTGGCATACGACGTACTCATACTTGTTTCACGACCTGAATTAAAAATGTTCGTTTTTCAGAGGTTAATACACGTACACGACATAAGTACGAGCACTCGTTCTCGTATTCATATCGAATTCGAATTCGTGCTCGTATTTTGGTAAATATATTACTTCAGCGTAATTTAAAGATCAAATGTTCTCACCGATAACTTGGATTGTATTATCGAAGTGTCAGTCTTTTCGGTGAACCATACGACACCCGATTCATCTAATAAATATCCAAAGGTATGCAAAGATTCATTTAACTGTTCTGAGAATCACAATTTGTTTTAAATTTAATCTCAGTTAGCTGCAGGTGATTCAAAGCTTTGTTGCATGTTTCGAGGGACTTACCCTGGAAAGTTTTGAAAAAAAAAGAAAACGTGTCTTGTCTACTCGTATTCAAGTACATCAAAGTGAAGTTGTATTGTTATCTAAGGCACCGATGTGTCAGTAATCACAGGGGAAGGCAATTAGATATTTTTTTTTTATTTTTTATTTTTTTTTATTTTATTGAAAATTACACGTGTGGGTACGAAGGTTCTACGAATGGGAGATGTAAATTGATGCTTGTAATAAGGCATTTCATTGACGTTAAAAGTACTTACAGTCTGGATGATAATAACCCTAACTGTGGAATGGATTATTAATCGAATGGTGGGAAAATCTGAATAATTAAAAGCACAACAAATTGTCAGAGAGAAACAAAAGAATGCAAAAAAGCTTGGATGTTAAGTTAGGATATGTTCTAGAAGATAAGCTGATTACGCAAGGGTTTATCAACGAATTTTAGATAGCAAATGAGATGTGGCTCTGCAAACGAATACCTACAGTTATACCTGCTAGTATGTCCTACTTTAACGTCTTGACGTGGCCTGGGAGCTTCTTCGATGGCACTGTTTAAGGTAGACAGTCGTTATATGGCCTTCCTTTCTCCAAAGCGTCAACACGATACTTCGTTGATCATCATCAAGCTATTAACAACGAATAACGATTGCATGTAAAAAAGAGGCTTCTCACAACTCTGATATCCTATGAGTACGCGAAACATGCAAAAGCTTCCTGGGAGACCACCAAAAGACAAGCTTATGTCCTATTCAAATTCATGAAGGGATATTGATCGCGAGGTTTAATCCTTAGGTCACGAACATAACTAATACCCAGTGTCATGCTCCGCCTAACTACTCGAATAAGGATGACACTGATAATTTCGAGAGTATAATGAGAGGAGCCCGTCAACTCAATGCTTAATGGAGCTATCGTGATCGTAATAGGGAAATTTAATAAAAATGTGATGGGAGTACACAGTCTCGTGAACACAGAAAATGACAATGGCCAAAGAATTTCTGACTTTTGAACGTCATTGGAAGCACACTATTTGACTACAAGGACTAGCACAAAATCAAGAACGTCAAATCATCAGCATTCTAAGGAAACCTGGGTATGATGCCAGCATGCTCTGGGAGTCCTAAATATGCTTGCTAATAATAGATAAAATACCAAAATGCAGAAAAAGCATGTAGAATACCAAATGTAGAAGGCGAAAAAGCCAAAGCCAATACCTGGAGACGGGTCGATGAGCATATGATATTGAGCCAAAGCACAGATTCCACCAACCTTAGCAGTAGAGTATTCTGAAATCAAACTCCATTACCGCATCAAAAGAAAGAAGCGCATCTCAGTGTAAGACAAGACAAACGCAATCAAGGCTGAAGAAGCAGCATATACATATGTTATTCCTGTAGAGAGAGTTTCAATGTATATCCAGTTAAGGCACTAGACGGACATCTCCCGACTTCGGATGAAAAACACCATGCCAGATGGTGGGAACATCGTTTTCGAGAAAGCCTTCATTAGCTTAAATCGAGATGCTATACGGCGAGCCTTGCAATCCGTCTTATTTTGCGGTTGGATTTGGGCCAACATTTGTATAAAATTGTGCTGACGCAAGAACTGAAGATAGACGACCATAGACAACGCCGTGAGTTCGCTAATTGGGCGTTGGAAATGTTAGCCGGAGATCCAAAAAATCATCTTCTTGGATGAAGCTCATTTTTGGCTAAGCGGCTATGTCAATAAGCAAAATTGCTATTACTGAAGTGAACACAATCCACAAGTGGTTGGCCAAGCATCAATGCATCCACAAAGATTGACTGTTTGGTGCGATTTATGGCATGACGGCATCATCGGAGCTTATTTCAATCGAAAAGAGCAAGGAGTTACTATTACCGTCAATCCGAGACTTTCTGTAATCAGAGCTCGATAATACCGATATATCCGAGCTGTTATTCCAACTAAACGGCGCTACATGCCACACAAACGACACTTGAAGGAGAAATTTGACGAATGGGTCATCTCACAGCGAACGTTCATCAATTGGCCACCCCGACCATGCGATTTGAGACCACTCGATTATTTTCTCTGGGGCTACGTCAAGTCCTTAACCTACGCTAACAAGCCAACTACTTTGGAAGAGCTCAAGTCAACATTCGACACGCTATTGCCGAAACAACGCCGCACATATTGGACCGAGTCATCAACAATTGGACCGACTGCTTGAAGCACTGCCAACGAAGCCGAAGCGGCCATTTGAATGATGTGCTATTCCACACATAATGGCATGAAGGTACATAGCTTCAAAATAAAGCCAGAATCAATTTTATATCTCAATCCGTTCCTATCGGTCTTGTCGGGTCAAGTAGTCCAAAAACCAATAACCGGAGGGTACCCAAAGGTTCTGTACTTGGCCCAATTCTATTTCTTATATATAGAAATCTCTTATTTTTTCTTCCATTCTTGGGTTAAACTAATGCTTTTGCTGACGACCTTGGAGTTGCACATTGTTCACCCAGTCCGTTAAATCTCATCGCTGACATAAACCGTGGCGTTTTTCTACTAAGATACTAGTCTGCCAATCATAGGCTTACTGTTAGTAGCAAGACTAAGTTGATGTTTATCAGTCTTACTGAGCAGAAGTACACTGACTTAGACATAATATTTCATTTTCCTGATCGAGCGAGTCACGACTTACTAAACAACCAATTCAGAATCCAAGTTGGTCAAACTGACTGTTTGTTGTTACTGACTGCAGTATTAACTGCTTCAATATTGAAGGTGTAGATAGTTTCAAGTATCTTGGTGTTACCATAGATCAAAATTTGAGCTGGTCCAAGCACATTTCCGCTTTGAAAAAATATCGTTTTTCCTCGACGCGTTGTTTTTTCCGTCTTAACATTTTGAATAGAGTTTATTAGGGTTTATTCGAATCAACTTTGTAATATGGGCTCTGTAACTGGAGTGGCGCTTAACTTAGTAAACTCCTTTTTTTCTTTGGCTGCCTTAACATGGCAGGAAGGCTTAAAAGTAAAAGATCCTAAGGTTCTGAAAATAACCCGGATGATACGTCGAAATAAGCGTCAAAAACGTCCAAACTAGACGCAACACGGTTGAGAATATGGAGGATTATACTCCAGGTGGTACTCTGCCAGTGTTCTTTTTGACTGCAGCCGAGGCACGGATGCTGGCGGCCCCATCCGATATACTACACAACCCTTCGCTGATTTTGGTGCTGACCGAGGAGTTGCTGGAACACATAATTTCGACGATTCCTGCGGCTTTTTCTACAACGTGTTAGGTATATTGAGCTGGAACGATGGAGAGTGTACCGAAGAGGCCTTGGTTGTTACGGTTAAACTCCATTAGAATAGACCATTGGTTAATTAGGGTACTGTTTCCGACGACTTGTGTTGGAAAAACCGAAAAAATGGAACGAACTCCAGAAGAGACATACTCTGAGAGAGTACCGAGCACGAGGCTTAATCGGATTTCTAAGAGCGCCTCTTACAAATTTTTTTTTTGCGAAAACATCGAAACTATCGATGAAACCAGTAGGTTTGTCAAAGTCCTAAAAAGGGAAGATTTACCAGTCTGGTACCACTCAGAAAATCTAACGATACCTATACTGAGTTGAAAGCAGATACACTCCGGCTCATGTTTGAGTCTCACTTACCAGGCAACCTAATCGGAATCAGTTCACGACTAGCTTCTATCAATGAAGCTGCTATTAAGCTGAACAACACAATATGCCGTAGTTGGTATATCTCATCAGTCGTGGTGACGGATGAGGCCATTAAGCATGCTGCTGCTTCCTTTGATGGCTAAAAATCGCCTGACACTGATGGTGTCAAAAAGTTAAGACCAGTTGCTGGCAACTCTGAAAAGAATTTTCACTACTAGCCTGACACTGGCATACATACAGGAACCCTGGCGAACTGTGAGAGTGGCCTTTATACAGAAAGTCGGAAAGAAGGACTACGCTTTGAACATTTTCATTGACGTTGATGTGGCTTTAGACAACGGAACTTTTGACGGAATATGTAACTCGGCCAGAAAACACGGCGTAGACGAATTACTAGTTTTGTGAATAAAAGCAATGCTGGTGAATAGGACACTGACTGCGAATGCTGGCTGCGGTCATTATGTGGTGGTGGGGGTAAACAGAGGTTGCCCCTAAGGCGGCGTTTGGTTTCCACTGCTATGGTGCATGTTTGTCGACTCTGCTCAACGTGCTCAATAGTTTTAACGTCTATGCACAATCATACGAGGATGATGTAGCTGTACTGTCTGTTGGAATGTGTCTAGCGACTGTCTGCTCCTGTCATAGACGTGATCGACGACTGGGCTTTCAGTCAATCCTCTCAAAACTTAGGTTGTTCTCTTTACGAGAAGAAGGAAGCTGCCTGGTCTGACTCATCTAGTGATTAAAAGAACAGCCATCCTTCAAAGAAGCTAAGTATTTGGATGTCATCCTGGATAACAAACTTCTCTGGACTAAACATGTTACATCGATAGGCTCTAATGCGCTGTCGGCCTTCTGGCAGTGCATAGGAGCTATCGGTAAGACATGGGTCCCGTCATCGAGAAGAGTCCTTTGAATCTACATGGCTATGTTAAAGTCAATTATATCCTATGTGTCGGTTGTGTGGTGAAATAAGCTCTTCCGATTATACGTGATTGCTGCTTTTACCAGACTCCAAAGAACGGTTTTTTTCGGATGAATGGGGACACTTCCAGCACTCTTGGCTCCGCTGAAGACACATTGATGAATCTCCTTCCGCTTGATTTTTATATCATGTGCTGTACTCTCAATGCCATTTTTTGGTTAAAAAGAAGCGGTCTTTGGTATTTGGAGCTTTGATGACTGCGCACCGGCTGTCTTATGACTTTGGTTTTATGGACATGCCGTCCGTTGCAATGACACCAGACTCCTGTTGCGGAAAAATATGACTTTCCATGTGCCTAAGCAAAGTTTTCGCCCTTCAAAACCGCGGGACCAGATGGTATACTTTCAGGTCTAATGCAATGAGAAGTAGACTTAATTGCACCAATTCTCATAAATGTATATGTTGCATGCCTAGCAATAGGCTACATCCCTCAGACCGGTCAGCCTAACATCCTTACTGTTAAAAACAATGGAAAGGGTGGTGGTGAACTCTATGGAAAATACGGCGTTTAAGATGTATACTTTGAATAATAGACAACATGCTTATAGAGCAGGTATGTCTACAGAAACAGCGCTACATCATGTAGTACGCGCTGCGGAGAAAGAGCTAAATACCAGGGGCATCGCGATGACCACTATAATGGACATTGAAGGTGCTTTCGATAAGATATGCTTTGAAAGTCAGAAACAAGCCTTGGAAAAACGTAGGGTAAAATGGGTGGACTATATGTTTAATACAAGGGCGATAAATATTCAGACGGGAACTTCAAAACTCCGAGGAACGGTCAGCAGAGGTTGCCCACAAGGGGGTGTTCTTTCGCCTACAATGCGAAATATCACTGTGAACTCTCTTCAACGGGCATTTACACAGTGGGATATGCCGACGACATAGCAATAATGCCAAGTGGAAAATTCATAGACGTCATAGCGGATATCATGAGGAGTGCACTCAAAGTGGTTGAGCGGTGATGTCTGGAACAAGGGCTCTCTATAAATGCGGAAAAAAACAGATCTAATAATCTTCACTAGAAAGACGAAAAATCTGAAATTTCAGCCCTTAACGCTTTTCGGTTCGGAACTAACAACGACCAGAAGGTTAAGTATTTGGGAGTATACCTAGATACTGGACTTTCTTGGAACTACCATGTTGAGGAGAAAGTCCAGAAGGCAAAAAGGGTACTACATCAATGCAAATGTGTATATGGAAAAAGGTGGGGTCAGCATACTGGATGTATACGATGATAACTAGACCCATTATCACCTACGCTTCGGTTATATAGTGGGCGAAAGCTTCCCAGAAGACTGCTAAGAAGTACCTATATAGGGTCCAACGTTTAGCATGTTTAGGAATTACAGATGCAATACGTACAACACCAACATGCGCATTGGAAGTGATCTTAGGGATTTTACCGCTAGACTTATTTATTAGGAAAACAGCGGCCCTAACACCACTTCGTCTGCATCGAGATGCGAAATGGCACAATAGGGGTACCATCTATGGATACAGGCGGATCCTGGAACTTGTCAAAAACGAGATTAGGGAACAAAAAAGAAGAATAGGGAAATCGTGATTTTCAGATGGATCCATGATGGATGGCGGAGCGGGGGCAGGTATCTTTTCAGAAGATCTGGAACTAGCCTGTCACATTAGCCTCGGGAAGCACAATTCGGTATATCAGGCTGAAATGATTGCTTTGCTGCATGCGTTGGATTTCCTGCTTGGAAGACATGTGGAAGGAAGAAATATCCTAATAGCACTGGACAATCAGGCGGTGATTGGATGCATGGAACGGACAACCATCACAACATCATTGGCAATGGAATGTGTATTCAAGCTCAATAAGTGTTTATTTAAAAATCAGGTTACTCAGTAGACAAGCTAAAATGGCAATACAATGGGCGACCTGCATCACTCAAAGAAGGGTTCTAGGAATGAGTCGAGGAACATTGAAATGGGTGGTGGCTTTAACTACAGGTCATGGTAATTTCGGGTATCATTATAGGAAGATGGGCCTTAGAGAGGATGTTACTTGTAAGCTATGCCATCGAGGAATCTGAGACAGCGGCACATATGTTGTGTCACTGTCCAGCTTTGGTTGGCAGAAGAATGGGGATCTTGGAAAAACATTCTGTCGAGACCCATTGGATAAAACAGATCTCACAAAAACAGATGCTAGCGTTAACACTAGGAATCGAACTCAGGGAAGAACTCTGGAGAAGTCCAGAGAGTCTCTCTGGCTAAGGTTTATAGTGCTAGAGAGACGTAAAGAGACTCGACAATGGTGGTCTGATTCGAGTATCTCCCGAAAATTTATATATATTCCCTGTGCCCAGTATTCGGCCAGAATCTAAGCCAGAAAAGGAATGCAGTTGGGCCTTCAAGAGCGGCTTCAAAACTAATATAGAATGTGGCTTTCATGTCTTTCTAAAGGACGACAATGTTGATTTAACTTCACGTCAGTAAAGCTTAAATCCGTCTTCCAAGTGGAGATTTACGTAATCCTGATGGCAGCGAACTATTGTATATTGCGGACTATATACAGAGTGGAGGGTGAAAGCCTTTTTGAACCCTCTTACGACTTCGAAGCTAGTTCAAGAATAGAAGAGATCACTGAACGCAGTCGAAAGGCTAAATTAAGAGACCCTTGTCTGGGTTCCAGGTTACAATGGGATCACGGGAAATGAAATAGCCAGGCAAGGTTCAGAGGAGAGTTTTTCAGGACCCGAACCTACTTTGGGTCTGCCTGCGTCATCGGTAAAGGCTTTTATTGACTTTTGAATTCCATATGAGCATAACTGCATATGGCATGAATCTCCATGTTGCCAGTAGACCAAAGGAATGCTTACTGATGACTCTTACTGCTTACTGCTGTTCCTCAGTTGAAAAGACTGCAGGTTGCTTACTGGCGTCGTGATATTGATAGGCATCACTGTGAAAGTGATGACGACACCGCGGAGCACTGTCTATATGAATGTCTGTCGCATCAGACTGTAGGTTCTCGGCGCTGATGTGATGGGTACTGGTACTATAGGCACCTAATCACTAAATCTTTCATAAGACTGAAAGATTTTATTAAAAGGAACTTACAAGGAGTACAATTGACTAATGATTTTTCTGAGTGCTCTGTTCAGATAGAAAAAAAAAAAAGAAAAAAAAAAAAAATAGTAAACTGCAGCTGTCTCTCAAAAATCTGCAAAACGAAATATGTTTGGTTATCACCGTTTTGAGGGCCTTGACAATTCTTTCTTTGCGTCATTTATTTTATTTGAAAGTTCGGAAGGTCTCTTCCATGAGAGGCGCTTATCTAGAGAGTCCAATTTCTGACTTCCGCAACTATTCACACTTTGTTGTAGCTGTCCCTGCTTTTCGCACTACAAGTTACAGAAACTTTTACTCCATTGTTTCATGCAATCCATTTACTTCTGTCCTTAGAAATTTGTCCGCATTTACGAAAGTATTTAAATCAGTAGATACCAACCACGCAGCAGTGCTCAAAAAGTACGAGTATGTGTCATAAAAACTCGTTCTTATTGCGACACAAAAATAAAAAACAAAAAAATCTTTTACATTTTCGAAAACCTTTTAACAACTCCCCATTATACAAAAAAAAAAAAAAAAAACATCTTATTCTGTGAATTAGTGATTTTGTCACCACTAATTATCGGCAACACTGTTCAAAACAACCAGATTCTTCTCTAAAGCAAAGTTCAAAGTTTACCTACTCGTACTTTAATTCCAAATGCCAAAGTAATTACTCCCTGTTGAGCACCCCCCTTAGAGGACTCTGAGCATGTTCTTCATCTTTCTCTTTATGTGTGTATTTGTTTGAGTGATTCCTGCTTTAGCTTTTCCTATAGTCTAACCGAGCGTCCACTTAAACGAGATTAAAACACAATTTTAGTTGAAGATTCGTGTCAAGTGCACGTTAGCGATTTGCGTAATTAACACTTTTTCTCCAACCCCCCCCTTACAATTCCACCAATTCCATTAGACGGTTGCAATCACAGCTCTCTAAGGTAATTTAATTGAATGCAAAATAAAAAGTAACAACCTAAAGCTCGGTGTGATGGCAGACGATCGACGGACGACGAAAGAAAAGAATGAAAAATACAGAGATTAGAGAGAATCCCGCAGCGGATTGGATTGATGTACAAGTATCTAACGCACTTGGAAATCGACATTAGTGGTCATCCTATTGCCACTTGATTACACTACCCTGAAGACCAATTTTAGCAGGAAATTTTAATTAAAAACGATTAGAGGCATCACTCAGGTGAAACAAGCTGAGGAGACTACGAGTACTCATATGCGTCAGCTACGTGATGAAATTATTCGTATCTAAGCTTCAAGGGAAATGACTCAGTTGTTGATAGTATTTCCCAGTATTACCAGTACTCGTACTCGTACTCGTACTCGTACTCGTACTCGTACTCGTACATCATTAAGTAGTTTTACCTATTAAGAATGAGAGTAAGATAAATACGACGTTCAGCAATAGCTTGCCTAAGATAATGAAGGAATTTGTATAATACATAGGTTGGCCTTTGTCATGAGACACTAAAGAACTTGCACTCGTATGCTTTGGGGTCGAATTATTGTACAACTTTCTGATTACTTGCCCTAAACTTGTTTAAGGTGTACTAAAGACAGATTAGATACGAGTACTGGTACCCGGAAATTTACTCCCTACTCTTAAGATCTGTCAAGTAAGTCCATATTTTTGATTTTAGAAATAGACAGCTATCTGCAGTTTTTGGTGATAATCAAGCACTTAACGAATTGTCAATTTTTATTGAGGACGTATATATACTTTTAAGATAAATACACTCTTAACGTATATCATTATTGAGAGCTAATTTCCGCTGCTTTGCGATTAGGATAGATAAGTGCTACTGTATTTTTGTATGAGTATCTTTCGTTAATTTTTTAAATAAAGTGTTGTTGAAATACACACGTTTATAAGGTGATTTTTCGTTATCCATAAATCATTTCATGTTGCTCTTCTGCTGATAAGTTAAAGGGGAGTTTTAGGAACCACTCTCACAGTTCTGTTGTCAGATAGTTACATTTAAAGATATGACAAAGCTTACGTGTCTTATATCATATAATGCAACTTAAAGCTATACAAGTGTCGAACTGGTTTCTGAGTATGGGCTTACCAGATACGACAAGTCGAAGTTACCAGGTGTACCGGTATAAAGTGAGCGTTTTTTTTTTTTTTTTTTTTTTTTTTGTGAAAATACCACCTTGATCAAAAGGAATTTATTCAGAAAATAAAAAAATACAAGTTTATTCATCTAAATCTATATTATCCATCGACTGCAACACACTAATGCCGGCGCTTGATCCAATCCTCGAAACATTTTTTTTTATTCGGTTTTTGGTATGTCTATCAGTGCTTCCTGCGATTTTTCCATTACTTCCTCTCGGCTGCTAAAACGCGTTCCCCGTAGTGGTTTTTTAACTCGATTGAACAGAAAGAAGTCACAGGGAGCCAGATCAGGTGAATTCGGTGGCTGTTGGATGGTATTTGTTGCATTTTTCGTCAAAAAATTACGATTAATGACTGCACTGTGGGACGGTGCGTTATCGTGGTGCAAAATCCACGAGATTTCTGCCCACAATTCTGGTCTCTTTCGGCGAATCGCTTTACGCAAACGTCTCATAAAGCTCTTTGTTTACTGTCTGGCCCTCTGGCAAAAATTCATGATGCACTACACCGTCATAATCCATGTAAACCGTGAGCGTTGCCTTATTTTTTGGTTGAAAACGGCGTGGTTTTTTTGGTCTCAGCTTATTTGGTGAACGCCATGCCTGGATTGCGTGTCGTACTCATAAACCCACGTCTCGTCTTCAGGAATGATCCTTTTGATGAATGTGGGATCGGACTCAGCCTCGCAAATTATCTCTTTTGCGACGTCAACACGGTCTCTTTTTTGCATGAAATTTAGGTCTTTTGGCACCAACTTTGCTGCTACACGACGAAAATCCAAATCATTAACCAAAATGTCTTAGACGGATCCATAGGCAATGTTCAAGTCATCCGCTATCTCTCTGATGGTTTTTTTTGCTGTTATTGACCAACATTTCTTTTACTTCATCCATGATTTCGTTGGTCTGCCACTGCGTTCATCATCTTCGTTTGACTGACGACGACTTTTGAACCACTCGTGCTACTGATAAATGATCGTTTTCTTTAGAGAATTGTTGCCGAAACACTTTTCCAACATTGCCAAGGTTCGCGCACCATTAAATCCGTTTTTTACGCAAAATTTAATACAAGTTCGTTGTTGGAAATTTAGATCAATTTCTAAAATTGTAAAAAATCTTTAACACACACAGAGATAGATGTACTCTTGGCTACGTAATTTTTGCAAATATCAAGCTATGACGCCAAGATTTAGAGGGAATGTCAACAATAGATGTACCAACTTGAGTGGATAACGAACGATCGAAAAGACAACTAGTTTTCAAATTCTCTATCATCTAAACTTGGGCAATTTTGTAACCAAGAATTAGTTACTGCAGTTTCAGAATGGTACAAATTCGTAGTGGCGTCACCCTATTTTCCTTATGGTTTGGTAATTATCATACGCTGCGGTGACAATATTCAGAATACATTTTCGGACAGTAGAAAGTAACATATGTATGAGTACAACGTCAGAGGAAATCAGAATGACCCAAAAGTTAGAAGTTAAACATCTGAACGGTGCCCTTGTCAAATCTTTTGAACTGACGTTGCCAGAATTGACGCGTTCCATGTCCTATCACCACACACAGTAATACGACATAGCTGCCATCGATTGTGGTGATAGATACGGTATTGCTTGCATATATCCAATTGATATAAAAAGGTGTATACCAGCTCGTAACTCAGAAGAAAATCTTTACTGCTAGCCTTTACAGTAAGAGCAGCCTTTATACCAAATAATTTGAAAAGATAACTACACGCTCGTTAAGAGCTTGGCTATTGGCATGGCGGGAATTGCTAAGCTTAATTTGCAAATCCATCTATTGTCCATGTGCCTACCAATCCAGAGATTTTGAAAAACTACGCTTCAAAATTTTATGAGTAAAACTGAAGGTGCACTCGACAAGGAGTACGCGCTGAGGCCTATTATCCAAATTGAGAGTGGTTTCCACAATGCTTTTGACGCCATGTGTAACGTCAGACAAGACAGAGCTAACGTCGTAGCCTACGACGTTTACCTTTTTAACTTTCAATCAATGTTACCACAAATGAGGTCGTTCGTTTTACGAGAATGTGGAAGTTGATTGGTCATCTAGTCAGTCAGTCACCAAAGCTAAGTGTTTGACCGTCACCTTCCGAAAGCTGTTTGATGAGTACCCGGATTGGAAATGTAGCTTTATTTCGATGGTGTGTATGGACACATTCACCTTCTCGTACAACCGTTTACCATTGGTTCTCAGAGATTTGCCGTGGCCGCAATTCGGTTTTTTATTAACTGCACCCATGTGGTTCAAAAAAAAATTCGCGCGTTGGCTGAGATAGCAGGCACATCAACTAAATGCTTTAGCCATATCTTGCACGAAATTTTGGGCATGAAAAAGCTGTTCGTGCGATGGGTGCTGCGTTTGCTCACACCGAAAAACAAGCGCAATCGTGAGGCTACTTTAAAAAATGAGCTTGGCCGTCGATGAGACATGGATTCATTGGTACACACAAAGAAGGCGAAGACCGTGTCGAAAACGTCCACTTGAAGACGATGTCGGTTTTCTGTAATAAAAATTTCGGTAGACGTGAAATGAAATAAAAGTGAAATGTTAGCACGTTAGCTTTTGCATTAAATTAAACACATTTCTGTTAACATTCCCAGCATTCTCGTTAAGTATGTTTTGTGGTCCCTAAGATTTTCTTTCAAAATCCTCCAGCTACGAAGTTTTCGCTTACTTACTGAGCTTAAAGTCCTACAGGAAGCAGTAAAACAAAGAATAGACATTTCTTATGGCTCCCTGTCCCCAAAAACGACAGAAAAAATTCCCTTACGCTCGTAAAATATATGAAAGGAGCTTTTTTTTACGACTGATATACCGTACTCGTAGATTACGGAGGAATTTTTCAACCCTAAAATCCACAATCGTTATACGCACGTGTAACATACATGTATCTCGGTAGCACTCGTTTCGAACGATTTCAATTGACTCGCTGTATTTTTCTATTTCGATTACCAAAATCGAATGATAAGGGCCACTGCCCATTTCTATTCCCATCCGTCAGAAGGTACTCATTCGTATTGCCTACTTCCCCATACGCCAAATCATGAAAAGTAATCCATTCCTCCCATATGGCACTGGTTCTGGGAAATACGGGCTGATTTGAGCGGGATTAGTTGGTTGGTTTATCTTATCGGTACTACATTCATAGAAGTATCTAAATGTGTCACAATTTGTTGTTATGTATACGTGTTCGATCGATGTACTTAACTCAATTTGCCCTGAAAAAAAAAAAAAAAACACACACCACCTTGAAAGTCCTTGAGCGGTCTGTTAATTAAATAAATTTATTAACGTATAGACGACACGGCATATGTAGGCTTCAAAATTTGTCTCAATAGGACCACTAGCAGACATAATGGTGTCCCACATCAGAATTTTAGATTTTCCCGCAGAACGAATAGATCAAAGTACGAGCGGTATGGGGTGTCACTAATCGCCCCTTGTGCACACCATATTGATGGAACTAGTGAATGACGCATTATATTTGTACGAGTACTCATATAACGTTGACTTTAGGGTGCTCCAAGTTCTGGAATTCGATCACAAATTGTATTCATTAATTTTTAAACTGACCCTAATGGCATTTAAAAGACACATTTGACTAGAATCCGGGGATTTGAAGTGCATGTATTCGTACATAATTGGGGATAAGTATTAGGAAATAGGATACAAAAATCAAAGAAAATTTAATTTGATAGATGCCGCTTGAATAGGGGCTTTTGAATGCAAACAATTTGTCATTAATTTTTTGATGGCATGAATAAATCACAATTGATGTTTATGGTTGTAAGGGTAGCTCGTAATGAGGTCTTTCCTGATAGATGGGGGGCAGGAGGTAACAACTTAGACTAATGGGTGTTCTGTTTAGAGACTAACGCTTTTCGAAAACTAAAGGATGATTCATCGTGAGGTTTGATTTATAATGTAAAACAAAACACATAAATTTGAAGGTGAACTTAAAATTTTTTTTATTAGTTAAAAGAACAATTCATGGCATTTACTTTTTGAAAATGATATTATGTAAATGTTGGCCACGATTATGTCTGATGTGGTAAATTCGTAAGGCCTAATCTTGTGCGACTCGTTCCAGCATAGCGACTGGTATCTCGCGGATAACACAAGTAATGTTGGCTTCTAAATCGTCAATCGTAGCTGGCTTATTCCTGAAGACCTGAGACTTTACATATTCTCAGAAAAAATAGTTTAAAGTGGTGATATCGCGAGATCTAGGCGGCTAATTTACCGTAGCAAAACGTGAAATTAAGTGCTCACTAAAATGGTTTCTCAACAAGTCCGTAGTTTCACGCGCTGTATGGCTCGTAGCGCCGTCTTATTGAAATCAGAGCTCACCGAGACCATGTGCTTGAATTTTAGGAAACACATAGTCCGTTAACATGGTGCGATAACGGTTACCATTGACGGTAACATTTTGATTTGCCTCATTTTTGAAGAAATATGGATCAATGATTTCACCAGCCCATAAACCACATCATAACGTTGTTTTTAATGGATGTAATGGTAGCTCCTGGTACTCATCGGGTTGCTCATCAGCCCAAATACAGGAATTTTGTTTATTAAAGTATCCATTGAGCCAAAAATGGGCTTCATCACTGGACAAAATTTCACGATAAAACACCGGATTTCCATTGAGTTTTTTCAGAGCCTATTCACTGAAAATATGACGCAAATTCATGTCGCCTGACTTCAGTTCTTGCACAAGTTGAATTTTTTTGTACGCTTTTAGGCCGAAATCCTCACGTAAAATACACCAAGTTGTCGAATACGCCAAGCTGATCTTCGCGTACACTCTCTCAGCTACAGCTGCTATAGTCTCTTCACTACGTGCTGGATGTGGTCTAACCAGTCGAGTATCATCCACTAATGTACTCGTAAACTGGGACTCAAATTTGCCAATGGTATTGGCTATTGCCAATAGCTTCAGTAGGTCGATTATGCGCACCATAAGTTCCTCGAATTGCACAAACAACTTTTCTCACAGAACGCTGATTTTCGTAATACAGGTGAACAATTTGGAGACGCTGTTGTGGTGTGAGTCTTTCCATGATGACTTGCCAAACGATGCTGAACAAAAAGCAGTTTGATAGGAGTCACGCGTGATCTGTCAAAAAAAGCCTATTGAAAATCAAACCTCACAATGAATCACTTCTTATTAATTTATTTAATATTCCGTTCTGCATCGGTTTACGTAATGACTTTTCTAGCACGTTAGGTTCAAAGATGGTTTCTTACTGATAATCCATACTCAAAGTAATGAACGAGTATATGCCCTTCAAAAGCAGACGGAAGAACTTCAAAAAGAGGAAGTACAAGGGCTGTTTGATGAATACCCGGATAAGAAATGACAACGCAACTTTTTTAGGTTTTGACAAATTATTTTTCAATCTAATCCACTTTCAACTCGATACACTTTTCCCATTGGTGCTGTAGCTTTGTTAACCACTCCGTATAGTACGTCTTTTGTTGGCCTGCAAAATAGTAGTACTCCCCCGCGGCGGCGATGATTTCCTCGTTCGACCCGTACTTCTTTCCGGCGAGCTTTCTTTCAAGATTTGGGAACAAAAAAAAGTTGCAGAGAGCCAAATCCGGAAGATACGGCGAATGAGGGAGCAATTTGTAGTGCAATTCGATCATTTTGGTGACTGTGGAGCTGTGAGCCGATGCATTGTCGTGGTGGAAGAGTACAGTTTTAGTTGCTAAATGTGGTCGTTTTTCCTTCAAATCGGCGTTGAATCGGCAAAATAAATCGACGAAGTATGCTCCTATGATTGTTATTCTATTTTCTAAGTATTCAACGTGGATTGCATCTCTTACCGGGTAAAACCCATTGTTATGATGGTGGAGTAAAAAGTAACCTCCTTAACCGCCAGAATGCGCTGCTACTGCAAAAAAGGTTATGATGTTTTGAAGTCCGTTCATATTTAGGCATACATGAAAAATTTCAGTGCGATACTGTCTTTAGTCTTGTTTTGACAGCTGATTGTTGTTGACGTGTTCGGCAACATGTTGAGTATGAACAAAACAAATAACTTTCGTTCTCTCATAAAACATTATTTTTTGAAAGGCAAAACGGTGAAGGAAACAAAAGAAAAGTTGGATAAATATTATGGGGCTAATGCTCCGTCAGATTACACCGTCAAATATTGGTTTCGAGAGTTTTGTGGTGGCCGCAACTCCACTATCGATCAAGTCCGCAGCAGCAGGCCCTCAGATGCGGTTACAGAGGACAATGTCAAAAAAATACATGAAATGGTGTTGGTGTTTGTGTGACACCACAAAGATTAGTACTGAGCGCACACGCCATATTTTGGGCAATATTCTGCATATGAAAAAGTTATCCTGCCGCCGGGTTCCGCGCATACTCACTCTTGACCAAAAACACGAACGCGAGAGCACTTCGGAAGAGTGTTTGGACTTGCTGATGCGGAATCGGGCGGACTTTTGGCGTCGATTGATAACTGTTGAACACCAGAGAACAGAATGAGTGCCCGACAATTTACTGAAGCCGGCACGAGTGCTCCGAAGCGGGCGAGGGAGGCTCGATGGGTCGGAAAGGTTATGGTGTCGGTTTTCTGGGATTGTCATGGCATACTCTTCGTGGACTACCTCGGTAAAGGAAAAACCATCAACAGCGAGTTTAACTGTGCATTATTGGAGCGATTGAAGGCCGAAATTGCTGCAAAACGGCCTCATATGAAGCGAAAAAAATTTAGTTTTTGCAAGAAAATGCAAAGAGCATCGCAACCACAGCTAAAATCAATGACTTACGGCTCCAATTACTGTCGCATCCACCGTATTCGCCCTATTTGGCTCCTTTGGACTATTATCTCTTCCCAAACCTCAAGAGATGGCTCATCAATAAAAAATTCAACTCACGCGAGGAAATCATCGACGCAACGGAGGAGTATTTTGCAGACCTTCCGGAAAATTACTTTTCCAACGGGATCAAGAAGTTGGAAAAAAAATCGCTAGAATAAGTGTATCAAACTAAAAGAGGACTATATTGGAAAAAAAAAAAAAAAAAAACGTTTACTAGGTTACTTTTCACTCCACCTAGTATACCAATAATTCCATGTCTCATCGGTCACACAATGACGCAGAAATTTTTCCGGATTTCGATTGAAAAGGCCCAAGCACGTCTTTGAAGTGGTCTCACAATAGCGCTTTTTCATCGCACTGACATGTCCAAAATCTAATGCAGAATAAGGCTAATGCATTTAGTTGAAATGCCTGCTATCTCAGTCAACTCGCGAATTTTCATTCGGCGGTCCGCCAATACGAGATCATGAATTCTGCAAACGGTTTCCTCTGTGGAAACTGTTTTAAGGCCACCTGGGCGAGGTTCATCAAAAACCGGCGTGCGGCCACGGCGAAACCCTGCGAACCAATGGTAAGCACCATCGAGAATGGGCTTGATTTCATTACAGGTTTTTCCACTCAAAAACAAGAATCGGATTACGGAGCGATACTGCTCTATTTCCATGGTCGCAAAAAACACTAATACGAAGTTTTGAAATGGCTGTCAAAAAAAACTAATCGTCCGATTGTCATCAAACGTTGACAGGCGGGCTAAAAGATGGTACACTCATTTTGGCTCAGAAGCGCCACCTATCTTCAAATTCGGTTGCTCATCAAACAGCCCTCGTGCATCAGTGGTAACCCGCAGGGTTTTGTTCGAATTTATTTTCAAGACGAAGCAGTCACAACAGATACAGACAACACGGAATTTATCTATTAATTGGTACTCGCCCCTAAGCTAAGGAATTTAATTTAATTATTCCAATTGTCGACATGCGATTTTTCGATGCTTTCATTATTTCACTGCTCGACTATGCATATACGGAGCATTTTTATAGATTTTTTTTTTTATTATTGAATCAAGGTCAGGTCTATTGACTAGAAAACTTTTTAAATTTTCATTCAGAAAAGAAAAAACAAAAAACAAAAAGATACAATAACAATCGAAACAATTTCTAGTCCCCAGGGTGGATGGCATATAACTAATTAAATCCGTTTCGATGCGATGCTACGAAAACAGACATTTGCATGGAGAGTGATTTCGCAAGTTAGTATCTACTTTTACTTTTTCTATTAAAAAAAAATATACATAAGTAAAAAAAGTGTTAAGTTATCAAGTGAAACGCTTATGTTGTGTGGTTTTGTATTTTTTATTATTGTGTTTGATATTTTTCTGTATGTACAGCATGGGTTTGTATATACAATAGTGTCACTGTCGCTTTGGCCATCTGTTTTATGCTCAATGCCGTGATGTACCCGACCGAAAGTAGGTTGCAAATATTTATTAAGAATAAATATTGTCTTACGTTGAAGTACACATTATAAATTATTTTATTTGTTAGTAAGCGAGTAGATACAAAAATGTCTATGAAAATCCGACATATTGTCTAACAAGTGTCAGTTAATTTGGCGGGAAATTGTATATGACTACCTGTGTCGTGAAGAATAAAAGGCATTTTCGGTTGAGTTGCTCGGTTGTCAAAAGTTACAGCTTGTCAGAGATTTTTCATCTAAAGGGGGAAATTCAGTAGATATAAGACAGACACACATTTTGTTGACTGTCCTGGACATTGTATCACATTGAAAGTCCAGCAGCCTCGTAGAAATATTTTGGCATCATTTAAAATGAAAAGAGTTCCTCAGTATAGTAGACAACTCATAAACATATTAAAGATCTCGGAACAAATATATTATCAAGTGTGGCTTTAAGAAATGTATCTTTCAACAGTTCGTTGCACTATTAGGTTTTGGGTCCAAAGTACTGGTCGTCTGACCTAACAGACACCAGGCTGGTAAAAATTGTGGACAGCCCTGAAAGACCTTCCATAAATCAGTTTGTTGGCCGCAGGCTGCAGAACGTAGCCATCATATCTGAGAATTTGTCGAATAGAAGAAAAACACAATTCAGCCCTAAACTCGCCTGTGTGGGCTAAAGATGTTTGTTTTTTGCCAAGCCACAGCCATGAATAGATGTACACCAGAATAGACTAACAAATTGTTCAAATTAACTTCGAAAATCCTCGTTCACTTACAGAAACTTCACACGCGCTACGTCCATATTATATCCTCTATCCGAGCATGCATACACCAAGCACCGTTTTCGTACAAAGAATACTCAAATCCGCAACCGCAAAGACGACATACAGTGCACACCGAAGAAACTGATTCTGCTATGTAGCGCAGTATTGATGAGGATTCGAATGAGTCAATTAGCCATCGTGCACAGCAACCGGAGCTACGTCAATCTATTTAATGGAAAATTTTGCGGGAAGATCTTACAAGATGCAATGGCTAAAATAGCGATTTTTTATTCTCTTGTTCAGAGTTAAGACTTATTTTTTGTTCCATGCCCACGTCAACAAGTATAATCGCCGCATTTGGAGTAAAGAAATTCCACAAGCCATTATTGAGATACCGTCACCTCTACAAAAAAAAAAGCCACTGTTCTATGTGCTTTATGGACTAAATTATGGACGAAATAATGCCGACCAAAACATTATAGTCAACAGAAAGTATATGGTTGATCCATGATTACTAACTGTGTCGCTGACAAATTAAATAGCATTAATGTTAAAGAAAAGTGGTTGCAGCAAGACGGCACAATATGCTACGTAGCGACCGCATAATTTCGCGTATTGCGCTGTGGGGATATGTCAAGTCGCTGGTTTACGCCAAAAACTAGAGACGATCCACGACTTAGAAGCCAACATTTGTTGACTTGTCTGTTGGCATAAATTCCGACTGAGCCAGTTCCAAGTCTAGGAAAAAGGGAAGTAGCAAAACACAATACAAGAGGCCGTCTTGCAGAACATTAATTTTGACTGCGCAAAAACAACTTTAAGCCTTTAATCTATTTTTGCTATTTTGAGCATACTGGTATTATGTCCTTAATAACATGGTCCTCCAATCTTATAGGTTTAGTGTCCAGAATGAACACAGGAATAATTTTTTTATGAAGTGGCGAAAAGCATCGAATATTATTGATAAACCAGGAAGTCGAAAATGTCAAGAAATGACATTCATTCTCAAGAACCAATGAACGGATCCACTCCAACGTTAGTCAAAATGTCTGCAAAAATGCGGCTACGAAAAAGGCGAAATCTTTCGGATGTTGTGGCCACTGAAAATCACGCCAAAATTTGTGTATCGCCCCGTAAAGTTACTTGAGGATACCGGTGTACTAGTCGACCATGTAAAATCCGGCCATCCGCGAGCTTTCATCCACTGCGCAAACAGAAAATTATGCTTAAGAAGATGGATATTAGAAAAAACGTGATTTGGGACCCAGCGCATATACCAGGTGTACCGGTATGAAGTGAGCGTCAATATATAAATGTCTCGATAGGGAACACTTATTGTAATTTTTTTTATTTGGTTGCTATGACACCTGTCAAACATATTTAATATACATCAAGTCATTGAGCAAACAACATCATATTTTTTCATCAAGTTAAAAATGTCGAATTTTGTACCAGAAAATGATGACTTGCGGAGAGCATTAATTTTTTGTTTTCATTTGAAGAAAAGTGCTGCAGAGTCGCATCGTATGCTTGTCGGGGCATATGGTGATCAAGCTCTATCAGAAGCAACATGCAAAAGATGGTTTCAACGGTTCAGAGATAACGATTTTGATGTGAGAAATGAAGAACGTGGAAGACCACCAAAAAAGTTAGAAGACGCCGAATTGCAAACAATATTGAATGAAGATGACACTTAGAGTCAGAAACAAATAGCAAAAATATTAAATGTTGCACAACAAACAATTCCTGACCATTTAAAAGCTATGGGAAAGTTCCAAAAGTCTGAAAAATGGGTCCCACATGAACCACTTGTGAAATTTTGCTTCAAAGACATGATAAAAAATCAGTTTTGCCTCTTTTAGATTTATTTTCAGAATCCTAAACGGAAAAAATCATGGGTTAATCCGGGACAACCATCAACTTCGACTGCAAAACCAGATCGACTCGGCAAGAAGACAATGCTGTGTGTCTGGTGGGAGCAGAAAGGTGTAGTGTACCATGAGCTTCTAAAACCTGGTGAAACCGTTAAAACAGATCGTTACCGACAACAAATGATCAATTTGAACCATGCATTGATCGAAAAACGGCCAGAATGGGCCAGAAGACACGGCAAGGAAATTTTGCTCCATGAAAATGCATCTGCACACAAAGCAAAACTGGTTCAAACTGCCACACCACCCTCCGTATTCACCTGACTTGGCTCTTTCCGACTACCATTTGTTTTCATCGATGTGGCACGCATTAGCTAAGCAGCACTTCGAATCCTACAAGGAAATCGAAAATTGGGTGACTTTTTGGTTTGCTTCAAAAGACGAACAGTTTTATTGGCTTGGAATCCATAAATTGCCTGAAAGATGGGAAAAATGTGTAGCCAATACTTTGAATAAAATATTTTTTACTTTCCCATTTAAAATTAGTATTTGATTTCACATACCGGTACATCTAGTAAGAAAGAGACAAACCTACTCACAGAAGCATCGAAACAAAAATTTAAGTCAAAACCACAAAAGCCTCGCTTTGATAGTATGCAAAGAACGGTCACAGACGAATTCTTTTAATTGACGAGAAAATGTTCACCGTAAAAGAATGAACAGAGTATACGAGTATGCTATGTCATCACGACATGCGCTTGAACTAGTTCCGAGAGTTCAACTTGACCACCACCGATGGGTGATCAAGCCCCATTTCCGCGAGAAAGGTGTCAAAACTTCGCAGAAAGTGTATACAATGGACGTTTTAGAGAACGTTGTGAAGCCCCTCGCAAATAAGCTGTGGACCTTTCAACAAGCCTCCGCGCCAGCTCATAAGGCAAAAAACGACTCAAACATGTCTCAAAAACAATGTTCCGAACTTCATTTCCTCAGATGGTTGGCCATCTCAATTGATTATACTACAAGACTGTGATCCGTTCTGGGGGCTATGGCTTGCACTATTACAGTTTTAGTATCGGGCAGCTCTGACATTTATTTGTCAAGTATGGTTTTATTTAAAAAAAAAAAAAAAAATGAATGAGTCCGGTAAACGAAAACTGAGTAATCGTGTTTTGTTTTTAAGAAATTATTTGCAAAAATGCACAAACTGCCCAAAATCTAAAGAATACGAGCTGTATGGAAAAATATCTCATTTTGTATCTGGTCAAGCTCGTACGGAATGAACGACAGATTTTTGGCCTTAAATTCTTCATTGTGGGGAGGCCTAAATTGAACTTCGTTGACTCTTCTGATAGGTCAAAACGCTTGAATTGTATTATGCAGCACAAATGAATCTGCGTTTATGAGGTAATAACGTTGCATTCAAACTAGTGAAAAATGTTACAAGTCCACTAGTGAGCAGTGCAATGAACAAAAATCTAATCGGTAAGAGTAAATCTACTGAAAGGCTTCAGCTTTCGCCAGCAGAAGCATTAGCAATGTCTGTAGATGCCCAACTTACAATGCCCAACAAAAGCGATTTCTTTTGTACAAAGTAATCCAGCACGCTACTCTGATAACGCATGGATTTCGATCACTGACATATTGGCAGAAGTTAAACTTCAAGCACTTCTGAATTATACGTCTTAATGGTTTTTCAATGGTTCATCTGGTCATTCAGAATTCAATCAGAGGTTTACTGACGAAGCGTCTGGTCACGCAAGTATTTTTTTTTTTTTTTTTTTTTTTTTTTTTTTCGTCTTCATTAGATTCTTTAAGACTAATACATGGTGACCCTGGAGAACCAATGCAGAAATAGTTTGTACTTTGGAACAATAACAGATCATCATCAACAAGATATTTTCGTCCGATTAAATTTCAATTTGCTCTTGACCTTGCAAGGAGAGAGAGATCACGTCATGAGTCAAATAATGAATTTAGTTCCAACAATTTATGAAATTGAAGGTCGAGGAATTGAAATTCACCATAAATATGTAATTCTTTGACAGATACATCTGTTTTATATGCGTTCAAACATCAAAGCAATTCAATAATATTGAGATGTGTACAAAAATCGTCATAGTATGTGAGTCTATTAATTATCCAGTGGGTATACCATAAACCTGGCATTGTTCGAACATTACACATTGGAAACGGCTAAACTTTTTGTCAAAAATTATAATTGGTATCCGATGTTTCCCTTTTTTTTCTTCTTCGTCATCCACTGTTGCTGCTAGGTGTGTGGCCTCGAAATATCCAGGATCTCCATTTTTCTCTGTCGGTACTGATCCCCTTCATTTCCATAATTGATTTCCTCCTTTTATGTTCTATTGTTTGGATATTGTTCGCAGGTGTTGCGTGTCTACCTCTTGGTATTGGGCCGGCTACTTTCAATTTTTCAATTATTTTATTCTGTCATTTGTTCTATGTGGCCGAACCGCTTTAGTTGTTTTTCTTCCACCTGTGTGATAATCGACTTCTTTTGTCCTATTTCCTCCCTCAGTCTTTCATTTCTTATCCTGTCCTTTTTCGTTTTCCTCGCGGCTCTTCTCACAAATTTCATCTCGGTCGCTTGAAATGGGCTCAGATGCTTATCGAACAGCGGTGGGGATTTGATTCCGTAGTGAGCCCACTATTGGTCCTGGGTTTGCCGTCTTGGTCTAAAGGCTGTTTGCTCTTCTTCTAGACTATGTTCTTAGCATTTCCCCAGTAGTTTCTCGTGGATTTACGTGTACAACTTATGGACATGTGACGACAGATTAATGGGACGTTAGTTATAACAATCGTAGCTGCCTCCTTTTTTTGTGAATTGGGATGATGATGCTTTCGTTCCACTCTATTGGGATCTTGAATTCTTCTCACGCTTGTTGGAATAGAACCGTCCGGCTACTTTTCCTGATTTTATAGGCATGATAGCTTCATCTGCGGTAATAGGTCCAGATATGGCTCGTAGGAGATTCTTTCTTCCACTTGAGTACTTTTGTGTGCTTTATATTTTTTTTACTCCTTCTGCCAGAAGAAATTTTTAACAAAAACACTAAAGATACACTTTATGGACTTTTAATTTTTTTGGATCTCTCATCACAAGTATGCATCAAACAAAAAGGCGAAAGCTTTTATCGTCGTCACCTGCAGAACTCGATTCTAGCGATGATGACTTATCAAACTATACCTAAGACCATTGACGGTAACGGTGTTTCCTTCCTCATCCTCGTATTTCATAAGGTCCGTTGATGTCAACATTCCATAAGCCGCAACAAACAGTCAATCTTTGTGATTGCTTTGATGTTTGGCCGAATACTTTTAGATTGTGTTCGCTCCAATAATGGCAATTTTGCTTGTTGACATAGCCGCCGAGTCTATGTTCGCCCGGCTTCAGTTCTCGCCTCAGCACAATCTTATACGGATGTAGGCCTGAGTAAACCGGGTTGACTCTCTGGCAATGCCCAATTCAGCTGTATACATAGCCAAATAATAGAATGATCCAGAAAGTCTTAACCAGGCAAAGAATTTTTACAATTAGAAAAGAGCCCACTTAGTTCTGCCCCTCGACAGGAAACAAATGAGAGTACAAGAGTCACTTTCTTTGTAAAAAGAACCTCTACAGATTAGAAAACATCTCTGCTATAACTTTTTTTTTTTTTTAAATAAAATGCAAACCATTTGAGATATTTCAAAAACTTTATTATTGGCTTGAAGTACAATCAAAACATTTATGAATAGAACTCGATTTCGTTCATATGGCCACCGCGGGCACGTTTGCAGCGGTCGATTCGTTGGACCCAATTTTCAACGACTCGGCCACACATTTCGGCCGAAACGGCCGCTATTTCGCGTTCAATGTTGGCTCTAAGCTTTTCCAACGTCGTCAGCGTGTTGGCATAAACCAATGACTTAACGTATCCCCACAGAAAATAGTCAAGCGGCGTTAAATTGCACGAACGAGGTGGTCAATCGACTGGCCCATATCTTGAGATACCAAGCTCACCATACTTACTCTTCCCAAAATCGATTGTAGCGTGTGCTGTGTGGCTTGTGGCACCATTCTGTTGAAACCAAATGTCGCCAAAGTCCATATCTTCCAATTCGGGCCAAAAATAATCGGTGATCATGGCGCGATAACGCTGACCATTCACAGTAACGTGACGATCGTTGCGATGAAATTCATCATCTTGGCGCATCTTCTCCAGAACCCAATCGGAGAACGTAGCTCGTTAGTGTACTTTACCATGATGAAAATGTTGAGCTTACTAAATAAATTGACAGTGACAGTTTGATGATTAGTGAAAGAGTGTGTTCACAAATTAAATTCAAAGTTGTCAAGTCCCTATTGGAAAACCCTATACATTTTGCTGTAAAGGAGTCCATAGAACACTGAATGAACCCACTATCATGCACTGGCGACGGATTTCTAAAAAAAATAAATGTATTCCCCACGAAGAGGATCTGAAGATTTAGCCAAACACACTGGTCCAATTCCTGAAAATTTTAATTTAATAGATAATGTAAGAAGGGGCCACAATAGACCAATGTAGAAGGTATTAGGTCTACCTTCGTATCACCAATACACACCATTTTCAAAGCTCACTACACAAAAACTAAAATTTCAAGCGTCAGCAACCATCTGAAAGGTCACCTCCTAATGTTCACTGGAACATAACAAAAATCAAATATGTACTCCAATGTTTATGAAGCTTGATCTTAAGGTAAAGTCAACATCACGCACTCAGTGGAATTGAAATATATACAAGAAAGTAAGAAGCTAATCAGATTAGAATCTCGTCTACTATCTCTAAGAAGTGTTTTGCACACTTGTGCAATATCCTTCTCCTCTTATGGTCAACTTCATACCACTTATCGAAATTGCCATCATTTGCACACTTTCTGACTGTCACTGTCACACAATAGAAATTTCCATCGATCGATATAAACCTCCATCAATATGACTGAACCAAGAAAATAAGAAAAAATTTCAACACAAAACATTAAATAAACCAAAGGACAACAAACGACACACTATTGTGTATCGATCGTAATAGTATTTAGTGCTTAGTACCAAAAATAAAGGGACACCAGAACCATTTTGTTATGTATCTACTCCTTCTTCTGCTCCTGGTCATTAAATCGATTTTTTCCTTATTCCACTAAACTGTGTACATAAAAGGTTTGCGCTCCTTGTCCAATAAAATGAAATTCTCATTTCCGACATTTGTTTACCAATGAGGGTGTGTAGATACGATACATCGATTCCGCTCCCAATCCAGGTGGCACAGAAATACGAGCACCATAAAACAACATATTCGTCGTATACCCTCATTTTATGTTGTTTAGCATGCCGATTACCATTTCTAATTCGAATGCACGTTTATAAGGCAGGAAAACCGGTTCACAATGACTTGGGTAATCCCATCGGCTAAATGGATTTCAAAGTACGACGGACACAACACCATAAAATAGAAATCCAATAGAACATTTTCATTTGTACGAGTACATACCTACCTATGCTAAGCTGTCAGGCAACAATGTGCGAAGCGATGCAACTTCGTGTGACGTTTAAGGCCAAATTTTCAGACAACCGGTTTGCTCGATAAATTTGTTTCACATGGCGACCATCCCTGGTTTTAGCCAAAAATATCTCGAAACCAAGAGTTTATGAGCGTTTTCGATTGAATTACCTCGACCATATGAGAATCTATATAAGACACCATCGTTTTGAATTCAAAATAAATTGGCACAAGCCTACGGTTCGGTCCTAGACCTTCAGAACCAAGTCCTCAACAGTTCAGTAGATATGTACATGCATACATATCTTTACACGCACACTAGACAAGTTTTGCACATGTGCCATTCTAAATTCATTAATTATCAGTTAAGTTCGTCCAAAACAGCAAATCGAAAAATGACATCAAACCAACGAACAAAGCAACAACTATGAGGAGAGCCTAAACGTCATTTGTTTACACGAAAACCGGTGACAGCACCGGCTAAAAACAAAATAAACTTTGCCAATCGTCGCTGTATTTGTCGTCGAATGGGCGTCGCTTTACGTAATAATTTTGAGTCATAGTATTATCTATGGTACCTACCTATCTTTGTATCTTAATCTTTTCAATTTTGCGATTTCTTATTTTCCATAAATTCATTTTGACAGTTGACAGCTGAACGTTGACACGGGAATTAAATGGCGTTTACTTTCAGATTTATTCTGCCATCGCCGATTACGAGTATACAGTTACTTAAGTAATGTCACATTAGACAATAGACTGCTAATTGTTTTCAAATTTGATATAGGCTGCGTCAAAACTTTGAGGTTTATCCACAGTGAGTCGAGATGATGAGAAAATATTGCAAATTTATAATTAAAAAAGTCGATCACAAGAACCGCACACCGTCAAATGTAAATCACTTGTGTGCATCTGTGCTTCCTGATTGAACAGAGGTGAGTACTGGTATTGTCTGTGCGCGGGAGTTTGACGTGTGGGTAGATCAAGCAAATGGGCGACTAAATATAAAATTTATTTGGCAACAGCGGATTTTTATGAACCCGACGACTTATAACTTTGATACGTGAGAATTGTTTATTTTTTTATTTTTTTATTTTTTCTTCGCTGACATATAAGATGATGACGCGTGAGATATTTCGATGAAAAATTTTAAAATTTTCGAGGAAGCGTTGCGAGTAGCGTGATGGAAACTTGGCACCTGTTGATGTTAATCAACAGAAAATTCGTTTCTACAATCGAGTAGTTGAGAATGAATTTTGAGGTAGGTACGTACAGTACATACATATTTTAGTAAGCATGACAGGGATACAGATACCTGGGAAATGATTGCTAAAAATCCACCCGGCGGCTGAGTATAATATACTTTGGGAGGTGTTGTGAAACAATCTCGAAGAATTGTGGATTTTGTTATTTCTTAAAATGTGTAGACTTTAACTACAAAGCAAATTTAATATAAAAATCGATAGAACGAATTTTGAAAATATATTCGGTTGAAACGCACTAATCGTGCTTGCTGTACGCAAGTTTTCGGAAGAAGTTCGTGGCATAAAGAGAAATTTGAATTGAAAACACAAGCCAATCTCGTGTTCGTCCAGTGCGCCCAGTCGGGAATATTGATTCTGGTTCTTAAAATATGCATTTAAACCCAAGAACCTCGAACACCATAAATTCGCGAGTGATCACAGTATGTTGCACATATGTTAATGACATAGATAAGCAGCAGAAGATCGGACCTTTTGGAATCTGGGACAGTTACACGTTATGCGTTTGTGAAAAACCAGCCATACTTGGATCCCTAGAAGCAAATAGTAGGCAGTTCAACAAGTTTCAAACCACCAAAATGTTCTTCAAAACAAATGTACACTTGTAAGCGCATATTAATGCCAATCATAGTTGGATTTATCCAGAAAACTGTGAGACATTCTTGAATAATATGGCCCACATTCGACCCGAAGCGATCAAAAGAATTGACCAATCTTAGAAGAAGGGACTTCTTCAAATTCACAAACATAATCACGGGACTCTTTTCATTTGCAAACACAATTTTTTTTGCAGAGGTTGCAGATACACTATGATATCTATTCGATGATGATCAGCGATCTTTACAAATATATCAAGAAATCTCTTTGATCTCTTTATGGGTGGCCGTGGTGTAGGGGTATATGCATAAACCCCTCAAGCAGAGGGTCGCGGGTTCGAATCCCGTACGAGGCAATTCTGTGAAAAAGTCTTTTCATAGAATTTGTATGTAGTTATATTGAAATTCGGTCGGCATCAACTCTGACATGAAGGCATAACACTGATGTTGGATTCGTTGCTGGCTGGCCTAAATGTAACGAACTAACAACTAGCACGTACTAAGACCCAGTGGTTGAGGATGCACTGGCTCATCCCGTCCAGTTTGACAACCACCTCTGGGAAAAATATCAAAACCAAATACACTTGGGTTTCAAACTACTACACCACCCGCCCGCGCCCTGGAGAAAAGCCAGTATAAGGGTATTCATATCCCCTTGGTGCGCGCGCGGAGTTATAAAAAAAAAGCAGTTAGGACATCGCCAGTAGTACTATCACAATGGACTTGGAACTGGTCTATGAGGGCTGTTTGATGAATACCCGGATTGGAAGACAGGTGGCGCTACTGAGCCAAAATGTACCATCAAAGTGAACCATCATTTAGTATAACCTCTTATAGCCCATCTGTCAATATTTGGTGACAATCCGACGCTTAGTTTTGTTTTGACACCCAATTTCAAATTTTTTTTTGCGACCATGGAAAAGAAGCAGTATCGCTCCGTGATCCGATTCTTGTTTTTGAGTGAAGCAATCTGCGAGGAAATCAAGCCCATTCTCTATGGTGTGTATGGGACCCATTCACCTTTTCGTACAACCATTTACCATTGGTTCGCAGGGTTTCGCTGTGGCCTCACGTCGGATTTTGGTGAAACGCGCCCAGGTGGCCTAAAAACGGTGACCATATAGGAAACCGTGAACAAAATCCATGATCTCGTTTTGACGGCCCGTCGAGTGAAAATTCGCGAGTTGGGAATGAGAAAGCTGTCCGCGCGATGGGTGTCAAAGACCTACTTGGCCCTGTTTAATTGAAATCCAAAGATTTCACCAGAGACCCGTGCCTTCGGAAAGATGATGGCCACCGTTTTTGGGAGGCGCGAGGTGTGATTCACGTTGACTATTTGGAGAAGGGCCAAACAATCACAAGAGCCGATTCAACGCCGATTTAAATAAAAAACGACCACATTTGGCGAAGAAAAAATTGCTATTCCACCACGATAAAGCACCGGCTCACATCTCCGCAGTCGCCACAGCCAAATTGGTGCGAATTGCTCCGCTATCCTGCGGATTTGACTCCCTGCTACTTCTTTTTGTTCCCAAATCTTAAAAGAACGAGGAAATCATCGCCGCCGCGGAGGAGTACGAGTATTTTGCAGGCCAACAAAAGTCGTACTATACGGAAGATTTAAAAAAGATGCAGCACCACGGGAAAAAGTTTATCGAGTTGAAAGTGGATTATATTGAAAAATAAATTGTCAAAACCTAAAAAAGTTGCATTGTCATTTCTAATCCTGATATTCATCAAAGAGCCCTCGTATGCTTCAACCTTCACGGATGAAACTTCAATTGGACTTATCATGCAGTTTCTGACATAGAGATGACACGTTAAGAAGGGTATCTGTTCTCTCTGAGCGACTTAGACTCGAACATATTATATAAAGACACACTAACCATGCTGCCGGATGAGCTCCCTGTGCAATCTTACAGCGTGGTTGAAAGTTCAGCCGCTAATAACAAAATACAGCAATCTGTTGGATATATCAAACTGAACTGAATAATCGGAAAGGAGGCGTCAAAAAAGCTGTGCAGTAATGTCACGCTAGGGAAGGTGCTCTAGAAATTGCTGCCACACCACCCACAAAAGAAGCACTGAAGTGAAGCATATATTGACTTCTCAACGCACTTAGTAACTACGTCTACATACAAGTGGGATTCATCGATCCTAAAGACCAGACCGCTAGAGATTATCCAGATTGATAAAGTTGAACACAAATACGATTTACGTGACAATGAATTGTCTAATCCAAAGGAATTCTGCTGCAAGATTTCCGTTGCCTAATTCCTGGAATTTCCAAAACAAAATTTTGTCATGACTGTCTGTCATGACGTTCTGCTCTGGATTACGTATTTGCTGCGGCCTTTGCTTTAGCTTATCTATTCTTATCGCAGAGATAAAAAAGAAATACCTTTCACGATTAACTTCAGATAAGGGTAAGGTTTATTATTTTAAACTGAAAACATTCATTCTTAGAGATTGCATAACTATTTCATGATACGAGTACATCGGCCGACTATATTCGTTGCTAGGCACAGTGACTTTCGAGGTGTTTAAGATATATTCTGAAGTAATCGTTTCATCTCACTCCACTGAAAATGACATTTGGTATGGGCCTTCTAAGTTTCACTAGGTGGCATTCAATTCAGCGCCATTCACCTTCGATAAGGTGTTCTTTCCCCCTATTATGGCACAACGTAATGAATTCAGTTCTGCACATACTTACGAACAACGATTTCTACGCTCAAGGATAAGCCGACAGATATTGATCTCCGAATCAAAGGGAAATCTGAGGCAATATTCCAAGTTGGAGGTTGCGCAGTTATGTCAACTACCTGACAACGTAATTCAGTGTTATTTTGACATTGACAGCTCTTTTTCTCTTCACATCATTAGCCTCAGTCAGTATCATACCCCGCTTGAACAAGTTCTGATGGTCCACGTGAGAATGTGGCTACTCTGGCCGAGATTGTTCGACTCAATCAAGGAACATCAACTCGCCATCGATCTCGACAATTCAACATTTCACGCACCAATCTGATGAGAATTTTACACAAAGATCTCGGATTATTCCATTACAATGCCCAATTGACGCATTGATTGAAGGCAAACGATCATCCGTTTCGTTATCGCTTCTCAGTTTAGGTTTTACAGCAGCTCTAATTAGAAATCGAATTTGGCCGAAACTTCATTTTTTTCTGACAAGGCTCATTTTCATCTCGGCGGCTATGATGACAAACAAAATTAACGCATCTGGGGATCGGAAAACCTGCACGTGGATAATCTTTGGTTTCAGCATTATGGACCGCCATGCCAAATAGCCTGTCAAACAATCGATGATTTGCGCACTAAGTTCAGTAATCGTGTATTCAGCCGCCTTGGCGATGTCAATTGCCCGCCTCGGAACAACTGTTCGATTTTTTTTATTTTATTTTTTTTTTTTTTGGTTTTTTTAAAGATCAAACCCTTAAAGCGAATATCGTCCGACCCATTCGTGACGTAGAGCTAGAAATAGTCAACAAGGTCTTGGAAAATTGGGTCGAAAGGATGCGCTACTGCGAAGCTAGCCGATGCAGCCACGTAATTGAAATCGTATTCCACATATGTTGTGACGCAACAAATATCCTCGGATACGGATGGACAGCATACGAAAAACGGACAACGACTTTTGGCGATGCACGCGGAATGTTCGGGTCCTTAACAGTCCATACCATGTCCAGATGAAGTGTTAGGGTGATTGCAATCCGCATCAACATTTTACTGATACTCACGGTCCAACGCAGGAAGACTTTACAAAAGACTGCTACTACGAACTGCTTGAACAGGTTTGTGAGCAATGACCTATGAAGAGATTAAGATCGTCCTCGCTGATCTAAGCGCGAATTTTAGATTCCGGAAATGGACTCAGTTTTTTTTTTGACTTCCCTGAGGGGCAATATCCACAAAGAGACTTGGTAGTCACCAATCAAAAATCCATTAGATTGGAGCGGGCGAGCGTGCGACGCTTTATGTCCCAACGTTTCCTTAACTTGACTGACTTGTTGTAGCCATGGCACGCGAACGCCAACATGGAAGAAGTACAACAAATACATAAACTTGAAGTCGAACGACTTCAACCACAAATGCCTGCTAGAGCCTTCTCTGATCAAGTCTCCTAAAACCATTGGCGAAGTCTTATCCCGCCAGCATCAAGAGCTGTAGATCAGTGGCGATTTTGTCCATAAAACTGCTGATCCTTCCTATCGATTACTTAGTGAGCAGAGACTGAAACTAACTGACCATACATTGATAGTGTTGTCAGAGTAGCCAGCGAACAAAGTCTGTCCATCGGTGGACCAAAAACCTAGCTTGTCGGCATGTTTTTTGCATGCCAAATCCCAGATCTTGATAGATGGACCATGACCGAAGCACAATCAGTAGCGGTTTGGGGAGAAGCACAAATCATTGAAGATATCGTTGTATTCCAAAGTGTAAAAGTTCTTGCAGTCATTAAGACCGGAAATGCATAGGGAGCCGGGCAAAACGGTAACAGTATTTAAGTATCCACTATGTCCATGGTGATTGTTCTTCAATCACCTTTAATTAACCTTGACGGTACTTAAGATACCCAACCGACACCAGCATGACACCCAGTCACTGTGTACATGTTCTTGAATGGTGTACTTCCACTCAGCCAAGTATTCCACATCTTAATGGTCTTGTCCCAGGAGTCGGAAATGATTTTACGGTTGTCAACAGAGAAAGTAACTGAAATGACGTCCTTGATATGGTCTTCAAAGCGACGGTAGGTCTTATCAAATACCTTTTGGAGCGTAGTTAGACACGGGTCAAACCACGAAAAAAGATTTTGGAAAAAGTGGAAAGCATGAAGTATACAAAGCAGCGCTGCAAAAAAGGACGAGATCTTCTCTGGAACCCATTAGCAAAGGAGACGAAAGGAAAGAAGCAGAGAAGCGCTTGACCAAAGTCTGGAATTATGCCCTGAAGAATGATATTAAAGTGTGAAAATGGTCAAGAACATACCGGACAGGGGGAGTTCGTCTCTGCAGCTCTCTGCAGAATGAAGCAGTATCCCGTGATTAAGTCTGTGAGTTGCGATATCCTCAGGTTGGTTAGCTCTCTAGATCTAGATGTTTAACATTTGTCCCGATGAGTCCGCCTTTGACTGACCATGGAGAACCTTTACAAGTGTTTAATTTATTTGTCCTAGAATATTGGTGGTTTGACATTGTCAAGCTGCTTATAATTCATTCCTTGAGATCCAAGTCTACGGCGTAGTTCCCTGAGACGGCTGAGTGTCCCGGAACACAAGATATTTTGATCTTGTGTTGCTTAGCTATTTAGTGGAGAGTTGAGCGAAAGTCTCTAACTACTCTCGAATTTATGGTGTTCGAAGCTAAGGCTCTGATCGCTCCATGACGGTCTATGTACAAAATGGGCCATAATGTATGACCCTTTTGCTATAGATTTTAGCGTTGAATGTCAATTCGATTTTGAAATTTGTGAAGCAAACAGAATTGGAATTTGTGCGAATAACAATTCTTAATGATTTTAGCGCAACGTCCAAGTCATGACCGTTTTGCTGGCCGTCCGGCTCCCAGTGGTCGTTCAATGCGCCGTTTAGCACCATGGCTTTTAGCGACTGGAACTACACGCAAGCCAGAAAGCCCTAAAAGACCTCGTACTTATAATTCGGTCAAGAATATCGGTGCCGTGGCTGACAAAGTCGTAGAGACTCCGTCGAGATCGACCACACGACGTGCCGTGTAATTGGACAGACTTGAAGATTTTTCCTTACCGAGTGCAGATAGTCCATCAGCTAATAGGTGTTGACCGTAAATCGGGTTTTACCTACGATCACGCCGTCGTGAATCTTGTGAATCAACGATGTGGACAAATAATTTTGAGGAGGATTTTCATGATGCGGGAACAAACAAAATTTGCCGTTCTGGGGCACTGAAAATACACAAGTAATGCACAAATAGTCATTACATCCACTCAACGTCATTGCAAGGTGTGCAATGTTTACGCTGGAGGAATTTTATTTTTGAGAACGGCGCGGGCTAAACGGTCACTGTGGATGGTGAGCGCTACAGAAACTGGAGGACATGTGGTATCAGCAGGACGAAGCAATAGCGAATACAGAATACAGCGAGCCAACAACAGCATCAGGCCCTAGCTGAGACCCACAATAAGTGAGAATTGGTATCTTGGTCAATGTGTAAGCACTCCATGTATTTTGTAGACCCCCAATGCTGTCGAAGATGAGGCCTAGATACCTGGCAATCATCGAGAAACTCACATGTGTGCCATTTCACTTGGCTGAAATGATTCAAGGTATTTTGATTTTTTTTTTTTTTTTTTTGTGAAGAGTACCTGAGTCCTGATTTGAGAGTAAGATAGACATTCATTCCGCGGTATCGTAATTAATTTAACAGTAGCGTCACAACATGTTGTATCACCTATGCCCAGAACACTTACTCGTAAGTGCTAAGTAAAAGTGTAGTGCCCCGTCACGACGTTAGAAAGCAACTTGCATTTTTTTCTATTGAGAGACAGCAGAAAAGCTCCTGATCCCTTAGAGACGTCGGGAAGCATTGTTAAGTCTCATGCCATTCATGAGATCCAACTCTAAACAAAAGCCAAAACCCAGAGTGCAGACAAGGCTAACGTAGGTTCAAGTCCTAAAAAACTATTCTCTAACTCTACCCAGCAAGTTCATGGGCGATTCCATTTTCCGCGATCCTTTTGTGATCTAAATCTCAGATAAGACTTAGTAAATTTAGCCTTCCGACGTTCAGTAAGAGGAATTAGCAAATCTTTGCTGTCTCCATGGAGGCAAATGCTTCGCCTCTCCACCGATTCTTTACAAAATAGTTCGTTGGTATCAGGATTGCTTATCGCTTCTTCCAGAAAGACACCAGCACTGCATCCCTTACCATTTTTTTAGCCTTTTCTAAATTTTATTCCTTTTCTGGTTCAGATTCTGTTTGAAACCATTTATGGGAATTCTGGTGGCACTGCATTATATTATACGGAATTGTCCATAAGACCCGGTGCGCAAAGTCATCAAAGCTCTCCTCCGTGTTGTACCAATGACTACTTCTCTTTAAACGGAAGTTGTCCAGTGATACTATCGGCACCTGGCGCCTTGTATATAAGCCCGTTTAACATTTTTCAAACAGATCCTGTCAGCGTAGATTTATCAGTTTATACTTGAATTTCCAAAGCATATCCACGGGTTCTTTGTCGGAGGCAAGCCAGCTACCATACAAGTACTTAAATACATCCCAGTCTCTAGGATTCACTTGTGCTGGCGATCCGTTACACTGTGTAACCCTTCGCATTATAAGATGAGGTTAGGGAAAAATTCAGAAAGTGAGTTGTTGAGTTCCTTAAACTCTAGCTAGGGTATCGAAATATAACTACTGTATCCAGTCAGTTTTGCATGAGGGATAGAGCATGAACTCCAGATCTAAGCAACAACAGGAATCTATAGCTTTGGAGTGGCAAAGGACTTTACCTAGGCGGGCTCCGCTGTAAATTAAAAAAGAATTACTTCTCCTTTGGGATTAGAAGGCAACTAACTGAATACTATCGCTCCGACTCGGAGGACATACAAATTAATTCTAGAGACCCAACGCTGTAGAGGAAAACCTCGTCTAAAGTGGCGCGCTCAATTGAGTTAATAAGTGTAAGACCGAGCTAAATCGAGGGAGCTGTTGCTTAGGGAGCAAATCCAGCATGGAATATGCCAGATTTTGTTTTTCACAGGAATATGACTGATAACCACTCTTGTACTTCCCTTTTCATGCCGACTTCGTTTTATGTGTTCTAAAAGTACCGGTTAAGTCTCGTAATTATCAAAACTCGAAATTTTAACGACCAAGGGAGTACTTCAATCTCGGAAGCACCCTTAGCTTTTTCGACTTGAAAAATACTCATAAACTGAAGCGAAAGTGATATCACCCGATGGCAGATTGGCTCGTGTCAACAAGTCAACAGAAACCTCGCAATTGAACTCTTTCGTCATCTTTGACGGCTAATCGATTTGTTTGGCTTCACAACTGATTTACATGGTTTAATGCAAACAAACACTGGTGGGTATAGCATGCGAGCAAGCCGAACCCAATACTCTTAACGACGGTTGCTTGGCCGTCATAAAACACAACTACATCAACAATAGAATCAACAAACATCAGCAATGCCAGCGCAACTGATTATCACTTCAATCGTACGCCCACTCATTTCCCGTTCCTTTGCATCAACATATCACAGCATCAGCATCGACATCGACATCATCCATGTCCCCAAGAGGGTATTTCAAGATAAGTACGAGTGCACGTCCTATAAATAGATCATTCCTCCCAAGCCAAGTTGACGCGATTCATTTAAGTACATCCACAGCCGCAACAACAACAGCGATCAAAGCAAAAAAAAAAAAAAAATAAAACAAACCTTGACCAAGGCGACGGCAAGCATATCATTGAAAGCTAACGCGAATGCGCTCCATCCTATAAGTTCCATGCCCTCGTCGCCGAGCTGACCTTCGAAATGTGTGTGCGCTCAGTGCACAGCCAGTGATTAGCTTGGAGAAACAAAAATTAAAAAAAAAAAAAATCAAAACCTTACCAGAGTGCGTTCATCGTCAGGAAGATGTCTATATCGCACTTCGTAATCGAGAGATTCGGGGACAGGCATAAGCAAACAAATGCTCTTGGATTATTCGGGTGAGTTGTGGTGTGCTGTGCATATGCTGTCAGCCAACACATGTCAAATAACAATCAGAAGAGCGTTTGTGAAGTGGCCTTTGTTGGTTTTATGATTTCATTTTCTCCAAACCGGAAAGCCACTTAAACGGAAATTATTTTTACATTTCTCTTTATCTGCATCCTGGTCGGTATAGTGTGATCTAATTGTTAGTTTGGATCTGTTAGGAGAGTTGGATAAAGGCGCTGATGAGATAGTGTCACGTAAGACAGATCTAAGGAACCACAAAATGTGTGAGGGCTGCTGATGCATCGGAAGTATGGTTTTGAATGACGGTTCGAGGGTCTGGATTGCTTCGTTTTTTTGATGTTTAACATAATTCCGACGTTTTAAGATGGGACACCTGAAACAGAAACCACGATGATGACTTAGTATCTACTCTGGTTGTAATGATCAAGCCATTTGATAACAACTTGGGTGTTTTTGCGTTTACACTGACAAAAGCTGGTTCATGGTTCAAAGTCTTCAGATTCACTCAAACCTAGCTCCTATGGGAGAATTCTTTTGCATAAGCGATAGAGAAGGTTTAGTTGACCCATCAATTCCGATAATTTTGAGGATGTTAAAGAAAGTCCCAATCCTCTGTTTGGGAGTTTTGGGATTCGAGTTGCCAGATAAAGAGCTCTAACCGATCCCCAACATATGGCTACATCGTACCTTTCTCTGTTTTAAAAGCACTTATCGGGGTTCACTCATAAGCAAGAAGAGCTAGATAAGGTTTGTTTTGCTCCCTGGATATATAGAGTCCGTATCTCAATGATCTTAGCGGGTTTCAGGCGAAAATTTCCGCAATTGCAGAGGATCTTTCTTCTTTGAGGTGGATTATGATATCTGCATCTACACCGATAGCCAAGGAACTACAAAATTCTTGAATTAGGTTCGCGATTAAAGCTTTAACATCCGTATTTTGTAGGTACCTAACCATTGATACATTCCAGGTTAGCTGATGAACGGGGAGATGAAAGAGGCACAAACCATTCGAATTCTAAGGACAAAATTGTGCCTCCTGATGAGCTCATACTCAAACTTGAAGCGATGATCGCGACCAATGGAAGGTGAATAGTTGACTTGATTTGCAATTAAAAGAAAACAACTGGACTTAGCTGAATCAGAGGCGCACAGAGAGTGCTTTATCTATGAAATAGTTACATATTGGTATCCTACTGAGGTATGACACACATGGCAATAGATTTTGCGTCCCTTATAATTCAATATTCGCTCTTCATCTGCCATGCAACTGCCTTAGTTTTCTACCCTCAATTTGGGGACTCTTTCTTTGAAGATCTAGAAAAGATTTCGGAAGCAGCGGTCAGAAGACTTGGCTCCTCGGCTATGGCAACACAAATTGGTTCGGCATTTAATCACATCTAATCTTAGCCGATCCCATGACTAACTAGTCGCCGCATCTGGTGTTAGGATATTGAGCAAGGTTCCACTATATCCTAACTCAATCTAGATGTGATCGCTGTGGCTGGTGCTACTACGAGGCACAAGGAACCTTTCCATATTCGAAAATAACGTGATTAGTGTATTTTATCTAAAAACCTGCTGTGCAGATTGCACACGTCTAGATTTGAGGATGGATAAGGCAGTTATCATTACGAATGATAGATGGCACAGCCGGAAGTAAAAGCATATCTCAGTGTATTAAGTCATACTGGCTATTGGCCATCCAAAGCAATCAATTTTATATCGACACATGTAAGCCGCTATATAGTGTATATAAACTAATCGTTGTGCAACTCACAACGATGCAACACTGGTTAGGGTTAGACGATACATAAGAATGAAATGTAATCAACAAATGAACTCCCTTTAAAAAAAATAGTTGTCAACGACGAACCATTAGAACCGTTCAATGCAACGAGCAAAAAGTCGAAGACCAAATCTGAACAAGACTAAATGTTGCTTCACTTAATGATGGAAGAGAATTTCTGCAGCTCTGTTAGTAAGTTTTAGTATCCACTTTCTTGCGGGAAAACTTTGTAGTTGCTGATAAGAGAAGGCGCCGGGCGATCTTTCTACTTTAGAAAGCAGCATTGGTCTATGCCATGGCCTAGTAAGCCGCCACTGTAACATCCAACTAATCTAAGAGTTTCCGATACAGACGGCCATCATGTAGATGATGCAGAGATTCTCTTCGAACATCATTTAAACGATAAAGTCCTCTTGCTACAGGGATAATTAATGCAAAATATTCGAAGCATGCACCTAAATCTTAGTCATAACCAATACTCGTAATTAGCAGCATAGTGCCAAGCCGCAAGCAACCACAACTTGAACGAAACTACGTCTGCTGCGGTACACAATATCTTTGCACATGGTTCACTCACTTCAATATTCACAAATTAACATGACGACCTCCAAACTGATCATGATGCAATCGACAAAAGGCACCCCTTTATCGAATTATTAATGTACGAACATTTCAAGTGTACAATTGGGTCCACTACTTAGTTGAAGGCCAATAGTAGTCCACGGATAGCTTAGTCAACAAAAGAGGAAGACCATGAGGGCCGAACAAGTACTTTTCCACCTCTCATCAAGTCCTATGTAACATATCCTGCATCGAGTGCAGGAAAACTGTGGAATCTTTGCCAGTTGTACTTGACGACCAGTATGAAAGCTATAGTTTCATGATGAATGCAATCATGTATTGTACCAAAACGGTTTATCTACGAAGCGGCGCTGCGTACGTTTAGAAGGGCTGATGTCTCTAAACTCCTGTCTAAAAGACTTAATTTCACGGGCTGCCCATACATCCCTGAGAGCAAGGGTCGAAGCCGACCTAAAACCTCTTGCTGATCTTAGGATCTAGGCACCCAGTATTTATTGCAACTCTACATCGGGTCAAAAAGTGGAACACCCTTTCTGCGACTTTAGTTTTAAACCACAGCTTTCATGACGCTCCCACTGAGGGATCTACCTCTTTCAAGTCAGATTTGGGGGGCCCTGACTTCCATGGCACCGAGTTTTAAGTCCTGGTAGGTGGGCCGCTTGTAATATTAGTAATCTTCAGCGGCATTAAGTTCGGAAAACCCTTACGATAATACAAAGTGTTTGTTTGTTTGATAATAAGACGAGGGTTCGTATTAGAAGGACATGCATTCACCGAGCAAACGGGGAGGGAAAAACATCGGCTTCTCCTGAACCAAACGAGAGAACATAAAAAGCAAGCGATCGAGGAAATGGAACAATGTTCGCAAAGTCCTACTGAAATGTTAAAAGTACGTGCCATGACAACAAGACTTGAATAGAGACCTATAGATATAAGAAATTTCCACTAACCTGAAGAAGATAAGGCAAAGATGACGTTAACTCAGTTTTTCCGTCGCGTAAAGAACCAATCCATCGTACTGATGGGTGGATACAGTATCAGCATCCACCACATCAACGTCGAGTACCCTAATGTAGGCCGGACGCTTTCTTTTAGAGTGAGCGTCGGTCATGGTTTGTACATTGCTTGGTAAAAGCGTAATGTTACAAAGAGACTCCAGTAAGCAGTCTAGTCTTTCGTACTGAGGGCAGCAGAGCAGCCGCTGACCCCTTGATTTAACTTCAACCTGCAGAGTTATGACATCTGTAGTTATGCCGAATTTCATTTTCGATCATCCAACTGTTACTTGTGAATTCAGCATTGTGAGCTCTTAGAGAAGCCTTGCATTCTCGAACTAGCTTGGAAAAAATGCCTTAAACGCAGCTTAGGTGTCCATACAGACCCAAATACTTCTTCCAATCTACTGACATTACAAATGTTCCCGAAGGGGAATGAATTTTAACATTGTCAACCTACAGAAAGAAACCTGTGCCGTATTTGTTTTAGAGTCATTCGTCAAGACACGACTGCATACATTTCCGAGCTCAGATTCCGACCGAAACTTGTTTAGTTCAGAAAAGTTTGTTATCCAGGTGATGATGATGCCTTTAAGCACTAAATGAGTCAGGCCAATCAGATTCTTCACTCTCGTTAAGATTGTAAAGATTGTCACTCTCCTTGGCATGATCTAAGAGACAGTATAGCGATTCAAAAGTAGGGAAACCAACTACAGAGACAGCAGTCCCATTAACCTCGCGTACAAGATCTTTTCTGCCACATTGTGTGAACGTCTAAAACCATTCGTCAATGATCTGGTTGGCCTACAATAAATATTCACAGAATGAAAAATTCTTGAGAAAACTCAAGCAGCCCAGATCGATGCTTTTCACCTTGAGCCGAGTATGTCAACTTACATAGAGACGAGTTATACAGAGCCATGTCTAGCCTTAGTATTCCTGTGAAACTCTTGTAGAGAATGATGAAGGTGAATGATCGCTCGTGAAAGCAAGAAGCAATATCAGCGAGGTCTTTGTTGTTAAAAGAGGACATAGACAGCTTGTTACGGCATCATATGCACTTGGAAATCGCTGTTCCTTTGGAGTAAAAAGGCAATTAAGTAATAAGGCCTTACCAAGAAATACAAAACCAAACCTATGGCGTAGAAGTTTGGGAAGGTGAATCAGGGTATCCTAATCCGTTTAGAATGCAAGATTTTTCGAGTGATTTCTCGAGCCATTTGCGTTGACGGACTTGGACGAGGAGATATAACAGCGAGCTCTACAGTCTATATAACCACATCGATGTAGTAAATTGCATATCGATCGCCTGAGATGACAAGGACATGGAGAGCGACTGTTTATTGACGTTAAATTTTATCCAGAAGAATACCTCGCCACCACAGAAAAATTCCCATCATTTCGTCTGCTGTCGATGAACATTTCTCACATATTCAAGCAATTCTTCAATGGCTGTTCAGTGTTTCTTAGTGGCATTCGATTCCCCTTCAGAGATATGTAGTTATCACCGTAACCCTGTTGCACCATAACACACTGTCTCTTAGCAATGTGAACTCCTGAGCGCACTTATTCACTCAATTCACGAACAAACTACTTAAATCATCCGTCCGTTGGTCGTTGAAAGCGAAACAAATTCGTTAATTATTCATGCAGCGCGCATACGCATCCAGTCTCCCTTCTTCATCATATTGTTGTGCTGGTACACCCACTTCTATTAGATAAATTGGGTCAAGACATGCTACAAATTGTCTTCATCCTGTTGCCAGGTAAAAGTCGCACCTTAGTCCTCCAAGAATTCTTCCTGACATCGGTGTCAGGGGAGAATACCTTCAGCCTGATTCCAATGTAATGGGGTGAACAATAAATAATGCAACACGCCAGTAACATGCAATTGACATTACCACCGACAACACCCCCGCTCGAGTGGGACACGATAAACACTTTGAAATCGGTGGGTTGAGTGGACAATAGCCAGTAGAATCAGAATTTGGGGCAAATCGAATCAGAGTCACACCCAAAATTCGCAAGGAAAAATTCCAGCGCAAAATATTCCCAAAAAAGGGTCTCCACTCCAGCTACTCCTGATCCCATTTTCGGAAGACGACAACAGAAGAAAAAGGAGAGAACAAGAACATGAGAAACACACGACAAAAGTCACCTGACAAGTTTTTATTTTGTTCGATACCAACCTTACTGACAGAGAGACGCGCGCTCCAAAGTGCTGTTCTTGTTCCTATTGGCTTTTGCTGGTTCAGATTCTGATACGAATTTTCAGACGCCTCTTGTCCTGTTGCAACTAAAAACTTGGTTTCTCGTTTCCCTCAAGCACTCGCGAATTATTTTTCTTTTTACTCTTCCTCCTCTGCTTCAGGTTTTCCTCTCGACGAACTCTTTCTACACACAAACTCGATTCACTGGAAATTTGCGAAAAAAAATTGGCCCCCTGGGATCAATGAAATTTAAATTTTTTTTTTTTTTGTTTTTACTTCTTTTCGAGTTTTTAGGGGGGATGGACGCGGAGAATTGAGAATTTGGAAATGGGGCGGACGCGCGCTTTTCGTTTTTCACTTTAATTCGTTGGATTTTCCGGATTCACCTTTTTCCGCACCAAACCCGGCACAAAAGGAGGGAAATCGATTTTTTGCGCTCGACTCGAAAATGCACTTTCGACAGAGAGAATTGATTTATTCTGGGCACACGCGATTAGGGTTTTTTTGTCTTCGAATTTTCCAGCGATGAAAGAAGTTCCCGGAGTTTTTCGATTGTGTGAAGGTTTTACAAAATTTTTGAATTGACAATTTTTTTTTTTTGTATTTTTGTTGTTCGTTCGGAGGACGCGATAGAGAGAAAAACGGAGAAAAAGAAGACTTCGTTCGTGACAGCTTGACCCGATGCGGCGTTCTGTCACTCTGTTGGCTGTCAATTGAGTTGGAGAAACAAATTCAAGTGAGATTTTGAATTTTGCACAATTGTGGGGAAAAGAGAAAATGACTTTTATGTGGTGAATATTGTGTGTTATTTCGAACAGAAATGGTGTTGAGGTGTTGTTCTTGTTGTGACAGACAGATGGCGCTGCGAATTGAAAATATATTTTTAGCGTTTAAAAATATTTATGACACAAAGAACTTTTAATACGGATAATCCATAGGGCGTGCTGTCAATTTTTGTCGGTTCTTTCGCAACATCTTTAAGGAATAGAGCTAAAGCTCGTATTATGCGAACTTATTTAGTTGTTGCAGCGATAAGCTACAATGGGAAGGGTGAATTGCACAAATTCTTCGTTTCTTAAGTTTATTTTTCTAATTTTTCAATACAACCGCTAGGACCAAAAGCATTAGTGTGAATACTGTGAATATCAGGAAAAAGGTTGTTGAATTATGAACGGCGTTTCGGTAGGCCATTTAGAAGAGAAGTATATGGTATGTCGATCCCAGTCTCGCTGGCAGTTGCTGGAGACTTCAGAGAAATACTAATTTAAGGTCTAATTGAATTGCTCGACCATTCCATTTGATTGAAGTTATAGTGGTGTTGTCCCTGTCTTCCTTATTCCAAGATACTGGCACACTTCCTGGAAGAATTTTGATTCAAAGTTTCGCTCTTGATCAGAGTGTAGTTCCATTAAGACCCCATATCTGCTCATCCAGTTGTTGACTATCTCTTCTGCTACGGTCTTAGCCTCTTGATTTGGGATTGCAAATAGTTCCGTCCAAGTTACTGAAGTAATCCATGCCCATGAGGGTATATTGGTAGCCATTAAAGGTTTCGGGGAACGGTCCAGCAATGTCATTCGTTTAAAAGGTGCTCTGACATTTTATTGTTGTATTCGTCCCCGCGGCTTTATTTTTGGGCCCACCTTATGCACATAGTCAATAGAATCGTTCCGTTACCTTCTCAAACTCTTATGTCATATATTTCATGGAGCACTTCACTTGTTCTTGATCGTGGTACGGTTAGCTACATACGAGATGTTGTTTTATCTGCACTTTCCTATTATCTCTTCAGTAAACCACCTTGCACACAAACAGAATCCCACTGTGACAAATATATCTTCAGAGTTTGGCCCTCATCGAATGCTTCCTGCCAGCTTGATCTTTCCTCGTGTTCCTTACGGTCCAATCTTCGTTCGATGTCAATATCTTTCTTTTGGGAGGAACGGATTTCGTATGTACTTCAATTCTCTACTGCATTAGTCCTGATGATTTGGCTAGTGGACTGTTCTTTCGCTTCTTTACGGTTACATGTTCACAACAGGATTTGAGTGGAGTTTTCTCTTGCTGTGTTGGACTTTAAAGTCGTAATCGTGCAACTGCTTGATCTATCTCTCAACTTAGTCTTCGAGATTCCTAAATTGTAGTAGCCATTTCATAGCTGCCTCTTTTTCGATAGAGGTACATATGAAAGTGCTTCATAGCCAGAATTAAAGCCAAAAGCTTGCATCGAGTTACGCAAAAGTTCCGTTCAGGTCTGGAGAGTACGTTGCTGTAATATACATGCACTTTATCTTGACCATTGTGAATTCGACAGATCCATGAAGAACATTTTTCCAAGTGTGGGGTAAGCTAAATTAGAGGGATTACACAGCTGCCGCTTGAGTTCTTCAAATGCTTTTTCACACTGTCCAAACCACCTAAACTGGCGGCCATTGGTGTAGGCTCTTTGCAATACCAGTAAAATCCCAAGTCCCAAGAAGCTTCTTAGTTAGTGTTATTCTTTTGGAATAAGCCACCTTACTCCTTGCGCTGATATAATGTGACCCAGATATTTTAATTCCGGACGAAACAAGGCACACTTTTCGATGCTCCTGGAACGTCTTACCTATAACGATAACATTGTTCGGATACACAAGGCAGGTTTTCCACGTAAGCCTTTGTTCATTTCATAAAAATATCCATTTTGCTAAAAAAATTCGATAAAAGTCTGCATTCTGCTGTTAAATATGGAACTCTTTTGAATTTCAAATATAGATGACGCTGTTCACATTCAAATGGATATCCTCGCATATCCAATTGGAAACGCTTTGAATTGAGGACTAGGCAAGTCCATCAAAGGTCCGACTAATCTCAGAATGAAACCAAAAATTAGAGGAAGCTGTGCACAAACTAGACGTTTTCATCGACATCGAGGGTGCTTTCGAAAGCGCAACTTTTGAAAGCATGTGTAACTTGGTCAGAAAATACGGCTCGAACAAACCACTTGTTTTGTAGGACCCTGATTGCGGATATTGATTGAGGCAAATGTGTAATGAACGGTGTTGCCGCTAGTGAGAGTGCAAGCCTAACTCTCTTAAAGGTTTCTACGTCCACAATCAGACATATGGTATGCAGATGTGCTATTTGTTGGATCAGAAACTGTCTGCTCGTAAGCAGCGCAGTCAGCTCTAGACCTGATCGGTGCACTTTGTAGATATGAATTTGCAGTCAATCCTCTCAAAACTCAGACAACGGATCATCATCCGTTTTACCAATCAAGTTCCTAAGGCGCTGACGGCCATCTCGTAGTGTAAGCTTATCACCGAGGAGGGTCTTTTGGTTCTGCACGGCCTCAAAAAGACCTATTATATCCTATGGCTTGGCTATCTGTTACAAGTTTACAAGACAAGTTTTTATCTCTGAGACATAAAAGAAATATATGTACGTAGTCGAGTCTTTATGGACTCCGATCTAGTAAGTGACACCATACTGCGTTTAAGGCCCTGTAGAATTGTCGTTTCAATGTAAAGCTAGTTGATGAGTGCAAGGCTTTTCTGAATCCATATGGAGGGCTGATTTCACTAGGTCTTCTAAGGCTCCCAGATAACCTATCTGCTATCTTTTGATAATGTGAGCATGATTGCAGATCTCATGATTCTGTAGAAACGACCAAAACAATGCTTTCTGAATCTGTAAGATGTAAGCGATTCTCCTGCTGTCCCTCAGTAGGAAAGACTGGCAGTCTGCTTACTGGAGCTGTGAGGCTTTTCCAAAACATCAGTGTTAAGCAATTAAGACACAACATCCTGTGACGGCTGTTGTGAGTCTGATGACGATACCGCTCAGCACTATCTCTGTAAGTCTCCACTCTATGCTCGCACCAGGCTAGGGAACCTCGGCGTTGATAACGTGGGACTCGTACTGCAGGTAGTTATTATTTTCTATGAAATACTTAAAAATTCTAATAAAAGGAACAATGAACACTAATTGCGGAAGTGGCAATGGAGACGACGTAAGGTTGTCCCCTTTGCAAAATACGACATGAAGTGGAGTCCACACAACTAACCAGCAAAATAATGATGCATTTCAAGTTAGGGCAGAACCATGGTAAAGGACTAGGTAGTTCTTTGTTTTAGTGCTACATTTCGGCAGAGTACAAAAAAGAAAAGAAAAAGATGATGCCGGGACTCAGGACATTGAAGTACACAGCCCCAAGATTTAGTGACCTGAGATTGATTGAGAAGAACTTAAACAAGAGAGTACGTAACCGGTATTCCTCTTTGACACCTTAAATTTTTGAATTCTCTCCTCATTAATTCCAATCTTTAAAAGTTTTCAAAATTATTATCGATTTAAGGAAAACACTCTGTCACTGGCGGTAGATAATCCTTCAAACTGGCAACTTTCGACGCTAAGGCAACCCAAGTGCTTTGATTTTTTAACTTTTTAATGGAAAAATACCATTCCATTCAGTGGAATGAAGTTAGGCTGAAGCTCTTCTCAAACTTTGCCATGTATTTCATCCAGAATTCACCTTTAAAGTTAATTGGCTTTAAGGTCAACACTCTTATAAAAACACTTTTATACTTGAATTTCATTTCCTCATTCCTTCATTCCTCTATTTGAAATCAGCTATCCAAACACCCAATTCCAATTATAAAAGACCACCAACCCTCAATGTGGTCTGTATCCAAAGCTCCGAAGTTAAAAATATCTACATCTCCCAACTGATTGGAGGATGATGTAAGTATTCTCAGAGAGACAGAGTTTCCATAACAAATTCAATTAAGCATTTCCTTTGAATGGCATCCCTGGTCGCACCAAAACAACGTTCTCTTCAGGAAAATAGGTTCAATAGAATTGGTATTAGGACTGCCTGTTATTTATGCCGCATAGGTTGCTACTTAAGTTTTGAGAAAAACAAGTGCTCGGCGTTTGCCTTTTCTTATTTCTCCAAAGATATCTGGAAAACAAAGGGTGGTGTACCATTCCGAATTCATCAATCTACGTTGCTTGAAGAACGACCGTTTGCCTTTTTTTTGTTAGATATGGCTCGTCTTTAAAGACCCATACAGTCGAATGCATCCATGATTCGTCACCTTCACAATCTCATAGACGTCCTTTGAAGCACCGCGATATGGTTTCTTTCAAAATTTCTTTGGACCAATCGATTAGAGCCTGTTTTTGAGCGATTGTCAAAAATATCAGTTCCTGCACAACATCGATGTTTTCTGGCACAACAACCGATTTTGGACGACCACGATTGGACTTAGAAAACTAGTGAAGCACAGTGGCTCGGAATGCTGCTTCATCACCAAAAATCAAAACGAGTTTACCCGTACACTGCTATTGAGTCAATCTACGTCGAAAATCGTAAAAAATCATCACACGACAGTGTTCACGACTTAATTCCATTTCTTGATTGAGATGTACTCGTGTTTTGAAGGAAAAACGGGAGCAGCTAGTCTCAACCGCAAACTGTGTGATCTAAGAAGTATTAAGGTCCTGGACAACCAGATTGCAGATTAGAGAACATTAAAAAGAAGCGAAAATATTTTACAACATGTGCATTGCCAACCTCGATGTGTTAAGTGTGGAAAGAATCACAAGTCCGAGGTATGCGAATGCTATCTGATAAAATCCAGCTCTCGTGCGCCTTGTATAAGAATGTGGACCACACCTCAAATTATCGTAGTTGTGCTAAGTTTCAGTACATGAGAAAGATAAATCTGGCTCGGTGGCAAAAGGCGGAGATTAAACGACCACCTGTTCCCAGTCAAACACCAGTCGTAGCTCCCCGAAATATAACACTACAGAAAGCGAAGGTTGCTTCTCAGGTCCCAGACATGCTGGCTATCTTGTTCTTTGTGCAGGGACAGTTGGCTCAGTTACAACGCCAGATACAAGGGCAGATCTATGATACATATGCGTTGCTGCCGGGCCTAAAGCACCTCCAACCGTAATGGGTACGAACAAGGCGGAGTGAACCTTAAAGGTCCTTTCGTTGAATGGGAATTCACTGATGAGGATTCTCATTTTTTAAGTTGCTCAAAGACCAAGTCCCTGACATACTTTTGGCTTGCGAAACAAAGTTACGATAAACAAAAATACAAACTGAGGCTCAGAAAATATAAGATTTCAAGAAGTAACCGACGTAACTCCGTACAAGAAAGAGGTGTTACGATCTTCATTAGAAAAGGATTTCGGATTTCGTTTTTTTTTTTTTTATAATCAGCGCGCGCTCAAGGAGCTTTTGTACCCTTAAAATGTTCGTACACAGCACGGGCGAAGGCAATTTAAGGAGGAAGAAAAGACAGGTACCGATGTACATTGTTTTTAAATGTTTGTAAATTATAACGACCAGGAAACACAGAGGTCGGCAGGGCATTCCATAAGCGAGTTGTATGGCTTAGGAAAGAATCACAATATTTTAGAGTACGTCCGAAAATGGGCTTGAAGGTATACTGGTGAGCATTCACACCGAGACGGGTGTTACGGTTGAAAGTTTGAATGGGCGGAATGCTACTGGCGATTTCAATGGAGAACTGGTGGTGGAAAAGCGATAAAACAAAATGAGACAGGAGACATTACGTCGGTGTTCGAGGGTGTCAATTGATTAACTGATATTAGTATTACCAATGAGTTTTTACAATATATTCCAACGTAAGTTGTCACTGACATACATACCGAGAATGGAAAGTTTATCGGTTTCGACGATGCAAGTGCCATTCATGGATAATGACAGCAGACAGCATTGAGTTTTGGAAGCATTAAATTCCACTCGGTTGATAGTTCCCCAATTGGTTATTCTGTTAATTTCGGAATTTAACGAGCTTAACATACGCTGCCGTTCCCGTTTTACAGCCGAAGAGCAGGCGCGTGAGTCCAGGAATGAATATGAAAAGAAGAAAGTACTGTTATCAGCAAAGGAATATATTGGATTAGAAGTAGTAGATAAGAGATCATTGATGAAAATTAAAAAGAGTGGCGGAGACAGAACGGAGCCCTGGGGCACATCAGCATCAATTTTGTGAATAGCAGACTTGAAACCATCCAACAATTGAAATTTCCGAGAGGCAACTTCTAATCCATTGAAAAAGAGAGTCATCAATCCCAAAAGCATGCATTTTCGACTAAAGAGCCTGAGTCAAACTCTGTCAAATTCATCAGAAATATCAAGTGCAATTATCTTGCTTTCATCAGATTGATGTACGCTTTGGTTTCACTTTTCGAAGAGACATGTCATGAAATCACCAGTGGACCTGTTGCTACGAAAACCGTCCTGTCGGTCAGTTAGAAGTTTTCATACTTCGAGATATTTCATAGCTGAGTGTCTTCCTGACTTTGGAAAGAAGGAACGTAAGTGAAATCTGTCTGTAGAAGGAGAGAGAAGAAGATTCGACTTTTTAAAGGACGGGCTCGATAAATGCTGTTTTCCATCTTCTTGGATGGGTGAGTCCGATCTGAGTCTGATCTCGATGAAAAAGCTTACGCAGTGGTTTTGCCAGCGTGGAAGAACACATCTTCAGATGAAGTGGAAATATACCATCTGGGCCAGCGGTTTTGTGTATGTTAGGATCTTTTAGTGCTCTTATTAATACGCGAGTGCAAAAGTGGATTCGTCCCATTGAAGAATCAACGCAATCAAGTGTAGATGGAGACTAAGGACAATCTGGAAGTGTTGAGTTTTTTTTTTTTTTATAATACCGCGCGCGCACAAAGGGGATACAAATACCCTTTTACTGGCTTTTCTCCAGGGCGCGGGCGGGTGGTGAACTAGTTTGAAACTCAGGTGTGTTTGGTTTCGATATTTTTCCCAGACGAGCCAGTGCATCCTCAACTAGTGGGTCTTAGTACGTGCTAGTTCTTAATTCGTTACATTTAGCCCAGCCAGCATCCACTCCAACATCAGTATTATGCCTTCATGTCAGAGTTGACGCCGACGGGATTTTCATATAACTACATACAAATTCTATGAAAAGTGTTTTTCAGAGTATTCCCTTGCATGGGATTCGAACCCGCGACTCTCTGCTTGAGGAGTCCATGCATGTACCAATACACCACGGCCACCACTTTGAGTGGCCTCAAAGTGTGCAGCAATCAGATTGGCCTTGTCCAAATAGCCGACAGCTGGAATGTCATAATAAATGAGCATTGGGATGGAAAATGAGGCAGAATTTCTAATTATTTTGACAAACGACCAAACATTTTTACTACCTTTAGGACATTGTAGTATTTTTTGCCTTAATTTTTGGTCATATTGGAGTTTTGCATGCTTAAAAAAGACGTTTCAGTCATTCCTGGCTGGTTTGAACTTTTTTCGGTTTTCCTCTGTAGCGTTGGTCTTGAAGGACCGGAAAAATATTTCTTTAACCCTGTGAGCCTCCTTATAGTTCGAGTCGTACCCTGCCTTTTTCTTTTGGTTTGATACTCTTCATCCAATGAGGGATAAAGGATCTTCATTCAAAGAGAATGGTATTTGTAATCATATCAGAAGCAGCATCCACGTCGGTATCGAGGAAACATAACGACCAGTTAAGATTCCTAAAAAAGGTGTTAAGGCCGCTTCAATTGCCTTTCTCGTACTGCCACACGGTTCTTTTAAGAATCTTTTCTCTAACAGCGGACCGACGATCCTAGAAGGGATAACACATCGGCTTTGTACTTATCAGAGTGAAAAGTTAAAAACCAGCCCAGGGCAAGACTGGGGTCTTGTAACATATTCATGTGGGCCCATTTACAAACTTGGTCAAGCTATTTTCTGCAGCAGAGCTTTCAAGACACCGTCTTTCGGTTGTTCTCTGTCCCGAATGTCTAAGAGACGTAATAATGATTTCAGTGTAAGGATACAGGGATACAATTCTTCGTATGGAGTCAGACTGTTTTTTTGGTTGCCACTCATGGAGCGAAATAACCACTGTGCCCAAACAACTTGCTTTCTCCAAAAAACTTAACACATGCTGAGGCATTAACCCACTTGAGTGTTAAGTTTTTTGAAAAAAAAAAAAAAAAAAAAAACCAAAAGCATCAAGCAACAGCTGTGTTGGATGAGTTTGTTAAGCAACAACCATAGTGGAATCATCATATGTAGATGACCACTTTACTTGGCGCGAACACATTAGTCGACTACGTCTCCGATTAATGAGTGCAGTCATTACGATACACAACAATTGAAGTCAAGATAAATTTGTAATACTCGTTAGCTGAGTGCCAGATGCGGTATGTTATCCTAGCTGGGGGGAGACGCTCCCAAAAGTCATCTCTTTCACCCAACCTAAGCCAATCTCTAAGCCAACCTAAGATAGTTATTACTTACTTAAATAAATAAAATAAATTGTCTCTTACACATACTTTCTATTATTTATGGTATCAGCACCAGCTTTATCGTATCTTAAGTATCTATGAACAGTCTAATTGACTATTGGTTTGCTAACTTTTGATTTGAAAGCCTCAAATCACTTTCAAGATCAGAATTAAATATTTGAAACTATTAAATCGGTCCACAGTATTGCCCACTCAGACAAACCTCTTTAACTCCCAACTGACGGTCTATTTGGTCTGACGTGTAAATCTAGGCCAAGCTATTAATTAATTCAAAGCCCCAAATGGATTTTTTTACTCTCTGTTCTATTCGATTTGAAACGGAATATCTGGTCCCTCTCATGAAATTCAAATAGTCGCATAACACGAGTGTTCCAAGTGCATAAACGTGATCATAGATAGATATGACCATTCGAATATGGGTGTGGGTAATGGTTGGACAGTCTGAAAACACACGTCCATTCGTCGAAAACGGCGGTTGAGTGCATTGGGTAATAAATTTTTCGAATCGTTTGATTGGAAATTTTTTAACACGCGCTTTTACATAAAAAAAAATTTAACGGTTTACCGGTCCATTGGAATTTTTATGATTATTGGAAAATGCTATCTTTTGGTAATTTTCGAAATATGGATTTTGAACGTGTGTTGTGGATTGCAGACATAGGCAAATACTCCTGCTGTTATCTCTTTAATTGACCTGTAAAACAGTTTAACTTTATTCGGGCCAAATACTCGTAAATAAGTTATGTGTGCCACCGGTATGAATTTTTTTTTTTTTTTTTTTTGAAAATTTAATTTAATTCTATCCAAAATATTTATTGTAAATTGGAAAATTGAAGTCCGCCCTAGTCTCTGATTGCCATCAACTCTGTGTAGCCAGGTAAATATTTGTCTGTGCTCAAAAAAAGCCAAAACGCAGCCTGCTGTAATTTCAAGGCATATCTACTTAAACATTCGCTTGGTATTGCAAATAATATCTCAAATATACCTCAGTGTTTTAAGATATGCCTGTGAAATGTCCGGATAGGGAAGTTGCCTAATTCCGCCGTCTTCGTAAAATAAAATGCATCTACAGGATGCTGACGAACTACAGACGATAGGCTAGACAGTGTAGGTGGTCCCTTTCAAAAATGGACTTTTATGATATAAGTACGGCGCAAAATATGGTATATATAGTGTGATTCATCTAGAGGTTTAATTTGTAATGTAAAATTAAACACATAAATTTGAAATTAAACTTAAAATTTTTATTATTGGTTAAAACAACAATTCATGGCATTTATTCTTTAAAAATGATCTTATAAAAATATTGGCCACGATTACGTCTGCGGTGGTTTATTTAGAAGGTCCCATTTTGGGCGACTTGTTTGAACATAGCTACTGGTATCTCGCGGATAACACGAGAAATGATGGCTTCCAAAGCGTCAATCGTAGCTAACTTATTCCTAAAGACCTGAGACTTTACATATCCCCAGAGAAAATAGTCCAAAGGTGTGAAATGGCAAGATCTAGGCGGCCAAACAGTGAAGTTAAGTGCTCACCAAAATGATTTCTCAACAAGTTCATTGTTGCACGCGCTGTATGGCTCGTAGCGCCGTCTTGTTGAAACCAGAGGTCACCCAGACCATGTGCTTGAATTTCAGGAATCACATAGTCCGTTAAATTGGCGCGTTAACGGTTACCATTGACGGTACCATTCTGATTTGCTTCATTTTTTGAAGAAATATGGACCAATGATTGCGCCAGCCCATAAACCACACCATACCGTTGTTTTTAATGGATTTAATGGTAGCTCTTCGGGTTGCTCATCAACCCAAATACGAGATTTTGTTTATTAACGTATCCATTGAGCCAGGAATGGGCTTCATCACTGCACAAAATTTCGCGATAAAACAGCGGATTTTCGTTGAGTTTTCCAGAGCCCATTCACTGAAAATATGACGCAAATTCAAGTCGCTTGGCTTCAATTCTTGCACAAGTTGAATTTTGTATGCTTTTAGGTTGAGATCCTCACGTAAAATACGCCAAGTTGTCGAATACGCCAGGCCAAGCTGCTACGACGACGAACCGATTCGTCACGGTCTTAGTATACACTATCAGCTACAGCTGCTGTAGTCTTTTCACTACATGCTGGATGTAGTCTAACCGGTCGAGTATCATCCACTAATGTGAAATGGGACTCAAATTTGCGAATGGTATTGGCAATAGTGGTTTCAGTAGGTCGATTATGCGCACCGTCAGTTTCTCGAATCGCAAGACAAACATTTCTCACAGAACGCTGATTTTCGTAATGCAGCTGATCAATTTGGAGCAGCTGTTGTAATGTGAGTCTTTTCGTGGTAATTTGCCAAACAATAATGAACAAAAGTAACAGAGCAGTTTGATAGGAGTCACGCGTGATCTGTCAAAAAAGCCTATTGAAAATCAAACTTCACGATGAATCACCCAGTATAAGGGCGTATTACAGGTCAAACCAGTATTGAGCATTCAATCAACACCTTTCACCATCAGTGCCTCAACCATCCATCCATCTCGTTAAGAATGCTCATCAGTTTACTCACAAATTCACTTTCGGACGTACTCTGAAATATCATGATCCTTTCCTAAACGGTTCCCTTGCCGGCCTCTTCAGTTTAATACTACCAGCCACCACATCAGCGCCGATTACCCACAGGCCGACCACTCAAAGGGATAGTGCTCTAAAGTGTCATCATCACTCACACACAAGCGCCGTAGAACCTTTTGTCACTTATGCTTCTTTTTTTTGTCTTTTATCAGGCTTTCAACACTTAGAGGGTCAAAGCTTAAAAGTACGCAGTGCTTCGTGGCCACTTTAGTGAGCAGTCAGCAGTTTTTCCTAATGAGTTGTAGACCATTTAGAAATATTGGTAAATCCGTTGGCATTCTGAAGAGTTATGCCTTCTACAGTTACGCTCGCATGAAACTAAATTGTCAATAGAAGCCCTAGTCGAGAATGCAGGTAGTTCTAGCGTTGTCTTGAAAAAGTCTCCTCTGAACCTTGAATATTATGTTCATAAGCGATCTCATTTCGTGTGATCCCATTATGACCTTAAACTCAAACAAGACTCAGTGAATTCAGCGAAATCGTCCATTCTCGAAGTAGCTTGATCAAGGATTCAGCAAAGTTCTAAGTGTAGCTTGGCGACAGATGCAAAGGCTTCACCCCTTCCCCAATTATTTACAGTACCTTTCATTGCCACCAGGATTACGAAAATCTCCGCGCCTAGAAGATAGGCGTAACTTTTCGAGTTGTAAAATCTAACGTTGTCCTGTAAAAACAGCACCAGCATCGCATCTTCTATCGGCTTTGGAGGTATTCGCGAAGGTCGTACTGAATTACTTTCATGAGTTCTTCTTTAGCAGCCACAGAAGTTCTGGTGTTATATCCATTAAACCAAAGTAAGGAGACAACAGAACATTATTTTGATAGTGCAGTCCATGATATGAATATAGATTCATCAGAGGGTCCAGACCGCTCTTTGGGCAAAACCGCAGTAATGTATTTTCATGAACGCTTGTTCCTCAAGACAAAGACGCATAAGCTATAAGAGGTCTTACTATAGCTGTGTGAATTCAAGGCACCCTCCTCAGTGATATTCCCATGTCTTTTCCGAAAGCCAACCGTGCCTTGGAAGTTTTCGACGCGATATGTTTATAGTAGTCCAGTGGAAGTCTGTTACGCATGATGACACCCAATCAATGAAGTTCGTTGCAGCAACGGATCGTAACTGAACCAGACTAGTCAGCCCTCTCCTTCTCGTAAGGAGAACAATATTAGCTTTGATATGAGTGACTGGAAGTCCATATCTAGTGCTTAAGTGCAGACAATCGCTGATCTAACAAACGACACAACTCCATCATCTGCATATATTTGAGCGAAGTCATTACAACTACCGAGAACGTTAGGCAGTGGGTCGGTCGATATACATCATAACAGTTGATGGAGACTTGGGCAACGGCTTTATGGCCTTAGCCGTCATCACAATCGGTAACAGATAGTAGTTACGGTATATTGTGTTATCATGCTAGCTTGCATCTTCAATAATAGTAGCTGGTTGTTAACCAGTTTTAAGTAGGTTGCTTGGAAAAGAAGTCCAAAGTCTCTTTTTTTGACCATCCAGTGTAGATGCCAATGGTTCTTCTGAGTGTTTACAGTCTGGTTCATGGGTGCCCTTCTGAGGATTTAGACCAGGATTAGGTTTCACCGAGTGGAACTAAATTAGCTTTTTAAGTTGAATTGTAAATATTCCAGCCTACCAGGACGGGTGATCTGCACGATTGTTTCTGTTTTTTTTCATTAAATATACCAAGTAATGGTCGACAATCAGTAGTAATGGGTACACCTCTTCCTACCACTTGAAGTAAATGCTATTTTCATCTCTACGATTATGTCCCTATACAGCACCAACCGCAAAGGGCGACTTTCCTTGTAATATTCGGTTATAACAGGCATGCTAAAGTGTCTAGTGTCTTTTGGTTTAAGGCCATTGGCAGCTGTGTTTCGATACACAGTTGGACTCTGAAACTTGCTGTGACGAAAAAATAGTCATAATCGACGTTTTCTGCTGTGGAACGAAAGAACATTCAGAACAATAGATGCGTCTTTCGCACGCCTTGTCAGTGTAGTATACATAAACCAATATTCTACATTATCACACCGCATTTCACCATGTGCTTAACAAAGGTGACAAGATACGATAACCTTATTCTGTAGAGTGAGGTGGTATTGATCATATTCCGGGTATTTTACAGCACCTGATGTATAAATATCTAATTTAAGGAAGCTGGATTAAGCTACAGTGATGGTATATTGTAGATTATTGACGAAATGATCAAAGAGTTCGGAAGACTATAAGCGTCACAAGAATTGCAACGGTAAACGTAAGACTAACGAGAAGGCAATATATGGTATCTGATCGCCCATAATATGCGCCTATCAGAGCGTACTGTGTATACTAATACCGGCACTGCATTGCTACATAACCTTAAGCATATGTGATGAAGATAACAACAGCTTCGTACAAGTTTGATTCGCTGACCAATACAAATCTGGCTAGGACATCAGGTACGAGGACTCGATCGTGAGGACTCTATCAGAAACTCAGACTCAGATCAGAAACTCTTGTCAAATCAATTCAGACAATAAGACGATCAAAAACTGTCATCATACTACCGTGAATGCGATCATGTACAGCTCAAACTTGTACACAAATTTTTCATTGGAAGCTGACTTATAGGTAAAGTCATGTGCCTTAGATATATGTAAAACCAAACGGATTGTGACAATCCGTATCAATGCTGAGTTCGTAAGCAATACGATTATACGCTTATGCTCCAATGAATGAGAAGGCAACGAGAGAAACTATGGGTAATATTCCAAGTACGACAGGATGTCATGGCAATAGGAAAGGACCCCTCATCTTTAGTATTGCCGGTGGCGTGAACAGCTTAGCTAACACCACATCTGAAAATGGACGGAGATTGATTGATTTATCAACATAACAAGTAAATTCTAGGATCTACAATGACATATGGGCAGCTTCCTGATTAAAACACGATAAAGACGCATGACATTATGATAGACGTAAGACATGCACTCATTATTCTTGACATTAGCAACAGCGGACATTAACTCGTAGGCAAGTAGGCAAGTAACGAATACAGATATAAAGGGCAGTATACCGCCTGAAAAATCCTATGAGAAGGTTTAACGTCAGTCAGCTAAGACCAACGAATATCACCAGAGCTTTTGGTGACCCCATTTTCCTCATAACCTTGTCACCAGCACTAAGTGTAGCTATTATAAGGTGCTTAACTAAGTTATCGCTGCTTTTTTTTAAAATAAAAATGCAACTTTATAGTGAAAAATGGTTACAAATGAATCTTTCAAACTATTGCCTATCGCTATAGTCTTTATCTTCTGGAAAACTATCCACGAATCAAGCCATTTTTTGATGTCTTTATATGAACGGAACTGCTGATCAGCCAGACCATGTGCCATCGAACGGAACAATTATCGCACGACGTAACATCTGGGAAATATGGTGGGTGGGGTAGAACATCCTATTTGAGAGGGAGGTTTTAACGGGTCTGGCAACGTGATGCCGAGCGTTGTCATGCTGAAGAATCATTTTTTCGTGCCTCTGCTCGTATCGTCCGAGCCGATGACATAGAAGCGTGACCGGGCAGCCGCCATGACTTTCTTCTCTTTGAGTTGCTTCAATAAATCCATTTTTCGTCACCCGTCATGATATTTTGCCGCTGGAGCAATGGTTCAAAGTCGAAAATACGACGCTCCTTGGCTTCAAATCATAAATAACCCAAATTCTTTGTTTTTGAATATTTTCCAACGCATGCAATCGCTTGAAAATGGCTTGGCGGGTAACTCCTAATGCTGAAACAAGTTCTTCTTGCATTTGGCACGGATCCTCATCGAGCAATGCCTCCTATTCAGCGTCTTCAAAGGATTTTGGCCTTCCTTCACGCGGATGGTCGTCAGCATCGAAATCACTGTCTTTGAGCGCCTTGTCGATGCGCTTCAGCCACCGTTTTCTTCGAATGAAAGAAGAAAATCAACACTGCCCCCAAATGACGATTATTTGGCACAAAATCAAACATTTTCATACAAAGAAAAGTATATGAACCGAAACAGAATCACTAATGTGTCAAAATGGTTTGTTTACCAATCGACCAGTTCTTACTGCTGGAGCCATCTATTGACAAACAAAGAATTTAGTTGCGCACCTAGGGCACTTGCTATCAAGAAGGAGGATCATCGTATAATCCTGGATAAGACGATGAGTACGAAAATTGAATCTAGTAATCTAGTAACAACTGTGGTTCGACAATCGTATTAAAATTTAAAAAGACGTGTAAGAGCGTCAAAACACGACCTAAAGCCGGCAATGTCGACCATGAAAATATCGTAGCAAAAAGGCAGTAGGTACTGAAACTATGGAAAGACCACTTTTGCAAACTGTTTAACGCCAAAGACAACAACCTGAACATTCAACCTGAACGAAGACTTCAAAAATTAATGTCTAATCGACCAAATTAAAGTGATGGTGGTAATAACATAACTCGAATCCTACAACTCTGCAGTAGCCAGTGTCTAAACCGCTGATCCATTTTAATTTGAGGAAAGCATACCTATTAAATTTAATCTCAGCAGCGTCTGTTAAATCTGTAATGAAGAAGATCCTTCAAGCTGCGGTAACTGTATAGCCTGCTTAACATCGCATACAAGATACTTACTGCCATATAAACGTCATATCAGTACGGTTGTTGCTACTAAAACAAAGAGAACACAATTTTCAATAACGAAACTCCTGACTTTATTTTCTCATTCATTTGCTACCAAACTTGTTTGTTTGCTTAAAAAATGGTTTGTGCCGTACCGCACTCGGCTGTCGACTGTTCGCTGCCAATATATTACAATCCACACAAGCAATCAACGTATACGAGTTTATAACAAACATTACAAACATGTGTCCAGGTAGAGAAAAGAACACATGAAGCCTCAACGTTTAAAATGAAAATAATAGCATTATGGTGGTAACCATATTCCCCAACACTCCAGCGTTCCTGTCCGGGTTCTCTCGACCGCTCTTCGTACTTGGCCATCCTTTGCAGATACTGTACTTTGAACTACGCTTTTGGGTCATCAATTTCAAAGTAAATTTTCATCAGCGATAACTACTACATCGCCAGAAGCTATAGGAGTTTGCTTCTCAAACTATTTTCCGCGATGTGCTAATATTGGCGTATACCCCAAAAATAATTATTTCGCCGTCACAGGATTCAAACGATACAAAAGTAAGCTGCCGGGCATTAATGATGAATTCGACCTCCCACAATGCGCATCGTAAGCTTTCGTAAGCTGTCGTTAAAGTTTGTCGGCGATATGTTGCATACCACTTTCTTAATGGATTGCACGAGCCGTTCCCAGAACCCAGCGGTGCTGCTGTAAATCAAAGACAACCTGTGGTACTAGATGTTCTTGTATTCCTCGAGCAAAATCTTCTCCGAAGTCTTGAAGTTACTACTATTATCGGTGTAGATTTCATATAGACATGATGCATGAACTGGTATACAAGCTGGTGTATGTACTGCGCGCACAGTAAGGTATGTAAATGACACCCCATGTTTTTCGCGTCGTCTACCAACTATGATGGATATGGGACCGAGGAAGTCAATACCAACATACGTGAAGGGTCGTTCGAAAATTATAAACCTCGCTGCGATTAACGCGGAACATACCATAAGATCTTGCATAATAGTTTCTACATTGTTGGCAACTTTTGCGTACTCTCTTATTGATCGTTGTTTCATGCGATACGTGATGGTGACTTTCGGGGTAGGAGCGTACAATCAGAAACGTCATATGATGTCTTTGGCGCAATACAATTACGTCAGTACTGTTGAGATCTTGTGCCGTGCTTCGCGCTCTCAAAACACCGTCAGGATCTAAGTCCATATGTATTTCAGGATATAAATTTTGAATTCTTTTTAATGTTCTTACCCCGTTTTCACTCACCTATGCATGTCTAAAAAACATCGTCTTTGCTTCTTGAAGTATTTTAGAGGTGGGTTCCTTTAGTTTGTCTTCATTTCTGACGATAGCTCTTAGCCTTTTGATGTACAAGAGAAATGTAGCTAAGATGTACTTGAGACATATCAATACCATCAAGGTCGCCGCCTGTTGGCCATTTTACCGGCTCTGAAACCAAAAAGTTTGGTCTGTTAATCCATGATTCAATATGTAGCTGGGCTGAGAATTGTAAGAATTGCTTTGAGGGTACCCACATCCACTATGAAAGCTTAGAAGACTCTAATATTGTATTTTGCCGACATGGAACATGATGAATTGGTGAAACCTTTGCCAGCCTGCACCCGAAACTGGCCGAAACTGAAGTCTCGGTATTGAAACTGGCCTAACCCGTGCAACTTTCGACTTCGAGGCTACCAAAACTACATTGACTCAATCTCTACATTGAACTCGTATAAGAGTATAACACACATCACCATAGGCCTGCCCTCAAGCATCCACGAATGTATATAATTGTACTTTCTTACAATTTTTTAGCAGTCGACTGTAACAACGAGAAATTTTGACAGACTTAATCAATGGTGTCAGCGACTTCGATTGTAACCATTTTACGAATACATTTTGAGGGAGCTCATCATCCCAATCGATGCCAAACCACCAAATTACTTGTAAAAGTATTAAGCCGACGATGAAACAAGTTATAAGCCCAAGAGGGTCAAAAATTAACAGGAGCACCTGAAGTGTTTATCGTTTCGTTGATCTCTTTTCACCCTCCAACTTGTCGCGCTTTAGTTTATTGAATCTGAAAATATATTGGAAACAGTCGTTATGAGTATCTCAATACATACCATGGACCTTTTCAATAGAACCCTATGGCTTCAGTTCATCTCTAAGACGTTTTCATTCAGTTGACTAGCAAGCCCAGTCGAATTTGAAGCTCAGTTACGGATATTAAAGTCGGTTGAAGAGTGAATTAATTTTATTCATTTGCCACACTGTCAATGAAGTCGTACATATCTTGGCATTTTTGAATAGCCAGTAGACACTGAAGGATAGCGTCCTTCAAACTGGTGTGCATTCCTATTGCGAATATAGTGGAGCGCAATTGACGTCGAAGGTTACAGTGATCATAATTATATGTACTTGGATTGCAAACCGGATTGCCACTGTCCCACCGTATTAAGCGCTGCACATGCATATCTTCTTTTCGCACCTTAATCTGGTGGAACATCTTTACGATATCACCACAGATTGCCACTTAACAAATTCTGAAAGCCAACAGAATATCACGAGTGGCGAGCAGTTGTTGCTGCTGCGTCCCGCAGAAGTCAGACTCGGTTCGGCTTATTGGGATTAATGGTTACGAAAGTTAGGAGGTACCACACTCTCCTTGGCGTATTTGCGATTTCTTTTTCTGTAAGCTTCCTGCATACTTCTTGACGATGAGATTATCAACTTCAGCTTGTATTCTGTCTCTCAGGACGGCATCCCGTTTAAATTTTTTCTGAGGCACAATAAATGTTGAAGTGCAGGTTTGCGACTATCTGGCATTTCTTAGTTGTCGTTACGCCATAACAATCCAATTTAATACCATCTACATGTAGATCTCAGTATTTGAAGAATCTTCTAAGCGACGTTCATACTCGCATATGTGGATGTTAAGTTAGGAAACCTGTTGATGACTTGATTCACATCCTTGCAGAACCCGTCCAAGCCGGGTTTTCGTGATGATGGGTTGCTGGGGCACTGCGAGCTTCCAATTGCTTGCTCCTATCAAAATTGTTGGCCGTGCGTTTTCGTATGACTGAATGTGTAAACCAAATAAAGATGAGTAGCACCTGCATGTTAAGCAACTGCATTGGAAGTTAGAGATTTTCGACTGTATGAACTTCACGCAAAGTATACTATACCTCTCGAGCGAGGTTCTCTGCAACGTTTCCTCAATGTATTGTATGTCGTATCACCAGTCCAACGCAGGTACAGCGGTTCGCGAACGGCTGACAAACTTAGGCTTTCGAACATTTCAAGTTCCATCAAACTCACCGATAAACCTTCATCTAGAAACACAGAAGTATAAATGAACTTCTTTTTTGAATGATGCGAAAAAAGATTTTCTCTACCACGTCTACATCGCTGTGAGTGTTTTCGATTGCAGCGTCTTTCGAATTCGTTGAAATTTTATTTGCACTTACCATATTTGGTTACTTGCAGGTGAGATGGGTTTGTGTAGCAATGGATCGTGCTTTGCTTTACAATCTCGGACACTACATTCTCTGTTGATGGCGACACAATCTGTTTACTTTACGATTTCAAATTTTTTTGAGGTAAGGCAATTTTTCAAACACCAGACATCGTGAAATTTTGTGGTCGGTTCGTTTGCAGGTGATGCATGTTTGTTTTATTGGAAATTTGATTCCTATGTGGGTGTTGACGGAGCCACTTTTTTTAATCTGCGATTTGGGTTATCCAGCAACTAAATGCTTTTACAACTGAAACGCATCCTTCTCGCATAGAGAACAGTCAACTTTTCCGTAGTGCACATAAAAGTGAACAAACAATTAAGTACTACAATTAGCAATTAATTGGGAAATAACAGTATGGCTCAGTGGAGCAGTTGTTGACTCTGTAAATGCAAGACCCCTGTCTTCGAGCCCAGTAGAAATTCATTCGCGGGTTTGCTTTTTTAAATTTCTTAATACAAGGTGGTGCAATACCAAAAAGTATCTAAATCTATATATTCCCCTTTAAAGTAATACCCATAAGCAACACACTTATGCCAGAACTTGATCCAATCCTCGAAATATTTTTTATATTCGGTTTTCGGTATGTCCAACAGTACTTCCTGCGATTTTTCCATTACTTCCTCTCGGCTGCTGAAATGCGTTCCCCGTAATGGTTTTTTAATTTTATTGAACAGAAAGAAGTTACAGTTAGCCAAATCAGGTGAATTCGGTGGCTGTTGGATGGTATTTGTTGCATTTTTCGTCAAAAAATGGTGCAAAATCCACGATTTTTCTGCCCACAATTCTGGTCTCTTTCGGCGAATTGCTTCACGCAAACGTCTCATAACGCCCAAATAATACTCTTTGTTTACTGTCTGGTCTTCTGGCAAAAATTCATGATGCACTACACCGTTGTAATCCATGAAAACCGTGAGCATTGCCTTCTTTTTTGACTGAAAACGACGTGGTTTTTTGGTCTCGGTTCATTTGGTGAACGCCACTCACTTACGTGATGTCTGGATTGCGTGTTGTACGAATTGTAAAAAATCGTCAACACACACAGAAATAAATGTACTCTTGGCTTCGTAACTTTTGCAAATGTCAAGCTATGATGCTAAGATTTAGAAGGAATGTCAACAAAGAAAAAAAAAAAACAGAACTCAAATCGGAACAATGGGAGCGCCACACGTTGACGCCACCGGGAACTTTTGGATCAAGGTGGTATTAATCACCCTATCGGAAGATGGTATAATTTTTGCAAATGGCGTCGTACGTCAATCACATTTGACATTTGTAAACTAGACAGCTTCAGTATACAAAAGACAAGCAATAAAGCGCTATACTCCACAAGAGCGTGGAATAATTGACCAATAATCGGTCAGTGGTGTTAGAGCAGCGTTAGAGCAGCGCTTAGCTACTCGACTTGAACAGAGTGGAACCACAGAAGATCATGCAGGGCGTGGTCGCCACTGGACTGGTGGTTCGGCCCAGAATATCGCGGCTGTGGCTGCCGATGTCACTGAGAACGTAGAAACTTCAACCAGACGACAGGCAGTTGGGCATCACCAGACGAACCCTATAGCGAATTTAAGTGAAAGACTCACACATATTCTCGTACAAAGTGCAAGTAGTGTATCATTTAATCCCTCCTGACCGTCAGTCGCGTTTGAATTACTGTAAAGCCATTCTCAATCTTAACAACAAAAAGGACAATTTTGTGTCGAAAATCATCATAAGCGACGTGGCGCATTTCCACTTAAGCGATTACGTCAATAAACAAAATCTTCATTTCTGTGGCACGGAAAATACGCGTGTGATGCACGAAGAGCCATTACATTCACTAAAAGCCACTGTGTGGTGCAGCGTTCACGCGGGAGGAATGAATGGACCGTATTTTTTTGAGGACGCCATCTTCAATACGGTCACTGTTACTGGCGAACTCTACAGGGCCATAATAAACGACTTCTTACAAGGTTTGGTGAACATGTGGTTTCAACAAAACGTGCACACACAGCACGTGTCACAATGGATATTGTGAAGGAACCGTTTCCTGGTCGCGTAATTTCCAGTTTTGGCAATTTGGCATGACCAGCAAGATCGTCTGATTTAACCATACCATACTTCTTTCTTTGGGGCTACTTGAAGTCGTGGGATTATGCCAACAAGCCTCAGACAATCGCAGCGCTTAAGGATAATATTCGACAGGAATGCTAACAGTAATCACCGGAAATCTTGCAGAAAGTCACGGAAAATGCGATAAAACGGGCACATATGTGTAAAAACACTGACGGCAGCCACTTGGGTGATATTATCTTTTTCATTTAACACACATTGAAAAGGTCCAAGTAAAGATTTGCATCACTCAAAATAATTTTTTTTTTTTATTTAGTAAAAAAGTAATTCAAAAACAAAATTGGATGATTAATGTTGCGCCACCTTACTATACATAGGGTTTTCCAATAGGGATTTGACAACTTTGAATTTAATTTGTGAACGCACTCTTTCACTAATAATCAAACTGTCACTGTCAATTTATTCAGTAAACTCAACATTTTCATCATCGTAAAGTACACTAACGAGCTACGTTCTCCGGTTGGGTTCAGAAGAAAATGCGCCAAGATGATGAATTTCATCGCAAAATAGTCTTCAGTGACAAAGCTCATTTTTGGCCCAATGGGTTCGTCAATAAGCAAAATATGCCTTATTGGTCGGGTGAAAACCCACATATGCTTCATGAATCACCACTTCAAAATAAAAATAACTGTTTGGTGGGGTTTGCATGCCGACGGCGTTATTGGGGTATATTTTTTCGTCGACGATAACGTTCGGCACGTTACTGTGAATGGTCAGCGTTATCGCGCCATGATCACCGATTATTTTTGGCCCAAATTGGAAGATATGGACTTGGACGACATGTGGTTTCAACAGGATGGTGCCACAAGCCACACAGCATACTCTACAATCGATTTATTGAAGAGTAAGTATGGTGAGCGTGTTATCTCAAGACATGGGCCAGTCGATTGGCCGCCTCGTTCGTGCGATTTACCGCCGCTTGACTGTTTTCTGTGGGGCTACGTTAAGTCATTGCTTTATGCCAACACGCCGACGACATTGGAAGACTTAAGAGCCAATATTGAACGCGAAATAGCGACGGTTTCGGCCGAAATGTGTGGCCGAGTCGTTCAAAATTGGGTTCAACGAATCCACCGCTGCAAACGTGACCGCGGTGGCCATATAAACGAAGTCGAGTTCCGTTCATAAATGTTTTGATTGTGCTTCAAGCCAATAATAAAGTTTTTGAAATATCTCAAATGGTTTGCCTTTTATTTAAAAAAAAAGTTGTCAAGTCGTTATTAGAAAACCCTATAAGTGGTTGTAGTAGTGCCGATTAACGATGGATACCGGTCAGCCGCAGGTCTCGCAGGTGGAACCGGTATAGAATCGAATGACGACGAGACTAAGGCAGTAGTAGCAATGCAAAAGTCAGATCACAAAACGAAAGTGGAAAAAAGGCGGAGGAATAACAAGACGTCGTCGATATTGTCCACAAAAAAGAAAATTAAAGAAGATGTCGACAGGACAGGTAAGGAAAGGAGTAATCTTATGAGTCTAAAGGGGGTGAATGCCGTGACACTGGAGAGGGGAATTCCTTTAAAGAGTTGTTCGCTAATGATACCTCAGTGGAAGAGGAAGAGTATGATTATGCTTTGGATACGATGTCGGAGGAGTAGCGGCACTCGAAGTGGTTATGGCTGATCGCGGATTGATACATAGCTCGCAGGTCCAGCTGACATCAGATATATCACTGTTAACACCGACGCAGTCGTAGTGATACAATCTATCACAGTCGTCACATTGTACCATGCGGTTATTATCGTTTCGCCTACACATAGGACAACTACACTCACTAACACGTTTTTGATATTTAAAGGCACTAGTTCATGAAGCCTTAACGTATAAAATGAAAATAATATCATTATGACGGTAATACCGGTCTTAGTCTTAGCAACCAGCAATTAAATATCCAGTCTGCGGCAGATTATCGAGTAAACTTGAGAGTATCAATTCGATACCTACTATCAGCTAGCTAAGAACCAGTTAGGGGACCAGAATCACCTGGGTCTCTAAATTTCAGTAAAATCGCTTTTTTTTATCTCTCTTAGGACAGGTCATCTTATCTAACTGCTTAGATAGCAACCTAAAGCAAAAAAAAAAAAAAAAAAAAAATAAAATAAATCAACCTCGCCATAGAATGGACCTTTAATAGGTAGGCTACCTTACCCAGATTGTAAGGAGACAGCAAAGGCTTTTTTTGTGACAGAGTAGGTTACAAAATAATTTGTTCATATCCTTGCAATTATGATTAAAATATTTTGCGATATTAAGGACATAATTCAAAGTTTTTAACGTAGCCCATTCAGCCAGCAATTAAACCGATAATATTTACATAAAATGCATTCGCTACCGAGAAATGTTCAATCCTTGAAATTAAATACAGCCATTACTGCCTCAATAGCCCATCAACAGATATTGTTGCAATTTACTGCAGGAATCATACTCTTTATGGGCAATACCAATCGTGCAATCATTAAAATAAATTTTTCTTGCCAAACTTAGCACATTGAAGAAATCATTTCCAATGCGAAGCATTTGCCCGCTCATCTTCGACTATTCCGAATATTTTCCGATGACTTAAGTTCGCAACACTATTTTGAAAAAAACTTTCCCGGGTCGACTCCATCATTAAAAAGTTCCTCTTTCAACATTTAATTTGAAAAGTTCCCTTCTAGGGATTTATTACACACGCGTCCTGTTCTAAATTTTGTTAGGGATTCGTATACTCCTCCATGCTCTTCAACCTTCCTAGAGCTGATACATTGTGTAGCGGCTATGACAGAGGGCATTGTTCTGTTAGACGGACGAAAGAGAAGATAAGTGGGAGAGTGACTATAAACAACACCCCTTAAGCATCGGAAGTTTCAATATTTGCATCGGAAAAGGATTACGAGGAGGTAATTTGAATTTACTTGAAGGCTCTCAAAAAGGACATGCGATACGTGTTCCCAGACGAGTGTGTAGGAAGACAAGAAAGACCCTGCTACCGAACAAATATAAGCCTTTTTAAAGCCAGTCCATGGTAACGGAGCGCAGTTCTGTTGGGTCGGTAGGGTTTGTATCGAGCGATATAATTGAAACTTTCGGGCTCGGAAGCTGTCCATGCATGCTCATACACATCAAGAGGAAGTGTTTGTAACTTGGGATAGAAATCCTTAACCGTAATCAAGAATATGTTGTATGCTGTGCTCTATATGGGGCGCTACTCTGGGTGGTGTTCAGTTATTCATTGGTTTTGTGTATTAGACGATCGAATTTGCCAACAAATCTGAATATGTAATTGGAAATGTTCCAAGGCTGTGGGATTTTCATGAGGAAGACTACGTAAGAGCTATCAAATGTTGCTGCACACACATATTTCTGGAGAGAAGCTCTTCACACGAGGATAGAAAGATACCTTTGGAAGGAGAAATGCCACCGGTACCGTCATTGTAGTACTTTTGCCTTTGATTACGATTTGATATGTTCAATTAGAGCACAAATACGGTGCCGTTCCTGGTCTTGATCCTGCATAACAAAAATTTCCTTTTCACCCGGACATCTATGTATGCATATGTGGTAACATTTGGCCTTATCAGTGTTTTGGTGGCAGCAGGATTGGAAGAAGGACACACGTTTGGTGTAGTGTAATGTTAGGAGAAGCCGTTGTCTTTTATGAGCTCTGTTTTCTGCCTTCAGAATTTGATTGCTAGGATATTTCGATCTGGACTGTCAGCGAATTGATGTGGAAAACGAAATCGGTGTTGAGAAATCATTGTGTTGGAAGGAGTACAGGAAATTGAAGTTATAAAGTTGGGGTTCATCTGTTTCAGGTAAAGGAGATAATTAGAATGTTAAAAGGAACCGACTGACAAGAATGATTGTCACGATTTTGTATGATACATCTGTTGGATCGATGTTCGTTTTTGCTTGGTTAGGAGAGTGTGTAATTTTACCGTCGCTCTGGAAGTATCAATTAGTTATAATTGGATAGGTAAGAGAAGTTCATGGAGTGCGTGTTGATTACACCAAACAAATATCTCTAATCACTTGAAAAATGTACAAAAGATGGTACTAACATAGTTTTTGCTGATAATATGTCTTACATTTGGTTCATGTCCTTCAGAACTTAAAATCAGATCAAGCGTACCATCACACTCTTAGAGTATGTTGGCTTCTCTACTCATGTTTGACTACGTTTCTAAGCCTTATCCTGCATTCACCATATTCTAGTTAAAAAGGAGTCATGATACACTCCTCAGGAATATAAAGTTTGCACTGGATCATTCCCTCGATGGGATGAAGGGTGACGTCTATAGTGGAAACAACAGACACTCCTTTGAGGGCTCTTTTGATAAACTGGGATCTTAAAGGATTTTCAAGTTAGAGTTTCTAAAAACAAGATGGTGGCGGAGGATTAAGAAGCACTTAATAGGCTGACAGAAAGCCTCATTTCATCGAAGTGGCTTAATAACTTACATAAATGGCGCTATATTCCGGGGTGGATTAAAGCGTTAGTTAATATGCTTTTACAGCTAACGCGAACTTTTGACAGTTGATTCCAGTTGCGTACACAGGTTGACTAAGGTCCCTTTCCACTTTTGCGTGCCACCTAAGATAAGGTTGTTTTATATGGCGTTGTTCCTCTGGATTGTAGTCGAGAACTTTTCGAGCTGGGATGTTGGTGTCCATGCATTCAAGGTGACCTAGTCATCTAACCGGGGCTTTCCGTTTTCTTTGACGAGGTCAGCTAGACTATACACCTAGTCCACATAATTCACTTTCGGAAAGTCTCTCACATTCTCCATTGATGTAAATGGGATCAAAAGTCACTCGGAGAACTCTCTCTTGAAACGCCCGAGAGCATTGTCATCGACCTACGGCAGTATTCACGCTCCTGGGCCGTAAAACAGAACTGGAGTGATCAGTGTCTTGTAAAATATCCGTCGGTTACTCGAGAATGGGATTTATTACTCGATTGGCTGCTAAGCCCAAAGAATCAGCCTGTAGCAAGAGTAGTTTTTCGTATAATTTCCGCGGTTATGTCACTGTCGGAGTGGTGCCGAGATAACATGAAGTCCCTTACTACCTCAAAGTTGCAGTTGCTTTTCGTGAGATTTGGCCCTAGGCGTCGATTTTGTACGTCTCTCTTTGTTGGGAGTACATACTTTGTTTATCCTTCATTGACCGCTAAGTCCATATTTGCTTCAATAGTCGCAAACGCTCCACTGACAGCTCAATATATATGATTCACTGAACATTCTTTTTAAAAGATGGTAAATCTGGAGGTGATTAGTTAGTTTTGCACATTCAAGAACGATGTTGGAAAAGTCACACGACGATACATCGCAATCATTTTTTGACATTGAAGTTCTCGGTTTTGGCATTGCCTTATTTGATGGACCAGGTTTAATTCTCCATCATGCCAAAACTCTGTATATTTCATCTCAAAAGGTGCTGCAATAAGCGGATTTGAAATTTAAGTGAAGAGTTGGTGTGCATCGACTTGGAACTCTTGGTTTTTTCTCAAGGTCTGCTGTAATGTGAAATTTGATCTACCATATGATCGACTTTCCTGGTCTAAAACCATTCTGATAGGTACCAGTCGGGTTATTTACGATAAGTCTTAGGCGTTCACATAATACGGTAGGACAAAATTTTAATTGCGATGACTAGACTTATTTCCCTGTAGCTGGGGCCGTTTAGAGGACTTTCATACTTTTATTGATCCAAATGTTGTCTGTCTTCTTGCGGTGGGATGTTGATCGTCAACACCGTTTAACAGTCTGCAGAAATAATCTTTCCAGATTCTTAGCACCGACTGTGGTTCTACTATGTGGTTTCCTTCAACATCCTCGAAGGAGGAGCTTGTACTGAGCAGCTTGTACTTTTCTTCTTTTGTGCTCATAAAGCAGAGCCACTCTGTACGTTCGTCATCTAATCACATCTGACGCGGCAACCCTTTTTGGCACTGATGCCTATGAAGTATTACTTTTGATGTTAGCTGCATCGGACTCCTCGAGAGGTTTAAGGAAACAATTGTAGTCGTTCGACTTTGAACTCTCGCATAATAGTTTGTTGGCTTTGGGCTGTTAAAGATTACCGCATCCATATCTTGGCTACAATAAGATAATGGATGTTAGCTGATCGGGACTCCCGTACATACAAAACACTGGAGCAGTACTTTGCGTCATTCGCAATATGTTCAATATGATTGACGGTTTGTTGATCGAGTTTCAGCCAGTTTCCTTTATGAATATTAAGGAATGGAAACTTTGCATTGGCTATAGATACATTACGTCCCACCAGAAAAAGAATAAGCGTATATCCATTTCTGGAGGAGGCTGTGTAGGCCTCATTGCCTAGCTTAGCATTTTAATCGCGAGGACGATTTTCACGTCATATCTAAGACATTACCCCTTAGGTTTTGTCGAACTCATAGAAACTATCTTTGGTAAAACTTCCATCTGAGCTGATGCGGTTTGTTAAGAACCCATAATTCCACGTGTATTTCCGAAGATCGTCGTCCTTTAATCGTTTGCCAGGGTCGTCAACAGTGATTCCGTTACTATCCTTATGATCCATATAGGATTGCGGGCCCTACCAAAGACGTAGGTCAGGGTTATGCTGCTGGTCGATTTTGCCTTTGCCATATTTGGCTGCATTATTAAAGAGTAACTCATGCTGTTACCGAGAACCACCACTGGAAGATAAGACAAGCTCTACACTACGAACTTGATTTTTACGCTTTTGGCCCAATCAAAATAATATGACAGCCAGCATTTTTCTGATCAATCGTCATGGAAGTCACCTCTCTTTTAATCAAATGATCCGACCGCTAACCTACGGGCCTAAATAGAGCAGATTATTATAAAAAAGTTCAAACCTTAACCTGGCATAAAGATGGTAATGCAAAAAAATACCTCTACATCTTAGATGAACATCCTAAATGATGGAGAGAGATCTATCTTCGATTGTTCCATTATAGTACTAAGAAAAGCAGTCATCTTTTGTGGTACAGCGGTCAAATATAGGTTGACAACAACCACTAAAACCCAGGAAAAGCGACTTCAAACGACTTATGCTTGTAAAGGAGCACCCCTATTTTTAATTCTAGTTTCGTTTTGTGCCACCAAAACACCAGTGAGAATTCATGGGTCTAGTAATGAATAATGGTACGACAATGAAACCAATCAAATAATAGGTGCATCAGACTTGTGTCTTCTAACCTAATTTAGAATGACTCAATTCAAGTTTTGGATGAGAGAAGCATTGACCTTCGTTTAAATTTCACATATTTTTTACTACACCAATTAATAGCAGCTTATCAAGAATTTGTGCGTGATAGCAACGCGCTGGACATCCGCTTGTGAGTGCAGATGCCGATGGTCTTAGTACTATGGGTTCCATTTCTGATATAGGAGTGGGAAAGCCACACGGACATATCTGTGACATCAAATAGCAAACAAAAATGATTGATTGAATTCAACGCGGTTTAAGTGTTTGTTCCAAGAGGTGAAGGGGGCTTTTATCTGTATTTCTGCGGCAACGGCGTGGAAAGGTAAGGAACACAGACGAATGGTTACCGCGGTCAGGTTGGTAAAACTACACAATGTCTTCAAAACAGATCTGACAATCAGTAGCGGCAACTTCAATTAACAATCCTGGACCACGTCAATAACATGACTACCCTAGTATACCCTCTGCTGAATATTGAGGATGCTTTTGAAAAAGCGAACCTTAGATCGATGGAACAAACCCTTCTGCATGGAAGTGCAGAAGTCCAAAAACTACAAAGTGGATTAGCAGCATACTGCGGCATGAAGAGCTGAATATCAAGGACTGCCCCCAGTGTGGAGTAATATCACTCATTTGGGTCCGTACTAGCAAATATTCTCCAGTAAATCCTGAACTCCAAAGGATACAAAACCCAGGATATGCAGATGATACCTCTGTTATTTTAAGGGGCAGCTTTGCCTCAAGCTACATCGCGCGAACTACTTCAAACAAGGTAACCTCATTAAACATAGAATGCACCTTTGCCAAATTTCAAACTCTAAATCAACTGGATCATACCGTTAGCTATTCAAAGAGATATATTTCTTTACAACGGGGGAATGGAACGGATATCCTTTATGACTGAACCACTACAAAAGTGGTATATAAATGGCTTTAAAATGTCTCAAGGCGTTGAAGGAAATGTTGTAGGACCTCAAACCCACCTCTCATTTACAGCAAGTAAGGATGCCATAGTCTTTCAGGAGGAACAAACTTGAAACCTACTTGGAAGCTGAATGCATTCTGTTGTAAAACTGAGGAATCTATGGAAGATCTACGAGTGGAATTGGCCTGTACATGAACCAAATTGATTATCAAATATATTCTCCACGAAGAGGTTTTAAAGCTAATCTCACAGAAAGCGGTAACAAAATTCCTGGAAACATTAAACAAATAGGGAGTCTGTAGGGAAGATATTCCTTTTTGAACCATTAACTGCTTAACAAGTCCAGGTAGGAAAGGTCCAATGCCTACAAGACGAGCCATACTACAAGCATATCTCATCGGCACTCCATAGTCGTTAGTAATCGATATTTTACGAAATCGTTTGTGTGCTTTGCTATCCTGAATCAAGCTTCAGAGACTAACTCTTACGGAGATCTTAGTGAAAGGCGACTTCCCTTTGATTTGAAACCGGTAGACCAACTGATCCCAGTTGTTACATAGCTCAAATTAGGTTAAATGTAAAAATAAGGAGTTAAGGGAACAAGGATTACGGAAAGGTTCCAAAGAATACTCATAGCAGGTTTCAACTCTGCTTTCTCAGAATTCATTCGAGGTGATTACTAAAAGCAGGTGATTTGTTGAAATATCCTAGCACTAGCATATGCTTTATAGTGGGTAGATATACGTACTCGTGCAAAGGGATAAAAAAGTGAATTAGCTTGCCAAATTGAAAATGAATTTGGAACTGTTAAGCCAAGAAATGACAACATCCACTGTCATTTGCTAAAAATAATGGAACTCCCAGTGAAACAGATTATTCGACAAATATCCTTTGCCATTATCAATGCGGTCATGAAGAATGTTTTCTCTTCACAAACTTGTCCAATTTCCTTCCATTTATGTATTCTTGTTCAATTGCAACAAAGAGTCAGTTCTGTTCTTCTCGTCCTGGCCTTCAAATACAACAACAGATACAACAAGAATGCCGTGACATCCAAACAAAGACCATCTTGGTTAACAACAATAGGACACATGTCAATAATATTTCCATTTGCAATAAATACAAACTCAAATTCAAATGACAGTAAACAAAACCTTCTGCATCCTTGCTATCCCTTCAAAGTATAATATACTCGTACATATTCGCTTAGAACATTTGCATTCATTTCACAAAAAACACAAAAAAAAAAAGTTAAGACGTTCACTTCCCTTCTAAGCTTATTTTCTCCCTGATCAAAGAGGACATTATCCTCATGAATATCAATAGCAAAGCGCAATTCCGAAAGGACATGCATCACTTCTACTCTACAGGAAAAGCAAATACAAAAAAAAAAAAATTCTGTAAGCCATTTTCCCACTATCCCAGAGCACACTTGGTGTATCCTGCCAAATGTGATTGTCAACAGCAGGATAACACAGCACTGCTGGATTTTGTTTGGCAAGGGAATATCTCCTAGGCATCAACATTTTACTTGCATCCGATGACAGTACGATGAGCAAACAAGGAAATCTTCTCTTGTTTTTCTGAGTTTTTTGTTTGCCTTGTCCAATGAATTGATATTGTTCGCGCGTGTTCATAAGGATCAACGAAAGGACATCAACTAACCACAAAAACTAACATACAGATACGAGTCTAGAACTTAGAAGCCCGATCCTATCATCCTACAGATAGATTGAAGAATAGTAGCTTGGAGGGAAACGAAAATAACAACGTCAATATGGTACGGATCTTTGTCCTAGTCCTAGTTTTCGCCAAGTTAAAAAATACTACCCGACATTGGCCATTTGGTATCCTTTGGGGAATTTTCGACAAATAAGCCAAATACAGCCTGAGGATATCTACTCATCGGGGGGTTAAAGTAAGAATAGAAAGAAGAAAAAAATAGGAACGAATCGTACCTGATTCCAATTCTGTTGCTGATTGGTGATGGCATAAAGATACCGTAAAATGTCCTTTAGGCAACTCTTCATCCTCATCGCAGTCGTTGATGTCGTCATCGTATTGTATGCAAACTAAGTAGAGAATAGATGTTATTTACCCTTTTTGCGGTAGGAATGAAGGAGCAACAGAACAATGAATCCTTAAGGAATTTGAGTTTACTCTATCCAGATAGATGTGGGTGTAAAAGGAGCAGTTGAGGAGCCTGAGAAGCTGAGAGCCTTATAATAAATGTAAAAGGACTATTTTGAGTGGAATATAGCCAGAGGTAGTACCGGTTGAATCTTAGTTTTGTGCTTCGTTGGATTCTTTTCTTGTTTGTTTGCGTTTGTGGGTTGAGTTGGATAGATGCAGGACCTGAGTGTGAAATTGTTTATTTTTTTCTTCTCTCTCTTTTACGGCATTGCAGCACTGATTGATGTATTTGCAGACATTCCCTAGGAATAACAGAAAAAAAAAAAAAATAATTTGTGAAAGAAAATGAATGGAGAATGTTTTGTGTTTGATGCTGAGCCACCTCCAATTAACCCATCATTAGTTGGACAAACTTGAGAAGTGACCTAGAGTAAAGTAAATTTACACAAGATAAGCAGATGAGAACACAGGAGATGGATAAAAACAAATGATTTGTCCTAGATTTAGTGGATGTGATGATTAATGGGAGTTTCCGCAGGGATTTTTGTAATTTTTTCTTGGTTACCTTACCTCATGGTTTTGAGAGTTAATTGATTCAATTACAGTTCAGCTTAGAGCATGTCATCGAGTAAGATAACGATGACATTAAGTTGGAAGTAGTAGTAGTTGAAGAACAGTGACATTTTGGACGTCGGAATCCAAAAGCAGCGACGTCAAACTGAGGCATCTTTTTCTGATTGAGCTAGAATGTCGTGAGTATTGGAATTCAGGATAAGGAAGCAACATTATGTATTTGACGAACGACTAAACATTTTTTACTAATTTTGAGTTACTAGAAAAATTGGAACTTTCTACGTATTATTTGCTTACTTGCTTTTGTAGCTTAGGCGACGCTACTCATCAGGATGAATCTGGATTTTAATTAACAAGCCTCTTCGGTTAGTTAGGGCATTAGCTAACTGAATGTAGCTGGGCGCTCCAAATTGACTGAGGTTCAATTTTACTTGCACGTGCCACCAGAGGCGAGATCTTTCTCTACTGCGTTGTCCCTGTGTTGTTAGATTCGAAGCAGGAACATACGTGTCAATTAGTTCTAAGTGTCCAAGCCATCCCAGGTGACTGATGAATGAATTTTCTGACTAGATCGGTGCAGTTCGTCGAACATCCGGTATCCGGTTGGTATCCATTGGATAACTTAGGAAGTATTTTTCTCTCGAAACGACCACTTTTGATAGAGTCCATAAAGTCCCACAAAGTGGGATTTCCATGATCAAGGTCTTATGTAGATTCTCCTAAGTGTTTCAGGATAGGGCCTAACTTAGTTCTATTAGCCCAAGGAAAAAAAATGAAGCTTGCAACTTCAAAATTATACCACAGACGATGTTGTCTGCCCCTTCTTTTTACATTATATCTTTAGTTATGCCCTCATAAGCTCGTCTCCATAAATGTTTCCATATGCGGCCTTAAGATCGAAAAATGCTGAGTATCGATTTGGACTTCTTGGGGATTTGCCAAGATGTGAGTGTGAACATTTAGTTGATTTGTGGCTTTTCCTAGTCTGAAACCGCACTGATACGAGCTAATCGGATTGTTAACAAATGGATTCAGATGTTCACACAATATGGGGGATAAGATCTTATATGCCATGTTGAGGAGACCTTTACCTCTATAGTTTAGGGAGACTCTGTTTTTGGGAATCGGAAAAAAGATGCTGAGATTTTATTCATCAGGCATATACTCTTCTGACCAGATGTGAGAAATCAGTTAGTGCATGCTCTCCACAAAGTCATTTCCAGCAGCTTTGAATCCATCAGCTAGATTTTAGCTTAGATGTTGCTACCCTTACTATCTGCCTCACGGCGGGATGTTGGGCTTCGTCGCCGGTATCTTCCCGTCCCTTTGCTCATATACCTTATGAGCAGCTGTTAACCTTTGTTGCAGCGTTGCTTCTGTTTTGTTGCGTGTGCTTGCCGGACTTCTTCATCAAACCTAAGACATCAGTTGCGGCGCCTCTGATCATCATCTTTGGTATCGTTGCAACTAGTCTTCGGTACTTGATGCTGGTGGCATAGAAGTTGATAAGAGATTTCGGCATACGCGTTCGGCAAAGACCCTGGCGATCTTAGAGACTTTTGGGAAATCCTTATACGTACCTTGGTTACCCAGAAGATTCGTATGTACTGGAAGTAATCTTTACGCCAATCGCAAAAGGATGAGTTTGGTCAAGCGTTTCATGGTTCCGAGACTGCCAAGTCCCTTTGCTGATACTGATACAAGGAAACCGTGTGCTTGCTATGGTGAAATTTTGTTCCGCCGCAAAGTCAATAAATTTACTTCGAGGTTTCTTATTTAAGTCCACACTCGAATAAGTGCTGTTCCTGTTTTAAATAGAATTCATCATAGTAAATGCCACAGTTTTTAATTCTCCTTTTGCTCGGACGGTTCTATTGCACCTCCTGCATGATGAAAGACATGTGGCCTGTTAATGGTACAAACATTTCATGAGCAGAGACGAATTTGTTGACCTTGTTTCATTTGATGGGGTCGGCAACAGTAAGGTCATCCATATCTGAGGAGCCGGGTGCACCGTTCGTCATTGGCTCATCAATGGCTCATCCGCAGCCATCTCGATTTCAAGCCCCTTCCTACGAATATGTCGGAATAGCTCAAGTTAAGCTTCCGCTAGTCACTGTTGTTGATCTCATTGACGTTGCACGTCCTCCTTCTGAAAATTTCGTTTTACATGTTTGAAGCCATTTGTTCTCCCGATAAGTAAGAGATGCCCCATCTGGCCTATTTGTGCTACCTTTTGTTGTTTCGAGTGCTCGGCTTCATATATTCAATGAGTCTCAGTATACGCTCATCGTTGTTTATATATAAGCCGTCTGACAGGCACCACATGGAGATGATGACGCTTTGCTGCGGACGCTGGCAGCCCTAATCCAGTTTCGGGTCCTGAAAAACGCTGGTGGGAGGCTTGTCTATTGAGTTCATCGGCTGTCTAATTTCCCGTGATCTCATTGTAACCTAACATACAAAACAGACTAAATAAACATAGTCTTCCGACTACGTTCAGAGAAGACGTACATTCTTGAACTAGCTTGGAAATGGTGGAAGGGTTTAGTAAGGCCCTACGCAGAGCTTGCCTGTTGCCGGTTATTCATAATTTAGATCATTGCCAGAAGATTGTGTACGAGTACATCCGCTTGGAAGACAGAGGGAAATTTTCTTATCGAGGAGTGAAAATCAATGTTGTCGTCCCCAAAAAGGCAGTAATGCTGAGTTTTTAGCCATCTGTCAAGAGCCGACTACGCTCCTTTCCAAATTCAGATTCTGTCCAAAATCATTGTTTCGTACCAAAGACAGTCAACGTGCAATGTCATCAAAATTTCAATGAGTGTTGTATCAGAATCGACGACTTTGATTTGTCTTAGCAACAGGTAGAACTAATGGGATTCGCCAAAAAAAAAAAAACCAAACCAAAAAGAAAATGCTGCGAATCAAACCATCCTCTAATCCTTTTGTGCGAGGAGCGTTGAGAGCGATGTGTATTGATTGTGTATTGTTGTTGTGATGCAACTAGAAGAGGTTATTTAAGAAATTGCATGTACATTGTGTCACAAGATGATGCTACGAAATTAACAAATTATTTCGAACATAGTTTTTTTTTTTTTTTGCTTTTTTAACGAACGTATCTGAATAATGATGAATAAGCTAAGTATAACAACAAATAATCTTAAACATTCCGGCCCCCCTAAAACGAGTTTCAGGACAATGGGAGAACTGCCAAATTGGTGATAGGACGAGTAAAGGTGCCACAAGCTGTCCTTACTGTTATCAGTATGGTTATCAGAACCCGTATGAGTAGCGTCAATTCTGCCAAGAAGCCACTTAGTTGACAGAAGGTTTGGCTCCTTTATTACCACGATGTCGCCAATCTTAAGCTTAACCTTGGGAGTTTTACATTTGGGACGTTCTTAAAGAGTTGTGACGTATTCAGATTGCCATCGTCTGCAGAATCCTTGGACCATTGATTGCAGGTAATTCCAGTGTAATAAGCGGTTAGGTGACGTCTCGAGGTAGTTAGGCTCAGGAACAGCAGTAAATGGTTCACCTTTAAGAAAATGCGCAGATGTTAATTGATTGCATTCTTCATCGGACAACACACAAAGAGGACGAGAATTTAAAATTGATTCTATTTGAGTTAGCACCGTATACAATTCTTCGAATGTGAGGATATTGGATCCGATAGCAGGGCGTAAATGCAGCTTTACTGACTTCAACCCAGACTCCCATAACCCGTGGTGCTGAGGGGGGTATGAAGTGCCATCCAATTCCGTCAAGTGCAAGCGCAGCAGCTATATCGTTATTTTAGGTCTGTGACAACACCAACTTCTGCATGTCATTGAGACAACGACGAGCTCCTTGGAAGTTCGTCCCGTTGTCAGAATATACGTTGGAATATTTTCCACGTCGATATACAAATCGGCGGAAGGCAGCTAAAATTGCATCAGTCGTTAGGTCACTTACCAATTCCAAATGCATTGCTTTTGTGCCCATGCATACAAATAGTGCCAGGTAGGCTTTCGCCAACCTTGAGTTACGACTTTCTGACAATTTGATGGAGATGGGTCCAGTGTAGTCACACTCAGTGTTGGCAAAAGGGCGACTTTGGATCACACGAGGTTGCCGTAAATCACCCATGATTTGCGGGCTCGTAGCCTTCCGCTGCAAAAAACACGGTTTGCAGGTGTGCACGATCTTGCGAATAAGGTTACGGCTTCCTACCGTCCAATACTATTGGCGAACTATGGCGAATGTCTCTGTATGAATCTTAGTATAGCCACTAAGAGAAGAAACATATGTGTTAGGAAGAATAATGGGATATTTTATATTATATGACGCATTAGAGTTCTTAATACGGCCCCCAACAGTAGTATCGAATGAGTTTGGACTTATTTGGTAAGCCCTGATTGTTCATGAGACCACGAATTTCACTTCCAAATGTTTGTTGTTGCACATGTTTTAGAATGTATAGTCTTGAGGTTTTAAGTTCGGTTAACGAAATGCAGCGCCCGCAAGGTATATTTGCAATTTGATTAGGGCGACAATGGGTGATAAATCGAAGGCAATACGCGAAAATTCGAAGCAACCGAGACCATGACGAGATTTTGAAGATTAGACAGCTGATGACATCCATGTGAATTGCTGATGTTAAGACTTGCTTGGGCGATTGTTTTTCTTCTGCTGTGATTACTGCTGGATCTGGTTGTGGCACAGTGAACTTTGATGCTAGCCAAAATTTTTGTGATAGCAAGAGCCAGGAAGGTCCGGTCCACCAGAGATGATGATTGATGAGGTTTAATGGTAGCACTCCGAGTGACGTACAATCTGATGTATTAGATTTTGAAGCGATATAGTTCCAAGCATGTCGCGAAATCTGTTTAAGAACGGCAGTTTCACTACAAATCTAGTCCAACGACGAGGCGGTGAGGATAACCAATGAAGAACGATCTCAGAATCGCATCAAGCGAAAACCTTAAAGTTATGCGATATGGAGAGAAGAAGCGCTCCACAGAGCTCGAGTCGAGGAATGGAGACAGGTTTTAGTGGCGCAACCTCCGTCTTTGCTGCAACGAAAACGACCTTAAACTGATTCTCCGCGATTTTGCAACGAGCCACCGATGAGGTATCCGAGAGCCCGTGGAGCTCAACATCCTCAAATGACGAGAAGACATTTTTAGCAATCCGTATCTGCTCAAAGAAGTGAAGCTCCCGTTGATAGCTAGTCCACCGATCAGCCAAAGATAATGGCAAAGGATCATCCCAACTGAAACTTAGTTCCGATGACCAAAGTTCCTGAAAAAGCAGTATGAAGAGAATAACCGATGGGGCTAAGAATCCTAACGGGTCGAATATCCGAGCGATCTTCGACAGTAACGTTCGTCGAGTTGGTGAAGTACAAGGTCATGAGTCAGCCATCCGAAACGAGAATTGATCTGAAGTAGGACTTCAGTGCATAACGACTTGGAACGTTCGGTATCAAACCAAAAGAATTCACAATATTCTGTTGGTAACTGAGCGAGCAAGGGCCAACAATTCGAGTACTACTTTCGTAATTCGAGTTTCGCGAGGGATAATAGGGTAACGAATTCCGACTGTAGACTAATTAACTCTTCCAGTGAGTTAGCACCTGTCATGATGTCAACCATTCAAGTCTCTCTGAATGGGAGGGCCAATGAGCAGCTTGCTGTTAAACGAATTGCCAAATGAATCCCTCGCTGACCCATCAAACACCACGCGTACTTTGGTAGTAGAGCTATCCGGTTTCAACATGGCGTGATGGGGGAGGTAAAATTGCTTCCCAGGGTTGGCGTTTAATTCAGCTGAGGGTATGCGAACCATGTGACCAACACATATATGTTCCTGCATGAATTTTAGATACATGCAGCGCAGGTTTATGTCACGTTGAAAACGACGTTCCATCGAGTTTAAACGATTAATAGCAGATTTGAGAGAATTACCGAAGAAAGGCGAGGGAGTGTTGAATGGCAACTGAACGACATATCGTCCATCCGATGAACCCGAAAATGTCTTACGAAAATGTTGCTCAGCTTCATCATTACTAAATGATTTGTCAAGAGGGGGTGTTACATTATCAAGCTCCCAAAATCTTTGCAGTAAAAAGTCAACATCCAATGTAGTGTGAAGGGATGAAATGGAGGCATGATGCGAATGTTGGGTGTCTAACAGTTCACCTGTTACAAACCAACCAAATGATGTATTCTGGGCTATCGGTAGCCCTCTTGATCCCTGAATTTGTTCCCCCTTGAGTATGCACCATAATTTGTCTACTCCGAGAAGTACGTTGACTGGGCTAGGTACATTAAATCTGGGATCTGCTAACTCCAGATTTTGAATATGGGACCACGCGGTTATATCCAGAGACTGAGATGGCAGACTAGAAGTAAACTTGTTTAAGATAAATGCGTCAACGACTAGATAAGTTGGAATAAATCGAGAACGAAGTGTTATTGAAATACAACCTCTGGTATGACCTGCTTCTTTGGATGACACTCCAAGAATGGGTATTTGAGAGGAAGTCCTAATCTCTGAGCAAAGGATTCGGCAACAAAAGAGACTTGGGACCCAGAATCAAGTAATACCCTACAATTTATTGGATTGCCCTGAATATCTTGAACCGTAGCCAATATGGTGGGTAGAATTGTTTTCTTATAAAAGCCAACATCGATCGAATTGTTATTGATCAAGGTGTGAACAGGCGATGATGTAGAGCAGGAAGGTTGAGGTTGAAATAACCTTGATTTTGTTGATCTTGAATTTGAAGCGACGAGGAGGTTGACGGAATTGATGACGACGAGTTCAAAGGCGGGTGAACCAAGATGTGGTGACGCGACTTGCACACACGACAGCGAAACAAAGAACGGCATTTGTTTGCAGAATGACCAACACGAAGGCATTTAAAGCACAATGAATTTGATTTCACAAAATTCCGACGGCATTCAATGTCCAGATTAGTAAATTGTGGACACTGAGACAAAATATGACTGTTTTTACATTTTGGGCAATGCAGAGTTGACTGAGACGATTCAGCAAAATGGGTTCGAATTACACTCTGTGGCTTACGACGAAATAGAATAGGACGAGATAATGACTGACACGAAATCAAATGCATCGCATGTAGATTCCAAAAATGACAAGAGTTCATTGAAAGTACAGTCATCTCGCGAACCTATATGCTGAGCCCAACTTTGCTTACTCTCGGTATCAAATTTACTGAGCAGAAGAAACATCAACTACGGATCGTGACTATGTTGTTTGAACTTTACCCGCGGTTACCTTTGTATAAATGATTGTACAATGAGATGAGACCGATCGTACCGTTCTTCTAACTGATCCCACGCTTCAAGGTAATTTGCATTTGAAATCGTTAGATGCCTTATCAAATGTTCAGCGTCATCGCGAAGAAAATATTTTAGATAATGAAACTTTTGCGTACCCGAGAGATTTGGCTGCCTTTCAATTGTGCCCATAAACGAATCCCGAAACGAGGGCCAATCTTTATAATTTCCCGAGAAAGGCGACAGCGTAAGCTTCAGCAGATGAATTTTCGAATTATGTCCTGAAGTTGAGTTTAAGTTCGCGAGTTGCTCCAAAGCCGAATCTTCATTTTTTTGTCTAACAGACTGTCGTTCACGAATGGACTTTACCAATTTCGAATGCGTGTTGAAAAACAACCTCCAATTCTTCGCACACCGTATCATCAGCCGCGGTTTTCAATACTTCTTTATGTACTAGGTGGATTGAAAAGTAACCTCTTTGACCGCCAGAATGCGCTGCTACTGCAAAAAAGGTTATGGTGCCTTGAAGTCCGTTCATATTTAGGCAGACATGCCAAATTTCAGTGCGATACTGTCTTACGTTTTGTTTTGACAGCTGATTGTTGTTGACGTGTTTGGCATCATGTTGAGTATGGACAAAAACGATTTTCGTTCTCTCATAAAACATTATTTTTTGAGAGACAAAACGGCGAAGGAAACAAAAGAAAAGTTGGATAAATATTATGCAGTTCTGACCAAAAACACGAACGCGAAATCAATTCGAAAGAGAGTTTGGACTTGCTGATGCGGAATCGGGCAGTCTTTTTTCGTCGAGTGGTAACTGTTAAACACCAGAGAACAGAATGAGTGCCCGGAAATGGACTGAAGCCGGCACGAGTGCTCCGAAGCGGCCGAGGGAGGCTCGATGGGTCGGAAAGATTATGGCGTCGGTTTTCTGGGATTGTCATGGCATACTTTACATGGACTACCTCGAAAAAGGAGCGTGCATTATTGGAGCGATTATTGGAGCAATTCAAGGTCGAAATCGCTGCAAAGCGGCCTCACATGAAGCGAAAAAATTTTGTTTTTGCAAGACAATGCATCGGCGCACAAGAGCATCGCAACCGACGCCACGGAGGAGTATTTTGCAGACCTTCCGGAACATAACTTTTCGGACGGGATCAAGAAGTTGGAAAATCGCAAGAATAAGTGTATCAAACTAAAAGGGGACTATACTGAATAAAATAAAAAAAAACATTAAAAAATTTTTTTTTTTTCATTCCCAAGGCGGTTATTTTACACCCCATCTAGTAAAACCGAAAATTCCGACCGTATTTCATTCAACTTCGTGAATTTAATCTCTAATAATTCTAGAGGAGTAGCCGGCAAAATTGAATCTGCAAAAGATGCTGAGCGAGGCAAACAACCTTTTGCATTTCCGCTAATGCGCATTAAATCGCTCATATCTCACACGAAACTTGTACAAATATGTAATTCGACAACGAAAAAACCTGTCTTTTAATTCTTTAAATCAACAATTGCGATTACTCGTACTGTCTGTGCAACCCGACACGTGTTGAAGTGCCCTTTACATATAAGAACCATCATCTCGCATCAACATCGACAATGTACAATCAGGTGTCGACAGTTCTCGCGACCAATATTAGTTATATAGGGTTTTCCAATTGGGACTCGACAACTTTGAATTTAATTTGTGAACGCACTCTTTCACTGTTCATCAAACTGTCCCTGTCAATTTATTCAGTAAACTCAACATTTTCATCATGGTAAAGTACACTAACGAGCAACGTCTGCAAATTATAAAAATTTTCTACAGATATTCAGAGTCGATGACTGCAACTTTAAGAGCGTAAACTCCAATTTTCGGTCGTAATGCTCGACCTAGTAGACAGGCAATAACAAGTTTAGTGCAAAAATTTGAGTCTACATATTCGTTGTTCAATGTTGCCGTGTCAGTGAGACAACGGGTTGGTGGAAGTGTCGAAAGTATCGCTGCCGTTCAGACTTCCGTAGCAAACGATCCAAATCAGTCAATTCCACGGCGTTCTCAAGAATTGGGCATCGCTCAGACCACTTTATGGCGTATTTTGCGTAAGGATCTTGGTTTACACCAATACAAGATCAAGCTGACTCAAGAATTGAAGCCGATGGACCATTTAAAGCGACGTACGTTCTCCGATTGGGTTCTGGAGAAGATGCGTCAAGATGATGAATTTCATCGCAAAATCATCTTCAGTGACGAAGCTCATTTTTTTCTCAATGGGTTCGTCAATAAGCAAAATATGCGTTATTGGTCGGGTGAAAACCCACATGTGCTTCATGAATCACCACTTCATCTACAAAAAATAACTGTTTGGTGCGGTTTGCATGCCGGCGGCGTTATTGGGCCATATTTTTTGTCGACGATAACGTTCGTCACGTTACTGTGAATGGTCAGCGTTATCGCGCCACGATCACCGATTATTTTTGGCCCGAATTGAAAGATATGGACTTGGACGACATGTGGTTTCAACAGGATGGTGCCACAAGCCACACAGCACACGCTACAATCGATTTATTGAAGAGGAAGTATGGTGAGCGTGTTATCTCAAGACATGGGTTTCTGTGGGGCTATGTTAATTCATTGGTTTATGCCAACACGCCGACGACGTTTGAAGAGCTCAGAGCTATTAAACGCGAAATAGCGGCCGTTTCGGCCGAAATGTGTGGCCGAGTCGTTGAAAATTGGGTCCAATATATCGACCGCTGCAAACGTGCCAGCGATGGCCATATGAACGAAGTCGAGTTCCATTCATAAATGCTTTGATTGTGCTTCAAGTCAATAATAAAGTTTTTGAAATATCTCAAATGGTTTGCCTTTTATTTAAAAAAAAGTTGTCAAGTCGTTATTAGAAAAACCTATACTAACAAGGCAATGGGTCTACTCTAATCCTCTAATTCTTTTGTGCGAGGAGCGTTGAGAGCGATGTGTATTGATTGTGTATTATTGTTGTGATGCAACTAGAAGAGGTTATTTAATAAATTGCATGTGCATTGTGTCACAAGATGATGCTACGAAAGAAACGAAAGTATCTAAATAATGATGAAAACTAAGTATAACAACAAATAATTTTAAACGAGTGTTGTACCTTTCTAACTGAAGATCATTGCGTCCAAATCAAAGCCACGGGCGCTAGAGAAAGCCCTCATATACAAAAGACAAAGTGTTTTTTAGAGTCTGGAGAAAGTAGAACACGCTTATCTTTGTGAAAACTGATCTTCTTGAACTGACTTGTAGAATAGAATTGGTATTATCATAGCCGTGTAGATCCAGTGTGTTTATCTGTTGAGATTAACGTTTTTTCAACAACTGCTTAACACTTTTTACGTTTCCTTTTAGGTCCAAAGAATAACCTGGCTTAAGAAACGGATTATGACCTCTTTCAGCACAAAATGAGTCAAGCTATTCAGGTTCCTCCTGATTGTAACGAAATAAACAGTTTCGAAACTAAAATGCCCAGATGTGTATGCGCTTTAGAGCACACTATCGCCAGACCTAATCTATCAGACAAGTATATCTACATCAAGTGCATATGGTATGTCGGACCGCCTGACCTTTTTTGAAGCACATCTGTGTGCTAGTACTGATATCCATCCTCACCAAACCTAAGCAATTTAAAAACAATATATATACGTGCAACAGTAGAAAAAAGGACTTGATATAGACCCAATATCCGTGACCTTTTCCTATGTTAATGGATCAATTTATTTAAGGACGCAATTCCTTTTCTTTTTTCAGTTCAATGCTAAACTTTTCTTTGAAAACAGAGTACAAATCAATTAGCTTTTTCAAACACAGAAACAAATTGAAGACTCCAGGATACCAGATCCAATTTCCAATTTGTCTTTAAAAATCAATTCAGCAAAAAAAAAAAAAAAAAAAAAAAAACTCCTTCCTAAAACTTTTGACACTAGACTCCTAAACTACTCGTAGTTTTGAACAATTTTCCCTGTCGCATCCATTAAAAAGGACACTTCCCTGCTGACACTGTACATAATTTGAAGGAAGCCGATATGAAAGCCATTTCGTTGAAAGGCCGCATAGTAGTTTCGTTTCTCGTGGGCACTGCGGATAAATTTTCCCCGCATATCCCTGGTTCTTTCTGACCCAGTTTAATCTGGAGTTTGCTTTAACTAAATTAAGTTTGACTTCCCTGGGCCTCAGGGAAAGTTCTTCTACATTCTAACTAGCAAGAAAAGCTGGCAGGAACGGGAGCCAAGAAGTCGTCGTAACTTCAGAGAAGGGCGAGAAATAATTGAAATATTTCGGTGAGTTAAGTAGATGACTAGATAGTTGTAATAGTACGAACACTTCGTCCCATTCAACTTCAACTTCATCCTTATTTTCTATGTAATCGGATATATTTTTCAAGTCACGAGAATCATTTTAGGAAAATAATTACATGACGAGCGTTGCCATGAAGCAGGAAAACTAGTGCAGAGCTCAGAAAAAGAGTAAACGAAAAGTTTCAAAGACTTTGTGGCGATGATTGCTTAGTTAAGGAGAAGTTGTGCATTCTGGTAACTATTCTGGTTATTCTTGGAACCCAATACACTACTTGGTAAGATGCATTCTTTTCAGGAGCGACGGATTGGAAATATTTTGTATGGGGATTCTAAGAAGTGATGAAGGCATATAAGATTGTTTTCGGAAGGAGAGTATGATATGAGCTTGATTTGATTACAACAGGTGGTTTACTTTTATCAAGTAATTTTGACAGGCCAGGTGAGATAAGATAACTAAGCCAGAACTGAGGGGATGGATTCACGGCATTGATATAATAATACGACCAAACATTTTCGAACTTCTCTGCGAGATCTGCGCTACCTCCTAGTGGTGATCCCCGGTAACAGCATGAGTAAATCCTTACTCATGCAGGCTAAAATGGCAAGTGCCACAGGGATCACAATTCTATGGATAAGATAAAAAAAAGGGTGAAGAACCAGCTAAAAGAACAGGATAATAATGGACCCACTATTGTCAAGGTCTGGCAAAAGAATTAAATGACAGCGGTCTTCGGAAATACACGTGGAATGTTCCGACTGCTTATCTGCTACCACGCAGATATTACCTCCATCCAGCTAATGCAATGGGGCGAGCATAAAAATGATGAAAAACTGTGATATCAACTATGGTGAATGGTGCAGATTTGACATACGCGGCAAACTTAGGCAAGAAGTGAGCGATTGTCTTACCACGATCCACACTAAGGCTGAATTCGCTAATATGAACCCATGATCTACAAGACGACGCTTCCAAAGAATGTTTCTTCGATCCACCCAACAAGACATATGAGCAATGTGCTAAGTATGGCACCAGGATGCTTTCCGTCTTTGATAGGATAGTTGGTAAGCATAGCCTACAAGACTTAGGTTTACTGATTTTGTAGCGGGGTGAAATATCACTACAGCAAGCAAACGGCTTCCTCATCTCAATATACGTGAAGGCACAGGGAGGTGTCGGAATGATGAAATCCTAAATTAAATTGATCGCATCATGAAAGACGTAAGGCATGCCCTCAGGATGTACGAATGATCCGTGCAACCAATATTGACTTGGATGATTAAATTGTTGTAGCCAAGGTACGAATGCGGATCTTTCGTGCGCCACAACAAGGAAGAACTACTGTGAGAAGATATTGAGAGTTTGTACTCCAAAAACAGGGAACACAAACAGAACAGGGCAGAGGTTAAGGAAAAAACCTTGTTGTAGAATCATGGTCGCTGATGATAACATGGAGAAACTTCTTCTGAACACTGTATAACGGCGGCGAAGCCCAATATCTCATAGTCAGACAGAATAGACCATTTAAAAAACCCGATGATAGCCAAAACGTTCGTCCACCAGCCAACTTTTTACACTCCTGCAGATCCTGGAAAACACTCAAGGAGTCCAAATCGATACGCACTATCTTTTTATCGATTTTATCCCGCTTATGACAGCGTTTTTAAAGATTCTCTGCTATTTGTAGCCACATCTAGTTTTGGCATCCTTGCCAAATGCGTCTGTCTGTGCAGAATGACGATTCAGACCGCTTCCTGCTCCATCAGGTTCGGTAACGACTTAACCGAGACAAGGATTCGTGCTGTTATGTGATTTCTTTAACGTCATACTTGAAAGAATGTTGCGAACCTCAGAAGCGAGCACAGGAGGCACAATCTTTCAAAAATCTGTGCAACTACTAACGTACACCGATGATATTGACATAATTAGCGGACCCATCGGGGTATCACCGGTGCATACACTAATATTGAAACGAAAGCTGTCAAAATGGATTTAGTGGTAAATGAGGGCAAAGCTAAGTACACAACATCGACAAATTGCACAGAACCTCACAGTCGACAGCTTCAATTTCGAAGTAGTGAGGGACTTCTTTCTTACTTACTTACTTACTTACAAAGAATCACCCTTGCCAATCACTGTTTCTTTGGGCTAAGAAGGCAATAGAGAAGTAATCCCTATCCTGAACAACTGAGGAGACTCTCTATATATAAATATTTATTTATTATTAAGCTTATTGCAAGTATACATACTTAAAAACTAACATTTACACTTAAAAAACTAAAGTGTGGGAGCGGTTAAAGAAAGTTACGTGAGGCATAGGTGAAAATAAGAATATTCTTGAGGAAGAGTTTGCTGAGATGAAACTCGAAGAGAGACAGAATATCGTTAACTTCACGAACCATCCTAGACATTGGCTCCAAGTTTTCGTAATTCGTTCTGTGAAGATTGAGTCGGAAAAGTGGCATAGACCTAAGATTGCGTGGATTGGTGTTAGAAAGGGGTTGCAAATTTGTAAGTTTCAGCCGGTCAGTGTAAGGTGGTAAGTTTTTTTGTTATCATCCCAAGAAAGACCACGTAAAGCAAACCATAAAAACCTGGGTTGAACAACATCTATCCGGAGGATGTGAGTTCTGTAGTAGGGTGACCAAACTTGGCTAGCATATTCAAGAAGAGGCCTAACAAAGGTTATGTTAAGAGATTTGCTAACATAAGGATTGGAAAACTCCTTGGACCAGCGCTTGATGAAGCCAAGGGCAGAGTAAAACACAAATTCTGCGATTTCGTCCTTCAAACGCTCCAACAACGCAGTGTGTATTAATAGTCGCTGTTGATAGTCCGCCCCTTTTGGAGATAGTCGGTGAAAATTATTCCATTTGTATCCCAAAATACGGATGCATAACCTTGCCAGCCGACTGTTGAGTTTTTGGTCGTTTTGGACGAGGTTTGTCGCCTGCTCGGCACTCAGCTGACTGCCGACTTGACTCTGGTGTGGAGTGATGGAACCAAATTTCATCCATTGTCACATACCGACGCAAAAATTCGGCTTTATTGCATTTGAACAGTTTTAAACACTCCTCTGAATCATCAACACGTTGTTGTTTTTGGTCGACTGTGAGCAAAGGCGGCACCCACTTTGAACAGAGTTTTCGCGTGTCCAAATATTCGTGTATGATATATCCAACACGCTCTTTTGATATCTTCAAAGCCTCAGCTATCTCGATCAACTTCACTTTACGGTCATTCGTAATCATTTTGTGGACTTTTTTAATGTTTTCATCTGAAACAGCCTCTTTTGGACGTCCAGTGCGTGTATCATCTTCGGTGCTTGTATGACCACTTTTAAATTTTTCAATCCACTTGGGAATGGTTCGTTCGACTAGTGCAGAGTCCGAGTAACACTTATCAAGCCATTTCTTTGCATCGGCTGCATTTTTTCCTATCAAAAAGCAATGATAAATCAACACACGAGATTGCTTTGAATCCATTTTTTTTTTTTCTTAATAACAAAAGTTGCTTCACTCATAAAGCTATATCTCGAGAACTAATCGTTCGACAGCTGTCAAATTTATACAAGTATCTTTTGAAGGTTGGTATGGTATGGATTTAATTCAAGTGGTACCCACTCTTAGCATGTATTACTTACGGATTTGGAGCGGTGGCAAGGTGCAGAATTATCTTGAAAAATACAATTGTCAGTATACGAATGATGCAGTTCAATTGCTGGTACCAAAAACTCCCTTACTACTCTTCCATTAACAGAGTGCAAAGGGCCCAACACGTAAAAAGAAAAACATCCCCAAACCATCTGGCTTTGAGGAAACTTCACTGTTTTGACTATGCACTCTTCCTTGAACCCTTCACCTGCTGACTGTCGTACGTATGGCAAATTGTCGTCACACAACAAATTAAATTTACTTTCATCGGACCATATCACACATCGCCAATCATCGTGCGTCCAATCTTCGTACTTTTTTGCCCTCGTCAAGCGGGATTTTTTCATTTTTGTGGTTAGGAGAGGTTTTTTCCCTGGTCGTCTTCCATATAACCTATTTCCGGTAACCGTCGGCGTATGGTTTACGGACAGCACTTTTAAAGCGATCTTTCATGCTAATTCGTTGTAATACATTGTCCGTTTCTGGGTTGTTTAACGTTTTCGTCACGAGCCTTTTTTCCTTTCCAGTGGATCCGAATTTTCTTTTTTCTTTATCAGTCGTACGATAAATGAATGACAGCATCCTATTTTAACCGCAATCGCACGATAGCCAAGCCCTTCTTCGACTAAAGTCAATATTTGAACTTTTTCGTCCCGAGTCAGTTGATGATATTTACCAGACATTTCACTTTTTTTTTTACTTGTCACCGTCACAACTCAATTCAAACTGATTTTTTTGCACTGAATACGAGTCCGAACTCCGCTATGGGTAAAACCCTTACGATCTGATGTAATTAGGCATTTTTTGAGAACTCATTAGGTGGTGCGGTTTTTATGACCGCAAGTGTATGTATGAATTTTAAATGATACAAGCAGCATCATTAATGGTCAGAATAAATAATAAGGGTCCAAGGTAGCTACCTTGAGGGATACCAGATTAGGCTTTAATTGGGTCAAAAACCATGGATCTAAATAGAACATAGCAAAGTCGTTCGTTTAAATAGGATTGAACCCAACTTATAAAGTTTATTTAGAAACCAAGAGCCTTTAATGATGGCAATCACATCAACTTCATTTCCAGATTCTTGATACGAATTCCGTTAAGTCGGTGGTCGTAGATCTGCCTTTGAAAAATCTGGTTTAGGGAAACAATAGATTTACAATGGAAAAGCATTATGTCATAGATAATGCTCTCAAAAAGCTTAGGAGTTCAGGACAGCTTAGCAATTGATTGATAGTTGGACCTTTTCATGTAGGGGAATAATAAACGACCTTTTCCAGGTTGAGGGAAATAACCCCTAAGTGATAGAAAGCTGAAAGAAAGAGCTGTAAGAGGTTGGGCTAGATGCATTTCACATTTCTTTAAAAATTTAGGGGGAAGATCATCAGGGCCAGCAGAATAATCATCTCTGAGGTTTATTATTTTATCTCTTACTTGCTCTAAAGTTATAGACACCGATTCCAAAGCTGTTTGTGGGCAGCTGTTTAAGTAGGAAAAGTAAGAGTAGTCTGGCTCTTGGAAATGGATGGTGAACGCTTGGCCAAAAAAAAAGAAATTGCGAAGAGATTTGCAATAATTTGGGGATCGCCCGAGGACCTATCAAGAAAATTAAGAGATGATGAGATGATGAAAATTTAGACTGAAAGAATCGTTTGGGGTCGGAAATGAGTGTGATGTCATAGAGAGTTTGGCAAAGTACAGAGAAACACGGTTTTTAGTAAGTAAGCAGAGCTTATTTCTCTTATTACGAAGAGATGGCAGCTCTTTATTTTAAAATTTCGGTATAAAAGGATGCAAGATCATTGTTAACCGTAAGGTTAGAGTTATCGTAGAGAAAGTTAAAATTATATGAGAAGATTATTCAGTTTGGTGTTGTTAGCCCTGTGAAAATTAAAACTGTAAGAATATTCATATTGAAAGCGTATGAGAAAGGGGAGGGTGGTAACTATCCAACTTAGGAAGTAGATGATTACTTTCTAAAACGACGCAGTTATCTGTATCAGTGGCGAAGAATAGGTCGAGTTGTCTGCAGATGATATTGGTGACACCATTGATCGATGAAAAGATTTTCTTTATCAGAGGTAGGATTTGTTGCAGTATAGTAGAACTGGTCAGTCTGAGCTCATAGAAGCTTAGGTAGATTAAAATCACCTAAAAAAATACCAACCTTACCTTACGTAACCTTGAATTGGTTGAGAGGAGCGAATATAGCAACAACAGATATATAGGTTGTATTTACAAACAGGAATTCTAGCGCAAAAGAATTCATAGAATGCAAAAGACGATTTTTTAAAGGGTCTAGACTTGAGACGAGATTGTATAGCTAGAGGTACAGCACGGCAATATAAATTCTCCTCTTTATCTAGACCATCGTCACGGTGTTAATCGAAGTCTTGGGAAAATAATTCATTCATACGACCTTGATTATCCCAGTTTAGCCGTTAGTCTTATCGCGAATAAAACAAACACAATCCTTTAAAAAAATAATTTACGCTTTTTATTTGGTTTTATTTGGTCTGTATTCTACAGTGTTTGACTTACGACTCATCTCCTACCTATCGGCAGACTCTTTTCCTAGTGTGGCCACTTTACAACAACTAGTTAGTGTGGCCACTTTACATTTCTTACATTCTTATCAGATTCTCTCCTATGGCTTGCTACACCATTGCTAATATAGGGTTTTCCAATAGGGACTTGACATTTTTGAATTTAATTTGTGAACGCACTCTTTCACTAATCATCAAACTGTCACTGTCCGATTGGGTTCTGGAGAAGATGCGCCAAGATGATGAATTTCATTTCAAAATCATCTTCAGTGACGAAGCTCATTTTTGGCTCAATGGGTTCGTCAATAAGCAAAATATGCGTTATTGGTCGGGTGAAAACCCACATGTGCTTCATGAATCACCGCTTCATCCACAAAAAGTAACTATTTGGTACGGTTTGCATGCCGGCGGAGTAATTGGGCCATATTTTTTGTCGACGATAATGATCGTCACGTTACTGTGAATGGTCAGCGTTATCGCGTTTTGATCACTGATTATTTTTGGCCCGAATGGGAAGATATGGACTTGGACGACATGTGGTTTCAACAGGATGGTGCCCCAAGCCACATAGCACACGCTACAATCGATTTATTGAAGAGTAAATATGGTGAGCGTGTAGTCTCAAGACATGGGCCAGTCGATTGGCCGCCTCGTTCGTGCGATTTAACGCTGCTTGACTATTTTCTGTGCGACTACGTAAAGTCATTATTTTATGCTAACACGCCGACGACATTGGAAGAGCTCAGAGCCAACATTGAACGCGAAATAGCGGCCGTTTCGCCCGAAATGTGTTGCCGATCCGTTGAAAATTGGGTCAAACGAATCGACCACGAAGTCGAGTTCCATTCATAAATGTTTTGATTGTGCTTCAAGCCAATAATAAAGTTTTTGAAATATCTCAAATGGTTTGCCTTTTATTTAAAAAAAAAGTTGCCAAGTCGTAAGAAAACCCTATATATGGCTCTATGACATACGATGACATCGCCTTAGATGGAAATAGAGCAAAGCCTCACATTAGAAGAGGGTTTCACAAGATTTTAAATGCACAACTGTTCGCAGTCAGCTAAGGAGCAGTCCTACTGGGAAGGTTTGTTAATTGAGACCCAGGTTCACATCGAAATGTGGCGCCACCTAAGCAAGTAAGTAATCATTTCTGAATGGCAAACCTTTTTCCGGGAATGCTTATGACTCTGATTCTGAAAACGAGGCATCCGCTATTTCGACTTCTGCATGTGATAGCTTCTTCTTCCTTTAGGACCTTCTCTAAAACAATAAGTATCCAACTTCCGAATCTGTTACGGCTGCTGGTACTCGGGGAAGCACACCGGATGCTCCAGATGAATAGCTAGTATAGATGCTGATGGGCCAGAGCGAAGAAAAACAAATCGCTAACCTACGGAATTTCACCGCTTAAAGTACGTTTTGCCGCTTTTGCTTCAATAGTCGCAAGTGCTCCATTGTGAGATGATGCCCCTCTAGGGTAGACTTCAAAGACAATTTTTTCTAGAACCATGTAGCAAAAGTCACTTGGCAATGTCTCGGTTTTGTCATTACCGACTTTGACAGAGCAGCACGCATTCTTCATCGTCACCCTGTTTAGTTAAATGAAGGATGCCAAAACTAAACATGGCTCTATATAGTTCATCTCTAAAGATGTTGTTATATGCGGCTTTAAAATCGGCGAAGAGATGGTGTGTATCGATTTTGAACTCTTAGGTTTTTTCCAAGATCTGCCGTGAAAATGTGAAAATTTCATACATGGTGGCCTTTCCTGGTTTAGGGGTGAATTGATGTATGAACGGCTTTAAACCACTTGCGTCCACTTAAGCCTTGAAACTGCTATTTTGACTAATCTGGTTGGTCGGATGAATAGATATATTATCTTTCTTCGTCGAGGTTACATTTTTCATTCGGTCTGACGGTAGAATGGTGTTTGTCATCACCGTTTAATAGTCTGTAGTAATAATTTTTACAGTAAGTCGGTGCTGAGGATCTATGAGGTTTCATTCTTCATACTTGCAGATTTCTATGTACATGTGGGCTTTAAAACTTGAGAATGCTCATAAACTTTCGAATTTTGTAAGGTTTCGATCGAGAGCTTCGCGTGCTCTTCCTTTTCTGTTCTAAGGAACAGAAAAGCTCGTAAAGCTCGTGCAAGTCCCTTTCGTTCTTTTCTGCAGAGTCGTTCAGTACGTCGGCCGTTTTCTAAATTTGCCTGTCTGCATTTGTCGCCGAACTGGGGTTTCTTTGCTGTGGTGGTATTGTATTTCTCGATCGGTCAAGGGAATCTCGATCGGAAAAGCTTCTGGCAATATCTTTTGATTTTAGCAGTTCGACCTTCAAATTTCTCATAATGATTCTGTGGCTTTGAGCTGTTACGGGTATCTGCATCTTTAACTAGATACTGATTTGATGTTGATGGTATGTCTAAAAGTCGTGCTTTGCGCCAATCGTAATATGAGCAATATAATTGCCGGTATATTGATCAGGAATCAGCCAGTTTTCTTTATGGATATTAAGGGCGTGAAAGGCGTATGCTGACTATAAACACAATACGTCCTGTCAAAAAACAAGAAGTGCATGTCCGTTTCCGGAGGAGAGGTCGTGGAGGCTGAACTATCTAAACATATAACCAGACATGCTTCCAAAGAAGGATTTTTATGCCATATTTTGGTTTCTGCTCGTAAGTTTTGTCGAGAGGAGTCTTTGGTAGTCCGGGTTGTGCTTCTCCTCTATAGGAGCATGGGGACTTATGCGGCTTATGTTGGCGAATTTTGTTTTTATACATTGGTCATCAGGCATTCTATTACACACCTAAAACTGAAAGCTTGTTTGCTAAGTTTTTTCTGATGACGATCTACTTGTCACTCTAGTTGTCTGTTACACTCTCCGTATTGCATTCCTTACTAGGTGGAGTGAAAAATAACCTCCTTGACTGCCAGAATGCGCTGCTACTGCAAAAAAGATTACGGTTCCTTGAAGTCCGTTCATATTTAGGCAGACATGCCAAATTTCAGTGCGATACTGTTTTTAGTTTTGTTTTGACAGCTGATTGTTGTTGACGTGTTTGGCATCATGTTGAGTATGGACAAAAACGATTTTCATTCTCTCATAAAACATTAATTTTTGAAAGGCAAAACGGTGAAGGAAACAAAAGAAAAGTTGGATAAATATTATGGGGCTAATGCTCCGTCAGATTACACCGTCAAATATTGGTTTCGAGAGTTTTGTGGTGGCCGCAACTCCACTATCGATCAAGTCCGCAGCAGCAGGCCCTCAGATGCGGTTACAGAGGACAATGTCAAAAAAATACATGAAATGGTGTTGGTGTTTGTGTGACACCACAAAGATTAGTACTGAGCGCACACGCCATATTTTGGGCAATATTCTGCATATACGAACGCGAGAGCACTTCGAAAGAGTGTTTGTACTTGCTGATGCGGAATCGGGCTTACTATTGGCGTCGATTGGTAACTGTTGAACACCAGAGAACCGAATGAGTGCCCGGCAATGGACTGAAGCTGGCACGAGTGCTCCGAAGCGGGCGAGGGAGGCTCGACGGGTCGGAAAGGTTATGGCGTCGATTTTCTGGAATTGTCATGGCATACTATTCGTGGACTACCTCGAAGAAGGAAAAACCATCAACAGCGAGTACAACTGTGCATTATTAGAGCGATCGAAGGCCGAAATCGCTGCAAAACGGCCTCACATGAAGCGCAAAAAATATTTGTTTTTGCAAGACAATGCACCGGTGCACAAGAGCATCGCTGAATTACGGCTCCAATTGCTGTTGCATCTACCGTATTCGCCCGACTTAGTTCCTTCGGACTATTATCTCTTCCCAAACCTCAAAAGATGGCTCATCAATAAAAAATTCAGTTCACGCGAGGAAATCATCGACGCCACGGAGGAATATTTTGCAGACCTTCCGGAAAATTAGTTTTCGGACGGGATCAAGAAGTTGGAAAATCGCTAGAGTAACTGTATCAAACTAAAAGGGGACTATATTGAATAAAATAAAATAAAAAAATATTTAAACATTTTTTTTTTTCATTCACAAGGAGGTTACTTCACCCCACCTAGTAAATGGTGGTTATTTTTTGTTTTGTTCTGTAGAAGTTAGTGATCTCCGCTAGTAGTTCGGCTGACAATGGTCTATGACACGGGGTCAAATATTCCATGAGCATATCTGAAGATCACTGTCTTTTAATCGTTTGCCAGAGTTTTTGTTTGGTTTTGTGTTCCAGTTTTAAGACATCGTACAGAACGTATCTTTTGCTTTACGAAGTCTGCTGTTCGGATTCAGTTCTGTACCACCATCTTCCGAGAAAATGCTTTCTAAATAGAGAAGCCTATTTACTTTCTAGACTTGCTGTGTAACGATGTGTAGTTGAAGTGCTTATGGACTTTGTTTTAGCCATTTTGGTGTTACGCCTTATTTTGTTCGCCTCTAACCCCAAGTTGTGGTGCAATATTCAGAGTGAGAGCAAGTGAACGTCATCGGCGTAGTTAACATATTGATCGTATGATATTACGACCCTCCAGACATATCTGCAACAATTATAGCACTGATTACTACAAGAAACAGTAGTGGCGAAAGAATGAAACCTTGTCGAAGTCCACTGCGAAATTTTAATTCCTCTGATAACTTACTGTTAGACTACTCTGTTAGACTGAATACTTATTTAGAATTCTAATGTATCGTAACAGCGACTAGTTTTTCTTGTATACCCCTCACGGGTAAGGCTCTCCAGATAGCATTTCAATTCAAGCTGCCGAAGGTATTCTATGCGGCATAGATCTGTACTTGTAAAAGGAATAAACGAATGAAAAAAATTGAAATTCTTCGAATTACACATGCTTTGTGGATGTGACGACGACTGATGCCGTGCGTATGGTGTCGCATTCTTTTATAGTACTCTTCGTGGCATAGGATGGTGCGTCGAACATTTGTAGATGTGGCGCGTGATCATTTCTTCTCATTCGCATCAATCGTACGTTGTAAATGCTGTGCTTCGTGTTCTTGTATGGTATTGTAACAGCTCGCCCAGCATGACCTATGTCTCGGCCTCGAGACTAATTCTATTCCCTTCTTCGTCGTTTTCTCCGTCTTTACAGCTGTCCCTATCCACACCAGTGTTTTAATTTATCGGCGCTTTAAACAGCATCGCACCTGCGCTGTCTGCGTTGCATTTGTGGTATGTCTTAAACCACATACCGGTCGTTCGGCAAAACCTTTGCTGTGATGTTAGGGCCTTGGTATGGTGGTTCAGATTTTCTCGACTCGCCAGTTGCAGGCTGGCCCTTCTCAATCAGCACCAAATCGTTTTCCTGATATCTCGTTGGTTCGCGATGTTTCCGATCGCAACGTTCCTTTTGCCGTTGTTGGTTTATCTCGTTGTTCTCCACAGCTCTGGTTCTTCGTCGCGTCATTTCTTGAGGTATAGTCAATTATTCCCCCGAATATCTCTTGGCGTTTAAGAAAACGGCACCTGATGCGGACTTACTTTTGCCGTTGCATTGTTCATAGCGTTGAGGCTCCACTGTAGGTACCGCAGATGTCCAGCCCTATACTCCGCCGGCTGTATGCCCACACTTCATTTCATCCAATATTGTGCAGTTGTCTCGTTCTGCCTGTCCATTTGACCTTGGGGTTCTCACCACTGTTTGGATGTGCTTCATGTCATTGTCTAAGCAGAACCTCGTGAACGATGCTGAGATGAATGCTAAACCCCTGTTAGTAATGACTTTTCGCGGAATGCTGAAGTATCCAGAGTTTTGGAAAGAATGTGTTTCCTGGCAATAAAGCTAGTACTTCGTCAACGAAAAATGCGCTTTAGTGTTGCCTTATTCAGCATGAGGTAGTCTATACAAAATCTCTCGCCACCATCTTTCTTCTTCGTAAGTAAATTGATTTCCGATACCGATGGCCTTATTATTCCTATATTGAGCATTTGGCTTACCATTTCCTTCACGATCATCTTCCTTGCGAATGTGATTTTTTGTCTTGGTTGTGAGCTCAATGGAACGCTCACCTCCCAAATATGTTCCTATTTCATCAAGGTCCTTTGCAAAGCAATCTCCTAACTCGTTGATCAGTGATTTAAGGTTGCGTTGAATTGGTTAGCGGAGGTTCCCAGTTATATATCCGCCCGTGCTGTTCCCTTTCTTTTCTGCGTCGTCTTTTCGTCTTCCACTGCTAACACCGTCTCCGTTGCCTCGACCATGCAATCCATGATGTCCATCAGTTTTTTTTCACACTATCATGTTGTATGGTTGACTCTATCGTGGTACAACCAACACCTAAAACCAACATTTCAGCTTGTCCACCTTGTATTCCGCAAACAACTTCCCAACCGTTCTACATCCTCCTCTCCCGAAATCCTGTTAGGCTACGGTCATCCATCTCGTACATGATGCCTACGTCGTCCGCCACTTCCTGTGTTAGTGGAAAGCAGTCGCTGCCTAAATCAATGAACGCGGTCACGCCATGTCTATTTCTCTCAACTCATTTTACTCTTCCTTTAGTAACATCTGACTCCGTGTTTCCTTTCCCCCTCGCGATATACTTCACCAAGGTACGTGGTCTTCATTTCAAAGATGAACTTCTCTACGTTCTCATTCTGTTTTTGTTTTCAGTTCCAGAGTATCTCGTGTAGATTTGGTTGCAAGAACTCTTCCAACGTCGCGTGCGTTACGCTGTCACCACAGAACCTCTGGCTAGTTTTGAGGTAGCTGCCATCATCACCAGCCTCTCATTCAGCTCATAGATGTTCTTTACATCCTTTAGTTTCCTGATCCATGTTTTAGAGGAGAGTCCCACGGAATTTCTAAGGTTGAATTCTGGGATTATATCTGCCACGTTTCTTACTACAAATATGTTGCCAGCTTTAATTGAAGACATCTGTCTGGAGGTATTCCTTTCCTCATTTATGATTGACTTGGTGACTTGGTGGCTTACTGGTGTCGAGAGTCTTCTGCTTGTGAGGTTTATTTTTCTCACGTAACCTTGCCAACCTTGTCAGGGTTCTCTCTACTCCGTTCTATGTCCTCAGTCAATCTTTGCAGCATTTCTTTCCTTAACCCTTGGTCCAGTCCTTTTTTCTTTAATTTCTCTCTCTATTTTTCACGCGTCCACTTGTGGTAGTTGGTGTCTTCCATACTTCGCACAGGTAAAGAATCTCACTAGATCCCAATATTCCACTTCTGAAGTTGTAAAAGGAATAAATCTGCAATTGCCATGTTTGCTTAAATTTTATTTTTGGGAAGATTAAGAGAACGCTCCGCTTTTGTAAACAGTGGCTGTAGGATATCCGCCGAAGTAACAGGGGCGACTTGGAGGAGTTTCATTGGAAACTTGTCCATGCCAACTGCCTTGTTTTTCTTAAGGGACCCTGTCGCTGATGCTATGTTTTGCATTACTGGGGAAGAAGTGCGAGTACAAATATTTGTTGTGCGCTCAAGTAGCTACCATTAGATGGTGGTTGCTTTCTATTCATTGTGAGATCTATGTTTTTTAACGACTTTCTTGGGTTTAATAACTAAATCTTCGGCTTATGGTAAAATGATCGACCTGGTGCTATATACGTCAGTCAGTTGAAATCCAGATGGTCTTGTGGCAGTCCTTATCATTGAACAGTGTGCTTGCAGTGACTAGATAATGGACGTTGCAAAAGTTAATACAACTTTCGCCATTGTCATTTCTCGTATACCTAGAGCCATGTGGTCCAATCACATATTTGAACGTGTTGTTGCCGTTGCCTAGACTCTCCCATTACGATCACAACATCTCAGTCATTGAATATGTTCCTGACATTTAATCTTGAACCTCGATGTCAATACTATGAAGTGAATACCACATAAGGTTACCTCCAGCCTTAGGAGTAAGGAGATCCTACCTCATATTAGCGAGGTGGTGTTCATTGGTTTCCCAAAATAGACAAGGAAGATTTTGCCAATTTAAGAGGATTGGATACCGTATTTCCACCATCAAATTTTAATTCGCTCTCAAGCTTCTTATTTTCTCTGCAAAGGAATCGAAGTTCTTACCTCTTACTTTGTTCGTATAATGCACGAATTGCTATCATCCTTCCATGTAGTTCTAGACAAGTTGTTCTTCTACATGTACTTAGCTACCGATTGAAATGTTGCACATAAGTTGGCATTGTCACAACTCCAGGTAGCCTTCTTGTTGGTTATTGTCATCGTTCCAAGTAACTGACAATATTTTTGTTTGTAATACTGATGTTGTTAATACCACAACATTGTGAGCAGTTTTTGTTTGTATTGATTCCTTAGGTGCTTAGTGTCAATACTACCACTCCATTTATCTTTCGTTGCTGCCAATGTGCTTCTGTGTAGCTTCATAGATATTCTGCAGAAAGACATCATTTCGAAAAAGTGATTTGTCTATCGATGAAGTCCTTAACACCCTGCAGTGTCTTCTTCTACTCGGACACTTAACTGCTGAAGATATTAATTGTTCGCCTCATCCCACACCCTTAAGGAGTGAAATTCGAACGCGCCAACAAACTCAGCGGGGTTAGCGTGACTCCAATAAATTTCCATTATAGCCAAGTTCTGAAAGCACTATATTGAGTATTAATATCCTTTAGCATTACTTATCTAAAGGAAGAAATACGTGAGGAATTTACTGTGCGCTGTCGGTGTGTTTGTTTGGTTGTCGGATATCCACCCATTAACACAATTGTCAAGGCAAGCAAAATATGAGAATTGAAATTGTACGTACGAAGACCATTTGTAGTCGAAGGATATGTGCCAGTTTCCATGAGCTATAGGCCAAGGATCATCACTTCAACACTGTCTTCTATAGAATGAGTGTTGGTTCGTTCGGTAAAGGAGTTAAACGATATGTCATGTTCCACTTGAGAGTCATGCAAGTTGCATTTATCAATTTAACTGTCAAGGAGAGAGGAATTACTAGACTCATAAGGACACTGAGAAACTATGGATTTTCCTTCTGGTAGTCTTCCTCAAGGAAATAATTGAATGGATGCTCTCGAGCGTACATCCCGAAACCCACATTGAATGAAAAGAAAAGAAATGCAATTGCTTAGGAACGCACGAGTATCTAATCGAATCATAACAGGATTTTTACGAAAATTGGAATCCCTTTCATTGTGTTAAGGAATTTGGCATGGGAATACGAATATTTCATGCCAAAAATAGCCATCAATGTAATTTTCTTTTCTTCTTGGAATTGTTATGGATAAAACAGTGGGGACCACTTGAATTTTGTTGCTGTATCTGACACTTAACATAATTCAATTGCTTGGATACTAGTCGATATAATGAGGAAATTTATCTCTTTAGATGTAAAATTGAGTGACTGAGCCCAGGGTTCTTGTGTTCTTGGAAACGCCCTACTTTTTTGAGTACCAACTTCACTAGATTTCAGTTGATTGACGACATGTTGCGGCGGATTTTCGTGATGAATCGATAATTACCCAAAACTGTTTATTGGAAAGCATCGAATTCCATTTTAATTTGTATCGGCTGAAGTGTTATGGAAATTAATTTGAGCATTCACATCTTCTACGTCAATTACGATGCTTTCAACATTTTAAGTTGTCATGGATGGCTTAGTCTCCTCCCTAGTATGATTCTTTGAATGCTGATTTCACAATGGAAATGAAATTGCTAATGTCTGTCGATTGCTTACTTTTCCAAAGGATAAGTAGGTAAGATTATAGACTTAAAAGTTACTCTGCTTGCTTTAGAATTGATTGGAATTTCGCCATAATTTTTAGTTTATTGACTAGGTTCAGAATGGAAAATTCGTCATCAAAACACAGGAGGATGGAACCTACCACAATTGGGTATTTAAAAGCCTTTCAAGCATCCAATGTACAAGTATTGGGTTTTACCTGCAAAACACAAGGTAATACTCTGTGAGGATGCAGGCAAATATTTTGCATGCTGCACGAAATTACCAACTCAATTAACAGAAATATCGTGATCTTGATCGGAGATTAGTGTGGTGACGCCACCTGGTCATTGTGGGACATTGCTTAACTACAAGGACTCACAGGGACAAGGGTCTCCACTGTTCGACAATATAAATCGAACCGGATCCAATATATCTGTAACAAATGCGAAGCTTATATCGGAATATAGAGAGACCAACACTAACTCTATCTGTTAACATCATACGGTTCAACTTTCCGATGATACCTAGAAATAACAAAAAGATTAGTTGAGTCTCCCGCAGCAACAATTATTTGCATTCGTATCTACCCCTGGAAACGCTTAAATAATGTGCTTACTTACTGAATCTGGGCCTCAACAACTCACCAGTTAGCCCGATCCTTAGCTAACTAACTCCAGCTGCACACTCCAAGTCTGTTGAGGTGCCATTCTACGTTGTCCATGCGGGTTAGAATCGAGTACTCTGCGTCCCGAAGCTTTGGTCGGTTGTCGATTCACTCTACATGGATTAGCAATTTCAGGCGATTAATTCGCAGTTTTCTGACTAGGTCGGCTTCGCTGTACAATTTATATAATTCGACGTTGAATCTTCTCCTCCAAAGCCCGTCAACGCAAACAGGACCAAATGTTGTACAAAGAATCTTTCTCTTGAAATGACCGGCAATATTTTCATCCGCTTTTAACAGAGTCCATGTTTAAAAGCCTCAAATTGGGATTGTGTTGATCAATGTTTCATATAGGTTCTCCTTAGTTTCTCAAGATAAGGCCTTACTATTCAATTGCGTTATTAGACCAAAGAAATAGCTGTTGGCAAGAATTATTCTTTGTCTAGTTTCCACAGAGATGTTATGGTGGCCAAAGTAGAAAAAGCCGCTTACTTTCTTAAAATTTCAGCTGTCGACTGTTAGACTGTGACGTTCTGTGCAATTCGTCGATGTTGTATGTCCCTTCTTCTTGATATACAGCATATACATGGTTTGCCTCAATTTCTGGTAAACCCATTCTGGCCGATCCAATTTCAATACTAGTTGACAGCCTGCTGAGTTCTGTAATTATGTCAAAATCCACTGCCGAAATGATAAGAATTCTGCCGAGACAGTTCGAAAATGTTATGAGTTTTTCGGTCAAAATAATGCACTGTCTCATTGTACCGTGGTCCGATTAATCGAGAAATTTCAGTCGATTGAGTCAGCTCAAGTCTAGAAGAGAAAGGCATACCATATGCCAATAGCCGAAGAACAATTCCTGAAATGAAAAGACGTCTCATGTGCTTAACGTGGACACCTGTCAGTTAAGCATAACTTCATGGGATGCCATCGCTTACCTACATTGATAGTACATATAATACCAAAGCAGAACTTGTGTTGGAGGAGCAGGTTATAAGTCGAGGCCTATCTAAAACCTCTTGCTGATTTTATTCTAACTGCACCCAGTTCTTATTGCAACTCTACATTGGGTCTAAGACCTTTCCCGTGATTTGGGCTTAAACCATAACGCTCTCACAAGGGAACCTACCTCAACAAATCAGGCCCAGACCGAGATCCGGAGGGGCTCCCGACTCCCATGATACCGTGATTTAAGTCCTGGTAAGGACTACTAGTGGTACTGTCGCCAACATCTATGACTTTGACCTATGATCTATGACCGGCGGATTGTAACTGGTTAAATCGTAGCAACATTCTCTGGTGTCAGCTTAAAACCGTTACGATAAGACCACTACTTTGCTCTACCATTGAACATCGATGAGCGAAGTCTTAATAATTGGACGGGGGCCTAGTCTGAAATGAAAGACGAGATTCGACGCGCCAATGATGAAATTGAGCCGACACTGTGCCAAAATGTCATTGTAAGGACCAATGTTTGCCATCAATCGCGAGGCGGCTATTTATCAGGTATTGCGCTTCCAGCATCTTTTAATATGTCTGCCGGTAAGCCGTAAGCCATGTTCAGGTGCTTTGTTAGATTTCATTTCATTTTGTTATTCTTACTTCATGTTGTTGAAGTGGACGGATGCTTTGGATATCATAAGTTAAATAGTCTTTTCTTCTTGGTTGTGGGATTTTGGGCTTTTTCGCCGTTATGCAGTCAGCAGAAGAATTCTCAGCATATTCTTAGCATCAACTGTGAATCTTCTACAAGGTTTTCCTACCTGTTGGTAAAACTTCCGTAAACTGTTCCTGGAGTACAACCTCTCAATATCTTCGATTGCACGCTTCTTGTGCTCTGTCGTCTTCTTCTGGAGAAGTCTATACTGCTCGTAGAGCTTACGAGTGGCTCTCGTCATTTTTTGCAGCGCCCCTTTGTACTTTTCTTATTAAGCTGCATGTACTTGGCGGCATTTTTCATCAAACCAGGGATTACTTGGGGGTAGTTAGGTGAAACCCAGTACATCAGTTACAGAGTCTCGGATAGCACATTGACAGCATTTCCACTTTTCTTAGGTACTTGATGCTAGCGCCACAGGAATTATTGAGAGATTATGGGACACGCGTTTGGCGAAGATTCTGATGGTGTGTGCTTCCTGTAGTGAAATTTCGTCCCGCCGTAATAAGCCTAAGGCCGCTGCCAAACCTGGTGCCATGTAACCTATGCTCTTCCTTTTCTGTCCTTTCGTCATACTTAAGACACTGCTCACATGTCAAGTAGAAGAGCTCGTAGATAAATTAATTGGTGGCGTCGTTCTTGTCTTCAGTGGGGTCTGCGCGCATATTAGGCTCATGTTAGCATGTTAAGACTTGATGTGGATAGTTGTTCATTCACGTTTCGGAAGCTCAAGGCTCAAGACTCAAGGCCTAGGTCTGCCGCGCATGAAAAAGCGACATCCAAATGAGCGTTGTTTCATTTTCCTATAGCAATCACTGTAGTATACGTATATCACGGTTTTTGATCTTCCTTGCGCTCGGGCTTTTCAATCGCAGCTTCTGGATGGCGGTGATATGAGCCTCAGCTAATTGTTCTGCGGAACGACGCCTGTAAAGGGTTCGAACATTCTATGTGCGTATTTTTTAAATCAAGTTTTGGGTATAACAGATATTCCCTCAACTGAAAAATTTCATATTTTCAAGCGCCTTGTAATTGCCTATATTATTTCATGCCTGTAGCAGCTCGTCGTAGGTAATTTGTGGAATGTCCACTGCACTGACTTCTCTTACGATATTGCACATAACAGCTGGTATTTAGGTGAAAAGTTACTCTACTATGGACATGTTACTGAAGGGGTTCTGTAGCATTTCGGTTTGGTCATTACCACTATGTCACTTTATCCCCTCACAGAGACGTTAAAAGCACGCGGCTTTGCTCTTGATGGTTCTATATAAATTGCGCCTTTACAGTTTGAAACTCCTCAGCCATTGTTGGAAGTCTGCTCTCCTCCATGATTTTGCGTCGGGCTTGTAGGTACCTTGCCCTCATTCCGTCAGTAACTGTGGTGCCTTCCTGCTGTTTGTTTTTCTAGATGTAAATGCATTGCCCGCAGGGGTGATGGTATTTGTAAGGCGATGTGTTAGAGTCTAAGCTGTTCCACTTAGGGTTTGTTCAACACCTCTTCAGTGGTTCCTTATCGAGAGTTCTGTCGCTCCATTTTGGACCTGTAAACTTAGGGAGCACGACTGGTTTCCTTTTATTTCCAATACTATCACGAGTCACTGTGTGAGTGTTCCTATTGACCTACCACTTTATAATTCTTAGGATAGAACTGCTCACAAGACAGATTAGAACGATGCCAAATTGTGTGCATCGTTGACTCATCAATGTTTGTGGACTTTCTCGGACGTCCGCGGCCAAAATAATGATACTTTTGGTCAAACGAGAAGCAATACGGGGCCGACCAATTCTTGCGACATCTCCAGTTGATCCAGTTTGCTCGAGATGCTCAGCCATTGTTCGCTCATATGGTGCAGAATGACGAGGAATACGATGACGAAATTCACGCTGCGTTAAAATAACAGACCGGACATTAGCCAAATAAGCAGTCAAATAATAATTCCGCGTTTTTCAGGTGTATATTATTCTATTGCTTATTGTTAACTAATTCTTCATCTGCCTACAACACAAAAGTCAAAACACAATAACATTTGACGTCATTACCAGAAATTATAACACATTCACTTTATGACACTACTTTTGCTCACCTTGTAAAGGGTGATTCATCGTGAGGTTTGATTTTGAATAGGCTCTTTTTGACAGATCACGCATAACTTCTATCAAACTTGTATGTAATTTTTGTTCACTTTTGTTTGGCAAGTCATCATAGAAAGACTCATACTACAACAGTGTCTCCAAATTGCTCAGCTGTATTACGAAAATCAGCGTTCTGTGGGAAATGTTTTTCGTTCGATTCGAGGAACTTACGGTGCAATCGACCAACTGAAACCACTATTGCCAATACCATTCGCAAATTTGAGTCCCAGTTTATATTAGTGAATGATACACGACCGGTTAGACCACATCCAGCACGTAGTGAAGAGACTATTGCAGCTGTAGCTGAGAGTGTAAGCGAAGACCGTGACGAATCGATTCGTCGTCGTTCTCAGCAGCTTAGCTTATCGTATTCGATAACTTGGCGTATTTTACGTGAGGATCTCGTGCTAAAAGCGTACAAAATTTAACTTATGCAAGAATTGAAGCCAGATGAGTTGAATTTGCGTCGTATTTTCAGTGAATGGGCTCTGGAAAAACTCAACGAAAATCCGGTGTTTTGTCGTGAAATTTTGTTCAGTGATGAAGCCTATTTCTGGTTCAATGAATACGTTAATAAACAAAATTTTGGCTGATGAGCAACCCGAAAGTTACCAAGAGCTACCATTATATCTATTAAAAACAACGGTATGGTGTGGTTTATGGGCTGGTGAAATCATTGGTCCATGCTTCTTCAGAATGTTACCGTCAATGATAACCGTTATCGCGCCATGGTCTCGGTGAGCTTTCAACAAGCGTTACGAGCCATACAGTGCGCGAAATAATGGACTTGTTAAGAAATCATTTTTGTGAGCTCTTAATTTTACGTTTTGCTACAGTAAATTGGCCGAATAGATCGTGCGATATCACACCTTTGGACTATTTTATTTGAGGACATGTAAAGTCTCAAGTCTTCAGAGATAAGCCAGCTACGATTGACGCTTTGGAAGCCAACATTACTCGTGTTATACGCGAGATATCAGTCGCTATGTTCGAACGAGTCGCCTTAAATTTGACCTGCCGAATGGACCACCTCAGACGTAGTCATGACCAATATTTACAAGATATTATTTTCAAAGAACAAATGCCATGAATTGTGTTTTTAATTGATAATAGAAATTTTAAGTTCACTTTCAAATTTATGTGCTTTATTTTACATTGTAAATCAAACCCCACGATGAATCACCCTTTACATACGAAGGCTGTTTGATGAGTATCCGAATTGACAGATAGGTTGCGCTGCTGAGCCAAAATGAGTAAACCATCATTTAGTATAACCTCTTGAATCTCGCCTGTCAAAATTTGGTGAGAATCCGACGCTTAGTTTTGCTTTGACACCCATTTCAAAGCGTCGTGTTAGTGTTGTGTGCGACCATGCATTATCAAAAAATCAAGCAAACTATGGCAAAATCAAGCCCATTCTCGATGGTGTGTTCCATACACTCATTTACCTTCCCGTACAACCGTTTACCATTGTTTCGCAGAGTTTTGTCATGGTCGCACGTCGATTTTTGGTGAACCGCGCCCAGGTGGCCAAAAACAGTTACCACAGAGGAAACCGTAAACATAATACATGATCTCGTATTGGCGGCCCGCCAAGTGAAAATTCGCGAGTTGGTGTCAGCCATATGCTGCACGAGATTTGGGCATGAGTAAGCTATCCACGCGATGGGTGGCACTTTTGCTCATACCGGAGAACAAGCGCAATGGTGAGATCACTTCAAAGACGTGCTCGGTTCTGTTAAATAGAAATCCGGAGGATTCTCTGCGTTGTTTCGTGTCCGTCTATGAGATGTGAATTCATTGGTACACCCCAAAACCAAAGAACAACCGTTCTTTGAGACGTGCGAGGTGAGATCTACGTTGAATTATTTGGAGAAGGGAAAAATACAGAAGCACACTATGTCGATTTATTGGGACAATTCAACGCTGATTTGAAGAAAAAACGACTACATTTGACGAAAAAAAAGAGTGCTCTTCTACCGCGATGACGCCCCGAATTGCTCCCCCATTCTCCACCTTAAAAGATCGCCCGCGGGAAAGAAGTACAGGTCGAACAAGAAAGTCATCGCCCAAGCGGAGGAGTATTTTGCAGGCCAACAAAAGTCGTACTACCCAAAGAGGTTAACAAGTTGCAGATGTTCATCCTCTTTTGGATCGTTCCGTTTTCTTTGACTTTTTGACTGCCGATGTTTTTCTAGTTTATTTCACCAAATGTCCAGCGTATAAGCTGAAATATGTCAAATGAGTTATACTATGGTAGACGTGGCGAACAAGTGGTGACGTCAGAGAGTAATTGTTTTACTTTTCCGAGAAATTGAACCCAACCCAACCTTGTTATTGCCCTAGTTGATATGACTACCATTAGTCAGTTCATATTTGAGTCTAGGACATCTTCAAATTCGAATCCATATGTTGCCTGCTTGCTACGCCAGGACTGCTACTAGAAGTAACATAAAATTGTATGTTACAAGTTTCATCAAAGAAAAATGTTTTCTGTGTTTGTGTGTAGTCGGTAGCATTCTTGTTAATAATACCTACTGAGAGGCTTGTGACGAAGATAGCGACAAGACCGTCAAACTTGTGTTCTTATCTTTGCACTTGACATGTTAGCTAATACTGTTAAGGATTTTCTTCTCACAATATACAAACTAAAAACTGCGTTTTACTCTGCTGGAAAATTTGGGATGCTTTCTTAAAGTAGCAGAACCAAGTTCTATCATATATTTGGTTCAACTCTAAGGTTCAGATTAGCAAGCTATCAGAAAAAAAAATCATTTTGGTGAGTTTTCTGGAATAGGGATGTACCTATTCTGTATTTGGGTTAAACACTATCCCGTTTTGTGATTTTCCTCGGCGATGGGATACATAAATTTACCTTTTTTTAGTGTAGGTGTTTTTGCACTCTCCTTAAAATTCGGATAAAAGCAATCCATTTCATCGCCTTGTTCCATTAAAATCCTTCTGCATAATGTCCCGCTGCTGGGAAGATTTGTCTTACCCCTTTAGTCTTTTGTTTGGTCATGATGAAATAATGCTCATTAAGGACATTATACTAAACGCCAGGATTCGAAATGAGTAATGCATTCAGCATGTTTCCATTGTTGACAATAAATGATGAGCAATTATTTTAAGGACATCAACACAATCAACGAAATTGAATTCTGCAGAAGGACCCCAACTACTAACTCCTTGTAGTGATGCAATTTAAGGAAGAGAAATGCTGTGATTATGTTTCCGAGATTTATAGAGGATTCGGTTGAGTTTATTTTATATTGCAGATACAGATTCCTTCGAAATGTTTTATTGTCATTCTTTAGAGTATGCTCGAAAGCACAAAGTTTCAACTCTTTGGACGGCAAAAACTCCAAAACCCTACTGACTTCGCTTGAATTGGGGACTTTCAACTCCTTTGTGTCATCAAATTGCTGATCCTTTCCATAGAATTTTAGTTAAAAAGCATAAAGAGAGCTTCAGCTGACTTCTATTAGTTTATACGTTCACTTGTGTTCATCAAATTGTGTCGTCCTCGGAATTAATTTCGTGAAAGTGTAGGTTTACGTATATGAATCCTTAATTACAACAGATTACAACAGTCAGTAGCGCCCAATCCATATTTGCACACGTGCATACGAATTAATAATTGAAAACGAGGTAGGAGGGCAATGTATTTGAATTATCGCCGCCTGTCGAAACCATTAATTCTTCAACTTTCGGCGATAGTGTTGAGTTTTCGCACCTAATCGAACACATCAACAAAAGGCAAACCAACAATTCCTTATCTCCTTCAAGTTTTCTGCTCCACACTAACAAGGTAAAGTTTTAATTGATTACTCCTGCCATGGTGTACATACCTGAAATGACTCTCCTTGTCCTGTGTTTTAGCGAATAAATACCGACACCGATGTCGCACCTGATTCCCTCAAGGATTATTAATTATAATTCAGGAGAGCTCCTGATGAACATGATATCACACCGAATAACTCTCGGTATCGTACTAACAAACCGACCGACCATCAACCGCGACTCTTCATAATTCACTGAAATTCTCCAGCAGAAATAAATTCTCTGGATAAAGGGGGATGGAGATAACAAGGAAGATCAGGGATAAACAACTGGAGAACTTAGAGGATGCAGTTTTCGTAGAACCGGTGTTCTTTTTTTTTTTTTTTGTGAAAAGTGAGTATAACATGAATGGTGTGCCGATTTTTAAGATTGGTTGCTTCGACAACGGAAGAGTGACAGCCCAATAAATAGATCGCAGTGCATACATAAATATGTACCAATACAATCAACAAATCATGGAAAAGTTGTGGATAGTCGAAGGATGGTTGGCGAATGGTCAGCGAATTTTTGCAGATGGTCGACGGATTGTCTGCGCATAGCCGGCGAATGGTCGGCGGATGTTAGGCTAATGATTAGCAGATGGTCGGCCGATTGTCAGCGTATGGTCGGCAAATGGTCGGCTGATGGTCAACGGATGGTTAGCAGATAGTCGCAGATGGTCGGCGGATTGTCAGTGGATGGTAGGTGGATGGTTGGCTGCGTATGGTCGGCGGATGGTCGGCGAATGGTAGGCGGATGGTAAGCGGATGGTCAGCGGATAGTCGCAGATGGTTGCCGGACGATCTGCGGATGGTCGATTGATAGTTGGCGCATCGTCGGCGGATGGGTAGCGTATGGTCAGCGGATGATCGGCGGATGGTCAGCGGATGGTCGGCTGATAGTCGGCTGATGGTCGGGCGACTGTCAGCGTATGGTCGGCGAATGGTAGGCGGATGGTAAGTGGATGGTCAGCGGATAGTCGCAGATGGTTGCCGGATGATCTGCGGATGGTCGATTGATAGTTGGCGCATCGTCGGCGGATGGGTAGCGGATGGTCAGCGGATGATCGGCGGATGGTCAGCGGATGGTCGGCTGATGGTCGGCTGATGGTCGGCTGATGGTCGGGCGACTGTCAGCGTATGGTCGGCCGACGTCGGTGGATGGTCGAGGGATGGTCGACAGATGGAAAGTCGACGGAAAGTGGGCGGACAATCGGCGTGTAGTATTGGGTATGTAATTTAATTCGTGCGGTTTTTTTTTACCAATTTTGAACGTTTATTTAAGAAAAACATATACAATAGTATTATTCAAATAATTGCCGATCTGAAGCTATGACTTTTTCCTATCTTTCTGGCAATTTTTGGATCCCATCCCAAAAGAACTGCGCCGGCTTGGCAGCCGAGAATGAATCAAGCCAATTTTTGATATTCTGCTCTGATGTGAACCGTTTCAGTGAGGGCGTTCTGCATCGAACGGAACCAATGGTAGTCAGAAGGGGCAAGGTCCGGGCTATAAAGCGGGTGGGGTAAGACTTTCCATCCACTGTTTTCAAATAGTTCTTAACCGGAGTAGCAACGTGGGACCGAGCGTTGTCATGATGGAAAAATATTGCCTCGTGTCTGGTCGCATATTCCGGGCGTTTTTCGGCTACTGCTCTCTTCAAATGGATTAATTGTTTTCGGTAGCATTGTCCATTGATGGTTTCACCCGGTTTTAGCAGCTCCTAATACAGCACACCCATCTGATCCCACCAAATACAGAGCATTACCCTCGCACCATGGATATTCGGCTTTGCCGTTGATTTGGCTGGTTGGCCGGGTTTCACATATGATTTGCGCTTGGTGTTGTCGTAATTGATCCATTTTTCATCACCAGTAACAATCCGATGCCAAAATGACTTCCTTTTGTGGCGTTCAAGCAGCCTTTCGGACATGCAAAACCGCCTTTTGACGTCTCTCGGCTTGAGTTCATGTGGAACCCGATTTCCTTGCTTTTGAATATATGCAGATACTTTTAAACGTTTTGAAATGGCTGCTTGAGTGACACCCAAAGATTCTGAGAGCTTTTCTTGTGTTTGGCAACAATCTTCATAGAGTATGCTTCCAGTTCTTCATCTTCAAAATTTTTTGGCTGACCAGGACGTTCATCGTCTTCCAAGCCAAAATCACCACTTTTAAATCGTGAAAATCACTTTTGACACGTTCGCTCAGCTAGCGCATGTTCACCATAAAGTTCCACCAAAATACGATGACTTTCGGCGGCAGTTTTCTTCATGAAGAAGAACTCCCCGCAAAAACACTTTTTCATGCACAAAGTTCGACATATTTGAGTGAAAAAAAAATTATTGTTGTTTACGCTTCAAATGAATGACATATACTGAAATGACGTACAATGACAGTAGCTTTCCAACGCATGTTCCAATGGAATAATACAAGTTACGCTATCTCTTAGCAAACCGCACGAATTAAGTTATAGACCCAATAGGTAAATAGTCGATGCATCATAGTCAGTGAATAATAGGCGAATGGTCGGTGGTTGGTCTGTGGATAGTCGGCTGAGCCGGTGGGCAAGCTACTCATAATCGTCGAATATTCGGCAGATGGCTTACGGATGGTTGGAGCATGATCGGCAAACGGCGACGTATGCTCAACAGATAGCCGACATATAGGCCGACACAGATACCTGATGAACATTCGGCGGAGAGGCGGCCGATTAAAGGTAAATATTCGGTAGAAGGTAAGGGGATGGTCGGCGGATGGTCGGCGGATAGTCGACTTACTTACTTACTTAAGATATCACTACAGTCAAGGTTCAACAATCGTTTCAACCAGCTCGATCATTAGCTAGTTGCCTCCAGTTTTACATGTTAAGTTGGTTGAAGACTCCTTTCACGTGCGCCACATGAGTCGCGGTCGTGCTTATTGCGCTGTCCTTCGGGGCGGATTCGAAGATTTTTAGGACAGTAGCTTTAATGTTCCTCCGCTCTATGTCGTTCGGTGTCGTTGACAGAATTAATAGTGGAGCCTAGATAGACAAAGTCGTTTACTACCTCAAAGTTATATCTGTTGAGTGTGGCATTCTGTCTGAGATGTCGGTGTTGGGTGTCCTTTTTTGTTGACAGCATATATTTGGCCTTGTTTTCGTTGAACCTTAAAACCATCTTCGCCGCTTCCGCCTATGTTATGTCAATATCATCGGCGTATGCGAGTAATTGGACAGACTTTTAAAAGATTAAGACTCTTGTGTCGGCGCATAAGTTTTGTACTATTGTTTCAAGAATGATGTTAAAGCAGCACATCGCTTTGTCTAAATCTCTTTTTGACATAAAGGTGTCAACGAGTTCTTTACTGACGTTAATAGAGCAGCGTGCATTCTCCATTATCTTCTTGAACAACTGCTTATTCGGTGTGATTGGAGTATCGAGCAGCTTCTATCTACTTCAGAAGTATCAGCAAAGTTAGGTGCAGCTGGAATGAATAGAACAAGCCCCGGCTGAAGTGCGTGTCTGGTCCGTCACCACAGAATAAAAGTTATCCGATCCCTGAATCAGCTGGTTTTGACTGAGTATCACTGCCTTACGTCGCCGTTTTTAAGCAACGAGCATGGTTCTGGAGTCGGACTTGGGGTAAACATAGTTTTTTTATATTGATTTCCAACTATTCTTGGGGTTGCGGTTTAGATGTTGATCGACTTGCTTTAGATCGAGGTAGAGGTAGACCGGTATTAGTGGCAGTAAACTCGATTTTTGAATCTTTAATTTGCAGTGATCTTGGTGGAACTGAAACACCATTTTTTTTCTTTACTAGGTTTTTGGAGACAAAGGCTCTGAAAGATCAAGTGAGTCGATATTTGATAAAATATTTGAACGTTGCTGAAAGAGTTGCATGTATTTTCACCGCTATTTCATCGTTATATTAAACAGAAGCATATGATATGCATCTCTTTGATTTAAGGTATGAAGTGACGTTGGTCTCTTTAGCATGACTTTGCCATTTGCAACTGTATTTCTTGTTGCTATTTGGACTTCCTTTGGCGTTGCCATTACAATTTACCAATGAGCTGCTTTTGTGGAATTCGTTGAGGACCGTCAATATAGTTGTGTGACCTAATTTAAATTCATTCCTGTGAAATTAGCTGATAGTTGTCAGATAATCGGTGAAAAACCAGCTAATGGTCGGCGGATATTTGGGTAATTTTTAACTTATGTTAGGCGAATGGTCGAAAAATAGGCAGCATAGTCGAAGGATGGTTAGCAGGTATCCGGCAGAAAAAAAAGAGTATTTCCTCCTCCTCCTATTTGTTGAGGCATTACATTTCTGCAGGAAAAAGGGAAAACTATAGGACTACAGAAATTCGGATATCGGAAAAATTCGAAACTATGAGATAAAAAGCTGAAGCGGAATTATTGATATTTCTGGAAATTAGGTTAGGAATCAGAATTTTTTTTTTGTTAAGTTGGTACATCTGTTGTTGACATTCCCTCCAAATCTTAGCATCATTGCTTGACATGTGCAAAAGTTACGTAGCCAAGAGTACATCTATCACTGTGTGTGTTGGCGATTTTTTAAAATTTTAGAAATGGACTTAAATTTGCAACAACGAACTTGTATTAAATTTTACGTAAAAAACGGATTTAATGGTGTGCGAGTGTTAAAAACGATGGAAAAGTGTAAAGTAAAACGGTCGTTTACCAGTGGCACGAGGGGTTCAAAAGTCGTCATCAGTCAATCGAAGATGATGAACGCAGTGGTACACCAACGAAAACATGGATAAAGTAAAAGAAATGTTGGTCAATTACAGCAAATTAACCATCAGAGAGATAGCGGAGTACTTGAACATTGCATATGGGCCCGTCCAAGACATTTTGTTTAATGATTTGGGTTTCCGTCGTGTAGCAGCAAAGTTGGTGCCAAAAGACCTCAATTTCATGCAGAAAAGAAACTGTGTTGACGTCGCAAAAGAGATGACTTACGAGGCTGAATTCGATCCCACTTCTATCAAAAGGATCATCACTGGAGACGAGACGGAGGCTCTCAGGTACGCAATCCAGACATCAGGCAAGTGAATGGCGTTCACCAAATGAGCTGAGACCAAAAAAATTACGTCGTTTTCAGTCAAAAAAGAAGGCAATGCTCACGGTTTTCATGGATTACAACGGTGTAGTGCATCATGAATTTTTGCCAGAAGACCAGACAGTAAACAAAGAGTATTATTTGGGCATTATGAGACGTTTACGTAAAGCGATTCGCCGAAACAGACCAGAATTGTGGGAAAAAACTCGTGGATTCTGCACCGCGATAACGCAACAAATACCATCCAACAGCTACCAAATTCACCTGATTTGGTTCCCTGTGATTTTCTTTCTGTTCAATCTAGTTAAAAAAACCACTACGGGGAACGCGTTTCAGCAGCCGAGAGGAAGTAATGCAAAAATCGCAGGAAGCACTGATGGACATACCGAAAACCGAACATATCAAGCGCTGGAATAAGTGTGTTGCAGTCGATGGGGATTACTTCAAAGGCGACAATATAGATTTAGATGAATAAACTTGTATTTTTTATTTTCTGAATAAATTCTGGGAATCAAGGTAGTATAATGTACATAAAATAAAACACATAAATTTGAAAGTGAACTTAAAGTTTTTATTATCGGTTTAAAAAACAATTCATGGCATTTATTTTTTAAAAATGTTATCATGTAAAGGTTGTAGATGACTACGTCTGAAGTAGCCCGTTTGGAATGTCCGAAATACGTCAATTTTGTTTATTAACGTATCTATTGAGCCAGAAATGGGACTCATCACTAAACAAAATTTCACCGGATTTTCATTGAGTTTTTCCAGAGATCATTTACTAAAAATATGACGCAAATTCAAGTCATCTGGCTTCTGGCCAAGATCCTCACGTAAAATACACCAAGTTGTCGAATAAACGAAGCCAGGCTGCTGAGAGCGACGGCGAATCGATTCGTCACGGTCTTCGCCTACACTCTCAGCTACAGCTACTATAGTCTTTTTACTACGTGCTGGATGTGGTCTAACCGGTCGAGTATCATCCACTAATGTACTCGTAAACTGGGACTCAAATTTGCGAATATTATTGGCAATACTCGTTTCAGTAGGTCCATTATGCGCACCGTAAGTTCCTCGAATCACACGAAAACATTTCTCACAGAACGCTGATTTTCGTATTACAGCTGAACAATTTAAAGACGCTGTTGTGGTGTGAGATAACTTGCTAAACGATACTGAACAAAAATAATAAAGCAGTTTCATAGGAATCACGCGTGATCTGTCAAGAAAAGACTATAGAAAATCAAACCTCACGATGAATCACCCTATATTAAAAAGTATTCAGGTTTTGAAGTACGTAAGCAGGTGTACTATTCGAATTAAGTCTACAGCACTGCCTTATTAAAATTTTAAAACCAACAAATTCACCTTTTAAAGTCTTAGATGTGTATAGGATGCGATTTATAAAATGACATCATTGTCTCATTACATGGACGACCAAAGGTTTCTGCAGCCTATAAGCGTTTTTAAAAACACCATGAGGCGAGCCCAGGGGATGCTTGAAATTTCGGATGAATATAACTTAAATATATGGGGAACAAGAACTAAGATATATCATTCCAAAAACCTCACCATCTCAAACAAGTCGAACATTTAAAAAAAAACGTAAAAAATTTTCAAAGAAATTTCTAATTGATTTACATATATTCTATGTAATAGTTTTATTTATATAAATATAAATTTATTCTTTTCTATTGTATACATACATATAAATATATTAATCTGTTCCACTGTTTTAACATATTTTATATTTTAACTTCAACATAGCTTAAACTTCAATATTATGGTTGTATTTTGTATTCAAATATTACTGTTTCTATATATTTACAATAGATAGCAGAGGAACTATGACAGTTTTGTATCATCTTAAGCGAGCAGGCTACACAAAGAAGCTCGATGTTAGGATGCCACATGAATTAACGCAAAGAAATTTAATTGACCGAATAACCATCAGCGAAACGCTGCTGAAACGTAACGAAATGGAACCATTTTTGAAGTGATTCATTACGGGCGATGAAAAATGGATTAAATATGAGAATATAAAACGCAAGCGATTATGGTCAAAGGCCGGTGACCTACCACAAACGACTTCAAAGCCTGGATTGACGGCAAACAAGGTTATGTTGAGTGTTTGGTGGGATTGGAAGGAATTGTGTATTATGAGCTGCTTGAACATGGCGAAACGGTCATTTCGATCCCCTATTATACACAATTCGACCATTTGAATGAAGCTATCAAGAAAGAGCGACCATAATTGGCCAACTGAAAAAGAATTGTCATGAAGGAAGACAACACTTTTTCTGCTAGACCACACACATCTTTGATGACCCGCAACAAATTGACGGAGCTTGGTTGGGAAGTTTTGATGCATCCACCGTACGAGTATAGTTTACGGAGCTAGCATCCTCTGATTACCATTTGTTTCGGTCTTTGCAAAACTCTCTTGATGGTAAAAAAATGACCGACCGAAGAGCCGCTGAAAATCACTTGGCCAAGTTTTTCGCTGATAAACCATAGAAGGTCTACACCGATGGAATTATGAAGCTACCCGGAAAATGGCAAAAGGTCATAGAAAAAAAATGGCTAATACGTACTTGATTGAAATGGATTTTGAATAAAGACATTTTTTTTTTTTTTCAAAAATGTACCAAAAAACATCATTTCCTCCCGATTAATGAATTCATGTTCATATCCATCAATAAAGTGTTGTATACCACATTCAAAAAGTTCCCAAAAAAGTTCAGAAAATAAGAAAATACAAGTTTGTTCATCTTTATCTATATTGTCAACTTTAAAGTAATCCCCATCGACTGCAACACACTTATGCCAGCGCTTGATATATTCGATTTCGTTTTTAGTGCTTTATGCGATTTTTCCATTACTTCCTTTCGGCTGCTTAAACGCGTTCCCCGTAGTGGTTTTTTTTAACTTGATTGAACAGAAAGAAGTCACAGGGAGCCAAATCAAGTGAATTCGGTGGCTGTTGGATGGTATTTGTTGCGTTTTTCGTCAAAAAATTACGAATAATGATGGCACTGTGCAACGTGCAAAATCCACGAGTTTTTTGCCCACAATTTTGGTCTCTTTCGGCGAATTGCTTCACGCAAAAGATTCATAACGACCAAATAATACTCTTTGTTTATTGTCTAGCTTTCTGGAAAAAATCCATGATGCACTAAACCGTTGTAATCCATGAAAACCGTGAGCATTGCCTTATTTTTTGAGTGAAAACGACGTGGTTTTTTTGGTTTCGGCTCATTTGGTGAACGCCATTCACTTGCCTGATGTCTGGAATGCGTGTCATACTCATAAACTCTCGTCTCCAGTGATGATCTTTTTGATGAAAGTGGGATCGGACTCAGCCTCGCAAATCATCTTTTTTGCGACGTCGACACGGTCTCTTTTTTGCATAAAATTGAGGTCTTTTGGCACCAACTTTGCTGCTGCACGACGGAAACCCAAATCATTAACCAAAATGTCTTGGACGGATCCATAGGAAATGTTCAAGTCCTCCGCTATCTCTCTGATGGTATTTTGCTTGTCAATGCGTTTCTTTTACTTCATCAATATTTTCGGTGGTCTTCGATGTCGATGGTCTGCCACCTCGTTCATCATTTTCGATTGACTCACGACACACGCAGAGATAGATGTACTCTTGGCTACGTAACTTTTACAAATGTAAAGCTATGACGCTAAGACTTAGAGGAAATGTCAACAACAGATGTACCAACTTAACAAAAAAAAAAGAAAAAAAAAAACAAGACACAAATCGGAACAATAGGAGCGCCACAAGGTTATGATTTTCACTCTTAGGATTATTTATTTCATTCAAGACTAATATATCACCGTAGCATATAACATTTTCGATTTCTGACATAAGGTTGTCCCATGTTTTTCTTATAGATCTCATATTAAAATTTCTATAACAAAAGTTCACGTTTTGTAGAAATTGTCTATCAATGCCGGTAATACCGTGTGTAATTCTTAAATCTAAATCCACTTCTTTGTACTCATCACCCATTATAACCTTTATACTTACTTATTTATCTAGTTCACGCATGCGTTTGGGTTTGTTTCAGTTCGAGATCTTATTAACATCGTTAGAAGTTCCGATGTGGTGCATTCAAGTCAGTTCTTAGTCCATTATGGAACCACTGGCAGAGCGTGATAGTCGATGCTGAAGCTATTCCTGGGACCGAAGTGATTTCTTGACAAATTTTTCAAGCTCGGTGATCTTCATACAGTAGAGATCAGAACCCAGGAATTCCATTCTGACGTCTGTCTCTGACCTTTCTCAAATAAATTTCTGAGATTCGAAGCTAAAGACCTGGTGCTTCACTATTTACATATATTTTAATACCTGGTAAGGGTGATGGATTCAGGTTATAAAAAGCAGCCGCCTACTGAATGGCTGAGGCTTTGGATTGAAAGAAGGGACTGGGTTAGGTATTAGTATCAATACATCAAAATACTATAGCGCATCTCTGGTTGCAACCAGAGTAATGGGTTAGCAAGTGATGTTATGGCAAATCTCGAAATGAGAAAAAAAAAGCAAAAGGGTGGACCTTCAGTATACTGAGCTCTAGGTCATAGATGTCTAAGCAAAAAGGATTAGGACTAAAAATGCAGAAACAACTCAAATGCCAAATTTTGAATTCAAGTTTCATTCTTGTTGCCAAATACAAGAAGAGCTCGCAGAATCTTTGGGTGTCACTCAAGCAGCCATTTCAAAACGTTTAAAAGCAGTTGAATATATTCAGAAGCAAGGAAATTGGGTTCCACATGAACTCAAGTCGAGTGACGTCGAAAGGCGGTTTTGCATGTCCGCCACAAAAGGAAGTCATTTTTGCATCGGATTGTTACTGGTGATGAAAAATGGATCCATAACAACAACCCAAAGCTCAAAAAATCATATGTAAAATCCGGCCAACCAGCCAAATCAACGGCAAAGCCAAATATCCATGGCGCGAAGGTAATGTTCTGTATTTGGTGGGATCAGATGGTTGTGCTGTATTATGAGCTGATAAAACCGGGTGAAACCATCAATGGACAACGCTACCGAACACAATTAATCCGTTTGAAGAGAGCAGTAGCCGAAAAACGTCCGGAATATGCGAACATACACGAGGAAATAATTTTCCATCATGACAACGCTCGGCCTAACGTTGCTATTCCGGTTAAGAACGATTTGGAAAACAGTGGATGGGAAGTCTTACCCCACCCGCCTTATAGCGCAGACCTTGCTTCTTCTGACTACCATTTGTTCCGGACGATGCCTTCACTGAAATACGGTTCACATCAGAGCAGAATATCAAAAATTGGCTTGATTCATTCTTGGCTGCCAAGCCGGCGCAGTTCTTTTGGGATGGGATCCACAAATTGCCAGAAAGATGGTAAAAAGTCAAAGCATTCATAGAAATCCTTTGAATAATACTATTGTACATGTTTTCTTTAAATAAACGTTCAAATTTTGAAAAAAAAAACGAACGAATTAAAATATATACTCAATATGTAAGTTTAACATGCTTAAAGGTTCTTTTTTAGAAGCCGATGGAACTATTTGAAGACTCCTTTGGTGGAATGTTTTGAACGCAGATGCTCATTTTCATGGTTTTATTATCTAGTAAAGGACGTTACCATCTCTAAATCAAGAAACACACAGTGGAGAATATATAGTTGCAGTTTTATGCAGGGGAACTGACATACCCCGATTAGGAACAATTAGATTCCAGTCGTAAGCTTGAGGTTGATATCACAGGTTTCGGCGAAAAAAGCCAAAACAGTGCGAACGCCTCTTAAGAACAGAGATTTTGAGAAACTACTCCAGTACCGATGTTAACGTTGTCTTGTAAATTAATCAGTTAAAATCGTTTTTAAAGTATTGCTATTTGTAGAACACTTTCGAAAATCAATTGAGAACTCTATCTTTTGCAATCACAACAACTGCTAGGTAAGTAATTAATTACAAATTATTTAACAGAAAAACAATAAATCATATCAATTTGATGACTCCCACTCAAAGGCAGTGTTCACTTAATTGATTGATGGAAAACACTACAGCCCCGTAGATGCATCGTTTAAACTCTCTTTAGTATTTTTGATGTTGTAAATGTTCCATTTGTTGTTTTTTTTTCGCATCGGGTGAGTTTAATGTTTCGCTTCAGCTTGACATGGTTTGACAGATTTCATTTTTTTAAATTAATTTTCTGTTTCTATCATTAATCATCAAAATTTAAACCTGGAGATACAGGGAAATACAGGAGGAGAAAATTAATAAATGCAAGAACGAATTTCCTTTTACCCGAAAATGATTAAATTGATTTTAAATTGTTGATTTTCTAGGGAAGCTGCTGCCCAAAGTTATCACTCAAATGTCTTTAAGTCGCAGGTAGATGATAGTTGGATTGTCTGGAGGCAATTACTACAAAGAGACATCATTCTGCTAATTGTCGTATATGTCGTATCGGATGGATTGGGGTAGCATCGCACCAATTATGTTTGTAGTGTAGCGCTTGCCTTACTTCCCAGTGATGGTCCTCGGTTAAGTAAATCCCTACTCTTGCAGGGTAAAATGCTAAGGGGATGCTCAATTATGATACTGGCCTACGCTGACACATATAAAAAAATATGACACGGACTTAGTGAGACGACCCTGGCAGATGATTAAATGAAAATTATGTTCGTATATGCACATGGAATATTAGAACCCTAAACAGACAACAGCGTGCAGTCGATCAGCTATCGAAGATTCTCGAATACTATAAAGTAGACCTAACCGATATAGAAGAAGTGAGATATGATGGACTGAACGGAAAAGAGGATGAAGAAGTGTGATATCTACTATTGAGATACAGGCAATTGGCGCTGTAATTACATTTTTAACAGCGGATGTTGCTTCCTTAGGTAAAGACTAAGGCAACAAGTCTCCAGTTTCAGGCACATAAACGAAAGCTCGACGAACTTGAACTTCGTAAATGTCCACGAAATGAGAGCGGAATAGGTACACCGTTCAAAAAATTGGTTCTATAAGCTCCTCGACGAAACAAATGACCAATGCTCTAAATTTGATGTGAAAATCGCAAGGAGTGCAGGTTTAGTAGTCCTATAGAAAAGAACAGCCTCAATTTTATCACCTACACGGGCTTATTGATTTTGCACCGGGACGTAATGTAACTATAACTATGTAGTATACGGTTTCCACACCTTTATATCCATAAACCCATCAGACTGACTCTTGAAAGAAAAACCGTCAACCAAATATTGCGATCATATTGCGATCGACCTAAGCCCAGCAGCCTTGCAACTAATATCAACTCGGACCATTATCTTGTTATAGAAAAGATATAGATGCGTAATAGCCCAAAGACGCAAGAGACCCTTAACCTCTCAAAAAATCCGATGCTGGCAGAATTGAACGTAGAAAACGAGTGGCATCACCACCAAAGAGCAGTCACACAGACCGCCTCTAATGACCCAGTACAACCCTCGAACAAAGAAACCACTGGTTCGATGACAAACACAAATAGGCAAATCTGAAAACCAACGGAAGGACAGAGCGACCCTCCGGGGAAAGAACTAAAAAGACTCATGAGCAGAAAAGAAGAGAAGAACATAGTCTCTTCAAAAGAAAAGAAGAATGATTTCGAAAAGCGCTCATTCGCGGCTTTAGTTCAAAAGTTTTTAAAAGCCGAAGATGTAAAATTCGAACAGAAACCTGCGACTATAGAGAATGTGAGAGTAGGTTCAAAATCGTAGGATAAAACTTATAGGTGACATTAATATCACTCAAACAATGAATACCCTCGAACATCCACCTTATGCCTCATGTCTCACTTTGTTTTATCACTATTTCCACCACCAGTGCTCCATAGAAATCGCAAGCAGCATTCCGCTTCTTCAAACTTTTTAATTGTAACACCAATCTCGCTATGAACGCTCATCAGTACAGCCTCAAGCCCACTTCCGAACATACTCTTAAAAATCATGATTAGTTCCTAAGCCGTACAAGTCGCTTAAGGTATGCCCTGCCAAGCTCTATATTTTCTATTCATTATATCTATGTATATATATCTGTATACAAACATTTTAAGGGTACTCCAATTATAAAAAAAAAAAACTCGGGGTAAAGCCACTGTTTGGATTCTAAAGACCCCGTGACGGCAACGAGGACCCTCGTCTCTCAGTTTAAAAGACGCCTACCGTAAGTACGCTGAGAGGTACCGTTGGCTCTTATCGGAGGGCTTCTCAGCTTAGTAGCTTAGTTCTGTATCAATCATATCTACCCCCGAGGAAACACAGTCCCGTCCACCGCCGGCTCTTCACCTTTTTTTCCATTATTACGGTCCTCCATTCGTCCTCGCAACTCAACATAGCGGAAATGATGTCTTTGGGAGTGTATAAGGCCCAGCCGATACGTAACAGCTGTCGGTGCTGATGCCACCTTGAAAAAGCGAAAAACGTATGCTTCGTGTGCTCGGGTATACCATATAACTCACCACAGGCTGATGATTTGTTGAATTGTACTAGGTGCGCAACTCAGTTCTGCAAGGTCAATAGATGGATCCAGCAGTAAGTGCTAGTCGTTTTTGACATATCTAAAACGTCATGAATCAAGCTTAGATATATACGCATCGAGAGCGCCAAAAAGTTTACAGAGATGCTGCTCTTAGTGAAACAACGTTCTGTGATCAAATACGGTGATTTTGAAGGAAAGCCAAAATCCTTTGAAGATGCTGTATAGGAAGTATTGCTCAATGAGGGTTCGTACCAAATGCATGTTTCAGCATTATGAGTTACCCGCCAAGCTATTTTCAAGCGATTGCATGCGTTGGGAATGATTCAAAAACAATGAACTTCGGTTCCCTACAATTTGAAGCCAAGAAACGTTGTGTCGTTTTTTCGCCTGTGAACAACTTCTCCAGAGGCAAAAGAGGAAGGGTTTTCTTTATCGCATCGTGACGGGTGATGGAAAATGGAATCATCACAGCAACTCAAAGAGAAGAAAGTCATGGGACTACCCGGTGACGTTTCTACGTTGTCGGCTCGGCGTAGGTTTCGAAGGTTATGATGTGTATTTGCTGGGACTAGGTCGGTGTTGCTTATAATGAACTGTTGAAACACAACGAAGCCATCAAAGGCAAATGGTATCGACTTAAATTGATGCGATTGAGCGGAGCATTGCTCGAAAAATGGCCACAATACGAGCAGAGACATGAAAAAGTGTTTCTACAGCATGACAACGCCCGACCTCACGTTGTCAAACCCGTTAAAACCTGGAAACGCTCAAATAGAAAGTCCTACTCCACCCGCTATACCATATTTTTTAGATATTGCGCCGTCTAATTATTACTTGTTCCGTTCGATGGCACATGGTCTGGCTGACCAGATGTTCCGCTCATATGGAGACATCAAAAAGTGGCTTGATTCGTGGGTAGACTTAAAAGATAAACACTTTTACCGTAACGGTATTCGAGCTCTGCCAGAGTGTAGCTATGGGTAACACGTTGAATGTATCATTTGTACCCATTTTTTCACAATAAAGTTGCATTTTCATCAAAAAATCTGTTCTTAGTATCAGCAGTATATTCTAGTACAAGGTTCATCATCTCTACAGGCTTCTTACGAGTCTTCTTGAATTGAAACGTCCCTTTTACCAGCTGGTAAAACTAACATACTTTATTTCTGCATTACAACCTCTGAATATCTTCCATCGCGCACTTCTCGTGGTATTTTTTCTTCTTCTGGAGATTTCGCGATGTCCTTTGTTGCGGCGCTGCTTTGTACGCTCTTTGTTTAGCTGGATGTGCTTGTGGGAATTTTTCATCAATTCAAGGATTTTTTGGTTTCACGATTTCAACTCTGATGGCACGATGTTGAGCGTTTTTGGGACATATGGTACGTTCGGCGAAGATTCTGACAGTCACCTACGATTGCAGCTTTTCTGCGTTATATCTTCTCACAGTAGTTCTTCTCTGTTATGGCAGTCGGGAATTCTACCTTTGCACCTGAGCTGCAACATGGTAGAGATCCGAATGAATGTTGGAAAATGAATACAGGAGGCACGCCTGTATTCCCGTTTTAAATAGGGGACTACCCAAACTCACCACACCAAGAAAACATGCTTTTTTCGCCCCAAAAAATGGATAAGTAGTGCCTGGAGATTAGTCCTTTCAATTAACATGTACAAAAATTAAAAAAAGAAATTTTTTCTCAGAGAAAAAAAATATTATATCTAAAGGTTAAGACGTTACGTATACGCCCCATAGTCAGTAGTCGGATTTTTTCATGAATTAAGAAAGAAAAATAAATCAAGACTACCTGCATGTGTTACTTATTCAAATTATTTTGCGATGCATGAGAAGCAGAAGTGGAAACATTTGCTTCAAATGTGAATTTTAATTTAATAAATATTTCGTTCCAGATGTCAAGTAAGGCAGGAGATACTCGTTTTTTGAAAAGGTCAAGAATATTTTCTTGACTAAAGTACGAGTATACGAGGATGTCGTGCATATTTGTTGATATGTGAAGAGTCCTGCATACTTGAAAAGTATAATTAAAGTATAAGTGAAGTAAAGTCTTGAATTTGTGTTTTTAGCTATTTTTAGACACTGTACCTTATTCCCTTAACAAAATAGAAAAACAATTAAATATGTGAATATTACTACCATTATGTTGTCAATCACACACATATATTCCACATGGTATTCTTCAGAAAAGCAACATAAATCACATCCTCTCATTATTAACACCTTGTCGTTCATACAACAAAAATTGCCATTAGAATTGAACAATTCATCAAGGAAGGATGTTCCTAATGACAACAATGACTAAGCGTTGACTGCCGTGATAGGGCTAAGATAACAAATTTCTGTAATTCCACAACATCAACAAAACATTGCAACATGTTGAGTGAATATCTCATAAATATTCATTAAAGCCAAAGCATACGAGAAGATACCGTCAGATGGGTTGCATGTAATTAACAAATTCTCACATCTGGTGTTTTATAAATAGATTTCCTACGCCTCCTTCCACTTCTTTCAGATGCATTAGATGTAGGGTGTACGAGTAACATTCCCTCAGCACCAAAGGAATCCCTTGAGATAAGTGAATTTGACTTGGAGGCCTCTATAAATCAAAAATTCCTTCAATCCAACGTAAGGGAAATGATCAAAAAGATTCAATTTATTTACATACATAAACTCTGCTGAACCCCTTGGTAACTTTGAAATCATTTTTAGGGATTTGTTAAAATGTCGGCGCTCCCAGTAGGTTTAGGGATGTGAGTACAATACTTCGCACTTCATAGACTATTCATGAAGTTGAACCTTGCCAATGATTGTAAATTGAAAGGCTTACACTTTTGGCATTTTAAGTATTTGAGCCCCGGGAGGGTTTTATTAGGCTTTACCCTGTAAGTTCAAAGTCGAGCTGAAGTTGAAAGGATGCAAAGTATACTTAAATAGGATTCGGCAACAACTATTAACCTAGAGGTTGATACTAGCTAAAGCTAGTAAGTACCATATCTGCCTCGATATGTTCTCTGAAAGAGTTATGTTTTTGGTCCAGAGTCTTTCTGGTGCATATTTGATGAGTAGATCTGTGAGAAGACTATACTCAACCCACCAGAGTGTATCTGGATATCATACTGGGAAATTAAAAACTAACCCAACTGCTAAAAGAAATGCGTCTGCTAGGTAAAATACACTTGACAGATGTATTTATGACTCCACCAGCTCCCATCAGATGTGCATTCATCCCCAATCATCAAGCTTCCATTGCCAATTTAATGTGAAAAGCTGTTCTCGTGGATAAAGTTTTCGAGGCAAGTAGCAATCAACAAGTAACGCTTTATAGTTTCGCATGTTTAAGGAGTTTCACACTACTATATGATGAGCGAACGGAAATACCGAGAACTTGTCTTTACGTGCCGAACTCACTCTCAATACCAAGACTTAGTTGAAGCAGACGTCGTAGCATCAGAAGGCACTAGCTGAATTCATTGAATATTCCATCAAGACAAGACTAATCATATGCTGCTATGCTTAGAATACTTTCTAGGAGAATAGTAAATTCAACGTAGCAATCATCTCCTAGATTTAAAAGTATCGTCTGACCTGGTTGTCAACAATGTTGGCTCTTAGCTTACCTTTGTTACGAAAGTAATACAGCAAGCAACCAACTTAACAGGTACGCTTAGGAAATTACCAGCTGGAAAGTTCTAGGTCGTCATGTTAGACTACAGGAGTAAGAACATCGGACTTAAAAGCGGATGCGAGACCATCCTTGTTAAAGAGTAGGAATTCGTGGGAAATCTATTGGAGACGATTTAAAGAAGAGCTCGACAAGTCAAACAGTGCTAATTTAATTTTAATTTTGGTGGGGGCGAAAGCCCCCATTTATTCGGCTTAATACAAGCTATAACTTAAAATTAAACTTAAACTAATACTTAAAACTAAGGTTGGTTGTTGTGGTGAAGGAGAACCGATTTGAGGTAGGAAGTGGTGCGGTGGAAGTCAAAGACGCTAGGGTTTGAATTAATTTTTCGTAGCATGCGGGAGATTGGTTCGTTCGCGCCATAGGTGGTGTGGTGGGTTGGGAGATAGAAGAGACGAGGGGTACGTAGATTACGAGGGTTAGTGTTGAGGAAAATAGAATTGTGAAGGGACATGCATTCAACCTGACCTGAAAGAAGTCGATGAATGAAGAGAAAGTCGGCTGCATCTTTGCGTTCCTCAAGGGTGTTTAGGTTAATAAGGTTGAGACGGTTTTGATAGGGGGGCAGAGTAAAAGAATCATCCCAGGGCAAACCTCGAAGAGCAAATCGAAGAAAACGGCGCTGGATGCTTTCGATTCTCGAGATATGAACGCGATGATATGGGGACCATACTTGACTAGCGTACTCTAGAAGGGGACGAACAAATGTAATATAGAGGGACCTGGTCACGTATGGGTTGGTGAATTCTTTGGACCATCGTTTTACAAAACCTAGTGCAGAGTTGGCTTTAAGGACTATCCCATCCATATGCAAACGGAAATTGAGCTCCCTATCACACAAAATGCCGAGGTCGCGAAGAGATTCAACGGAGGAGATCGGTTGGTTGTGGAGAAGGTAGAATCGGGGAGGAGATTTGAGCCGCTTATGTGAAAAGGTGATGGATTGGCATTTGGTGATATTAAGTTCCAAACAATTTTTGAGGCACCAGATCGAAAAACTATCAAGGTCTTGTTGAAGAAGGAAGGAGTCATGGGGAGCGGAAATGGTTTAGAAAAATTTGGTATCGTCGGCGTAAATTGAGACGGACGAGTATTTGATGATCCTATCGATATCATTTATGGTTAATATAAAGAGAAGGGGGCCGAGATGGCTACCTTGAGGAACTCCAGAGGTGGCCAAAAATGGAGTGGAGTGGGCTGACCTAAAACGAACACTATAAAAACGGTTTTCGAGGTAAGAAGATATTTATTTTAACAGTATGGGTTCAAAGCCGAGGGCAGACAATTTGAAGAGTATTAATCGATGAGAGATTTTATCGAAGGCTTTGCTAAAATCGGTTGCAACTACATCGACTTCGTTGCCGTTCTCTAGGGCAGAGATGGCGAAGGATACGAATTCAACGTGATTGTGGTGGTTGACCTACCCTTTAGGAAGCCATGTTGTCTAGGGGAAATAAGTGATTTGCATTGGAAACTTAGAGCTTCATACAAAATACTTTCGAGGAGTTTGGGAATATGGGAGAGTTTAGCGATTGGACGATAGTTTGTTATTTCGTTCTTTGATCCCTTTTTGTGGATTGGGGTTATAAAGGAGGTTTTCCAAACCTGAGGAAATTCTCCTTGTGAAAGGGATAGACGAAAGAGATCAGAAAGGGCAAGTGAAAGAGACGAAGAACATTTTTTAAGAAATATGGCAGGGAGGCCATCTGGACCTGGTGTAAATTCGTCATTGAGTTGGTGTAATTTATATTCGATATAAGAGGGATCCAAGATGTGAGAGAGATGTGGGCCGTTGGAGAAGTTCGGTAGGTAACGAAAATAGGAGGGATCTGGTACAAAGGAGTCGTTGGTGAAGGATTGTTTAAAGAAGCTGGCAAATAGGTTGGCAGTGGTGAGTGGATCGGTTGATGACTTGTTGTTGAAAGAGAGGGAAGGAGGGTAACCATCGGACTTTCTTTTGTAGTTAACAAATTGGTAAAAGGACTTAGGGTCATTTATAAGGTTGACTTGCGCATTGTTAAGGTAACGCTGGTAAAGGGAATCGCAAAGTTCGGTGAAATGAAGATAAGCACCAAGATAGTTGGAATAGTCGGACAAGGATCTGGTACGCAGGAAAACAGCCCATAACTTGTTTCTCTTGTTTCGTAAGGAACGAAGCTTGCGATTATACCAGGGAGGACTAGTAGATGATGTTTTAAGGCGGGAAAACGGAACGTAAAGGCTGAAAGAATTAAATATTTCTTTATAAAAAATGGATAAGGCATCATTTACGCTTAGGTTGTGAAAGTTAAGGGGGGATCTGCTAAGATAGTCACTGATTTTGTGAAAGTTTGCTTTACGAAAGTCGTAGGATGAGAGAGTTGTGGGAGGAGTGGACTGGAAAGAAGAGTTATGAAAAAATGAAAGTAGAAGGGGGGGGGGGGGTGGTAGTTATCGATTGTAGAGAGATATAGGGGACAAAGTGAGACTGAGGAGTTAATGGAATCTGTTGTGAAAATAAGGTCCAATTGCCTGCCCATATAGTTGGATACATCACTGACTTGGCATAGACTTGAGTCTGTTAAGCGATCTAAGAAGAGACATTCCTTAGCTGAGTTGGCATTTGAAGCGATGAAGAACGATTGATCGTCTGATGGAATCCACTGTAGCTGAGGAAGATTAAAGTCGCCGAAAATAAAGATATCGTCAGTAGAGTCAGACAGGTCAATTAAATAGTCGATCGCATCGACAACAAGTTGGTAAGATTCGGTAGGTTGAGCTGGCAGGATGTAGCAACATAAAACGTAAAGGGACTTGAAGGGGAGTGATATTTTTATAGCGACAAAGTCGACTTTAGAGGATGAAGAGATGCTAATGGGAGAAGAGTTAAGGCTGTTGTGGATCGCCAGTAAGACGCCTCGACAGGGGGAATCATCATGTGGGCGGGTAGAATCGTCGTCGCGAAAAACATTAAAAGTAGGGGGGAACAATTCCTAGTTCTTTATGTCGGGAATCAAATTGGTTTCAGTCAAGGCGTAAATATCAAAGGGAAGAGAATGCGATTGACGTAGGACAGCATTGGTTTTAGAGCGAAGACCTCTTACATTCTGGTAGTAAAATGTAAGAGGGATGTTGTGTGGTGGAGATGTATGGCGGGATGGTTTAAGTGCTGACGAGGAAGGCACGTTATGGACGAAAAAATTTATCGTGGTCAGCTCGGTTTCGCTGTAGGTGTGAGACTCGTTTAGAGTGAACGTAGTGGCCGAATGCAGCAAGGTCGTCTGCTACTTTCTGAGGGGACATGCTAAAAATCTCGTGGTACCTGACATAAGATTCCTGAGACTGATAGGGTCGGTAGGGAGGCCTTCCTGCTGGATGGATACCATGACGCTGGTTTTGGTCTTCCCTTCGTAGCAGACCGAGTCCGATTTGTCGTGTGGATAGGCGAGAAAGAGACGAATGTTTTCATATATCTTTCTCTCTCTAAGCCTAGAGAGTGCATAGCGACTTTCTGTAGTTCCATTGGTTTGCTGGGTTAGTTTAACTGTAGGGGTAAAAAGAGGATCAAGAATAGGGGCAGTGGGGGAGGGAGATGGAGATTCGTGGTTGGATATGGAATTGGGCGCCGGACGAGATGTTGGGTTTAGGGTATGGGAGTTTATTAAATTAAGGTACTTAGCTCCAGTTTGTAGAAGATTGAGAAGGGATAATATGGGTGGTTGAGTTAAATTGAAAGAGACGCGTTGGCGCGGGTGCTTGGGTGAAACATTGGAAATTAGCGGATTAGAGGATTTTTTTTTATTATTTTATTCAATATTCTTAGGATAATACATGTGCAGGTTAATTCTAACTACTAGGTAACAATTAAGGAATGTATTACATTAGGAATATGTAGTGACATTCGTATTTAGAATTCAAATAGTATTGAATGCCACATCAACAGAATTTCATGTAGATAATAAAATTAAGAATTAAGATGGAAGTGATATTTTATAATTAAAATTAAATTACGTAGGACAGCAAAACTGCAATTTGATTGTGATAAAAACTTAGAAGCCAACTTTTGATTTTGTTTATTGGGTGTATAATTGAATTCGTGCGGTTTTTTTTCAAAATTTGAACGTTTATTTAAGAAAAACCGGTACAATAGTATTATTCAAAGTATTGCCCATCTGAAGCTATGACTTTTTCCTATCTTTCTGGCAATTTTTGGATCCCATCCCAAAAGTACTGCGCCGGCTTGGCAGCCAAGAATGAATCAAGCCAATTTTTGATATTCTGCTCTGATGTGAACCGTATTTTAGTGAAGGCGTTCTGCATCGACCGGAACAAATGGCAGTCAGAAGGGGAAAGGTCTGGGGTATAAAGCTGGTGGGGTAAGACTTCCCATCTACTGTTTTCCAAATAGTTCTTAACCGGAATAGCAACGTGGGACCGAGCGTTGTCATGATGGAAAATTATTGCCTCGTGTCTGGTCGCATATTCCGGGCGTTTTTCGGCTACTGCTCTCTTCAAATGGATTAATTGTGTTCGGTAGCGTTGTCTATTGATGGTTTCACTCAGTTTTAGCAGCTCATAGTACAGCACACCCATCTAATCCTACCAAATACAGAGCATTACCTTCGTGCCATTGATATTCGGCTTTGCCGTTGATTTGGCTGGTTGGCCGGGTTTCACATATGATTTTTTACGCTTGGGGGTATCGTAATGGATCCATTTTTCATTACCAGTAACAATCCGATGCAAAAATGACTTCCTTTTGTGGCGTTTCAGCAACTTTTCGGACAAGCAAAACCGCCTTTCGGCGTCTCTCGGCTTGAGTTCATATGGAACCTAATTTCCTTGCTTTTGAATATATCCAGCTGCTCTTAAACGTTTTGAAATGGCTGCTTGAGTGACACCCAAAGATTCTGCGAGCTCTTCTTGTGTTTGGCAACAATCTTCATAGAGTAATGCTTCCAGTTCTTCATTTTTAAACTTTTTTGGCTGCCCACGACGTTCATCGTCTGCCAAGCTAAAATCACCACTTTTAAATCGTGCAAATCACTTTTGGCACGTTCGCTCAGCTAGCGTATGTTTACCATAAACTTCCACCAAAATACGATGACTTTCGGGAGCAGTTTTCAGTAATGAAGAAGAACTCCCCGCAAAAACACTTTTTCAAGCACAAAGTTCGACATATTTGAGTGGAAAAAAAATTATTGTTGTTTACGCTTTAAATGACGTACAATGACAGTAGCTTTCCAATGCATGTTCCAATGGAATAATACAAGTTACTCCATCTCTTAGCAAACCGCACGAATTAAGTTATAGACCCTATAAGAAAGATGAACGTGTTCTGAGTACGCGAATCGAAACAAGAAGACGATTAAATAATTTAAAGCTTACGACGGAGTCTCTAAAATGAGTGGTTCGGAATGAAGGTATGTTCACCAGGGATCGGATGTTGCTGAGTAGAGTGCGGGCATCAGATATCGGGCTCTGCAAATTACCACTTCTCATAAAGAAAATTTTAAGCACCTTGTAGTAATAAAGGTGTCTAACGGATAAAATTTTAAGGCTCCTAAAGAGTGCCATGGAATGGGTAAGTTGAGGAACACCGCAAATCATTCCTATAGCACATTTCTGTAAAATAAATAAAGACTGGATTTTTGTGCGGTAAGCATCTTCCCAACATCCTAATCCATATTGTAGTTTTGAGTGAAATATGCCGTAGTAAACAGTTCTTAAACTATTGTTTGTGCAGTATTTACGAAGTTGAAACAAACTACGGGGACAAGAACGAAGATACTGTTTAAGGTTTGTAATATGATCAGATCAATTCATATTTTGGTCAATAATAACACCCAGGTATTTGTAGTTATTTACTATGTCAATTTTTAAAACAGTTCACATGACACGCTATATCCACATCAAATACAGTTTTAGAAGAAGCTTCATTACAGGTGCAAACCGAAACTTTCTGGCGAATACAATAAGCGGCATTAAAGCGAAAATCGAGGTCCGGCACAGCCTACAACCTATGGCTGAAAAACATTACTTTCGTTTTACTGCTGACAATAAGTATGTGTTTGGCGAACCACTTTCTCAGTAGGTCTAGATCATGGTTTATGTCAGCTGCTAGCTAGAGGTGGCTAACACAGTCGTACGCGATGCCAAGATCGTCGGCAAAAGCCGTAACTTTTCCTGCAAAAGGTTAAAGAAACAGGGAGTTTATGTAGTCTAGGAAAAGAGAAGGCCCAATAAAGATCCTTGGGGTACCGCTAGTTTAATAATCCTATTTTCACTAAAACAATCTCCAATTTTAACTTTTTGCTTTCTATCTTTGAGATGCGATACCAGCCAACTATAAATAGCTCCTCGAAATCCAATCCGATGTAATTTCCTCAAGAGAATTGTATGGTTTATCATATCAAAAGCCTTGGTTATGTCAACAAACAGACCGACACAGCTTTTTTGACGAGTCCAGGCATTTATTTATAATCGAACAGATACTCATGAGAGCATCTTCAGTAGAGAGTCCCGCCCTAAAGCCATATTGCAAGGGACTGAAAAAAGTTATTCTCTTCAGAAACTGTAGAATTCTATTTTTGACAGATTTTTAAAAAATTTTCGAGATGGAAGAGAGTAGTGAGATAGGCCTGTAGTTGTTTTTATTTCTTTTGTTGCCCTTTTTAAAAAATTGGTAGAACTTTTGAATATTTTAACCTGTCAGGGAATGTACCAGTGGAAATACTTAGGTTAAAAAGGAAAGCGTGTATATCTACTACATTTAGAGCGATATGCTTTAATATGTAATTAGAGAGGCCATCATCTTCACAGGAAGGCGAGCGATTAAGCGAGTTTATAAGGGATAACACTTCAAGACCAGTGATTGGTTCAAAGAAGAAACTGCCTCTACAAACCGGATCTTCCATCAGATTCCCTGCCATACAGGTTGAACAGTTTTCAGATCTTAAATTGTAGGGAGACGCTTCACCAACTTAAACAAAAAAATCAATCGCGAATCGCGGTTCAATATGCTATTTAATACTTCCCATTCCCTTTTAGGGTTCCCTTGAGCGTTCCACATTTTAGAAATATAGTATCTATCACGACACAATCAAATTTCGTTGTTGACTTTAATAGATATGTGTTTAAAGTGACTCCGGAGTGCAAAATTAAGCGGATGCTTTACACATTTCCAGCGCAGCTTGTTTTTATGTTTAATTTGTTTAAGAATGGAGTTTCTTATCCAGGGCTTCAGTTTTATTTCCGACTTTCTTGGCAGAAAGCGAAAGATAGATGACCTAAAATGAGACAGTAGTATCTTTAGAAAGAAGTTATAAGCGACAGAGAAATCATTTTCAGCATAAACAGCCTCCCGGTTTTCAGACCGTAGTTTGAAATTAAGTAGTTCAAAACTCATTTTAGTAACGTTACGAGTAGGAACTCTAACTTCGCCTCTAAAATCTGTTAAACCGAGTATCCAAATACCTGTCATGCAGTGATCCGTAATATAGAGGTCAAGATTAACACCGACACACTGATCGGGAGATATATTACGAAAACGACAGAATACATAGTCTAGACAGGTGTTTGAAATAGGTCTTGTAGGCTCATTCACAAAGGAAGTAAGACCATGTGACCACTGAGGTTGATGCTAGAATGTCAATATTAAGATCACCCAGAATAATAAGGTTTTGAATCTTAGTTTTTGTCAGAAATAGAATTAATTTATTTAGGAATGACTGAGTATCATGGAATTGCAGTCTTTATATGCAGACGAGAAGAAAGATGTACACAAACAACATCTTTGGTGTTAGCGTTGTTGCTCGAAATGTTGCCGACAGAGTTAGTTGTTTATTTTTTCCCCGCACTTTTGACGAAACAATGTTGTATATCAGCTGCAGCGGCAGAAACCTCCAATGCGTCACGGAAAATTGTTTGCACATACTCATGGGCATTGCTGTCGTTTATCCCAGGTATGCCAACGAATTCAATTACATTTTCCACTTGTTTTTGCTCTTTCCAATTGAGTTTGCACATTAAAAACGCGACCCTCTTTCTCAGTTTGGTGTTGTCATCTGTCAGCTTTTCGAGTGTGGTTTCCTCGCGTGAGCTGAATTTTTTATTGATGAGCCATCTTTTGAGGTTTGGGAAGAGATAATAGTCCGAGGGAGGCCGTTTTGCAGCGATTTCGGCCTTCAATCGCTCCAATAATGCGCAGTAACACACGCTATTGATAATTTTTCCTTTTTCGAGGTAGTCCACGAAAACCGACGCCATAACCTTTCCGACCAATCGAGCCTCCCTCGGACGCTTCGGAGCACTCGTGTCGGCTTCAGTCCATTGCCGGCATCTCATTCTGTTCTCTGGTACTGCCCGATTTCGCATCAGCAAGTCCAAAAACTCTTTCGAAGTGATCTCGCCTTTGTGTTTTTGGTCAGGAGTGTGTATGCGCGGCACCCAGCGGCAGGATAACTTTTTCATATGCAAAATATTGCCCAAAATATGACGTGTGCGCTCAGTACTAATCTTTGTGGTATCTGCTAGCTCGCGCACCTTTGCTTTCCGGTCAGCCAACACCAGTATTTTTTTGACATTCTCCTCTGTAACCACATCGGAGGGCCTGCCGCTGCGGACTCGATTGGAAGTGGAGTTGCGCCCACCACGAAACTCTCGAAACCAATATTTGACGGTGTAATCTGACGGAGCATTAGCCCCATAATATTTATCCAACTTTTCTTTTGTTTCCTTCACCGTTTTGCCTTTCAAAAAATAATGTTTTATGAGAGAACGAAAATCGTTTTTGTCCATACTCAACATGATGCCAAACACGTCAACATCAATCAGCTGTCAAAACAAAACTAAAGACAGTATCGCACTGAAATTTGGTATGTCTGTTAACGCACTGTGTAGTAGCAGCGCATTCACTTCACCTAGTAAAGGTGCTTTCGATAACGCAACCTTTGCCGGCATGTGTTTTGTGGCCTGTTATGTTAAATGTGAGTTGGATCACTACATAACGCTCTCAATGGTTTTAAAGTCAGTGCTCAAGCACATGTATCTAAGACCTCTATCTTTTGGTAGGGCGAAGGCAAGAAATGGTGTCTGTCACCGAGAAGTATCCAAAGAAAGAACCTACACGGCTATGATAAGGCATTTTATATGTATCCTATGCGTCTGTTGCCTGTTAGAACAAGATCTCGCAAAAAGATATCACTGCTGCTTTTACCAAACTCTAGAGGGGCTGTTCTCGGTCGTACGAGAATTTTCTTTAGCGTGCCTGGCTCTGCCCCAGACGCATTGACGAATCTCCCTCTCCAGCATATTTATATCCTTGGCTGGACTCTCAAAGCCACCTTCCGTTTAAAAAGAAGTGGTCTTTGGTTCAACACGCGCTGGTGTTTTCATGACCTTGCGCGCCGACTCTTTTTGACTTTGGTCTTACATACTTACATACCTTCTGATACATGAACACCAGGACTTCTTAAAAATGTACAAAATCAACTTTCCTTGTGCCCAGGACTGGTTTCGAACAGAATCTGAGCCAGAAAAGGAATTCAGTCGGGTCTATCTTCACGGATGGCTCCTGAAAAAACTAAGGATGCGGTGTATTTTTGGAAGACGACAAGGTTACAATTAATTTCCCGCTAGAAAATCTTGCTTTAGTCGGTGATATACACAATCCTGATGGCAACAACTATATTGTGAAGAATCGGTGGAGGGGACTAAGCATTTGCATTTGTAGTAACAGACATTTTGAGCTTTAAGCTTTGCTCACCCTTTTTATGACTTTCAAGCTAGTTCGAGACTACGTGACTTCGTTGAACCCAGTTGAACCCACCGATGAACTTACCAGACAAGGTTGAGAGGAGAGTTTTTTAGTACCGAAACCTACGTTGGGTTTGCTTGCTTGGATTGCTGGCAGATCAAACGAATGCTTTCCGACATTTCTAAGAGTTTAGCGTCTTAGTGCCGTCGTGACGGGGAACTGTGATTTTGAGTTGTACTTGGTGCTGGGCATGGGTGATACGATTCTTGCTGTTAAAGTGGTGACTACACAATATTGGTTTTGACATGGTGAATACTAGTACTTCAGGCAATTTATAATTGAAAAACTTACTTATCCTTCTTCGGAAGACTGAACAATTTCATTAGAAAAAATTTACAAGAATTCATCATTTTTTAATAAAGTTCAGCTCTTGTTGCATCTTAGAATACTTTCGGCCGCAGTGTTTACCCTAATATGTGGGCCAGCGCCGGTAACAAAAAAGCCTGTTTTCTGATTTTGAGATCTCGATTGTTATGACTATATTATGAAGTTTTTTTTATTCCTTGTTTTGGAATCATATTAAGAGTTTAGAAGTACGAAATTGAAAAATTTACTTTCACCAACTGGTACATTATTTGTAGCCGATTGTTTAAAAAAATTTTCAATTAGCCCTGTTCTCATCTTAATGCATTTAAAGATTCATACAGAGTTCCAGGAGGCATGGGTAGTCATTAAGCTCCTTAAAAAATTTAAAGCATTTGATGGTTTGCTTGAGAACATCCTTCTCAGTGCAACTTTTCGCACTCGGGTCCTGATCAAATTATATCTTCTCACCTAATTTCGAAATAAAAGGAAAGCAAAAATAAAATTAAATTATTAATTTCATTACACACTTTTCGCGACGATGGTATCTGCAGCTTAAAAAGATTCCTCTACTCGTACGCGTGCAAACTAAGAAATAAAATTCTCTGATTGAATTTTCAAAAACAAAATAAACAAGTAAAGCAAGGGTAGGTTGAGTGGGAACGTGTACGTATTGCTACATCTCAAACCTTCATTTCTGAGGGAACAACTTTTTCCCTATAAATGTGCGAAAATTAAAAAGTTTTTCCTTTGGATTTCATAAAATGTTTGTGCGCGATGTTACGTATAGTATGTGCAGATACTCATAGCCCTCATTGTGAAATCCACCATTTAAAGGCGACTCTTTTACACTTTGGAATACGGGGAGATAAGTCGAAGCCGGTTAGCGTTATTGTTATTCAAAAAAAAAAAAAAAAAAAAAAAAAAAAATTTAATCGTCGTCCCTTTGTAGTTAAAATTGCTACCTCTCTTTGTTTCCTGGCTAAGCAAATGCCCGTAGAGGAGCTGCGGCATGTAATAGAATGGAAAATTGGAAGATTTCCCTTATAGTTATCTCTGGGGAAATTCTTTTGGATCCTAGCTAGTGAGGGTTTCCAACTTGTAATGGAGCAAACGGATGTGTCTGTGTAGTGCACATGCTAATGGCGTTGCATTTATGTTGATCGTTTTGAAGTCATTCGGCTCGATTTAGAAAATCGTTGAAGGTATCTTTTAAAATGACTTCGGAAACATTTGGTATTCATTTATGTACCTTAATGCTACCCAAGTTTTCTGTTTGTGAGATACCGCCTTTGATGGTTAAGATTTTTATTTTTTGGCGAAGAGAGAAAACAATTAGCGTGACTAGTGACTAGTGACTAGCGACTACGTGTGTTTAAAATATTAATGATTGCGCTGCCTCAATTAGCAGATTCTGGACAGGACTGGATTTGATCCGACGTGCTGCTTCCAGTAGGAAAGACCAAGTTGCCTTATATCTGCCATCGATTGGAGGTTCAGTCTTTCTTTTCTTTCTTGTTTCGAAAGTCTCTCGAAGTCTGTCTGCGGTTACCTTAGGCTACTCTTCTGCTACTTTTAGTCGACAGCATATATTTCCTTTTCTCATCATTTACTTTAAGACTTACTCGCGTAGCCTTAATTTGCGGTTATATTAATATCATCCGCGTGTCCCAGAAGCTGGATGCACATAGAGAAAAAAGTACTTTCCGTGTTGACTTTTGCCAGTCGTACAAGTACAAAATTGAAGAAGTCACACGACAGTGCGTCTCCTTGACGAAATTCGGTTCAGGTTTGGAATAATTTGGAGGTTCTATTTCCACAATGCATGGCATACTGCAAGTTTTCGTGTATTGTGCGACACATTTGGATCAGTGGTCTTGGGATACTGAATCCGGCCACCGCATTATAAAGTTCAGTGCAATGAATGCTGTGATACGCGGCTTTGAAGTCGACGAAGAGGTGTAGCTTGACTTGAAACTCGTTGGTCTTTTCCAGGATCTATCTTAATGTGAAGATTTAGTCTAGTGTCATTTTGCTGGGCCGGAAGTTGCACTGGAATTGAGCGATTTGTGCGGTGCAGAACGATTTCAGACGTTCACACTGAATAGGGATTTGCTTCGATAGTTTCTGTAGGACATGAGATCGCCCTTCTTATAGATGGGACAGATAGAGCTGATATTCCTGTCACCGGGCATTCTTTCGTCCTCCCATACTGATCTGCAAGCGATCTGGTGCATTGCCTTCGGTTTTGAAGAGCTCAGATGGCAGACCACCCAAACCAGTGGCTTTGTTGTTCTTCAGCGTTTGTATAGATGTCGAATTTATCTAAGTTCGGCCGGATAACTAATTCTTCGACTGGAGATGTGTTCTCTTCTTGTCCTATCACTCTCTCTTGGTCATGTTCATTAAGAAACTGATGGAAAGGTTTCTTAAATAAATCCACAGTTCCCTGTTCATCTGTGACAAGATTACTTATGCTTTGTTGTTCTTTAACTTTTGTATAGTTGTGCCGAATTCTTCAAGTTGGCCCGGAGAACTAGTTCTTCGACTTGAGATGTGTTCTCTTCTTGCCCCATCACTCTCTCTTGGTCATGTCCATTAAAAAAACTGCTGAAAGTGTTTCTTAAATACGCCCACAGTTCCTTGTTGGTCAGTAAAGAGATGATTTTTGCAAACTTTAAGTGCTTGGATACTCGTTGTAAAGCCATTGGCTAGTGTTTTGGCCTTTTTAAAAAGCTCCTGGTATCTTTTCTTTTTTAGAAATCTTCGATAACAGTAAGCTATATCCGTACTTGAAGTGACAACGCAAACTTTTTAAGTTTTGAAAATTTATTTTTCAATATAATCCCAATGAAACTCGATACACTTTTCCCAGCGGTGCTGCAACTTTTTTAATCCCTCCTTATAGTAGCACATTTGTTGGCCTGCAAAATACTCCTCCGCGGCGGCGATGACTTCCTTGTTCGACCCGTGCTTCTTCCCGGCGAGCTTCGGAAACAAAGAGAAGACGCAGGGAGCCGAATCCGGATAAAACATAGGATGGGGGAGCAATTCGTAGTGAAATGCGACCAATTTGGCTGTGGCGAGTGCGGAGGTGTGAGCCAGTGCGTTATCGTTGTGGAAGAGCACTTTTTTCTTCACCAAATTTGGTCGTGTTTTCTTGAAATCGGCCCAATAAATCGACGTTGTATGCTCCTGTGATTGTTTTCTCCTTCTCTAAATGGTCGACGTGGATTACACCTCGCGCGTCCCAAAAAACGATGGCCATCACCATTCTAACCGAAGGCACAGTCTTCGCATTCTTTGGAGGCGTCACGAAAGGATGTAGAAACTACTCCAGATTTCGATCAAACAGGCCCATACACATCTTTGAAGAGGTCCCACGATTGCGTTTATTCAACGGACAGCTTTCTCATGCCTAAATATCGTGCAAGATATGGCATGAATGAAATAACCAACTACCGTCCTATCGCTAAACACTCTTAAGCTCTTCGAAAGCATTTTGTATGAAGCTCTAATCTTCCAATGCAATTCACTTATTTCTCCTAGGCAACATGGCTTTCTGAAAGGTAGGTCAACCACCACAAATCTTGTTGAGTTCATATCCTTCGTATTCGCATCTCCACCTTAGAGAATGCTAACGAAATCGATGTAGTTGTAACCGATTTTAGCAAGGCCTTCGGTAAAATATCCCATCAATTAATACTCTTCAAATTGTATGTCTTGATTATGGATAGAATTGATATCCTCTTACCTGGAAAAATGTTCGTTTTAGGTCAGCCAACTCGGCTCCATTTTTAGCCATCTCTGGGATTCCACAAGGCAGCCATCTAGGTCCTCTTCTTTTTATATTAACCATAAATGATTTAGATATGAACATTAAACATTCGTATGCCTCCCTTTACGCCGGAGATACAAAAATTTTCAAAACTATTTCCTCACCGATCTGGTGCCTCAAAAATTGTTTGGAACTTAATATCGCCAAACGCCAATCCATCACTTTTTCACATAAGCGGTGCCAATTTCCTCCCCAATTTTACCTTCCCCACAATCAACCTATCTCCCCCGTGCAATCTCTTTGTGACCACGGCATTTTGTGTGATACGGAGCTCAACTTTCTTTTACGTATCGAAGAGATAATCCCTAAAGCCAACTCTGTACTAGGTTTAGTAAAACGGTGGTCCCAAGAATTCCAGGCTCGGTATATATTTTACTTCGTGCGGTTTTTTTTTTTTAAATTTGAACGTTTATTTAAGAAAAACATGTACAATAGTATTATTCAAAGTATTGCCCATCGGAAGCTATGACTTTTTCCCATCTTTCTGGCAATTGGTGGATCCCATCCCAAAAGAACTGCGACGCTTTGGCAGCCAAAAATGAATCAAGCCAATTTTTGATTTTCTGCGCTGATGTGAACCGTATTTCAGTGAGGGCGTTCTGAATCGACCAGAACAAATGGTAGTCAGAAGGGGAAAGGTCTGGGCTATAAGGCGGGTGGGGTAAGACTTCCCATCCACTGTTTTCCAAATTGTTCTTAACCGGAATAGCAACGTGGGGCCGAGCGTTGTCATGATGGAAAATTATTGCCTCGTGTCTGGTCGCATATTCCGGGCGTTTTTCAGCTAATGGTCTCTTCAAACGGATTAATTGTGTTCGGTAGCATTGTCCACTGATGGTTTCACCCGGTTTTAGCAGCTCATAATACAGCACACCCATCTGATCTCACCAAATACAGAGCATTACCCTTGCGCCATGGATATTTGGCTGGTTGGCCGGGTTTCATATATGATTTTTCATCACCAGTAACAATGCGATGTAAAAATGACTTCCTTTTGTGGCGTTCAATCAACATTTGGGACATGCAAAACCGCCTTTCGACGTCTATCGGCTTGAGTTCATGTGGAACCCAAGTTTTTTGCTTTTGAATATATCCAGCTGCTTTTGTGACACCCAAAGATTTTGCGAGCTCTTCTTGTGTTTGGCAACAATCTTCATAGAGTAATGCTTCCAGTTCTTCATCTTCAAACTTTTTTGGCTGCCTAGGACGTTCATCGTCTTCCAAGCCAAAATCACCACTTTTAAATCGTGCAAACCACTTTTGGCACGTTCGCTCAGCTAGCGCATGTTCATCATAAACTTCCACCAAAATACGATGACTTTCGGGAGCAGTTTTCAGTAATGAAGAACTCCCCGCAAAAACACTTTTTCATGCACAAAGTTCGACATATTTGAGTGAAATAAAATTATTGTTATAGTTATAGACCCAATATAAAACCTTTGTTCTCCCCCCTCCTAGAGTACGCCAGTCAAGTGTGGTCACCCTATCATCGTGATCATATCTCGAGAATTGAAAGCATCCAGTAGCTGTTCGATGTATGCTCTGTGACGATCATTTTTTTCTACACCCATATCAAAACCGTCTCAACCTTTATAACTTAACACCCTTTCACGTCAGATCACGTTGAATGCGCGTCCCTTCACAACTCAATCTTCCTCAAAACTAACCTTCGTAAGCTATCCACCACACCTCCTATAGCTCGAACTAAACAATATCCTAAATGCTACGAAAGACCAATTTAAACTTTTTCGTCGTTGACTTTAACCGCACCACTAGCTGCCTCAAATTCGATCTCCTTCACCACTCCAACTAACTTTAGATTTAAGTTTAAGTTTAAGTTTAATTTAAGTTAGATTGCTTAAGCCGAATAAATGGGGCCTTTGCTCCCACTAAAATTATTTCTTGGTTCAACAATGTTCACCCTGCACCGCATGAACTCTCTTTTTGAGTCCAAAAGCATCTTCACGTTCTTGTGCAGCTCGATGAGCCATAACTAGCTCAAGGAAATCAATGAAATCGTTCATCTTAAGGGACTCTGTTTGATGAAGATACTTAGGGAACCAGAAACCGCCTGAAGATTTTACTTTTTGGAGGCCTAATACTAGGAATTCGAAGAATCTTTCCAACATAGGACTTTTGCAAAAATATGAAAACACTCGGGAAAACAAGGAGACTAATCAAAGTTCTCCACAGGGGGGAATTAGCTTGGCTGTACTCATCAATAAATCTGATGGCACCTAACGCTGAGCCGAAAACGGAGACTTTATCTCTCATGCCTAAGATTCATTTTTTACATAATCTGATCAGAATTAGCTCCAAATCAGCAACTGTAACTGAAGTTGCAAGTGGGCTGAAAAGCATAACGAGAATCAGATTGTACCTGTCATCCTTTTGTTTCCATCCAAACTTCATGTTTTTCATCGCCAGAAGACACTTCAGACTTCTTTTATCTTCTGCTGTCTTAGTACTGCGTTTTTGCTCAGTACCAAGATGTGCTAAGCAAAATTGACACCACCTCTTCGATGCTTGTTGGTCGATTTGTAGGCCACTTTGTGAATATCCAGCTTACGCTCGTACTTGGCTGAAAATACTGTACTTCATCCCGGAAGCTGTTGCTTGTCTTTCCCAAAAATGGTGACAAATTTAATTTTTTTGAGTTCTCCAGTGTGACAGAAAAAAAAAAAACAAACAAATTCTGGCTTAGGACTGACTCCATACCTATCTCTACCCTTCAATTTGGGAATGCTTCAGGGCATTTGCTCATATGATTCAGCAACAACACAGACGTTCAATACGTTCACCTTTACGAAATACACACCAAAACTTAAAACGGAATTGCGGTGAAATGCAAATAAGACAAGTTAACTCTCTCAGCAATTACTTATGTACTTCCGTTCCGGGTTCACTTTTTTTTCCTGCAATTTCTTCCTCTATATGCCAATGTTGATCCCTTTAACCTAAAACCAATCGCACCAAAGCAGACGATGGCTGAGATTGCATTTCAGCCGGATATGACTTCGTCCCGAACACTACGTGCATCCTGATGTTCACTTTTCTTCTGGTGATGCATTATACAAACGTCTACCACGGAACCAAGAACCGGAAAAAAAAGGAAAATAGGATAGATTGGTTAAGGTTCAATGAATAAGTAGTTCGCTGAGAACTTAACCTCTTAAGGGGATTTACGACGATAATTGAAAGTAATCCTCTAGACCTTTCCGATGGGCGGAGGGATATTACCTTAAACGAACTTCAAATCCGAACGACAGTGATCAGATAGTCAATAGGTTTTACGCTGCAAGATTACTTATTGATGGCAGTATTGTAAATCCCCGTCTGTATCTATGGTACTCATCCTTTCGAAGCTGAGAAGCCACTCACAGATACAATGTCAAATCTGCATATCGTTGAGTAGGTGCCAACCACCTCAAACACACCAACGCTTTTGTGGTAGCAACTGAGGAGTCATGTAACCATTTTAACAATGTGATTTCTATGCGGACCACTGCACCCATATATAGTATCTGCCAGGACTTTCCAAATCCTTGTAGTTTATGCTCAGTATTTCCTGTTATTTTCATAACTTCTCCTTGCTGTCAGCTAAGGAGACACTTTGCATTGTATGTGTGGTGTATAGTAGTTCTGTCCACCGGTTTACTGGTATTTTTTGGACAAAAAGTCATCCTTTGAGAAGAGAATGAATAGTAAAAACTGTCAGGACAATGATATTCCTATATAAACTCGAAAGTATTGAATGGACATTTAGGAATTGGTAAAATATTTCCTTTGACACAATACATTTTTGCAGTATGTTTCTGGTAGCCTTTGTTACGTTCTATAAGGTTTTTGTTTTTGCAAGGACGAGGACAGGACTAGCATCAGCATTAAAACAGAATCAGGATAGGAAACTGAAAACTAGTGGCAATGGCAATTCGAAAAAAAAAAAAAAAAAAAAAACAATAAAACGGTCTGGCGATTACAATTACTTCTCTCACGGATGCATTTTGTGGGAAACTAACTGAAAACATCTCAGGAATCCTTTTTTTGAGTGGCCATTATAGAAGGAAATTACCACTTGGATTTTGCACTAAGTTAACTTCAATGGGCAAACACATGTAAGGCGATGTTGTGTCACAAAGAGATTGGGTACGGATGGACTGAATCTCAAGTAAGGCAGCGGAAACTTCAAAGGTTTGCTTGTGACGTTTTCTTTAAGCAGTGTGCAATGATGATTAAAACGTTCAAAGAAAGTTTTCAAACGATAGCAAGGTTGAATAGGTTTCCTTAAATGTTTGAGATACTTGAGACCTGTAAGAATTGCAGTTTGAAACCAGGTTTCATTGATTTATTTGTAGATGAAGAGCTTTGTAAAAAAATTGAGGTGCTTTAGACAATGAAATGGATTATCCGTAACTTAAGTCAAAGTTAACAGGAGAGGTATCTATAGCAGACAACGGAGATTTTCAAGAAACAATATAGCACTACCGTTGTAAATTCTCCTATTTAGAATTTTATATTTTTTAATTCAATCGCTTAATGCAGCCTCACATTAGGTAGTAAAAGGCTTGGTTCGATTAAATAACAAGACTGAGCCGGGCTCTGAATTCAATGTTAGCAGAGTTCTTAGTTGGACGATTGCTGTATTTGAGGATCACAGCCAATAGAAAAATGATAAAAATAGCGGCTGTGGAAATTGAACACAACACAATTGTCCAATACTGATGTTTTTTGATGGTCTTCCAGTTGTGGTCACTATTTAAGTCATGACATGGTTCCATGTCAATTGCTTCGGTTGGCAACGCTTTTATGAATGCTGCATTATTTGATGTCCATTTGCGTAAGTTAAATTCACTATTCCGAAGTAGCTGTATCAAGTCTCTTTAAGGATCTTGGCATTCCCTTAGTAAATTTGCACCTTCTAGAGAATCGTCTACATAGAATCCGTCAAGCAATGTTTGGCTTGCCCGTGGATACTTTTATTTTTCATCTTCGGCTGGCTGACATAGAGTTTTAATTGCTAAATACGGTACGGATGTGCTGTATGTGACGGTTTTGAGAACGTATTCTTTGGTCGGGTCCCTGGAGTTTTCTCCCCATAAGATACGTTATAAATTTCGATCCTCCTGAAGAGGAGCCAAAATGTCTGATCCAATTAGTAATCCAATCTCCAAGTTCAACCCCTGGATGTGTAGCCAATGGTTGGGTGTAACTTGTTGTGCTGGAAGTCTTGATGTAATAACTTGCATTAATAGAGCATCTACCTCCAAGTTGACCTTTTCATCGTGAATTGATTGGATGATAAAGAGGCATGCTGCGATGATTTCTTTGGCATGACCGTTGATTCCATTGATCTTTGACTCATACTTGACCAATGGAACTTTTAATTGACGGGCTAATTTCGCTGTCACGAAGCTTGATTGAGACCCTTGATCAGTTAGAGCTCGTGCGAGTCTAACTTCTTCTCCAACGCATATGTTCACCATGGCTGAGGCTAGTAATACGGTCCTATTATTATGACATGCGGTAGCGATTCGTGTGGATTATGAAGCTTATGCTGTTGTGCGCATATTTTGCAACCCCTCTTCATCACACATTCCCTTGCGGTATGCCCATCTCGCAAACAGTTGAAACACAGCTTCGACCTTTGGACTACGTCCAATCGGTTCTTCGTCTTCATACTTAAAAATCTTTTGCAATTTTGCTTTTGTGTGCAGCGAGTCTCATCAATTGTATATGAGACTCGCTGCACACAAAGCATTTCGACTCTGTGACTGTAGTCAAATGGTTTTTTGTGGCTGTTGCTCGTACTTGCTGGTGTTCACGGTTGAATTCACGACTGCTTTCCAACCCTCTGAATCTAGCCTCGATGAAGTCAAAAAATTCGCTTAGTTTAGGAAGTTCTGTTGAAGTTCCTCTGGATTGTTGATATAATTTCCTTGATTCAGAATCAAGTTTCGGACATAACAACTGAATCACTAATGGATCCTAGGAGCTTACGTCGACCCCTAGATCTTTGATACCGTACAAGATTTTCCTTGACATATCCATGATCGTTTTTAATTCGAACGCATTTTCATGTCGAACTGATTTTGAAGTAAGCAATTTTTGGATGTAGATGTTGACCAATGCTGCTGATTCTTGATGTCGGTGCCAAATGATAAACAATCCTTGCTGCTTCTCCTTTTAAATTTTCTTTTAAATATTGAATTCGTTCAACATCGCTTAAGGTTCCGTTCTGGTGAACTAATCGATCGAACAGTTCCCAAAATGATGTCCACTCTTCATACTTGCCGTTAAATGATGGAATGCACTAATTGGTGGAAGTTTGATTTCTCGATATGTTGCAGCTTGTGGAGTTACTGCCTCTGGTTGGTGTTGTCGTTGTTTTGCTTGGATGTAAGCATCTTGATGTATTTGCTCCAGCTCAACGAATTCGTTGTTGGACACGTACTCCTGCTCGTAATCGGCTCCTTCCAATGAGGACATGATTCTCTAATCTGATCCAATTTGAATGCTAGGTAAACTGCATTCTGAGTTAACTCCAAGTTCTCAATAATACGTGTGAAGTTGTTCTTAATCACATTCAACTTTTTAAATTTTGCTAGGCACTTCTTGATGTTAGTTCTTTCTGTGTCGGATGTTGATTCTTGACTTACTTCACATCGATTTGGACTTCGTTTTACAGGGGATAACCTGTATGCCTGCACCGCTTGGTAATGGCACTAGCGCTGGTTGCGTGTTTTTCCTGATTACCTCCAATTTTGCTTTGAAAGTACTCTTAATATCGAGATACCTCGTTTCAAATTGGCTAAAATACTTTCTCACAAAGAACTCATGCTGCGGATTTGTTTTTTGTAGATCTTCCAAATACCCGTTATTTATTTGGAAGTTGGTCCAGTGCTGTTCTAACTGCTCGAGTCTCCTTACGAAATACTCCACCGAGCAGCGGAATTCTTCATCTTTCTTAAAATTAGACCATAATCGATGCACTTCTTCCGTGATTCTCGTCTGGTTCAACGCAATATCTTCGATTTCACACATTTCTGTGTATTGGTGTAGTACCAATATTTACAAATCACTTATCACTGTTCCGGCTAATCCGGCTCGAAGGACCATGTACATTCTACTATTTACAATTTTATATTTTTTAATTCAATCGGCTAATGCAACCTCACATTAGGTAGTAAAAGGCTTGGTTCAATTAAATAACAAGACTGAGCCGAGTAATTTTATTTCAACTTAATTTATACAGACATTTTGCTAGCCTAAGCAATAAAAACCAAGCGACAAAGTGCAAAGTGTTGACACATAAAAACAAAAATATTGTTAACCTGAGCAATAAATGCGAATAATGAAGAAAAATAACTTTTTTATGTTGATATCATCAACAACTGAATTATACTACTGGTACTGTAACTTGTGGTCCCAATCTATTAAAAATTTGTCACTGGGACAAAGTAGGTGAACATATTTAAAGTTCGTGCCGTCTATTTTCTCTAGGTCTTCGAAATAGTATTTCCCTAAAAATTGTCTTCAGCTATGCGATATTGCCTCGCATTCACACAGTATGTGTGTTATGTTATCAACTGTTGCAGATCGCAGCAGAATTTTCAAATATCCGTATCTGACAATTCAGGATTGTCAGTTTGGATTCCTATTACTGTCCCAAGCTTATCCCTGTTTTATTTTATTAACTTCCTAGCTCTTTTGCCGTCAAAAAGAGGCCAAATAGCCTTAGATACTCTATGTCGTTCAAGACTTAACCACCTTAGGTTGGTAGTCTTTGTGATTTTTTCTTCGATAGTGCCCCTCACTAGAAGTAGAGTCCTTAATAATAATTTTTCCTGCATTATTGTGGCGGAATAGCTTAAAAGTCAAATATTACGGATAAAACGTCGAACTAAGCGCCAAATATGACCAGACTAGACGTCAAATACATAGTGAAACAGTATGAAGATGATCTCAAAGATTTATCCTCCAGGTGGTACTCGCAGTAACGATAATTCACTTGCGGTCTTCTCTGGCAGAAGTAAGAATTATGGAGGCTCAAACTAATATACCAAATAAACCTCAAACCGATTTAGGTGCTGATCCAGGAGTTGTTAAATCTTTTGACTCCAATAGCTATTGCGGCTTTTTAAAGAAAGTACCGAAGAGGCTAAGCCTTTTACCGTTAAATTCTACCATAATAGAGAGGTATATAGGTATGATCAGAATGCTGTTTTTTGTTACTCATACCAGAGTAAGAATGCTCTGAAAAATTATAGTCGAATGGACTGTAAAAGAGGAAAAGAAGACTCGGGGCAAATCACGGAAACTGATGAAGCTCTCGGAATTGGAACTTTCTTCTGATCCAAACAGGGCCAAGACACTGATTGTTTCACGCACTTTCGCTGTGAATGACTGGATGAAGCCGGTCCTAAAACCAACAAAGATCGTAGTTCTGGTAAACGGAAGTTTGTTGATCCAAATCCACCCTAAGTTAGTTTGCCCGCGTACAAGTTCTGGTGGATGGAATTTGATGTCACAAGAATATCCACCTCCGAGAAAACACCAAAACGTTAGAGGTTCAAGACTGGATTTTCTATAAGGATGCCGCTATCAACTCTCTGACGTTTCGAAATAGAAAGAGTTTGAACGACGCTAAGTGCAAACATTGTGCTGATCAACTGTTAAAGCTATCAAAAACAGAGAGTATTAACATTCGAGCAAGGGGCTGCAATATAGAAAACTGAAATTTTGAGTGAAGTACTTCCAAAGGATTAATCGCGGCAAACTCTTGAATAGCTAATCAACTCTTGTTCTTTCAGGAAAATGGAATTAAATACTGTGATTCCGGGAAGCTGAGACTTATCATATCAATGTGAGAGTCCTTCATTCTATCGTCTGATCTGGAGTGAGTAGTTGTCAACATTTGTTTAAAAAGTTGGCCTTAAAAACGACTTAACGCTATCCAACAGGAATGTTAAGGATTACACTGGGGGGAAATACTATCAGAAGCTTATATTTCTTCCCAGACACCGAATTCATAATCAGATGCGAGGTGGCAGTGTGGTAAGTGTGCCAAAGCTCCTCTAAAACTCAGAATAACACAGAATGTGAAGTAAGTTGTTCAGAGCGGTAGAAGTGGCAATTCATCCAACTGCTCATTGCATGGTGGAATCCAGATTTGCAGCGATTTTATGGTAATAACAATCATATAATGCGGGAAACCTCCAAACCACTGTCCTCTTTCTGCTAGTGAAAATCAGCTTTTGGCAAGGCAGATATATCCTATGCGTCAGTCTTCATGTTGTCATTCATCTTTCGTTACTGCTACGTCATTACGTCGGCTGCATAAGGGGTTATTTTTCCTATAACGCTTGGCCCTGCTCTAGATTTATGAATCTCCCTCCCCTTGATAAAGCTTTCATAGGTGGCCACTCTTAGAGCTGTCTTCATATATCTATGAATATGGAAGGAAATAAAACAAGCTAGGAAATTATCTAAGTAGGTTTGGGGCTACTTGTGTGTGTATTTCAAACGCTGTGAACGAACTTGTTCCTACAGCTAGATGTTTTATTGTCCTTATTGCTTTCATGAAAGAAGTGGGGAGCATATAAGATTACGAAGCTGTGAAAATTGATTAAAAATCTCTGCCTGGTGAGCTGGGTCCATAGGCGTTTCCTGTCTACCGTGCAGCTTAAAATAGCTTTTCAAGGCGAGCAGATGTCTTATCAGCTTCAATTGGTCATAAAGTCCAACTCCTGAAGTAAACTGCCGAAAGAAAGCCCACTGTTACGGCAAGGGAAATCGCAAGGAACTTCACGTAGGTTAGGTTAGGTTAGATAAGAGTGCCTGTTGAAAAGACCAATCCTATTAACCCATTGTTATGCCACGTGGATCTGTGATCCTTCTACTATTTGAACGAATTTAAGCTTCTAGATCACCTAAGTCATTGTAAAAGAAAGCTCCTTAGTGGAGTTTCCTTCCTTAAAATAGAGACATCCTTAGTGTAGGTGGAGGATAGTCTCTTCCTCGTCCACGCAGCTTCTGTAGAAATCATTTGTAGAGACGCCAAACTTTCTTCTTGCATGCTTGCCTATAAAGTAGTGTCTAGTGATGATACCTATGATGGCGCTGATATGATGTTTCCTATTTGTAAAGATCGAACTCTTAGAGCGATTCAGATCCAGCTTAAGCCAGATCTGTTCGGTCACTAGACATTTTGATATAACAGTCCACTTAAGGTCTATTCTTTTGAGCATCTAGCTTTATTTTCTGGTAGAAAGAGTCTATGAGAGTCTGATGAGAGAGTCTAGAGACTCATCCGAAAAGGTACGGACATCCTTTGTAGATATCACGTTTTTCTTCAATTAGAACCGAATCGCTTTAATCGGAAGACGGAAGGAGATTTAGGAGGCTTAGATTTAGATTATCTGAGAAAACGCCGCCACCAATCCCGCTTTCTTGACTTCTTCTTGCATGTTAGGTTTCCAGTTTAGTTTCCTGTCAAAAATGAGACCCAGATATTTTGCTGTATCGGAAAACACTAAACTGGTACCGTTTATTGAGGGAGGATTTATAGTTGGCATTTTATATTTCCTGCAAAAGAGGACGAGATCAGTTTTATGGGGGTTAGCTCCCAATCCACAGCGATCTGTCGAACGAATAAAGCTGAAGGAGTTCTTTGATGGTAATAAAATGTTTACCTGAAACCTATAGAAACGTTATCTGCATATGCAATCACTCTGCTACCTCCCGTTTCCAGGTATATCAGCAGTTCATTAACCAATGAGTTTCAGAAAAAGGGTGAAAAGACTCCACCTTGCGGTGTAACTCTACTAACACATCTTTTAGCAGAAGTCCCACCCAGCTTGGAGTTGATTATCCTGCCATTAAGCATAACACTGATGAGCTCCTCAAGTGAGTCTTCAATTGTATACTCTTTGTTTTGTGAGAATCTTTCGATGTGGCTAGTCAGTGAATGCCGTTTCCACTGATTTTCCTTTAAAGACATCTTCTTTTTCAAGCAGCTAGGCATAATACAATAGGATTAGTAGAGAGGATTTTTCTTAGACGCGATGTCTCAGAGTTTTCTCTGAGGACTGTATGAGTCCCAGTCAGTCAGTTGCTAAGTTAAAAATTTTTCTAGGCGGTTACAGTGCTGATTTTCCTCAGTGCGGTCTTTTTTACCTTCAGGTTGTGAAAGATGGCAGGAAGCAACCATAGCCTGATTGCGGGCCAGGGTGATATACTTGACTTTCATGTTAAGCTCGTTGGTTATATGCGGGGGACTTAGGAGTTTAGATGATAGTGCTTCTGACAGTATTCCTCTGAATTTCTTCCAATCAGTTTTTCTAAAATTTCTGAGTGCCGGTTGGCTGAGAGGAGCATCACTCGGTCTAAATTGATAGCATACCATACAATTCGTTAGCATTTGAGTGACTTAGTCGGGGACAAAAGTGATATCTGAGACTTTCTGTCGGAAGCGTAAGCCCTATGACCATCTGTCGATACCTAATAAATATGGGAATTTTCATAAAATTGAGAAATGTATCAGAGATGAAGAATGAGTTCTTTACAATGACATTAATGGCTTAGTATACCGGGTGAGTTTTTTAACGTGAGACATCCAAATTACTCGAAAAATACTCGATATCGCGAAAAATGTTTCAGACAAAAGTCACAAGGTTCTGAAGAGAACATAAGATGGTGACCACGAGTTTGACCTTGAGGCCCATTTTCAAGGTCAAACGAAGGTCACTTTTGATTTTTTAATGGGAATCCCTATTTTTTTGACAGATTCATAATCTGCGTGAAAAATTACAATTCTTTTACATAAAACACTTTTTTCAAAAATGCGTTTTTTTCCCGTCAGAGGGCGCCATAAAACTTAAGACATCAAAATTACTCGAAAAGTAGGAAATATCGCGAAAAATATTTCAGACCAAAGTCACAATGTTCTGAAGGGGACATAAGATGGTGACCACGAGTTTGACCTTTCATTGCTCAGTCGTATTCCTCAATGGGGCACACGACTTTGTCTCAAAGGTCTTATTCATTCAGTGCTAGATACCACTGCACCGGCACGCCTAAATCATTAATCGGTTTCCAACGTTGTTAGGGTGTTAGAAGGTCGAGATTTGTTTTGAGGAAGTCAATATTGCCTCGAGTGAAGGTAAAACTCAAAGAAATTTCAGATAGAGACAAATTGTCTTAAACTTATCTGAGAGTGTATGATGTGCACTCTGCCCTCTTTTTCTACTTGAACGGAACTGTACTTCATTTAGAAGTTCGATATTTGTTTTGAGGAACTGATTATTATTAGTAACGTTTTCCAGATTAATAATGCAGGCTATTTCAGTTCAAGAGAAAATTGAAATGATATTGATTTATGGAGAAAGTGGAAGGAACATCGATGGTGCTGTTGCTCCTTATGCCCAACGTTTCCCAGACCAGATACGAACGCGCGCTTCCTTTTATCGGGTCATCCAACAATTTACTGGTGAAGGAAGTGTGCAACCAAAGAAAAGAAATCGGTCAGATAGGGTGGCTTTGGAGGACAATGAAATAGCAGCGTTAGCTGCCGTTGCACACGATGCTCACATTAGCACTCGCCAAATAAGTCGTGAATCAGGAATTTCTCAAACGACTGTCTGTAAGGTATTACTTCGGCATAAATACCATCCTTTTCATGTATCAATGCATCAGGAACTTTCTAGTGAGGATTTTCGCAACCGGCTTTCCTTTTGTCAATGGGCACTTCAGCAAATTGAACGAGAACCCCTTTTCTTCCCCAAGGTGTTATTCTCTGGGCTACCGAAAAGCCTTTTTGATTGCGACAAGTTGAACGCTAACACCCTTCGAATGTTAATGTTTGAGGGCGAATTGTTGGGGATAAATTAATAGGTCGTCCATATTTTATTGAAGGCAACTTGAATGGCGAAAAGTATGCAAACTTCTTGCGGGACCATCTTCCAGTATTACTAGAAGAAGGGGTGGCCGTGGTGTAGTGGTATATGCATAGACTCCTCAAGCAGAGGGACGCGGGTTCGAATCCCGTGCAAGACAAATCTCTGAAAAAGTCTTTTCATAGAATTTGTAAGAAGTTATATGAAAATCCCGTCGGCGTCAACTCTGACATGAAGGCATAACACTGATGTTGGAGTGGTTGCTGGCTGGGTTAAATGTAACGAACTAACAACTAGTACGTATCTGTAAGACCCACTGGTTGAGAATGCACTGGCTCCAGTTTGACAACCACCTCTGAAAAAATATCAAAACCTAACACCTGAGTTTCAAAACTAGTACACCACCCGCCCGGGCCCTGATGAAAAGCCAGTAAAAGGGTATTCATATCCCCTTGATGCGCGCGCGGAATTATATAAAAAAAAAAAGAAACTGCCATTGGAGTTGCGACAAACAATGTAGTTTCAACATGATGGTTGTCCAGCCCATTATTCCCAAGTAGCCCGGGGCGTATTAAGCAATGTTTACCATCAGCGATGGATCGGACGAGGGGGTCCGTGGCCTGCTAGATCACCTGATCTTACGTCACTTGATTTCTTCTTGAGGGGCTACTTAAAAAGTGAGGTTTACAGAAAAAAGCCAACAATACGTGAGGACATTAAAAGACGAATAACTGAAGCATGCCGGAAGATTACGCCAGAAATACTTCTCAGTTCTGTTGGATCATTTAGAGCGCGGATAGACAAGTGTATTAAAGTGAATGGTCACATTTTCGAGCATTTGTTGAAATAGTCTCGGGAAATAAATGTCGAAATGGGAAGAATTCAATGATTCAACAGTGGGTGCCAAGGGGATCCACTCTAATTAATCACCCCGAAGGAAACAAAATACTGCTACGACCACGTCGTTGTTTTTGGGTTATGCTAAACGCAGTATGTAAAAACAAATGACAAGCCTACGAGCAATACGACTGAGCAATGAAAATCAGGAATTATCATTTGAAAAATCAGAAGTGACCTTCGTTTGATCTTGAAAATGGGTCTCAAGGTCAAACTTGTGGTCACCATCTTATGTCCCCTTCAGAACATTGTGACTTTTGTCTGAAACATTTTTCGCGATATTTCGTACTTTTCGAGTAATTTTGATGTCTTTAGTTTTATGGCGCCCTCTGACGGGAAAAGAACGCATTTTTGAAAAAAGTGTTTTATGTAAAAGAATCGTAATTTTTCACGCAGATTACGACTCTGTCAAAAAATAGGGGTCCCCATTAAAAAATCAAAAGTGACCTTCGTTTGACCTTAAAAACTCACCCTGTAGAAGACACACCAGCAGAAAATTCCCGGGATTGACTTTATACACTCAAGGTGTTACTGTTTGTAGGGTGGGATGCTGAAAGCATAATTCTTTTTCAGCTATTGCCTCCTAAACAGGTTATCACCGTAGAATTCTACTTTTAACTGCTGTGCAGGCTAAAGCCGACATTAGAGCAGGAACGGCAACAGTTAGGAGTAGTTATAATCGTTCGAGTGGAAAAAACGGTCTGAGGTCTGAAAAACTTCCTCGTTGGAAAAAGTTTTAGATCCCGCGATGATGTCACAGATGCTCTTGGGGTATTTTTTTCACCAAAGCCAAACAAGTTTTTTAGTGACGACATTAAGAAATTGCCTGAGAGGTGGTCAGAAATGCTGTCTAATGAAGGACATTAAATGGACGACTAAATGCACATTCGGTGCAAATAAATTAACATGAATCAGGCATCCAGGTAAATCGTGTAATACAGATCACCGAAATCAATCAGTGTTGGGCGCGGTAAGTATGTAGGTGGGTGACCACATGGGAACTCAGTACTCCGCGTGCTGTTGACAAAACCCGCCACATGGGCATAGTACCCCGGCGTTAAATCCCGGACCCTACAAATTAATTTGTATCATTCCCTTGATAATAATAATAATATGACAATCTGACAAGTGAAGTGATCAGGTTTTCTATGGGTCATATAATAAGTCTCTGCGGTTTTTGTCACTAGATGGTGTTGGTGTCCATTTATCTGGAAGCACTTATCGGAATGTGTCAAACTAACACTTGTTTGTTAGTCACTAAGGTGACATGTCAGTCTACATTTCTTGTGAAGACAGCTGTTTAATTTGTTGCTGGTGTTATAAGTTATACTGATTTGAATATGAGTGAAATATCTGAAGAAATACGCTACGTGATCCTTTTATACTATAAAAAAGGGGAAAACGCTGCAAAAAAAATGCCGAAAAATTTGTGCAGTTTACGGTGAGAAATGGATTAAATACGAGAATATCCAACGCAAGAAATTATGGTAAAAGTCTGGTGACCGACCACAAAAAGCTTGGATTGACGGCAAATAAGGTTATGTTGAGTGTTTGGTGGGATTGGAAGGGAATTGTCTTCTATTATGAGTTGCCAGAACGTGGCGAAACCGTCAATTCGTTCCTCTACTACCATATCCACAACTCGACCGTTTGAATGAAGCTTTTAAGAAATAGCGACCAGAATTGGCCAACAGAAAAGGAGTTGTCTTCCATCATGACAATGCTAAGCACACACATCTTTGATGACCCGGAACAAATTGACGGAGCTTGGTATAGCCCGGACCTAGCACCCTATGATTATCATTTGTTTCGGTCTTTGCAAAACTCGCATGAGTTGTCACTCGCTGAAAGTCAATTGGCCAAGTTTTTCGCTGATAAGCAACAGAAGTGAAGTGAAGCTACCCGGAAAATGGCAAAATGTCATAGATATATTTCGAGATGCCTGGCTAGTATCTATGTTTTTGATATCTAGATCTTTTCACGGATTACAATGTTTCCGCATAATTGTTTACGTACAAAAAAATTCCATGTTGATTGTCATGCAGGTGATTATATTGCGCTGTTGTATTTGTAGACCTCGCTCATATTTTTTTTATAGAAACTACAAGAGCTTCATAAATCAGAGAGTAGCAGACAAAAGATCATTGATGAAAATCAAAGTATCGAAGGGAGAATGGCAACCTGAGGCATACCAGTATTTATGCTCCAAGTGTGCAGCAAGCAGATTGGCCTTTGGTATTCAACTGAACTGTAATTTTAAACGAGCTTTGGGATGAAGGATGTGGACGCTTAAAAATATCTACTACCTTTGAAAACCGAAATACTTTCTGCCTTAGTTTTTCGACGTATTGAAATTTCAGAAGTCAGATCATCCAGATTATCCTTGAAGGCCCCCTTTCACACATTTTAATGTGTTTTGGTACTTTTAAGTCGATGTGACATAAGGAATCTGAAAAGGTATAGTTATATATGTGACGGCTGTATCAACGTCGTAATCGTCTGTCTTCAATTAGCATTTCTTTTTTGGAAATGATATCAAGTAAATGTTGTACACGACTACGTGTGAGGTGATCCAGTCGGAAGGTCCAATTTTCGTTCAATCATATCCACTGTTATCTCGCGGATAACACAAGTAATGTTGGCTTCAAAAGCGTCAATTGTAGCTGGCTTAATTCTGAAGACCTGAGACTTTGCAGAGAAAATAGTCCAAAGGTGTGATATCGTACGATCTAGGCATCCAATCTACCTTAGCAAAACGTGAAATTAAGTGCTCACCAAAATCCATAGTTTCTCGCGCTGTATGGCTTGTAGCGCCGTTTTATTTAAACCAGAACTCACCGAGACTATGTGCTCCCTGAAATTCAAGCGCGATAACGGTTACCATTGATGGTAACATTCTGATTTGCTCATTTTTGAAAAAAAATTTGGACCAATGATTCCACCAGCCCATAAGTCACACCATACCGTTGTTTTTAATAGATGTAGTGGTAGCTCTTGGTACTCTTCAGGTTGCTAATCAGCCCAAATATGGCAATTTTGTTTATTAACGTATCCATTGGGCGAGAAATGGGCTTCATCACTGAACAAAATTTCACGATAAAGCACCGGATTTTCATTTAGTTTTTCCAGAGCCCATTCAATGAAAATATAACGCAAATTCAAGTCGCCTGGCTTTTTTGTACAAGTTAAATTTAGTACGCTTTTGGGCCGAAATGTTGTCGGAAACACCAAGCCAAGCAGCTAAGAGTGACGACGAATCGATTCGTCATGGTCTTCGCGTACACTCTCAGCTATAGCTGCTAAATTCTCTTCACTACGTGCTGCATGTGGTCAAATTTGCGAATGGTATTGGCAATAGTTGTTTCAATTAGTCGATTATGCGCACCGTAAGTTCTTCGAACCCGCACGAAAAACATTTATCACAAAACGCTGATATTCGTGAACAATAACGCTGAATAATTTGGTGAGACAAAAATGTCAAAGCAGTTTAATAGAAGTCACGTTTGATCTGTCAAAAAAGCCCATTGAAAATCAAAGCTCACGATGAATCACCCCTTATTTTGTTCCTCACTTTTCGCATTATTGTAAACGATTCCTATGTGGGACTTCTAGGATGCGACAGGGTAGCAACCGAATTTACTTTGTTTTCGTGACATTTCGGAAGAGTCAATGTATCAGTCAGATCATATATCTTTTCAAACTGTGATTTGACTGAAACTAGCGGGCTTGGAATGTGACCGAATGGTCACTTCTTTGCTAGCTTAATTCCTTCGCTTTTTATATGAGTGAGGTTTATATAGATTTGTTTGGCTTTTTAATTTGCATTTTCCTGTGGCATCCCTCATTGGCTTGGGAACAGCTTCCTGTTTGCCAACCAGTCTTCTTATCTACCATAGTTTTCAAAAATACTATTGATCACCTACGATATCTGGTTAATTATGCGCAAAAGAACTCTCGAATATCTTCCCCTCGCTGTCCACCGTATTTTTATTTGGTTTGTTTGGATTGTTCAAAAAACCAAACTCGTCCTGTATATGTGTATATTACTTTAGATTAAACTCAACAGTCCAAGTTAATTAATTTCATTTGACGTTAAAATAAAAATATTTTCGCAAAAACCATAGCAAAACATCGTCATCATAAAATCAGAAAAAGTGCGCACCATAGAACGAAAATTTAACATCACGTGTTAGGGCTCACATATGAGTCGTGGGACGAAACAGCCAGCATCGGATTGAAGGACTCTAGCCATTATAATCCATAATCGTATTTTCAGCCTGTTATCGGATTTTCTTTTTGTGATTTTTTGTGCTTTTTTTCTTGTTTTTATTTACTGATTTCACCGATAGCAGATATATAATCCCTGTAAGCACCTGTGATTTATATCGTAATAAAAATTTGAGCGAGGATTGGAATATTTAACGGTTTTATTGTTGATTTTTATTGTTGTTGTTGAAAATTTATGGAATTACAATACTATTGACCGAGACTAAAAGCTGCATTGGGATGGGTTGGTAATGTGTACATTTTTTAAAGAGTGTTCAACAGATACTTACTTCGGAAAGTTTAATGCTTTAGAAATACGATTCTAGGGAGGACTTCAGACATTTTTTCATTGAAGGGTGCTTTCATATTTGATATCATAGATTGTTAGGGCAATTTTTGGTACAAGGGAGATATGTTGCGTGACTTTTTGTATAAATTACCGAAGAAAATGGATTAAGATGACTCAGCTTTGTAGTAGGAGTGTTTACATGTTTTACGGTCCATATTTATCCCAATAGAGCAATGTGTGACGAGTTGGTATACAAGTTTATTCATCTTAATCTATATTGTCCCCTTTAAAGTAATCCCCATCGACTGCAACACACTTATGCCAACGCTTGATCCAATCCTCGAAACATTTTTTTTATTCAGTTTTCGATATGTCCATGAGTGCTTCGTGCGATTTTTCCATTATTTCCTCTAGGCTGGTGAAACGCGTTCCCCGTATTGGTTTTTTAACTCGAATGAACAGGAAGAAGTCACAGGGAGCCAAATCAGGTGAATTCGGTGGCTGTTGGATGGTATTTGTTGCATTTTTCGTCAAAAAATGTTGGCACTGTGCGACGGTGCGTTATCATGGTGCAAAATCCACGAGTTTTCTGCCCACAATTTTGGTCTCTTTCGGCAAATTGCTTCGCGTAAACGTCTCATAACGCCCAAATAATATTATTTGTTAACTTTCTGGCCTTCTGGAAAAAATTCATGATGCACTACACCGTTGTAATCTATGAAAACCGTGAGCATTGCCTTCGTTTTTGACTGAAAACGACGTGGTTTTTTGGTCTCGGCTCACTTGCCTGATATCTGGATTGCGTGTCGTACTCATAAAACCACGTCTCGTCTCCTGTAATGATCCTTTTGATGAATGTGGGATCGGATTCAGTCTCGCAAATCATCTCTTTGGCGACGTCAATACGGTCTCTTTTTTGCATGAAATTGACTTCTTTTGGCACCAATTTTGCCGCTACACGACGGAAACCAAAATCAATAACCAAAATGTCTTGGACGGATCCATAGGCAATGTTCAAGTCCTCCGCTATCTCTCTGATGGTTAATTTGCGGTTATTGACCAACATTTCTTTTGCTTCATCAATGTTTTTGTCAGTTTTCGATGTCGATGTCGACGTTTTTGCAAATCTCAATTCATTTCTAAAATTGTAAAAATATCGCCAACACACACAGAGATAGATGTACTCTTGGCTACGTAACTTTTGCAAATGTAAAGCTATGATGCTAAGATTTAGAGAGAATGTCAACAATAGATGCACCAACTTAACAAAAAAAAAAAAAAAAAACAGAACTTAAATCGGAACAATGAGAGCTCCACACGGTGGTTGATCAAAGTGGTATTACCAATGTGCGACCTTAAATCTGAGCTGGATTTTAGGTTTTAAGCTTCTTCACCAGTCGGTTGTGCACATTGAATTACCATTTTTTTCGATTTCACCGTAAATAAATTTAAGATTATCAGTACATATGTACACAATAGGCACTATTTTCCATATGAAAAAAGCCTTTTGTATATCCGGTAAAGTAAAGAACAGTAAAGTACTCATTTCGAATAAATTTTTGAACGTAACAGGTGGTTTTAAAAGTTACTATATAAAAGCACAATCTATTTCTATTCACAAAATCTAGTGTCCTTTCAGGGTGATATTCCAGCGCAGCTTTAACATTTCTGTGCTTTTTTACAGAGCGATTTGTTCAACCCTTCAAAATACGCCACAGTTTCGAAGATCATCCCTTCACTGCAGTCATATTTGTTTTCGGCGAGCATTTTTTTTTTTTTGTTGATGTTTGCGAGCCGGTAATGGGATCCCTGTTTCATCCATTGTCACATACCGCATTTTTATTTCGTTTAAATAGGTCTAAACAGCACTCAGAATCATCAACACTTTGTTGTTTTTGGTCCAACCGCGGTACTCACTTTAGACAGAGCTTCCAAATACTAATGAAAAATATGATGTACACGGTGTATTGATATCTTTACGATGTCAGCTATCTCACCTACTTTTACTTTACGGTGGTTCAAAACGATTTTGTGGATTGTTTTATGTTTTCCTGTGTAACAGTATCATTCGTGTCTGTTTGACCGCCTCTGAAGTCAGTGAATCAGCAACAAATGGTTTGGTTTCGACGAAGCGGATTTCACTTTCAAACTTTTCATGCCATTTTTGAGTTTTAACGGTATTTTTTCCCACCATACGATTATAACGTATGAAACTGAAAATATCAAAAAGTGCTCACTAAGCTCTTATATCCTGATGGCTTATGGTCGAAATTTCATCAAATTTTGAAGGTTGGTACTAACTAAAAACTCTATGGATACGTGTCAGTCTCATTGACCTTCTGTTATGTCCATGACTGCTTTGAAACTAACCATGTTTTGGAAGAAAATCTTTCCTTAGTTTTCTCTGGACTAAGTTCCGTCGATTTAGAGGCCGTAAGGTTGGTTACCCCCGCTTTGACGCTTTGCTCAGCAACCTATCTGACGTTTTTGATTGAAATCTTAAGTAAATGCGAGCACTTGAAGTCTTTGAAACCGCTGTCTTACCTGAACGGGTGTCGATACGGAATCTATTGTACATAACACTTATTTGGACACTATTTAAACTGGGTGCCATTTGGGTGCATTTTACTCTGCGCAACACAATAACTTATTGAACTATAGTGACTTCTATGACCAAGTGTGAATGTTGATTCGATGCGGTCTCTTAAGAGCATTATCGATTGTCCGAAAGCTGCGTGCTGGATGCTGGATCTGAAAGCGACTTCAGAAACTAGATTCGGAAAATCACCATAATGAGAACTGAAATGGAATAAATCACATCCTCTTGTTCAAATACGAACATGTTCCTACGTTGTCCTACGCTTACCATAGTAAATCAAAGATAGCAATACCAAGTATATAGGGTTTTCTAATAACGACTTGACAATTTCTTTTTTTTTAAATAAAAGGCAAACCATTTGAGATATTTCAAAAACTTTAATATTAGTTTGAAGTACAATCAAAACAATTATGAATGGAACTCGACTTCGGCCACCGCGGCCACGTTTGCAGCGGTCGATTCGTTGGACCCAATTTTCAACGACTCGGCCACACATTTCGGACGAAACGGCCGCCATTTCGCGTTCAATGTTGGCTCTGAGCTCTTCCAACGTCGTCGGCGTGTTAGCATAAACCAATGACTTAACGTAGCAACATAGAAAACAGTCAAGCGGCGGCAAATCGACTGGCCCAAGTTTTGAGATAACACGCTCACCATACTTACTCTTCAATAAATCGATTGTAGCGTGTGCTATGTGGCTTGTGGCACCATCCTGTTGAAACCACATGTCGTCCAAGTCCATATCTTCCAATTCGGGCCAAAAATAATCGGTGATCATGGCACGATAACGCTGACCATTCACAGTAAAGTGATGATCGTTATCGTCGACGAAAAAAGATGGCCCAATTACGCCGCCGGCATGCAAACCGCACCAAACAGTTATTTTTTGTGGATGAAGTGGTGATTCATGAAGCAAATGTGGGTTTTCACCCGACCAATAACGCATATTTTGCTTATTGACGAACCCATTGAGCCAAAAATGAGCTTCGTCACTGAAGATGATTTTGCGATGAAATTCATCATCTTGGCGCATCTTCTCCAGAACCCAATCGGAGAACGTACGTCGCTTCAAATGGTCCATCGGCTTCAATTCTTGAGTCAGTTTGATCTTGCATGGGTGTAAATCAAGATCCTTAAGCAAAATACGCTATAATGTGGTCTAAGCGATGCCCAATTCTTGAGAACGCCGTGGAATTGACTGATTTGGATCGTTTGCTACGGACGTCTGAACGGCAGCGATATTTTCGACACTTCGACCAACCCGTTGTCTCACTGACACGGCAACATTGAACAACGAATATGTAGACTCAAATTTTTGCACTAAACTTATTATTGCCTGTCTACTAGGTCGAGCATTACGACCGAAAATTGGAGTTTACGCTCTTAAAGTTGCAGTCATCGACTCCGAATATCTGTAGAAAATTTTTATAATTTGCAGACGTTGCTCGTTAGTGTACTTTACCATGATGAAAATGTTTTGTTTACTGAATAAATTGACAGTGATAGTTTGATGATTAGTGAAAGAATGCGTTTACAAATTAAATTTAAAGTTGTCATGTCCCTATTGGAAAACCCTATATCAACTTTTCACCAACTTATTCCAAAAAATTTGTCAGAAGAAAATATCTCCGATGAATGAAATTTTAGCATATTGTGTGTAATCCAGAAAAGCGGAAGCCCTGAAATAGCGTCAACTACATATACAGGCATCAGTCTGAGTCTCCTCGTGTGAACGTCTGATCAAAGATGTTATTGGCCTCAAAGCAGCTTTAGGCCGGGAAAGTTCGATATTGACGAAATATTTATTACATATAACAAAAACGTACTCGTATATGACTGTATCTACAGAGATTTGGTATACGGCCATGCCCAATTTTGAGATTCCTGGAAAGATCAGATCGGAAGCAATCTCACTGAGAGTTTTGATGTCAAAAAGGATTTAAGATATGGTGATGCAATGTAGTATGACTTCTTTAACCTGAAACTATTGTGCGACATTCGCATTTTAGCATTAGAGGCTCCGTAAAAGCAGAGGAGTTTGGTTAAGCTATGAATGCTGGTTAAACTTGTTATATCGTATGCTATCAACAAGGATGGATGCACAACATCGAAAAAATCGAACAGAATTCCACAACAGATAGGCATAATTTAGAGGTAGCTAGAGATTTTGTCTACGTTGGGTTCCGCTTATCTCTGATAACGACTCATGATTGGGCTAAAAATACCATACAATTAAGTAAACAAAAGGGAACACTAAGAAGGTGATATTTAAGACCAGAATCATCCGAGTCCTTCTCTACCGCGCTGAAGCATGGGCGATAACGATATCCTTGGATGCAAGATACTTCGAATAATTGTTGGTCCCGTTTGTTTTGCACACTACGAGCTGTACAGTAATATCGATATCGCCAGAAAAGTACATATCAGTCACCAGAGATAGGTAGGGCATATGGAGCGATCGAATATTAACACTCCGATTGAAAGAGCCCTTTATTCATACCCAGACATACGATGCAGTAGGTAAAGGGCTTACCTTAGGTTGTACATACAAGTTGAACTGAGACCTCAACCGTAAATGATCGTAAAAAAAAACTTCAGCAACTTGATACGAATTTTTAGATGGAGACATCGAAGAAGAAATATTGTCAAATACTCGTATATTGCAGAGGTTGGCCATGTAAGGAATTTAGGTTCCCTTTCTGACAAGCGGTAGACAGTTTATTGTATCTGACGATGGCTTGGATATAGCGTTTTTAGAACGATTACTTGATTTAAAAATTGTTGTTCTAGTGATGCTGATTATGCTGAAGACTGCGTCCTATGTACGTTTTCATCAACAGCTGTGTGTCAAGCAATAAAATAACTGATATGGTTTCAATAATTATTTTGTGAATGATTTGCACTGTTTATGGTTAGCTGAAAGTTTTTCTCTCCATTGATATACGTCAGTCTCTATAGACTTAATCATCCTCTATATGGATTCGACCTTCTTCTTTTAGTAACTTTTGAAATATGTCACGCGGGTAACTTTATGTAATGCTTTATTCTTTATTCTCCTTCATATTCATATTGCAACTGCGCCACTTGTGCGGCTATTTTTCGCAAACCTTAGTATTATTCCATGGGTCGTTAAATTTTGGATCATCTCGTTTGTGGGTCCAAGAAATTGCTGATGTTCTTGAATTTGAGTGATGCTTCGGATCTCGACTGGAACTTCACGATCTATTCATCAACTTCACGATGATCTTCATTGAAGATAACAATACCAACTGATCAATTTAAGCTTCAGTGGACGCTTACTACTTTTAAGATCACGAATTGTTACACCTGCTGCCTTAATATTTCCACCTGAAAAAAAGCAACGAGTTCAGCCACGTTTGTGACATATGTCAACCTACTCAGGTGTAGTGAGGTGTTAATCTTTTTTTTTTTTAATGGAATAAAATAAGATACAAATTTATTTTCAAACGAACGTTACATACAACTGCACCTTTGACAGAATTTTCGTAGAGTTTTACTCCGATATTTTCCGCATATGTAACATCTTCCTCGCGATTTTGCCACTGACTGTTTTTCAACTGGGGGTACCCGAATCCCAAGGAGCAAATCTGATCGGTGTCCTTATTCTTTGCGTTGCAAGTAAAGTAAGCAGACAAGAAGTCAACCGAAAGCATGGCGAGCAGATTTGATTCTACAGATTTTGAAAAGTAGCATGAAGAGCATGCAAATAGCGAACAATACAAAGTTAATCACGTTGGACCCGCTGGTCACATGGAAGTTGATTCTATTATCCAGATGTTTCAACGTTAATTGGAAAATCACTGAGTGAAGTTCCGCAACTACATAAGTGACGGAGAATCAAAGACTTACAGTGGTGTTGTAAGTTATAAACCTTAGGGTGACGATTTTACGATAAATAAAAAAGAATCCACGTTCAGAAGCGGATGGTCACTAGCTTGCACGAATTAGTTAAAAACACGGTGGTTGATGCAGAAAAGAAAACCGGGAACGAAAAATAAAAAAGAAAAGATCTCGGTGGTAAAGGAAGGAAGAAAATGAAGGATGCCATATGGTCAATTTATTTTCGCTCGATCGATGATCGATGAAAAACCGCAACACTACAACTACAGCTACAAAACCGCCAAATTATTCAAACATAGCTGCACTCCATTTCCAAATGAAGTTGCTGAAGCGATCAAACCTTTTTATGAGGACTCAAAATAATAATGAGAGCTTGAATCAACTTATATGAAAAATCCGTCCGAAATCAGTGAGTGGTACTTCAATTTTTGTTGAAATTGCAGCTTGTGTAGCAGCATCTACCTTCAATGAAGTTTGCTTTGCTACGGGAGCAACAAGCTGCACACGACAGCGAAGATGAGATGACACAATTTTACGTAAACAAAACCAAAAAGATGCTCTAGACATGGGTACTGACATTAAACCTGGGTGGAATTTTGGTATCAGTGAGAATTCGGTGAGCGATGGCAAGGCGTATCTTTGATCTCACGGATGTATAGGCATCCCGAGGTCTTAAGTTTTCCAAACAGGCGTCCCCGTTAAACACAATTTGGCTGTGCCGACTGTGGGGGTGTAAGCCGGTGCATTATTGTTATGGAAGAGCACTTTTTTCTTGGCCAAAAGTGGTTGCTTTTTCTTTTAATCGGAACAATAAATCGACGTAGTATGCCCCTGTGAATGTTTTTTCTTTCTAAAAATAATCAACTTGGATCACACGTCGCGCGTCCCAATAAACGGTGGCCATCACCTTTCCGGTAGAAGGCACCGGGTAAAATACATTGTTTTGATTGTACTTTGGTCTCTGGTGTATATCAATAAATCTATATCTCATCGGTGGTCACGAAACTGCTATGGAAGTGGTTCACGATTGCGCTTCTTCTCCGGCACCCATCGAGCCGACAGCTTTCTCATGCCCAAAATCTCGTGCGGAACATGGCAAACGTGTTCAGTTGAGATGCCTTCTATCTCAGACAACTCTCGAATCATATTTTGTCCACGGTTTCCACCTGGGCGCTTTTCATTAAAAACCGACGTGCGGCTACGGCGAAACTCTGCGAACAAATGGCAAACGGTTATATGGGAAGGTGAATGGGTCCCATACACACCAACGATAATGGACTTGATTTCCTCGCAAGTTTTGCCCTTAAAACAAGAATCGGATCACGGAGCAATATTGCTCTTTTCCACTAACACGATGTTTTGAAATGGGTGTCAAGGCAAAACTAAGTGTAGGATTGTCACAAATTTTGACAGGCGGGCTAAAAGAGGTTATGTTAAATGATGGTTCAGTAGCGCCACCTATCTTCCAATCCGATTACTCATCAAACAACCCTCGTATGTTCGGGACATGTGCACCAACATAGCAAAAAAAAAAAAAATCTTCAATCTTCAGAGTCACTGTCATAAGTTGATTCCTGATCGATGTTAAACAACTCCGCAATCCATTTGTTCAAAATATTCAGGCCACGTGTGCAATCGATTGATCTTTCGGGATGTTCCATTGTACTCTTTGTTTACGAATTAAGCAATTCCTGCACCCCATTCGTTGATACAATACAAATTCTAATCTTACTACAAACCCGATGTAATAGATTTGCAAATTAGTACAATTTAGTACATTTTAAGTTATTCGATGTTTTTCAAAACGTCAGTGGAGTTAGAAATATTTTTTTTCGAAATGGATGAACAACTAATTGATAAAAACTACAAAAATTTCTTTATAAAAGATTACAATTCAATGCGATGAAATGTCACAATTTGCTGCATGTGTTTTTCATGCTCATTCAATGCAAGCGGTACTACAGCACATCTGTTTCAGACATAAGGACTTGAAAATACACAAGACAATTATGGAAATAAATTTGGTTACGCGTTTAGCTAGGCGGGTGACATACGTCCCCCAATATGATTTAGTTTGCTCCTGAAAAGAAAAAGACTACGAGAAAGACTTTCGCTCAATTTCTGAAAGGTACTAAGGAAAATGACTTGGTTTGAGTAACGATTTAAAGCCAAATCATAATGTGGCATTCGTGCAGTAGCGCGATGACAGACTGCATAAAAGCAATGAGCTGTTATGTGTAACACCCAATTCATAATGTCACGTTCGCGCGTGCTTGCTTTGACATCTCGAGTAGAAATAGAGCAAATTCATAATAATATCTCAAGCTTCGCGTCAGCATTGTAGATTAACTTTTTACATTTGCGCGATTTGACATTTGACAGTTTCTTTTGCTTTTGCCGTTGAATTGTTCGATTTGTAGGTAGAGGGTAGGTTACGGCTTAATTGGCTTAAACGATTATCGTATTATGGCACTTAAAATCCGCTGGTCCAGATGGTATATCTCTTCTTCTTTTAAAGAAGTGTTCTTTCTCCCTGTTCCCAAGGTTCCCCGTCCTGTTCCCGACATCAATGATCTGCAATTGTCTGCAACTTCTAATTCAATATACCTTTGCTGACGAAAATACTCTCTGCTTTTAATTTTCGTTTCCTGACTCAAGATCCTGCTTTTCTGTTGTAGAATTGGAAATGGGTATGCTAAGCTCCTTCAATTCTGGTCCGCTACTTAAGCCTGCGATAAAACTCAGTCGTTATTAATATCACTTAGACAATAGACACCTCCGAACACCGTAACCTCTCGTGTTCCTCTCTGCTCTATCGCTATTTTCACCGTCAGTGCTCCACAGAAATCGTCCCTTTAAGCTTTTAACTGTAACACTCGTCTTGCTATGAAAACTCATCAGTATATTATGATTCGTGTCTAAGGCCTACAGCTTATGGAATACCCCACTGAGCTCTCTATTTCCTAGTCGTTATAACATGCAAACATTTAAAACCAATGTACTCGAACATCGGTACCTCTCTTTTCGTCTTCTCTACTTTTACTTTGCCTGCGCTTAATCCTCGGGCGCTTGACCGTTTCTTTATCGTAAGCCTCGCCTTAACGCCCTTGTGGAGCTACTCTCTACTATGTCAAACATTTGACAGTTCACACACAGCTGCTTGTCATTTTGTTTATTTCTTTTTTCGTTTGAGGAAAAAATAATATGTCATATAAAAGACGGACAGATAAATCCAACGGATTTGCATCCGGAGAATTTGCAATCCATTTTGTCGAAGAACATTGTTTGGAACATTGTTTTTTAACCAATCTTGGTTGACGCGCGCTTTGTGAGACGGTGCCGAGTCTTCCTGAAATGTCCACGGTCTCCGACACAAATGATTGTTTTCCCAAGGCTTCAATACTACCTCTAAGACAGTTTCACGGTATCCGATAGCATTAATTTCGACGCCACAGTCCAAAAATACGATCGGAAAGCGACCATCGGCGTTTATGGCGGCCCAAACCATCACCATCGGTGCTGCCTGCTTTCTGGTGGCCGTCCGAAGTTGTAAATTTTCGAAAGACCTCTCTGGCAAGTAAACTTGGTCATTTTGTTTGTTAACATATTGCTCGATAACAAATGGCGACTCATCGGAAAAAACCAAATTCGGCAACTCACCTCTTTCGTGCAAGCGTAGCAACTTCTTCGCTTTTTTGACTCTAACTTTTCTCTGTTGCGGTATAAGATCGTGTGTTTCTTGGAACTTCGATGGCTTGAGCCTAAGCTCATTTTTCAGTATGTGTTGCATCCGTTCCAACGATATGTTAAGCTCACGAGCCATTTTTCTTCCACTTCGACGCAGATTTCGCTCAATACGAGCCTTCACTTTCCGAACCATTTCTGACGATGTTACTGTATTTTTATGACCACTTCCATGGCGTTTTGCAACGGTGCCAGCATCACAGTAACGAGCTATGATTCAAGACACAAATGATTTATTCACGTTGAGATGCTGGATTCTCTAAGGATAGATACTTATGGTTTTCCAGCCAAATATAAAGCAATCACATTATCACGTTGAATTATCTGTCATGTTTCAAAATTTGAGCTCACTGTCATGAACAGTTTGGAAATTATGGCAGACTGAAGTTGGTTGCAGTTCGTTGATTGTTGAAGGAACGCTGTATTGTAGTTGTCGTTTACAATAGGCATTGTCTTGTGGTATTGATTGCGTGATCAATTGGTCGAATGAAAGGGTTATCGTTGAAGTACTGCAGGGTTAGTGTCATTTTGAAGATTTTCTCGACATGAAAAACTTTAAATGTTCCTTCATGGTTTCATGACTAACTCAGGTTTATTAGTTTCAGCGCTGAATTTTGCAGCCTTTGTAAATTATTAATGCATTATTGTTTTAGCGTTGCCCCAATCAAGTATACCATATCTTAACTTCGACTTGTACACTTGTTTTAAAACAGGAGCCGCAGCATGGTATCGCAAAAGGGGTTAGTGCTTATGAAAGCTTTCTTCAGATCATTGTGCAGCTTGTTAATGAAAGTCAATGATAGCTCCAAGATATTTGTAGCTTTCAACTATATATTCAACTGTTCGGACAGACATCGTTTCTAAGTTTCTCCTGTATTATCTTCGTCGCCATAACCAATGACCTGTGACTGACCACAATCGATATATCGTCAGCAAAGGCAAATGAGATAATTTACTTGAAGACACAAAGTAGCCCATTCGTGTATAGGGTGAAGAGAATTGGCCCTAGTTATGATCCCTGAGGGACTCTAAACAGCAGTTTCTTTTAAATACTCATCCCGTCTCTAATCTTGGCGGAAAACAGCCTGTTGTATAAATAATCCTTAAACCAGTAAGCCATTACTCCACGTATATTAATCCGTTCTAGTGCTTGTATGAGCTTTCCAGGGTTATGAGTGCCGAAAGCTTTACTGAAGTCTATGTATATGACTAGAACATGATGGCTTTTGTTGAGTATTTTATAAAAGTGTAGACACAACTCTCATTTCCATACATTTGTACAGTACTGAACATACTGCTGCTCTCCTTACTTTTGTCTAACAAATTTTTTTGTAGTCTTTGTATAGCGCTCAAACTATGCGTTTGGTTTCCTTTATTCTCTATTATCTCTAACAGGTAACGGAACCAGGCTCGTGGTAGAGTTATTTAATTGCGAAGAATAGGGTGATTCATCGTGAAGTTTGATTTATAATGTAAAATAGAATACATAAATTTGAAAGTGAACTTCAATTTTTTATTATCGGTTAAAAGAACAGTTCATTTCATTTACTTCTTGAAAATGATATCATGTAAATGTTGGCCACAACTACGTCTGCGGTGGTCCATTCGGAAGGTCGAATTTTGGGCAACTCGTTCGAGCATTGCGACTGGTATCTCGCGGATAACACGAGTAATATTGGCTTCCAAGGCGTCAATCCTAGCTGGCTTATTTCTGAAGCCCTGAGAATTTACATATCCCCAGAGAAAATATTCAAAATGTGTGATATTATACGATCTAGGCGGACAATTTACGGTAGCAAAACGTGAAATCAAGTGCTCACCGAAATTATTTCTCAACAAGTCCATTGCTTCACGCGCTATATGGTTCGTAGCGCCGTCTTATGGAAACCAGAGCTCACCGAGACCATGTGCTTGAATTTCAGGCAGCACATAGTCCGTTAACATGGTGCGATAACGTTGACTATTGACGGCAACATTCTGATTTGCCTCATTTTTGAAAAAATATGGACCAAAGTTTCCACCAGCTCATAAACCACAACATACCGTTGTTTTTAATGGATATAATGGTAGCTCTTGGCATTCTTCGGGTTGCTCATCAAAAAATGGCAATTTTGTTTATTTACGTATCCATTGAGCCAGAAATAGGCTTCTTCACTGAACAAAATTTTACGACAAAACACCGCATTTTCATTAAGTTTTGTCAAAGCTCATTCACTAAAAATATGACGTAAATCCTGGCTTCAATTATTGCACAAGTTGAATTTTGTACGTTTTTAGGTCGAGATCCTCACGAAAAATACGCCAAGTTGTCGAATACACCAAGCCAAGCTGCTGAGAACGACGACGAATCGATTCGTGACGGTCTTCGCTTGCACTCTCAGCTACAGCTGCTATAGTCTCTTCACTACGTACTGAATGTGGTCTAACCGGTCAAGTATCATCCACCAATGTAAACTGGGGCCCAAATTTGCGAATGGTATTGTCAATAGTGGTTTCAGTTGTTCGATTATGCGCATCGTAAGTTACTCGAATCGCACGAAAAACATTTCTCACAGAACTCTGATTTTCGTAATACAGCTGAACAATTTGGAGACGCTGTTGTGGGGTTAGTCTTTCCAAATGATACTGAACAAAAATGACAAAGCAGTTTGATAGGAGTCCCTTGTTATATGTGAAAATTAAACCTCACGATGAATCACCCTATATTTATATCGGTCTATAGTTGCTTCGTACGAAGTATTTACTAGATCTGATGTTAAAAAATCTGTGAAATATAGAGTTGGATAGTGAGATCTGATACCACTCTCGATGACAGCAGACTTAATTTGTCTGTCTTTTCTGCTTATAAGAATGTGATCTATTGCTGATTTCGTACCATTCTTAGGATCTACCCTTGTAAATTGAGCAATAACATTCATCAGTCTCAATGATGATAACATTTCCAAATAATCGTTCACATAGTTTGAGTTTGGATCACGAATATTAATATTCATATCCCTCATCACTATAATTTCTTCATTTCTTCCTATTGTTTCTAAATTATTTCCAATTTTATCGACAAATGCTTTTTTACTTAGTCCTGGTAGTCTATATACTCCTATTTAGTTTTGATTTGAGCTTAAGGACGTGCATACAATAAATACATCCATATATTTCGCATTTGAAGAATGCCAGACACGATGGAAAAGCCTTCTACCACGTTGTGAGGTAGAAAAAAAAATTGGAACAATCTTCTGGTAGTCGTGGTGGCGAAATCAATTTGTGGAATCTTTACCCATTACCGGAATTTTTATCCGACGCCATAAAACTGAGGAAGTATACCATGTATGCACCGGTCTTATGCTTACGAGTACATAATGTATTACAATGTGATTTCCCCGTAGACAAATTGGTAACCACGAAGCGTATACACTAATATGTGCTTTCTCCAACAACTGAGACTTATATGCTTGATGACCAGCCATTAACGCCAAATATTTTCGCATCGCTTCAGCAGCCAGAAAGGGGATAAACACGAATTACGTTTATGAAGAATAAGCTACCTTATAAGTGAATTAAAGTACATCCAGATGAAAGTAAGGTTTTTCTTTAAAGAAAAAATCTGCAGCTTGCAAATGTATTGGGTGATTAGAAAACAATGACATCCAGCTTTCAAAATATTCAGTAAGGTTTGCCATTTCATCATCATCATTCATCATGTTACTTGCCGAACGTACAGAAATTATTAAAAAAATTTGAGATTTCGGCTCAGTTGCAAATACGCAGCGTGAATTTCGTCGAGAGGTCGATCGTCATTATGGCTTCAGTGTGCAGACAATTCATCGTACCGTGGAGAAGTTTGAGCGTGAATACTTTTTTGGATCCTAAGCTACAAACCAGACAGAAATTCATGCGAAATGAAGAACACATAGTTGGACGGAGATCCGGATTTTGGCCAAAAAATCACCTTTTCGGACGAGCTCCATATTTGGCTCAGCGGCAAACAAATTTGACATTATTGGAGCTAACACAGTCCACAAGTCTTCGGCCAAGCATCAATTCATCCACAAAGATTGACTATTTTGGCGGCATCATCAGCCCTTATTTCTTTCGAAATGGGTAGGAGACGACGTATTCGTCAATGGTATCAGGTATAGAGCTGTGTTAACCGACTTTCTATGATCAGAGTTTGACAACATCGAAATATCCAAGCATACAAGCATCATTTCACAGCGAGCGTTGTCCATGATTTGACACCACTCGATTATTTTCTCTGGGGCTACGCCAAGTTCTTATTTAATTCTGTTAAATTTTATTTTCAAAAGGCAAAATAATCGAGGACGCTCTTTTAGATGCTTTTTCCCAAATAAAGTCAATTTCAGACCGAAAAAAAAATCAGCTTTATTTGTGAATATAGCGAAAACAGATGTCGTTAACAATGATATCACATTTTATCTAGAAAATAGATTACAAAGAGTATAAATAAAAGAAACTAGGAGTGCCATATGGTTAGGTACTAGGACCAACACTTTTTTTGATCAACATCTATTCACTATTTGTACTAAATTTTAAAGGGGTTATGAGTTCTTTAGCAATAGTCAACAGTCATTAGATGGTTGCAGCAATATGTACTGCATAATATCCAAAACATCATGAACCAAGCTAAGACATATGGTAAGCAAACCGTTTCGACACATTTGTGATTCTGTTTTAGCGTCATATACCTACTTTTGGTTGTGCTAAAATGTTTGATTTTGTGCTAAATAATCATCATTTGCGGGAAGTATTACTTTTCTTCTTTCATTTGAAGAAAACGGCAACTGAAGCGCATCGAGAACTCCAAAAAGTTTACGGAAGTGCTGCTCTAAGTAAAACATCGTTTTGTGATTGGTTTTGTCGCCTAAAAGACTGTGATTTCGATATTGACGACAGTCCGCTTGAAGGAAGGCCAAATCCTTCAAAGTCGCTGAATTAGATCTGTGCCAAATGCAAAAAGAGCTTGCTTCAGCATTATAAGTTACCCGCCAAGCGATTGCATTCGTTGGGGATGATTCAAAAACAAGCAACTTGGGTTCCTTATGATTTGAAGCCAAGGGACGTTTAGCGTAGTTGTTTCACCTGTGAACAACTGCTCCAACAGCAAAAAAGGAAGGGTTGTCTTCATCGCATTCAGACGGGTGATAAAACGGATTGAAACAGGGACTACATTATGGTGGAGTTTTAAAAAGAAAAGAATACAAAATTTGTACTAATTTGTATTATGGAGCTATTAGAGCATTTTGGAGCCATTTTCTAAGGTTGGCCCCATCCCTTATTTGAGTTGTGCCAACCTATTTTCTCAATTGATACAGGTTTACATGGAATTTTTTTCTGGTTTGCAAATGATTCATCTTTTGCGCGCACTTTTGTGATATTCCAGCCCAGATAATAATAACAATTTATGCGGGTTGGATATCCATCGCTGCAATATGTAATCAAGGGTCTATTTTGCTTGGTAAATAGCGTTTGAACTCTAGTACATACATTTTCTCCCGTTGAGTTTCTTGTTCCAAAACCGTATCCTTTACAGCAGTCTCACATTCGTATTCCGAGTAGGCGACGTATCCACTTGGAACATTTCGCCGCCTGATACTTATCAAAATGGCGCAAAACTATACCTTTTTCCGATTGGTTACTACCATAGGGCCTCAGCTAGGAAGGCTCACCAGTGAATGAGCTATCCTTTCAATTGTGTGCGCCAATTTCCGTCTTCCAAAGCAATGTCCCTCTGAATTGGAGTCGTGCTGTGCATGCGCACGGGGTGACCTCTTCATCTATATCGGGTTATTCGAACAGTGTGTATAGTTCGCTGTTGTTCCGTACAGTTCCTCTTTTCTCTATTCATGTAAACGAGTACCTTTATTGGTTTCGTCAGTGTTTAAGATAATGCATCGTCAAGCTGGACTGGAATGATCAAGATCTTGCTCGAGAGAAGGTATACTTTCCAATTGCCTTCTTTGTCCAAAGAAGCAGCGATTAGTCAAAACGATTGTCGGGGTGGGTAGTGAAGCCGAAATTTATTTATAAATTCCCTTGGAACCTTAAAATTGTGGCTGCCTATTGTTACGTTTTGTCCTAGTCAGTGCAACTTTTACGTAAACATGTAAAGCGAAGGTAACCCAGTTCCGAGAAGCAACATGAAATTTGGTCTATTTACAGGTAAATTTTCTTTATGAAGTATCTCAACAGCTTCTCGACTTCCTCATACTGTGAAATTCCCCAGACCTGAGCCGCGTAGTACATAATCGATCTTATCACAGTTTCAAACAGTTTATACTTCACACTACGAGCAATGTTTTTTTTCCCCTAGAATGCCTCTCCAGTTAGAATTGATTGCTTTTTTCGCCTCCTTCAGTTTTTCCTGCAGATCTTTACTAAATGATAGTCTCGATGTGAAGATGACTCCAATGTATCTATACTCCTTCACCTTCTCAATTTCTACATTTTCCCAATGACATTTTTCTTGTGCGTAACGTGCATAACGTCCAATCTGCGAGTATCACGATACCATCAGTGTACAGCAGAAGCTTATTATTGAGATTTATTGAATACAACTCCCCCAGGCAAAAAAGTAGTGAGGTCATCTTTGAATATTGAAAAAAGTAGAGTTCTCATGAGACAACCCTGTTTCACTCCCATTGTTGACTCAAGCTAGCTAGATATTTTCTTTCCCTCCCATACTGCCCTTTTGTTTTCTTTATAGAGACTTCGTATCGCCCCCAGCATTTTTGTCGATACTCCTAAGTTGCTTAGTTTGTAAAAGAGAGCGTTTCCGTCGAAGGAGTCGAAAGCTGCCTTGAAATTTACAAAGAACACGTATAATTTGCTGCCCTTATCTAAATGAGATAAACCAACCGTAATATGTATTCTTACAACATTTCAGCAACAACAACGTAGCTCACGTTTTCCTCTTGACATTTAATAGACATCATCGGAAGAGATACTTCATTTCTCATCTGAGAAACATCGGTTTGGTTTAAATTAAAAAAAAAAAAAAACTAAGACCTATTCAAACACCCACGTTAAACAGTTGGAATACATTACAATACCACCCCAAATTTAAGGACTTTGACCGAAGTCCAACCTTCCTAATTTGTCAATAAAAACTCAAATGTTTAACCACAATTGTGGGTGACCTTTTGTTTTTAAATATAGTTGGTGGCTAATAAATATGTAAATTGTCCATCGTATAAAATTACACAAACCAGAGTCCAGCAGCTTGACCAACAATTGTCCTTAAATCACATTAAGTAGAGAAATGATGATGATGTGCAAATCGTTATTTTATATGAAACAACCAAAGGACCACCTTCCTCTCAGTTGGTCAGTCGGTCGGTTGGATGTTTTTGCCAAGCTGGCTAATGCCATGTTATTTAGCAAGCTTTTTCGAATAAATCACGCTTATGTCAGTCGGAGCAGATCGGGATGAAAACCTTGAACAAGTTTTTGTTGTTGTAGTGTAATATGACGCGTATGATACAAACGTTAGCAAGGATAATGGATGTACAATACTTTATTACAAATTGTATTTGGTAAATGCCATTACAAGCATTTGAGACTTTTCGAAACGAACAAATGAATTTTTGTTTAGTGATTAGTTTATACATGACTTAAAGGACCTTGTTGTTGTGCTTCAGGATTATTTAATAAAACACAAATTGATTACCTTAGTAGAGATTAAGCCATTTTGTTCTTTGACACGAACTCACGTAGTGAAGTTGGACTTCATTTAAGGAAATTACGATGGCTCTAACGCTACTAATGATACAACGTGGCAAAGGTAAATCTTGTGATTGAGAACTAAAGAGCTTTAACTGTTTTTCTGTCAAAACAGAGAACTCAGATACTCCTTTCAAATCAGTGCTGAGAAATCTTTTCTGTCATTAAGTTCTTAAAAAGTAGCAGCTACCAAATCAGTGTCAATCATCTGCTGATTATTGTGAGTATGAAGCACTCCGCGGTGTCATCATATTTTTCACAGTCGAAGACAGTGGTGTCACTTAAGCGTACGACGCTTAGGTGCTTAGCAAAAGCGTAGTGGTTCCTTAGGATCAGAGAGTAAACTACAATTCTCCAGCCAAAGAAAGGGCGCGCATCACTTACAGTTATGTTAACAAGATATCCAAATGTGAACAGAAGCCTTAACCGAGGACTCAGGTCTCAGTTTCTCCCGTCTTAAGAAATCCTATTCAGATTAACAAACTCATCGGTGATATTATTTTTCGCGATTCTATTGTCACCTAGAAGTCAGACAAACAAATTCGGTGAATTCAGCCTTTCACCCGCATTTAAGAATCTGATCATCCTTTAATTAGCCTTGAGGTGGTGAAAGCGTTAAATAGGGCCCCAATTGCAGCTTGGCTGTTGATATGGGGTCAGATACTTAACCCCAACCACTTGTTTTTCACAAAATATTTCATTGCCATTAGTATTGTCTATATCACCAATTGGAAAATGAAAGCAATTTTGCCTCAATAGTACGTCGAATACGTTAGTTTCATTTTCTATAACTGTTTTGGAATACTCGGTGAAGTTCCGACTATATCACATAACTGGCCCAGATTATGACTAACCCAGAAACTGGGGTACTGGTGACATTGGTTGACATAAATTCTTTGGAGTTTGGTAAAAGCAGTGGCGACATATTCGTATGAAAGTTTACTCATCCAAACAACTGACAATATTATTTTAGAAAATGTTTAAGCAAAGTCACGCAGATTCAGAGAACCCGCCTTGGTGAGAATTCCTCTGTCTCGCCAAAAGCTCTGAACCCTGTTGTACCGAATGACGCATGTAAGTTTCATTTTTAAGACAGGAAAGAAAGCAGCATCTGATACCAGACCGAAAGAGGATGCAATTGTGTACTTATTAATCTGGTTCGTTACCATGACATCTGATTTGGAATTCGATGCAGCTACGTTATTTTATAACTTCTGTCTTCTACATTGTCCTTCTAAAATCTCAGGTGATAAACTGCCATCACGAGTAAAAATTTACATGTTGTCTACCATTCTACAATCCGAAAAAAGCCCAATGTGCTCATATGTTTATTCAGACCAACTCTCCTCTAATTTGGAGTAATCAGGAATAACAGACATATCAGGCGTATTGTGCCGGAGAAGATTGCCATGTTTTGGAAGCAAATGGAACGTCTGGGACCTACGAACAGAGTAACGAGGTCTTTGGACATAGTGATTGTTTCTCGTCATCTTGTCAGCCTATCGGGAAAGACTCAAAAGTTGTTCATGTGATTTTGGATCTACGCACGTTTGCAAGAATTTTTTTTTTTTGTTTTCTTAATCGGAATAGAGCATTCAGACAAAGAACTCGTCAATTATACTCATTTTAATAAAATTTCTTAATCCTTCAACGAAAAAAAAGGACAAGTAAGCGCCTACAGTACCAGATGCAAACTTAAGTTCCGCGGTGTCACCATCACAGCAATCGCCGCAGTATGTTGTATTACATATGCCCAGACGTTGGGACATATTCGGTTGGTCTGTCTGCAATTTTGGGATGTCATGGTATCTGAAGTTGTGCTCATATTGAACCCAACTGTTAATCGAAACCTTAACCGAGGACGTAGGCATAGGTTCGGGTCCAAAAAAACTTTCCTTTCCGCAAGGCCTAACAATTTCAGGGGCGATTTAGTTTCCTGTAATCGCATTGTATGTTGACTTGGAACTCAGACAAGACACAGTGAGTTTAACTATCCGACTGCGTTCAGTGTAGTCTTCCATTCTCTAACTAGCTTCAAAGAGGGTGCAGCAAGGTTCTAAGCGCTAAGTCACTACTGCTTCGGTTACAAATGTTTCAGTTCCTGGGTTGATTCTTCACAATAAAGGTTGTTCTTTTGCCACAAAGCCACCAGCACGGCTCCCTAAATCGGTTTTGGAGCAACACGTAAAGTCCTGAATACATAACTTCCAGTACATACATTACTACAGTACTTTCGGACGTACATTGAAATATCGTGATTCGTTTCTCACCCGTGCCCTGCCACGCTCTTTATATCCTGACCATCATAACCTTCCAACAATCAAAACGAACGTAAGTCGGTACCTCTATTTCTTTTCTCCCTATCGTTTCTTCGCTCGCTTTATGTGGAAGCATTTTAAGGGTACCTTAACCCCTCGAGCGTGAGTTGATTAAAAAAAAATCGACTTCGTATTTTATTCTCAGGGGGAGTTCTTGTGTCATTGCATCAGACTACATGTCAATTAGACTAGAGACAGTTGGCGTGCAAAATCATCAAAGCTCCAGTGGTTTTGTACCAAATATCCCTTCTTTTAAGATGGAAAATGCCTTTGATTGTGCAGCCCAAGAGGAAGATTCATTAAGGCGTCTAGAGCGAAGCCAGCCCTACTTGATAAAGCTCCCATGCAGCCGAGACAGGCCGTTTTTTGGGTTTTGGTAAAAGCAGAAGTATCATATGTGAGTGTGAGCTTGCTCCACCAGACAACCGATTCCTAGTATGTAACTCGCATTATCAAAGCCGTGTAGATCAAAAGGATCCTCCTCAGCGACAAACCCCATGTTTTGCCGACAGCTCCTTTGCACTATCAAAAGGCAGACACCGCGTAAGGATGACATGCAGATACTTAGCTTCTTTGAAGAATTTAGGTTTTAAGAGGATTGGCTGAAAGGTTATTCTAGTGCACCAATCGTCGATCAAATCTAGGGCTTTCTGTGGTTTAGAGCAGACAGTCGTTAGACACGGTCCACCGTACAGTATATTTATATTTATAAGTGATTTATGAGCCTATGCTTGTGATTAGACGTCAGAGCTGTTGAGGACATAGAATAGTGAGTCGATCAGTATGCGCCATAGCAGTAGTGACAAAACGCCGTCTTTCGGGCAACCCCTGGGGACCTCTGCCATCACATATTGATTGGCCGCAGTCAGCATCCGCGATCACTGTCCTTTTCATCAGAATTGCCTTGATTCCTTAAAACTAGTGGTTCAACTACGAATTACACGCGCTGTCAAAAGTAACGTTGTCGAATGCACACTTAATGCCAATGATAATGCATAGTGCGTATTCCTTCTTGTCGAGTGCGTCTTCAGTTCTGTCTACCAGATTTTTAAGCGCTCTTTCACAATAGCTTCCGTAAGCATATTGCTGGATTTCGACCATTCTTTCAATGCTCTTCGATATGAACGAAGTCAGATTTATAGATCTAAAGCTCTTGGCGAGCGTGTAGTTCTATTTTCCGAAATACGGTATAAAGGCTGCTAACACTGTTTACCAGGGTTTCGTTATGTATGCAGTTATGCAAAGTGCAGTATGCAGTAATACCAGCAGCTGATCTATACGTCTTTGTAAAATAGTTGGGTATATGTTATCTTAACTATTAATATGGGTTGAAGCCATCAAAGAGAGCGACATCATATTTGATGGTCTTATTAGTCACCACAACCGATGAGGAGTGCCAGGTGCGGCGTCTTGTGCTATGCAACTTACTGGAAGCTTTATGCTTATGTTACCTATGATGTGCTAGGTTGCCCGGACTACTACTACAAATACAAAACCCACGGTTAGAACATGCATACAAAAAAAAAAAAAAAAAAAAAAAAAAAAAAACGAATAGAACGAATAGAACGGTTCTGCAAAGGAGGACTAGAGCAGTTACGAAGAAAAAAAAAAAAGAGAATCGGCGTTCCAAAATTTTACCAGAAGTAGGTAGTCAGTTCTACAAGGACTAACAAGGGAACCTATATTCTGTAATTTCCAGGGAAGTTAGAATGTTTCACTCTCACTCTGGTTACCTGGCATGAACTTCTCTTGAAAGCTATTAAAGCTCTTAAAGGGCTGCCATGCTATATATATAGGGTTTTCCAAAAAGGACTTGACAGCTTTGAATTTAATTTGTGAACGCACTCTTTTACTAATCATCAAAGTGTCACTGTCAATTTATTCAGTAAACTCAACATTTTCATCATGGTAAAGTACACTAACGAGCAACGTCTGCAAATTATAAAAATTTTCTACAGATATTCGGAGTCGTAAATTCATCTTCAGTGACGAAGCTCATTTTTGGCTCAATGGGTTTGTCAATAAGCAAAATATGCGTTATTGGTCGGGTGAAAACCCACATGTGCTTCATGAATCACCACCTTATCCCCAAAAAATGACTGTTTGGTGCGGTTTGCATGCCGGCGGCGTTATTGGGCCATATTTTTTCACGTTACTGTGAATGATCAGCGTTATCGAGCTATGATTACCGATTATTTTTGGCCCAGTTGGAAGATATGGACTTGGACAACATATGGTTTCAACAGGATGATGCCATAAGCCACACAGCACACGCTATTAAAGAGTAAGTATGGTGAGCGTGTTATTTCAAGACATGGGCCAGTCGATTGGCCGCCTCGTTTGTGCGATTTGACTATTTTCTGTGGGGCTACGTTAAGTCATTGGTTTATGCCAACACGCCGACGAAGAGCTCAGAGCCAACATTGAACGCGAAATAGCGGCCGTTTCGGCCAAAATGTGTGGCCGAGTCGTTAAAAAAAAGGGTCCAACGAATCGACCACTGCAAACGTGCCTGCGGTGGCCATATGAACGAAGTCGAGTTCCATTCATAAATTGATTGAATGAATGATTGTATTTCAAGCCAATAATAAAGTTTTTGAAATATCTCAAATGGTTTGCGTTTTATTTAAAAAAAAGTTGTCAAGTCGTTATTGGAAAACCCGATATTAACCGCGATGTATCTCTGGAGGAAATTGCCGTAGGGCTGCCATCTTCCTATTTTGATGATACTTTGTTGTTAGATAATAAAAGGAAAATACGTATGAGACAGTTTTTTTTTTATATCATTATAGTACAGGGTGGTCCTTAGTGGCGGTTTTAGAATTTTTTTTTTTAATAAAAATAAAAAGTAGTCACATTGAGGCTTAACTTTTTGAACCTTATACCTGAAAAACTGTAAGCCAGAGGTAAAAATTTTGTACGATAAATTTTTAGGTAACATTATGGTGCACCAAAATAATTAAAAAGAAGAAGAAATTTTTAGCACACTTTTCTGAGATAAATGCGATTTTTCCAAAAATTTATTAAAAAATTTTTTAAATTTTGTGTTTGATGACCAATATCTCGAAAATGAAAGCATGGGTGATGATAGAGCTCAAGTATAAATCAACTATTAGTCAATTAGTTATCATTCGAGCTAGCTTGTTATTTTCTCATAACATGAACCAATGAATCAGATCTTAGAATATCTGGGTACCAACACTACCAATTAAACCATTTTTTACAGATTACTTTCTTAAGTACGGTGTACTTGAACAATCACCATAATAATTTAGATGAAAACCATTCATTTAGAATTTAGAGTCGAAAACTGATTGACTGGGACTGATTGCTGACTTTTGTTGTACAGAGTATGAGGTCTATTAGATAAATACCTGGATTAGAAGTGACAACGCAACTTTTTTTAGGTTTTGACAAATTATTTTTCAATATAATCTCTCAACTCGATACACTTTTCCCAGCGGCGGCGATGACTTCCCCGTTCGACCCGTACTTCTTTCCGGCGAGCGATCTTTTAAGGTTTGGAAACAAAAAGAAGTCTCAGGGAGCCAAATCCGGAGAATACGGAGGATGGAGGAGTAATTCGTAGTGCGATTTGGCTACTTTCGCTGTGACGACTGCGAAGGTGTGAACCGGTGCGTTATCGTGGTAAACGATCACTTTTTTCTTCGCCAAATGTGGTCGTTGATTTGGCACAATAAATCGATGTAGTATGCTCCTGTAAATGTTTTTTCCTTCTCCAAATAGCCAACGTGGATCACACCTCGCGCGTCCCCAAAAACGGTGAACATCACCTTTCTGGTCAAATGCACGGTTTTCGCCTTCTTTGGATCACGTTGATCGGGTATAACTCATTGTTTCGGTTGTTCTTTGGTCTCTGCTATGCACCAATAAATCCAAGGTCACGAAACGACGAAGAAACTCCTGCGGATTTCGAATAAACAGGGCTAAGCACGTCTTTGAAGTGGTCTCACGATTGCGCTTGTTCCCTGGTGTGGTGTGGCTAACGCGTTTAGTTGAGATGACTCCTATCTCAGCCAATTCGCAAATTTTGACTCGGCGGTTCGCCAATACGAGATTATGGATTTTGTACACGATTTCCTTTGTGGAAACCGTTTTTGGGTCACCTGGGCTCGTTTCATCAACAACCGACGTGTGGCCACGGCGAAACTCTTCGAACTCATGTTAAATGGTTGCACGAAAAGGTGAATAGGTCCCATACACATAATCAAGAATGGGATTGATTTCCTCGCAAGTTTTGCCACTAACAAATAAGAATCAAATGACGGAGTGATATTACTGTTTTTCTATGGTCCCATAAAAACACTAACACGATGTTAGTAAGGGTGTCCAGGCAAAACTAAGCGCCGCATTCTCACCAAATTTTGACAGACGAGCTAAAAGAGGTTATGCTAAATGACGGTATATAGGTAGCGACAACTATTTCCAATTCGGTGTAGTAGCTCTCCTAGAGCGGAAAATTCGCAGTCTGTGCTGAGTATATCATACAACCCATACGAACTCAAATAAATGACAATAACTCACGTCCAACAGGGCTGCGGATACTAACGGCTTAACTGCCTCTGAAATATAGTCAGAGGAAAGCATTCCATACGAATAAAACTTCAGCAGTGTATCCCCGATTCTGAAGAAAGAAGACCTTCAAGTCTGTGGCGACCATAGAGGCAGAAGACATCGACATCACCTAGTAGATCATCTTTGTCGTACTACGCTTAGAATCTTTTGTTAACCAATTGATTGGTCCTTACAGGTGTGATTTTAGACCTGGAAAGTCCACAACTGACTATTTTTGTATATAACGCCATATCTTGATATAGACCCTCGGATTTCATTTTGGCCATTTTAATATTATTTGGAACGATTGCTTGCAGAATGATCGTGTCAAAAAGTCTTCATCATCGTGAGAAACTCACAAATCAACACCACATGCACAATCTTTTAGAAGTCTCTATAGCTATTTGCCTATGCGGATGACATTAGCATTATCGGCAGAAGCTAGTTGGTTGTGCCGTCTTCGACGACTTTTTCAAGGACTTTTGCTTAACAGGCTTCGTAGTTCATACGAATAACGACTTCACCTAATAGATCATGCCAATGGCTATTTTTTTTTTCCAATTTTGGGCAAATCTGTAAAATACTAATCGTCCCTGTTCTCCTCTTTTTACCCACGGTGTGTGCCAGTATTTTAGGAGTACTTAAATCCCTTGAACGTGCACAAACTATAGAAAGAAAAAAAACTAAATCGAAAAGGATGAAGATGTGCTTGGTTGTTATGAGATTTAAGTGCTTCTGGTAATCTACGGTGCTGTTTGCATCGATTGAGGGTGAAGGACCGACTTTATTCAACAACTCTACGGGGTATACAGCCACATGGTCTTAGCAGACAGAGTCAGAATCCTTCAGCTTAAATGGCTGGAATATGTAAGGTAGAATGATATTAATAAAACTTTTGATAGACATTTGCAAACCCATGTCAAGAAGCAAAATATTTTAAAAGAGAAAACCAATTTTATATTTTAAATAATCATCATGTCAGACAAAGGACACTCTCTACGTAAAGATGTTATTAAATTTCTTGTCACTATCAGTGTCAAAACTTCAATTACCTTTACCGAAAGACATGAGCATGCATACCCAGCAATTTGATTGAACAATTTATTTCTAGTTTAAGCTTCATATCATCGTTAAAAGCAATTTGGGAGGATCTATGAAAAATTAACCCGATGATGACAAAACGCAATGCAATGATTTGCTCATTTAAAATTTAACCACGCACTTCTCATTATTTGCCCTTTCAACATAATCCTGACAGCGACAGGATTTTATATTGCTTTTGGTGCTGGATATATTGTATATAAGTATCTATAGAGCGCGTTTATTCGTTAACACGAGAGCCCTGTATGACCATTGAGGTACCTATCCAAAGCAGCCAAGAAATATTTATTGCCTGGCAACAAATGAAAGCTTGTATATTTCATAAGGACAACACATCACACACGTTCATATTTCATTACCATATACGGCGGCTTCCATACATATGTGTGCACGGGTAGAGATACATGCTTATGCTGTATATTAACTCATATGCATGTGGTTTTGTTTCACTTTCTGTTTCAGTTAGCATTTACATCCGACAGCGTTAGTGAATAAGAAATTCTCTATAAATCCTGGCACAAAGTCGGATGCTTTAACGCAACATAAATTATTATAACGCGCGGCCTCGACGCATATATTCAACATATACCATATATATGCACATACATGAATACAAGGACGACTATGGGGTAACGAGTACAAGGATTACTCCAAAAAACCAGACTGGAAAAGATTAAGGATGCAGCAAATGTCAGAGATGAAATTGTTAAGGCCAAAACTCGCATTTACCCGGTTATGATTGTGTTTTTGGTGGTGACAGTGTTGGTGATAGTGATGGTGGATGGTACGAGGAGCACTGTAAAATTCGGCGAACCACAAATGTTGCCATAACTTGGTGAAGTCCATCAGCATAAGTCCTTTTATCTGTTTTATGGCACAAACTTTTACTTGCGTGCGGCGGCTTTTATTGTTTTCTTGAACATAAAAATTGCATTGTTATTGCATCATCATCTTTACCAATGAGTTGGGCACATACTTGTAAAATTTTTTATCGCAAGGGTTGTTAAATTTTCTCGCTTTTGAGACATGTCTGCTCTTACAATGGGGACAAGACGAATGAGGTCTATGGAATCCAAGATAACTTTATTCAGAATTGCAAAAAAAAAAAAAAAAAAAAAAAAAAAAAAAAAAAAAAAAAATAGCAAGCGGGAAGAAGAATGATGGACGTTCTGCCAGTCTTGTGGTTTGGAAACGTAGCACTTTTAGTAGATTTTTTTTTATGCCATGTCCAAGTAAGTGTTCGTGGCAATAAAAGTATTTTTAGTTATTCGAAGGAGTTGAAGAACCGCACTGAGGATCTACCTTGATGTATCAAAAAACAAGAAGATGAAGTGTTATCTACGCCTACTTTGTCTTCACGTCTAAGCTGAACTACTCATAGATTCACAAATTATCCCTCCTTGTAGTGTTCTCGGTTTGGTCTTACGTCCTATTGAAATGCAGAATCGTATATGGATCTCACTTACGAAAAATTCTGACGTAACGTATCACATTTTGCTTTCATATCCTATGTAAAAATCTTTATTTGGCCTTTGGAATTATTTTTTCTTTTAACGATTTGAGTACCCTTCAAATGTTTGTACACAGCGTGGGCGGAAGAAACTTAGGGAAGAAGAACACAGAGGTACCGTTGTACATTGTTCTTAAATGTTTGCAAGTTATAATGAATAGAAAATAGAGTTCGGCAGGGCATTCAATACGGCTTAGGAACGAAACACGATATTTCAGAGTACGTCCGAAAGTGAGCTTGAAGGTATACTGATGAGCATTCATAGCGAGACGTGTGTTACGGTTGAATGTTTGAAGGGGTGAAGTGCTACTAGTAAATTTTATATAGCACTGATGGTAAAAATAGTGATAAGACAAGGTGAGTTACGAGATATTACGTTGGTGTTTGGGAGTGCCATTTGACTGATATTAATATCACCTAAGAGATTTATCGCAGTGTTTTGAATGCAATATAGCAGGCGCAGATAAGTTTTAGGCGCACATGAGCATATATGGGCATTGTACTCCAATTTCGGGAGGATGAATGAGGCAGATATTGAGGCCAGATCACAGTGGAAGAAACCTAGACATTTCGCTGTATTTTTGGCGACATCAAATATGTGGTTATTCCAACGTAGGTTATCATTGACACACAAACCAAAAATGGAAAGTCTTACGGTTTCGGCAATTAACAATGATTGGGTGTTTAAATTTCGACAGCATTGTGTTTTGGAAGCATTAGATTTTACTCTGTTGATAGTTTGGTTGTTTGGTCATGTTGCTAATATCGGAATTTAATAAGCTTAACATACGCTGCCGTTCCCGTTCTACAGCCAAAGTGCAAGGACGTGAATTCGTGAACGAATATGAGTGAACTGTCGTCAGTAAAGAAATATATTGGATTAGAAGTAGTAGTTGAGAGATCATTAATGAAAATTAAAAAGAATGTCGGAGACATAACGGTACCCTTAGACACATCAGCATTTATTTTGTGAATATCAGACTTGAAACCAACCAAGATAACTTGAATGGGACGTTCCGAAAGGTAGTTTCTCATCCATTGAAGAAAAGAGTTGGCGATCTCAAATGCACGTATTTTCGGCAAAAAAAAAACACGATCCCAAACTCTGTCAAATGCCTTAGAAATATTAAGTACAACTATCTTGCTTTCACCAAATTGATGTATGCTTTGTTTCCACATTTTGGTGAGACATGCCATCAGATCACTAGTGGGCCTGTCGCTAATGTATAAAAACTGAAGTGCCGATCATTGAGAAGTTTTTATGTTTCAAGATATTTCATGAGCGTTTTCATGTCCTTGGAAAGAAGGGACGTTATGCCGTTTTCTATCTGTTCGGAAAGAGTCCTAAAGAGTATGTTTGATGGAAAAGGTAATGCACTTACTTGTCCAAAGAGCTGAAAGCTTGAATGTTATTTTGAATGAGAATTTCTAATGTTTTTGACGAACGATCAAACATTTTTTCCTGCCATTAGAACATAGTAGAACTTTTTACCTCAGTTTTTGGTCATCTTGGAATTAAGAAAGGCGTTCCAGTCTTTCCTGACTGGTTTTTCTCAAAAATTCTCTAACCCTGACAGTCTCTTTACAGGTCGAGTCGTACCTTTCTTTTGGTTTGATACTCTTCATCCGATGAGGTATAAAGGATCTCATTCTAAACGAATGGTGTCTGTGACCACATTATCAACAGCATCCACGTCGTTATGGAGGAAACATAACGACCAGTTAAAATTTCTAAAGAAGCTGTTAAGTCCGCCCCAGTTAGCTTTCGCATATCGCCATACGGCGATATGAATCTTTTCTCATGTTGGCGGCATGACTGTCAACGTCTGCTATTTGCGTGGCCTCATTTACAAGCTAGGTCAAGCTGATTTCCGCAGAGAAGATCTCAGCATACCATCCTTCTAGTGTTGTCTGTCCAGAATGTCTAAGCCATCCAGAATTGTGTATGTATATTGAAATCGCCCGTTATTTTGATTTCAGTATGAGGGTACAGGGATACAATTCTTTGAATGGAGTCAGACAATGCATCGAATTGCTGTCCAGTTTGCTCACGAAGATGAAGTTTTAGCCACAGGAAATTCAATTTCGGTTTGGAACACAATGGATCAAATTGTAGAGGGGTTTGGTACGCTACACCAATTCATACGAAAAAGTGGAAGACCGCGGTGAGAAAAGAATAATGGCACCAGTTCGTTGACAGGTAGCTTCAGATAAGTGTAATCTGAGAGAGGGATCTACTTGTATTTCACTATATGCCATATCAGCTGCTCTTTACATATAGACGCGAACGTACGCAGAAAAGTGATAACATTTTACCATATATATATTGGCTTCGTTAATACCTACGATGCTAAGCAAGGCTGTGAATTGAAAACTCAAAATGGGCTTACCGAATCAAATTGCTGTATTTGTTATTCCCTTACAACAAAATGAAACAATGCACCAACAAAATTAACATATGCAGCTCGTTATCCATTGGTTGCTATGTTACATGCACTCAGCAGTGACCAAGTGCAAGCAAAGGTACTACGACCGGGGGCGGTAGAGTTGGTATACCTGTACTGTTTTTTTTTTTTTTGAGTCTCGTACTCGCGTTGTTTTTATACCACACACGTGCTGTGAGTGTAAACTTGCGTGTGGACCATGTTTCCCTGTACAAGAATTTTTACCAGCAAACCGAATCTGGATGCGAGTACATCATGGATCTTTGCAATCACTTTTTGTTGGTCTTAATCTTAACCTTCCAGACTAGATCTGAATCTCAATCAAAATGAGGCTCCAACTTTCAGTTACGCTTACCGATTTGGTTGTTTAGTTCTGCAGAAGACGAGGAACTCTCTGCTCCTCAGAATATATTTGAAGATTTCTTGAGACGATCAGCTTGTGTTCACACGACGTACATGGTCAGGTAGTATAACATAAGGAAGGAAAAACGTATTCAATCTATACCTGTTGTATGCACATAGCGCTTCGTATGCTTCGGTTCGACAAAGATTTTCATACGAGGAAATTGTAAGGCCGACTAACTCGCCAAAATTGGAACCGCTCTATCTCAACACTGATTTCGGTGATCTAGTGGGAACCGATGCTTTCAGTGTGACGAGGCCGTTGACGTGTTTGTAACTATAATTCCCTTTTTGGTTGGTAGAGATGGGGTGTTACTTAATTGCCTTTCAAGCTCAAAGAAGCAACGATGAACAAGAGTGGAAATCGCATGATTTGGAGTAGAAGTTGATAGTAGGCTGAGGTATACATATAAAGCTGTTTTATGGCTTAAAATTGTAGTTGCTCATCGTGACTAGGCGTCCATGTTGTGTGTCTTTCTTTGATGACAGCAAAAGCTTTATTTTTCTTTCATTGACTAGCGGTAAACCCATCTTTGTCGCTTCTTCAATAGTCGCAAACGTTCTACTGACAGCTAGCTGTGTTCTTCCCATTATGTCAATGTCATCTGCGTGTGCAAGTAACTAAACAAAAATTTTTGGAAGATGGTGTCCGTGGATGGATGATTTGCGAGGTTTGAACAATTTTATAACGAAAGGCGTAGAAAAAACTACCTGACTATGGTTGTCTTTTGCGAGCATCAGAGGTCTGAGTTTTGTCATTATCGACACTGACGGAGCAGTGTGCATTCTGCATCGTCATTCTGCATAGTCTTTTGGGCTATCTATAGTTCATCTCTATAGATGCTGCCATATGCAGCTTTCAAATCAGTGAAGAGGTGGTGTGTATCAATTTGAACCTCTTGGGTTCTTATGTGAAAACAGGGAAGTAAATCCCCTAAACGTATCATATAAAAGCCCATCTGATGTATTATGTGAATGTCTAATCGTAAACATCGTCAGACTATCGTTAACATTCTGACTGGCCTCAATCAATGTGGTTTTAATTCCTTATCCACCAAATATAAAATTTTTATGAGGCCAACAACAAGAATGAAACCATTATGTTCCGAAGAAAATATCGGAGCAGTTAAGGCCAAAGTTAATGAAGAGCTGAATTTCTCACTTCTAAAACTCTCACAGGAGCTTGGGTTTTATCCAAGTCCAAAACTTGCATCTTAATTCGGAATTCTATAAGAAGAAGTTCATCACTGTCAAGTTTGTACCACATGTTGTCAATCCTTATAGTACAACACCCAACCAGGCGTGACACTTCACGCATTCAAGTCCCTAAGTACTGTATTAACATCATACTGAGCTGGAATCTAATTGGAAATTCTGTGCTGAACAAACATCAAAATCTCGGTGCCTTCTGTCAAGCTAAATTCTAAACGTTTATCCGTAAGCGTCTTTATATTGTGTGATTGATGTTGTCAGCATTTTGAAGTCTCATTCTTGCTATAACACGTGAATCTTGCATCATGCCTCTACTAAAAAACAAAAAAAAAAAAATAATTTCGCGGAATCCCATAAAGCACGCATCTTTAATCTTCTTGTTAGCTTATCCTTAAGTAAATAAAAATCTGTTGTAAAATGTTAAACCAGCGAGAGCCTGGTAAGAAGAAAAAAAAAAAAAAAAAAAAAAAAACAAAAATAAATAGACACGTGTAGGCTTTCTTTAGAACGAAAAAAAGAAAAAATGTAAAAGCAAAAAAAAAAAAAAAAAAAACAAATTAGAGAGACAATTTGGGAAAAAAAGCAAATAAACACTAAAAGCACCCCAACAAGGATTACCGCTTGGCACTCAAAATTAAATTTGTTTCCCTCACGGATAAATGTTTCATCACAGACGCACTTCTATATCCCGTCAATCCTGTCGCAACAAAATCACCTTTGTGAAAGTAACTCTCCTACGGCAAAGTATGACAAAGCAAATATATGCGGATGCTGATGCTGATTTCCGTATCTTTCAACTTGTGTGATAAGTGAAACAACTCTGTGTACTTAGGAGATACAAAAACAAAAAAAGAAATAATACTAACTAAAACAGGACCCCCACACATAAATTTATTCAAAAATATCAAGGATGTAATCTCAGATTTTTTCCCATCTCTCTTAATATTTGTAGAACTCGCGTTTCACTGTCATAGGCTTGTAGATACTTTCACAACTTTCACAACTTTCACAAACGCTTTTGGCTACCAAGCCGGGTAGAGATTTGTGTACTTATATGTGTTCCATATGAGGGTACTTATGTAACTCAACTATGTTCGGCCCTCAACCCAGTCATATTAAGTGTTCTGAGGGTGTGCGAGAGGAAACATTGTCAAAATGTAGACATCATAGCTGAGGCAAGATAAGGAATTGAGTGCCTAAATTCCAGGCATGAGCTATGTGAGTTATAGACTTGCTTCAGTTAATTGCGAATGCTTAAAAAATTATTCCACATTTATTAAAGGAAGTCTTGCCTCAAATGCCTTAGCAAGGTCTTTGGAAGGAGTTTATCTTAGAGAAACATTTATACATAATGTGTGTAATAAAGTATTGGCTTATACATCATAATGTTGCCGCTGAGTTGGGTATATATCATACATATGGTATGTTGTCATTTCTGGGTTTATACTTTATGTATATTTGTCCTGTCGAGTACTCAATTTCTCTTTGGGCATATCGTGTGCCGGAGAAGGACGAGGCTGCTGCTGATATTCCAGCAAATCGTCCATAATAGTAGTTAAGTATGACACTTAAGAAGGAGAAATGAACAAATTTAATTGATAAATTAAACGCTGCAGCAATATTGTTGTTTAGGTGATAAAAAAAACAATTTGGAGTATTTTTAGAAGGCATTTGTTTGTAGGTTAAATTTAAAGCAGAATTTAGTAGGAAAATTAAATTTTTTTAGATATGTCAAACTCATTTTAGGTTTGTGCTTGTTTATGGTTTCGAGTTCGGTAACCAGACAGTGGTCTCTTGTCTTCGAGATTGGGAAATATTTGTAGAAAAGTTTGCAGCAACGGTTGACTTGGTTGACTCTTCTAGCGATGCCGTTTTTAATTCCTCAATCGTTGCGATTTCCGTCCTGTTATAGATCTCTTCGGTATTGCAAACAGGGGCCATGGAGCATGAAACCAACCTTTGATCTAAAGGTTCCCGGTGGTACTACCATTGTTCCTATTTGAGTTTTTTTTTTTTTTTTGTTTTTTTGTTTGGATCCCGCATAACAACCGCATAACAACTGCATAACAACCGCATAACAACCGCATAACAACCGCATAACATCCGTTTAACAACCGGCGAATTTAAAGTGATATGCTATGCAGATGACGAAGATCTCATGAAAAGCTTAATGGCTTCACTTTTTCATAAATTCGGCCACGGTACTTGTACAGCAAGGTCCTTCCGTATTGCCTACATTTTCAACCTCGTATCTAACGTTGCTCAACTTATTTACGATTTTATGAGGTCCTCGGAATTTGTGCCTCAACTTCAAATCTGTACCGAATTATGTGCGCTTAATGGCGACTAACTCGATCATATTATGTGTTTGCTTCGGTACCTTTGCTTTGTCGTATGTTTTTTTGTTTTCGCTTTGAACTTTTAGAATATTTTGGCGAGCTTTATCTCTCATATCATTTCTCTCGCTGGTCAGTTAATATATAGCGGATTTTTCTACCATCTCCCGGAGGTCTAGATAATCAGGAATTTGCATTTCCAACAAGGTAAGTATTCAAAGGGGAATCTCCTGAACTTTCTCCGCAAACATGTACCAGTTTTGAGCACTTCAAAGGCATGCTTTTCCTAACATCGGGACGACGATCTTATGGATTCTCGTCACCTGCCCGTTTCCTTTAGGGAACAGTAGATGCTGTATCCCATTATGTTTGCAATATTCCTGGATCCTTTTCGGATACCCAAATATTATGGATTGCCTTCTCAACTTCTCGATCACTTCTTTCTAACCGGTACTCCTAACTGGGTAGAGCCACGTGAGCTAGAAGAACGTATTCACGATGACTAGTAGGTGCTTATACCATTTGTGCTTAGCCTGCATCGGCCCGACATGATACGTTCCCAGCGGCATGTCTTACTTGTCGATGGGTACCAAAATCCTTCCTTCTTTCCTGTTTTCGCCTGAGTGATGATGCACTGAACACAGTTTTTAACAATATTTGTTGCCTTCTTTGACAAATTAGGGATATAAAATGTTTTCTCTATCAAATCCTGGGTCCGCTCGACTGAAAATTGGTCTTGCTGATGCGCCATACTGATGATTTCGTTTTCCATTGACGACGGGATTACAATAAGTTCTTTTACAAGATCCTTATGTACCATTCCGAATTTAAGAATGTCGTCTTCATACGGGTCTTTCTCTAAAATCGTTCTTACGGCCCTAATCCATATGTCTTCTGACTGTGCCTTTTTGATGCGATGGTTTAGTGACTTACCGATCATCAAGCATGCCACTCGGCTTAGCGCATCCTTAGCGCTGAACTGTGTTCGATAACGTAATCGAATTTCTGTATTTTTGACATCGTCATCATAAAAAGCTTTGCAATCAGTCAATATCTTGAATTTTGTGCCCATTACGTAGACTTGCCTCAATAATTGCCAATACTTCGAGTTCGTACGAGTGGTATTTCTCTTCAACTTCTCTCACCCTATAAAGTGTATAGGGTAAAACTGTTGGTCTTCCACATCCTTCTGCAGTAAAATTGCGTAAAATTCTGCTGCTCAATAGCTAACAATTGTTCATCATCTATCTTAAAATCAACCTTCTTACGCAGCAAATCGGTCAGCGGTTCTGCGATCACAGCAAAGCCCTCAACAAATTTCCTGAAATACGACGTTAATCCACGGGATCGTTGGAGCAATTTCCTATCGACGGGTACTGGGAATTTTCGTACTGCCTTCGTCATCTCAACCGATGACCGGATCGTATTATTTTCCACGATATACCCTTCCACTCTCAAGTTTCGATAGTCCTTCATTCTCATCTTTAGAGAGAATGATAAGAGTCTCAAATACCGATATGTCAACTTATTCTTCCGCCTATCGAACACATTGGCGCATCATTCAGGCCGATGCAATCTATTCTTGGATAAACCACGGACTAAACACCGAACAGCTGCGAAATTCCTAATGTCCATAAAGCTAAAATCGAAGGAAGTAAAAGCTTGAACTGTATTCATTCAAATAATTAGTACCAGCTTATAGCGACCAACTTGATAAAATTCTTGTCAAATACCAAACTGATGCTCGGAATAAGCCAAATCCAAAATGAAACCAGCTGTACATAGTAATCACTAATTGTTTTGGAATGTCCTTGACAAGTCGATTTCCATCTGTCCAGATACTTTGCTAATTACTATCGCAACCAGAAGCAATCAAATAATGTTGCCTCATTACAAACTTCGATTATCAACAATTTACAATTATTTGCAGGGAGACACATAGTACCAGGACATAGGGACACCTACTATATACAATGAAGAAGAGAAAGATGAAGGAGAAGAATAAAAACGAAAAAGAAACCACAATGGTTATCACTTGCAGGACTAACAACTGAACGACTTTCCAGGATTAGAATCGTTCATCGACAGACAATACGATTGCGAGAAGAAATTACTGGGAAACGATAGTAATTGGGATCTTAACCATTCTCCTAACTTTCAATATTCTTGCAAAAAGGGATGAAAGAAACCAACAAAGAGGGGAAAGAAAAGTTTGCTATTTATTGTCCTCGTTGGGAAGTCAGGTTAGGTTGGCTACCCTTGTGTAATTTGTTGAAAAGTTGAAAGGTTTCGTAAATAAGTTTCCGAATGTAGGGGTTAGCTAACTTATTTCTATCTTCTATCGATTTTCTTTACTTTGAGCACTTTAGATTGTTATCCAGTGATCTCAGATTGTTTGTTTGTTGTTTTGTTTATTACTTAATGATGGCTGATTGGATTTTGGTGTAGTGTTCCATGTTGTTTGGTTCTATATTATTGTTATTATTAAAATTGCTTTTGTTTTTGCTTTGAACTTTTTTATTATCCTTTTATTGAAATTAATAAAAATGGGGGAATCTTGTCATTTATATTTCTGCTCTGAAGGACCATATGTATTCAATGATGCTGCAGAAATTTTAATACTCATCATAGTCTGCAGAGGCAATTTGTTTTCTTTCTTCTGATGTTGCTTTAGGTTTGCTTTATTGCGGACAAAAGAACCAAAAAACAAATTATAACCCTCTGCTCTTTCACAAATCAAATTTGATGCGCCACTTAGGTTTTGGGAAAAAAAACATTTTTGCTTCCACTCAAAATCGTCCATTGTGTTGCAGTTGGTTGAAATAGTAAATACCACACATATGGTATGTCGATATGGCATGCAAAAACACCGCCCGGGTCTTTGTCTGTCGATGAAAACAAGCGAAGCAATAAGCTCCTGACATACCTTATGAGTGTATAAATAGAGCTACCAACCAGGAAGGCACCTCGGGCTTATTTCAATAAATTCCATGTACAAATAAACAATTCCACCTTTGGAAGGTTTCCTCCAATTTTGGTTACTGTAGCAGCAGTCAGGATACAAAAAATATACGAAATTCAACCGCCAGTGTATGATATATTCATGGTATGACGGTTGAAATTGGAGACAGGGATACAATAAAAATAAGCTCGGTTTGCGTGTCCCGAGTTGGTGATGTATAGTATGTACGTCGTTGTTGCTGAAGGCAAAAACAAAAAAAAGAAATTTTCAAAACAAAACAAAAAACCTTAAGGACAATATCGGAGAGGGTCTAGGCGAGAGATACGAGATGAAATGTGGAATACCAAGGAGCAGGAAAACTTGTTATTGTTAAATTGTCATGGAGCATAAATCCTTTAATGCGTTTGTTGTTTTGTAGTCTTTGTAGGAACCTTTTATTTATTGAATCTTCAGTTTGGAGGCACTTAAGAAAAGATTCCTTTTTTTTTCTTATTCGTCTGGGGAAACCTTAGCGGAAGTCTATTTGTCTTTATCCTTTTGGGATACTGTAAGAGTTGGTACGTATATGAAATATTTATTTTGATGATTGCAAAATATTATACACCCTGCCTGACACGAACGGCAACCAACTTCAGACTGCTATAATTTCCAAACCGTTCATGACAGTTGACACATGACAGGTAATTTTATTATTTACAAGCCTTTTAAATGATTTGCGTGATAGTGTTATTGCTCAACTTGAATAAATCATTTATGTCTCGAACTATAGCTCGTTACCGTGATATTGGCAGCGTTGCAACACACCATTGAGGTGATCATAAAAAAACAGCAACATCGGCAGAAATGGTTCGGAAAGTGAACGTTCGAATTGAGCGAAATCCGCGTTAAAGTGGAAGAAAAATGGCTAGTGAGCTCAACATATCGTTGGAACGGATGCAACAAATACTGAAAAATAAGATTGGCTTGAAATTCCAAAAAGCAAAGGATCTTACACCGCAACAGAAAAAAGTTAGAGTCGAAAGAGTGAAGGAGTTGCTACGCTTGCACGAAAGTGGTGAGTTGCCGAATTTGCCACAACCCCGATTGGGTTTAAATCGGGCGAATTAGCTGGCCAGTCTAGTCTGGTAATTCCGAGGTCATCAAACGTTGTTTATTTATAAAGTAGACATCTAGAAGTTGATTTATAACACTTTACTTACGGATATGGCGCGGTAGCAAGGTGCAGAATCATCTTGAAAAATGCAATTGTCAGTATACGAATGATGCAGTTCAATTGCTGGTACCAAAAACTCCCTTACTACTTCTCCATACTTTTGAGTGTTCATAGTTCCATTAACAAAGTGCAAAGGGCCCAAAACGTAAAATGAAAAACATCCCCAAACCATCTGGCTTTGAGTAATCTTCACTGTTTTGACTATGCACTCGTCCTTGAACCTTTCACATGCAAATTGTCGGCACAAAACAAATTAAATTTACTTTCATCGGACCATATCACACATCGCCCATCATCCTGCGTCCAATCTTTGTACTTTTTTGCTTTGTACACGTCAAGCGAGCTCCTTTCATTTTTGTGGTTAGGAGAGGCTTTTTCGCTGGTCGTCTTCCATATAAACCTATCTCCCGTAGCCGTCGCGTATGGTTTCGGCGCTTAGATCAACTTGATGAAATTTACTCAGCTCTGCTCTTATGCGGACAGAACTTTTAAAGCGATCTTTCATGCTAATTCGTTGTAATACATTGTCCGTGTTCTGGGTTGTTTTACGTTTTCGTCCCGAGCCTTTTTTTCTTTCCAGTGGATCCAGTGGATGACAGCATCCTATTTTAACCGCAATCTCAGGATAGCCAAGCCCTTCTTCGACTAAAGTCAATATTTGAGCTTTTTCGTCCCGAGTCAATTGATGATATTTACCAGACATTTCACTTTTTTTTACTTGTCACCGTCACAACTCAATTAAAACTGATTGTTTTGCACTGAATACGAGGCCGAATTCCGCTATGGGGAATACCCTTCATTAGTTTGAGAAAAACCCTTACGATCTGATATAATTAGGCATTTTTTGAGAACTCATTAGGTGGTGCGGTTTTTGTGACCGCAAGTGTATATCAATCATTGTAAAACATATAATATAATGGATTTTTTTTTTTTTCAAAATTTAAACGTTTATTTAAGAAAAACATGTACAATAGTATTACTCAAAATATTGGCCATCTGAAGCCATGACTTTTTCCCATCTTTCTGGCAATTTGTGGATCCCATCCCAGAAGAACTGCGCCGGCTTGGCAGCCAAGAATGAATCAAACCAATTTTTGATATTCTGCTCTGATGTGAACCGTATTTCAGTGAGCGCGTTCTGCATCGACCGGAACAAATGGTAGTCAGAAAGGGCAAGGTCTGGGCTATAAGGCGAGTGGGGTAAGACTTCCCATCCACTGTTTTCCAAATAGTTCTTAGCCGGAATAGCAACTTGGGGCCGAGCGTTGTCATGATGGAAAATTATTGCCTCGTGTCTGGTCGCATATTCCGGGCGTTTTTCGGCTACTGCTCTCTTCAAACAGATTAATTGTGTTCGGTAGCGTTGTCCATTGATGGTTTCACCCGGCTTTAGTAGCTCATAATACAGCACACCCATCTGATCCTACCAAATACAGAGCATTATCTTCGCACCATGGATATTCGGTTTTGCCGTTGATTTGGCTGGTTGGCCGGGTTTCACATATGATTTTTTGCGCTTAGGGTTGTCGTAATGGATCCATTTTTCATCACCAGTAACAATCCGATGCAAAAATGACTTCCTTTTGTGGCGTTCCAGCAGCATTTCGGACATGCAAAACCGCCATTCGACGTCTCTCGGCTTGAGTTCATGTGGAACCCAATTTCCTTACTTTTGAATATATTCAGCTGCTTTTAAACGTTTTGAAATGGCTGCTTAAGTGACACCCAAAGATTCTGCGAGCTCTTCCTGTTTTTGGCAACAATCTTCATAGAGCAATGCTTCCAGTTCTTCATCTTCAAACTTTTTTGGCTGCACAGGACTTTTATCGTCTTCCAAGCCAAAATCACCACATCATCATCACAGGTTATCTGTTCCAGGATACGTGCTTATGATGCGTGCTAAACTCCATTTTGTGGGGAGTAGGTGATCATCCTTGATCAGGACTAGATCTCCTATCTTTGGTTGCTCCTCAATTTTGCGCGCTGTTGCAGAGGCGTCAAAAATTCAGCTTTCCACTGCTTCCAGAATAACTGTTGTAATTTCTGGAGGTGGTTCCATCGTTGTAAATGTCCGATTGAGTTTAGAGGTCGTCCAACAAGGAAGTGTCCGGGATTGAGCGCGGTGAAATCGTGAGGATTGTCGGTCATAGGACACAATGGTCTCGAATTTAAACACGCTTCTATTTGATGTAGAAGCGTGGTGAGTTCCCCAAATGTGTAAGTGTCGGTGCCGATGATCCTTTTTAGGTGGTATTTTATTGATTTCACTCCGGCTTCCCACAGTCCGCCAAAGTGGGCAGAAGTTGGAGGAATAAAATGCCACTCTATTCCTTCTTTGGAGATCGTTTCTAACACATCCTTAAAATCAAACTTCGATTTCTCAAATGACTTCTTCAATTCCTTGTTGGCTTGAAGTTCGTCCCATTATCGCTAAATATATGCGAACATAATCCTCTTCCCGCTGTGAATTGTTGTAGGGCTGCGATGAACGCGTTTGTAGTAACGTCGCTCACCAATTCGATGTGTATGGTCTTGGTAGCCAAACACACAAAAATGGCAAAGTACGCCTTGAAGGTTTTGGCCCCCCGTCCTTTCCATGAATTTACTTCGATCGGACCTGCGTAGTTGACCCCAGAATGTGTAAATGGTTGGGAGATGCGCACTCTTGGGGCCAGTAGATTGCCCATTAGTTGGTGGAACGTTTTAGCTCGATACCGAAAGCAGATGGTGCAGCTATGTAAATATCCCTTAACACAATTTTTAAATTTCAGGATCCAGTACCTATTGCACAAGTATGCTGTGGTTTGCTGTAGTCCTCCATGAAACGTTCGCAGATGATCATCAGCAATCAAGAGCTTTGTGAAATGATGATTTCCTTTGACTATGATTGGGTGTCGTTGATGAAATGGAAGATCCGCCTGTTGCAATCTACCTCGAACTCGCAAGATTCTCGCAGAAAATCTGTACCAAGTCTGTTAGCATGTAAGGCAGAAGGCGTTGTTCCTCTGTATGCTATATCCGCAGGATTCATTTCGCTGGTAATGTGTTTCCAGCTTTCTGGTCTCACCAGTCGTTGTGTTTCGTCTACCCGGTTGTTAATAAAGGTGGCCCACTTAGTTGGAATAGCAGCAATCTACGATAACGCAATGGTTGGGTCAGTCCACGCATATTGCTTCACATCTGGAAAGCCTAAAACTGTAAGTGATTTGTGGATTTCTGCAATAGCAACCGCTCAAACTTGTTAAAACAACCATGTTCAATGCTGACAGGCTCATATATTCGCAAGTGTGCCAAAAGTTCAGGGACCACCTTGCCTTAGAAGCAGCACAACGCAGAATAGCAAGGACGACCTGTGGAGTGCTGTGAAAAATGTGTTTGTTACTGGGGCAAGCATCTATGTCCGTAAAAGGCAGAAAAATTACCGCACATGATTTTCGGCTGAAATCTAGACACAGATCGATGAACGAATCTTCAATGAGATGAGTCCACTTTCGCACTCGTTTAGTAGCAAGAGTAGTTACAGATCTTAACATACACAAATCCGCTGGTCCACATGGTATATCTTCTCTTCCTCTGAAGAGGTGTTCTTCCACGCTGGCTAAGCCATTGTGTAAGCTTTTTCATCAATTCTAATTTTTAGGGCTCTTTCCAAGCAGATGGAAAAGAGCATTTGTCTAGCCCGTCGCTTAAAAAAGGTGAATTTTCTTCTCTCTCTACCTACTGACCCATTGCACTTACGTCCTTTCTTTCCAAGAAGGAAACAAAAGACAACACGAAAACCTCTCAGAGACCGGCAGTATGCTTTTCGGAACAACAGGTCCACTGGTGTTTTGTGACCATGTCTCACCGAAAAGTGGAACCAAAGCGACAATCTGGCGACAGAAAGATAGTTGCACTTGATAAGTCTGATGTTTTAAGTCTGATGTTCATAAAATAAATGTGCCCCAGGGTTCCGTTCTGCCTCCGACACTCTTTTTAATTTTCATCAAAGATCTCTTGTCAGCTACTTCTAATTAATTTGTTGACGACAATACTCTCTGCTTCTCACATTCGTTCCCGGACTCACGCCCTTGTTCGTCAGCTGTAGAACGAGAACGACAGCGTATGTTAGGCACATTAAATTCCAATATTAGCAACTTTACTAATTGGCGAAACATCAACAGAGTGGAATTTAATGCTTCCAAAATACATTACTGTCTGCTGTTGTTAAAGCGAAATCCAAACACCCAGCAATTATCCAGCATCGTTGAAACCGAAAAGCTCTCCATCCTCGGAATGTGTTTCAATGACAGAACGACCATATATTCGATGTCGCCAAAAATACTGCGAAATGTCTAGGTTTCCTTAAGCGATGTAAGAATTATTTTAATTCCCTCTGACCTGACCTCAATATATAGGGCATTTATATGCCCAAAAATGGAGTACAACGCCCACATCTGGTCGGGTTCCCCTAAGACTTCTTTGCACTTGCTATATAGGATCCAACATCGTTTCACGACCAATGTTCTACCAAAATTGCTTGTAGTACTACAAATATTTAGCCGTAACACACATCTCGCTGTGAATGCTCATCAGTATACCATCAAGCCCACCTTCTGATGTACTCTGAATCATATCATGATTCTTTCCTAAGACTTACAACTCGATTATGGAATGCCCTGCCAAGTTTTTTATTTCCTAGCTATTTTAACTTGCAAACTTCTTTTTGCCAGCGCTGCGTGCAAACATCTAGGGGTACATATGTTAAAACACCTTGTCCGCGTGGCTACTATAAAAAAAAAAGCATCGCCAAATATTGTACATTGGCTGATCTGCTACAGACGCTCATATACAGAGCATTGGATAGTGAAGAACTTCCACAGGAGTGGAAAAAAGGGAAACCTAATAGGATGTAGAATCTGGAGAGATATGTATGTACGTTCCGAAGATTTAGATTCAACTCTCGACGTCGAATAGGCAGCAATAGGCATATTATAGAGCAAGGCGTTGAGAAGGCTCTCCTGCCTTACGCAGGAGAGGCAGCAGAACAGATAGCTATTATTAAAGCTACATACGAGGGTGGTAAGTGTCTTGTAAGATGTCAGAGATGTCAAGCCCAAAATGGAGTACGTCACGGGTATATACAATACTGTCACCACTATTGCTGTTGGTGGTTATCATTGACAGAAGGCAACTATGGAATTAGATGGACAATGACATCTTACCTTAAACACCTTGACTATGCTGACGATGTTTGCCTTACAATAAGATAATGTACCTTCATTTGATGGCCCACAATCTGGAAACCGAGGCTAACAAAGTGAAACTCAAAATGAACACAACCAAAACGAAAGTCCTTAGCACATCCAACATCCACGCTCAACTTAACATTGCCGGACAGGAGGTCGAGAAAGTTGACAACTTTCTGTACTTAGGAAGTGTGGTCTCGGATAACCGGGATGGCATCGAATTTCATGTATGCTGCAGAATCGGGAAGTCTAAAGCTGTGTTCGGAAAGCTATCCAAAATCTGGAAAAGCAGTATTTTCAGTTTAAAAATGAAGCTGCGATTGTTCGGCAGTACTTGGAAAGTAGACACTAAAGAGAGCTCAAACACATTGCAAAACTCCGAAAAGTTGGCGCATAAGCATTGTTGACGCCCTATTCTGGACATGTCCTTGTATTCTGGAGATCTATGACTGCCGGTTATTTGTTCATTTCAGACGCTTTTGGTGTTGCAAAGTAAGCAATTTGGGTTACCATGCTTTCGCAAAGTATACGAAACCGTCAAAAGCAGCATTTCAGCCATTCCGTTCTTTTCCGATATTTAACAAATTGTTCGCAATTTGAAAGGATATGCATTTGTGATAGTAGATGTATGCGTTTTAACGTTGGCTTTTCTACTTGCCATGTTGTACCGAGTCCACCAATGCATGCGAGAGTGGATAACCTGGACTGTCACAATCCTTTAGATCACACTTTTTATTTCTAAAGTACCTATGTTACTTAATAACTGCTATGCAAAGTTTTTGTAGCTTACAAAAGTGTAAACAGTTTATTACGAACATTTTGGGTTTGAATAGCATAACACCTCACTCTCAATCGGCATAGGTCATTAAACTTGTCCATTTGAGTGCCTTTTATTTTTATAGAAGTTTAAGGACTTTTATCCCCTGACACTTTAAGCATAGTATCTTTTTGGAAAATCAAATTTTCAAACCCAAATTGTCCCTTTTTTAATTGAGGTCCTTTTTATAGTCTGTTTGATCAGTGTTCTGAAAATATTTAATGATTAAAGTTTCTTGGCGTGACATCGTTTGTGGGGCAATTAAAAAAGTTTAGAAAAATTAATTTTAAAGATCAAAGTTTTGATACACTGAACAGACCAGACGGATTGAACGTGACTACGAATAAATTGTGATTTACAAAAAATTTTTTCATATTTTTGTTTTATTTAGAACCGGGCAATCTTTCTTGGAGATGGAACAATTTTCTTTTATACATATACATGTGCCTCCCAAAAAAAAGGCAACCTTATTGAGTGCGGAAAGAAGAGTGGTGCGGGCGTCTCACTTGGGGTTGCTAAAATAGAGGAAATAATAAGTCTAAAACGCATCTAAAATCAGCTGATTATTACTTCACGTCGAACAACCACTGCCTCGAGAACACTCTTAGGATTATCTTAGAGCAGCGCATGAAACACAGGTGAAATATGACAGTGTTTACTAGAGTTCTATCTGGTATGCAATAGCCGTTATTTAGGATGACTACCTGACTTTTTTTTTTTAAACAAATAGTGTGAGCTCAAAGGGTTAAGGTACCTTTATAATGTTTGCACACAGCAGAGGCGAAAGATAATTAGGGAGGAAAGAAAGATAGGTACCGATGTACCTTGGTTTTAAATATCTGAATGCCATAATGACCACAAGCGAGTAGTTCGGCTTAGAAACGAATAACGATTCTTCAGAGTAGGTCTGAAAGTGGACTTGAGGGTATACTAATGAGCATTCATAGCGAGACGAGTGTCGTGATTGTAGGAGTGGAATGCTACTGAAGATTCCTATGGAGCATTGGGGGTGAAAAAGTGATGGAACAAAGTGAGATTCGAGACATTTCGTCGGTGTTCCGACGATATCAGTTTCACCCTATAAGTTTTATCGTACGGTTTTGATCCTAAATATCAGATACAGAGATGTTTTAGGAGCACCTGACCCGATGTGGGCATTGTTCTCCAATTTTGGGTGGATAAATGCCTCATAAATTGAGACTTGACTAGGAAACCTGGACATTTCGCAGCATTTTTGACGACACCGAATATGTGATCACGTAGGTTGTCATTGACACACATAGCGAGAATGGAAAGTTTTTCGTTTTCGACGATGCTAGTGCCATTGTGGATGATGGCTGAGCATTGAGTTTTTTAAGCATAAAATTCTACTCTTGGCACGTTTTGTTCAAAAGTGCGTATCCACTTTTTCAAAAAACGCTCCAACTCACTTTTATACTCACTTTTACATGTAATTTCAAAGTTGGCAGACCCTATTTCAGTTTGACATTAAATTATTTTCAAAATAATCACAAACAGCCGCCGTAAACAACAAATTGACAAAATAAAATGGACAACGAAACAAAAGATACAAATAACAGTTTATTTCTTAGCTTTCTATGCTTTTAATTACTGTATTACAGGTCTTACTTAAGTTATTAGACATTTTGTTGAAAACCTGTTTTCAATTCTCTTTTGTTTGCAATCGCACCTTCGCATGCACTTATTTTAAAAAAGATCCCAGTTCCTTTTTGGGTAGAAAAAAAAAAAATTTTCCAAGTGTAAAAAGCCCAAAAGAACGTTCATTATTGACTTGATCTTTCAAAACATAAGTTGATACACGAACACATCCCAGAATAGGGAGAAACGGGATGCTGCCAACCATCAGGAAACGAATAAATACCCTCTAGTTGTATGTAACGACATCTATAACTCAAATCTTTCGTAAATCTATCCTCACATCTGAAAGTGAACCAATTTATTCCCACTTTTGATTTTGTTTTTGTTTCGTGTGGAAAAGTGGTTAAGCACTTTTGAATAAAACACGACTTCTGTAAGTAGTTCCCCAATTATCAATATCAGAATTAGCTCCTGGTCCCGTTCTACAGCGAAGAGCAGGGAACGAATATGAAAAGCAGCAAGTACTGTCATCAGAAATTAAAAAGAGTTTCGGAAACAAAACGGGCCCTGGGGCGCACCAGCATATATTTTATGGATTTCCGACTTAAAACCATCAAAGACATTGATGAAGAAAAGAGAGTCGTCGATCCCAAATGGACGCATGTTCAACAAATAAGACTTATGCTAAACTCTGCCAAGTGTCTTAGAAATATCAAACGCAACTTTCTTGCTTTCACCAGATTGATGTATGCTTTAGTTCCACTTGTCGGTGGGACAAGCCATCAAATCACAAGTGAACCGGTTGCTACGAAAACCGTACTGCTGGTCATTGAAAAGTTTTCGTGTTTCGAGTTATTTTCTAAGCTGAAGGGGTGTAAGTGAGTCTGTAAGAGGAAAATGAAGAAAATTCGCCTTTTTTGGGGACCAGTGTAGGCGGGAAAAAAGCACAATCTGGAAGTGTTGAACTGGCCACAAAATGTACAGTAAGCAGATTGTCCTTGTCCAAAAACTTGATAGCTGAAATTTCATTGTAAATGAGCATTTGGATGGAGGATAAGGAAGAATTTTTAATGTTTTTGACGAACGACGAAAAATCTTTAATACCATAAGGACATTGTTGTATATTTTGCCTCAAATTTTGATCGTATTGGATTTTTACAAGTTTAACAAAAGCGTTGTAGTCATTCGTAGTTCGTTTGAATTTTTTTCGGTTTTTCTCAATGGGGTTGGTCTTGAAAGACCGAAAAAACATTTCTCTAACTCTGACAGCCTCTTTACAGCTCGAGACGTGCCATGCCTTTTCTTTTGGTTTGATACTCTTCATCCGATAAGGGATCTTATTCCGAAAAGAATAGTTTCAGTGATCATATTAGCAGCGCCATCCACATTGTTATCGAAGTAACATAACAGCTTCCTAAAGAAGCTGTTAATTACGTTCCAATTGGCATTCTCTTATTGCTACAGGGCTCTTTTAGGAATATCTTCTCTTACTCTGTGGTGGGTGTACGAGAAATTAGCTGATATGAAGTAATGGTCCGACAAGTTAAGTAAGTTAAAAACAAGTCCAGGGTGTTGGCGGTATGACTACTAACCTCTCGTATGCGTGTGGGCTTCCACAGAGAAGATCTCAGCATACCATCCTTCCAGTGTTGTCTGTTCAGAATGTCTAAGCCATCAGTATGCAGATACAGGGATACAGGGATACAAATTTTTGATTGGAGTTAGACAGCGCGTTGAACTCGTTAAAGGTTGAATTGATGAATTGGGGGTTCTGTAAATACTCGTAGAGCAGTAGTGGATAATTTGCTTACAGAGATGGAATTCTAATCAAGTGAAATTGAATTCAGGACTGGAACATGGGTTGCATTGTGGTGGGAATTGGTAAGCTACTTCACTAGGTACGTATTGAGAGAAGAATATTGGCACTAGTTCGTAGGCGATAGCTCTAGATCAGAGTGATCTGAGGGGTGTGGGCGGGGATTTACATGTGTTTCACTATATGCCAAAACAGCTGGTTTATTCTTACAGACGTGGACGTACCCAGAAAAGTGATTTTGTATTAGCTAGCGTATATTAGCTACATCAACCCTGTATTCTCTAGTTCTCACAAACCACACAAACCAACATAGACAACACAAACACTAATGATGCTAAGGAAGCCTGTGAAGTGAAAATGCTGATATTAGTTTACCGAATAAAATTGTTGTAGGTGTCATGTCCTTTCAATAGAAAACAGTGTACAGACAAAATTCTCACTTAAAATTCGCTATCCATCAGTTATTACCTACACTTAGCTACTACCCGTGCAAATGATAATTCTTATGGCGGGGAGGGGGTAAGGTGCGATACCCGCACTGTATAATATTTTGTTTTCCAATTAGCCCTGTTATTTGAGAGCGTATTTCAATTTCAAATACCAAGTTGACTGAAGTGGCGTATTCACTTCCTCATAAATCTTTGCTAAACGCGTATCCTAAAATCTCTCAACAACTCCTATGACGAAAACATCAAGTATCCAAGACAAGTGGCAATGCTTCCAACGTGCCCTCAGAGACGCCGCAACTGTTGTACTGGGTTTCACCCGACTATCACCATGATATTGCCTGCATATACCATATAAGAGCTTACACAAGCTGTTTCCAGTTGGCGTAGTTCATACTTAAGGCAGACACAAAGTATTACTACAGTATTACTTGTAAATATATGTGTAGATGTTCAAAAGTTCTCAGCATTCGATGAAAATTCATTCTATTTCTGAGGTGTGGATATTTAAGAGAAATAGTGTGAGGAAGTCGCATGTTGAACATATGCAATCGCAAAAACCTTTGCCGATCGGGCACAGTATAACTTCTTATCAAGCTCTACTACCTCCTTAAAGTGTTAAAAGTCTGAGGGATCGATGCCATTGAGTGCATTGTTTGACCGAAACCTTTTACAATTAAACTGATTTTTATACAAAATGTTGAATTTTATCTTCGAAAGCAAGTGGAATTTTGCTATAACCTGTTACTGGGTACAGAAAGACATAAATTTCATTCCCTTAAATCACTTCTTTATTTTTGTGTCGTTTTTGCATTTTTTTTTTTTTTTTTCGGTTAAAAATCAAACCTGATTGTCTTGGAGGTTTTTATTAAAATTGTTCCCTCCCAATCCAAACATTCTGTACGAAATGAATCTATGTGCAACGATCAGAAATGAAATTGAAATGTCAATCACAAGCAATTCAAAGAAAAATGAACCGAAACAACTGAAAGTCAACAGATACTTCCATGGTCACCAGGCAGCAACATGAATTGATCAAAAGTTCTGCAGGACTTGTTATAAATGAGATACTGGGATATACGGACGAAGTTTGTACCATCTGTAGTTACTACAGGAAGGACACCACTCGTATGTCTGGTTTCACAGCTCAATAAATATATCAATACTCCAGGGGTTGAGGTGGAAGGTTTTCCGATTTTCTCCATCATATGTACTCGTATCTTATTGTTTTTTTTTTTTTTTTTTTTTTTTTTTCGTTTGCATCCCCATGCAGTGTTTCACCTGATTTGCATACAAAGTCCTCGGAAAGTCGATATTTATGAACTCGCTACAATCCATTTTCTGGCGGATATATGTACTTGTATAGAAAGGTGTCCCCTTAACGAGGAGGTAGTGTTCCGGAAGGACTACAGTAAAATGCACAGACTATTTGTTGCATGGAAAATTGTACAACGGGCTCAACAGCGATTAGAATTGGACAAATCGACTGGGGAATTAGAAAAGATTTGTGCTCTCGTGGTGGCATTTTTCACATGAACAGATATAAACAAAGTGAATTGAGCATGGAGTTGGTGTCTGTTTTTTTTGTTATAGAAGTATCTATGATATAAAATGAACTAATATACATATATAGGGACACATGGGATACTAAATGTGATAGTTGTTGGCTTTCAACCTTTGTTGTTGATTGCTTAGTACCCTTAATAGTTGTTATGTCATAAGGAGTCACTGTTCAGTACGATGTATAAATCTGTTTGCATTTGAGAAACCTCCTTCCATGAATTATTTTTCTCAAATCACATGCTGACCAGACTGGGTATCAGCAAACCACTTTTGTACATATATTCTTCGTAATATGCTCATCAACAGATAGTTCATCGTGAAATATGGCGATGAAACTTCTGTTGGAATATTTAACATTAAAAACGGTCTGCAATAAGGTGCAGTTAATTCGCCGATATTCACTTCCACATAGCATAGCGTACGCAGATGACTTGATAGCGTACAGAAGAGGTCCAAAAGTCGAGGTCATTAACATGCCTTTGCAACGTGATTTCGAACAAATTAGGCGATTTTGCGATGAATGAAAGTTGAAAATCAACTTCCAAAAGTCTAAAACCATTCTAATTAGAACGCCGTTATCGGGTGCCTCTGGGGACAATAGAAAAAATTTGCGAAAATTCTCGATCATTGGCCAGCCACTTGCTTGTCGAAATGTAGTCAGATATCTTGAGATCTGGCTAGGCCAGTATCTATATTTTAACAAGAATGTAGATGCTGCTCTTGACAGGTTCAACGTTGCTTTTGCCCTTACAAAGAGACTGTTTCATAGTTATATTGTAAATGGCCTTCATCCGGCCCATGTTGGTATATGGTTGTCCCGTGTGGTTCAACGTGAGTGCAAGCTTAATGGAAAAGATTCGGGTGTTTTAGAGGTCGTGCCTTAGGGTTTGTCTTCACCTTTACAGAACACCAGAATCGGAGTACATAGAATTCTATCCCAATGAGGTCCTATACAATAGGGCGAACCTAATAAGTTGACTCGGGGGCATATTGCAAGAGCAATGTCCTCGTCCAATAACCTGATATCTGGGCCTACTACCCCAACTACTTATATCATGAGGGTGTGCGCTTGAAAGGCTTTGTCTCCCCTGAAGCCTTCCTCTATTTTGACATGAAAGGGCTGATCCAAGATAGGTTTGCGATTCCGCTAATCTTCCACGTAGCTTGTGCAGTTGGTGAGGAGCGACTCAACTACAACAGAGACGTCACACACGGCAGTACTGAACGTTTCAGTTTTAGCAGGGCGGTTTCAAAACGTGATAAAAAAGATATTTGAACTTAAATTGAATTGAATTTTTATTTGTTCAAAAAGATTGACATTCATATTGTATTATCTGCAAAGCCAGGGGGCTTGTCTGCAGAAAATTGGTCTTTAAAATTAATTACATTACATTATGTTGAGTTCAAAATACAAATTCATTACACGTATATATGAAAAAAGGGGTTTATCGTTTATAAATTTGAATTCAAGAACATTTTCTTAGCATTTTTTAAAAAAATTGGTTTCGGAAGGTTGTTTGAATTTGTTAAAAGCTCGTTAAATATTGCCGGAACAGCAACTGCATACTTTCTACGTCCATATTCGTTCCAGAATCCTGGGACCAAAAACTTATTTTGTTGGTAGCTTATAGGTGTTATCATCTTTGAATGTTGATAGTATGTCCATCTTATACAATTGTTCTATTGTGAGGTGAGACTCCACTAGGCTATAATAGCATTGTTGAAGAACATCTGCTGGACAGCGATAGCTAAAATGGAAAAGAGCGGCAGCGGATCCCCTGAGTTTTTTTTATTAGTGCCTCAACATGATAGCTCCACTTAAAATTGTTGTCGACGGTGACCCCTAAATATTTGTATATAGATACATTATCCACGTTAACATAACATAACATAACATAACCATGCAATTTTATTAAGATTTTGTGTATAAGGATGTGCGGAGGACGTATGTGAATTACTTTAGTTTTTTTTGCATTTATGATCAGGCCGTTGTCGTGACACCATGTTGTGACTATATCAAACTCCTTCTGCAAGATTTTTTCAGCTGCTTCAACGTCGTTGTGGTTAACGATAATTGACGTGTCGTCTGCGTATGCGTAAACTGTGCTTTTGTTAAGAGCTGCAAGCATATCGTTCATGTATATAATAAAGATTAACGGTCCTAATTTGGATCCTTGTGGAACTCCATACTTTGAAGATTTTTCTTTGCTTAGGCTTTGTTTAATTTTGACTTTATATTTGCGGTTTTTTAGGTAGTCCTCAAACCATGACAAAAGTGGTCCTCTTATGCCCGTTTTTTCCATCTGTTTGAGAATATTTTTATGGCATAGCATATCAAAGGCTTTCTTAAAATTGATAAAAAGTACTATGGTGCTATGGTTTGCTTGTATATCGGTCGAATGACTGATATTTTAAGTCTTTCGGGGATCTTTGATTGTTCCAGACTCAAGTTTAATAGTTTTGCTAAGACCGGAGCCAGAATCTTAGCATTATATCTTAAGTTCTTTGGTCGTATACCATCTTCACCTGCTGATTTGTTGTCTGTACTTCTTCAGTACTAACTTCATTCATATACATTGATCGCTGGACACTGCTGGATGGACCCGAGTAAGATTTATGTTCGCATATATGGATAGTATTTGTTATGTCTAAAGAAAATTTTTGTGCAAAATGATTTGCGAAATTATCATACTCGTTTGTAGCAAAGTTTTTAGCCTGATCTGGATGATCAGATTTATGAGTCTTTTGCCAAGTATTGAATTGATGATCTTCCATGTCTCCTTTGGATTGTTTTTTGCATTTAAGAATTGTTGCTTAGTACTATGTATCTTTTTATTTAGGTGGTTGCGAAACGCTTTAGTACAGTATGTACTGTTCGCCGAGTTCGGACGTGTTTTCGTTTTGCTCCGCATTAAATTTTTAAATAAAATTTATTTCTACCACTTCCATATCTCTACTTCTGCTATCAGTTTCACGACATTACCCCAAGTGTTGACTGTATCTTTGGTTTTTTTTTTTTTTGACTAACCTTAATTTTTCGTGCTCAATAACTGTCGCATACCCACTTCTGATATCGGTTTCGCATATATTTAGTGCATAACCCCAAGTGTTGACCCTTTTCGTTTATTGTTAAAAATGCCATGTATTGCGGAATCACTAACTGCCCAATCTTTGATCTCAATGTTGACTTTGATACTTGTAAGGGAATCTGTTGAAAATCATTCCATGCAATTTGTGTCGGATTAAATAAAAGGAATACCGTATTCATCAAAGAGTTCTCTGACAACCTCCTATTCTTTTGTGATGAGTGCAAGATTATCTCGCTTTCGCACGTGTTGCTTGCTATAAAGTGTTTCAGTGAATCTAATGACTCTTTCCAATAAGGTCTCACAAAAATGATTACGACGAATCAGTCCAAATTATAAAGTAGTGTCAGTTACGCTGATGAATTAGGCAACTCGGTTCTGTCCTCAACCGATGTAATTAAGTCCAAGCTCAACAACATCGAAAAATAATCTGCAAGTCTGGTCGAGATGAATACTGCGATCAATGATCTCAAAGCAGTTTGTTCCGCCCAAAACATCTCTAACCTAAAACTGTGCGAATCAATAAACAGCCTGCGTGAATATCTTGAGACTCATTTCCAATCCACCTCAAAGAAACTACCATCTCTAATGCAGCCTGATCCAATTCTCGAAGTAATCTTTGATAGAATCAACGGTGTTGGTGACGATCTAGCTGCAGCACAATCAACCATTTTCGATATCGAGAATCATATCGAAACGGTAAGCAACAAAATTGACAATTTACCAATCCACACACAACACCACCAGAATGTCCACTACAATACATCAATTTTGGCTGAATTACTGGAAACCGAAGTCGACCCACTTTCGTCCACCACGGTTAAATAAATCTACAAATTCTCCCGCTGCCTCTTCCAAGAGACCGAAACTGTTACTCCTCCCTTTGCCGCCCCACGCAAGCTCATCACACATTTTGGTACAACATGAACACCTTCCGAATGGAGGCGTAGACTGGATAAAATCGAAACCGATAAGAGTACATTTTTCATCAAAGGCACCCCCGTAAGCTCTGATATTTCTTGGATCACGAAATTCTTCGCGGACAAATACGGCATCACCATCAGCAATTGTGAAATGTTCCTGACATCTCACCACAAAGGTAATCGAAGCTTTAAACTCGACCTACCTACTAGATACGAATGGTTATTTAAGAACCCTGCTGGTGCTAATTTGAACGTTGGAAAGATGCGTATCTGTAAATGGATTGACACACCTACCAAGAAACAGGATAAAAAGAAGCTTAATTCTAAGTTACCTTATTCCGATTCCAACTCCCAACGCCCCCTTTTTGACCCTCTTCTGCCTCCCGTTGTTAAAATAACTCAACAAACTTTTGACACAACATAATGTCGTTATGCACTGTCTAGGCTTAGAGGAAAAAAGACGTACGAGAATATACGTCTTCTTCTAGCATATGACAAACCAGACACAGTTTGTTATGAGGGAAAAACCAAAACAAGTGTCATGGTCTCCATACAGCAGGAAGGTCTCCCTACTGACCTTACAAGTCTAAGGAACTTATATATTAAGTTCCACGAGATTTTCAATATGTCTCCCCAAAAAGTCTCAGACGACTTTCAGCTGCTTTTGTTAACTATGTGCACTCAAAAAGGATCTCACACCTCCAACGAAGCAGAGCTAACAACGACAAATTTTTTCGCCCCTAACGTGTTTCGACCATCCACTCCTACGCCCTCTCGAAATAACCTTCCTCTTACCTTCTACTATCAAAACGTTAGAGGACTGCGATCTAAGACTCGTGCCGTGTTGCGCCAATCTTACGCTCTCCCATTTGAGGTCTACGCTCTGACCGAAACTAATTTAATTCTCGATATAAAGAATCAGGAATTATTTCCCCCTAGTTTCAATATTTTTTGAGATGACCATCTGACTCGTCCAAATGATGACTTTCCTTGTCGAGGTGTCCTATTTGCCGTCAGCAATGACCTAAACTCTTCACCAATCGCTGTTTTTACTTCTACTAAGATTGACTACGTTTCAATAAAGATAACTCCCCCCTGTAGGTCCCTGTACGTTATCTGTTTTTACATCCTACCCGCACAACCAATCGAATGCTACCAACTCGCCATCGATGCAATTGATCAAATAATTAACTTATCTGATCCTCTCGATGATATCATTGTATTCGGAGATTTCAATCTACTCCAGGTGATGAGTCCAGATCTGTTGACGAATCTTTTTTTATCGCTACCTCGAGTAAAGAATGTCTCTTCTTAGACGAGCTCACAGACTCTAGCTTATGCCAAGTTAGTGGCGTCCGCAACTTTATGGGTAGGCAATTAGACCTCATTTTCACCACTGATCCCATAAACTCCTCTGTCTCGCTCTGTCCCCTTTCACTATCTACCATTGATAACTTTCATCCACCACTACTTCTTTCTCTTTTCCACCACTCTCCTATTCACCCCACTCCACCTGTAACCGCCTCCTCTTACGACTTTCATAAAGCGAATTTCCGCAAAATTAACGCATATCTTAGTAAGTGCTCTTTTGATTTCGCCAATATGTCCCTAAAAAGTGCTCTCTCTATTTTCTATAGAGAATTATTCAATTCTATTTCTCTCTATGTCCCCAATAGGAAGACAATAAGACTCCTTCTACGAGCCCCCCGTGGTATAATCGTAATCGCTCTTTACGTAACAAGAGAAACAAATTGTGGGCAGTTTTCCTCCAATCCAACTCTTTTACTATTTTTACAAACTTCTCGAGAGCATTTTGTATGAAGCCTTAAGCTTCCAGTGCAAATCTTTTATTTTTCCTAGTCAACACGGCTTTCTGAAGGGTAGGTCAACTACCACTAACTTCGTAGAATTCGAGTCCTCTGTTCTCTCAGCCTTAGAAAGTGGTAAAGAAGTTGACGTTGTAACAACTGATTTCAGTAAGGCTTTTGACAAGATATCTCATAAGCTAATCCTGTTCAAATTATCCGTCCTGGGCTTTGAACCCATTTTACTTAAATGGATATCTTCTTACCTGGATAATCGTTTTTATAGTGTTCGTTTCAGATCTGTCCTATCGGCCCCTTTCTTGGCCACTTCAGGTGTTCCTCAGGGTAGTCACCTAGGTCCACTTCTCTTCATCTTAACTATTAACGATCTTGAAAGGGTGATTCAATACTAAGCACTTTCTCTCTATGCTGACGATACCAAATTTTTTAGACCCATTTCCTCACAACATGACTCTAGCCTCCTTCAAATAGTTTTTCCACCTGGTGCATCAAGAACTGCTTGGAACTCAATGTCACCAAATGTCAATCGATTACCTTTTCACATGTCAACTCCCAGAATTTACGTTCTCCACGGTCAACCTATATCCCTAGTTCAGACTAACCGCGACCTTGGCATATTATGCGTCAGGTAGCTTAATTTCTGCTCGCATATTGATGAGATAATTACTAAAGCAAACACATCACAAGGAATTCTGCAACCCGTACGTGACCAGATCACTATACATCACTTACGTTCGCCCTCTTCTCGAGTACGCTAGCCAAGCGTGGTGTCCCTTTAAACGATTTAAACGAGTTCATGTATCCCGTATTGAGAGCACCCAGCGTCGTTTTCTTCGATTTGTTCTTCGAGGTCTACCTTGGAACGATCCTCTTATCTTAACTCCCTACCGAGACCGTCTCAAACTCATTAACCTGAATACCCTTGAGGAACGAAGGGACACAGCTGACATTCTTTTCATTCACCGACTCCTCTCAGGCTCTGTCCACTCTGAAATACGTCGTTGATTTTACCATTCTTTTAAAACATTCTCTAAAGATACGTACAAATGACAGATAACTTATAAATCGTTTACGTCTGTCAGATCAATCAACTGTTGCCAGTTAAATTATTCAATTTGCCGTGACAACTCATAACTACTAATATATTGGGTCCATAACTTAATTCGTGCGGTTTGTTAAAAGATGGCGTAACTTGTATTATTCCATTGGAGCATGCATTGGAAAGCTTCTGTCATTGTACGTCATTTCAGTATATGTCATTCATTTGAAGCGTAAACAACAATCTTTTTTTTTTCACTTAAATATGTTGAACTTTGTGCCTGAAAAAGTGTTTTTGCGGGGAGTTCTTCTTCATTACTGAAAACTGCTCCCGAAAGTCATCGTATTTTGGTGGAAGTTTATGATGAACATGCGCTAGCTGACCGAACGTGCCAAAAGTGGTTTGCACGAGTTAAAAGTGGTGATTTTGGCTTGGAAGACGATGAACGTCCTGGGCAGCCAAAAAAGTTTGAAGATGAAGAATTGGAAGCATTACTCTATGAAGATTGTTGCCAAACACAAGAAGAGCTCGCAGAATCTTTGGGTGTCACTCAAGCAGCCATTCCAAAATGTTTAAGAGCAACTGGATATATTCAAAAGCAAGAAAATTGGGTTCCACATGAACTCAAGTCGAGAGACGTCGAAAGGCGGTTTTGCATGTCCGCCACAAAAGGAAGTCATTTTTGCATCGGATTGTTACTGGTGAGGAAAAATGTATCCATTACGACAACACCAAGCGCAAAAAATCATATGTGAAACCCGGCCAAGCAGCCAAATCAACGGCAAAGCCGAATATCCATAGCGTGAAGGTAATGCTCTGTATTTGGTGGGATCAGATGGGTGTGCTGTATTATGAGCTGCTAAAACCGGGTGAAACCATCAATGGACAATGCTACCGAACACAATTAATCCGTTTGAAGAGAGCAGTAGCCGAAAAACGCCCGGAATATGCGACCAGACACGAGGCAATAATTTTCCATCATGACAACGCTCGGCCCCACGTTGCTATTCCGGTTAAGAACTTTTTGGAAAACAGTGGATGGGAAGTCTTACCCCACACGCCTTATAGCCCAGATCTTGCCCCTTCTGACTACTATTTGTTTCGGTCGATGCAGAACCCCCTCATTGAAATACGGTTCACATCAGAGCAGAATATCAAAAATTGGTTTGATTCATTCTTGGCTTCCAAGCCGGCGCAGTTCTTTTGGGATGGGATCCAAAAATTGCCAGAAAGATAGGAAAAAGTCATAGCTTCCGATGGGCAATACTTTGAATAATACTATTGTACATGTTTTTCTTAAATAAACGTTCAAATTTTGAAAAAAAACCGCACGAATTAATATATATACCAATACTTCAGTACACTTGTCTATCCTCGCTCTAAATAAACCAACAGAACTGAGAAGTATTTCTGGCGAAATCTTCACGCAAGCTTCAGTTATTCGTCTTTTCATGTCCTCACGTGTTGTTTGCTTTTTTCTGTAAACCTCACTTTTTAAGTAGACCCACAAGAAGAAATCAAGTGACGTAAGATCAGGTGATCTAGCAGGCCATTGTCTCGGACCCCCCCAATAAATAAAATAAAATATGGACTTATTAATTTATACCCAACAGTTCCCGCCCAAACATTAACATTCCAAGGGTGCTGGCGTTCAACTTGTCGCAACCAAAAAGGCTTTTCGGTAGCCCAGTAATGCGCATCTTCTCCAGAACCCAATCGGAGAACGTCCATCGTCAAATGTTCCATCGGCTTCAATTCTTGAGTCAGCTTGAACTTTTATGGGTGTAACCCAAGATCCTTACGCAAAATACGCCATAATGTGGTCTGAGCGATGTCCAATTCTTGAGAACGCCGTGGAATTGACTGATTTGGATCGTTTGCTACGGACGTCTGAACGGCAGCGTTGTTTTCGACACTTCGACCAACCCGTTGTCTCACTGACACGGCAACATTAAACAACGAATATGTAGACTCAAATTTTTGCACTAAACTTGTTATTTCCTGTCTACTAGGGCGAGAATTACGACCGACTCCGAATATCTGTAGAAAATTTTTATAATTTGCAGACGTTGCTCGTTAGTGTACTTTACCATGATGAAAATGTTGAGTTTACTGAATAAATTGAAAGTGACAGTTTGATGATTAGTGAAAGAGTGCGTTCACAAATTAATTTCAAAGTCGTCAAGTCCCTATTGGAAAACCCAATATTTCGGCAACGATTCTCTAAAGAAAATGCTCGTTTACCAGTGACAAAAGTAGTTCAAATGTGGTCTTGAGTCAATCGACATCGAATACCGACGAAAACACTGATGAAATTAAAGAAATGTTGGTCAATAACCGCAAATTAATCATCACAGAGACAGCGGCGGACTTGAACATTGCCTATGGATCCGTTCAAGACATTTTGGTTAATGATTTGGGTTCCGTCGTGTAGCAGCAAAGTTTGGTGCCAAAAGACCTCAATTTCATGCAAAAAAGAGACCGTGTTGACGTCGCAAATAAGATGACATGCGAGGCTGAATCCGATCCGACATTCATTAAAAGATTCATTACTGGAGACGAGACGTGGGTTTATGAGTACGGCACGCAATCCAGATATCAGGCAAATGAATGGCGTTCACTAAATGAGCCGAGATAAAAAAAAACCACATTGTTTTCAGTCAAAAATAGAAGGCAATGCTCACGGTTTTCATGGATTACAACGGTGTATTGCATCATGAATTTTTGCCAGAAGGCTAGACAGTAAACAAAGAGTATTATTTGGGCGTTATGAGACGTTTGCGTGAAGCAATTCGTTGAAAGAGACCAAAATTGTGGGCAGAAATCTCGTGGATTTTGCACCATGATAACGCACCGTCGCACAGTGCCATCATTATTCGTAATTTTTTTACGAAAAATGCAACAAATACCATCCAAAAGCCACCGGATTCACCTGATTTGGCTCCCTCTGACTCCTTTCTGTTCAATCGAGTTAAAAAACCACTACGGGGAACTTGTTTTAGCAGCCGAGAGTAAGTAATGGAAAAATCGCAGAAAGCACTGGTGGACATACCGAAAACCGAATATAAAAAATGTTTCGAGGTTTGGATCAAGCGCTAGTATAAGTGTGTTGCAGTTGATGGGGATTACTTTAAAGGGGACAATACACAGGGTGAGTTTTTTAACTTGAGACATCCAAATTACTCGAAAAATACGCGATATCGGGAAAAAGTTTTTCCGACAAAAGTCACAAGTTTGACCTTGAGCCCCATTTTCAAGGTCAAACGGAGGTCACTTTTGATTTTTCAAATGATAATTCCTGATTTTCATTGCTCAATCGTATTCCTCAATGAGGCACACGACTTTGTCTCAAAGGTCTTATTCATTCATCCAAGGTGATGAATTTCATCGCAAAATCATCTTCAGTGACGAAGATCATTTTTGCCTCAATGGGTTCGTCAATAAGCAAAATATGCTTTATTGGTCGGGTGAAAACCCACATGTGCTTCATGAATCACCACCTTATCCACAAAAAATAACTGTTTGGTGCGGTTTGCATGCCGGCGGCGTTATTGGGCCATATTTTTTCGTCGACGATAACGATCGTCACGTTATTGTGAATGGTCAGCGTTATCGTGCCATGATCACCGATTATTTTTGGCCGGAATTGGAAGATATGGACTTGGACGACATGTGGTTTTAACAGGATGGTGCCACAAGCCACACAGCACACGCTACAATTGATTTATTGAAGAGTAGGTATGGTGAGCTTGTTATCTCAAGACATGGTCCAGTCGATTGGCGGCCTCGTTCGCGCGATTTAACGCCGCTTGACTATTTTCTGTGGGGCTACGTTAAGTCATTGGTTTATGCCAACACGCCGACGATGTTGGAAGAGCTCAGAGCCAACATTGAACGCGAAATAGCGGCCGTTTACGCCGAAATGTGTGGCCGCGTCGTTGACAATTGGGTCCAACGAATCGGCAGCTGCAACCCTGCCCGCGATGTCCTTATGAACGAAGTCCAGTTCCATTCATAAATGTTTTGATTGTAATTCAAGCCAATAATAAAGTTTTTGAAATATCTCAAATGGTTTGCCTTTTATTTAAAAAAAAAAAGTGTCAAGTCGTTATTAGAAAACCCTGTACTTGTCGAACATTTCCAAAGTTCGCGCACCATTAAATCCGTTTTTTACGTAAAATTTAATACAAATTCCTTTTTGCAAAATTAAAATCAATTCGTAAAATTGTAAAAAATCGCCAACACATACAGGGATAAATGTACTCTTGGCTACGTATCTTTTGCAAATGTCAAGCTATGAAGCTATAATTTAGAGAGAATGTCAACAATAGATGTACCAAAAAAAAAAAGCCGAACTCAAATCGGAACAATGGCAGCGCCACACTGTAATTATTCCGCTTTTTTTGATAAAGGTGGTACATAGCGATTTGCCTAGGAACACACGACTAAAAAGATCGAAACTAGTACAGGTGATGCGATTTGTTCGCGAGAGGAAGCCTCAGTTGAAAACCAACCTTAGAACAGACATGCTGTTCATTTCTGGAAAAATATTAACCTGGGAGCTATCAACAGGGTTAATGTGTGGGGTGGCGCCAGTCATGGATGCTTTAACTGCAATACTTGATATGTCACCCTCGAATCTTAAGATATTGATGAATGAATTTGGAATTTCGGAAATTGTAAATAATGAGAATAAAGTGTTAAGCTCAAATCAAATATCAATCTCACTGTCAACATCAAAAAACAGCCGCTGCACACAGCTCGGGTGATAACCTAAGGTAGACTTCATACGTGCTAACAAAAACGGCATGAATAGTTCCTGTCTGCCAGATAGATAGGAATATAATATTAAATTTTAGAATACTTAGTTATAATATTGCTGGCCCAAAAAATAAATTAATTTTTGCAAAATTTTTTAATTACATTAAGCAGTTTGAAATATTTTTGATATTCGAAATTCATGTCCTGAAAGGAGAAGAAAGTAAATTCATAAGTTTATTCACTGAGTATGAATTAAAGTAGACTTACGCAGTAAAGCAACACACATATGGAAGAGAAAGCTGTGGTGAGTTTTTTGGATACCGCAGGTCTCTGAAGATGAGTAGATACTAAATTCGAGGAGCTTGAAGATAAGAATTTATTAAATTTAAGATTAAACAAGAAACCCCTATTCATAATCCCCATTTACATCAACGGTAACAACTGGAAAATTAATTATGATAAAATTATAGATACTTTGTTTAAATTTGGTTCATCTGACATTATGCTTTCTGGAGATTTCAAACGAAGAAGATCTCACAAAACAACCTGATAAGCGGTTTAACAGTTTCACTATTAAATGCAACACGTTTCTCCAGAAATATTTCTTGCGATGCAAATGGTAATAAGATACTTGATCTCGCGGATGCATTCGACTGTCGTATTTTAAACGGAAGCTGTGAAGGCGACTCTAAAGGAGATTACACGTTTATTTGAAGAACAGCTTGCTCCGTAATAGACTATTGTTTTCTTTCTGGGGACTGGAATTATCTGGTTTCTAACTTCATTGTAAGCAATTGGCCAATGATTGTGCTAACAAAAGAAGTATATTAGTTGGAAAAGGCGCCCATTATAGTCTGCAGCGTCATCTAACAAAGTAAGTTAAATCGCCACAAAAACAGATGAATCAATAAAAAACGTCTCGCCATCACATCCTCCAGTTATTTGATTGTATCTTGTACATCAACGTACAGATTGAGATTTATAATTTGAAAAAGGAATAACTCTGGGGTTTGGATTTTAATACTGTCTTATGAATGAATTATGGATATCTGATCACGGCCTCGAGTATCCTTAAGAAAATGATGACAAGATGCCAGAAAAACCCTCATCAAAATGAAATTGCAATATCAAATTTGATATTTCGATGAAAGATTTATCCAAACTTGTGGCAGATATTTCAAAATGATTATACCCAACTGCTGAGGTATACAGATCCCTTGTAAATTACGGATTGAGTTGACCAAAAATTGGGGAAGGATTTCTTAATCTTTTTAGATGATGACCTTATGCAAACAGTAAATCCTTTTTTCCTTGTACTGATTTAAATAAAACAAATCGTATAATTGGATATGAAAAGGTAAAGTCTACGAGATCTCTGGCTAATAAGAATCTGAAAAATCAGAAGAGGGTGTCTTAAAATTGTTATGAAAATAAGTTAGGTTGGGTTGCGTTCCAGGAAACATGAAATATTCCTAACCAAAAACATAATCCATGTAAAGTCTATGAAGTCTATAGGAGCAGCTGATAGCTATTGCTGTTGTGAATGAAATAAAAAACGATCGTGGCACTTATAAGAGCAGATGTAAGACAGTACAGAATGAAGTATATGCCTGAACTCATACACTGAGGTACTAAGATAAAAACCTGGAGCCCCAAGTAAGAATTCTACAATCTTTCCTACTGAGTTATTGCAGGAAAGTCACTAACCTCTAAGAGAATCTGAAACTGTAATTATGAGCACATAAAATCCAGCTGTCATCGAAAGTCTCAATGAAAATTCGAACCCTGAATATCTCTCTTCTCAGCCTAACCTAGTAAGTCCGTCGGCGATCTTATTTCTCAAAATCCCATTGCGCCCTAAGAGCCAGAATGAAATTTATTGAATTCAGTCTTCCTATATCCTCCACAGAAGCGCTCTTGAACAAGATTGACTGTTGCTACAGATGCAGATATTTCTTCCTTTTCAATAATTTTTCCACAATGCACAAAATATTGTTCATTGTCATAACGATTGCATATATCTTCGCTAGAAAACAAGCTTTTATATGAAGGTTTGAAGTCTAACGTTGTCGTACTCCAAAAAGATATCAACGTCGTATTTTAGATCGATTTGCAAGTCATACGTGTAGATATGATTACATTTTCAAGACTCAGATTCTAGGCTAAATTATTCCAGAGAAATTGAGTTCTAGTGTCATTGCATTAGACGGCATGTCCATGAGACAAAATTATAAGACAGACTGTGTCCACAGGTGCGAAAACTCCAGTTCGAATTGTGAAAAAGATGGTTTCGAAAGGTAGAGGGATTCAGCAATGCGTTTAGCAAAAGCAGTAAAAACTGCGGTAAAAACAGCTGCAACATATCTCATGAAAGTACGGTCCACCTTTCAACAGACACATAGGATACAATTGGTTTTACCATAGCCATTTAGATCCGAGGGCCCCTTCTAGCCCAAAGCTTCTTTGCACTGATGGATGGTGATGACTTTATGGATTTTTTTCTTCTCGTTTAGAGAACAACTTTGGTTTGCTAAAAGTCTGTTGCTAGTACATCAATTCTCGATCACTTCTAGGGATGTCTGCCTACAAGATCTTAAAGCGCTGTCTAACAGGATCTTCATTTTTGGTGAGTGTGTTCAATCTTTAACAGATTATCCCTTTGTAAAGCAGTTTTGTACAACCGAAGCGAGAGTGTTGTAATCTTTTCCAATTTTCGATAGAGAGGCTAAGTATTCGTGTGCTACGCTACTAGTGAAAATTCTTTTCAAAATTCTGTGACCTAGAGTCATTAAACCAAGCAACATTGAATTCAACTGATTGCTTACAACTCATAACAAAAACCAAGTAAGAGGTATTGTCTCACTCAATTAAATTCCTGGATCGGCTATCGCAGTTGCCTTCCTGGCTTTGAACATGTCCCTCTGTCTATTGTTTCTTATTATTTCCTCCAGTTCTTCATTGAAGGGTGCCTTATTGGTTTTTTTCGTATTTCTCCTGTTCATCAAGGTAAAGACCTCGCATTCGATCCTACATTCGTTGAAACTATACTCTGACATGAAAGCTCCCAGCTGGTTAATCTGTAAGCCTAGGTATTGACAGGGTTAAGTCGATTACTTCTTGCTAGTCGAAAGCAACATTGTTTACAGGCGGGCCAGAAGATGTTCCTATTGTTACTACCTCAAAAAGCATTCATATGATCAGTTTCATCTTTCAGGGAGCATTTCCCTCAAAAGCTGAACATTGTCAAAGGTCTTGTGAACGACAGAATTAAATTTACACATACCAAACTTTTGATGATTTCAAGACCGTATTGCTATGTGTGAATGTATGTATGGCGCTATGTATGATTCTAGTATCCCTGAAAAACAGATACGGACTTGGAAAATGACGCTTGGGTCACCATCACTTCCATCGAAATTAAGACGGAGCACTCGGAGCAGGGTGATACTAGGCGGCGGAGATAATACACGAGGTTTTCTAATAAGTGGCTCTCCATCGTCTGACTTCTTTAACCTAAAGCTGTAGAATGTAGGTCAGACTTACGAAAAAAAAAACTGATGCTCTAAAAGATTCCAATGCACCCATCCTAATATATGGCACAGTATTCTGGACGATATCGAATGCTGATAAGGAAGTACAAAAACCGTTCAAAAGAAAAATTCTCCGGAGATATATAACGCACTTTGTGAGCTATATGAGATGTGTGACAGCTCTGATATAGTCAGGTGCATTAAAATATAATGTCATCTCGCAGAACACATATACAAGGGAGCTTAATAAGATTTGGCCAAAAAAAGTTGTAGTGGCAATAAACAGAGGCTCATGTTCCGTAACTTGGTTCCGCGTTTAGAAAAAGAAGTACAGTGTAACTCTTGATATGTGAAACTCATGTCTCAGTGACTTTTGGGGCAGAATAAGCACATTTTTCGAATCATGGCTAGAGAAAGTCAACATTTGGGCATCAATTCGTTTACCTAGATATTTGGGTAAGTGAAACCCGAAATAGATAAGAGTTCCTCTGCAATGGCAATGATGAGGTGTGTGATTTCTCAAAACCTCGGTTGGACATTCTATGTCCGTTACAAGGAAAGCTATTCTTTTTGAAATAAGGTCCTTTATTCTTCATTGGATTAAGTGTCCAAGTGCAAGGACAAGTCGTGGTACGACTCGACCTATAAAAAGGCTGTCACAGTCGGTCTAACAAGACAAGGGAAAACCGAAAACAATTCAAACGAGCCACAAATGACTGCAACTCCTTTCTTAAAGGTGAGAATTTTCAATTCGACCAAAAACTGGGGGGAAAAGTACTATATCGTCCCAAAGGTAGTAAACATTTTTGGTCTTTCGTCAGAAATATTAAACATTCTTCTTCAGTCTCTATCCCAATGCTCGTTTAATATTACATTCGAGCTGTCATGTCCCTGGACAAGGAGAGTCTGCTTGCTGCACACCATGCAGCCAACTCTTTACTTCCAGATTGTGCTTTGCGCCCAAGCTAGAGAGCGAAGAATATTTAATGGGAAGAATCCGCTTTTGCACTAGTGTACGAGCAAGTATCCTTAAAGTTCTTAACATTCGAAAGTCCACTGATGCAGATGGTATATATCTCCTGGTTCTTAAGAGGTATTCTTCCTCGTTGGCGAAACTACTGTGTAAGTTTTTTCATCAACCTTACACTATAGGACTCTTTCCGAGCAGAAAAAAACAGCACTTATCCAGCCAGTTCCTAAAAAAAGGCGAATCTTCTTCTCTCTCCTCCTATAGACCCACATCACTTTAGACCCTTCTTTCCAAGATCTTTCAGTAACATCCTAATGAGTGGCAATACAGTTTTCCTAGCAACAGGTCCACTGTTGATTTGGCGACTAGTCTCACCGAAAAGTAGTAAAAGGCATATTGCCTGTTTTTCTTTTTCACGCGACATAGATATTTATAATATATGACGGATATAGGTTAGGTTAGGTTAGAGTGGCGGTTGGAAATTCAACCCATTTAGGCCTATTGGCCCGTTGTGCTGCTACGCAGGAGACTGTTAACGTCTATATTTTTAGATCGTTTAAGTCGTTGTAGAATAAGGCTCCTAGGTGGAGTTTTCTTCTCTGGGAGAAACCTGGACGTGTACAGAGAAGGTGGAGGATTGTCTCCTCTTACTCCCCGTCCATGCAGCTTCTACAGAAATCGTTTGTACAATAAAAGCGTCAAGCTTTCTTGCATACTTGCCTATAAGGCAATGTCCAGTGATGACACCTATAATGGCACTGAGATGTTTCCTATTTAAAAGAATCAGACTTTTAGAGCGATTCAGATCCAGCTTTGGCCAGATATGTTTAGTCGCAAGACATATTGGCCAACCGGTTCATTTACGGTCTAATAATTTGCACATAGCGATTGGTATACCTATGCTGCCCTTTTCCGGTAGAATAGGTAGAGTGGTTCCAATTTTGGCACCACAATTGACTGGAATGTCTATGTGGCCCGGGACCCAACACAGGTGAAGGTTGAAATACTCTGACATCTCCGTAAGAGATGATCGGCATTCAAAGGTGAATTTAGAATTTAGTGAGACCGAGTCCAGGGACTTGATAGTGGCCTGACTATCAGAAAAGATTCGGACATCCTTTGCAGATATCACGATTTTCTTCAGCTAGGACAGAGCTTCTTTAATCGCCATAATTTCCGCCTGGAACACGCAACAATGATTTGGAAGACGAAAGGAGAGACTTAGATTTAGCTTATCTGAGAAAACACCTCCACAAACCCCGCTATCGGTTTTAGATCCGTCCGTATAGAAATGGATAGACTTGTCCTTCTTCTTTCCAGAAGGATCTAGAGGGAAAGCTCGCATGAAAGACTTTGTCAAACCGAATTTTAAGTATGGTGTATTCGGTTCTCTAAGTGGATTCCTAATACATTAAGAATATTAGCGTGGCCAAATAAATTATTTGTCCACTGTATAGTCGCTTTAGGGCGAATATCTGCAGTTGTAGCTACTTGCTTTCTGAAGATGTAGAGGGGTGTCAAGTGAAACAGAATGTCTAGCGCCACGGAGGGAGTGGACTGTAGAGCTCCGGTTGTGCATAGACATGCTATTCTTTGGATTCGGCTTAGTTTTTTGCAGTTGACTGCAATGTCTAAAGCCGTCCACCAGGCGACCACACCGTAAGTGAGTATCGGTCTTATGACCGAGATGTATAGCCAGTGGGTTATTCGAGGTTGGAAGCCCCATTTGTTTCCAATAGCTTTTTTGCAAGAGAATAAAGCTACTGTAGTTTTCTTGACTCTTTCTTGAATGTTAGGTTTCTAATTTAGTTTCCTATCAAAAATAAGACCCAGGTATTTTGCTGTATCGGAAAACACTAAACTTGTACGGTTTATTGAAGGAGGGTTTATAGTTGAAATTTTATATTTCCTGGAAAAGACTACAAGATCAGTTTAATGGGGGCTAACTCCCAATCCACAGCGATCCACCCAACGGGTTAATCTGTTGAAATTAAGCTGAAGGAGTTCTTTGATGGTATTGAGATGCTTCCTGAAACTGCTATAGCAACGTCATCCGCATAGGCAATCACCTTGCTCCCTCCCGCTTCAAAGTATATTAGCAGTTCAATTATCACTAAGTTCCAAAGAAGGGGAGAAAGGACACCGTCTTGCGGCGTACCTAACACATCTTTTAGCAGAAGTCCCACCCAGTTTGGAGTTGATTATCCTGCTATTAAGCATAAGACTAAACAACTCCCCAAGTGAGTCGTCTACCTGCAGGATTGATAGCGCAGTAGTTATTGCGGATGTGTTGATGTTGTTAAAGGCACCCTCTATGTCCAGAAAAACAACAATTATGTACTCTCTATAATGTAGGGATCGTTCGATAGGTATGTTGGGTTGTTGACAAAAGTCTTGGATTAATTTTATCTCGAATATCGATATCAATCAGTCTTTCTAGAGTTTTTAGAAGGAAAGATGATAGACGTATAAGTCCTTTGGAACATCATGACAGCATTTTCAGGCCTTGGGATTGAAAACCACAATAACTTCTTTCCATGACAGTGGTCTGTGGATAAGTTCTACACAGCTCCTCATGGTATTCTCTAGCGTTGGCAAGATAATATCTGAAGACCTTTGTAGTTCGGCCGGTGTTATACCGTTCGGACCCGCAGACTTGTATGGTTTGAAGCTATGCAGCTCGCAAAGCAGTTTGTCTCTTGTAATCAGACCATGAATTTTGTTCACGGTTGCACTAGTCTTGTTTTGGTTACTGTTTGCCGCGAATGAGAAGCTACCTGGAAATTGGGTATCCAGTAGCAAGTTGAGTGATTCATCACTTGAGGTTGTCCAGGAGCCATCGGTTTTTCTTTAAAACAACTAGACATCACAGGGCTTGTAGAGAGGATTTTTCTTAGCCGCGATGCCTCAGAGGTTTCTGTGATTTTGTCACAGAAGGATCTCCAAGATTGACGCTTTGCTTTCCTCAGTTCTTTTTATATAATCCTAGTCAGCCACTTTTCTTGTGCTTTTTGCTAAGTTGAAAATTATTTTGCAAATGTTTCTTATCGGTTCGAGTGCTGATGTCGCCAGGTCGAATTGGATGTATCTGTGATCTGAAAACGAATATTCAGTCGATACTATCCAGTTCGTTAGCATTTGAGTGATATTGTCTGAGACAAGTGTGATATCTAGCACTTCCTGTCGGTTTCTTGTTATAAAACTGGGCTCATTGCCAATACTGCAAACAATGAGGTTAGTACTTAAAATGTAATTAAAAAGTGACTCACCTCTATCGTTGATATCGGTACTGGCCCATACCGTGTAATGAGCGTTAGCATCACATCCGATGATGAGGCCAGTTCTTTGATTTCCAGATTCTAGTACCAGGCTTTCTAGGTTATCACCAGCGAGAAGGCCCACCTGATCGTGGCCAAGATACACCGATGCCAGCTAGTAGGAGGCTTTCCCATTCTCCAGCCTGGCAACGGTTAAGTCAGGGTCACTGAGGTTTGGAAGTAAAAATACATTAAGATTACGTTTCACTTGTATACAAGTTCTAATCTTACGTTTGTCTTTTGTATTGAGTGAAGCGTATAAAAGTGTCCCAAGTCCACGAACCACGCCTTCCGCAATCCATTGTTCCGGGATTAGGATGATGTCTTCTGCGTTTTTAGAGAGACGCAGAATTAGTGCGGCCGAAGCCTTTTTTGAGTCTTATAGATTAAACTGGAGAAACCGTGTCATTGCTAGAATTTCCCAGAGTGGTCTCCACCACGGTTTTATTGGAGGGCTCCGATTCCGAAGATAAGCTCAAGAGCTCAAGAGCTTATCTTCTTCCTCTGATCGTGTAGGATCATTTTTTATTTCGTCGTCAGTTTCCATTTCCGAAAGAGTATCAGAAGAGGAGACCGACGGCTTGATAGTCGCCTTAGATGAATTGAAATCGTCGCTGTCCATTACAGGAAAGTATACCGACGCTCTCAGATCCAGGGCTAAATTTGAATTTTCGTTTAAAGGAGGGGAAGGTTGCTCATCAGCATCTAGCTCATCCTTTTTGTAGACCCTAAGGTGTATTTCCTCGAATCCGAACCGGATCATGCCTTTAGTCTGCACAAGAGAATTAAGGGATTCCTTATTGATCACAATCAACGCGCATCTATAAGGGCCTCTCAGCTTCTTCAGTTTTGCGAGTTTCCAGTCATGAGTTGGAAGGGAAGGAGGCTAATGATCTCCATTACACTTTCTGAAGGGGAGGGTTCGGCTAGAATCTAGGTGCGGGTTGTAGGTCTGCTAGGGATATCCTCCCTAGGCACGACTTCGAGCCTTACACCTTGCCACCTATGTCTTTTTTAAAAAGATCAAGAAATATCTGGTCGGCACATGCGATGAGCTTGACATGGTGGTCCGGTGTTTTCCCGAATAATAGCCAAGAAGTTTCCCGAAAGCTTGAACTTGACCAATTGCCACCGCTCAGGTGTGATCGATCCATCAATATCGCTTTTATCTTTTACCGCGATCGTCATAGCGTCGTTTAGGACTTCACTAAAGGACCTTAGAAATGTGGTGTTGGATGCCTCAGGGGTGTTGTTATGGTGGATATAAAATTTAAAACAAAATTTCACATCGTTGATGTTGATACCCAGCTCGCCTTCAGTCGTTTGGGTAGTCTCGCCAGGTTTTCCGCTAGGTCTCAAATTTCTTACAATTTTGATGAGTCGATCGTTAGATGCTTTTGATATGTGGTCATTCCAAGACCGCCTTTTTGTGCTGATTAACTTGGCAATGTCTGTTATGTAATGTCTGTCATGCAATGTAAATTTCCTCACGTGTTTAGCACCATTGATTGAATTAGGTCCTAGCACTGTTTTGTAGATGCGCGTTTCACCTTCTATACTCAGGTACTTGTTTCTCCATATTACATCTCTTAGCCCTTCCGACACTCTCGCCCTTGAGCACATCTTTGGTTATATTGCGAAAATTTGAGATCTCAACTTCAAAATATTTGAGTTAACTAGTTGTTCGAGCATGGTACGATCAACGAGTATTTCCCAGCTTGAACCTGATTGGGTCTTGTGGTACCACCAGACTTTTTTCCTTCGTTTTTCCTTCGAGACCTCCATATTAAATTAGCTCGCAGTATTTTTGAATTTGTGCAGCAGGCGTTGCAGGGTATCCTCACAATATATTATCAACACAGCGTCGTCTGCGTAGCATAGTATAGGGATATTTACATTTTGCATATTGGATCCATTACAATATTGTATAGTATCGGGCTAAGAGAATCGCCTTGTCGTATTTCGCTCATGCGCGGTATTTCGTCTACATATTCTCTATCTACTCTGGCTTTTGTTTTAAATCTTCTTTTAGTGTATACAAAATTTCTAGTAGTACTGACTTCTAGGTTTGCAAGATAAATACGTCTTCGGTTACTGCTCTCTCGAATTCTTCCGTTATATCATCAAAACACACATATGCAAGAGTATTGAACTCTATAGCATTTTCAATAATGCAGCCGTATTCTAGGCAAGATGACACATTTTTCTACCCCGTGGCGTTAACCGCCCAACCACGTAAAAAATGAAGAAGGATGATTTAGGAAGATATAGTATCATAAATGAGAAAAGAAAGGATTGCGATATACTGCTGGGATATTACATGCCACATGTTTGAATGCAGTATCGTCTTCGGAAAGTAGCTCAGATTGAAGGTCAACGATTGAAAATCAATCAGCGATCACCTATGTGTGATCCACATGTAAAGGAAATTCTACAACATCAGCCTTATATGTGCACCCGCCCCTATCAGCTAAGGATTATATCAAAGAGGATTTCTATGATCTCTTGGACGGATGGTGTCCGCCGTATGATATCAAAATCATGCTCGGGGACTTTAATGCCAAAATTGGTAAGGACAGCATCTTTGGCGCAGTAGTCAGAAAGCACAACCTCCACGAAACAAGAACAGATAACGGATTTCGACTTTCTGACTTTGCAGTAGCTAGTAACATGGTGATAGGTAGCACAAGATTCCCTCAGAAGAGAATACACACAGCAAACTGGCTAAACTGGACGATAGACACTGTACGAAAGTTGCTGCACTACTATTCAGGAAGTAGTCGAAGAAACTCTAGGCTAACAACCACCCCCGACAATAAATCCATGGTATGATGACGAGTGCATGCAGAAGAAGAAGGCAACCGATGAAGCATATAAGAAGACGTTACAAAGAACAACCCGGGCAACGTGAAAAGATTGCCCATCCAGAAGGAGGGAGAAGAAAAGATTACTGCGAAGAAACAAAAGAGCCTTCGCAGTATCCCAGCTCAATGATATCGAAGAGTGCAGGAGTAATAACTTCTATAAAAAAGCTAAAAGCCTTTGAACCACTGTGGGTAATCTTGTCAACGACCTAGAGGGAATAGCGGATGTATGTAAACAGCTTTTCCAATAGATGGGCATGACTACGAGAGAGTAATAGGGTATGAAGAAAACTCAACTCCAGTCGATGAAGTAGTTCTCCCACCCTTCAAAAGCCATTTTATGTCTTGTTAGAACTACATAGACATATCCCTACTAAACGTAGCCTACAAGATCATATCCAGTGTACTGTGTGAACGACTAAACCCGATTTGCACCCCTTTCATCGGCACCTATCAGTGTGGCTTCCGGCCCTGTAAATTGACGATAGACCAAATCTTCGCAAACCTTGGAAAATAGCAAGGGTTCAAAGTCAATACTCAGCATCTCTTCATGGACTTGAAAGCCGCATACGACAGTATTCATCGCACTGAATTGTATAATGCGATGGCCGATGTGTTGCGCCTCGGCAGAGAATTCGTGTAGCTTGAAAACAAAACCTCCGAACTATTCCAAACATGTACCGGATTTCGAAAAGGAGATGCACTGTCCTGTGATTTCTTTAATCTTGTGCTGGAGCAGATAGTGCGAAGGGTCTGCAAAAACACAGAAGGCATTGTATTTAACAAATCCATCTAATTGCTGGGCTATGCAGACGATATCAATATCATCACCTATTCCCTGTGTGTCATTGTTGGTCTCATAACGAATGAGGATAAAACAAAGTACATGCTGTCGACCAAAAACCGATCCATCGACAGCTATAATTTAAAGGAAGTGAAGGAGTTTATCTATCTCGGGACAAAAATATAAATTCCACATATGACACCCTAGTCGAGATTTGACGAAGAATAACCCTAGGCAACCGCTGCTACTTCGGTTTTTCCAAACAACTAGGGTCCAAAATCCTAACTCGAAAGTCCACAATCATGTGTTGAAAAACCCTGACCTTGCTAGTCTTGCTTTATAAAGCTAAATGCTGGACGATAGGCAAGACAGTGGAGCAAATTTTGGGATCCTTCGAAAGAAAAGTCTTACGTCGACTATTTCGTCCTGTCAAATGGGGGGAAGATGTAACCGCGAACTCTAAGAGCTGCATGAAGATGCAGATGTAGTCCGGAAGGCAAAAATCGTTCGACTGCACTATCTCGGCCACACCGTGCAAGTGGGCGAGTTTGTTCCAGCGAAGATAATCTTCGAATCGCAACCGTTTATTTAAAAATTCAATAATCGTAGATGCTAGAAGCCGTGGTCTAGTAAACTGGAAGGTTAAAACGTGGCATTATTTCCGGCTCAGACTCTCCATGGGTGGCTGGTCGGATAAGTAAGTAAGTATACAAATCCAATAATAAAACGACAGAGAAAAAATTAGCGTTAATCAGTGTTTTAAAATAAAAATCGTATTGAGTACCTTATGTAGGATTCTTTGAACTGACAATTGTACTTGATATTTCAAAAGCACTTCTCAGAATTTGGCATTAGGCTCCTTTGCCGAAAATGTGTACATACGGACTGATGAATTTCTTCTTCAATTCGAGTTGTCTTGCACGGTTTTAAGTTTGTTATTCGCAAAATAAATGCTTTGTGCCACAGGACTTCGTTCTATCTCCGACACTCTTTTTAATGTTTATCAATGATTTCATATCTGCTACATATCAACATACTCCTCTTCTGATGACATAATCTATGTTTCTCGTACTTTTTTAGGACTCACGTTCCTGCTCTTTGTTCTGTAAAACGGAGTGTCAGCGTATGATAAGTTCATTAAATTCCGAACCCCGAACAGGGTAAAATTTATTGCTTCCAAAATACAATGCTGTATGATGTCGTTAAAGCGTAATTTAAACATTAAGCCAATAAGCATGAATAGCTCTTGCATCGTCGAAACCGTAAAACTTCCCATGTCAATGACAGCTTACGTTGGAACGACCGCATATTCAATTTCGCTAAAAATACTGGGAATACAATGTGATAAAACTCTTAGGTATGCCAATTTTACACAGGCAATTCACACAAGTACTCTTATGTGCTCTGAAGTATCGTGATCCGCTCCTAAGCCGTACAACTTGCTTATGAATGCCCTGCCGAGCTCTATATTTTCTAGTCATTATAACCTGCAAACATTCAAAACCAACGTATATTGGTAACTGTCTTTCTGTCCACCCTGAGTGCGCTAAATATAAAAAATACAACACATACCTTCTTATAGTCGTTGTTGTCAAAAAAATTGGTGACACTGGCGATTGTAATCCAATGTGTTGTGTCCCATGTTGTACTCCCAAAATCTTCCACCTGCAAGAGAAAGTGGTGCAGGTTCTCGAATTTTCTGGATGCGACTCATTAGACCACAGTCTAATCGACACTTCTTCTTCTTATTTTATTTTGTACCGCTTGATCCGGTCATTTCCCCCTCCAAATTCCAATTTTTTGAATTAATCCGTCTTGCGCGAACAGATAGTTTGGATATTGAGTGTGAACAAGGATGAATATTAATTTCAACAATTTTCCTCTTATAGCTTTGGGTTATAAAGAGAAGGAGGCATGCACAATTTCACCCACATTATTCCCAATTACAAATCGGTGCTTAAAGTGAATAGTTCAACATACATACATATGTATATCTCCATATAGGTTTGGGTGATTCAATACACCAACAAAGTCATGTTCCGGTCATAAATCTTATCCCGGTATCCAGATACCCGTTGTCATTGCTTTCATTCCCAATCCAATTTTGTATGCATGGACTCACTGGATGTAACAATGATGATTTATGTCACGCCCTATAACCCGGAAACAGGATTACGATTGAAAGCCCATTGGTGCGGTTATGTCGCTACTAAGTTGTTTCTATTCGCTTGGTTAACCCCAAAAATGAAGTGAACACGCCAATTCCCAAGCGACACTAAGTCTCACTTGTATGGAACCTAAATGGCTCGTGAAAATGCGCACTTTTCTAACATAAATTTAGCTTCCCTACGTTTCACAGATGAAATGTATAAAACCGCACCTGAAAAATCCTTTCCGGTTCTTACTTCAAAAAGTATTCACCGACGAGCGTCTGAAGGTACTTAGGCGTGAATGTTTGTGTAAAGTCCTATAAGAGCGGATTCGAATTTTTATTGTTCCATTGAATTCGATAAATTTTTGTAGAAGGTGTTGTGGAAGCAGATTCTGATTAACCATCTCGGTAGCGAATGGGTCCTCCTATAAACCATATATTCGAAATGTAGACACAATTGAAGGCGCGTACTCAGTCGAAAACGAAAATAAAAACGAAAACTTTTATCGTCGCGTTGATTGATTGATCGTTATGACTGACGAAGTGGAAAATGGATTTAAAGTTATCAACGGCTTTTCGAAAACTCACCCTCTCTACGAGTATTTCATCTGCATTCTCATCCTCATTTTTAGCGGGATGGGAAAATTTAATCCGCATCTCCTCGGAATTGTCGAGTGATAGAGTTGAATATGTGATTTAACACTTCGACTTTTGAAAGAGCTACGAAAGAAGCGAACACACACGTTTGAAGTATTGAAATAGTTTTGGTGGGAAAAATAAAGTTTCGAACAGGTGAAGAGGAAACTTTTTGAAAAAGTATTGAAAGTGCTTTCATCGCTTTTGAAAATCAGTTTGGTAGTGAAGTTGGTTACTTTTTTTTTTTTTTTTTGAGATGACGTGGAAAGCAATTTCCTGTCACATGTTTTCGAAGAACTGAAGAACTTTCTCTTTGAAAATGTGTAAAAAAGAAGTGCTTAAGAATTTTTGACTTTTGCGGTTTGGTAGTTTAAATTCAGGAAGGAAACTTAATTGGCAGAATGTATTATTGGATTAAGCGTGTTTGAATAAAGTTTTCGCATACGGTTTGCCATAAAAGGGTTTTACTTGAGTCTGGCAAGGGTACTATCTAACTATGAATGATTTATTACATTCTAGCATAAGATAAGAGATTATGGAGAAAATTATGTAAGCAATCGTAGGATCTTGTAATACTATTAATTTGTAAGAAGGGATACAAAATTAACGAGAAAGTCAAGAATCTAATGTAAAAGCTACAAAAGTAATTATTTTCTTCTCCTCTGTGAAAATGCCACAAAATTTTTAGCCGGCTTTTGGTAGAAATCAAACTAGGACAGTTAGAAGTATAGACGACGGTTGAGTGGTGGCTACTGACTGACTAGAGCCAAGGCAAGTGTCAAGTGCTTGCTTTACTTTCACGCGACAGGCCTTGAAAACTGCATAGTAGCACGATCGTTCGGCACCTGTCAATAGCTCAAAACTCTTAGTTGATTTAGGTTCTGTTCCACTTAAAAGGGGGCGTCGTCTACTTCACCGATCTTGTCTAGAGCGATTTAAAAAAATTCCTGCCAATGAAGGTCTCATAACCTCCTTTGATAGAGTAGAGAAATTTCTCTATAGTCATTTTGAACAACCTGGTCATTTAAACATTCAGACATTTAAAACCAACCTACATTGGTACCTATCTTTCTTTTCTCCTTAATTTTCCTTTGACCGCGCTGTGTGCAAACATTTTAAGGATACTTTAACTCCTTGAGCGCGCACTATTTAAAAAAAAAAAACAACCATACTAGTTTGCCAGGGATGTCAAATCTACACATGGTGTTGTATAGCTCGTCCCTATGCACTCTATCATATGCTGATCTGAAGCTGACAAATAGATCTAAAATTCTCAGGTCTCTTACCAAGGTCTGGCGAAGTGTGAATATTTGATTGACCATGGACTCTTCTGGCCTGAAACAGCTTTAAAATGACCAACCAAATTGTTCATGAATGGTTTCAGACGCTCACATAACCCGGCAGAAGAAATCTTATATGCAATACTTAGCATCTGTATTCCTCTAGAGTTGGAGCAGTCAAAAATCTTGTAAATCGGACAACGATTCTGAGATTCCTTGTTTTGGCTGTACTTTGCTCTGACCATGTCTTATAGATGAGATGGTACATGTTCCAAACCAGGTCATTTCCAGCTAAATTCTTTATTGACTATCATCGCCGTTATACAGTTTAGAGAAGTAATCGTTCTGTATTTTCAACACTGACTGTGACTCTACACTTTGGCTTTGTAGCCCTGACATGTTCGTTTATTTCCTTGATCGAGCGTTTCTCACGCCTTTTCTTTATCTTTGCGAGAAGCTTTTGATGTTATTTTCTTTTCTTATCGTAGAATTCACGATCAGCTCTCATCCTTTGATGCTGCGCATTTTTATAAAATTATTGTTTGGCTGCATGCATGTACGTTTTTTTTAATACTCGTAATTAGCGCGTGCTCAAGGAATTTGTGTACCCTTAAAATGTTTGTACACAGCGCGGGCGAACCTGGCTACATTCATCGTTCTTTGTGGCTGCGGGGTAAGAATTTTGAGAGAGCTGGACGGGAATACGACTCTTGCTTTTGCAGATTTTTAACGTCGATTCTTCTTGGGCTTATTTGACTCCATTGTAACTATGATATCTACACTCGTACTCTGGTTGCAAGGAACCCTCGGAATGCTCGGATATCCAGAATGCCGGAGGAGAATCTGGCATTCAACTCCAGACTGATTGATTCAGGGAATAGTCAAGCCGCTTTATGAATGTTGAAAAGTAAAAACCGAGAGCTTGCTACTAAAAGGTTACGCCTCGTTTCAAATTTTAAAAAATCTGAATCCATGACCAGATATGCTGCTATGCAGGCTGTGTATGCGGATGACCCGCTCAAAGACAAGGCGTTTGCCCAAGGCTTCAGTACTGCCTCTAAGACAGTTTCACGGTATACAATCGCATTAACTTTGACACAACGGTCCAAAAATACGAGTGGAGTGCGACCATCGGCTGTTATGGCGGCCCAAACCATCACCATCGGTACTGCCTGCTTTCTGGTGGCCGTCCGAAGGTGTAAATTTTCGAAGGACCTCGCTGGCAAGTAAACTCGGTCATTTTTTTTGTTGACATATTGCTCGATAACAAATGGCGACTCATCGGAAAAAACCTAATTCAGCAACTCACCACTTTCGTGCAAGCGTAGCAACGCCTTCGCTCTTTCGACTCTAACTTTTTTCTGTTGCGGTGTAAGATCATGTGCTTTTTGAAATTTCAAGCCAAAGCTCATTTTTCAGTATTTTTTGCATCCGTTCCAACGATATGTTGAGCTCACGAGCCATTTTTCTTCCACTTTGACGCGGATTTCGCTTAATTCGAGCCTTCATTTTCCGAACCATTTCTGCCGATGTTGCTATTTTTTTATTGTATGACAACCCCCATGGCGTTTTGCAACACTGCCAGTATCACGGTAACGAGCTATAATTCGAGACAGAAATTAATTATTCACGTTGAGGTGCTGGAGGGCTCTAACGATAGCTACTTGTGGTTTTCAATCGCGGATAAAAGATTTTTAACACAACTAAGACGCAAATCGTTTAAAAGCCTGGTAAATAATAAAATTATCTGACATGTGTCAAAATTTGAACTCACTGTCGTGAACGGTTTGGAAATTATAGCATTCTGAAGTTGGTTGCAGTTCGAGTTAGTCAGAGTGTAGATTGATGGACAAAAGGATTTACATTCGTGCTGCGCTCATGGATTGATTGAGGTGCTTGAGGTGAATTACTTCATCACCCAGATACGCTTGCCCTGCGGTTGATTATACCGTCAAGCATACCATCTTTGGTTGCGCAACGCATCAACGGCGACAGCTTTAAGTTAACTGAATGGGCCTGGTACTCACGCCGAAAAATATCATCTCCGTCATAGGGACCGGTACAAAAGCAAATAGAATAAGAGTAGCAAGTGATGAGCGGTCCTGGGCCTGCGTGAATCTCCCCCTCATTAAGGTTAAGGTAGGTATTAGTAAGAAGCCAAGCTATGGTGCCTAACTTAAACTACCATTAAGTTATCTGTAGAGTGAAACTCTAGGTCTTCGAACAAACGGTCGCTATAGGAAGACTTAAAAGAAGTCCAACATCTTTCGGAGTGCTTATAGTGGGTGTTCTTAAGGTTGACTAAGCGATAAATTTCCTTGGTAGTGTCACAGACTTATAATAACCCGAAAGGTTGGTTACAGCATTACAGTGAAGTAATGCCAACGTGGTTCCAGGCTGTATCAAGGCCGCAGGCAAGAGAGTATCAGTTTGATTCGAACCCAAACATTGCATTGATTTCACACTAACGTAAGTTTCTACGGTTTTCATGTAGGCATTCTGTTAACAGTGGGCGTTTTTTTTTTGGCAGAACCATATACATATTTAGCATGACTCGATAGACAGACCAAATGAATACTTCAGAATTTTTCTTATGAGCCAGCAGCCTTTCTTTTGCGCTGCGGTAAGAAAACTGTTACAAGCGTCTTGGCACATTAGTATGTTTGGCATAAGTGACATCATCTCCCTTGCTGTGATGGTGACGAAGACACTATGGACCACTACAAATGTCTGTCCAATAGTTGCAAGTATTAAGCGTTGATGTGGTGGATCCTGATTTTGTAGAGATGAACTTTGATTGCTCATTTTTCTACAAAGATTGTTCACAAAAGGGACTCGTTCTTTGTCTGAATACTATGTTACGTTAGAATAAGATAAGAAAACGTAGTTTGAAAGCACTTCAGCCTTCTCAACGACTTAGTTTTTGAAGATATGCTTATCTTTGTACATAGGTAGGTACATAAGACGATTTTAGAGTCAAAGAGAAAACAACTGGGCAGATTCCTTTAGAAGCATAGCATTGAATCCGCTCCCTGAAAATCGCACACAATTCACCATCATTTAAACAGTTCTCAATTTGCTTTAGCGTATTGTGCTCATAAATTATACAATACATGAATTCATTCTTCGTCGAGTAACCCGTATTAACCCAATTAAAGTATTTCACTTATGAAAAATTCATTTGCACATTCCACAATTGCAACGAATGCCTCCTATCATCCAAATTACATGGCACAGCACCCTTCAATCCTGCCCACAGGTGTGAAATCCATTTGTCTTGCACTTTTTTCATCCTTTTTTGTTTTTCTTTCCTGTTCATACACCACTACTAAAGTTAATTGAATTTCCTTTTCGTTTTTCATTTTTCCGGTCGGAGCATTTTTACATTGCCTACCCATCAACTTTTTACACAAGCCGCGAGCAGAAAACGACGCCAAAGACTGACGGACATAAACATTCGAATTTATTTGAAATAATCTCCATGCAAATTCTCATTTTGTTAAAAAAAAAAAAAAAAAAAAAAAAACACAGAAACCGCGCTCCCCAACAATATCCTTCCAGTTGATGTTTCTGAAATCCTTTTTCCAAAAAAAAAAAAAAAAACCCAACAGAAAATTGCCACATTTTATTGGATGCATTTTTTTAAAGGTTTAATCCAATCGCTGCTGCTAAATTATTTGCATAATTTGTGGTTATGGTTCCGCTCTTTTTTTGTTTTGTTTTTTGCTCTGTGAGTGGAATGCGATTTCGTTTTGTATATTGCACATCAACCAGCAGCGATACGTCACAAGTTCTGTTTGAGAATACGACAACGATGCTGATGGTAATGGTAGAAGTGATGTTGACTGAAAACATCAAACAAATGTTGTTTTACTATATTCCGATTGAAGAATTTACAAAAGACCAATGGTGGTGGTGAAAAAGAGATTTTTTCCAGGTCCATAATATTTGTAATCATTTTCATGGTTAACGTTTCCATTTATTTGTTTTTGTAACCGATATTTGCGTTACGAAATAGATGCAAAGGAAATCTGTAAATATTTCATTTTGAAGAAAAATAGTTTCGAATACATCATGCAGCGGCTACAGGGCTTAAATATTTTGGAAAAATATTTTTGCATGCGCAAATTCACTGCACTGGACTTAGAAATTGGACCCAATAGAGACTTACCTCATGTTTTTTACTAAAAGTGGGAACAAACACTACACCAATTAGGCAAGACAAAGATAGAAGTGCTTGGTTGTGGCTTAACTAGGATAGATATGTAGTGTCATGTGCAAGATCATAGATATTGGTCTTATCCAACCAGGTTTGAATTGGAGTAGGAGGTATAAGAAACACTAGATACAATGTGCTGTCAGAGATGACTGGACCTTAGATGGATGACGTACAGCCGAATAATTCGTGTGAATGAATCAAGAATGGTCCCAATAGTCAACATGGGAGATACCATATATGAACAGGCTCATTATATTGTCATATTGGGATACTCAAACAAGTCAGATATGTTTTCTTGTTCTTCCTATTCACCTTTTCAGTTTTCAGTTAAAATTTTCGTCAAATTACCTTTTCCGGTTCTTAACCCCCAGTGCTCGAATACATTTTGTATTTTTTTGTCTGCTAGCAAATTTCAGTGCAAAGTCCCTATTTATAGTAAACTGCGTGCAGAAAAAAAAAAAAAACAGTCATTCGACGTATATACCCTTACTGCCCTACGTAACTAATTTATCTACGCGACCGTGTATTTTAGAGCAACATCACCCATTTTTAAATTTATGTCTTGCGGAATTGCCAATTGTAAAATGCTGACTGGGTAACTTGCAAGGGCATCTATGGGAAAGCCATGTGTCAGGTTGAACAAAAGAAATATGGTGCATATTAAAAAATTCTCCGATAATCTCCTTTTCCTTTGTAACGAGTGCAAGTGTATCTCACTATCACATGTGCTTTTAGCAATAAAATGCCTAAAACTCATACCAAGTCGCACTCGCCAAAAAGATTACTTAGATAGATAACTTAGTCCAGAATCTTATTACAAAATCCAAAGTTAAGTACACGGATAGACAAATTGCAGATCTAATCGTGTTAGATTTCGTGAGATCCAGGAATGAAGGGACTCCCTTGAGTCATCTGGATAAAGAGTTGAATGACATCAAAGCAATCTGTTCTGCGCAGGTTATATCCAACCAAAAAACATGCGAATTAGTTAGCTTCCTGCGTGACGACATTAACATTCTTTTTCAGTCCCTGTCACACAAACAACTCTCTCCTAAACAATCTGAACTCATGATCGATAAAGTGATCAATGTCGGTAATGAGCTAACTGCGATTCGATCCCTCGTATGCGATATTGAACATCAAAATAATAAAAAGCAAAATCGATTACTCACCAAACTTTCTGCAGCCTTACTAGAATGTCAACTATAATACATCGCTCGTTGCTCATTCGCTCATTCCTGCGATGTTTCTTCCAACTTGACAACAAAGAACTTCTCTATGTCACTTTTAATTCAACTTGGACACCTTCTGAGCGGCAACGTAGACTTAACAATCTTGCTTCGAAGAATCGATTGGTCACTACGCTTCTTAACAAAGGCGCCCTCCTATGTCGATGGATCTTGAATGTCTTTGAAAAGAAATATGGCATCACCCCTAGCCACTGCAATTTGTTTCCAACATCTCACCACAGAATTAAGCGCAGCTTCAAACTCAACTGCCCGGGAAATACGAATGTTTATTCAATAATCCAGCCAGCAACAATTTCAATTTCGAAAGATGCGTGCCTGAAAATAGTTGGAAAATTCGACCAAAAAGCAGGATAATGTTATGATACCGAAACCCGACTCAAAACGCCTCAAATCTGACTCTAAATCTAATAATAAGATACCGAAACCCGTTTCCAACTCCCTTTTCAAACCTGACTCTAATTGGAGATTCAAAACTCACAAATTCCCCAATTTCGTCGCTACCACCTACATCCCGAACCAACTTCATCAGCCCTTTAATTGTATAGAAGCAGCTACTCCGATCTACCCAAGTCTCCGCGTCAACGCGTCTCTTTCAAACCTCTCACACTGTCTTATCTGAAATATTGTACTTTCTACTTTCTCAAATTTCGATCTCAAGACCGAAGCTAAATATTCCAATTTAATTAGATTCTATGTTATAAATCTCTCATCTGAAAATGTGTCTAATGCCCATTTAATAACCGCTGCCTCGCCCTCAATCACCCTCTGCCACCCACAGTTAAAATATATATCCACAAGCTTTTGACACAACAGAATGTCGTTTTGCACTTTCTAGGCTCAGAGAAAAAAGACCTACGAGTACATACGTCTCCTTCCAACATATTTGAACGACAAAACCGAGTCAATTTGCTATGACTCGAAACGGAGCTTACAACGACAAATTGTTTCGTCCGTAACGTGCTACCATTGCTAGTGTTTCAACCATCCACTCCTACGCCCTCTCGAAATATTCCTCTTAACTTCTACTATCAAAACGTAAAAGGACTGATATCTAAAATCCGTACTGTCTTGCGTTAATCTCACGCTCTACCGCTCGGGAATTTTCTAATTCCCGATATAAAGAGTCAGGAATTATTCCCCCTAGTTTCAATGTTTTTCGGGACGATAATCTTAAATGTCCAAAAGATGATTCTCCTTATCGAAGTGTCCTACTGTTCGCTATTTCTACTTTTTCTAAGCTTGAATACGTTTCGATGAAAATAACACTCCCCTGCATCATTTCAATTGATGAAATAATTAACTTATCTGATCCTCTCTATGATATCATCGTATTCGGCGATTTCAATCTACCTCATCTGCACTAGACTCAATCAGAAGATGCATTTTTTTTTATCGCAAACCCTAACTCCAGTAAAGAATGTCTCTTCTTAGATTAGCTCACAGGCTCTAGCTTATGCCAAGTTAGTAGGGTCTCCTACTATATGGGTAAGCAATTAGACCTCATTTGCACCACTGACCCCATAGACTCCTCTGTCCCACTCTGTCTTCTTTCTCTTTTCCACCACTCTCCTATCCAGCCCACACTATCTGCAGCTGCCTCTTCTTACGACTTTCATAAGGTGAATTTCCATAAAATGAACGCTTATCTTAGTAAGTGCTCTTTTGATTTCGCCAATATGTCCCTTAAAAGTGCTCTCTCTATTTTATATAGAGAGTTATTCAATTCTATTTCTCTCTATGTTCTCTTTTCGCGCAATAAGACGCAGCCCCCCCCCCCCCCCCCCCCCCCCCCGTCGTACAATCGTAAACTTCGCTCTTTACGTAACAAGAGAAACAAATTATGGGCAGTTTTCCTCCGATCCAACTTTTTTGCCGACTATTCAAACTATCTCGGGTCATACCTTCAATTCGCCCAGCTTTAAAGGTATCGATAGTGCGCAATCGAGGCTTATAAAAGATCCTAAGTCTTTCTTCTAAATCGTTAACTACAAAGAATAATCTGACGGTTTTCCTCCATCCCTCTCATATGAAAACTTGTCATCATCCGATTCGCATACTATAGCCAACTTTTTTGCTTCATTTTTTAAGCAATCTTTTACCGGATCCCTCATATTTCAAATACCTACTTAACTTCCCCATTTGCCCCTCTTTTTCTCAAAGTTTTGACCATGCAGTAACAGAAAGTAAATTACAACAACTTAATGATGAATACTTATCCGACCCAGACGGTCTTCCTTCCATATTTTTTTAAAAAGTGTTCCTCAATACTCAATACTCCCACCCCCTTGTAAATCTCTTCCGTTTATAGCTCTCCCAAGGTGAATTTCCACAAATATGGAAGTCTTCTTTCATACCACCGATACAAAAAAAGGGATTAAAGAGGGAAGTAACTAATTACCGCCCCATAGCTAAACTTTCACACATACCCAAACTCCTCGATAACATTTTGTAGATGAAAGGTAGATCAGCTACCATTTATGTCGTCAGCCTTAGAAAGTGGTAAAGAAGTTGACGTTAAAGGAACTGATTTCAGTAAGACTTTTGATAAGATATCTTATAAACTAATCCTGTTCAAATTGTCCGTTCTGGGCTTTTTCTAAAATGGATATCTTCTTACTTGGATAATCGTTTTTTATAGTGTTCGTTTCAGGTCTGTCCTATCATCCTATCAAGTCAGGTGGTCCTCAAGGTAGTCACCTAGGTCCACTTCTCTTTATCCTTACCATTAACGACCTTGAGAGGGTCATTAAATACTCAGCACTTTCTCTCTATTCTGACGATACCAAATTTTTAAACCCATTTTCTCACAACATGACTACAGCCTCCTTCAAATTCCTCTAAATAGTTTTCCCACCTGCCGCATTTAGAACTGCTTAGAACTCAATCTCACTAAACATCAATCGATTATCTTCTCACGTAACAAGTCTCCTCCCCGAATTTACCTTCACCACGACCAACCTATATCCCTCGTTCAGTCTTTTCGCGGCCTTGGAATATTCCGCTTGCATATTGATGAAATAAAGCAAACCATCTGGCTTCGTTAAAAGATGGTCCAAAGAATTCTACAACCCGTACGTGACCAGGTACCAGCGTGACCAGCGTTGTTTTCTTCGATTTGCTCTTTGGGGTCTTATCTTCCTATCAAGACCGTCTCAACCTCTTTAATCTGAATACCCTTGAAGAGCAAAGGCAGCAGATATTCTTCTCATTCACCGACTCCTCTCAGGCTCTGTATTTCTCTTCACAGCTTCATTTCTTTTACACTAACCCTCAACCGCTACACTAACTAACATATGGCTCTAATGAACCAATCTCCCGTATGCTGCATTAGGCAGCACTAGTGACGACCCAGAAAAACCTGAAAAGGGCTAAGGACGTTCAGGTGTGCACATGAAATACTCGGAAGCCTTACACTACTATAAGGCCCAGATAACAGTCATTCAAGAAATGCTGCCTGAAGGTTGTACTGAAGTGCAGAGTTGTTGTAAGTGGCACTGTTTTTTACGGGCTCCTTGACAAAATTCACGAGCAAAGGACTGAGTATGTCTGAACAATTATTTTTTGGAAGAAGGAAATTTTGGTATTGCAGTTATAAAACATAGCCTACACGCCACGTAGCCCCGAATAAGTGCGTATTCAGTATTCTAGAAAACATAACGGTCATCTGATCATAAGCCATCATTCAAATTGATTATGTCGCCGTACTATTAACGTTCAAACCTTCTGTGTGGTCAATATAGATCCGGACCACGATCTACTTACTGCTGAGCTATGTAAGAGGATCTCCGAATTCCCACAACAACGAATAAAACCGTAATTTTTAATTGAAATGCCGTGTTCGCGAATTTATAAAATTTTTGGAGCACTCAAAGATTACAAACACACAAATTCGCTGGTACAGATGACAGATCTCCGCAAAAACCCTGCTCATTTAAATTCATTCCAAGAAAATGGAAAACACCATTTATCAAACCCTCCTCCTTCAACAGACTTATTAGAATTACGTTCCTTCTTTCGCTAATAAATACAGAGTAAAGTTTTGAATGTGCTCAACTAGCAGAGATGCCAGATACGATCCCTGTCACTGTATAGTTCAAGCTGACATATGGTCCCGGGATAGCTATCTCAGCAGCAGCTAAATAGTAAACTTATGTATGCAGCCGATTTGTAGGCAACATGATATATTCTTCTACCCTGACCTAATTTGACGGTCATGCGTGGGTTAACGGCCCAACGGAAGAATACGGAACAGATTTAAAACGACGACACGGACTTTGGACATTGATTTAGGAGTATATTCCGGGAATGTTGGAACATTATACGCTACAGGAGCTACCCAAAAACTAGAAAATATTCTCACGCAGTATAAGGCGGACATTACTGCGATCATGATGTTTAAAAGAAAGGAGTGCGATATATATTACAGCTGCCGAAAAAAGTTGCACATATAGGGTTTATTAATAACGACTTGACAACTTTTTTTTTTTTAAATAAAATGCCAACCATTAGAGATATTTCAAAAGCTTTATTATTGGCTTAAAGTACAATCAAAACATTTATGAATGGAACTCGACTTCGTTTATATGGCCACCGCGGGCACGTTTGCAGCGGTCGATTCGTTGGGCCAAATTTTAAACTACTCGGCCACACATTTCGGCCGAAACGGCCGCTATTTCGCGTTCAATGTTGGCTCTGAGCTCTTCCAACGTCGTCGGCGTGTTGGCATAAACCAATGACTTAACGTAGCCCCACAGAAAATAGTCAAGCGGCGTTAAATCGCACTGGCCCATGTTTTGAGATAACACGCTCACCATACTTACTCTTTAATAAATCGATTGTAGCGTATGCTGTGTAGCTTGTGGCACCATACTGTTGAAACCACATGTCGTCAAAGTCCATATCTTCCAATTCAGGCCAAAAATAATCGGCGATCATGGCGCGATAACGCTGACCATTCACAGTAACGTGACGATCGTTATCGTCGACGAAAAAATATGGCCCAATAACGCCGCCGGCATGCAAACCGCACCAAACAGTTACTTTTTGTAGATGAAGTGGTGATTCCTGATGCACATGGGTTTTCACCCGACCAATAACGCATATTTTGCTTATTGACGAACCCATTGAGCCAAATATGAGCTTCGTCACTGAAAATGATTTTGCGATAAAATTCATCATCTTGGCGCATCTTGTCCAGAGCCCAATCGGAGAACGTACGTCGCTTCAAATGCTCCATCGGGTTCAATTCTTGAGTCAGTTTGATCTTGTATGGGTGTAAACCAACATCATTACGCAAAATACGCCATAATGTGGTCTGAGCGATGCCCAATTCTTGAGAACGCCGTGGAATTGACTGATTTGGATCGTTTGCTACGGACGTCCGAACGGGTGCGATATTTTCTACAGTTTGACCAACCCGTTGTCTCACTAACACGGTAACAACTAGGGCGAGAATTACGACCGAAAATTGGAGTTAACGCTCTTAAAGTTGCAGTCACCGACTCCGAATATATCTTTTTCACAAAACGAAAAGAGATAACGGTTTCCGACTCACTGACTTTGCGGCAGCTAGTAAAGTGGTGATAGGTAGCACAATATTCCCTTATAAGAGAATCCATACAGCAACCGGATTAACTTCGGATGGTAGAACCACCAACCAAATTGACCACGTGATGACTGACGCAAAACACTCGTCAAACATCCTAAATGTGCCAAAATTTAGAGGGTCAAATGTGGAATCTGACCACTATTTAGTTGCAGAGCTTGGCTATCCAATGGAAGAAAGCTGCACCAAACAACAAAAAGGAGGTACATCATTGAATCCCTGAACACACCGAAGATAGGACGAAAGACTCTGGAATATGCCATTACCTACCACAAACGCCATCAACACGTGGTTACAATTCTACACTAATATTCAGGAAATAGCCCTAATAACTCTAGGCTACCAGCCATCCCCGACAAGAAATCAATGCTATGATGACGATACATGCAGTAGAAGAAAGCAGCCGATGAAGTATATAAGAAGACGTTGCAAATACCAACCAGGGAAACATAGGATAAGTGCAGAGCCAGATGGAGGGAGGCCAAAAAGTTACTGCGAAAAAAGAAAAGAGCCCTTGCAGTCTCTCAGCCTAAGAATATCGAAGAGTACAGGAGTAATATCAAGATGAGAAACTTTTATAAAAAAGCTAAAAGACTGACTGCAGGCTACAGACCAGGAACTCAGGTCTTACGAAATCTTGTCACAGGCCTTCAGGGAATTGTGGATATATTTAATCAGCATTTCCAATAGCTACTTGATGCGCGTGACCAGAAGAGAGTGATAGAGTATAAAGAAAACTCAACTCCAGTCGATGAAGAAATTCTTCTATTCAGCCTAGAGGAAGTCGGCACAGCCATTTAAAAGCTGAAGAAAAATTAGACCGCAGGCTCGGACCAACTGCCGTCAAAGCTCTTTAAAGCTGGTGGCAATGTTTTATTACGTAGCATGCATCAAGATCATATGCATGCGCGACGGCTTGACTATCAGCTCTAGCTGCCTAATTTTCAAGAAAGGCGATCTTATGTCTAGTAAGAACTACCAAGTTATATTCTTGCTTGACGTAGCCTACAGGTTCCTATTTGACGTACTGTGTAAACGACTAAAGCCGTTTTGCATCACACTCATCTGCACCTACCAGCGTGGCTTCCGGCCCGGAAAATCGGCCGGAAATCCTGAAAAAAACCAACGAGTTCCAAGGCCATACTCAATATTCCTTCGTCCACTTCAAACCTGTATACGACAACATTTATCGCACTGATGATTGCTAGAAAACTCACAATGCACCGTGCAGGTTGGAAAGAAAGCCTCCGAATTATTCCAAAGATGCACCGGATTCCGGCAAGAAGACACTCTGTTATGTAAATATAGAACTTACTATATTTAACGAATTCATCCAGCTGCTGGGCTAGGCAGACGATATCAACATTATCGCCTGTTTCCAGTGTGTCATTATTGGTCTCAGAATGAATGAGGATAAAATAAAATACGTGCATGTAGACATGTAGACCAAAAACCGAGCCATTGACAGCTATACTTTTGAGGTAGTGAAGGAGTTTTACTACCTCGTGACAAAAATATAAACTCCACCTATGACATCCTAATGGATATTCGACGAATAAGCTTATGTAACCACTGTTACTTAGTTTTTTCCAAACAACTAAGGTCCAAACTCCTTACTCGAAGGTCCAAAATCATGCTCTACAAAATCCTGATCTTGCCAATCTTGCTCTATGGTACTGAATGCTGGACGATAAGTTAGAAAGCTGTGCAGGTATTGGGATCCTTTGGAAGAAAAATTCTACGTCGATATGGCTCTGAAGGCACAAATACGTCCACTGCACGGGCTCGGAGATATCGAGCGAATGAGCAAAAATGCTCTAAGCTAAGATAATTTTCAAATCCCAGGTACCTGATTCACGAGGAAAAGGAGGACAGAATTTCCGAGTTAAAGATCCAGTTATCGCGGATGCCTGAAGCCTTGTTCTAGTAAACTGTAAACAACGTCCCCAGGACCTTGAGGAATGGAAAGCAGCATTAGCTCTCCCGTTTCAGAGTTTCACACCAATTTCATTGCACTTTAATTATCAATTGTATTGAGGGACAAAGCTTTGATGAATACTCGTAACACATTTCTTCTTCAAAATTGATTTAATTTTCCCGTTAGCAAACGCTAACCCAGTGTCTCTTCAAATCACTTTTACCGAAAAGCTAGTCGCTGTTTAAATTTTCTTTAAAAAAACTTTTACACAATCCACAACTTCGGTTTTTATTTTTAAATTTCCACTCGATAGCATGTAAAATCATCCTGCAGCAAAAGGAAATATCTTGAGCCACCGAACGAATTAAAGATTCAGTTTGAATCAATTTTATTTTTGTGAATGCATGGATACTTTACCGAACATTTGTGGATTCTGTTTACTCAAATAATGGCAATTTTGCTTGTTGACATTAGCCTCGACTGATTTTTTGGCTAAAATCCGGATCTCCAGGCAACATTTCAAGCTCCCAATTACCGAACTTACGGCATTGCCTATGGTCGTCCGGATTCAATTCTTGCGTTAGTACAATCTTGTGCGGATGTCCGCCAAAATCCAACCGCAAAATAAGCTGGGTTGATTCTCTGGTGATGCCCAATCCATCCGATCGGCGCCGAATCGATATTTCTATGTCTACTTAGATTCTGGCTGGAATCTGGAACTTTAGCCACCTACTAGACAAAGATTGGTGCGAAATTTTTTCTTCATTTCGCACCAATCTTTATCTAGTTGGTGGCTTAAGTCTACTCACACTCAAATTTTTCCACGGTGCGGCAAATTGCCTGCACACTGCAATTCAAGTTGCGAATTTGCAGCTGAGCTGGAATTTTGACAAAATTTTTTAATAATTTCCGCACGTTCGGCAAGCGAAAAACTATGACTGGATGTCATTGGTAACTTTGACAGCTGCTGGAAGAACTATCATTGCTTTCATCGGTCGCACCCATTTTGGCTAGTTAAGATTTAATTTGCCACTTTGGCAATTTCAGCATTTTGACAAGTCTTGAAGAAATTTACAGACCTCAGCTCAAAATACTTCGAAGAATCTCATATACAAGTACTCGTACATAAAAATTCACATTCATATGATTCAGCACTTGATTCAATCCATGAATCTACAGCGTACCGTATTGCCATTATTTTCTTCATTCTTAGTACTCACACTTATGAATGTGGCAAGTCAACGACATCGTCATCTTTTGTGCCACGTTGAGGTAAAATGAGCAAAGTTGGTGTGATGCCAGTCAGTGGTTACCCAATGCTTAAGTACTTGGTTCACCTGGCATAATGAAGATTTCCGAATTTTTGTCCTCATCTCTCCGAAATGCGCCCTAAACAAAATGAATAAAACTGGGAACATTTAAGGGGGTAGCTTATCAGAATTTCCCAAAATATTCACCAGAATTTATCAAAGTAATACAGCTTCTGTGCGTAATTCATTTCTCTCAATTTCCTGTTCATTTCTCTTTCAACCGAAATGAAGCAAAGCTCAAAAAGGATAGAGAGAGTTCACTGCTTGTCTGCAGTTTTTTTTTATTTTTTATTTTTTTGCAGGAAGGACTTCTACAATAGATTCGAGACTAGTCTAGGAAAACATTTCAAACGGTGAAATGATATCCTCACCTAAATCGGGTCTTAAAATTTTGGGGTTTTCCAGTTGGAAACTAGACGTTTTTCCTCTTAAAAGTGTGGGAAATCTGTGATGGCGTGTGTTTTAAAAATATCTCTCGTCTGAGTAGGTTGATTATTTCATACTTTAAAGGGGATGTTCGTACACATGTCCATAAAATAATATTTCCATGGTAAAAGTGAACAAGCTCGAACCGTAGTGATTATCGTAAAGAACTTCAATTGTACTTCGAAGTTCCGAAAACATAAATTGTCAGAGTAACAAAGTAAATGTCAACAAAAATTCTGTAAAGGTTTTGGAGTCCATATTTCGTAAATATATTGTTGTTGTATGGATTCTCCTACGTATGTGTTAAGCATGTCAGTTTTCTTATAGAAGGAAGCATCATCGAGTGTAGATCAGTGCAGTCAACTTGACCCAGCTTAATTGTATATCAGCTAATAGGATTCGTTATTCTTTGGATATATGCTGTCAGTTCCTTCAATTGCTGTGAATACTTTTATAAATCATCCTTGTCTTCCAAAAGTTGATGAGTTCAACTGTTGTACAAATTTGACTGAAGTCAAGATATTGATGTTGTATTTCAGTGATCCAATTGCTTTTCTCTTAATCTCTTTCGAACCTGGACTGGAACTTGAGCTTCTATTTATTTTCGAACTGATTTTTCCAACTACATTCGGTGAATATGGCAAATTTTGTTTTGCCTGCTCTTTCTGAAGATTGTCCACTACCGATTTTTTAATGTGGAGACTTCGGCAAATACGAGAAGTTCTTATTAGATCAGCTGGCATTTGCAACATTTTCATTTGCGTCGATGTCATACCAGTATGACACTTTTTTTAAAAAAAAAAAAGTCAAATCAGGAGATGGATCCATTACCTTCAAGGGTATTAATCAATTTTCGATAGTTACCTGAAGTGTGTCGGGTATCAGACACACTTCAAATTCTATTCTTGTTTCCGCTGTGAAGGTATCTTTTGTTTTAACAGAATAGTATTGCAGATACCGCATATAATTCGTGTACGAGGTGTGTTCAAAAACTAAGGTGACTTTTGAAATTTCTCGGGCAACGTACAACCGATTATCGATTTTTGATATTTACTGTGTTGGTACACATATCCCAAAAAAATGTTCACAGTTTCAAGTGGGTGGTATACTAAGTTTGAATTTGACAGATGGAAGGATTAGGCATGATTGGTGTAATCGGCGATTTTCGTTTGTTAAAAAAAATGGATCAAAGAATTTGCATTCAATTTTGTGGAAAAATGGAAGCAAGAGCTCTAAAACACTTAAAATGTTGACAGTGGCATACGGTGAATCTGTGAATCTCTTAGTAAAAATAAAATGCTTACAAGTGGTACAAACTCTTTTAAGATGACCGAGAAGATGCCAATGAGGAACCTCGCTTTGGACACTCCAGCACATCAACAAAAGATGATAACATCGAAGCTGTGAAGAAAATTCTTTCGGAACAACATCAAATTTAATCTCATCTCATACAATTTTTTCGGATGTTTTAGACATGATATGTATGTCAAAGAAGTTTTTTGATAAGAAGAATCGTGCATCATTCAGGAGCTCTTGAATTACGTCAATAATGATCCTGACTTGCTAAAAAGAGTCATAGCTGATGACGAGTCATGGGTATATGGTTATGACGTCGAAAACAAAGCCCAATCGTCCCAATAGAAGCACCCAGGAGAGTCAAGACCGAAAAAAGCACGCCAAATTCGATCAAATGTCAAAGTTTTGATCACTGTTTTCTTTTTCGATTACCATGACGTAGACCATCTAGAGTTTTTAGCTTAAGTCTGTAAGAGATTTTTTGGCCAAAAACAACATGGCAATCATCCGTCAGAAGAAGAAGAAGAAGAGACCTATGAAAGGACGGAGATTTTCAACGATTGAGGAAATAAAAACTCCTTCGCTGGAATAGCTCAAGGCTCTCGAGTAACATTTGGAATGTTATTGCTATCCAATAAGATTTCTGGGGCTCTCGTTTATGCCGCTAAAGTCCACTGTGGACCTAAACCTTAACCAATATGCCTCTACAGTTAGCGCAGTCTTTAGTTGACTGCCTCCATTTGAACGCTACATGTTTGCTGAGGTCTCCCCCACGTTTTAATCGTAGACTCTTCAGGCTGAACCATTGGTATTCATTCTACACATCCTAGTCATCTAAGTCGACTTATGTATGTGAAATTTTTTGATCAAGACAACGTCATTATAGTATATATCTCGTAAACTCATCGTTTTCTCTCCTCCTCAAAACTCCGTCAACGAAAATGGGACCCAAAATCATTCGAAAATTTTGGGTTCGAAACGGTCGAGAATATAATCATCCACTTTGGCTAACGTCAATTCCTATGCACTATAAGGCCGGATTGCCATGAAAAGAGTTTTATACAGTGTCTAGTTAGTGTTTCTTGAAAAGCCCTTATCACTCATTTTCCTTTTCCGAAGGAACAGAAGGAGTATCTCTCGAGTTGTATTAAGATTTCATAATCAGACCTGATACCTGATCCGAGAAGTATACATAAAGTCCCTGACATTCAATCCGATTTAGTGACTGGTCGCTGAGTTCTGACAATTTTGTTAACGTTATCAGCCTAAGCGAGTATAGTAGTTCTACAGGCAGACTACTCGCCTTTAGCGAGGTTCGGACGATTTTCTCCAAAATAAGTGACATGACATCGTATCAACCTACCGAAATTCAAATCCTTTTCTGACATCAAAGTTTTCATAGAGATTATTTCCAAGTTTTACTGAGCAACGAGGGCTCTGCATCCCCATTTTGCACAATCAGATGGGTTTGGCAGGGATACCAAAGGTAGGCATGGATCTATAAACTCGTCTCTATTGATGCTGGCATATGTGAAATTAAAATTGATAAAGTGGCGGTACGCTTCGGTTTGGCGTTCTTGGGTGTAGGTTCAGGATCTGCCATAGTGCGCATTGAATCTTACTCATTGATAAATATCTTCAGGCATTCATACAATACAACAGACAAAATCTTAAACGGGTTGATCAGCAATGATAGGAAAGCAAAAAGAAAAAATAAGAAGGCAACATCCAAACAACGTTTTAAAGTTTATTAAATTCTAATTGCCAGCGATCAAGAGAAAATTTAATTCAATTGTGTGGACTATTAGACGAAGTTTTGTGGTTAGTGGTTACAAACCACATGGCCTTAGATGCTTTCGACGTAACATTCTTAGTTCAGAGAATGTTGTTATCCAGGATGACACCCAAATACTTAGCTTCTTTGGAGAATTGGATGGTGATGCCTTTAAGTACTAGATGATTAGAGCAGGCAGTTTCCTTCTTCGCGTAAAGAGAACAGCCTCAGTTTTGAAAGGACTGACTGAAAAGTTATTACTAGTGCAGCAATCATCGATTACATCTATAGCTGCCTGCAATTTGGAGCAGACAGCCGCTAGACACAATCATCCACGTATGCTTGTGCATAGCCGTTAGAACTATTAATCACGTTGAGCAGTAGGTCACATCATTGCAGTAGAGACATTGTATACACCCGCCACCACATCCGCAATCAATGTCCTATTCACCAGCATTCCTTTTATCCACAAAACTAGTGATTCGGCTTTGCCGTACTATCTGGCCGAATTTCATATGCCGTCAAAAGTTGCGTTGACAAAAGCGCCCTCAAAGTCGTTATTCCTTCTTGTCGAATGCGCCTTCAATCCAGCCTATCAGATTTAAAAGCGCAATCTCGAAGGATCTTCCGCGTAGGTAAAAGTTAGTCATCGCCGACAGAGGATGCGTTCGCAAGGCGATTTTGCGCACATGGATCTCGACTGAAGGAAGTCTGACTTATAGGTTTGAAACTCTTGGCGAGGGAGTAGTTCTCATATCCGATTTTCGGTATAAAGGCCTCTTTAACTGTTCGCCAGGGATACGGTGTATATGCCAGTGCAAGGGTAGCAGTGAATATTCAGTTCAGAATTGCCAGCAGCTGGTCTTAACCATTTTGTAACATAACTGGGTGAATACCATAAGTGCCAAATACCAAAGGAAGCAACAGCATGTTTATTGGCCTTGTTGTGTTGTTCAATTCACTACCGGCTTCGTTGACAGGAGATAGTTGTGAGCTGGTTCCGATTAGGTTACATGTGAAGTGAGACTGAAGTATGAGGCGGAAACTTGCTGCAATTGACTCAGTACAGATTTTTTGAGTAGTTCCAGCCTGGTTAATCTTCCCTTTTTAAGGACTTTGACCAACCTACTGGTTTCATCGATAGTTCCAACCTTTTCGCAAAAAGCTTTGCAAGAGTTTCTCTTCGCAGTCCATATAAGCTTCTTAAAATCTTTTTCCTTCCATCTGTAAGGATTCCAATCTTCCTCTAAATTAAACTTAATTCACCTGTTTAGAAGTTTTCTGGATTCTTTACAAAGACGCGGCAAGTCCGCGAACCATAAAGGAACGGGCAAACTTTTGGTGAGGGTGCCGTTCATATTCTGAACAGCTTCCTCAAGCTTTTGTTTTATCCTGAGCTTAGGAGGAGCACTATTATACTTGTCGGGCTCCTCCTTAAATCGTGTCCAGTTGTGAGTGAGATATCGCTTTTGCTTCCCAATTTGATGTATCTATGGTCTGACATCGAGATCTCCGATAGTACTTTCCAGCCAGTAATCCCGTTAACCTGTTGTAACAAAATTTGGCTGAAAGCCAAAATTGTTGACAGCTAGGTCAAACGATACTTCTAAATTCAGGAGATAATTGCCTTCACGTTACATTTGATACTTCCCTAGAAAGTATTATGACCATCACAGCATGTGACTTATCATACTGGAATAGCAATATTCATTTAGTTCTGCTACTGCCGCCGCTGGGGCAGTAACAAATCATAGGGCAAAAAGCAGCAACGACGAATTTTTGCCATTCTCCATTCGTTTCGTAGCTTATTTCTGCAGCAATTCTATTAAATCTTGATTACAAAATTGCTCAAGTTTAAATGGTGATCAAGTGCGGCACTTAGATGCATTTATTCCACCCGCATGGTTCCTGTATGGATATTATATGGAGTTTTGCATTCAACATGGAAAGCTTCCTACATAGGGATGCAGTAGCAGACTTGGAATGTTGAATGTACAGAATATGAGTAGATGGATACTGAGATGGTTTCGACAAAATTTTGTCAGCTTATCAAAAACGGAAGCTGAATACGTAGCAGCGTCTGAGGCTGTGAAGGAGATGACCGGGGTTTAGGCTCTACTCTGAGACCTTCTTCTGGAAAGCTAGTTAGAAATCTTGACTTGGTGATGATGAATATGGACATGAAGTACCATTTCATCAAGAGAAAGTTCATCACGTAAAATTTTAATTGGAAATATGTTTCAACCCATGAACAACTTGCTGATGTTATTACCAAGCCGTTGCCAAGGAGAAAATTTGAATTCTTTTGTAAGGTTTTCTACATAGTACCAAAAGGGTCATAACTTATTCGCAGATTACAAATGTAAAGTTGAATTAATTTTTTTTGTAAAGTTTACTTCAAAATTAAGGTAAATTAAAGTAAAAGAAATTTGATATTGAATTTAATAAAAAGTGGGAGTGTTGAATATGTATTATTAGCTTTGAACCCCACCGTGAAGCATCTGCAATCTCACATTTCTTCTTCAAATCTTTTTCTTTTGTACTCCATTATATCCAGATATTCAATAAAGGTTTTCTCCTCGTTCTGCCCTTCATATTGTCAAGACATGTTTTTTTATTTAGCTCCAAACTCAGAAAGTCCTTAAAGTAACAGAAGTACTAAGATACGCGAGCTAAAAAGTTATCACTTTTTGTCGTACGTCCATATCTGTAAATAAAAACTAGCTGTTTTGGCACTAAGTGGAACACAGGTAGATCCCCGCCCACACCCATCAGATAACTCTGATCTGAAGCTACTTGGCTACAAACTAGTTTCAATGTTCTTCTCTTACCTTCTTGTCTTACCAAACTCCACCTCAATGTGATCCGTGTTCCAATCCGGAATTCAGTTTACTGTGGCTAAAATTTCATCTCCGTAAGTAAATTATCCACTAGTGCCCTATTTACGGATGCCCCAAACTGGACAGTTTGGTACAAAGAATTGTACCCCTGTATTCTCGAACTGAAATCGTTATCACGGGCTATTTCAATATACAAAATCCTGGGTGGCTTCGACATTTTAGACAAAAAATACCCGAAGGACGTTGTGTTGAGATCTCAGCTTGTAAATGTGCCCACAACCTGCACTTGTTTTAAACTTCCCACCCTGATAAAAACAAGGTCAATGTGCTCTCTCCTCTAGGCTCGTCGGACCACTGTGTCATATCAGCTAATTTCTCGTACATCGACCACATAGTTTGAGAAAAAATTCCTTAAATAACCGAATGGGAATATAAGAAAGCCAACTGGAGCGGACTTAAAAGATTCTTTAGAATATTTAACTGGTCGTTATGTTTCATTGATAACGACGTGGATGCCGCTGCTGATATGACCACAGAAACCATTCTCTTCGGACTTTGATCCTTTATCCCTTATCGGATGAAGAGTATCATACCAAAAAAAAAAAAGGCATGGTACGTCTCGAGCTGTAAAAAGGCTGTCAGGGTAAGAGAAATGTTTTTTTCGAACCAACAAGATCAACCTCCAAGGTCATAGAAACGCTAATAAGCCGTAAGCTCATGAAATATCTTGAAACACAAAAACTTCTCAATGACCGGCAGTATGGTTTTCGTAGCAAGAGGTCCGCTGTTAATATGATGTAATGTCTCACAGAAAAGTGAGCCATCTCTCATCAAAGCGTACATCAATCTGGCGAAAGCTAGATAGTTGCACTTGTTATTTCTTAAGCATGTAACAGAGTTTGGCATCAGGTTCTTTTGTCGAAAATGCATGCTTTCGGGATCGATGACTCTCTTCTTCAATAAATTAGAAATTACCTTTCGGAACGTTCAATTCAAGTTGTCTTGCATGGTATCAAGTCTGATATTCACAAAATAAATACTGGTGTGCAGCAAGGCTCCGTTCTATCTGCGGCACTGTTTTTAAATTTCATCAATTATCACTTGTCTGGTACTTCTAATCCAATATATTCTTTTGCTGACGGCAGTACTCTCTGCTTTTCATATTTCTTCCGGAGCCACATCCCTGATCTTCAGCTGTAGAACGGGAACGGAAGCGTATGCTAAGCTCATTAAATTCCGATATTAACAGCATAACCAATTGGGGAACTATCAACATTAATGCAAAATCAAACCACCCAGCCATTATCCATGAATGGCACTTGCATCGTCGAAACCGAAAAACTTTTCTTTTTCATTAAGTGCATCAGTGACAACCTACGTTGGAATGACGAAATGTCTAGGTTTCCTAAAGCGATGTAAGAAATATCTCACCATCTCTGATCTAGCCTCAATATATAGGGTATTCATCCGATCAAAATTGGAGTTCAATGCTTACATCTGGTCCTGCTAGATAGAATTTAAAAATATGCGATTAAACTCATAAGTGGTGCTAATATCACTCAGTTAATCGACACCCTTGAACACCGGCGTAATGTCTCCTGTCTCACTTTATTTTGTAGCTATTTCCCACTTTCGGGCGTACTTTAAAATATCGTGATTCGTTCCTAAGCCGTACAAATCGCTTATTGAATGCCCAGCCGAGCTCTTTATTTCCTATTCATTAAAGCTTGCAAACATTTAAGACCAATGTACAACGGTATTTTTCTTTTCTTCTTCTCTCAAATGCGCGAATTATAAAAAACGAAAAAAAGTTTGGGTGCGGAAAGAAGAAAAGATAGTCGCCGTAGCGGCCAGAGTCAACCCGGCTTATTTTGCATTTGGAATTGGGCCTACATCCATTAAGACTGTGCTGACTCAAGAATTGAAGCCGGACAACTATAGACAACGCTGTAAGTTCGCTAATTGTGCGCCGAAGATATTGGCCGGATTTTGGTCAAAAAATCATCATCTCGGAGTAGGCCAATTTTTGGCTCAAAAGTTCGACCAAGCATCAACTCATCCACAAAGATTGACTGTTTGGTACGCTTTATAGCATGGCGGCATCATCGGACATTATTTATTTTTAAACAAGGAAGGAGACACCCTTACCTCCAATAGTCTAAGGTGTAGAACAATTTTAACAGACTTTCTGTTGTGTGAGAGAAATTTGCCGATTGGGTCATCTAACGGCGAGCGTTCATCAATTGGCCGCTGCGATCATACAATTTGACACCACTTAATTATTTTCTCTGTGGCTACGTCAAGTCCTTAACTTACAATAAAAAGCCAACTACTTCGACGAGTTCGAGGCCAATACCACAATCTCACACTGTTTTTGATTTATTTACATTTTTTTTCCAATCATTCTTATTTGGTCACACTTTCTCACATTCACATTTCTATTAGAGTTAATTGCCATATGGCTACAATTGTGATTTAGAATTAATTTCGTCCTGATGTCAAGTTGATTTTGTACCCGCATGTCTGCCTGTCCGCTAGTCACTTAAGTCTGCTAAGTTATTTATGACACTGAGTTCCATGAAACTCCTGAAAACTTATCCACAAACTAAACATTTCCTGAAAGCTTATGACAGCCGAGAATTTAAAGGATTTCTATGCACAGATACGTTCTACACCGAGTGACTTTTCAATTGAGTTTCGTCAAATGTCTCTAATCTCTTGGGAAGTTGTGTTCCTGGTTATCCTTAAAATCAGTCATTTGATGCTAAAAGTTTCATTAGACACTGAAATGGATGGTGGCACATAGACTAAAAGAACAACAAACATCCGTATGTGCATATGGGTCTATTTGACAAACGAGCACGTCTTTGGAGAGCTGGCTAATATGATGTATGATATAAAGTGGCATCGTACTATTACCACTACTTTGAATTCGTTTCACAATTTAGCAGGAGTAAATACACTAATTGTAGAGTGAACACAAGCATAAGAAGGCAAATCCTTCTGTCGGGAGCTGACATATGCGTGTGGAAAAGTTTATCATAGACTCGTGAAAGGGATACGGGTAAACTGGGTTGAACCTAGCGTCTGTTGTGTGTTGAACTATGGACTATGCAATCGATGAGTGTAGGTATGAAAGTCGAATCATATCGATTTAGACTTTTCGGGTTTTTTTTCCAAAATCCGCCCGGGTTAGTGTGAGTCCATTGTGAACTTACCGAACATAATGTACACTGATAGACCTAATCAGATCGTTGATAAACGGCTTTACACAGGACAGCAGTAAGGATCTTGCTTATTTTAAGGAGACTGATGCTTCCACAATTGACGTAGCAGTTAAAAGCGTCTCCTTTTTTATGGATCGATCATTCTTCAGGCATACTTTCTGCCTCTTTAGACAGGTTGAAGAGTTGTTGTTTACGGATGTAATATGGAAGCGTACGCTGTTTTAGATAAACTGGTGGTCCATTCAGATTTGCTTTTAATTTACTTGTACATTATACTGGATCCTGAGTTCAACTTCAAGTAAATCTTTTGACAATTTTTACATTTTCGCTGATGAAGTGCCGCCAGTAATACGTCACCGAAGGATCATAGCGACTGGTATCTCGCGAATAACACGAGTAATGTTAGCTTCCAAAGCGTCAATCGTAGCCAACTTATTCCTGAAGACCTGAGACTTTACATATCCCCAGAGAAAATGGTCTAAAGGTGTGATATCGCACGATCTAGACGGCCAATTTACCGTACAAAAACGTGAAATTAAGTGCTCACCAAAATGATTTCTCAACAAGTCCATTGCTTCACGCGCTGTATGGCTCGTAGCTCCGTCTTGTTGAAACCAGAGCTCACAGAGACCATGTGCTTGAATTTCATGAAGCACATAATCCTTTAACATGGCGCGATAACGGTTACCATTGATGGTAACATACTGATTTGCCTCATTTTTGAAGAAATATGGCACCATACCGTTGTTTCTAATGGATGAAAGGGTACTCTTTGGGTTGTGAATAAGCCCAAATACGGCAATTTTGTTTAATAACGTATTCATTGAGCTAGAAATGGGCTTCATCACTGAACAAAATTTCACGATAAAACACCGGACTTTCATTGAGTTTTTGCAGAGCCCATTCACTGAAAATGTGACCAAAATTCAAGTCACCTGGCCTCAATTCTTGCATAAGTTGAATTTTGTACGCTTTTAGGCTGAGAACGACGACGAATTGATTCGTCACGGTCTTCGCGTACACTCTCAGCTACAGCTGCTACAGTCTCTTCACTACGTGCTAGATGTGGTCTAACCGGTCGAGTATCATCCACTAATGTAAACTGGGACTCAACTTTGCGAATTGTATTGGCAATAGTGGTTCCAGTAGGTTGATTATGCGCACCGAAAATTTCTTGAATCGCACGAAAAAAATTTCTATAAGCCTATTGAAAATCAAACCTCACTATGATACACCCTATATGCTCCATGCGCTCATGTGTTGTGTTTTTCCCTTGTCATTTCTGTACACAAAGGTTAGAATTGCTTTGCTTTCCATTGAAAAGGAAGACAGAGCTTTTTGGAGGAAAGTTTTCGGGCTTCCAATCATCCTATCTAGCTAATCCACGGGGATTTGGTGTTATATTGCATGAACTTCCTTAAGTCGAGGAAGTCAAATTTTGAATTGTTTTGCTGGCCTAAATTTTGGTCATTTCTACTAGGTGGGGTGAAAAGTAATCTCCTTGGGAATGAAAAAATATTTTTTTTAAATGTTTTTTTATTTTATTCAAAATAGTCCCTTTTTAGTTTGATACATTTATTCTAGCTATGTTCTAACTTCTTGGTCTCGTCCGAAAAGTAATTTTAAGGAAGGTCTGCAAAATACTCCTCCGTGGCGTCGATGATTACCTCGCGTGAGCTGAATTTTAAATTGATGAGCCCTCTTTTGAGGTTTTGGAAGAGATAATAGTCCGAGGGAGCCAAACCGGGCAAATACTATGCAATTGGAGCCGTAAGTCATTGATTTCAGCCATGGTTGCGATGCTCTTGTGCGCCGGTGCATTGTCTTGCAAAAACAAAATTTTTTTTCGCTTCATGTGAGGCCGTTTTGCAGCGATTTCGACCTTCAATCGCTCCAATTATGCACAATAATACTCGATGTTGATGGTTTTTTTTTTTCGAGGTAGTCTACGAAGAGTATGCCAAGACAATCTCAGAAAACTGACGCCATATCTTTTCCGACCCATTGAGTCTCCCTCTGCCGCTTTGGAGCACTCGTGTTGGTTCAGTCCATTGCCGGGCACTTATTCTGTTTTCTGGTGTTCAACAGTTACCAATCGACCCCAAAAGTCCGCCCGATTCCGCAAACTCTTTCGAAGTGCTCTCGCGTTCGTGTTTTTGGTCAGGAGTGAGTATGCGCTGCACCCAGCGGCAGGATAACTTTTTCATATGCAGAATATTTCGTGTGCGCTTAGTACTAATCTTTGTTTTATCTGCTTGCTCGAACACCTTCACTTTCCGGTCAGCCAACACCATTTCATGTATTTTTTTGACATTGTGCTCTGTAACCGCATTGGAGGGCCTGCCGCTGCGGACTTGATCGGTAGTGGATTTGCGGCCACCACGAAACTCTCGAAACCAATATTTGACGGTGTAATCTGACGGAGCATTAGCCATTATCCAGCTTTTGCTTTGTTTACTTCACCGTTTTGCCTTTCAAAAAATAATGTTTTATGAGAGACCGAAAGTCGTTTTTGTCCATACTCAACATGATGCCAAACACGTCAACAACAATTAGCTGTCAAAAGAAAACTAAAGACAGTATCGCACTGAAATTTGGCATGTCTGCCTAAATATGAACGGACTTCAAGGCATCATAACCTTTTTTGCAGTAGCAGCGGTCAGGGAGGTTACTTTTCACTCCACCTAGTATGTTGAGGAGATTTACATTTGATGGTCAAATGAGCGTACATTTGGGACTGATACTGAAACAAATGGGCATATACTTAACAGATCCTATTCTACAATAGAATAGATGGAGTTGACTACAATCCTGCTCTTCCCATAACAGTTCAAAAGTTTACATTCATAGCTGTCTATGTTAGTGTCTACGCTCAAAGGCCTTTTCCTACATTTAGTGCAAATCTAATGAATCCCAAAACTCAAAACTTTTACAATGCTATTTTACATTGTCCTCTAGAAACTGTCTAGCTGTCCTTTATTAGTCATTATTTAGACTTCTAAGTGAGCCTATTGAATGCAACATTTGACGGACCATTAGCTTATCCATTTTCAATTCCTAAGCTATCCGCTTTATATTTTATATAAAAACTTTCTCATCACAGACACTAGTTCTATAAGTTGGTAATGCAGCGATTTGCAACTGAAATAACTTCACCTTCTCTTTGGGATTCCTTTTTCTATATATCCTTAAGGAGGCTAACATTCACATATGAAAACAAATTCCGAAACCCATTATTTTCACAGAAATACCTTGTAAAAGCTGCAGAAGGCACCCTCTGGAAGAAAGTCTTCCAGTCCGTTTCTTAAGCACAATATCCTGTGGACCTTTAAAAACACATTCATAATGTGAAATAATCCAGCCATCAAGTGCGCAGTCCTAGAAGAGGAACAAAATGTAACAAAACAAAGCAAACCCACGAACAAAAGTGACACCAAGCGAAGAATTTATTTCTTCTTAAGAAGGAAGTTTCCTACACACACATACACATACATACAAGGGCATGGTCCTTATATATAAATGGTTATTCATTTAAACGTTATTACCATAACATGGCACACTTTAGACCCTGGGAAAGGCTGCAACCCCAGTCAAAACAATTTCGTTCAGCGCTTTTTCATTTCAAGGACTCTAAAGGGATAGCGCGTGTTCAAGAGTGAGTATGAGTAATGAAAATATAAGACAAAAACAGTTATTCGCTTATTTTTATGGAAAAATCAAGGGAATAAGTAATGGATGGTGGGGCTTAAGGTGCCTTGTATGTCGGTGAACTCGTAAACGAACTCGTAAAAAATGATATGACATCACTTAACCGAGGGGTTACAGGAAATGTTGAAGTTACTGAAAGAACCCGGAATGAAACTAAGATGGAATGTAACTAAACCGCAAGAAGTAAATGACTCGATTTCATGAGTTTCGCACTTAAATGCTGTATAGGGCTTTAAGACATAAAAAAAAGAATGTGAAAATTTAGAGTGTGATGAGTGAATGTGTATTTCAAAAATTGCGAGCATTGTAGGACGAAACGAATTCAGATGAATGGAGCAATATTCTTTGAGAATAATCGCCCATCATTTACTCTCAATTTAACTGCACGACACGTAGAATATTGTATCTTATAAAGTGACAAACATTTCTGGAACACAAGAATATTGAGCTATTAATTCCGCACATGAATACTTGATCAATTTGAAAGCCACTTGCCAAAAAACAGTAAACAGATCATTTTAAAGGCTACAAGGAACATCGCTAGCAACAAAACGAAGGGCGAGATGGTAGTAACCAAATACTCGTAGTCAGAAACTGTGATACATTTAGCATGGTACCCCAGGACAACTGCTGCTTGTCATCAGAGAAAAACGTGACTAAGTAATGTCGAGCCTACCATATGTGACGGATGTTTGCAATCTTCATCAACGGTAATTCCATCAATAAAGGCCTGATAAAAGTATTCCTGCAAAATTTAGAAAAATTGAGTTTGCGGGAAACTAATTCTTTGTAATGTATTTCGAAAATGACCCTAAAGGAACCTGCTTCTTGAATGCTCAATATGTCACAACCTGCGAAACATATTATTATTTCCAAATCCGAGATGGGGAATCCTGATCAAATAGTCAATAGCACGATATGGCTCACATCACGACCGACATAATTTTTCATAACCAAACTTCCAGCAAATCCAAAAAAGATTCTTCAAATCGTTGCAGTCAAGCAACTTCAAATATCACAAATGCGGAAACGCCGTGAAAGTCTTGTCAGGAAATTCGATTTCCTGACCAAGTTATCTGAAGCTTTTAGGGAATTTTTGCAAACACTTAGTGAAGAAGAGACTCCTTAGCGAATACATCCACTGCCTAAGATATTATCTGCATACATGAGCGGAAGATTTTGTTAAACTCCTTTTTAAAGGAATACAAGTTAGGTTACTTCATAGACATTGATGACGTAAGTTTTGACAGCAATGCGGGCAAACGATTCGCTGGTTTTGTGGATGAAATCAACGTGAAACATTAATTTCGTGATTCTGGCTACGTTACACTTAAACTTCCTACCTCCTTTGCCTTAACCTATCAGTGTCGTCACCATCCCTGTATCCTAATATTGAAATCTTTATTACTAAATTCTGGGTGGCTTCAACATACAACACCCAAAAGACGGTCAGTGTATTGAGATCTTCGCTGCGGAAAACAACTTAAACCAGCTTGTAAATGAGCACATACGAATACCAGACGTTGATAGTCATACTTGCTACACCCTGGACTTCTTACCCCGATAAGTATAGTCTTGCTGTGCTTACCCCCCTAGGCTGATTGGGCCATTGTGTCATATCAGCTAATTTCTCGTACACCCACCACACAGTTAGATAAAAGACTCCTAAAAGGATCGCATATCAATACAAGAAAGCCAATTGGAGCGGACTTAACAGATTCTTTGGGAGTTTTAACTGGTCATTATGCTTCCTCGATAACGACATGGTTGTCACTGCAGATATGATCACTGACACTATTCCGTTTGGAATAAGATTCTTTATCCCTCATCGGATGAAGATTATCAATCCAATAAAAAAGGCGTGGTACGACTCGAGCTTTAAAGAGGCTGTTAGGGCTAGAGAAATATTTTCTTGGTCCCACAAAACCAACCCAACAGACAAAAATCGAAAAAATGCAAACGAGCCAGAAATGACTTCAACGTCTTTCTTCAGCGTGTAAAATTTAATTCAATTCAATATTTTGTTAGTCCAGATGATCTCCCCTTCATCTGAAGTGGTTTTCCTCCGCGTTGACAAAATCACTCCGTAAGCTTTCCCATCGATCCTACTCTTTAGGACACTTACTGAGCAGATGAAAAACAGTTTTTGTCCAGCCCGTGGCTAAAGAAGGCGAATTTTCTTCTCTCTCTTCTGTCAGACCCATTGCACTCACGTCCCTTCTTCCTGATAAAGCTTCAGCTCATGGAATATGGTATGTTGACATACGAAAACTTATCAATGACCGGCAATACGGACATGACAAGTCTCACCGACAAATCGAACCAAAGCATATATCAATCTGGCGAAAGCAAGATAGTTGCACTTGATAATAATTCTAAGGAATTTGACAGAGTTTGGCATCAAGCTCTTTTGTCGAAAATTCATGCTTTTAGGATCGATGACTGACTTCTTCAATGGATTAGAAATTACCACTCTTACCTTGAACGTTTCAATTCAAGTTGTCTTGGATGATTTTAAATCTAATATTCATAAAATCAATGCTGATATACCACAGGATTCCGTTCTGTCCCCGACACTCTTTTTAATACTTTTAATCCAATATATTCCTGATTACAGTACTCTCTGCTTCTCATATTCCTTCCCAGGCTCACGTCCGTACTTTTCGGCGGTAAAAAGCCGTATGTTAGCCGTATGAGCGTATGTTGCCATGTTATGTTTGACGGTGTGTGCGTCAGTGACAACCTACGTTGGAATGAGCACATATTCGTTGTCGTCAAAAATGTTGCCAAATGTCTAGGCTTTCTCAAACGATGTAAGAAATATTTAACCCCTCTGATCAGGCCACAATATATTGGGTTGTTCAATAAGTTCTGCAGTTTTTTTAGGGTTAAAGTTCAACACACGTTGTTGGTATAAAAGCTTATATTTGATCCGTCAAATGTTGTCCATCATGGTCCATTACTTTCTTCCGACGTTTTTTTGAAAAAGTCAGTCTTATGGGTAAAATAGTTTTTGAGATACGGTTTGATCTCATCTTCTGAATTTTGGAGAGAACAGAACAGATTGTAGTCAGAAGGCTCAAGATCTGGAGAGTACAGTGGGTGCTGCATACCTTCCCAACTAAATGAATTCTGCTTTTGTTTTGTCATTAATGTTGTGTGTAATCTGGCATTGTCATAAAGGGAAACAACGCCTGCTTCAAATTACCGAGCTGAGAAAAATATTTAGCAGTAATTATAGTCTGATTGCATTGAAGCAACTCGAAGTTAAGAACATCTCTTCAGTCCCACCAAATGCTTAACATGACCTTTTTGAGATGAAAATCTTATTTACCGACCGATTGAAATGTTTCACCAGGAGCGCACCATTACCTCTTACGTCGAATGTTATTGTAAACCACCCATTTTTCGTCTCCTGTAATCACTCTTTTCAGGAAAGCCACAAGCGAGTTTAATCTTAACAAAGACTTACAGACCATTATGCGATCCGTAAAATTTCTTTCACTGCGTTCGTGAGAAACCCAAACATCAACGTTTTTCGACATTCTAAGCCTTTTCAGTCTCTGCGAAACGGTTGTATGGCGATGTTAAACGACTGAGCGATCTCCGTGTCGTCAAATGCCTACCAACGGTAACAGTAGCTAAGATTTGATTGTCATATGTGGTAGGTACACGTCCCGAGCGAACAACATCAGCAAGGTCTGTGTTTTCTGAACGAAAGCGTGTAAACCAACGCTGACAAGCGTCAACGCGTATAGAGTGTTGCACCTCTGTCGTGTTGATACATTTTTTTAAAGAAAAAGGAAAATACCAATGCCAAAAATGCACTTTCTTATCCTCCATTCAAAGAAAAATACTGAGCACTTGAGACACGTCCGATCAAACAAAAATTTCAGTACGGTATACACAGAGATTTTCTGAAACGATAAACACTACTTCCAAGAAAAAACCGAAGAACAAAATTGAGGTACAATGCTCACATCTGGTCAGGTGCCTTTGAAATGCCTCTTCACCTGCTAGATAGGATTCAAAACCATGCGATAAGACTCATAAGTGATACTAATATCAGTCAATCAATTGACACCCTCGAACATCGTCGTAATATCTAATTTCTGACTCTGTTTTATCGCTATTTCTGCTATCAGTGCTCCGTAGAAATTGCCAGTAGCGTTCCACCCCTTCAAACCTTCAACCGTAACACTCATCTCGCTATGAATGCTCAACAGTATAAGCTAAAGCTGATTTTCGGATGTATTCTGAAATATCATGGTTCGTTTCTAAGCCGTACAGCTCGCCGTACTCTCTATTTCTTGGTCGTTATAACTTGCAAACGTTTAAAACCAACGCACATCGGTAACTCTCTTTTCTTCCTCACTTAAAGTTCTTCGCCCGCGCTGGCGCTGTGTACAAACATTTGAAGGGTACTCAAATTTGATTTGTACATTTTCAGATGTATCTACATAATAAGTCTTGAGTTTTCTAATGTTTTTTTCTGTGGAAATATTTGTTTCCCATGCACTCCAGTGGAAGAGACATCAGAACTTTTCTTATCACCATTTTCTGCAAAATTATTTCACATGTTGAACAATTTATAATGTGAAGTTGGGGGTCAACTATATTTGTTATGCTTTTCTGTCCTTTTGTAGCCAAACACCTGATTTCTGAATTGTTTTCGGCTCTTCCCCATTGACAATTCCGAAAATATTGCTGGCATTCAGTATAATCTTTACCTCCATCCATTTTTTACCTGACATTAAAATCGTCTAAATATCGATCGCAGCATGTCTGTATCATTGCCAGCTTCCTGATTCTCATCGACGACCGTCAATCAGTTGGCATCAAGTAGTCAACGCGTTGCGTGTCGCTGCTCTTAAGTGTCGTGACCCCATGTGACCAAATACGTTAAAATTTTTAGTTTTTATTATTTGTGCGCAACATTTTAGATATTGTGTTGTAATTAAAGTTTGTTTTGATCATTTAAGACACATTCAGATACTAAAAAATATTTAATTCACTATTTTATGGTAACTACGAGTAATTCTTAGTGTTCAACAGCATGTGAGCACGATATTGAATGTGAAATTGAAGAAAACGAAAATGAAGACGATTCTATTGAAATTCAGCAGGGTAATCATTGTTTGTCAAGACATATACAGAAAAACGACTAAGTCCACACCACCGAATGCAGTAAGAGCCAATGCCCACCATATCATTCTACACCTTTCAGAAGCAAAACAACAACCGAAAGTGGCTGAAACAACGATGAAATGTTTTCATTTATTTTTCAATTCTAAAGGCATTGAATTACTTGTTACGATATCAATTTGTATGTTGGAAAAATTAAAGAAAATTACCATCGAGTTCGAGATGCAAATCCCACTGAGTCCAAGAAAGTACATGCGTTTTTAGGATTATTGATAATGGCTAGAGCTCTAAGAGCGTCACATTTGAACTATGAGTATCTTGATTTTCATGTGGGCACATGATGGTTCTGGTATGGAAATATTCCACCTGATGACGCCCTGCAAAACATTTTCTTTTTTCAATGCGATGTCTACGATTTGAAAATGTTTTACACCTCCAAAATAGACAAATTGTTGATAATTTGTCAGCTATAAGAAATCTTTGTAATAAGTTGAATACAAATTTAGCACCTGCATGTACTCTAAGTGAAATCGTAACTATTGATGAGCGGTTAATTGGATTTTAGGAAAGATTCAAAGGAAAATAATACGAAAGCGGTTTGATGAGTACCCGGATTGTAAGATAGGTGACGCCATTGAGCCAAGATGAGCATACCATCAGTTAGTATAGAATAATTCATCGTGACGTTTGATTTATAATGTAAAAAAAACACATAAATTTGAAAGTGAACTTAAAATTTTTATCATCAGTTAAAAAACGATTCATGGCATTTACATTTTCAAAATGACGTCATATAAATGTTGGCCACAATTACGCTTGAGATAGTCCATTTGGAAGGTCCAATTTTGGGCGACTCGTTCCAGCATAGCGACTGGTATCTCGCGAATAACAAAAGTAATGTTGGCTGAAGACCTGAGACTTTACAAAGAAAAAAGTTCAAAGTTGTGATATCGCACGATCTAAGCTGCCAATGTACCGTAGAAAAACATGAAATTAAGTGCTCACCAAAATGATTTCTCAACAAGTCCACTGTTTCACTCACTGTATGTCCCGTAGTGCCGTCTTGTTTAAACCAGAGCTCACCAAGACCATGTGCTTGAATTTCAGGAAGCACATGGTCCATTAACATGGCACGATAACGGCAACCATTAACGGTAATATTCTGATTTGCCTAATTTTTAAAAAAATATGGACCAATGATTAAACCAGCTTATAAACTACACCATACCGTTGTTTTTAATGGATGTGATGGTAGCTCTTCTTAATCTTCAGGGTATTCATCAGCCCAAATATGGCAATTTTGCTTATTAACGTATCCATTAAGCCAGAAATGGGCTTCATCAATTAACAAAATTTCACGATAAAACACCGCATTTTCATTGAGTTTTTCCAGAGCCCATTCACTGACAATGTGAGGCAAATTCAAGTCGCTTGGCTTCAATTCTTGCAAAAGTTGAATTTTGTAAGCTTTTATGCCGAGATTCTCACGTAAAATACGACAAGTTGTCGAATATGCCAAGCCAAGCTGCTGAGAATGACGACGAATCTATTCGTCACGATCTCAGCTACAGCTGCTATAGTCTCTTCACTCCGTGCTGGATGTGGTCTAACCGTCGAGTATCATGCACTAATGTAAACTGGGACTCAAACTTGCGAATGGTATTTGCAATAGTGGTTTCAGTAGGTCGATTATGTTTCTCGAATCGCAAAAAAACATTTCTCACAGAACGCTGATTTTCGTAATATAACTGAACAATTTGGAAACGCTGTTGTGGTGTGAGCCTTTCCATGATAACTTGCCAAATGATACTGAATTGATAGGAGTCATACATAATTTGTCAAAAAGAGCCTTTTGAAAATCAAACCTTACGATGAATCACCCTATATAGTCTCTTTTAGCTTGCGTGGAGACAATCCAAATTAGTTTTGTTTTGACACCCACTTCAAAACATCGTGTTAGTGTTTTTTTAAATAAGGAAAAAGGGCAGTATCCGATTCTTGTTATTGAGTGGCAAAACCTGCGAGCAAACCAAGCCCATTCTCGATGGTATGTATCGATTTTTGATGAACTTCTCCCATGTGTCCCAAAAACGGTTACCACAGAGAAACCGTGGACAAAATCCATTGCGTTTGCTCACACCGGAGAACAGGTGCAATCGTGAGATCACTTCAAAGACATGCTAGACTCTGTTAAATCGAAATCTGGAGGAGTTTCTGCATCGTTTCGTGATCGTCGATGAGACATGGATTCATTGGTACACATCAGAGACCAAAGAACAAAGGTGGCTCCAAAGGTGGCGAAGACCGTAACTTCGGCCAAAAAGGTGATGGCCACCGTTTTTTAGGAAGCGCGAGGTGTGATCCACGTTGATTACTTGGAGAAGGGAAACAATCACAAGAGCATATTATGTCCAATTATTGGGCCGATTCAATACCGACTTGAAATAAGTTCTGTTCCACCACGATAACTCACCGGCTCACACCTCAAAGCCAAATTAGTCGAATTGCACTACGAATTAGTCCCCCATACTCCGTATTCTCTGGATTTGGCTCCCTGCGACTTATTTTTGTTCCCAAACCTTAAAAAATCACAAGCCAGAAAGAAGTACGAGTCGAACTGAAAAGTCATTGCCGCCGCAGAGGAGTATTTTGCGGGCCAACAAAGTCGTACTATATAGAGTGGTTAAAAAATTTGCAGCACCCCTATGAGAAGTGTTTCGAGTTGAAAGGAGATTATATTGAAAAATAAATTGTCAAAACCTAAAAAATGTTGCATTTGTCATTTCTAATCCGGGTATTCATCAAACAGCCAAACAAATTTGAAGTGTTCTCTGGCAAACAACCAAAAGATGAATAACAAGTCTTTAATTCTCCAGACGAAATAGTAAACCGACTAGTGGAACCTATAAAAGTTAGCGGCCGAACTGTAACGACATATATTTGGTATCTCGCGAATGAATTACTGACACCCAAATACAAGCTGACAAGAACTGAAAAATCCTGTTCACTTTTTGGGTTCAATACCTATCTAACGATAGTTTCTTAGTTTCCAAATCAAAGAAAGCTATTGCCCTTCTTTCCACTTTGAACAATGACACATCTATTGATAAACCTACTGATCATGCACAGACATCCGAAATAATTACGTTTTATATACTACCAAAGGAGGGGTAGATTATAATGACCAGCTCTGTGCCAATTATAGCACTAAAAGAAGAACCAAAATATAGCCGTTGGCTATATTTCTGCACTTTTTGAGTGTATCCTGCATAACGCACTAATTGTGCACAAGTGGAATACGGAAAAAGCTTTGATGAAGACTAACAAAAATGTCGTATTTCCCAACGACGATTTGTCGCCAAATCAACAAAAACACATCCACGCAAGGTGCACGTAAAACAAGAGGACATTGCTCCGTCGATGACAAAAAGGGGATGTTGTTCATCATGTTCTAGGAAGGATGACAAAAAAGGATTGACTAAATATACAAAATGTACAAAATTTGTATGTATTCAACACTCCAGTATTTTTTGCAATGAATGGACAAAAGATGATTCATCAAGTTTCTCAGATTGTATCAAAATGTTGATACTTTTGATCTTATTTTTTGTTTTTGTTTTTTGTTATATGTTTTTCGATGAAGAAGACTTTTTTTCTGATTTTTTGAATTACTAATAAAACATTTAAGTTAACTAAATTATTTTTAATTTTAATTACAAATACAAATTCCTTTAATTTACTTAAAGTATCTGGGGCTATCAGAGACCTTATGCGACTACTTTTTGTTATTTTTTTAATGCGCCTAATTAGAAGTTAAACCGATTATTTTACTAGAACGCACGTTAGGAAAAAGCTGCTGGGCCCACAACCTGTTGAGATAAAAAAAAAAAAACCGTCTTAACAATAGGAAGGACAGAATGAGAAATGAGAAAACAAATGAGAATTATTGAATGTCTGCATATAGTGATGTACAAAAGAAAAATAGTTCTAGAGGGAATGAGAGATGACAGATGCTTCACAGTGGGGTTCAAAATTAATAATAGATACATACATATTCAACAAACAGGAGGCTTAGAAAAAAAAAGTACCCCATTGTGTTTCATTCATTCATTTTAGTCCATTGTATTCCATTGGATGTATGTTTCTTTTAATTGAATTCATCAGTCTTTCGTAGAAAGATGAGTAATCGCTTTAGTGATGAAGTGCTCACAATATCAGAGCCCATCATAACGGGTGGCCAGATAGAAATTTTATGTTTCAACAGCTGTCAAAATATTCAATAAGGTTCGCCATTTCATCATGCAACGCTTGCCGAACGTGCGGAAATTGCAACATGACTTTCGTCGTGAGGTCGGTCGTCATCATGCAGACTACTCGTCGCACCGAGAGCCACCAACCAGACAGAGATTGGTGCGAAATGATGAATACATAGCCGCCGTAGCGGCATGTCGAATCAGCGCCGATCAGCCTAATTGGACGTCGCCAGAGAGTCAACCCGGCTTATTTTGCGGTTAAATTTGGGCCTACATCCGTACAAGATTGTGCTGACGCAAGAACTGAAGCCGAACGACCATAGAAAACGCCATGAAATTGCTAATTGGGCGCTGTAAATGTTGGCCAGAGATCCGGATATTGGTCAAAAAATCATCTTCTCGTACTAGGCTCATTTTTGATTCAGCGGTTATGCCAACAGCAAAATCGTCATTATTGGAGGGAACACAATCCACAAGTCTTCGGTCAGTTGTTAATTTATTCACAAAGATTGACTGTTTGGCGCGGTTTATGGCATGGCACCATCATTGGACCTTATTTCTTTCGAAGAATACATCGTTTCAGGTATGGAGCGATGTTAACGAACTGTTATCAGAGCTCCACAACATCAATATATTCGAGCTGTGGTTCCAACAAGATGGCGCTACATGCTATACAAACGACGCAACGCTCGAAGTTGTGAAGGAGAAATTTAGCGACCGGGTCATCTTCTATCGTCCTTATCCGTTCATCCTTTTTTAGCGCTAAGAATAAGCTCTAATACGAGAGTTAACCACCCATTTATAGAAACAATTCTGCGCGGTGTGGTCATCATTTTCAGGGTGATGATTATATCTAGATCAACGAGATGTTATTCTCTCGTCACGATGCCAGTAAACGTCGCTAATAAGTCGCTGATCTCTTAGAGACTTTGGTAAGCATTCATTTGGTCTACCGACAAACGGGACAGTCATGCCATCTATAGTTGCGTATACATATAAAACCTAACTTCCTCTGAGACTTGCGGTGATTTAATTTTCCATTTCTAATTTAATTCCGCATTCCTATCCTCAAATTAGTTTTGGAGTCAGTTTTAAGTACTGGTCAAAACTTTTAGTGCAATTCGGATATCGTTAAGGAGGCATATATTTCGCTCCCCGATTTTTTACAATGTACTTCATTGACGGCAGTAATATATATATATATCTCCGCATGCAAAGCAGATTCAAGTTTTCGTAACAAGGAGAGAAATCTAACGTTACTATCCTGAAGAAAAAAACCAATACAACATCCTTAATCAGTTGCCACCTTAGGCCTGTTATTTTATCAGCATCCAGCTTATATACGTATGCTACCCTTTTCCAGTAGAATGGGTATCTATGTTAGAGTGGTTCCAGTTTTGGCGTGTTCGTCGGCCCTACTGAGACTGAGTCTTAGGACTTGACGAAAGCTTGTTTCACCGCACAGCCAACGCATATGATGTTATTGGCCTTACTATACATAGATAGATAGATAGATTCAGGCAACACTTCCCGGTGACAAGTCCATGTTTTGCTGCAAGTCAGGAGGCCCACAGTATGTCTGAGGCATTCGACTATACATGATAACTGCCTCGAAGCGCTAATGCACCGTTCCTCGATCACGTCTAGGGCTGCCTGCATTTTTTAGCTTTCGTGGCTTATGTCTCTAAACACTAAATTTTGGTTGCGAAATTGTAATAGTTTAGATGATGAGGGTGAATTAGGCTCATAAATTTTTATCTACTAGATCTTCAGCGTTTGCTGCTTGAAGCATATGTTTCTTTGAAGCATTGTGCACGGAAAAACGCATCTAATATATAGAGGGAATGTCAGAAACTATCTTACTCTTGGCCTTGTTCGGAGCGGCGGAAGAGTGTCCAGTTTCAGTTTCGAGAGCTTTGTTAGTTTTAGTGTTTGCCACTTCTTCTGTATCTTTTTTTGTTTTCTGTAGCCGATGGAGGACTGACATTTTAGTACACGCACCTTCTATAGTACTTATCGTCTCTTTGTGCTATGTGTTTGCCTAGCGTATTCTTCTCCTCTTAACGTTTTCTTTTTTCTACTTTTACTAACCGACTGAACCTTTTTTGTTCTCTCTTTATGGTTCGCTTCACTCTATACCCAATCCGAAGTTGTGGCAGAAAAGTCCGCAGAATGATCATTTAAAGTTTAATTTGACTGACCGTCTTTGGCACTAAGTTATTTTCAGAACCCTAGAGTCTTTAATAGTTAAGCATTGCTGCAACGACAATGCAATCAATAAAAAGGATTATAAGCATAAGTGTGACTTCCGTGTAAATTCTTGTCAGACTTTTAAATATTACCCATCTCCATCACGGCTTTCTGCCTTACTTATGAAAAAAATTCACCCACACAATAGTCGATTTGTCTTTAACAGATTGTGCTCGCGAGATGTTTTAGGATTTCATCTCTGCTTTGTTTCATGTCCTCAGGTTATAAAAGATCGATTTAACTGTTCACAAGCCAATTGGCAAATGCACAGATAAATCATTGTACTGCTTGCGACAACCAGCTCAATTGAAACTATGCCAATTTCTTAAAGTTCCAATCAAAATGTTCATTAATTTGTGGTAGATTTGAAAATTTGAAAAATGTAAAGCCAACAATTGTCTTTTTTCTGTCACCCCCACTACTGTTGACTGCATCAGAGTTTTAGCTCGTCCGAATGAAAAGAATCTGATTGAAAGTGAAATCAATTAATCGAACTTCAACTGCAAACTAAACACAAGCCACTAAGGGTTCGGTCTCCGTCATCATTTCTCTTTGACCCTCCTCATTATATATTTAAGTAAAAGAAATGAACAGAGCACAACGGTTGGTCCTATATCCTTCTATTTAGGTTGGGCACATCAGCAAGTATTGTCCTTTTATTTGAAATCATTGTCATCGTTCTTAGCTTTTAGTTTTCATGTTCGCATTTTTGTTTTTCTTTGTTTTGATGTGACATATCCGGCGGTGATAGTGGACCTAAGTAAACTCAACTGTAACAGGTGAATAAGACGAGGAAAGTTGGTACTTCAAAGCGACGTTTAATCGAATTTATGTCAAGCTTTGCTAGAAAATTCATTTGAGAGTACCAAAGTTCTCAGTTTGGCTTGGTTGTCAACAGGGTGAGTACAACAGGTCAAAGATTTCAGTGCAAATGTCATCTCAGATATCATCACAGTCCAAGTTCTATTTTGTAATTGTTTTTTAATTTTTTTTAGAGAAAACAAAAGCTAGTACCCTCAACCAGGATGGCAGCCGGGTAATAAGAATCTATTGAGTCCAACAAATGCGAATGTTTTTAAAACTAAAACTATCCCATGGAAAGCAGTTGAAGATATCTTAATTTCGACAGACAGAAGATATTTGATTTTGGTCTCTTTCATGGATCCCAGAGAAAAAGTTATAAAGATTAATTAAGAATTAATCACATGGTATAGGGATATATTTTGGATACAGTGCTATTAGTATGATCACCCCAAAATAGGTTTTTCACGTTGGATACTAATTCTATAGGGTGATTCATGGCAAAGTTTGATTTATAATATTAAATAAAATACATAAATTTGAAAGGGAGCTTTAAATTTTTATTACTAGTTAAAAGAAAAATTCATGGCATTTAATTTTTAAAAATTATATTATGTAAATGTTGGCCACGACTACGTCCAAGGTGGTCCATTCGGAAGATCTAATTTTGGGCGACTCGTTACAGCATAGCGACTGGTATCTCGCGGATAACACGAGTAATGTTAGCTTCCAAAGTGTCAATTTTAGCTAGCTTGTTCCTGAAAACCTGAGACTTTACATATCTTCAGAGAAAATAGTCCAAAGTGGTGATATCGCACGATCTAGGCGGCCAATTTACCGTAGCAAAACGTGAAATTAAGTGCTCACCAAAATTATTTCTCAACAAGTCCATTGTTTCATGCGCTCGTAGCGCCGTCTTGCTGAAACCAGAGTTCACCGAGACCATGTGCTTGAATTTTGGGAGGCACATAGTCCGTTAACATGGTGTGATAGAGGTTACCATTGACGGTAACATTCTGATTTGCCTCATTTTTTAAGAAATATGGACCAATGATTCTACCAGCCCATAAACCACACCATGGCGTTGTTTTTAATGGATGTAATGGTAGCTCTTGGTACTCTTCGGGCTGCTCATCATCACAAATACGGCAATTTTGTTTATTAACGTATCCATTGAGCCAGAAATGGGCTTCATCACTGAACAAAATTTCATTAAAAAACACCGGATTTTCATTGTGTTTTTGCAGAACTCACTGAAAATATGACGGAAATTCAAGTCGCGTACACTTTCAGCTACAGCTGCTATAGTCCCTTCACTACGTGCTGGATGAAGTCTAACTGGTCGAGTATCATCTATAGGGTTTTGGAAATAGGGACTTGACAACTTTGAATTTAATTTGTGAACGCACTATTTCTCAAATCATCAAACTGTCACTGTCTATTTATTTAGTAAACTCAACATTTTCATCATGGTAAAGTACACTAACGAGCAACGCATGCAAATTATAAAAATTTTCTACAGATATTCGGAGTCGGTGACTGCAACTTTAAGAGCTTTAACTCCAATTTTCGGTCGTAATTCTCGCCCTAGTAGACAGGCAATAACAAATTTGAGTCCACATATTTGTTGTGTGATGTTGCCGGTTCAGTGAGACAACGGGTTGGTCAAAGTGTAGAAAATATCGCAGCACGTCCGTAGCAAACGATCCAAATCAGTCAATTCCACGGCGTTCTCAAGAATTGTTCATCGCTCAGACCACATTATGGCGTATTTTGTGTAAGGATCTTGGTTTACACCCGTACAAGATCAAGCTGACTCAAGAATTAAAGCCGGTGGACCATTTGAAGCGACGTACGTTCTCCGATTGGGCTCTGGAGAAGATGCGCCAAGATGATGAATTTCATCGCAAAATCATCTTCAGTGAAGAAGCTCATTTTTGGCTCAATGGGTTCGTCAATAAGCAAAATATGAGTTACTGGTTCGGTGAAAACCCACATGTGCTTCATGAATCACCACTTCATCTACAAAAAATAACTCTTTAGTGCGGTTTGCATGCCGGCGGCGTTATTGGGCCATATTTTTTCGTCGACGATAACGATAGCCACGTTACTGTGAATGGTCAGCGTTATCGCGCCATGATCACCGATTAATTTTGGCCTGAATTGGAAGATATGGACTTGGACAACATGTGAACTCAACAGGATGGTGCCACAAGCCACACAGCACACGCTACAATCGATTTATTGAAGAGTAAGTATGGTGAGCGTGTTATCTCAAGACATGGGCCAGTCGATTGGCTGACTCGGTCGTGCGATTTAACGCCGCTTGACTACTATCTGTGGGACTACGTTAAGTCATTGGCTTATGCCAACACGCCGACGACGTTGGAAGAGCTCAGAGGCAACATTAAACACGAAATAGCGGCCGTTTCGGCTGAAAAGCGTGACCAAGTCGTTGAAAATTGGGTCCAACAAATCGCTGCTGTAAACGTGCCCGCGGTGGCCAGATGAACGAAGTCGAGTTCCATTCATAAATGTTTTGATTGTACTTCAAGCCAATAATAAAGTTTTTGAAATATCTCAAACGGTTTGCCTTTTATTTAAAAAAAAGTTGTCAAGTCGTTATTGGAAACAGACGGCAAATCGTTGAAGAATATGGAAATAGAAGAGGACCAATAATTGATCCCTGTGGGACTCCAATGTTCACAGGACGGAAAGACGACAACTTTACGATTGGTCAGATAGGACAGAATAAATTAATTGCTCGAGTTTGAAAACTTGAAAAAAGTTTCAAGTTTACTACATAAAATTGACGAGATAACTGAGTCCAAAGTTTTAGAGAAATAAAAAACCGTTTTTATTGATAATTTGTCCTCATCGATAGCTTGTCGAACATCATCAGATACCTTTAACAGTGCATGTAATACAATTATATCCTGATCTAAAGCCCGACTGAAACGGGCATATAAGTTTGTTTATTTCAATATGGTTTATCCTTTGATTTTATTACTTATTATTGACTCAAAGGCTTTGGATAAAAATGGCAGGACTGCAATAGGCCGGTATTCATACACTTTATCTTTTTTTTGAATAGGGATGATTTTGGCAGTTTTTCATTGAGTTGGACGGTTGGATGTCGTAATAATTTAATTAGAAATATGTGTTATGTGGGAGAGAATAAGAGGTAGAATTATTTTTATAAAGTCAGCCAATATATTTTGACCTTACAGCAAAAAAAGCTTTGCCAACGGTTATAGGATCTACGACAGATAAAGTAAACGATCCTTCCAATGAATTCAAGGTTAGACAGTGTGGGGGCGGTATTTATTTGATTGGAGTCATCATTAGCAAAATTTTGGTTTAATTCCTCTACGTTCACATCACCGTTGACTACACAAGACTTTTTACTCAAACCAATCTGACGTTTTTTATTCCACAAACACTTATTGAGGACTTATTGAAGCTAAACTGGTTTGAGAAATGGTTGAATTTACCATGTCTTATCTTCTGAGCCACTTGGTTCCTAAGCAGTTTAAAATTGTTCAACATATCAATACACCTATACCTTTTCCACCGTCGATAGCAAGAGTCTCTTAGAGCCATGATACTGCGGGTGGAATTGGACATCCAGGGTTGGTCTCTAGGCCTAACAAGACGAGTTCTTAATGAAACAAATTTTTCAAAAAGATATTGAATATTGGAGTTTAGAATGCTTACTTGTTCATTCGTGTTAGGAACCAAGTGTATTGAGTGCCAAATTAAATTGCTACATTCATTAAAGTATGTTTAACTCAGAGTTTTACAGCCCAAAAAATCATAAAGGGACTTCAATCAAATTTATGACAGTGACTGGAGTAAGTATAATATATTTTGAGTAAGCTCGCCACATTCCACAGTTCTTCTCAGAACTTTAAAAATACCGGCTAAGAGATATGAAAACAATTTCAATATAATTTCATAACTACAAATGAATAAACACAATCCAGCCTGGATACACACGGACCCTTAAATCAAAGAAGTACGCGAAGAACGACTACGCTTTGAAAGTATGCTCCTGGAACGAAAGAACGTAGGTGTTCACAGCATGATTATTTATTTATTTATTATTTATTAAACATAACTTACACAAAAATAATGATTTCTTGTAAGTAGCGTAAGGCTTAAGAAAAATTCGAGAGAGTAAAAAAGAAGGGAGCCTAGGATGATGAAAGGAATTTCAGGAGGGAGGTTCTAAAAGTGCGGTGACTTGACCGCTGACGTGTGGTACAAACAAGGAAAGTGCGTTCGGATGCTGAGCAGGAGTATCGTGGTTGGATAATTACATGCGATCGCTGCGAAGCGGGAAAGTATAATTTTCTAGAGAGATAGTCTGGTTGGTCAGTTCGCATGACTTGATGGATGCAACACAAAGCTTTTAATTTCAAAAAGTTAACAAAGGAACAGCCAAAGATTTTTATTGAGTGTTGTTAAATATAACATTTAACTTTCTTAATGAGTTAGAGTCGGTCTTGAAACAAACTTCTCAGCAGTACAGCAAAGAAGGTAGAAGAAGAGCTTTAGCCAGTAAAGTTTTGGTTTTGATAGGGACGAAGTGTTTTGAGGCCCATAGAACGTGAATGGCAGCATGAACTTTACCACTGTAAAGTATGTCATTTAAGATGATTCCAAGGTTCCTTTCCTTTTCAACGTAGGTGATCACAAAGTTACATAGTTTGATGTGCGGAAGCAGCGATCTATCTTATTTGGTACGGTTTATGGCAATCTATTTACATTTAGCTGGATTCAGACTCAGATTATTACTCTTTGACCACTGCTGTATGCAATACGAATCATCGTTCATTGCTTCTGATGTCCAGAAAAGATCAGCTAGTGGGCTATAGGACCACGGTAACCCGTGCCGACTTACATTAGTCCATGTCAGTATTTTCTCTTTAAGGCTCATGCGACGTAACGTGTCGATGTACTTCCGATTATTTGGTTATAGAACAAGCATTGTTCTGCAGTTCTAAAAGGGCTATATTATTAATAGGTGACGTAAAGCATCAAATAACGGGCTCAAAACTTCCGTTTAATGGACAAGTTCTAGCAGTTTTATTTTACAATATCCGTGAAGTGAATTTAACTGTGAATGAAAGTGAGAATCTCACTATTCGCGAGTGTATTATCTATTGGGAAAAGGCGCATATTCCTACTAAATCTTTGCCTTATTTTGTGAAGCAACTTGTAAACTTATATCAAGTTTGGAGTTGGAGGGACTTGTTAAGGATGTTGAATCAAACATAGAGAATGCATTCAAAAAGTAACATGGAGAATGACAGAATAATTAGCCTGAAAATGGTTTCCGTTAAGTTTTGGTCTGACAACCAACATTGTTCACAACATAGGCTGAGGATAGTATGAAGCCCAGGAGATGATTGCCTCTCACGTTGTTATAAATGTTCTTGAAGTAACAATATTCAAAGAGTTCGGCTACTGCCCTTGCTTCATCAGCAGCAACTGACAAATGGAATCTTTCAGTCTTTCGAAAGAAGATGAGTAAGCGCTTATGGGATAAAATGCCTAAAATTCCCGCACCCACTATGTCAACGATGAGTACCTGCAGCCAGATGCAAATGTAATACGGGCATTCACATATGCAATGCTCCTCTATGTCGCCATCACTTTCAGAGGAGGCTTCGTAGGATGTTGCATCACTTATTGCCAGCACATTGAAGTGCTTGGAAAAAATATAGTACACCTTCACGATGTCAGATTAAGTCAGTGTTTTACGGGAACACCTACTGTGAAGACTAACGTTCACGGGCTGCCAATACATCTATGGGGGTTACGATATGCGACTGGCCATAGATCTCTATCTTTCAGTAATACCAAAGTCGGAACTTGTGCTGTGGGCATAAGCTCCACCCTTGGCTTGAGTCGATTCTGATCTAAAACCTCTGACCGATCTAAGGGTTACGCCACCTAGCTTCACATCGAATCAACCAACACGTGGAAGATCCTTAATGCGATTTTAGGTTTAAGCTACAGCGAATTTGATTCTCCCACTAGGGGGCCTAATTTTTTCAAGTCAGACCTTGCTCGGGGTCCCGGGGGCCTTGAATTCCCATGGCAGTGCTTTAAAGACCTGATGAATCTATTGACCACCCATGGCACTCAACAGGACCCCATGACCGGCCGCTCATAATGTAACTTGTTAAATCGTAGTAATCTTTAGTGGCGTTAATTTGAAAGCCATTACGTTAACCTGTATTGCTCTGCCCCAGATACTATAAGAATTTGATGGTAGCTTTAACGACTGGGCAGAGAACCTCCATCACGACGCCAGTAAGCAGCCTATAGTTTTTCCTACTGAGAGACAGTAGGAAGGCCGCTTTGAGACGTCGGGAGGCATTCAATTGGTTTAGTATTATTGCATGAGCCGGCATGTCCATAATGCTAGTGTCAAAATATAGTCGCCGCATAAGGTCATCACAGCCCAATGTATGAATATCGCGTTAGAGGAATCACTGGTCTTATCGTAATAGTTTTCAGATTTTAACGCCACTGAAGGTTACTACCCCATTTGACCAGTCACAAGTTGCTGGTCATAGGTCCTATTAAGTGGCAGGACCGTCAGTAATTTACATCAGGACTTAAAACACAGTACCGTTAGTGTCAGGCTCCCTCAGTCTTCGATCGGGGGCTGCCTTGTTAGAGGTAGGCCCTTAGTCGGAGCGTTACGATGGCTGTGATTTAAACCTCAAACGAAGTAGATTTTGACCCAATGTAGGTTTTCAACAGCACAGGGTACCGTGGGCCTAAAATCTGAAAGAGCTTTTAGACCGCTCTCGACTCATACCAAGGGTAGAACTTGTGCAATCAACACAGGTTCTGGTTAAGCATTATAATAACACATGCAAATGCTGGCCAAGAGTATCCTGCCTCCCATGGAAGTATAGAGATCCCGTAAATTTAGGTGAATATATTGCTAAGCGTTCACGCAAAACACCAGAAACATCTGTATGAATATCAAGACGTGGGTGATTCATTAAGGCAGAGTCAGGTGTCTTAAGGAAAATCACACGCCGCTGAGATATTGTAGAACATACTTTGGAGTAAGCCTTGTAAGAGGTGATTCATCGTAAGGTTTGATTTTCAATAGGCTTTTTTTGACAGATGACGCGTGACTCATATCAAATTGCTTTGTCATTTTGTTCATTATCATTTTAAAATGATGACATGGCACATGTCAGGGCGATACTGTCTTTATAGTTTTGTTTTGACAGCTGATTTTTGTTGACGTGCTTGGCATCATGTTGAGTATGGACGAACACGATTTTCGTTCTCTCATAAAACATTATTTTTTGAGAGGCAAAACGGCGAAGGAAACAAAAGAAGAGTTGGATAAATATTATGGGGCTAATGCTCCGTAAGATTACACCGTCAAATATTGGTTTTGAGAGTTTCATGGTCGTCGCAACTCCACTACCGATTAAGTCCGTAGCGGCAGACCCACCGCATCGGTTACAGAGGACAATGTCAAAAAAATACATGAACTGGCGTTGGCTGACCAAAAAGTGAAGGTACGCGAGCTAGCAGATACCACAAAGATTAGTACTGAGTGCACACGCCATATTTTGGGCAATATTCTGCATATGAAAAAGTTATTCTGCCACTGGGTGCCTGACCAAAAACACGAACTTGAGAGCACTTCGAAAGAGTGTTTGGACTTGCTGATGCGAAATCGGGCGGACTTTTGGCGTCGATTGGTAACTGTTGATGAAACTTGGATCAACTATTACACACCAGAGGACAGAATGAGTGCCCGGCAATGGACTGAAGCCGACACGAGTGCTCCGAAGCGGCCGAGGGAGGCTCGATGGGTCAAAAAGGTTATGGCGTCGGTTTCTGAGATTGTCATGGCATACTCTTCGTTAGCTACCTCGAAAAAGGAAAAACCATCAACAGTGAGTATTACTGTGCATAACTGGAGCAATTGAAGGCCGAAATCGTTGTAAAACGGCCTCACATGAAGCAAAAAAAAATTTTGTTTTTGCAAGACAATGCACCGGCGCCAAAAGCATCGCTACAACGGCTCCAATTGCTGTCGCATCAACCATATTCGCCCGACTTGGCTCTCTCGGACTATTATCTCTTCTCAAATCTCAAAAGATGGCTCATCAATAAAAAATTCAGCTCACGCGAGAAAATCATCGACGCCACGGAGGAGTATTTTGCAGACCTTCCGGAAAATTGCTTTTCGGACGGGATCAAGAAGTTGGAAAATCGCTGGAATAAGTTTATCAGACTAAAAGGGGACTATATTGAATAATATAAAAAACATAATCATAAATAAAAACTCACTATGAATCACCCTTCTGGGTGATAGGCCCCATGTCTTGCCGACAGCTTGTACGTTAGAGGCTTTTGACGTAACATGTTGAGTCCGTAGAATTTTGTTATCTAAGATGGTACCTAAATATTAAACTTCTTTGAAGAATTGGATGGTACTGCGTTTAACCAATACAAGAATCAGAGCAGTCAGCTTTTCCTACATCAGCGTATGCTTGTGCATAGATGTCAAAACTATTGACCGCGCTGAGCACAAAGTCAATCATCATCCAACATAGCAGTGAAAATAGAACGTCACCTTGCCGGCAATCCCTGATTACCCCCGCCATAGTATATTGGAAGCAGTCAGCAACCGCATTCCATTCACTAGAATTGCTTTTATCCACAAAACTAGTGATTCATCTACGCCTGACCAAATTACACATGTCCTCAATGTCGATGAAAATGCCCAGTGTGTATTGCTATTTGTCGAGCGCGCCTTTAACTCTGCTTACCAGATTTTGAATCGTACTCTCGCAAGATCTTCCGCGTTAAATACAATACCATGGTAAGCACGTTGCACTTCTAAGGAAGCAAGACTTATAGATCTGAAGCTCTTGGCAAGCGTGGATTCCCCTTTTCAATAATCGGTATTAAGGCTACTAACACAGTTTGCAAGGATTCTAAAATTTATGCCAGTGCTAGATAAGAAGTGTAGTTGCTCTTCACTGCCACTTCATTACTGCTACTAGCATAATGAGTATATGCCGTTGGTGCTAGGTAGAATTGAAACCATCAAAGCAATCCATGGTCTCATCCGTCGCCATAACCGACGGCTACAACGTGTTGTATTATTCTGCTTACCAGCAGCTAATTGTTAACTGGTTTTGAAATGAGAGAAATAAGCCTCAAGCATAAGTCTTCGTGTAGGTGCCATTAGATTTTCTGAGTGATTCCAATCTGGTTTATTTCTTTGTTTTGAGGACTTTGACCAGCTTTCTGGTTTCAACGACAGTTTCGATCTTTTCGCTAAAGTCTTTATAAGAGGCACTCTTTCTGATCTGAATTAGCAGAATCAGCAACAGTCGCAAAACTACTCAATTTGGATTCAAAATAAAACGGCCTGTAGAGTGGTTCTTACGTAGTACGCAAAGTTGTGCATATAAATTCGGACATGCCAGGTATATATGAGAAATTTGAAGACTATACCTTATAGCATGACTTTCTTAAAATCCCGATGACAAAATAAGAATATAGTAAAAGTCATATATTTCCCCCCATTATAACTCTTGACAGAGTGCCCTTGAGTGACTTAATGTCAGAGGAAAATAACAACATCCAGGGTTGACACGCAGTTTAGACTTTATCGAAGGACATGTCCTTCAAATAACAAAATTAAAGCATTCCAAAAGTCAAGGCAACCCAAATTTGAATTTACATTATCTGACGACCCAATGGTCATTGGGTGCATGGGTTCATAAACCCGGGTCTAAATCACTTTGTCCATTTTTAAAATTCCCTAAATTGCTTTTTAGTTCACTAAACCCAATGACCTCTTCAGAAGAGTGATTGTAAGAAGTGATTGTACATAAGATCCTCTTGAGGTTATTAGGTTTCCTTTAATTTGTTGTACCATAAAATAATATTAATCAATCGATTCCTTTTAACTGGGTAAAATCTTTTAAAGCTTCCTCACTTAATCGACTCTAACTTAATCTTTTTGATGCCCTCTTCCAACCCAAGTGCCCACATACATGTGTGTGTCATATAAGAGAAGACCCTAACAAATTCCAAATTAAATTCCGGTGACCAACTTGAAGTGATTCAATTTATTTCTTCAAAAAGCCATAAAAATATTTATTGCCAGAAAGTGATGTATTTACAATGTATGTGCTTGTGTTTGTCCGTAACCTAGCAACTTCTCGAATAAAATTCATTCATCCGTGCGGTTACAGGTACGGATCGTTTCTACCTTCCATCCCAACATCGAGATGTATTAATTCGAGACAAAAATCGATCAATGATTTAAAATTGCGTTAGCATACTTTTGGCTTATCGTAAGGAATGAGTATTTTTAGTTGTCTCTGGCTTCTAGAGAATTTCAATTAAGTGTCAACCTGGAGGTGAAGAATCCAATAAGATACACGTACTGACATCAGTCTCAGTGCCACACATGACAGCTTGGTTAAATTCTGAGAAGAACTACTTGAATATCAAAAGATTTGCTTAGAATTTCCTTCTCAAGTTTTGACAATTTTAAGCCGCCTCCCTAAAGAATCCTCTACCTGAGTATCTATACATTAATTCAAAATTTCCTAAACGTGCATGCATACTTTTAAAAAGAGCATACAAAATCTTTTGGTAAAGGATGCGCTTCATAAAATCTTTTTCTGCACAAAGTATGTGACACGCTTTAAGTCTTTTCCGGGAATAACAAACACCGGTATCTGTGTACCTTAAAATGGTGAGAGGAATTATTACTATTATTTTTTTTTTTTTTGTGGTGTCATAGTGTGTGTGAGGATTTAGAATATCATATAAAGCTAGAGCTTGTGTGAAAGTTTCATAGATTATTCGTACAGTACTCATTCACCGGAAGGTCTGATGTTACGTAGTGCGAAGCGATGCAAGGCGCACATGAATTGATGTTATTACGAAACGAAATGTCTACAAGCGACACAGATACACGATTACATATAGATGTTGTAATAGTTTTACAATGTCAGAGGAAAAAATTTCAATTTTAACTGACAGCAAAATTTAAATACCAGCCAGTGATACGTTTACGGATAGCTTGGGAAGTAAAGGCTTTAAAAGGCTTATCTTAGCTGACATTCTGTTGGCGCATGTGATGCCTTTTTTTCGAAAGAAATTTGGAGCAATGCTTATGCAGTGAAATCCTGTTTACGTTGGGGATGAAAAAATAGCAAAAAAAAAAAAAAAATTGTCATGTATGATTTTAAGGCAAATACGATGCAACATTGTGAAGCGTGTCTAACGTAAGGCAGCTTAGTGAAAACCGATGTGGATGTTCGAGTAAGCTCAATGACATGAATTCTAAATCCATGAGAAGAACTGATGCTGTATACAGTGGTAAAGAATTCTCATTTCTCGAAAAGCCACCTTCTTCCTAGAAATACACGAAAAGGAAAGTTACTCAAATTTTAAGGAGGGAAGCAAAGAATATTCCTAATTGACAATTTTTCAAGGAAACCCGAATCTTCTGTCGCCTCTGTGTTCCCAGTGAGGACAATGGTTTGCTATGTAATTTTTTCTGCGGTAATGTCTCAAGTAGTCATTCCAAGTTGGTCAGAATCCCAAAAATCAAATATCCGTAATTAGTTAATGGTCGCCTGGCAAAAATAGGATTGAGAACACAAGTCAGCTTTTCCACGTACTCTGCAGGAACTCGGGCCGTCTCACCAATTTTAGATTTTTTCTTTGGTTTCAGGATAATAGGCAAGAATTCTGACAACAGACAACACCTAATTAAAGAAGAAAAACGTCGAATATTCTCTAATTTTGTGGCGTCCAATTTGCCATGTGCCCAAATGGCAGACAGATCAAGTGTTGCACACTATGACATTTAAATACCACACAAGTTTATTCATCTAAATCTATATTGTCCCCTTTAAAATAATCTCCATCGATTGCAACACACTTATGCCAGCACTTTATCCAATCCTCGAAAAATTTTTTATATTCGGTTTTCGGTATGTCCATCAGTGCTTCCTGCGATTTTTCTATTAGTTCCTCTCGGCTGCTGAAACGCGTTCCCTGCAGTGGTTCTTTTTTTTTTTAACTCGATTGAACAGAAAGAAGTCACAGGAAGCCAAATCAGGTGAATTTGGTGGCTGTTGGATGGTATTTGTTGCATTTTTCGTCAAAAAATTACGAATAATGATGGCACTGTGCGACGGTGGGCTGTCATGGTGCTAAATCCACGAGTTTTCTGCCCACGGCGAATTGCTTCACGCAAACGTTTCATAACGCCCAAATAATACTCTTTGTTTATTGTCTGTCTGTGGATAAAGTGGTGATTCATGAAGCACATGTGGGTTTTCACCCGACCAATAACGCATATTTTGCTTATTGACGAACCCATTGAGCCAAAAATGAGCTTCATCATCTTGGCGCATCTTCTCTAGATCCCAATCGGCTTCAATTCTTGATTTGAACCAATAAATCAAGCAGAATATTATAGCCGCTAAAGTTTTACTGCTACGGAATACACAAAGTACAGTCTGATATTGAATTATCAGAAAACCATTTGTTATTAGATCAAATACAGTTGCTTTAGTCAGCATTTTTCTTTCATAAAAATTATTGCCTCTAATCAAGTGAACCGGACTGTATATACAATACATATTTAAAAATAGAGCTAATGCCACTTCAATTAACAATTCAATGTGGGGTGAGCAAATTAAAAAATTATGGAAGTAACTAAAGCAAGCATCACAATAAAAAAGATAAACAAATAAATAACTAAAAAATTAAACCGCATAGCGCATCAAGGCTTCAATTTCATTATGATTTTTTTCAAAAATGAAGATAGAGTTACTGTGGTTCGTATGTCAATAGGGAGTTTGTTAAACAATTCGCATAAGACAATGGAATAAGAGTTTTTAAAACTTGTGGTGCGAAAAGTAGGACCTGGGACATAATACTGGGAATTGCTACGTAAAGAATAACCGTTAGATATTGTACTTTGCAAGTGCCTGACTCGAACTGCAACTCTTTAAAATGCTAAAAAAATGTTGGAAAATACATCAGTTTACAAATTGTATCAGTAGTTTTCAATATGTCCACTTTTGGGGCGAATAATGGCATTAAGACCGCCGAAGAAAGCATCGCACGCTGCACGCAAGTGGCTCTGCGGTATTTTGGCTGTATTTTTGGTATTTTTATATGCCAACCTTCGCCATCAAAATACCCCAGACAGAGAAATCCAACGGATTTGCATCCGGAGAATTTGCAATCCATTGTGTTAAAGAAATGGAGTGTGTAACTTTGTTTTTTAACCAATCTTGGTTGACGCGCGCTTTGTGAGATGGTCCCGAGTCTTGTTGAAATTTCCACGGTCACCGACCCAAGGCTTCAATACTGCCTCTAAGACAGTTTCACGGTATACAATAGCATTAATTTTAACGCCACGGTCCAAAAATACGAGCGGAGAGCGACCATCGGCGGATATGGCGGCCCAAACTGAGAATTTAATTAGCGTTCACCCATGTGCTTAATCTTTTATATAGCAAAGCGGTATACGCTTTTAATGCCGACTTTAAAAAAGATATTCCTCTATAGTTTGCTGGATCACATGGATCACCTTTTTTTGTAAATTTTCCGAATTAGCATTTCGTAAAAGTGTTGAGGAATGATGTTAAGAGCCTTAGCCAATTTTTCTTTAAATGATCCTGTGTTGTATTTAAGAAACTCTGCCGGTATTCCATTTGAGCCAGCTGCCTTACCGTCTTTCAAGGATTAAAGCACTATTTCGACTTCTTCAATTACTATTTTTGCATCCAAAATTTCGTCATTTAGATTGGGTTGTGCGTAATTCAAATTAATTTGTTCCCACAAGTATAGTAAGGAAACATAGTGTGCGCGTACATTTTTTTTTTTTTACACCAGCAATTTCTTTTTATGTTGGGCTCCAATTTAATTTCCTTGTCACGGTCCAAAATTCAACTGAATCTCTGCTTTGGCTCAATAACAATGCCCATTTTTCTTCCTGTACTCGTTTCTGTACATCTGTTTGTATTGTTTGCTAGTTTTCACATATGCTATTTTGATGCTCCTTAAATCGTACCTCCGCAAAAGGTAAAAAAGTGCTAAGGATCTTTTTCGTAATTTTTCACATTCGTAATCATACCATTCAGATTTTTTTCGTATAGCAGGGGTTTTTTGTGCAGAAACAGCCACTTCATGAATTATTGATTCTAGTTCACATAAAGGTATATACTTTGCTACTGAAACTCATTTTTTTTTAGAGAGATTCTTGGACTAGATCGCTTCCAATCATGATCGTGATTGGAAGATGATCCGAATATGTTGCATCCCCAAATACAAAGTCTTTAAGGATGAAGTGACAATCTCCACCAATAACCCCATAATCAACGGTGGAGCTGCCCTGCTTCCCAATAAATGTTAATTCATCACTTTTGTCTCCGTTCGCACTTCCATCCAAAATGCAAAATCCAAATTCGTTGCACAATTCAATGAGTTTCCTTCCTTCAGCATTAACTTTTGCGTTTTAAGAGCTCCTTTTACGGCTTTCAAGTACCAATTTCAACCCAAATTGTTAAAATCAATAACAGGGCATATGTTTGATGTATGACAATTGTCGCTATCGATTGTAAGCTAACAACTTATTGTTTATGCATCTTATTTAGTTCATAAAGAAAACAATTTTTTTTTACTAGTTTTGAGTATTTTTTTTAAGGTGTGACCGTACAGTCACATTGGCACCGCTGGGGTACGTGTTTAATTTTTTTACGGTGACGTTGGCAGTTAAAATGTTCGGATTTTGAGAGGATCTTGCTTTCTTTCTCTATGGAACTATCACTTCAGGAGGCTGAAGAATATCTTCAGCAGCTAAATGAAGAATATAATGCATTTGGTGGCTTGGTCCATGGTAATATATTAACATTGAACCACCCGATGAAGACGGAAATATCAGCGGAGAGCATCGTGCCGATGAAAATGAAGGCGGCACGATTATTGGTCTGAGGTGAAATGAATTAAGAAATGGTCAACATATTGATACAATTCAGTTCGGTGAGCAACCTATTTCAACCGAGAAGTTGACCAAACCACCCAAGAGATACAACAGGAGCAAATAGATGCCTTAAGTGCAGATGAAGTAATTGAAGAAAAAGAAGGAGAAAACTTGATGCTTCCGATTCGATTACCACTCGACTCAGGAAAATCGATCCCATCCTGTCTGACGTGCTGATAACTGCTGCAAACAAAGGAACAACTTTCAAATGGTCAAATGGTGTAACCAGTGCTAGAATACTAATGTTTCCTGAAGTAAACTTCGATTTCTATCCTTATGTGCAGTCTCATAAGCTTTTCGAACTTTTTTTTACGATTAGCTAATACATGGGATCCGTGCCGTTTCTAAGAGAGGGCACCACTTCAATTAAATCCATACCATTTTCAGTTAGTACCAATCTTCAAAAGATACGTGTATAACTATTAGTTCTCGAGATATAACGTTGTGAGTGAAGCAACTTTTGTTATTTTGAAAAAAAATGGATTCAAAGCAATTTCGTGTGTCGATTTATCATTGCTTTTTGATGGGATGCAAAGAAATGGCTTGATAAGTGTTACCCGGACTCTGCACTAGCCGAACGAACCATTCGCAAGTGGAATGAAAAATTTTAAATTGGTCATACAAGCACCAGAAATGTTGCACGCAGTGGACGTCCAAAAGAGGCTGTTTCAGACGAAAACATCAAAAAAGTCCACAAAATGATTACGATGAACCGTAAAGTGAAATTGATCAAGATAGCTGAGGTTCTGAAGATAACAAAACAGCGTGTTGTATATATCATACCGAATATTTGGACATGCGAAAGCTCTATTCAAAGTGGGTGCCGCGTTTGCTCACAACCGACCAAAAACAACAACATGTTGATGATTCAGAGGAGTATTTCTCAATAAAGTCGAATTTTTGCGTCGGTATGTGACAATGGATGAAACATGGCTCCATCAATTCACACCAAAGTCAAGTCGGCAGTCAGCTGAGTGGCGAGCAGGCGACGAACCTCGTCCAAAACGACCAAAAACTCAACAGTCGACTCGCAAGGTTATGGCATCCGTATTTTGGGATACACATGGAATAATTTTCATTGACTATCTCCAAAAAGGGCAGACTATCAACAGCGACTATTACATTGCGTTGTTGGAACTTTTGAAGGACGAAATCACAGAAAAACGGCCGCATTTGAAGAAAAGAGAAAGTCCTGTTTCATCAAGACAATGCACCGTGTCACAAGTGGATGAAAACGATGGCAAAATTGTATGAATTCGGCTACAAATTGCTTCCCCACAAACCGTATTCTCCAGATTTGACCCCCAGCGACTATTTCCTATTCGCAGACCTCAAAAGAATGCTCGTCGGAAAGAGATTTAAGACCGAAGAAGAAGTAATCGCCGAAACAGAGGCCTATTTTGAGTCTAAACCGAAATCGTACTACAAAACTGGTATCGAAAGATTGAAAAATCGTTTCAATCAGTGTATCGCCCTCGACGGCAACTATATTGATAAATAAAGTTGAATTTTGCAAGAATTTTGTGTTTTACTATAAAACGGCACTGAATTTTCAGCCCATGTGTTACTAGAACACATCAGCCATTGCTCAGCACCAAGTGTAATAAAAAAAGAAGGAAAGCCAATTTAATTTTCGATTAGTGAAATGTGCACTTTCATTGGCATTCTGATTGTGACTGGCCTGTTGGAATAGCTCTGACGATCTACGGAACGAATTAATTTACAAGTCAATACGGAGAGGGCGATTTGAAAAAAATTCTTAGTTACCTACGTTTTGAACCAAACTTGGCTGCACCACATGGAAAAAAGGACAAGCTATAGAAGTTGCGTCTGATGACAGACCATTTTAAAGGCAAAAACGCTTAAAAATGTCCGTCCCACACAACATTTGTCTTATGATGAAAGCATGATAGCTTATAATGGAAGACATGATTGCGTGCAATTTAATAAAGGTAAGTCAATAAGATTTGGTTTCAACTGGTAGCTGTGTACGCCCTCTGATTACATGGTAAATTTCAAAATTTACTAAGAAAAAGTCTCCAATCAAACCCGAAATGATTTGGCAAATCATTATCAGAGGCCTGCCTGTTTTCTGTTACTTCGACAACTTATTTACAGGCTTTCCATTTCTCACATATCTAAAAGATATGATAAAGAGGATACAATGCAACAGGTATAATCCGAGAAAACCGTGAACACAAAAATAAATTTAAAAAAAATTGTTTCGTGAAATGTACTCGTATAAATCGACCAAAATATCAGAAACAGGGGTAATATTTACAAAATGGGTTGATAATTCTATTGTTTGCATTGCCTCAATTGGTTATGGTGCTTTGTCAACTTCAACAGCATCTCTTTATTCGAGAGAAAATGGGTAACGTTCGACCACGTGCAATTATCTTGACCAAAATGTGAATAATCACCAAATTTCATACCGACGACACAATAAATAATGCTTAGCAACTACAACGAGGATTGAAGTGATTATCCCAGTTGGAGTTCAAACGATCAATCGCTGTTTATTACTGTACACACTACGGTGAAGTACCAATTCAACCTGGGCCAGTTTTTTTTTTACAAAAAAAAAAAAAAAACATTCGATAAGACAGAACTGATCATTTTGTAGGTCCTCTTGCAAAAAGATGACGTTGCGCAGGTTATAATTGCAAAAGTGTTATGGGTGCGTGCTGTATCAAATGCAATTCTTGCCTTTTCAAATATTTTCAACACTTTCACACCCCAAATAAGGAATTTTTGTTGACTTTTGACTTTATTAACAAAAATACTGGTGAATTCACTGAAATTTATTCGTTATAAAGTGTGATTCATTGTGAGGTTTGATTTAAAATGTAAAATAAAATACATAGTCTTTAAAGTGAACTTAAAACTTCTATTTTCAGTTAAAAGCACAATTCATGGCATTTGCTATACTTGAATGATATTATGTACACATTGTCCATGACTTTGGCTGAAGTGGTCCATTCAGAAGGTCTAATTTTGGGCGACTCGTTCGAGCATAGCGGCTGGTACCTCGCGGATAATACGACTTATGTTGACTTCCAAAGCATCATTCCTAACTGGCTTATTCCTGAAGACCTAAGACTTTACATATCAGCAGAGAAAATAGCCCAAAATCGTGATATCGCAAGATCTGGGCGGCCAATTCTCCGTAGCAAAACGTGAAACTTAGTGCTCACCAAAATGATTTCTCAACAATTCCATTGTTTCACTCGCTGTATGTATGGCTCGTAGCGCCGTCTTGTTGAAACCAGAGCTCACCGAGACATAGTCCGTTAACATTGATGGTAACATTTTGATTTGCCTCATTTTTGAAGAAATATGGACCAATGATTCCACCAGCTCATAAGCCACACCATAATATTGTTTTTAATGGATGTAATGGTAGCTCCTGGTACTCATCGGGTTGCTCATCAGCCCAAATACGGCAATTTTGTTTATTAACGTATCCATTGAGCCAGAAATGGGCTTCATCACTAAACAAAATTTCATTAAAAAACACCGGATTTTCATTGTGTTTTTGCAGAACTCACTGAAAATATGACGCAAATTCAAGTCGGTCTGGTTTCAATTCACGCACAATATGCCAAGCCAAGCTGCTGAGAACGAAGACGAATCGATTCGTCACGGTCTTCGCGTACACTCTCAGCTACAGCTGCTATAGTCTCTTCACTACGTGCTGGATATGGTCTAACCGGTCGAGTGTCATCTACTAATGTAAAGTGGGACTGAAATTTGCGAATGGTATTGGCAATAGTGGTTTCAGTAGGTCGATTATGCGCACCGTAAGCTCCTCGAATCGCACGAAAAACATTTCTCACAGAAGGCTGATTTTCGTAATACAGCTGAACAACTTGGAGACGCTGTTGTTATGTGAGTCTTTCCACCAAATGAAGTTGAATAAAAATGACAAAGCAGTTTGATAGGAGTCACGCGTGATCTATCAAAAAAAGCCTATTGAAAATCTAATATCACGATGAATCACCCCTTACCTAATCTTTGTTTTCCTACGTAAGCTTTGATATTTCAGATAATCCTAAGCAAGTACCTTGTAGTGCTAGCGTAACAGCACAGAAATCGTCTTACCTGTATTACCTGTGCAGGTAAAACTGGAGGAGTAACACATTCGGACTCAGAGAAGTCTAGTCTATAATCCCTATGAGTTAGGTTGATAATTACAGCATTATTCGGATTAACTTAATATCAAATTGGTTTGGGCATTGCATGCAAAATCACAGAGATGCACCGACTTCTGATCACAATCGTCCATCATGAAAAAATAATTTTCTTCAATTACAGATAGAAAATCGAGGAAATCATCTTCCAAATTGCATGCATCATTTAACACGAGGACCCGTAAAATGTATGACAACAGAAATGTATCTGCGTCTGGCACGTACCCATATTCAGCGTAAATTTAAATTCTCATTCCACCATCAAGAACGAAAGTCAAGAAGAGCCATTAAAAGATAGAATTTTATCAGATGATTCTTATGCATAGGAAGTACGAACGCACGAAGCGTACGAATCCCTTAACCACCAAACAGAATTCCTTATGCTCATGTGTCCTCAAACAATATCACGCACTGAAATGGCCGACAATTTCCTTGTCATGTTCGTCATGTTCATAAATAATCCAAATAATGGATGCTGCGTGAGTGTATGACAATGGACGATGACAAACATTGATTTTGATTGTTGCATGAGGAGAATTTAAAATTTAATCAGTGAAAGGAAAATACGGGAAACCAACTAAAAAGGCACACAAAGGAAATTGGCCCGAATTTTGTGAAAAATTTTTACAAATGATTTTCGGGTAATTTTGGAGAGGATTTTATGTAACGAGCTCTTAACTGGCAGTTGGGCATGGCTTGTGGGATTAAAATGAGAGGATGGTCAGAGTCCATATGAAAGGTTGGATGGTTTCTTTGCCAAGGCATTGTCGACAATGGTTGCGGAAGGGTGACTTTATTTTTCTGAAGTATGTTTGGAGATTTATTGTATTTAAGCCCAGCTGATAAGATTAGGTTTTCCATTTTGAATAGTGGACCGAGAAGTTTTTTAAACATGGTGTACCTTTCTTCAGGGATTAGTTTGCCTTTCCTGAATACTTCAATACAGTTTTGATAAGAGTGCGTAGTAATTATAGGAGCACCATTATCTGCAACTTTTCATGTACAATTAGTATCCAGTGTAATTTTATTCAATATAAAGCCTTTGCGATGTAACTATCAGGGTGAATTGTAAGCTTGTCTAACGTCTCACTTAAAACCAGCACAACAGGTGTCTTTTTTACTGATAGATCCTATAATTGGAACAACTTTCAGACAATTCTGTCATTTTAGAAATATATTTATCAATATAGTTGCCGTCGAGGGCGATACACTGATTGAAAGGATTTTTCAATCTTTCAAAACCAGTTTTGTAGTACGATTTCGGTTTAGACTCAAAATAGGCCTCTGTTTCGGCGATTACTTCTTCTTCGGTCTTAAATCTCTTTCCGGCGAGCATTTTGAGGTCTGCGAACAGAAAATAGTCGCTGGGGGCTAAATCTAGAGAATACCGTGGGTGAGGAAGCAATTCGTAGCCGAATTCATTCAATTTTGCCATCGTTTTTATCGACTTCTGACACGGTGCATTGTCTTGATGAAACAGCACTTTCTTTTTCTTCAAATGCGTCCGTTTTTCTGCGATTTCGTCCTTCAAACGCTCCAATAACACAATGTAATAGTCGCTGCTCATTGTCTGCTCCTTTTGGAGATAGTCGATGAAAATTATTCCATGTGTATCCCAAAATACGGATGCCATAACCTTGCCAGCCGACTGTTGAGTTTTTGGTCGTTTTAGATAAAGTAAGTCGCCTGCTCGCCACTCAGCTGATTGCCGATTTGACTCTGGTGTGAAGTGATGGAGCCAAGTTTCATCCATTGTCACATACCGACGCAAAAATTCGGCTTTATTGCGGTTGAACAGCTTTAAACACTCCTCTGAATCATCAACACGTTGTTGTTTTTGGTCGGTTGTGAGCAAACGCGGCACCCACTTTGAACAGAGCTTTTGCATGTCCAACATGCTCTTTTGATATCTTCAGAGCCTCAGCTATCTCGATCAACTTCACTTTACGGTCATTCGTAATCATTTTGTGGACTTTTTTGATGTTTTCTTCTGAAACAGCCTCTTTTGGACGTCCAAATTTTAAATCCACTTGCGAATGGTTCATTCGGCTGGTGCAGAGTCCGGGTAACACTTATCAAGCCATTTCTTTGCATCGGCTGCATTTCTTCCCATCAAAAAGCAATGATAAATCAACACACGAAATTGCTTTGAATCCATTTTTTTTTCACAATAACAAAAGTTGCTTCACTCACAACGCTATATCTCGAGAACTGATCGTCCGACAGTTGTCAAATTTTTACACGTATCTTTTGAAAGTTGGTACTAACTGAAAATGGTATGGATTTAGTTCAAGTGGTTCCCTCTCTTAGAAACGGCACGGATTTTCAGCTAACGTATTACATCGTATTACATTACGGTATTTCTCCGAAACATTTAAAAGGTTACGCGCGCTAATTTCTATATAAAAAAAGCTGCTAACTGAGTTTTGGGAGCAGTATCTTGATCAGCGTCAGGAGATGTGAGATGCTTGGCATTTTTTGTTGTCATCAATAGGAGGTGAAGGGTTTTTTTTTTGTATACATGAGTTCAGCAAGTCTTAAAAGTGCACTCATCAAAAAGAGGTTGGCTTGGTTTTGCCAGCGGGCATTACTACTCATTTTTTGTAGTTACTGCCAAGAATGCTCTTCTGTTTCGAAAATCATAAACTCGCGAATTATTTCAAGGAGAAATCATGTAACGCTTAAGAGATATTGAAAATATATTTCTTTGTTTTTTTCTTTAAATTGTGAGTGCTTTCCTTTCATTCCAGTCACCGCGTTAAACAATTTTCCCCCTCGCCAATTCGTACACAGCGAATTTTTTGGAATATTAAATTTCCATAATAATTCATTAATCTTTTAAAAATAAATTCAGAAATACCTTCAAATAAGAATAACTGGATCTGGTTTTACACTTAAGCTGTTAACACAGTCGACCGGAATCAAGTACTCGTATGCAGCAACACCGAAGTAATTATACAATTTTCACGGCACATCGATGTTCTGGAAAAGACGAAGCGGTAATAAAAGCCATCGAGGAAGGTTTTTTTTAAAAAAAAAGGTTTTTTTTCTTCGTTTCGTAATTAATAAAGTTAATGCTCGCCATACGCTTGTGAAAAAAAGCCAAAAAGCGGAAGAAATATTCTGCCTCTTGGTTATATTGCTGACAGTGCTTACACTTGCACAGGCACATGGGGCAAACAGGATATGTCGAAGGCAGTTACATGAAACCATAATTTGTTTTAAGCAGGTGGTTGTGGCTGCGTATGGTCTTAATTTTTTTTTTTTTTTGCAATAAATGCGCGTATTCTTGTATTTTATATGAATGGTGCTTTTTCCATGCTTACCAATTGCCACACAAAAAAAAAGAATTCTGTATTTCCTTGTGCGGGGGCAACATTGAAATAATAAAAAGATGGAGTGCGATTTCGGATGTACGAGTATTTAAAAATCGTTATTAGTGCAGCTGTTAAATTTAAATTGTTTCCATTTGCATTGTTGGGACTTGTATTTTGTGTTTTTTTTTTTTTCTTTTGCTTGTTTATATATACAATTTCGAATGTAAGGTCGGCGATATGTGTAATATAAAGTTGATTTAATGCGCATACCACAAGCTTAACAGGAAGTTACAAATTTCCTCATGAAAGCTATTTTCCATCTGTTTTAGCAAAGGAACGAACAGCTCATTCCCTGGAAGCATGTTTATACCATCATTGTTCATAAACAAATAGTTGTAAATATAGTTATATGGCTGTTGAAAGGACCAACCCACCTTTGAGCCATTGTGAGGCCGCGTGGATTCGTAATCCTCCTACTCCTAGAACCAATTTGAGCTTATGAGGGGCGTTAGAGACTGCTAACTTCTATATCCTTTAGATCGCTTAAGTTATTGTAGAAGAAAGCTCCTACAAGGTGTTCCCGTCTTTGGGAAAATTGTTAAGACACTAAACCTTCTTGCATGCCTCCCTATAAGATAATATCCAATGACTACACCTATAGGGGTGAAGATCAAATTCTTAGAGCGACTCAGATCCAGTTTTGGCCAGATCTGTTTCTTCGCTAGACAACCTAACACCAACAGGCCTAAGGTATGTTCTTTTGTTAGCATGTTGGTATACATAGGTACACCAATACCACCCTTTTCCGGTAGAATAGGCACGGTGGTTCTTACAATTATCTGGAATATCTTTGTGGTCAAGCACCTAACATAAGTGAAGTTTGAACTGCTCTCCATGTCCCTAAGACATGATCGGCAGTCAAGCGCTATTCCAGAATTTAGTTAGACTGAGTCCACTAACTTGATAGCGGCCTGATTATCCAAACAGATGTGGATATCCTTAGCAGATATCACGTTTTTCTTCATCCAGGACAGAGCTTCTTTAATCGCCAAAATTTCTCTGGAACACGTTACAGTGATTTGGAAGTCGAAGGGATAGGCTTAGATTTAGTTTATCTGAGAAAACAGCACCACCAATCCTGCTATCAATCTTAGATTCATCTGTGTAGAAGTGGATTGACTTGTCATACTTGAAAGCATCTTTCTCGCAAAATGATCTACAGAGGCAGCTTACATAAAAGTCTTTGTCAAACCAAAATTCGGTTAAAATGTAATCGATGTTTTCTGCAAGGATTTCTAGTATATTAAGAATTATTTGTGTAGCTGATTAAAGGCGAATAGGTGCAGTCGCAGCTACTTGCCGGCTGAAGACGTCGAGAGATGTCAAGTGAAGCAGAATGTCTAAAGCCGCGGAGGGAGTGGAAAGTAAAGTTTCGCTTATGAATAGACATGCTGTTCTTTAAACTCTGCTTAGCTTGTTGCAATTAACTGCATAGTCTAAGTCCGTCCACCAGAAAACCACCCCATAGGTGAGTATCGGTCTTATGACTGAGATGTGTAGCCAGCGAGATTGAAGGCCACATTTGTTTTCAATAGCTTTTTTGCAAGAGAATAAAGCTACTGTAGCTTTCTTGACCCTTTCTTGAATTTTAGAGGTTTCCAGTCTAATTTCTTGTCAAAAATGAGAACCAGACATTGGGACTTTCTCCCAATGCACAGCGATCTGCCGTACGGGTTAATCTGTTTAGAATTATCTAAAGAAGTTCTTTAATGATATTAAGAGGCTTACCTATGCTTGTCCACATAGGCAATCACCTTGTTACCACCCGCTTCCAGGTATATCAGGAGTTCCTTTATCATTAAGTTCCAGAGAAGGGGAGAATGGTCATGGCCTTTAGGAGTACTTTTGCTGACGCATCTTTTATCAGAAGCCTCACCCAGTTTGGAGTTAATTCTCCTACTATTAAGCATATATTCTGCGCTGCAGAATTGATAGCGCAGTCGTTATTGCGGATGTGTTGATGTTGTTAAAGGCACCCTCTATGTGCAATAAAGCTACAATTGTGCACTCTCTATAGTTTAGGGATCGTTCGATGTGGTTAGTCAGCGAATGCAGAGCCGTTTCCACCGATTTTCCTTTACAGTAGGCATGTTGAGCTGTTGACAAAAGTCTTGGATCAATTTTAGCTCGAACATCGATATCAATCAGTCATTCTAGAGTTTTTAGAAGGAATAATGATAGACTTATAGGTCTGAGGTTCTTTGGAACAACATGAGAGCATTTTCCGGCCATGTCAATGAAAACTACATTAATTTCTCTACATGACATGATATTCTCTAGAGTAGGCAGGATAATATCTGAGGACTTTTGTACCTCGGCAGGCATTATACCGTCCGGACCAGCAGACTTGAACGTTTTGGAGTTATGCAGCGCTTAAAGCAGTATACCTCTTGTAATCAGACCACGAATTTTGGTCACGGTTGGAGTTGGAGTTGTCCTGTTTGAGTTACTACTGGCCGCGAATGAGGTGAGCTTCCTGGCAAGTGGGTACCCAGTATCAGGTTGAGTGATTCATCACTTGAGATTGTCCAAACCCCTTTTTTTCCATACAAATCAGCATCATATGATTTGTAGAAAGCATTTTTCTTAGCAGCGATGCATCAGAGGTTTCTGTGATTTTGTCATAGAATAACATCCAGGATTGTCAGTTCTTTTTAATATATTTTGAGGGATTCTTTGTGTGATTCCCAGTCAGTCACTTTTATTGGGCTTTTTCCTAAGTTGAAAATTATTCTGCAAATATTCGTTAGCATTTTAGTGGTGTTGTCTGAGGTAAGAGTGATATTTATCATTTTCTGTCGGTTTCTTGTTATAACATTGCAAATAGGGTAAGTAAATGGTGTTTCATCGTAAAGTTTGATTTATAATGTAAAATAAGAAACATCAATTTGAAAGTGAACTTTAAATTTTTAGTATCGATTAAAAGAACAATTCATGGCATTTAGTTTTTAAAAATGATATCATGTAAATATTGGGCACGACTACGTCTGAGGTGGTCGATTCGGAAGGTTCAATTTTGGGCGACTCGTTCGAGCATAGCGACTGGTACCTCGCGGATAATACGACTTATGTTGACTTCCAAAGCGTCAATCGTAACTGGCTTATTCCTGAAGACCTGAAACTTTACATATCCTCAGAGAAAATAGTCCAAAGGTGTGATATCGCAAGATCAAGGCGGCCAATTTACCGTAGCAAAAAGTAAAACTTAGTGCTCACCAAAATGATTTCTCAACAATTCCATTGTTTCACGCGCTGTATGTATGGCTCGTAGCGCGGTCTTGTTGAAACCAGAATTCACCGATGGTTACTATTGGCGGTAACATTCTGATTTGTCTCACTTTTGAAGAAATATGGACCAATGTTTCCACCAGCCCGTAAACCACACCATACCGTTGTTTTTAATGTATGTAATGGTAGCTCTTGGTATTCCTTGGGTTGCTCATCAGAACAAATATGACAATTGTGTTCATTAACGTATCCATTGAGCTAGAAATGAGCTTCTTCACTGAACAAAATTTCGCGATAAAACACCGGATTTTCATTGAGTATTACCAGAGCCCATTCACTGAAAATATGACGCGAATTCAAGTCGCCTGGCCTCAACTCTTGCAAAAGTTGAATTTTGTACGCTCTTCGGTCGAAATCCTTACGTGAAATACGCCAAGTTGTTGAATACACTAAGCAAACCTGCTAAAAACGTATCGATTTGTCACGGTCTTCGTGTATACTCTCAGCTACAGCTGCTTTAATCTCTTTTTGGATGTGGTCTAATCGGCCGAGTTTCATCCACTATTGTGATATAAGCGAATAGTAGTGGCAATAGTGGTTTCAGTAGGTCAATTATGCGCACCGTAAGTTCCTCGAATCGCACTAAAAATATAAATAAAACGCTGATTTTCGTTATATAGTTGAGCAATCTGGAGAAGCTGTTGTTTTGTGAGTCTTTCTACGATGACTTGCCAAACAATAGTGAACAAAAATAATAAAGCATTTTGACAGGAATAATGAGTGATGTGTCAAAAAAGGCCTATTGAAAATCAAAGCTCACGATGAATCAGCCCTTACTTATAATTTAATGAAAAATTGACTCACCTCTATCGTTGATGTCCGTTTTGCCCCACACCATTGATGAGTGTTAACGTCACACCCAATGATGAGGCCAGTTTTTAGCCCTCCAGGTTCCAGTACCACCCTTTCTAGGTTATAACCAGGGAGATGGCTCACCTGATCGTTGCCAAGATACAAGAAAGTGGAAGGAATTAAAGATACATTAAGGCTACGTTTCACTGGTATATAAGTTTTAATCTTACCTTTGTCTTTTGTATAGAGTGGAGCGTATAAAAGTGTCCCAAGTCCATGAACCAAGCCTTCCGCAATCCATTGATCCTGGATTAGGATGATGTTTTCTCCGTTTTTGGAGAGACGCAGAATTAGTGCATCAGACGCCTTTTTTGAGTGGTGGAGATTAATCTGGAGAAATCTTATCAGTTCCACAATTTACCAGAGTAGCTACCACCACAGTTTTGTTCAAGTACTCCGATTCTGCACATGAGCCTAGGAACTCATCTTCTTCCTCTTATCTTGTAGGGTCTCTTTTTATTTAGTCATCTGTTTCCATTTCCGACAGAGTGTCAGAAGAGAAGACCGACCACTTAAAAGTCGCTAAGGATGAATTAAAGTCGTCGCTGTCCATTTATGGAAAGGATATCGACGCTCTAAGATTTAAGGCTGCATTGAGAGTTTCGATTAAAGGAGGAAGCGATTGATTATCGGCATCCAGCCCAGCCTTTTTATAGATCCTTATGTCTATGACTTATGCCTTAAGTCTACATTAGAAGGTTTAGGGATTCCTTATTGATCATCAATCAACGCGAATCTGTAAGGGCCCCTTCCTTATTTCAGTTTTGCAACTTTCCAGTCATGAGTCGGAAGGATCGGGTTACAGAGCCTGATTATCTCCAGAAGGGAGGAGGAGGGCTTATCTGGAATCCAGATGCGGGTTCAGGGTCTGCTAGGGGTATCCTCCCTAGGCACGGCTTCGAGTTTTTCACCTGCCAAATCTCTCCCAATTCACCTATGGCTTTGGTGAAAAGATCGATAAGTTTTTGATTGGAAATTTTGATGGACTTAATGCCAGCTAGCGTCGCTTATGATGCGAGGTGGTCCAGATGGCCAAGAAGTTGCCCGAAACTTTTAATTTGACCAAGTGCCTCTGTACGAGTATAATCGATCCGTCGGCGTCGTTTCTATCGATTACCGCTATCGTTATTGCATCTTTTCGGACTTCGCTAAAAGACCTCAGAGATGTGCTCTTGGATGGCCCAGAGGTTTTGGTGTTAATATTTTTGAATAAATATTGAGAATTCCCGAGATTCATTGACCTTACTTAGTCCTTACAACTCGACATGTTCGATGCTTATGTTGATTTAACTACATCATCTATTCCCTCCGAGCTATTGGTAATACGCCATTTTTAGACTGTGTCTAAGAATTTCCATAATTTTGTTTAATTGTACCTCCGGTGCTTTCTGCAGCATAATCGGTAGAATACCATCCGGACTTGTACGGCTTAAAGGACTGAAAAGCCCACTTTAATTTTTTCTATTAATAAGAACACATATTTGCTCTTCGGAAAGGGAGATACTAATGTTTTAAGTGTGCCGTAGCATCATCTGATAATTTGGATACAGGAAAATGGGTTTTCACCAAAATTACCAGAACCTTTTGGGCACTTTCAGCCGAGTTTCCGTAATTTTTTTTTTTTGAGGTAGCTTGGAACGCTCATTTCTCTTGAAAGAATTTTCAGTAGCCTCGAAGCCTCATCTGGCTTAGCTCTTTCCTCTTTCCTTCCCTTTCACCTCCGAAAGTCAAATTCTGCCTATGAAGAAGCTTCTCAGGAGAGTTGTTCGAAACCAGCAATGAACAGTATTCCCTGCTCAGGAGTGTAAAAATTCACAAAGTGAGAAACACAAATGAGTGCGAGAAGCTAGGCCTTGGTCCACACCAGGCTGTCGCGCTATTTTTTTTTTTTTATTTTATTCATTTTAAGTACTCATTCCCTGTACTGCCACTTCTAAAAAGCTTCACCTATTGAAGAGTTTCCTAACCTCTCTCCTCTTTAAACCTTTTTCCCTATTCCACCATCAACATCTAAGCGTCTTATCATATTGATTCGAAAAATAATCCCAAGAAAGGTGAAAAACATTTCAGAAAACCATTTTCCATTTTTCGTTTTTCCTTTGTTCGAGTGATTACAATTTTTAAATGACTAGCTTCACACCCAAGGATTTTATTTAAACAAAATTCATCTGCAGAATCAAACCAAAATTTCATTTCATTTCATTCTGCATCCATCTACTCAAAAGATACAATGCACTACCAGGCTTAACATTAATTACAATCAGAGGAAATAAAAAATAAGTAAAAGGTTTCCACCCCGAGATGGGTACTTGCATTTTCATTTTACCTTCGGTGACACACAGGCCAAAAGTAAAGAAACGTTGGAAAATTCAATATGTTCCATTGGAGCATGAACATTTTTCTTTATAAATATTCATGTCAGAATCCGATCATCAGGTATGTATCCGCAACATCTGCAATATTCTAGAGCCATCATCAGCACCTTCTGGCAAACAATCACTCTCAGCCTTCAGTGGTATAATGGAAGCCCATGAGACTTGTTTTTCTTTTTTTTTTTTTTTTAATTTTTCACATTTGCAATGCAAAAACTTCGAAAACACTACCCAAATCTGTGAGATAATTATCCACTGGGATTGCTAATGAGATTTTAAAATGACTGTCAGTCGTATGAGTTCGAAGAAATGACGTACACCCCAAATCATCCTTTACATGAGCCACCTCTTCTCATGTATGACTAAACTTTAACACCATGTGAGTATTGATGTTGACATTTGATTTAATTTTGATCAAGGTCCTGTGGTACAGCATGTAACGGAATCTAATTGAATTATTTTGGAACAGACGTTGACAATATCAAAACTCTTCGAAATGTTTCTTTTTCATATCATAGCTGCAGTGGTAGGGGTTCGGGTAGATATTGTAATATTGCTGAGTAGAGAAGACATTGATTCCAACGATAACATAACCTTGTCGTGGTAATAAAATCATCGAATGTCCTTAGAGCTGTTTCGGTAGCAGTTTGGCTTCTCGTACTTACTCACATTTCACCATATTAAGGTCGTAAAAATCTCCTAAAAATTGTGATGATTTACTGTTGGATAAAATAACAGAAATGAAAACGAAAACGAAAACGAAAACGTAAACCGTACGGATCGAAACGGCCAAGGACAATGGGAAACTGTGAATACACACCAAAGAATGTATGTCAACGAATGGCATGTGTGCAACGGGTGTGCTAAAGTTTTAAAAATATCCTATTTGCACTGGGACTTAAAACCAAAAATCTAGGATGAGGATAACCATAAGAAAATGGTTACTCAGGATCATAAAAAATATATAAATTGTACGGACAATGGGTTAATACATTGGTAAGGATACTATCATTGGGCATTGTTAACCTAGTATATGGTTGTCTCAGAAAGAAAGCCACTTCCTCCTCGCTCAAGTTTTTGATATAAATTCTTTATCTCAGAGAGATGTGTTATTAGGTGTCTGTAATGGCTATGTTCTCGAGTATTATGTTCTTTCTGATTCTGACCTATTTTCGAGTTGATTGCTTTATTGAAAATTCTCAGAATAATACGGACACATCTATGCACGAAGGTATATATTCTCCGAATGTCTTCAAAATTGGAAAATATAAGGACCATTGAACATCATAAAAAAAAAAAACATCAGAGACCTGCTCTCCTAATTCCGCAGCTGGTGTGAAGGTCAAGGCCGCCGTCAGTCAAGGTGATGCGTTCTAAATAAGAAATCTGTCAGCTCTCTGTTCTATTCGGAATGCCAAGTTTCTTAAAAGAAATTGAAAGGCTAAGGGACATACTTTTGACATTAATTTCTTTGGAATTACTTTGCTATCTCGTCCTTCTGGATTATTACGCCACACACTGAAAACCAGGAGAAATAATTTCTGACATCATCAGTGTAGTTGACAGAATTAGGAATACTAGGCCTTGGTCAATCATACCCTGGACTGTCATCTAACGAAGGTCCTTATTCCAATCTGTTAGCAAGCATGAATCTTTTAAGAAGTTTACCCCTACAGATATGTTGCATTTCAATTAAGTAATTCCGTCTGATCTTGCTATTTGTCTGGTATCTTCAACACCTATATAGAGGTTCCGAATCCTTCCGCCTGTAAGTGCCCCATAGATATTTAAAACGGTGGGTGAGTTCATAAGCATCAGCATTTCTACTTTTCTTGTGTTTTTTTGAACGCATTCACAGCGCAGACAGATCTTAGTACGACCGTCATCTGTCTTGCGTTTAGTAACGTCATGCCAGTGCAAAAAAAACATAATTTTCATCTTAGATTTCCTGCTTTAAAAGAAAAACGTTATTTATTTCTATTATTAGGTGCAGAACTACACAAGTTCTGGTGATGTTTGTCAATAGATGGCTCCAACAATAAGTGCCAGTTGATTTTGACATATCCAAAACGTCATGAACCAGGCTGATCGATTTGGTAATCAAACTGTTTTGACACATAAGTAATTTTGTTTTAGCGTCAATTTCCGGGAACTGGTGATTTTCTTCTTTCATTCGAAGAAAACGGCGGCTGGAGCGCATTGAGAGCACCAGAAAGTTTATGGATAGCGGCTCTAAGTGAAATAATGTGCCGTGATTGATTCCATCACTTTAAATACGGTGATTTCGCTGTTGACGACCATCCGCGTGAAGGAAGGCCAAAATCCTTCGAAGACGCTGAATTGGAGTCATTGTTCGATGAGGATTCATGCCAAATGCAAGAAGTTAAACGCCAAGTCATTTTCCAGCGATTCTATGGGTTGGGAATGATTTAAAAACAAGGAACTTGAGATCCTTATAATTTGAAGCCAAGGGACGTTAAGCGTCGTTTTTTTGCCTGTGATGGGCGATAAAAAATGGATTCATTACAGCAACTCAAAGAGAAGACAGTCATGGGGACTGCCCGGCTATGCTTCTACGTCATCAGCTCGGCCGAATATTCACGCTGCGAAGGTTTATTTGGTGGAACCAGATCGGTGTTATTCATTATGAACTGTTGAAATCGAACGAAACCATCACTAGGGAACGGTATCGATTTCAATTGATGCGATTGAACCGAGCACGGCCAAAATACGAGCAAAGGCACGAAAATGTGATTCTACAGCATAACAACGAACGGCCAAACCCATTCAAACCTACCTGCAAACGCTCAAACGGGAAGTGGTACCCCACCCGCCATATTTCCTAGATATTGCGCCTTCCGATTATAACTTGTTCCGTTCAATGGGATATAGTCTAGCTGATCAGCATTTCCGCTCATGCAAAGACGTTAAAAAAAGGCTTGATTCGTCGAAAGACTCAAAAGATAAACACTTTTACCGTAACGGTATTCGAGCTCTGCTATACTTTGAATGATTCACTTGTAATCTTTCATTTTCACAATAAAGTTGCATTTTCACAAAAAGTAAAATTTATAAACACCATCAATTAGTAAAAAGTATAACAACATCCGCAGAAACAACAGAAGCAGTTTGCTAAGAGATGGCGTAACTTGTATTATTCCATTGTTATTATTCCATTGGAACATGCGTTGGAAAGCTACTGTCATTGTACGTCATTTCAGTATATGTCATTCATTTGAAGCGTAAACAACAATAATTTTTTTTCACTCAAATATGTCGAACTTTGTGCTCAAAAAAGTGTTTTTTGCGGGGAGTTCTTCTTCATTACTGAAAACTGCTCCCGAAAGTCATCGTATTTTGGTGGAAGTTTATGGTGGACATGCGCTAGCTGAGCGAACGTGCTAAAAGTGGTTTGCACGATTTAAAAGTGGTGATTTTGGCTTGGAAGACGCTGAACGTCCTGGGTGTCACTCAAGCAGCCATTTGAAAACGTTTAAAAGCAGCTGGATATATTCAAAAGCAAGAAAATTGGGTTCCACATCAACTCAAGCCGAGAGACGTCAAAAGGCGGTTTTGCATGTCCGAAATGCTGCTAGAACGCCACAAAAGGAAGTCCTTTTTGCATCGGATTGTTACTGGTGATGAAAAATGGATCCATTACAATAACCCCAAGCGCAAAAAATCATATGTGAAACCCGGCCAACCAGCCAAATCAACGGCAAAGCCGAATATCCATGGCGCGAAGGTAATGCTCTGTATTTGGTGAGATCAGATGGGTGTGCTGCTAAAACCGGGTGAAACCATCAATGGACAACGCTACCGAACACAATTAATCCGTTTGAAGAAAGCAGTAGCCGAAAAACGCCCTTAATATGCGACCAGACACGAGGCAATAATTTTCCATCATGACAACGGTCGGCCCCACGTTGCTATTCCGGTTAAGAACTATTTGGAAAACAGTGGATGGGAAGTCTTACCCCGCAAGCCTTATATCCAAGACCTTGCCCCTTCTGACTACCATTTGTTCCGGTCGATGCAGAACGCCCTCACTGAAATACGGTTCAAAATTGGTTTGATTTGTTCTTGGCTGCCAAGCCGGCGCAATTCTTTTGGGATGGGATCCACAAAGTGCCAGAAAGATGGGAAAAAGTCATAGTAGTGGGCAGTACTTTGAATAATACTATTGTACATGTTTTTCTTAAGTAAACGTTCAAATTTTGAAAAAAAAAACCGCACGAATTATATACCCAATAATATCAGCTAAGGAAGACACATACTCCTTCTAGAAATTCGAAAGTATGAATTGCATGTTTACCTAAGTTAAAAACTACAGACGGTGCTGTTCAAAGATATCGATGCAGCAGTAACAACAGTGGAGCTAGAAGAGAAATTCAAGATATTTAATAGGGACGACTCGCAGTTCATATGGAACAAACTGTTTATTTTATCCGCTGCGAGGGAAAGTAACCAAAATATGGTGTACTATTCTCCCACGTATGTACAACTAAAACTTAACAGCAAGGTTGATAGTCCACGAACTATCTAATTCCTGTACTATCATGCTGTAAGTTAAGAAAAGTGGAAATGGCAAGATCACTTACTGCAATGTATGTGATGCCAGGGATGGCGTGTTCGTCTCCGTCGCCTCCTAAAACACACAATTCAGGAGCAAGAAGGAGAACAAGGGGAATGTCTTACGGATTTTGATAGATTAGTCGGTTGGCATAAGACACTCATAAGAGTGTTAGATAGGAGAAAAAGTTTAAATAAAATAACAACGGTGCGAGATATCAAATGTATTCTGGCTTTATCTTGAAGCTACGTTCATGCCATCATGTGTGGAATAGCACATCATTTAAATGGACGCCTCGGCTTCGCTGACAGTATTTCAAACGGTCGGTCCAATTTTTGATGACTCAGTTTGATATGTGCGGCTTTATTCCGGCAATTGCGTGTCCAAAGTAGTTGGATTGTTAGCTTAGACTAAGGACTTGACGTAGTCTCAGAGAAAATAAGCGAGTAGTGTCATGATAGTCACGGCCAATTGATGAACGCTCGTGTTGAACTTCGAGATGATGCCGCCATGACATAAACCGCACCAAATAGTCAATCCTTGTAGATGGATTGATGCTTGGCCAAGCACTTGTGGATTCTATTGCTCCAACAACATACAAGATAGGCAGTATATGAGTGCCTAAATCGCTGACTTCAAAAAGTTTCGTTAGCATCTTTTTAAAAGGGCTTTATACAAGCTGCTAATAGAGACGGGCCTTCAATTACGGTAAAATGTTAAAACCTAATATCTCTAGCTAAACGGGGGGTACTTAACTCCTGTGGGAAGTCATTGGTGGCTGCAGGCGAGAGCGCCCTAAACCAGAATCCCATCTGCGGATCAACGGACTGTGGATAATGATAGTAGCTAAGATCATGCCTCCTTTAGAGCTATTCGACGTATTTGGAGCCCAGGTCTAAAATAAAATCCAGGACTCTGGCTCCCGGGAATAGAGATGGTAGCACAAGAAACCTGACTAGGACACCGACCGCTCTTATAACCTCAGCGGGAAAATTAGCGACTCTTTAGCCAGCACGCAATTCCACAAAGGATCTTGGCTATCCCCTGATCAATCAATGGGTAACCAGACTGATCACATTGTGATCGATGAAAAATTGTACTGCAGCATTCCGGATGTCCGAACATTTCGAGGCACCAACTTTGGTTCGGATCATTAGCTTCTTCAAGGCAGGGTACGATTGCGGATATTATAGGCACAACGAAGTCGAGTAATACGTCGAAAAGCTACGGTCGAAAAGCTACTAGAATCCTCGCCTTTGACTCAGGCTTTTTAAAAATCATAGCCCCTATAACAAATCGAATAACACCAACAAGACGTTAGAGAATCTGTATCTGATGTGATTGGTTTCAAAGTGCCGCCGCGAGGAAACCTCTGATTTGACGATGAATGAGGAGATCTTCATTGAATGAGTTCTAGGCGTTGTAAAGAAGAGAAGAGCACAGGTTTGTCGGTTGGAAAAACAAAGAGCGCGAAAGGTTTAAAAAAAAGGAACAGGGAGATGTAACTACAGGAATGTCGCTTGAAAGTTTTATTCGAGAATAAAACGTACATGGCAGGATTACAAAGCCAGACATGATGGATGCAATTATTAACTTTGAAAAGTATTAGGTAGGTAGGTTAACCTTCGGCAGGAAGTATGAAAGAAGAGTACTCTTGCAAAAGTTTGACCAGCCGAGTCAATAACTTTGACAGATGACAGATGTCTATGAGGATACCCATTTTTCCTTTGAGCGTTGTGTCATGCCCGAGTTTCGTGTAGGCCTCTCTAACTGGCAAAGTCCGGTAAGCGGTATGATATTGATTATTTCAGTGATTCCCAGTAGACACAGGCACCCACACCACAATTCATCGTCCAGTGTAGATGACCGTGTCGAAGTTCCCTTCTTGTTCGAGAAGGAAGAAGTCTATCTTCCACTGAGTTCTGGTGTGAGCTTTTCTGGAAATTTATTTTAAGTGTGATGTTGTTGGTAAAAAACGTGACCATGTCGTTTGATACCGAGTCCAGAATATTGCTGTGGTTGTAAGGCCGTGCAGTCCTACATTCAGATTCTTTGAGTTTGATTGCAAGGGCATACATTTGGGGCCGAATTCAAATCGCCCGTGGTACCCATACTGACTGTTCTTTGGACACTTTTAAGTCTCGTGAGGTTTTGGCCTTTGCTCAACGCGGGCCACTCGTAGGTGAGAATTGGACGCATTATGGCTGTATACACCTACAAGGTCATCTTTGGTTGAAGTCTGCATTTCAAACTAGTTTCGCACAAGATCCTTATCGCGCCGGTCATGAAATTATATGACAGCGCAAGGACACCACATCGCCAGCCCAAAGAGATTTCATTTATAAACCCGAAGGACGACACGGGAATGGATGAAGCAACTTCAGCTTTATTTGGAAAACTTTTTTTTCAATCATCCTTCGCTGTTTCTATCGAAGGGTAGAAATAGAAGATTGCTCGTCTGATAGTGCTTCTAGGAGAACTTCTCAAGCTATTCTGATAACATTCATAAATAGGCTTCCAGTATCGTATTCTCAATACACTAGAAATATTAAGAGGTATTTTTCAGACAGCACTGCAAAAATGCGAAAAATGGGTCTTGCTTACAGGTCTGCAAGACCCTTACATTCAGTGATTCCATTTTGGGAGCCAAAACGTTTCAACCCGTCTAATCAATCCAACTATTCTTCTTCAGAAAAGCATTCCCCTATTTCAAATAGCGTTTTCGTATCTTCAATTTGCACATACACGTACGTAATATTCTCTACTACTTATACCAAACCCACGTTTTCACACTTATTGAGATATATCGATTTCACCCCCCTAGTTAACATATCCCGACAACATATGTGTTCCCTCCGACATCTGTGACATTTCCCAGAGTTTCAGTGTTCCTAGATACCTAGATACAGTGAACTATATCGCCACCATCCGACAAATTGATTGTGTACAAATTGCTGTGGATGGATTTTAAAGTGTGCAAGTGGTTTACATTGTCAGGTGCGCTATCCATTAGATACCTCACTTATCCCAACAGCACATTTGAATTTTATGGAGTCACAATTTCGTGTCAGTCTGTACGTAGGACGCTTTTATTTAAATGAGGTTTTGGTTTCATCGTAGCGTCATGTTACCGATACTAGTTTGCGAGGGGACATAATTGTGACATTTTTGGGGAAATAGAGCAGAGAAAATTGAAATTTTTGAAGGCCTAAGCTTTTGGTAGCAAAATTTAATATTTGCCAGAATTTGAACAAAGAAAATTGTTTTTCTATTGAAAATATGGTGACGTTCAAAAATGTGATTATTTTGTATACTCGTTGAAAAATTAAGCAAGCTGTTCCAACAGGAATTTAAAGTGAACCACTTTGGTCCTTCTTTACAATTGCAATCAATTTTATTTACCGCCTTGAGCCTTTATATGGAAAGGTACATATATCTGCAAAATGATACGTTCTGATTCAACGGAGAGAAGAGGTGAGAAAAGTCCTTCAGGTCCTTCAGTTGGCTTAAACGCATAACGTTAGATGTGGCTTCTGAATCGGCTTACTAAGTTTTGATCACAAAATTGATCACTAAGATCAGACGTGTTTCGAGGCGACCGACGAAGGCAACCAGCAGTTATATAGTAATAAGTTCGTGCGACAACTTTTTCCGAGACAGAGACCTTTAATAATCGAAAGTAATAACGAAGAACCTAGTGTAGTGCCTAGTTATTTTGAAGTTTTTTTGAAGCGTATAGCATATGCTCACATCAAACATTAACACGTGTGCGAATGTAGTCCTAACTAGGACTAGTCCTAACTAGTACATGTGACCCAAAAATCAATCAACAACACGTTAACAAAAAAAAAAAAAAAATGAATTGTGGACCAGTAAATCAATGACGTCCATCAATTTTTCTGGTAACACAATGCGAATTGTGTCAACGTGTGCAACGCGTCATCAGGTATGGATTATGAGAATCTTCATTGTGGCAATATCACAGATAGTAATGACATTCCAAATAATTGGACAACGGTCATTAGCAACTTGAAGCGATCAGCTAGTCATTTTCAATCCAACAATAATAAAAGGAAAAGAAATCTCGCAGACGATACATCTTTTCGCTCAGATAAGCAAGTAAACTTAGCCAACAACATTTTTTCACTTCTAGCAGAGAGGGAGTCAATGGAAACCGGTCTTGCAGCAACACGAGAATACAAGACAAACCCAAGAAGCGCTCCTAATTAGAGTGGATCCAATAAAAATAATTATAGCAGTAGGCCATCAAATGTTGCTAAAATTTCTTATTTTCCTCTCATTTACTATATAACACATGGGCTGAAAACTCAGTGTAAAACACAAAATTTTTGCAAAATTCAACTTTATTTACCAATATAGTTGCCCTCGAGGGCGATACACTGATTGAAACGACTTTTCAATCTTTCGATACCAGTTTTGTAGTACGATTTCGGTTTAGACTCAAAATAGGCCTCTGTTTCGGCGATTACCTCTTCATCGGTCTTAAATCTCCTTTCGGGTGGGGAAGCAATTCGTAGCCGAATTCATTCAATTTTGCCATCGTTTTCATCGACTTGTGACACGGTGCATTGTCTTGATGAAATAGCACTTTCTTTTTCTTCAAATGCGGCCGTTTTTCTGCGATTTCGTCCTTCAAACGCTCCAATAACACAATGTAATAGTTGCTGCTCATTGTCTGCTCCTTTTGGAGATAGTCGATGAAAATTATTCCATGTGTATCGGATCCCAAAATACGGATGCCATAACCTTGCCAGCCGACTGTTGAGTTTTTGGTCGTTTTGGACGAGGTAAGTCGCCTGCTCGCCACTCAGCTGACTGCCGACTTGACTCTGGTGTGAAGTGATGGAGTGCAGTTTCATCCATTGTCACATACCGACGCAAAAATTCGGCTTTATTGCGGTTGAACAGCTTTAAACACTCCTCTGAATCATCAACACGTTGTTGTTTTTGGTCGGTTGTGAGCAAATGCGGCACCCACTTTGAACAGAGCTTTCGCATGTCCAACATGCTCTTTTGATATCTTCAGAGCCTCAGCTATCTCGATCAACTTCACTTTACGGTCATTCGTAATCATTTTGTGGACTTTTTTGATGTTTTCATCTGAAACAGCCTCTTTTGGACGTCCATCATTTTCGGTGCTTGTATGACCACTTTCAAATTTCAAATCCACTTGCGAATGGTTCGTTCGTCTGGTGCAGAGTCCGGGTAACACTTTGCATCGGCTGCATTTTTTCACAATAACAAAAGTTGCTTCACTCACAACGCTATATCCCGAGAACTAATGATCTGACAACTGATAAATTTATACACGTATCTTTTGAAGGGTGGTACTAACTGAAAATAGTATGGATTTATTAGGTAAATAATTTAATTCGTGCGGTTTTTTTTTTAAATTTGAACGTTCATTTAAAAAAAAACATGTACAATAGTAATATTCAAAGTATTGCCTATCTGAAGCTATGACTTTTTCCCATCTTTCTGGCAATTTGTGGATCCCATCCAAAAAGAACTGCGCGAGCTTGGCAGCCAAGAATGAATCAAGCCCATTTTTGATTTTCTGCTCTGATGTGAACCGTATTTCAGTGAGGGCGTTCTGCATCGACCGGAACAAATGGTAGTCAGAAGGAGCATGTGCTATAAGGCGGATGAGGTAAGACTTCCCATCCACTGTTTTCCAAATAGTTCTTAACCGGAATAGCAACATGGGGCCGAGCGTTGTCATGATGGAAAATTATTGTCTCGTGTCTGGTCGCATATTTCGGGCGTTTTTCGGTTACTGCTCTCTTCAAACGGATTAATTGTGTTCGGTAGAGTTGTCCATTGATGGTTTCACCCGGTTTTAGCAGCTCATAATACAGCACACCTATCTGATCCCACCAAATACAGAGCATTACCTTCGCGCCATGAATATTCGGCTTTGCCGTTGATTTGGCTTTTTGACCGGGTTTCACATATGATTTTTTGCGCTTGGGGTTGTCGTAATGGATCCATTTTTCATCATCAGTAACAATCCGATGCAAAATTAACTTCCTTTTGTGGCGTTCCAGCAGCATTTCGGACATGCAAAACCGCCTTTCGACGTCTCTCGACTTGAGTTCATGTGGAACCCATTTTCCTAGCTTTTGAATATATCCAGTTGCTCTTAAATATTTTGAAATGGCTGCTTGAATGACATCCAAAGATTCTGCGAGCTCTTCTTGTGTTTGGCAACAATCTTCATAGAGTAATGCTTTCAATTCTTCATCTTCAAACTTTTTTGGCTGCCCAGGACGTTCATCGTCTTCGAAGCCAAAATCACCACTTTTAAATCGTGCAAAACAATTTTGGCACGTTCGCTCAGCTAGCGCATGTTCACCATAAACTTCCACCAAAATACGATGACTTTCGGCAGCAGTTTTCTTCGTATTAAAGTAATGAAGAAGAACTCCCCGCAAAAACACTTTTTCAGGCACAAAGTTCGACATATTTGAGTGAAAAAAAATTATTGTTGTTTACGCTTCAAATGAATGACATGTACTGAAATGGCGTACAACGACAGAAGCTTTCCAACGTATGTTCCAATGGAATAATAACAATGAAATAATACAAGTTGCGCCATCTCTTAGCAAACCGCAATTAAGTTATAGACCCAATAATTCAAGTGGTGCCCTCTCTTAGAAACGGCCCCATGTATTATAAGGGGTGATTCATCGTAAGGTTTGATTTTTAATAAGCTTATCTTGATAGATCGCGTGTTAGTCCTATCAAATTTCTTTGTTATTTTTGTTCAGTATTGTTTGGCATATTATCGTGGAAAGACTCACACCAACTGCAAATTGTTCAGCTGTATTACGAAAATCAGCGTTCTGTGGAAAATGTTTTTCATGCGATGCGAGGAACTTACGGTGCACATAACCGACCTACTGAGACACCTACTGGCAACACCATTCGCAAATTTGCGTCCCAGTTTACATTAGTGGATGATACTCGACCGGTTAGACCACATCCAGCACGTAGTGAAGAGACTGTAGCAGCTGTAGCTGAGAGTGTGTGCGAAGACCGTGACGAATCGATTCGTCAGCCAAGCAGCTTGGCTTTGCGTATTCAACAACTTGGCGTATTTTACGTAAGGATCTCGGGCTAAAAGCATACAAAATTCAACTTGTGCAAGAATTGAAACCAGGCGACTTGAATTTTTGGTCATATTTTCAGTGAATGGGCTCTGGAAAAACTCAATGAAAATCCGGTTTTTTATCGTGAAATTTTGTTTAATTATGAAGCCCATTTCTAGCTCAATGGATACGTTAATAAACAAAATTGCCGTATTTGGGCTGATGAGCAGCCCGAAGAGTACCAAGAGCTACCATTACATCCATTAAAAACCTCGGTATGGTGTGGTTTATGGACTGGTGGAATCATTGACCCATGTTTCTCTAAAAATGAGAAAAATCAGAGTGTTACCATTATCGCGAAATATTAACGGACTATTTTTATCCTGAAATTCAAGTACATGGTTTCGGTGACCTCTTCCTTCCGAATGGACCACCTCAGATGTAGTATGATAATATCATTTTTCAAAAATAAATGCCATTAATTGTTCTTTAAATTTATAAAAACAATTTGAAGTTCACTTACAAATTTATATATTTTATTTTACATTATAAGTCAAACCTCATGATGAATCACCATATACGTGCTTTCAAAAATTAAGCAGAACGTCATATTCAACAGCCATAATTTCAAGGTAGTAAAGGATTTTGTCTATCTTAGCTCTGCTATAAATTCTGCCAATGACACCTCAGCAGAAAAAAAACGAAAATTCCCTCTTTTCAATCGGTGTTTTACTGGGCTAAAAAAAGCAAATGAGTAGTACGCCTCTATCCAGAACAACTAAGGAGAGTTGTAGAGAATATAAGACCTTGATCAACTCAGTCCTACTCTATGGCGCTGAAGCATGAACTAACGATACGAGCTGTACAGTGACATGAGTCGCATCAGATGGGTAGGACATGCAGAGCGGAAGGACGTGAAGGAGAAACAGCTCATGAGAAAGCTAAAGACCGGGCTAACTAAAGAGGCCCAGATCCACCACGAACTGTAACACATTTTATGTAAGTAAGTGCAAGATCGCGAAAGCAGGTTGCGCAAATAAAGTCCTAAATTTCTTTGATCTCAGAAGTTGTTCTACGGGCTGGATACACACTAGGAGTCGCGTATCGTACATCACTTCCTTTTTGAGCGCACTATAATTTATGATCTACAAAAGCAATCCTGTCCATACAGGCGATACAACGCTTCATTTCCTACCATAGAGGAGACCCCCAAAAGGAACCCAACATCCTCCGATTTCAACTTCATTTGCAAACAATCACATCTTAAGGAATTCCCCTCAAACGACCTAGTTTTTCATCAAAAACATTTCCGCATCTAAGTCCCGTCCAACTGACTTTGCAATTTCCAAACCACATTTTCCTCAATACAAAATCGTAACTCTCTTCTCGAAAGCATATACATGCAACATGCTTCCGTAACACGGGAAACAATCAAACCAGCATCCATGAATCCTGAAAGGATTCTCGTCCTTGTTTCTGGGGATTTCGGTTAATAGTATTTGTAACTCTAACCACTACCCTGTCATGCAATTTGTATTTGATTCACTGATTTTGGCCATGTTCATGAGGATTTCTGAACGGAGCATACCTGTTCATGATTCCTACATACACATACCAGAATTGCCAGACTACAACCTACCCATATCCTTGAACTTGTTATGGTATAGTAAAAGTAGCGCACAGTAAGTTTATACGAAGCTTATGAGAGTCGGTGCTCTGACACCTGCTACCATTTTGTTTACACATAAAAACTTTCATATGTAAACAGGTCTGTACTGTTAACTGTATTTTATTCGGATGTAGTCGTCTGTTTGTCTTTAACTAATGTGTTGAGCAGAGGGTATTAAGTAGAAATACTTTTCCAAATGATGTACCTACCAAGCCAGCTACCTTATCACGTGGAGATTGTTCTAAAAATTAACCTCAAGCACTTTTTTGGTGACTGTGGCGTATGTGGCACATTTAACCTCATAGTAGACTTCATCAAATCTATGGCGTATACGTGATCTTTCTCTTATTTTTATGAATTCTGAAAGACAGAACTACAAAGAGAATCTGGTTTAAGGCTTTAAATGGTCCGACTTAATAGTCCTGCGAAATTCAGTTCGACTTCATTAATTTCTTTTGCCTTGACTCACGGTTGGCTGGAAATTTATCAGGTGAAAGCGTACACTTCGTGACATCCATGGTCAGCACGTACTTTTGAGGGGATAATATCTTTGGGAAGCTATCGTCTCCAGATACCCTGTAACCACGTCTAATCGTAAAGTTATCTTGTTAAGGCTGATGGCAGTGGCATTATTGAAATAATGTGCTGATGAAAGTAATCGTCCAGTGGTAGGTTCAGACACTTTCGAAATTTATTTCAATGAGCACAATGAGCGAATTAGATAGAAATGGTTTGAATTGGTTTTGGAATGGTCGCTGGGGATACGAGTACCCTATACACGGGCGCACTGAATTATCTCCTTCGTATATAAAAGGTAATTGGAAGTTGGTGGGTTCTTGGCAATAAGACAGTTATTATGGCTACAGAAATTGAGTCTTGAAGAGTGTGGTGTTAAGAAGGAATTGTTTGATTTTATCTTGTTAAGGATATTTTGAAAGAAAATCGTGAGAAGGAACATAAAAACGTTTTATTTCTGATTAAGCCTTCGATTTCACCGAAGGTTCAATTCTCGTTTGGAAATTGACTTAAATATTTTTGACTATTACTATACAGCTGGACAAAGATTAGTTTCTGAAATGTCAACATGCTTCGTTAAACTTAAAATTAGCCCCAATATCAAAGATTAGCAATTTGATTCCAGGTAAAAATAATAAGGAGGAGGATGATTTGATTCACTACAAACTTAACTCAAAGGTAGTGAGATGAGATTGTTGACGGACGACTAGTTCAAAACCCAAAAATTAATATAACTTTTCGAAACACATCTGAGAAGATGTTCCCCAGAGTTTCCTTGTTTCAAGGCTTGTTTGAACCTTCTCCTCTTAGCTTAATGTAGCCGGTAGATATTTGTGACTTGTTCACAGAACTTACGGCTACTTTCGTGCCTCATTATGTCCGATCGACAGTTTCTGCTGCAGGGAGCGCAAATGCATTTCTAGAAGTTGATGCCTTTTAAGAGGCATCAGTCTCTTAAAGTGAAACTTTTGTTGGATAAATATTGATTGCCACGCGTAATCGGGGTATGTAGGTCACATAGTAACAGGGTCCGTTTTGCTACGAGAAAAGCTGGGTAATTCAATCAGAGATAACTCGGTATCCGAAGTTCACAAACTAGAGACTAAGCACTCTCTTAGACATGCATCCCTCGGCGCTTGCTAATCCACCTTGGAGCAGAGTTTTTTAAAAGAGGTTTGCTCCTCCTTGTCGCTCATTCTCAAGTTCACACTTGACCACTTAGTGGAAAGGTTTGTCCTAACTTTAATGTGGCACATAAGAAGATCATATCCGATGAAACTGACTTGCACAATTAACAATCTTACAAGTTACTTTTTGCTCTACATCGAATTCTGACACTCAAAAATCCCTATCGGAGTTGTTACAAGAAGCAAATTTTATGCAGGACAACTAGTTTTATTGTGAAAATTTAAGAATAAGGAGCATCGAATTCAAAAAGTCATAACGCGCGTCTGTGAAGATAATATTTACGAGATTCATTCATTCTGAAGGACCATGGAATGCCATTCAAACTAATCAGCAATTCTCTTGGTATTTTATGTAATTTTCCATCTAACATGTCACTTTGTTCCTCCACAAAAAATTCACTTTTGAGTAGTTGATTATCATTTGAGAAAGGAACTGATGAAATATCGGATGTAGAAGTCAAGTTTGAAGAACACCAAATCGCTCTGGATAAAACAAAATCCGATAACGAAAACGCAAAAGAGCGAGCTTGAATAAAAGTTGCATTTAAGCTGATTTTCCTGTACCACCGGGAACACATGTAGGGTTTAGACGATCAGAATGATTAAGAAGCAAGGAGGCATCATCGTTGGAATTAAAATTAAGTGAGAGGAAATGTTGAGATATCGGTAATATTACATGGGCAATACTTAAATAGTATTATCCCATTGGTACTGGTAACTCCAATGTTTCTATTATTGGAAACCAATAGCTATCTTTAAGTCATAAACAGTTTTGATTGCATCATTGACAAGCCAACATCTCTCGATTTAAGTTATACCAAAATCTACCTACTTCCTAACCTCAGCGACCCCGACATAACCGTTGCCAGACTGGAGACTGCCAAAAGCTCGTACAATCTGGCATCGGAATATGTTGTCCACGATCATGTAAGCCCTCTCCCTGGCGACAACCTAGAAAGGGGGGTACTAAAAGCTGGAAGGCTAAAAACTGGCCTCATCGTCGGGTGCGAGCATTGTCATGATGGAAGACAACTCCCTTTCTGTTTGCCAATTCTGGTCGTTGTTTTTTGAAAGCTTCATTCAAGCGGTCGAGTTGTGCACAATAGAGGATCGAATTGACTATTTTGCTACGTTCCAGCAGCTAATAACAGACAATTCCCTTCGAATCCCACCAAACACTCAACATAAACTTAATTGCCGTCAATCCAGTCTTTGAAGTCGTTTGTGGTCAGTCACCGGTCTTTGAACATGATCGTTTGCAAATTAAGCGTTTCACTGATTAATATTCGGTCAGTTAAATTTCTTTGCGTTAATTCATGTGGCACCCAAAAATCGAGCTTTTTTGAGCAGCCTGCTCGTTTTAGATGATTCCAAACTGTCAATCGATTGATTTTTGATGCCTCAGCTATATCTAGACAGCTTTCGTGCCGGTCTTGCTCCATTCGAGGTGCACCTTTTACATCGAAATTTTCAGAATGGAATCGAACAAACCACTCCTGTGTCCGGCGTTCGCTCACACTATTCTCACCGTAAACTACACAAATTTTTCGGCATGCCTTTGCAGCGCTTTACCATTTTTTTATAGTAAAAAAGCATCACTTAGCGTATTTCTTCAGATATTTCACTCATATTCAAATCAGTATAACTTTTAACACGTGCAACGAACTACATAGCTGTCTTCACAAAAAAATGTAGCCTGACATGTCGCCTTTCAAACACGTTTGACACAATTAGATTAATGTTTCCAGATAAATGGACACCAACAATATCTTGTGACGAAAAACTGCGGAGTGCTAGATATCACTCTTGTTTCCGACAACATGACTCAAATGCTAACGAACTGGATAGTATTACCTGTACACTTATTTTCAGACCACAGATACATCCAATTAAGCCTGGGTGATGCCAACCAGCATTCCGAAATTATAGGAAAACGGATTGGCCAAAATACATACAGTGGAATACTATCAGAAAGACTATCCTATGAACTCTTAAGTTCTTCGCTTGACACCAACGAGCTTGAATTCTAGGAATTCACCCTGGCCCTCAATCCGGCTATGGCTGCTTCCTGCCCTCTTATTCATCCTAGAGGCACGAAAACCAGCTCTGAACGACATCAGTGAAATGCACAAGAAAAGTGACTGATTGGGACTCATATAAAGAATCCCTCTGAGGAAAGGCAAAGCGAGATCATTCTGTGACAAAATAACAGAAACCTCTGTTATTCGTAGGCATCCTCTCTACAAATCCTATGATGCTAAGCTGTTTGAGAAAAACCGATGGCACTTTAACAATCTCAAGTGGTGAATTACTCAGCCTGGTACTGGACATCCATTTTCCCGACCAGTACACCATGACTACTGCAACCGTAACTGAAATACATGGTCTGTCTACAAAAGACAAGCTGCTTTAATCGTTGCATAGCTTCAAACCGTACAAGTCTGCTGATCCGGACGGTATAATGCCTGCCGAGCTACAAAAGTCCTCAGCTATTATCCTGCCTACTGTAGAGAATACCATAAGGAGCTGTGTAGAATCGATCCACTGTAATGGAGAGAAGTTATGGTGGTTTTCAATCCCAAGGCCTAAAAATGCTCTCATGATGTCCCAAGGGATGTCAGGCCTATTAGTCTACATCTTTCCTTCTAAAAACTCTAGAACGATTGATTGATATCAGTATTCGAGCTAAAATTGACCCAAGACTTTTGTCAACGGCTCAATATGCCTACTGTAAAGGAAAGTCGGTGGAAACGGCTCTGCACTCACTGACTAAATACATCAAATGATGCCTGCAATATGGAGAGTACACAATAATTGTTTTTCTGGACAAACATGATGACTTTAACAACATCAACACATCCCTAATCACTTCTGCGCTGTCAATTCTCTAGGTAGACGACCCTCTTGGGCAGTTGATCACCCCTGGGTGTGACTTCTGCTAAAAGATGTGTCAGCAGAGGTACGTCGCAAGGCGGTGTTCTTTCTCCTCTTCTCTGGAAATTAGTCGTTGATAAACTGCTGATATAACTGGAGGCGGAATGTAGCAGGGTGATTGCCTATGCCGATGACGTTGCTACAGCCGCCTCAGGTAAGCATCTTAATACCATCAAAAAACTTCTTCAGCTAAATTTGAATAAATCTTCTCTCAATAAACGGTTCCAGTTTAAACAAGTAACGAAATCTAAAGTTGTCTTCCTGGACACAGGAAAAGTCGATTTCGTATTTTTTCCCGCAACATGAGTTTTGATGTCATCGCATCAGATGACATGTCCGTATGACCAGAGTCAAAAGACAGTTGACACCCAAGCTCATCAAATCTCTTCTACGTGTTGTGCCAAATAGCACTTCTCGTTAAACGGAAGATGGCTTTGAGAGTGCAGCCCATAATATAATTACCAAGGGAAGGAAGATTCATTAATGCAGCAGACTTAGGTGTACTAGGTAAAGCCCCCCTGCAACCGAGACAGATCGTTTTTTGGAGTCTGCTTAAGGCAGAAGTGACGTATTTTCGTGAGAGCTTATTCCACCTTATTTCAAAATCGAATACATATCTTCCCTTTCCGTAAAGCTTGCTTCCTGAATGTATTATATGTTTGAAGAATATTTGTGTTCAAATCAAGCTTCTTCATTAGAGCACTGACTGCAGTTTTGCACATATCTGCATCGTTGCCTTAATGGCGCGAATCGTTTATTTGTTTTCCTGGCTTGCTAACAGTGTTGCACGCTTTCCTTTGTTTATGAGTAAGTTAACCTATATAAAAGCCAGGAATCTATGCGAAAAAATTGTTCGCAAGTGATGTCTTCTTTCGCAGTTTGAGTTTGAAACAGTACTTATTTGATTTACAGAGGAAGCCAGTTACGGCTTAAAAACGAAGGCTTCAGCAGTACTTTTTAATAGCGAATCATTTGAAGTAAATGTGAAGTTGATGTAATTTTCCAACTAGGATACATCAACAACATAATTTTATAAATGAAGTCTCCCATCGCGGATCAGCTATAACTAATAATCATGTCAATCATGTATCCTTTCGCAGAAAGCTCTTGTTTTGAGAACCTTGAGTGATACTGATAGCAGCAATAGCATCATTTATTACTAGGACAGTCTCGAGTCGCAAGTTCCTAAGCACGACACATATCGCACACCTTTATTTATTCAAAGTCTAAGTAAAGATAAAGGCAAAAGTGAGAGGCTTTACAGGGTGAAGATAAGGGTAGAAGTTGATGAGCGGATGCTAAACTGTGTTTGTAAAACGCTTGGCCACAATTGAAAACCCAGCAACGCAGATAGCTGGGAGAAATACTAGGTGGGGTGAAAAGTAACCTCCTTGGGAATGAGGATACACTTATTCAAGCGATTTTTCAACTTCTTGATCCCGTCCGAAAAGTTATTTTTTGGAAGGTCTGCAAAATACTCTTCTGTGGCGTTGATGATTTCCTCGCGTGAGCTGAATTTTTTATTGATGAACCATCTTTTGAGGTTTGGGAAGAGATAATAGTCCGAGAGAGCCAAATCGGGCGAATACGGTGGATTTGACAGCAATTGGAGCTGTAAGTCATTGATTTTAGCCATGGTTGCGATGCTCTTGCGTGCCGGTGCATTGTCTTGCAAAAACAAATTTTTTTTCGCTTCATGTGAGGCCTTTTTGCAGCGATTTCAGCCTTCAATCAGTTCAATAATCGCTCCAAAATGCAAGCTCCTTTTTCGAGGTAGTCCACGAAGAGTATGCCATGACAATCCCAGAAAACTGACGCCATAAACTTTCCGACCCATTGAGCCTCCCTCGGCCGCTTCGGAGCACTCGTGTCGGCTTCAGTCCATTACCGGGCACTCATTCTGTTCTCTGGTGTGTAATAGTGGATCCAAGTGTAATCAGCAGTTACCAATCGACGCCAAAAGTCCCCCCGATTCCGCATCAGCAAGTCCAAACACTCTTTCGAAGTGCTCTCGCGTTCGTGTTTTTGGTCAGGAGTGAGTATGCGCGTTACCCAGCGGCAGAATAACTTATTTATATGCAGAATATTGCCTAAAATATGGTGTGTTAGCTCAGTACTAATCTTTGTGGTATCTGCTAGCTCGTGTACCTTCACTTTCCGGTCAGTCAACACCATTTCGTGTGTTTTTTTTTTTACATTGTCCTCTGTAACTGCATCGGAGTAGATACTCGTACTCGTTAAAAATTCTATAAAGAAGAACCGAATAACTTACTAAACTTGGTTTTGTTAAAAATTATTTCCCGGAAAATGACTTTGGAAAGAAATTAACGAATTGACAACAATATCTTAATAGGAAGTGTGTTGCTACCATTCAATCTAACTGCCTTTAATCACTCATCCTTTGTTCGCAGTAATTTACATGGAATTAATGGCGGTAATTTTTTATAAATATTTTTTTATACTTTTTTATAAATTTTCCATTACACAATACGATGAATGCTATTGAAATATTTAAAGATGATTTAATTAAAAAGCTTACAACACCAGTGACAGCTAAAATTGTTTCAAATAGACTTTTTTTCAATTTTAATTACGCTTTTGATTATTTAAATGAGTACCTTGTGATAAAATTAAGGATTAACTTTAAAAACAACAAAAAAAAATCCATTTGAACGTGGAGATGATTGAGTTAAAATAAAAAAAAAAAAATATCTTTTTATCTATACGCAAATGCCTTTGAAATTGATTTCTGTCAGCGGAAATTTTATTTCCAACTACACCTGAGAAGAGGTGAAGTAGAACATTTCGTATTCATTTTTATTATTTACCAAACAAAACTACTAACGCTGAAAACGTGACATAAAAGAATAAAAAAAGAAACCACTTTCAGGATGCCTTAAGGAATAACACCAGGGTATAAGAGTCGTATTGTTTTCTTGAGGATTTTTTATTACCCCAGGCACAGAGAATAACTCATAAAAACTTAGAAAAGAGAGAACAAGCTACTCAGTGAAGTTTCAAGTTGAAGATAACGAAGGAAAAGCAACTATAGGGAGATGGTTGACCACAAAAGAGGAAAAAGTACTAAATTGCCTTTCCTTTGTGAAATATTTTTACAATTCAAAAAGATAACACACCTTTGCCAGAGAGGGTTATAATAGCAGTCTTTTGTTTCTTTAATTGTTAAGCCTTTACTTTTGTTTAAAAGTCAGCTGTTTTAGTACATCGTAAAATGTAGAGTTGGCTTTATTTTAAGTTTACTAAAAGGATAAGACAATAACTTATAAGATTGTGCCTTAGAACAGGACAAAATAGGCACGAGCAACTACGATGTGGAACCCATCTTCATACTAGAACTAGAGTAGTCATTAGTCTTTCAAGTGAGGCAATGAAAGGGAAAATTTAAAACTTTATTTAATCAGTGATTTTACAAAAATTAACCTTAAAAATTATCAAATAAAAAAAGAAAAGCTTAGGACCGCCAAACTGTACAGCGCCATAGAACAAGGAGAAAGACATTTCTCAGCTTCCATCTATTCGATCGTCGACTTTTTTTCCTCATTTCAGCCAGCCCTCAATACCAATCGAATTCAACAATCTATGCCAGGTCCATTACATACCCCCATTAAGATCAATACTGACCTCAGTATAGTCATTGCATTGCTTTTATGCTCCCCAAAGTAGGTCAATACAAAATCTGTTTATGACGAATGTAAACAGATCTACAGCTCCATGACTCAATTAAAGTAAACAAATCCCGATCGTATGGGTCTACAAATAAGCGGATGACGACTCATCTCATAATATAGTAACTAGTGCTCGAAACATTATTAAGCGCAGCTGGTTGTCAATCCAAATACGATCTGAGAAAGGAAAAAACAATTAGAAGAAGAAACTTATTGTGAACAGCGATAAACATTGCAAAGTTTATGCATTCCTACATACATATGTAACCATTATCTTTTGTGATACATATATCGTAAAACAATTGTTAAAATTATTTCCCCACAAATAAACTATCAACGAAATTTGGGTTAGAGCACACTTGATCTGATGATCTGCAATCTTTATTTATGCTGTCATTGAAAAATACTATTTTACTATTCGTCTCTTCGGTCTTTTTTTTTTAATATACAGTACCCTGTACCCTGTAGCCAGTACTCTTTCTACCATTTAGAGAGGAAGAAAAAAGTGGTACCGATGTACGTTGTTTTTGAATGTTTGAAAGTTATAACGACCAGAAGACATTACGTCGGTATTCGAGGTTGTCAATTGACCGACTGATATCAGTATCACCTATAAGTTTCATCGCAATGATTTGAATCCTATCTAGCAGGTGAAGAGATTTTTTAAGAGCATTGTACTTCAATTTTGGGCGGATGAAATATTTCTTACATCACTTGAGGAAACCTAGACATTTCGCTGCATTTTTGACTATATCGGATATGTGGTCTTTCAACGTATGTTGTCACTGACACACACACCGAGAATGGAAAGTTTTTCGTTTTCAACGATGCAAGTGCCATTCATGGATTCATGGCTGGATGGTTGGATTTTGTTTTGATGACAGCAGACAGCATTGAGTTTTGAATTTTGAATTCCACTCTGTTGACTGTTACCGTTGTTTCGTCTTCCGCGGTATCAGGAATAAAGGTTACCGACTGCTCGATATAGTAGTAGTCGTGGATATTTATGGTAAGGGCGCCACGCAATTATCCTTTGTCCCCTAAAGCTCTACGGCGTTGAATCGCAACTCTGCCAGTAAAACCCGCACTTTCCTAGTTCTAAGACAAAACAAAAGAAAAAGAAAAGCGAGACCACCAAAACATCCCAAAACACCTTATCGCCACACTGTGGAAATAGAAGAAACTCCCCCCAGCCACCCCACGACGCCTCCAACTTAACGGTGTATTTATCAGGGCGTGAAGTTAAAAACAAGTGCAGAGTGTTGGCGGTATGACTGTCGACGTCTGGTATTGGCGTGTGCTCATTTTCAAACTGAGTCAAGTTGTTTTCTGCAGCGAAGTTCTCATACCGTCCTTCGGGTATTGTCTGTCCAAAATGTCGAAGCTACTCAGAAGTGTGTAAATTGAAATCTCCCGGCTACAATTCTTTGAATGAAGTCAGACAGCGCATTAAAATCGTTAAAGGTTGAATTGCTGTCCAGTTTGGGGCTTCTGTGGATGATTTGCTTACGGAGATTGAATTTTAACAACAAGAAGTTGAATTCCAGATTAAAAAACGGATCACATTTTAGTGGAGTTTGGTAAGCTACATTACTACGCACATAAATGGCGAGACCGCAATGAGAAAAGAATAATGACACCAGTTCGTAGGCAAGTAGTTTCAGATTAGAGTGATCTGAGAAGTGTTGGCGGAGATCTGCCTGTATTTCATTATATGCTATAACAGCTGGTCTGCATATACAGACATGAGCGTACGCAGAAAGTGATTACATTTTAGCACGCATATATAGGGTGATTCATCGTGTGGTTTGGTTTTCAATAGGCTTTTTCTGACAGTTCACGTGTGACTCCTATGAAACTGCTTTATTATTTTTATTCAGTATCGTTCGGTAAATTATTATTAAAAGACTCTCTAAATTCTTCAGCTGTATTACGAAAATCAGCGTTGAAACCACTATTGCAAAAACCATTCGCAAATTTGGGTCCCAGTTTACATTAATAGATGATACTCGATCAGTTAGACTACATCCAGCACGTAGTGAAGACACTATAGCAGCTGTAGCTGACGAATCGATTCGTCGTCGTTCTAAGGAGCTTGACTTGGCGTATTTGAGGATCGCCACCTAAAAGTGAACAAAATTCAATTTGTGCAAGAATTGAAGCCAGACGACTTAAATTTGCGTCATATTTTCAATGAATGGGCTCTGGAAAAACTCAATGAAAATCCGGTGTTTTATCGTGAAATTTTATTCAGTGATGAAGCCCATTTCTGGCTCAGTAAATACGTTTATAAACAAATTTGCCATATTTGGGCTGATGAGTAACCCGAAGAGTATCAAGAGCTACCATAAGATCTATTAAAAACAACGGCATGGTGTAGCTTATGGGATGATGGAATCATTGGTCCATATTTATTCAAAAATGAGGCAAATCAGAATGTAAGCGTCAATGGTAACCGTTATCGCGCCATGTTAACGGACTTTGTTCTTCCTGAAATTCAAGCACTTGGTCTCGATGAGCGCGTGAAATAATGGACTTGTTGAGAAATCGTTTTGGTGAGCACTTAATTTCATGTTTTGCTACGGTAAATTGGCCGCCTAGATCGTGCAATATTACACCTTGGATTATTTTTCTGGGGATATGTAAAATGTCACGTCTTCAGGAGTAAGTCAACATTGCTCGTGTTATCCGCGAGATATCAGTCGCTACGCTTGAACGAGTCGCCCTAAATTAGACCTTCCGAATGGACCACCTCAGACGTAGTCGTTTCCAACATTTACATGATATCATTTTTAGAAAGTAAATGCCATGAATTGTTCTTTTAACCGATAATAAAAATTTCAAGTACCCTTTCAAATTTATGTATTTTATTTTACATTATAAGTCATACCTCTTGATGAATCACCCTATATTAGCTATGTCAACCCTGAATTCCCTAGTCATAACCACGAACAAACACAAAAAAACGCAAACACCAACGATGCTAAGCAAGGCTGCGAAGTGAAAATTTTGACCTTGGTTTACCCAATCAAATTGCGGTAGGTGTTATGCCCTTACAAGAATATGAAACAGAACACCAACAAAACTCACAATCACAACCCGCTATTCGACGGTTGTGACATACACTCAGTCACTGCACGTACCGTATGATAAATACAGTAACGGCAATGACTGAGTGCAACCAACAGTACTTCAACCAGCGGTGGATGAGGTGGGATGCCCACACTGGGCTTTTTTTAATCTGTTTTCTTTATCTGCACTGCTCTGCACTGCACTGCTCTACTCTATTTTTTGTTATTTTTTCACACGTGTACCGTGTTTAGTTGTGTGTGTTTTGTTTTTTTTTTTTTTTTTTTGTACAGCACATGAAAAAAATCTGATCTTCAAAAGAATAAGAGATGTGCAAGGTTCTCTTGTATTCGAGTTTGGTTCCAATGTATCAGATGTACCGGTATAAAGTGAGCGTCAAGATACAAATGTCTCGATAGGGAACATTGAATGTGAACGGGCATTAATTTTTTTTTATGTTTGGTTGCTATGACACCTGTCAAACATACACTTATGGTCATAAAAACCGCACCATATCAAAATGATTGAAAAATTGTTAATAACTACGATAATAACTTTTAGAATGAATTTAAATTTTTGTTGAGTACTCCGCAGTAGTTTATAAGTACTTCTATCTAATTTCCGTCTGTTTATTGAATGTTTGAAAAAAGATATTAACAAAAAAAGAAAAACCAGTCAGTCATTGGTTAACAAAATCAAACGATACATTTTTTATGTATGTTTATATAAGATGTTTAGATATGCCACTTCTACCAAAAAAATATCAATACCGAGTTGCTCCTCCTATGGTGGTTATAACCGCTTTTATTCTAGAAGGCATCGAGTTTACTAGAAGTTCAGTAATATCCCTTGAAATTTCAGTATTCCATACATGTTCCAGAACTTCATTTAGCTTTTTTTTACTCTCTGGTTTCTGTTCAGCCACCTTACGTTTCATTACATGCCACAAGTGTTCGATTGGGTTTAAATCGGGCTGGCCATTCTAGTCTGGTAATTCCGAGGTCATCAAACGTTGTCTTGAGCTGAAAATTATTGAAAGACTCTTGTTACTTGTCTGTTTATTATTTATAAAGTAGACATCTATAGGTTGATTTATAACACTTTACTTAAGGATTTGGGGCGGTGGCAAGGTGCAGAATCATCTGAAAAAATACAGTTGTTAGTATACGAATGATGCTGTTCAATTGCTGGTACGAAAAACTCCCTTACTTCTTCTCCATACTTTTAAGCTTTCATAGTTCCGTTAACAAAGTGCAAAGGGCCCAAAACGTAAAAGGAAAAACATCCCCAAACCATCCGGCTTTGAGTAACCTTCACTGTTTTGACTATGCACTCGTCCTTGAACCTTTCACCTGCTGACCGTCGTATGTATGGCAAATTGTCGGCACACAACAAATTAAATTCAAATTCATCGGACCATATCACACATCGCCAATCATCCTGCGTCCAATCTTCGTACTTTTTTACCCACGTCAAGCGAGCTGTTTTCATTTTTGTGGTTAGGAGAGGTTTTTTCGCTGGTCGTCTTCCATATAAACCTATCTCCCGTAGCCGTCGGCGTATGGTTTCGGCGCTTAGATCAACTTGATGAAATTCACTCAGCTCTACTCTTATACGGACAGCACTTTTAAAGCGATCTTTCATGCTAATTCGTTGTAATACATTGGCCGTCTTCTGGGTTTTTTTACGTTTGCGTCCCGAGCATTTTTTCCTTTCCAGTGGATCCAAATTGTCTTTCTTCTTCATCAGTCGTACGATAGTTGAATGACAGCATCCTATTTTAACCGCAATCCCACGATAGCCAAGCCCTTCTTCTACTAAAGTCAATATTTGAACTTTATCGTTCCCAGTCAGTTGATGATACATTTGACATTTCATTTTTTTTTTACTTGAAACCGTCACAACTCAATTCAAACTGATTTTTTTGCACTGAATACGAGGCCGTACTCCGCTATGGGGAATACCCTTCATTAGTATGGGAAAAACCCTTACGATCTGATGTAATTAGGCATTTTTTTAAAACTCATTAGGTGGTGCGGTTTTTATGACCGTAAGTGTATTTTGTATACATCAAGTCTTTGAGCAAACAACATCATATTTTTTCATGTTGTTAAAAATGTCGAATTTTGTACCAGAAAATTATGACTTATGACTTGAATGCCTGTCGAGGCAAGTGACATCTGAGTGATGGGCAGATTTTTTATACCCACCCGGTAGGTATTTATCAAAGGGTAAATACCGGGTTTTTACCCAAAACTATTGTATATTTACCCACCAAAATATGGGTTTCTATTATATTTGGTAATTAGTGATAATGCCAACCAGCCTTGTCGTGAATAAAAATTTCCCTGAAATTTTTGGAAAGTTGAAAAAAATTTGCTCCTAAGCAAAAACAAATTCCCTCGGAACTGCCGATAACCCTGAATGATTTTTTTTATTACATTTGGTAATTAGTGATGTGCTAAAGTAGGTAGGAAAAGAAATAACCCTTTTTGCAGAGAGTACAGGCTGAGTTTTTTAACTTGAGACATCCAAATTACTCGAAAAATACGCGATATGGCGAAAAATGTTTCAGGCAAAAGTCACAAGGTTCTGAAGGGGACATAAGATGGTGACCACGAGTTTGAAAGTGAACCCCATTTTCAAGGTCAAACGAAAGTCACTTTTGATTTTTTAATGAGAACCCCTAATTTTGTTGACAGATTCGTAATCTGTCTTCAGACAAAAGTCACAAGGTTCTTGTGATTTCTTGCCATTTGTTTTTACATACTGCGTTTAGCATAACCCAGAAACAACGACGTGGACGTAGCAGTATTTTGTTTCCTTCGGGGTGATTAATTAGAGTGGGTCCCCTTGCCACCCACTGTTGAATCATTGAATTCTTCCCATTTCGAAGTTTATTTCTCGAAACTATTTCAACAAATGCTCGAAAATGTGACCATTCACTTCAATATACTTGTCTATTCGCGCTCTAAATGAACCAACAGAACTGAGAAATATTTCTGGCGTTATCTTCCGGCAAGCTTCGTCGTCTTTTCATGTCCTCACGTGTTATTAGCTTTTTTCTGTAAGCCTTACTTTTTAAGTAGCCCCACAAGAAGAAATCAAGTGACATAAGATCAGGTGATCTAGCAGGCTATTGCCTCGGACCCCCTCGTCTGATCCATCGTTGATGGTAAACAATGTATAATACGCCCCGGGCTACTTGGGAATAATGGGCTGGACAACCATCATGTTGAAACCACATTGTTTGTCGCAATTCCAATGGCAGTTCTTCTAGTAATACTGGAAGATGGTCCCGCAAGAAGTTTGCATACTTTTCGCCATTCAAGTTGCCTTCAATAAAATATGGAGGACCTATTAATTTATCCCCAATAATTCCAGCCCAAACATTAACATTCCAAGGGTGCTGGCGTTCAACTTGTCGCAACCAAAAAGGGCTTTCGGTAGCCCAGTAATGCATATTATGTCGATTGACCGTACCGTGATTGGTGAAAGTCGACTCATCAGAGAATAGCACCTTGGCGAAGAAAAGGGGGTCTTGTTCAATTTGCTGAAATGCCCATTGACAAAAGGAAACCCGGTTGCGAAAATCCTCACTAGAAAGTTCTTGGTGCATTGAAACATGATAAGGATGGTATTTATGCCGATGTGATATCTTACGGACAGTCGTTTGAGAAATTCCTGATTCACGACTTATTTGGCGAGGCAACTAACACTGCTATTTCATTGTCCTCAACAGCCATCCTTTCTGACGGAATCCTTTTCTTTCGTTGCACACTTCCTTCACCAGTGAATTGTTGGATGACCCGATAAAACGAAGCGCGCGAACGTATCTGATCTGGGAAACGTTGGGCGTAAAGAGCAACAGCACCATTGATGTTCCTTCCATTTTCTCCATTAATCAATATCATTTCAATTTTCTCTTGAACTGAATTAGCCTGCATTATTAATCTGGAAAACGTTACTAATAATAATCAGTTCCTCAAAACAAATATCGAACTTCTAAATGAATTACAGTTCCGTTCAAGTAGAAAAAGAGGGCAGAGTGCACATCATACACTCTCAGATAAGTTTAGGACAATTTGTCTCTATCTGAAATTTCTTTGAGTTTTAACTTCACTCGAGGCAATAATGACTTCCTCAAAACAAATCTCGACCTTCAAACACCCTCACAACGTTGGAAACCGATTAATGATTTATGCGTGCCAGTGCAGTGGTATCTAGCACTGAATGAATAAGACCTTTGAGACAAAGTCGTGTGCCCCATTGAGGAATACGACTGAGCAATGAAAATCAGGAATTATCATTTGAAAAATCAAACCCTTCAAAACCTTGTGTCTTTTGTCTGAAACATTTTTCGCGATATCGCATATTTTTCGAGTAATTTAGATGTATCAAGTTAAAAAACTCACCCGGTATATACACAAGTCGACATAATTCATCGTACGACACCTAAAAATGCTACTGTAGCTTGTCAATACAATACGCGTGCTGACATCTTTTCTGCATGTATCCGAGACAATTTTTTAATTGCAGGGCCATCGGTTTTTAGGTTTTTCCGCACAGTGTTGAGAACGACCCTTTCATCCCTTTCATTCAATTTGCGTAGACGGCTTGATCTTTGCAGGTACTCGACGCATCCTATTTTATTGTATTTTTCTACGATGGTAGATTTACTGGTAGATTTCTACTGTATGGTAGATTTGTGTATTCCCACTATAAGGGCAATATCCGCTAATGATTTGCCTTCATTGCCTTCATTGTGCAATTTTACAACTACCTTCCGGAAATCTTCCGTTGTTTCTGTTTTTCGTTCACTTGTTTTTTGCAAATGATGTACACTGCCCGTCTAGATATATGTATGTAAGTGTTTTGTTTTTAGAAACGTTAGTAAACATAAGTTTATTAATGCAATAAGTGCAGTGTTCTCTCTAGGGATTAAAGTCAATTTTTTGTTTAATGTGGGAAAAAATAAAAGTGTGGAGAGGAAATGTTTCGATAAAATGGATAAATTGGATAAATGCAAGTTTTGCGGAATGACTTATTATCTAAACATAAATAATATAACAAAACATTTGATAAGCTGCCTTAAGTGCCCGGCTGACATAAAAAAATTTGCAAATAGTGAAATAGTGAAATAGTGAAATCACCAAACTTCACCACTAAATACTGGAAAAAAGCCTAGACAGTGAGCAATCAAATGCTAAATCATCTAATCCATCCCAGCCATTATCAAAAAGTGAAAACGTAAGCATTTCATTAATAAAAATATTTACATTTGTTTTGTATGTAGGTTTTCTAATTTGATAAATTTTAAATATATTTCAGGAATCGTTAAATAAAACGTTAGCAAGACCCATATATGTTAGTTGCTCTCCTTTATCACTGGTTGAACATCCTTTGTGGATTTCATTTTTCGGACAATTACAATCAACATTCAAACTGGTATCAACAAAGCAGTTAGCCATAAATTACCTGGAGGAAGAATACAACGCTGTAAAATCCAATATTGCAGACATTTACATCTTCAGTGTGATGGTTGGAAAATACCTACAGGAGCAAATGCAAAGTATAATCGAAAAATATCAAGCGGACAAATTTTTTGTTGTAATCGGAGATAATGTCGCAAATATGCAGAAAGCTTTTCGTTTACTGAAAGACAATTACAACCATATTGTTCCACTGGGCTGCATAGCGCATACATTGCATTTATGTAAACAATGATATTATCAAGTGTTCTCCTGTAAAAAGTGTAATAGAAAAAGCAACGGTGATAGTGAAAACAATAAAAAATAGTCAAGTGCTTAGTGCATACCTTAATAAAATAAATAAATAAAAGGGCATACAAATTTCCTTAAAACTTTCAAGCAAAACTCGGTGGGGGAGCTACGTATTCTCCTTAGAAAGTCAAGTGAGTAATAGAGTCAGCTTACAGACATTGGCCGTTAATGAGGCTTCTTCCCTCGCTAGAGACATTAAGAATTGCTGGATGAAGATTGTTTTTGGAATAATATTTTTGTTGTAATTAAGATTATTAAGCCAATAGTTGTGTGGATAACGAAATTTGAATCCAATAATTGTTTAATACACAAGGTCCATCAAGTGTTAAAAGAACTGGAAAATTCAATGTCCACTTTATTAGGATCCGATAAAGTTCGACTTCTAGACGATTTTGAGAAGAAACATCTCAACGAAAAATTTAAGGACCGAATGGAATGCACAGAATCACCGATACAGCTGGCCGCTGCTCTTCTTGACCCATCAAATCAAGGATGCCATCTAAGTGATTCCGACCAAATTACAGCAATGGAATTTATTTATAAAGTTTTCAAAAGTATGGGAATTGAAGTCATGACCGATTTAGCCCTTTATCGGTCTAAAGAAGGTATTTGGGGTAAAGAATTCATTTGGTCAAATGTTTCCTCCATGGAATCATTAATTTGGTGGAAAGGCCTTTGTGCTAATAAAAATTTAAGCAAAGTTGCAGCACACATTTTATCAGCACCTATTACTTCGGCAGCCACAGAACGTTCCTTTAGTACATTTAGTTGGATTCACAATAAGAAACGAAATCGCCTTACCACTGAACGGGCAGGCAAGTTGACGTGCATATCTCATAGAATTCCATGCACATGGAATGGCGTAACTTGTATTATTCTATTGTTATTATTCCATTTTTAAAAGTAGTGATTTTGGCTTGGAAGACTATGAACGTCATGGGCAGTCAAGAAAGTTTGAAGATGAAGTTTGATATGAAGATTGTTACCAAACACAAGAAGAGCTCGCAGAATCTTTGGGTGTCACTCAAGTAGCCATTTCAAAACGTTTAAAAGCAGCTGGATATATTCAGAAGCAAAGAAATTGGGTTCCACATGAACTCAAGCCGAGAGACGTCGAAGCGGTTTTGCATGTCCGCTGCAATACTGCTGGAACGCCACAAAAGTAAGTCATTTTTGCATCGGATTGTTACTGGTGATGAAAAATCGATCCATTACGACAACCCCAAGCGCAAAAAATCATATGTGAAACCCGGCCAACCAGTCAAATCAACGGCAAAGCCGAATATCCATGGCGCGAAGGTAACGCTCTGTATTTTTTTTGATCAGATGGTTGTGCTGTATTATGAGCTGCTAAAACCGGGTGAAACCATCAATGGACGACGCTACCGAACACAATTAATCCATTTGAAAAGAGCAGTAGCCGAAAAACGCCCGGAATATGCGACCAGACACGAGGCAATAATTTTCCATCATGACAACGCTCGGCCCCACGTTGTTATTCCGGTTAAGAACTATTTACAATCCCAACGCTCATTTACAATGACATTCCAGCTGTCAGCTCTTTGGACAAGGCCAATCTGCTTGCTGCACACTGTGCGGCTAGCTCAACACCCCCAGATTGTACTTTGTTCCCGCCTACACTTAAGTGCGTCGAATCTACAATGGGACGAATCCACTTTCGCACTCTTGTAGTAGCAAGAGTACTCAAAGATTTTGACATGCATAAATCCGCTGGTCCAGACGGTATAACTTCCCTTCTTCTGAAGAGGTGTCCTTCCACGCTGGAAAAACCACTACGTAAGCTTTTTCATCAATCCTACTCTTAAGGATTCTTTTAGAGCAAATGGAAAACAGCATTTGTCCAATCCGTCCCTTTAAAAGGCGAATCTTCTTCTCTCTCCTCCTACAGATCCATTGCACTTACGACCCTTCTTTCCAAGTTCATGGAAACGCTGATAAACTGTCAGCTCATGAAATATCTCGAAACACGAAAACTTCTCAATCACCGGCAATATGGTTTTCGTAGCAACAGGTCCACTGGTGATTGTGCCATCAAATCTCACCAAAAAGTGTAACCAAAGCATACATTAATCTGTCGAAATCAAGATAGTTGCACTTGATATTTCTAAGGCATTTGACAGAGTTTGACATCAGGCTCTTTTGTCGAAAATGCGTGCTTTTGGGATCGATGACTCTCTTCTTCAAAATTAGAAATTACATTTCGGAACGTTTAACTCAATTTGTCTTGGATGGTTTCAAGTCTGATATTCACAAAAAAAATGCTGGCGTGCCCCAGGGGTCCGTTCTGCCTCAGAAACTCTTTTTAATTTTCATTAATGATTTCTTGTCTGCTACTTCTAATCCAATGTATTCCTTTGCTGATGACAGTTCTCTCTGCTTTTCTTATTCGCCCCTGCTCTTCGGTTGTAGAACGGGAACGGCAGCGTATATTAAGCTCATTAAATTCCGATATAAACAGCATAACCAATTGGGGAACTATCAACCGAGTGGAATTTAATGCTTCCAGAACTCAATGCTGTCTGCTGTCATTAAAGCGAAATTCAAATACCCAGCCATTATCCATGAATGGCACTTGCATCGTCGAAACCGATAAACTTTCCATTCTCGGTATTGTGTAAGTTACAACTTACGTCCGAATGACCATATGTTGATGTCGCCAAAAATGCTGCGAAATGGCTAGGTTTCCTCAAGCGATGTAAGAACTATTTTACCTCCTCTGATCTGGCCACAATATATAATGCCTCATCCGACCAAAATTGGGGTATAATGCCCACATCTCTGCACCCGCAGTACATACCAGTACACATGGTAATCGATGATGTTTGAAGTTTAGACAGCAGCCCACGAAGTGCATCGATTTTTGCACAAAACAATGGGAAAAAAGAGCAGTACATGAAAAAACAAGTGCATTAAGTGTTGTAACAAGGATATTGTATCTGCATGGCATGCGTGGCACAAACTCAGCCGATCTTTGAGTTCTTCTTACCTTTATGGTTTACGCGCACAAGGGGGTTAACATTTTCCTCAACACATACAATTGTTATTCACATTTTGACCAAATAGACGATCAAGAAGTCATTTAATTGTTAAATTTTCAGTCATTTCTTAATCACTAGGAAAATGCTTTTTTTCGTCATAACAGAAAAATAATCTATTCTATTCTACGAGGTTCATATCAGAATAACATATGCTTCGGCTTTGAATAAGCAAGACATACGAACGTTTATTGGCCGGAGATCTGGATTTTGGTCAAAGTGTCATCTTCTCGGCCTAGGCCCATTTTTTTCTCAGCGTCTATGTCAACAAGCATCATTGGAGCGAACACAATCCACAAGCTTTAGGCCAAGCATCACTGGATCCACAAAGATTGACTGTTTGGTGCGGCTTATGGCATGGTGGCATCATTGGAACTTATTTCTCACTTTTCTTTAGTCAGAGCTCGACAAGATCGTTATATCCGAGCTGTGGTTCTAACAAGACGCTGCTTCCTACCATAAAAGCGACGCAACCTTTGAAGTTGTGAAGGAGAATTTGACGATTAACGATTTGACACCACTGAATTATTTTCTCTTTCGGGCTATGTCAAGTCCTTAGTCTAAGCTAACAAGCTAACCACTTTGAACAAGCTCAAGGCCATTATTCGACAAGCTTTTGCCGGAATAATGCCACACATATTAGACCGAATCTCCCAAAACTAGACCGACCGCTTGATGCACTGCCAGCAAAGCCGAGGCGTCTATTTGAATGATGTGTCATTCCACATATAAAGGCATGAACGTAGCTTCAAAATAAAGCCAGAATCAATTTAATATCTCCTACCCCTGTTGTTTTATTTAAATTGATTTTCCTATCGTTCTTATCTGGTCACCCTATATGGCCTAATGATGAATGTGGGTAGGACGAAAAAATTGTTTTCAAAACTGGTACCCCAAAGGACATTCGAAAAATAGTCACATTTGGCAGTCATTTCTACTTTGGTATGTCTAAAAAGCTTGTGCTTTTTTAAAATTCTGAACCAGCAAGAGGTGGTCGTGGAGTAGTGGTATATGCATAGACTCCACAAGCAGAGGTTCGCGGGTTCGAATCCCGTTCAAGGCAACTCTCTGAAAAAGTCTATTCATAGAACTTGTATGTAGTTATTGGGTATATATTTGATTCGTGCGGTTTTTTTTTCAAAACTTAAACGTTTATTTAATAAAAACATTTACAATAGTATTATTCAAAGTACTACCCATCTGAAGCTATGACTTTTTTGCATCTTTCTGGCAATTTGTGGATCCCATCCCAAAAGAACTGCGCCGGCTTGGCAGCCAAGAATGAATCAAGCCAATTTTTGATATTCTGCTCTGATGTGAACCGTATTTCAGTGAGGGCGTTCTGCATCGACCGGAACAAATGGTAGTCAGAAGGGGCAAGGTCTGGGCTATAAGGTGGGTGGGGTAAGACTTCCCATCCACTGTTTTCCAAATAGTTCTTAACCGGAATAGCAACGTGGGGCCGAGCGTTGTCATGATGGAAAATTATTGCCTCGTGTCTGGTTGCATATTCCGAGTGTTTTTCGGCTACTGCTCTCTTCAAACAGAATAACTGTCCATTGATGGTTTCACCCGGTTTTAGCAGCTCATAATACAACACACCCATCTGATCCCACCAAATACAGAGAATTACCTTCGCGCCATGGATATTCGGCTTTGCCGTTGAATTGGCTGGTTGGCCGGGTTTCACATATGATTTTTTGCGCTTGTGGTTGTCGTAATGGATCCATTTTTCATCATCAGTATCAATCCGATGCAAAAATGACTTCTTTTTGTGGCGTTCCAGCAGCATTTCGGACATGCAAAACCGCCTTTCGACGGCTTGAGTTCATGTGGAACCCAATTTCCTTGCTTTTGAATATATCCAGGTGCTTCTAAACGTTTGGCTACTTGAGTGATACCCAAAGATTCTGCGAGCTCTTCTTGTGTTTGGCAACAATCTTCATAGAGTAATGCTTCCAGTTGTTCATCTTCAAACTTTTTTGGCTGCCCAGGACTTTTATCGTCTTCCAAGCCAAAATCACCACTTTTAAATCGTGCAAACCACTTTTGGCACATTCGCTCAGCTAGCGCATGTTCACCATAAATTTCCACCAAATACAACTTTGAATTTAATTTGTGAATGCACTTTTTCACTAGTCGTTAGCTGCGAGGGATATACCCCATTGAGCAAGTGGATAACAACATACCAGCTAAAAGTCAAAAGTCCAACATAGAAAAACTGACGACCCTCCGGTTTGAAGATCAAGCAAGTTCGACACTAGAAACCTTGGCTTAGTAAACTGAAAATAGCGTGGTCTGATTACCCATGGGTAGTTGGACTGAAAGGTCAGTACAAATATTCTAATAACCTATTTACGTGGCAACGTATCTCAAACGAATTTGGGAAGTGATATTCAAAATACCAATTCAAAAACTTCTCAGAAAGAAGACTTGCAAGTTCAGGGGGACAGCTTGTGTTAGGTAGGTTAGGTAATAAGGAATGTTGTAATTCTTAACATTGTTATATTTATGACGTCGTGTATGTTGCTCTTTTCTAGGGGGGCACCCTCTCTTGTTAGCTCATCGGCTTTATCATTCCCTTTTGTGTATCCAGGTAATCAGCTCGGTGGGATTCGTAGATTTTTCTTAGAACTTGACGAAATTTATGTATTGTACTTCTGCTGATTGGTGCCTTTCACTTGTCAAATTGTTTATAGCTGTTTGACTCCTCACAAGAATATAGATCTCTGAAGGATCAAGTTCCAAGTGCTTGTATTAAGTCTGATCCACAAATATCTTATCATTGCTTAATTGATTTTTACGAGCAAAACTCGTTATTGGGTGTATCGCCATCAGTCATATTTTGCAACCGAACATTGTTAAAATTGTCAGTGCTTCCCTGCTATAGATCTATTTAGCATATTCCTTATAATTTAATTAAGCAAACACGCAATCCACATACCAATTTGCAACATGACCGCCTTCTCATTTTCTATTCAAAGGAAACTCGATCTATCTTCTTGCGTCCTACTTACGAAGTACTATGTCAGCATCGTCTTTCTCGGCTGGCGGATATCCTTGGGTAATATTTAATTAAGTTATGTAGTCATCGTAATAGTCGTAGTTGTAGACGCAGTCGAATTCGTACTCCTTGTCGGGAGCATGATTTTGCTTGGTTATGCAAATGAATACATTTGCAAAAGATACGCGAGGGGTATTTTGGTTTTGCGGCGATAGAAATAATCAGGATCGATTTTTCTACATTTTTATTTTCGGTATTTTTATTTCTTTGAGGAGGGGGAAGTGCTGAATATGTTAATGAACAACATGATTCTCTTGTATTGTGATAGAAAGAGCTGATTAACTAAAGTCACTTCTTGTCTGGATTTTGATAAGGAAGCAAGTTGTGTTGACATTTGACTCATTTTGTATGGAGATCTTTTATTTGAGACTTAACAAGGACGCGTTTCACTTGCGAACATCATGGTTGGAGATTTGTTTTGAACTATAGACCATTGACATCCCAAGTATGGAGTACTGCAATGACATTGTTCAAACTTCGTTTGGTTTTAATAAGAAAGTTTGGATAACTAAATGCTGTTAGAAAAGAATAGACACTGACTGTTCTCAATCTGACATTGCCCAGTTTTGTACCCATTACCTCATTTTATATCAATTCTGCATATCTTACCTCCAAGTGGAAGCCATGGAGTAAATGAGACCAGCAGAATTTATAGGCATGAACAAGGGACAAACATAGTACCACTAAAAACATTAGCGGATGAATTCCCTAGGTGGAATCTTGAGTGGTGTATAAGGTGTAAGCCTTATCTGGGCTACTTCGATATATTCAGGGCTCTGGCTGATAAGAATTTCCCAGAATAAGTTAAGTTTTTGGAAAACAGTTGGAGGTGGTCGAGCCCTTAATGGACCAACTTCGATGATTACATCTCGAAAAGGTTCTCACATGGGTGATATCATCCCCTTGTTCTACGAGGTCCTCCAGTTTGGAGGTTTAGCTCTACCATGTAAAAAAGAGTTAGTTATGAGAAAGATACAAACCTCGTATAATAAGAATATGATAATCCAAAACATCCACAGACTCCGAATTGAGAGTAGGCACCTATCCGGTATCTGTACTCACCGGCAGGTTGTGTTTCATCAGGTTCGATGCATACGATGATATACGAAAAATTTGTGACATCTGTCACAAAATACTGCAATTGTTAAGCGCTTTAATCCGATAAGCGATTATCTTGCTGTGATTCGCATCAATGCTAATTTTAATGAATATTAGCTTACTCGTATATGTCCACATGAAGTTGAGAAGTTCTATACAGAAGGAGTTTTCTCAGAATATGAAATCCAAATTGTACTCAACCAGCATCAACCAGCATCAACCAAATCGACTATGTGTTAGGCGATGCAAGACACGCATCGAACATTCTGAATGTGCGAATGTTTCTGCACGCATCCTTGTTGCAGAAAAGTTCAGTTCAAAGTTCACCCCGAACGAAAGATTGTTCGCTGTGCATTCATTATTCACAAACACTAACAATCTGTTGAGTCAATATCGCGAAATATCAAAGTGGTAGCCAAGACGAAAGACTACTGGGCAACACTAAAAAGAAGCGGTAACAAGACATTGTTGCTGCAATTGTTTTTCCGGCAATAGCATGTCGAATGTTGACCTTGACCTTATCCCAAGTAGTTGGCTTGTTAGCGTAGATTTGACGTAGTTCCAGAGAAAAAATCGAGTGATGTCAAATCAAATGATCGCTGCGGCCAATTGATGATCGCTCGCCGTGAGATGACCTAGTCACTCAATTTCTCCTTCACAACTTCGAGCGTTGCGTTGCTGGTATGGCATGTAGCGCCATTTTGTTGGAACCACAGCTCAGATATATCGATGTTGTCGAGCTCTAACCACAGAAATTTGATTAACATCGCTCTGTACCTGACACCATTAACGGTAACGGTGTCTCCTTTCTCATTTCGAAAGAAATAAGGACCAATGATGAACCCCATGGCATAACTGCACTCAACAGTAATTTATTTTTTTTTTTTTGATGCATTGGTGCTTGGCCGAATACTTGTTGATTGTGTTTGCTCTAATAATGGCAATTCTTCCAAAAATGAGACTCGTCTGAGAAACTGATTTTTTGGCCAAAATCTGGATCTCCGGCCAATGTTTCCAACGCAGAATTAGACTCTTTAATTATTCTGTCAGCACAACCTTATACGGATGTAGGCCCAAATTCAACCGCAAAATAAGACGGGTTGACTCTTTGGTGATGTCCAATTCAGAGTGTACTCACACTCATACTTTTCCACGATGTGATAAATTGCCTGCACCGAGTTCACGACAAAATTCAAGTTGCGTATTACAACAATTTTCGTACGTTCGGCAATCGATGGACGATGTATAATTACATTACAAACCTTGTTGAATATTTTGACAGCTGGATGTCAGCTACAGACGAGATACATACCTTGGCAAATGTCGATAAAGTATTTTCCGTCTATGCAGACGGAACCGAAAACTACTCGAAAAACCTCATCCGCCTTTGATAGAGTCTATGCCTCTGCACCATAGAGAAGAACTGGGATGATTATGGTCTTATAAAGGATTACTTTAGTTGTTCGAGGGAGAGCTTTACTACTCAATTGCTTTCTTAACCCCCCCCCCCCCCTCTTGATGTTGGGTGTCCGTTCTTGATGACAGAATTTACTTTGTCTTGCCCTCATTGAACGCGAAGCCCAACTTCGCCGCCTTTGTCTCATAACTTACGAAGGCGCTAGTGATGTCCCGCTGCGTTCTGCCGATTATGTCGATGTCGTCGGTATAGGCGAGTAGATGGACGGACTTTTGAAAGATAGTGCCTCTCGTATTAGCGTTTGAGTTTTGCACTATTCTTTCAAGAACGATATTCAAGAAGTCACATGACAGCACATTGGCTTGTCTAAATCCTTTTTTGACATCGAGGGTCTCGGTTAGTTCTTTACCAACCTCGATGGAGCAGCGTGAATTCTCCATTGTCATTCTGCACAAGCGGCTAAACATAGCTCTGTTTAGCTTAGGTGTCGGGTATCGATTTGAACTTCCTGAGTTTTCTCCAAGATCTGCCGCAGTGTGAATAGTGACCAATCAGGTTGTTGACGAAAGGCTTCAAGCGTTCACACGCATGGCAGATAAGATCTTGTAAGCGATGTTAAGAAGACTAATACCTCTGTAGTTGGCGCAGTTTAGAGGGTCTTTTTTCTTTCCATTCATCGGGCATACTTTCTTCCGACCAAATTTTAAAGAGGAGTTGGTGCATGTTGGTTTCTATCTACCTGTGAGAAATTGGAAAATCGAAGAAGCTCAACAAGTCGGTTCTGTAAGAATTGAAGACCCAAAAAATCGTCGTTTTGAAGTTGCGTCTTCGCTTATTTTGCGCAACAACAATGATCCTTTTCTCAATCGGCTTGTGACGTCCGATGAAAAATGTATTCTGTACTATAACCGGCGTCGCTCAGCTCAAAGCCAGCATTATACCAAAAGAAAATAATAGTGACTGTTTGGTGGTCTGCAGCTGATTTGATCCATCACAGCTTTCTGAATCCTGGTGAAATCTTCACTGCTGAGAAATATTATCAGCAGATCGATGAAATGTACGAAAACGCATGCGCCGAGCTTTGTTCAACAGAATAGGACCGATCCTTCTCGATGACAACGTCCGACCACACATCGCACAGCCGACCTTACAGAAGTTGAACGAACCGGGCTACAAAACCTTTTCCCATCCACCATACTCGCCGGACCTTTCTCCAACCGATTACCACTTGTTCAATCATCTTATAAAGTACGTTATTCACTTATTGGACCGAGTCATCACAAATTGGACCGACCGCTTGAAGCACTGCCAGTCGAGGTGGCCATTTAAATGATGTGCTATGCCACACACAATCCATGAATATAGCTTTGAAAAAAAGTCAGAATCAATTTTGTATCTCACACCGCTGTTGTTTTATTTAAATTTTTTTCTCCTATCGTTCTTATCTGGTTACCCTTTATACAAAGCCAAGATTAGTCTTATATGCCTACCAAACTACTACATTTTCTAGACTGATGATGGAGAACGCTCTCTATTGTATTATGATGTCAGAAAAGTATGAAGGATGAGGTGTCATGTAACCTTTTCATAGTACGAAACTCGCAAGTCAGCACCAGAGGTCCATCTTTCAGAAATCTGTTCAGTAACTCCCATATGTAAGCGACAATAGGATAGTTGGAAGGACACAGTTAATTATTAATAGAGCGTTTGCGGCTATTGAAGCAGAAGTGGCGACCAAAAACGCGTTATACAAGACGCTGATAATTTGTTCTGCTCTATGACGCAGAAACTTGAACACTGACGAGAACGGATGAAAGTTGTTCTGTTAACTTGCGATTCGGTTACTATATACCTTACAGTGATGTTGATCTCGTCAGAAAAATTCGGATAACGCGGTATAGATGGCTAGGTCACGTTCAGCTCATTGAAAGCAGCGTCCTCAGAGTGATAACGCATTACAGGGAGACCTCATTTCACGTGGTATACACCTCAGCTGGAAAAGGCCGCACTACCTGGAGAAGGCTTTTAGTTGAGACCTTGATCCTACCCGAACTCAAAGAACGGAATTTCCACTTTTTATTCTTGTGTCTAGACTTCCGCATATGGAAACTCGTTTACCCCTTTTCTCACGAATTGATTAAGTATCCTGCAAATGGTGCTCATTAGTTAATTTGCCCTAAAAATTTCAAAAGTTGTGCTTCCCAGAGAGTGGATTATCGATTTGCTTCGTGGAGCACTTTACCCTGATAGTTTCTCAGTATTCTCTGAGGATGGTTCTTTACGTACGCTGAAATATGCTAAATTAATTGAAGGTTTCACATCAAAACGATTTGTAAACTCAATGCTATCATTTGTATGAAAATATACAATGCCTTCCACAAAGCACTATGGTTCTTTATTTGTTTCCAAAAATCCACACCAGATCAATCCCCTTACCAAATAATTTGTCACCATCCTCCTACAACAGTACGACACGTATAGAAATACTTCATGGATTTATCCATTCCTTTCGTTTGCAAATCGACTTAAGTCATAAAAATCCACTTACACTGGCACACTTAACCCCTTTTCCGTAAAGAGAATACAAAGCCTCCCTCAAACGAGGGCAAAAGGCATTACACAAACTCTGTTGGGAATAACAAAAATCTGATGCTATTAGCATAAGAATGAGCCAACTTATGTTTTGTCACTTGGAACATATACAAACCGGAGCACATTCAACAGTTTTATTATCGCATTTAGGTCTTACGAGTAGCTACCAAGATGTACAGTGGCTTAAAAGTTGGCCCTAACTTGGTATACAGGACTTTACAGTGACAAATTTTTCCAATGGCTGCTGTTAAATTTTATTAGCATCCCCAGGTAACACCTGAAGTCGAAATGGCAGTACTTACTATTACGGGTACATTCAGCAATGTGACATTGGCTAATGCTGATCCAATTCGAAATGGCAAACATTAAATTTCAATTTATGTCCGTAGGTGGTCCGGTTGCGGGATTCGGAGTTCGAAGTACATAAGAGTACTACTTCTGTTAATTGTCCAGTATCTGCATAATTGCGTTCAACATGCATATGGTGTTGGAGATGTTTTATTTTTTTTTTTATGAAATCTTGCCATCCATTGTTTTTAAAGTTATTTCTTTATTTTGTTTATGGATCAATGAGAATTTAATTGGTGAAACTTTTTTAGGCCGGAGATTAAACACAACACCAGGCTCACGCACATTGTTCTCGTACTTATAAATGTTTAATTACGTTCAATTATGATAATTTATTGCAGAGAGTGTGACGGCTTAATGCGCGTCAATTAACAGCCATTCTTTTCCCAGTTATAAATTCCGTAATTTTACTAACTTCTACAAAAATTAAATCAGATTTTTTGTTAAACATACAAAACAAAGACGTGGCTGTATTGTGTGTTTTGAATTCTAACAGATGTACCGAAGCCGATTGAAATATTGGATAAACATTGGAGACCAGTTGAGTAATTTTCGTTGACTAGTTACTCATTTAATTAGTCCCTCAAATTGGCTTGGTTTTCGGAAGCAGTTCGACATCAAAGTGCCATCCCTTTATGAATTTATTGTTTTGTGTTAGTTATTAGCTTCAATAAAACTCATTGTTGAGCCTTAATATTCCTTGAGTTAAGGAAGGGGCAACACCATATAATGTTGTGAGGACTTTATGGTAGGAAAGGGTGTTTTTTGATGTTTAATTACAATTTTGGGCATTAGATACTCTTGACTACGTTCATCCAAGTTCACTTTTGAAATCCACTTTTTTGAATGAGTCTTGTTTTACAAGGTGAATAGTTGCTGTTTTGTCTGCCTAAGCTCACGACTTTTGAGGCCTCTAAGGACGAATTGGGCTGACTAATTTCGAGAAATGACCTTGCCAAATTTAAATTCGAATAAATCAATTATTTAAGTTGTTTGACCCCACCTGTATCAAGTTTAACCATATTTTTAAATAACTTTTCATTGAACATAGTCCAAAAAACAACTAAGTCGTCGCTGTTTATTTTTATGAAAATGCAACTTTATTGTAAGAAAAGGGTTACTCATTCAAAATATTGCCCATCGCTAGCTACAACTTTTTCCATCTTTCTAGTAGAAATCGAATAACGTTACAGAAGGAGTGTTTATCTTTTGAGGCTATCTTTTGAGCCATTTTTTCATGCCTTCATATAAGCGGAATTGATGATCAGCCAGACCATGTGCCATCGAACGGAACAAGTAATAACAGACGGTGCAATATCAGGGGAATATAACTGGGGTGAATAAAACTTCTCATTTCAGCATTTCCAGGTAGGTTTTGACAGGTTTGGCAACGTTAGGCCGAGCGTTGTTATGTTGTAGAATCAGTTTTTCTTGCCTCTGCTCGTATTGGGGTCGTTTTTTGCGCAGTGCTTGGTTCAATCGCATCAACTGAAGTCGATACCGTTCCTCAGTGAAGGTTTTGTTGGGTTTTAACGATTCATAAAAAAAAACATAGACTTGGTCTCACCAAATACGCAGCATAACCTTCTCAGTGTAAATATTCGGCCGATCCGACAACGTGGAAGCATAACCGGGCAGTCCCCATAACTTTCTTCTCTTTGAGGTGTTGTAATGAATCCATTTTTCATCACCCGTCATGATGCGATGAAAAAAACTCTTCCTTTTTTGGCGCTGGAGAAGTTATTCACATTCTTGGCTTCAAATCATAAGGAACCCAAGATCCTTGTTTTTGAATCATTCCCAACCCATGCAATCGCTTGGAAATGGCTTATGCTGAAGCGAGTTCTTCTTGCGTTTGAAACAGGTCCTTATCGAGCAATGTCTTCAACATCGAAATAACCGTCTTTGAAAAGGTGGAACCAATCACGGCACATTTTTTCACTTAGAGGAGCATCTCCGTAAACTTTTTGGAGCTCTCGATGCGCTTCTGCCGCCGTTTTCTTCGAATAAAAGAAAAAAAAAATCAACACTTCCCACAAGTGACGATTATTTGACACAAAATCAGACATTTTCGCACAACCAAATGTATATGACGCCAAAACAAAATCACTTATTTGTTAAAAGGGTTTGTCTAAAAACCATATGTCTAGGCTTGGTTCATGACGTATTGGATATGTCAAAATCAATCGGCACTTAGTGCTGGAGCTATCTATTGTGAACTTAGTTGCGCACCTTAGTTTTGGAGAAAATACCTCACCAACATCATCAACACCACGTATACTTATTTACCAACAGTCTTGGGTGGAACTGGGCCTCAAACTATAGGCCTTTCCGCTAAGTGCAGTCTGTGACTAACTACGTCCAGCTGCGCTTTCAAGTTAATGGAAGTCACTATCACTGGCACGCGCCACCTTAGTTTAGATCTTCCGTTATTTCTCTCTCTTGGAATCGAAGATTGACGTTGACGTTTATTCGTTCTAGATGCCCTTGCTATCCTAGGCGATTAGTGTGTAATTCTGATCAGATTAATGTCACTGTACATCTCATAGAGTTCGTTCGTAAAGTCTCTAATCAAAATCCCGTCAATGCAAATTACTCATAACATTTTACGATCGATACGGTCGAGAATATCTTCGTTTACCTTCGCTGACATCATTCAAAACTGGACTAAGTTGATGAGGTTATTATACGGAGTTTTCTTAGTCTTTCTCGAGAAAGTCTTATTTGCGTTCTTATTCCGACGCAAAAGCAACTCCTCGTTTGACTTATGCTAAAATATCATAATCAGATCTATAGCGGGGCCGAGGTATATAAAGTCCCTGGCTATCTTAAAGTTATAGAGGTTCTGTCCGATTCGTCGATACTTTTGTTGACGAAATGTACGAAGGGATTACCCACAAAGGCGTGAATTTTGTCGAATAATGTTCAACGAAAATCAAGAAGATCCAAACTTTTTCGACAAAATTTTATGGACTAACGAATCGTCGTTTAAAAAAGATGAATTTGTCAATATGCATAACATTCACAGTTGACAAAATTAAAATCCACATTTGATAAGTGAGGGCAAGTCACAATGCCATTTTAAAATTAATTTGTGGACTTGAATTTATGAACTACCAGTATAATGCAATTTTGGATTTTTTGGCTTTATCTCTTGGACGACGTGCCCCTTGCCATAGTCCAATCAATGTGGCTCCAACATGACGTTCGACGTGCTGTTTTAAATTTTCAAGGAAAAAAAGGGTTTTTGACAACGCTTTTTGATTATTTTTTTATTTGTGACGAGATGGTAAAGATAATTAGAAAATTTTTTAGCTTAAAATTATTTCAACTAAAGGGCAGCGTTCTGCTGCAAGAATCATGAAAAAAAAAAAATTTATTTTGGATAGGGTGGCCAGAACACTGTTTCAAAGCCACAGGGGGTGGCCGTGGTGTAGTGGTACATGCATAAACTCCTCAAGCAGAGGGTCGCGGGTTCGAATCCCGTGCAAGGGAATACTCTGAAAAACACTTTTCAGAGAATTTGTATGTAGTTATATGAAAATCCCGTCGGCGTCAACTCTGACATGAAGGTATAACACTGATGTTGGATTGGTTGCTGGCTGGGCTAAGTGTAACGAACTAACAACTAGCACGTACTAGGACCCACTGGTTGAGGATGCACTGGTTCGTTCCGTCCAGTTTGACAACCACCTCTGGGAAAAATATCGAAACCAAACACACCTGGGTTTCAAACTACTACACCACCCGCCCGCGCCCTGGAGGAAAGCCAGTAAAAGGGTATTCGTACCCCCTTGGTGCGCGCGCGGTATTATAAAAAAACATATACAGTAATATACAGCAATTACCTATAAACCGTTATTATTTGGTATAGACAAGTAACCAACCACTAAAGCAAGTAAAGCAGTTTGTTCGAAAAAAAGGAAATGCAAATCAGAAATACCACCTGTTTTCTGTTCTGAAATTTATTCAGAAATTTAAAAATACAAGTTTATTCATCTAAGTCTATATTGTCCCATTAAAAGTAATCCCCATCGACTGCAACACACTTATGCCTGTACTTGATCTAATCCTCGGAACATTTTTTATATTCTGTTATCGGTATGTCCATCAGTGCTTCCTGCGATTTTTCCATTACTGCCTCTTGGCTGCTTAAGCGCGTTGCCCGTAGTGGTTTTTTAACTCGATTGAACAGAAAAAAGACTCAGGGAACCAAATCAGGTGAATTCGGTAGCTGTTGGATGGTATTTGTTGCATTTTTCGTCAAAAAATTAAGAATGATGATGGCACTGTGCGACGATACGTTATCATGGTGCAAAATCCACGAGTTTTCTGCCCACAATTCTGGTCTCTTCACGCAAACGTCTCAGAACGCGCAAATAATAATCTCTGTTTACTGTCTGGCCTTCTGGCAAAAATTCATGATGCCCTACACCGTTGTAATCCATGAAAACCGTGAGCATTGCTTTCTTTTTCGACTGAAAACGACGTGGTTTTTTGGTCTCGGCTCACTTGCCTGATATCTGGATTGCGTGTCGTACTCATAAAACCACGTCTCGTCTCCTGTAATGATCCTTTTGATGAATGTGGGATCGGATTCAGTCTCGCAAATCATCTCTTTGGCGACGTCAATACGGTCTCTTTTTTGCATGAAATTGACTTCTTTTGGCACCAACTTTGTTGCTACACGACGAAAACCCAAATCATTAACCAAAATGTCTTGGACGGATCCATAGGCAATGTTCAAGTCTTCTGTTATCTCTCTGCTTAATTAATGGTTAATTTGCGGTTATTGACCAACATTTTTTTTTTTTCCTCATCAATGTTTAAGTCGGTTTCATCATCATCTTCGATTGACTCACGACCATTTTTGAACCCCTCGTGCAACTGGTAAACGACTGTTTTCTTTAGAGAATCGTTGTCGAAACACTTTTCCAACATTTCCAACGTTTCTTAAATTGTAAAAAATCGCCAACACACAGAGATAGATGTACTCTTGGCTACGTAAGAGGGAATGTCACCAACAGATGTACCAACTTAACTTTTTTGATCAAGGTGGTTTAACAAAACTATAGTAGGAGTGGATTTCTTTGATAACGCCGCAAGCAATTACCGCATACGGATTCGAGGAAAAATGTGATACTATCTACTTTTATCGAATGGATTCGAAACGATATTAGTAAACGCTGAAAAGTGTATTGCATTTGCTAAAAATTTACCAATTTCGCAAATAGATTTTCGACTGTTGCTTCGGAAAACGAAATCTCTGTTGCCAACAGTCGGAAACACGGATAAAGAAAAAAGACCTCGTTGTCTGTAATCGCCTTCTTAGTACCTGCGCAGTTTTTGATTGTCATCTAGTCTGACCCAACTCAACGCATTGGATGAGCGCTATATAAACCTGGACTCAAGTTTTGTTTGAGGATTGCACGACTACTCACTCCAATTGGGAGGAACTAATTCATCAATTCACGATCAAATGCAGTTTCCGACACTCAACGGTAGACTTGTTTTTTTTTTTTTTAATTTTCTAACTCGCCAATTGCGAAGTAAGGTATTTTGAACTAAAAGATACCTTGTACCATTTACTCTGAACTACATATGATAAAGCTTGTAATTTTTCTGCCTTCCATGAATGAAGTCGATGATACTACTAGCACAAAAATTCTTTAGTTCGTTTGAGCTAAATTGTTCCCTAAATCTTTCGTTTAATCATGTCTAATTGGGAGCTGGACATTCACATAAGAAGGGTCCACCTGCTTCAACTTCTTCAAGACAAAGTCTTCACTCGAGAAAGCCAGCTAAATTCATTTTGTTGAGGTGATATCTCAAACCGTGATGTCCTGCGAGGTAACCTACTAGGACGATTTAGATTTAGACATCTGTTGGCAGTTTTGTTGTCTTAGACCTGAACCATCCATTCTCCCAATATGAGATGCATCTCGAATGCTCCCAGCTAATAATAGCTTAATTGACTGCTGATTTTAAAGTACAGCAGAAAGTACTGCATCTATTCCAGCTGGGAAGGCTCCGGATATGCCCAGGCATAAAAGACGCTGTACTCTGATGAGCTTGAAAATGGCTCAACTCCTCAAGCAGAAAGTCGCGGGTTCGAATCCCGTGCGAGGCAGTTCTGTGAAAAAGTCTTTTCATAGAATTTGTATGTAGTTATTTGAAAATCCCGTTGCTGGCTGGGCTAAATGTAATGAACTAAGAACTAGCACGTACTTGGGCCCACTGATTAAGGATGTACTAGCTCGTCCCGTCCAGTTTGACAACCACCTCTGGGAAAAATATCGAAACGTAATACACCTGAGATTCAAACTACTACACCACCCGCCCGCGCCCTGGAGAAAAAGCCAGTAGAAGGGTATTCATATCCCCTTGGTGTGCTGCAGCTGCAGCTGAGAGTGTACATAAAGACCGTGATGAATCGATTCGTCGTCGTATTTTACGTGAGCATCTCAGCCTAAAAGCGTACAAAATTCTACTTGTGCAAAAAGTGAATGAATGAAAATCTGGTGTTTTATCGTGAAATTTTATTGAGTGATGAAGCCCATCTCTGACTCAATGGACATGTTAATAAATAAAATTGCCGTATTTGTGATGATGAGCAGCCTGAAAGTACCAAGAGCTACCATTAGATCCATTAAAAACAACGGCATGGTGTGGCTGGTAGAATCATTGGTGGCAAATTAGAATGTTACCGGAAATGATAACCGTTATCGCGCCATGTAAACGGACTATGTGCTTCCTGAAATTCAAGCAAATGTCTCGGTGAGCTCTGGTTTCAATAAGACGGCGCTACGAGCTATGCAACGCGTGAAAAAAATGGACTTGTTGAGAAATTATTTTGGTGAGCACTCAATTTCACGTTTCGCTAAGGTAAATTGGCCGCCTGGATCGTGCGATATCACACCTTTAGATTACTTTCTCTGAGGATTTGTATAGTCTCAGGTCTTCAGGAATAAACCAGCTAGGATTGACACTTTGGAAGCCAATATTACTCGTATTATTCGGGAATACCAGTCGCTTTACTCGAACGAGTCGCCCAAAATTGGATCTTCCTAATGAATCACCTCAAACGTAGTCTTGTCCAATATTTGCATAATATTATTTCCAAGAACTAAATGCCGTAAATTGTTCCTTTAATCGTTAATAAAAATTTTATGTAAGCTTACAAATTTATGTGTTGTGTTTTACATTGTAAATCAAACCTTACGATGAATCACCCTATATAGAAGCATATGTTATGATGGGTCTGACCATCATTGTATGTCTAGATCCAGTAAGTGATTTTTGGAGAGATACCCCATGTGCTGCCATACATGCGATGGAATGTTGTTTAAGTGAGAGTTCCGGTTAAGTCTTTTGTTTAGGATGACTCCCAGATATTTGACCCCGTCGGAGTACTCAACGATTGTGTCAATAAGTGAAACTATGCCTAAGGTTATGTGTCTTCTTTTAGTGAAAGGAACTATAACAGAAGGGATTCTCTCGGGTGCACCAGTCTAGGACTGTTTCGCATACGTGCAGTGATTTCGTTAGTCTCTTTGCCCTTAATGATGATGACAAGGTCATCTGCATAACCAATTGTGTTGAAGTCTATGTTATTTATTTTGTTAAGCAGATCATCAAAGATCAAAGACCACAGGAGGGGCGATAGTACGCCTCTATGCGGGCAGTCCCTTACGTCGAATATTGATACTGGAATTGGTCCTGATGAAGTAGTTATCATCCGAATTTTAAGCATCGCTTTGACCCAGTGAATGGGGTCTATATGTTTCTATAGAGCAAAGCATTTGATATGGAGTCATCCAGTATTGTTGAAATCACCTCTTTGTCAAGAAATGCGCAAAGTTAAATTTTTTTCTTTTGTCTTCATCTGTTAGCTGCGTCAGAGCACCTTCTGTCGATAGGCTTACTGACGTATGAACGTCAATAATCCTTTCCATTGTTGTCTGATAAAACGATGTCAGGCTTATAGGACGATATAATTTAGGTAGTTCTCTGCGCTTTTTGCCTAGTTTGGAGATAAACAACATGTTGGCCTCTCTTCAAATTGGTGTTATGTAGCCCAAGTTGAAGGTGAACCTAAAGAGGGCTATTATGGTAGGTATAAAGAGGACTAGCACTTTTTGAAGCAGAGCTGGAAAACTTCCGTCTATGCCTGATGACTTGCATGGCTTAAATTAGTCCCACTTAACCTTATCCAAACTGAAGAGTTTTTCTGATAAACTATTGATTCTGTTGAGGTTTCTTGGAAGTGAAACCCCCGTTTTCAATGTCAATACTAGAAGAACCTGGGAAGTGAACCGGAATTAAGATATTTAGGGGTTCCTCATGGTCACGTGTAATTGTGTCATTTGGTTTGATTGGCAATCTTATGCAAGTTCTTCGAGTTTCACGCAGTAAGAATGCCAGGAAGCTCTCTTTGATCTTCGTTTGATTTTTGTTATATAGAAATTCTAAAAGTGACTCACATCTTTTGTTTGTATCACGGCTGCCCCAAATCGTATTGTGTGAGTTGATGTCATAACTGATGATAAAGTGTACTCGCTTATCTTCACAGTACCGAATGAGTTTCTGTACAGGTGTCAGAGGCACTTCCTCAGTTTCTCAAGCAAAGTACGCCGATGCGCATACCACCTATGTGGTTCCAGGCAGTTGTGGAGCGCAATTTGTACTGGTACCAGGTCCCTAGTTACAAAACCTGGAATGAGAGAGAATTTTATATCTTTCGTAATAAATAGTGTTGCCCTCGGTCTAAAAAGACCATTTATCTCTCTGGTTTTGCTTTTTAAACCAAAAATCTTACCATGATTTGCCCACAGGTGTTCGATAAGGCCAAAAGCGTTATTATCTTCAGCACAAAGGTTTGTTATCTCCTCTACATCCTACGGAAGCCTGCAGAGAGAGACCATCTATTCTACTTCTCGGACCATTAATATAGGAGTATCTTCTATTTACAAGTTACTGGTTCATCATTAGTTGACTAAAACAAAGCTTCCTTGAGACGTTTAAAATGATATCTCGCCCACTTCGACTCGACAAATAGATTGTTCTACGCTGATAGATATCAAAATAAAATTGGGGCTGGTGTTTCCACTATTTTCACACAATGAAATATACTTTATTTTCTCTATAAATTAAAAACTGCCAACAGAAAGGAACTTGTTTTAATATGTAATAGCACAATAGATACAAATACCATTCCCAAATGTATGCTAACATTCCAAAGCACTCGTAATTTACGAGTATTTAGTTTGTTGGTGAAATATTGTTTTGCCAAATGTAATCTGTTTTTATTTACAACTTCTCATTGCGGTATAGTTTTTTTAGACTCGTCTAGCTATTACCTATAGAAAAAAAAATGAACAAAAGCCGTGTTTTCAAAATGACAAAATATATAATAGAATTATTGTCGAGTGAATACAGTAGTACGAGCAGATACGGGTATCCGTAAAATAAATTCGAATTTGGTTTTGACTGCATTTCAGGCTTCAAAGAATTTGACATCGACATGGAGCGAATAATTTATTTGCGAATTGTTCACTGATCTGTAAATCCGGACATTCATTGCTAAATGAATGTGGTATCCATTCCATATTTTGGAAACTATTATAAAATATGTTCAAATTAGTTGAACAATTTTGAGGTACGAGTGTAGCTAAACAAATTAAATTTAAATTTGTTCCATTATGCATTTTTTTTTTTTGATTCCATGCGAATTAAATAAAATACGTATGGTAGATGCATATTTTGCCGTGAGTGAACCCTCTGACTGTAGTATAGGGTTCTCCAAATAGGGACTTGACAACTTTCAAATTTAATTTGTGAACGCAATCTTTCACTTATCATTAAACTGTCACTGTCAATTTATTCAGTAAAATCAACATTTTCATCATGGTAAAGTACACTAACGAGCTACGTTCTCCGATTGGAGAAGATGCGCCAAGGTGATGAATGTCATCGCAAAATCATCTTCAGTGACGAAGCTCATTTTTGGCTCAATGGGTTCGTCAATAAGCAAAATATGCGTTATTGGTGGGGTGAAAACCCACAAGTGCTTCATGAATCACCACTTCATCAACAAAAAACAACTGTTTGGTGCGGTTTGCACGCCGGCGGCGTTATTGGGCCATATTTTTTCGTCGACGATAAGGATCGTCGCGTTACTGTGAATGGTCAGCGTTATCGCGCCATGATCACCGATTATTTTTGGCTCGAATCGGAAGATATGGATTTAGACGACATGTGGTTTCAACAGGATGGTGCCACAAGCCACATAGCACACGCTACAATTGATTTATTGAAGAGTAATTATGGGGAGCGTGTTATCTCAAGATATGGGGCAGTCGATTGGCCTCCTCGATCGTGCGATTTAACGCCGCTTGACTATTTTCTGTGGGGCTACGTTAAGTCATTGGTTTATGCCAACACGCCGACGACGTTGGAAGAGCTCAGAGCCAACATTGAACGCGAAATAGCCGCCGTTTCGGCCGAAATGTGTGGCCGAGCCGTTGAAAATCGGGTCCAAGGAATCGACGGCTGCAAACGTGCCCGCGGTGGCCATATGAAAGAAGTCGAGTTCCATTCATAAATGTTTTGATTGTACTTCAAGCCAATAATAAAGTTTTTGAAATATCTCAAATGGTTTGCCTTTTATTTAAAAAAAAAATAAAAAAATAACCTCCTTGACTGCCAGAATGCACTGCTACTGCAAAAATGGTTTATGGTGCCTTGAAGTCCGTTTATATTTAGGCAGACATGTTAAATTTCAGTGCGATACTGTCTTTAGTTTTGTTTTGACAGTTGATTGTTGTTGACGTGTTTGGCATCATGTTGAGTATGGACAAAAATGATTTTCCTTCTCTCATAAAATATCATTTTTTGAGAGGCAAAATGCCGAAGGAAACAAAAGAAAACTTAGATAAATATTATTGTTCTAATGCTCCGTCAGATTACACCATCAAATATTGGTTTCAAGAGTTTCGTGGTGGACGCAACTGCACTACCGATCATGTCAAAAAAATACATGAAACAGTGTTGGCTGACCGGAAAGTGAAGGTGCTCGTGCGCACACGAAATATTCTGCATATGAGAAAGTTATCCTGCCGCTGGGTGCCGCGCATACTTACTCCTAACCAAAAACACGAACGCGAGAGCACTTCGAAAGAGTGTTTGGACTTGGTCGAGAACAGAATAAGTGCCCGGCAGTGGACTGAAGCCGGAACGTGTGCTCCGAAGCGTAAGAGGTGGGCTCGATGGGTCGGAAAGGTTATGGCGTTGGTTTACTGGGATTGTCATGGCATACTCTTCGTGGACTACCTCGAAAAAGGTAAAACCATCAACAACGAGTATAACTGTGCATTATTGAAGCGAAATCGCTGCAAAACGGCCTCACATGAAGTGAAAAAAAAATTTATTTTTGTAAGACAACGCGCCGGCGCACAAGAGCATCGCAACCGTGGCTGAAATCAATGACTTACGGCTCCAATTGCACCGTATTCACCCGGTTTGGCTCCCGCGGACTATTATCTCTTCCCAAACCTCAAAAGATGGCTCATCAATAAAAAATTCAGCTCACGCGAGGAAATCATCGACGCCACGGAGGAGTATTTTACAGACCTTCCGGAAAATTACTTTTCGGACGGGATCAAGAAGTTGGAAAATCGCTAGAATAAGTGTATCAAACTAAAAGAATAAAATAAAAAAAACATTTAAAAAATTTTTTTATTTTTATTACTTTTCACCCCACATAGTAGATCCTTCTACCATGTTAAGAATGGAATTCTCTTGTAGTCCGTAGGCACGTCAATTACTCTTCCTTAACTAAAGAAGGTTTCTTAATTTTATTAAGGCTTGTTTGAGGAATGCATCACTTCTGAAATTCCATGCTAGTGAGCTAGACCGTGTGAAATATTTTAGAAAATCTATTGATTGGCCTTAATGTCGTTTGGTTGAGATTAAATAAAATAAGATTAAAGAAGACGAGTGAGGCGTCAATGAGTGGATATTCAAGCCATCGCCATGTATTGTATCGGCCAACGTATGGACTATATTCTTCACCGCGACCTAAAAGTAAAGTCGCCACCACTAAATGATATTCAATCAGTTGGCCAGATGACTCAAGATGCATTAAACACTATTGTAAACTTTGAACAAGCAATCGTTCTGTGAAAAAGACGAAGAAAGCTGACAATTTTTGCCAATTTACTACAATTTCCCCTGGTGTAAACCGATGTTCCTATGACATCGTTGTCAACTAAAGGGTGAGCCAACAGATGGTGTGGATGTTGGCTATCAATTACTATTTTTTACTATAAAAAGTGTGATTGATCTTTTGGAAAGATATTTCACAATCTTTGGCAATTTTAGTCGTGGAGTCATTTATGAAGGAACAATGCAATTTTGTTATTCAATCTTCTTACGAAGATTACGCAATCTGTAAAAGAAACATTTCTTAAAATTCGTATTGAAGAAACTGGTTCGGTACTGGGTCAAACTCCATATCAACATGCTCGGCCAACATCACCACTGTAGCGAAAGTGTTCAAAATAAGGCAGGCACTTCAATTCGTCGTCGAAGTCAACAATTGGGCCTCACTTATGTTACTTTATGGCGGATTTTAAAAGTTGTCTTTATTTACGCGGCTATAAAATCCAAGTAACATGATTATTGAAGCCTTTGGATGATCTACGATGTCGAAGATTTGTTAACTGGATGTTGGATCACCAGGAAAATTTGTCATCGAATTTGATCTTTTCCGGTGAAGCCCATTTTTGGACGATTGGTTACGTATAGAAAAAATGTACGAGATTCACGAAAAACCATTGCATCACAAAATAGTCACTGTATTGTATGGATTATGGGTTGGAGGCATCATTGGCACGTACTTTTTCGAATATGAGGCTGGAGAACGCTACCACAACATACCGACCGGCTGTTTGTTTCCAAAATTGAATGAATTGTGTCTGCACGATATCTGGTTTCAATAAAATGATGCTGCGACCACACAAGCCACCAATCAATCAATATATTGCTTACGGAATTTGAAGAGCACATTATTTCGGTTAGAGGAGAGGAGAAGTTGATTGGTATACAAGTTCATGCGATTTGACACTTTTAGACTTCTCTGTGTGGGTTTATTTAAAGAGTTGGGTATATGCCAATAGCTCAGATAAAATTCAGGATTAAAGCATAACATTCAAACTGAAATTGCAGCCATTGGTGCACTTATTCTTCAAAAAGTCATCGATAATTTCGGATGGTCGCTTGCAACAGAAGCCGTGGTAGACAAATTTGATAGGGGTTTGATGTCGGGATTTGTTTTTCTTGATTTTTCAAAAGTATTTCACTCAGTAAACCACGAAATTTCCATATTTAAGCTCAGGAATCAATTTGCTTTTGAGAATTCCATCCGTCAGCTCAATATATCTTACCTTCATTACCGAACTCAGACAGTGTCGTATCAGGTGTGCTTCCTCCTCCGTCCTCAGTTCTTGGTCAGCTCTTATTCACACTATTTACAAATGACATATCAAAGTGTATCAAAATGTGTAAATGTTTCAAGAAATCTGAAGAATTAACTGCAATAAATAAGTTGAACGGAGATATCAATGCCGTCTATACCAGGTCCAAAAAAAATGATTTAAACATAAATCCGTTTAAAACCAAATCTATATCTCTTCATCTTCACTTCTTCAAATTAACAATACTACCATCGAATTTGTGAAAAAATTCAAAAATCTGGGTATTTACTTTAATGAGTCTCTAAATTGGAATACTCATGTAAACCACATTGTTTCCAAAATATATGGTATTCTCCGTGGATAAAGTCCCAACAAACAATATCTACCTATCAAAAGTTAAATTTAAATTTATTAAGGCATATCTTTTACCTATTATCCTTTATGGATATGAAATCTTCTCTAACCTGGACTCTGAATTTACCAAAAAGCTAAAAGTCGCCTTTAACACCTGTGCCAGGTATATCTTTAATTTCCGTCGCTGTGATCACATTTCTTCCTATATAAAACGGATCATTGGCTGCTCCTTAATCACGTTGTTAAAAATCCATACTGTCCTCGCATTGTTTAAGATTACGAGTATAAGAAGCACCACATTACCTATATTCGAAACTAAGCTTTGTGCAATCCGAAAGAACATTAAACCTAATACCGCCAAGACACAGACAAGTAGTCGCCAGTTTTTTATTCATGCAATTCATCTATGGAATCAACTCCCTCAAAATTTAAAAAGGCTGAACACATAGAATCGTTTTAGAAAGGAATTATTTGAACTCTTAAGTAGTAGCATTTAAACTGACATTGATTTGCTAAATTTTCTACTCTCTTACTTCTTTCATATCCCCAATATCACCAATATTTCTTTTTTCTCTATTTTTACCATATTTTAAACTATAATTTGTAATTAGTTACTTGTAATTATAATTGTTATAGATAATTGTTTTTATTGCTCTGAAACTTGTGCAAATCAAAAGTCCTTTATAACTTAATATTGTACATAGATACATCGTCTAATCGTTATCTTGTTATCAATAGTTGGTATCCCGAGAAGATTCCGTAATTGTGACCTCAACGAGCAATTTTTCAGTTTACTTCCACCATAATCTCTACAGAAGATGACAAATGTTTATATGACTAAGGCGTTGATGGATTTTGTAATCAATCTATAAGACATGAAATAGTAGAACTCTGGAGTATTTTATTTTTAAAAATTGATCCTTGCATACATTTTATCCCTTTATATTAATGAAACCATATTATTCGATTGCAACATTGCAACAGCACAACTAAGTATTTCTCATATATGGCAATTGGAAAATATTTGTATTTTTCAAGGGCACTTTGATTCTATTATCGAGATGACCGCGAATCTATTCATCATAGTCCACTTCCAAAATCAGGCACTTGCACTTCTTCAACATTTTGTATCGAAAAGAGATCAATAAATCGCAATACTTCACTCTAAACTTACCACGGAAAGCCAATTCCTTGAATTTTGTAACGCACAATTTGTCAGTTATTGTCTACTGGGTAACATCGATGAGATGGAAATCTGTCTTTTACCAAAAGGCAACTTCACAAAATCCGAATTATTGCATTCATCTTCAAATAGTTCCTTCGTCTGGTAGAGTGAAATCAATTTCTTCCGAAGGCTTTCGAGATAGATGGAGTTCCATTGGGGAGAGAGAACCTCTCCCCATTGAACGAATTGATTTATCTCAAGTTCTTGCAGTTTCTTAGAAAAAGATATTTTTAAAACCTTGAAAAAAGAAAAAAAAAAAAAAAAAATCACCACTTTACAGAGAAGAAGAATAGATAAATTGGATGAACAGATTTTCTGTGCTCACTTGCAGATACCAGAGGATTAAGACTAATCCTCTGACATGAACATGAGATTTCTAATGCTCGGTGCATTTCCACATTGCTACAGTTAAACCGTTGTCGTAGTAGATACGGATGCGAAATTTCTTTGATTAAATTTTCTCCTAAGAAATGTTTTAAGATTAATGATGTTTTAACTTAGATTTTTTGTCAGATTATCGCATTGGGTGTGGGAAGACGTTATGGTTGGTAAAGTGTAATTAAAGTAGGGAAGCTTTAAAGTATTTCTGCATCGCCCTTCTGCGATCTCTTCATATCTCAATTCGTTATCGGGATTTCCCAGTTTAACATATTGCTACTGTTTTACCACCTATAATCCAGTCTAAGCTACATTCATATTTACAAACATTTTCATCATCATTCTACGTGTTATCGGTTGGATTTAATGCCTTTACACGGCCATCTAACGGTATCACCGGATATTGGTTTTTACACCAACATTGAAAATCACTGAACCAGTTAATCATGGACGTACATATTTACTACATCAGATTATGCACCCTCATAAATAACTCTGTTCAATGTCATTGATGGTGTTACAAAAATAAATAAAAAATCTGAAAATCGTGTATCTGGGAAAATAAATCTATAGACACCACACTGCGACACCTGTGATCAGGCAAACACCCGCAGCAAACTTGTCACAGTAAGCCCCGAGCCCCTCATTATTAATGGGTTTGGGAAAAATATCACGAATCTATGCGATGTGTTTTCTTTATGGTACCTAGGCAGTAAATTTGTACCTAAAGGTGCAATGTTCAGCTTCTGAGCATACAGAAACCGAATAATGAGAAATTATTGAAAATTATCGTTCTGAAATATTTGACACGTGGAAGATAATGCTTTGGTGCAAATAAGTTGATTAAAATTTCATGGAAGGTGAACTGTTTCTTTTGGTTTATTTTAGTTAAGATGATGACAACATAGAACAGAACTTAAGTGCCTTTGCCTTCAGGTTTCTTGTTGTGCAAACAGTGATAAGTCCCAGCAGTGTCAGTTGTATCAACTGAGTGATTGGCATTTCCCAAACAAAAATATTGAACCTACTATGATTGATTCTTTCCGAACGTTTGCTGCTATTGACATAACACACATTTAACGAAAATTTGAAAAAAAAAACCGGCACGGCATTATCTGAGTTATTCAAGGAATAGCAAACATTTTAGAACTGTCAATGCAATACTATCTATGATTTCGATGGGAATTATCTAATGAATTCGACTGCCGATAGTAAGTTATTGAATCATTTCATCAATCGAACAATCCCAACCACATTTTGTCAAACCTGTGGACAGGTCTACGAGACTGTTTGATGGATACCCGGATTAAAAATCACAACGCAATTTTTTCGTGTTTTGACAATTGGTTATTCAATACAATCCCCTTTCAACTCGATACACTTTTCCCAGTTTTTTAACCCCTCCATATAGTACGACTTTGTTGGCCTGCAAAATAGTCCTTCGCGGCGGCGATGATTTCCTCGTTCAACCCGTACTTCTTTCTGTCGAGCGATCTTTTAATGTTCGTAATTCACAATGCAATTCAACCAATTTGGCTTTGATGATTGCAGAGGTGTGAACCGGTGCGTTATCGTGGTGAAAGAGCACTTTTTGCTTTGCCAAATGAGGTCATTTTTTCTTCAAATCTTCGGATTTCGATTAAACAGGGTCAAACACGTCTTTGAAGTGGTCTCACGATAGCGTTTGTTTTTAGGTGTGAAAAAACGCGGCACCCATCGTGTGAACAGTTTTCTCATGCCCAAAATCTCCTGCAGGATATGGACTGCTATCTCAGCCAACTCGCGTTCGCCAATACGAGATCATAGATTTTATCCACGGTTCCTCTGTGGTACCCGTTTTTGAGCATACTGGCGAAACTCTGCGAACCAATGGTAAACGGTCATCGAGAGTGAGCTTGATTTTCTTGCAGGTTTTGCTACTTAAAAACAAGAATCGGATCACGGGGCGCTACTGCTCTTTTTCCATGGTCGCAAAACTTTCCATGTCAAAACAAAACTAAGAGTCAGAATGTCACAAAGTTTTGACATGCGAGTTAAAAGAGGTTATACTAAATGATGGTGCACTCACTTTAGCTCAGTAGTGCCACCTATCTTCCAATCCGGGCACTAATCAAACAGCCCTCGTATACCTTATAAAGGGTGATCTTACAGCTAGTGTGGAAGTTTTCATTAAAATAAACACAAATTTATTACGAAATAAATACAAAATTTAATTGATTAATAAAGTCTGGTCTATGGCAATTATAAATACTATGTACAAAATATACATAACATCATTCGTGTGACTACCAAAGCTTCTGTTGCAAGCAACCATCCGGATGTTTGGATGTTATGTTTGAGATCTTGAATTGTCATTGGGTGATTGGCATAGACCTGGCTCTTCAAATAAATCCATAAACAGAAGTCTTTAAGTGTCAAATCCCATGAACGTGGATGCACATCAGCTTCGCCTCAAACCAACATAATGCGATCTTCAAATTGCTCATGCAATTAATTGATTGATGCATTGTGTAAGCGGTCGCAGCATCCTCTTAAAACCAGAGTTCGTCTTAAGCTTATTCGTTCGGTAACGTTTTCATTAAAATAAACACAAATTTATTACGAAATAAATACAAAATTTAATTGATTAATAAAGTCTGGTCTATGGCAATTATAAATACTATGTACAAAATATACATAACATCATTCGTGTGACTACCAAAGCTTCTGTTGCAAGCAACCATCCGGATGTTTGGATGTTATGTTTGAGATCTTGAATTGTCATTGGGTGATTGGCATAGACCTGGCTCTTCAAATAAATCCATAAACAGAAGTCTTTAAGTGTCAAATCCCATGAACGTGGATGCACATCAGCTTCGCCTCAAACCAACATAATGCGATCTTCAAATTGCTCATGCAATTAATTGATTGATGCATTGTGTAAGCGGTCGCAGCATCCTCTTAAAACCAGAGTTCGTCTTAAGCTTATTCGTTCGGTAACGTTCTCCATTCACTGTAATTGTCTTTCCAGACTCATCTTCGAAAATGAACGGACCAATGATGCCGCCAACCCATAATCCCCATAATTTTTGGGATGCGATAATTTTTTGGTCCCCAGCAACGACAATTTTGTTTATTTGCATACCCATCCGTCCAAAAATAGGCTTCATTGGAAAAGATCAAATTCGATGACAAATTGTCCTGGCGATCCAACATCTAGTTAACAATCATTGATTTTCAAAAGGCTTCAATTGTTATGTCATTTGGATTTTATAGGCGTGCAAACGAAGGTCAACTTTTAAAATCCGCCGTAAAGTGCCATTAGTGAGGCTCAATTGATGATCCGGCGACGAATTGATGTACCTGGTTGGTTTTTAACACTTTTGCTTACAGTGGTTATATTTCGGCGTCTATGTACTGGCCGAGCATGCTGATATGGAGTTTGTCCCGATACTGAACCAGTTTCTTTAAAAAGCTTTACCATTGCACGAATTTCGGACTCACTAGGGCGATTGACACATTGATCTGAAAGCTACCAATGTTCCGATTTGAGTTTGTTAAATTGGTACATTTGTTGTTGATATTCCCTCTAAATCTTAGCGTCATAGCCTGCCATTTGCAAAAGTTACGTAGCCAAAAGTACATCTATCTCCGTGTGTGTGGCGATTTTTAGAAATGGAAATGGAAATGGATTTGAATTTGCAACAACGAACTTGTATTAAATTTTGCGTTAAGAACGGATTTAATGGTGCGCGAACGTTGGAAATGTTGAAAAAGTGTTTCGGCAACGATTCTCTAAAAAAAACGGTCGTTTACCAGTGGCACGAGCGGTTCAAAAGTCGTCGTGAGTCAATCGAAGATGATGAACGCAGTGGCATACCATCGACACCCAAAACCGACGAAAACATTGATGAAGTAAAAGAAATTTTGGTCAATAACCGTAAATTAATCATCAGAGAGATAGCGGGGGATTTGAATATTGCTTATGGATCCGTCTAAGACATTTTGGTTAATGATTTGGGTTTCCGTCGTGTAGCAGCAAAGTTGGTGCCAAAAGACCTCAATTTCATGCAAAAGAGAGACCGTGTTGACGTCGCAAATGAGATGATTTTCGAGGCTGAATCCGATCCCTTTTTCATCAAAAGGATCATTACTGGAGACGAGACGTGGGTTTATGAATACGACACGCAATCCAGACATGGCGTTCACCAAATGAGCTGAGACCAAAACAACCACGTCATTTTCAGTCAAAAAAGAAGGCAATGCTCACAGTTTCAAGGGTTACAACGGTGTAGTGCATCATGAATTTTTTCCAGAAGTCCAGACAGTAAACAAAAATTATTATTTGGGCGTTATGAGACGTTTGTGTGAAGCAATTCGCCGAAAGTGACCAGAATTGTGGGCACTGTGATAACGCACCGTCGCACAGTGCCATCATTGTTCGTAATACCATTCAACTGATACCGAATTCACCTGATTTGACTCCCTGTGACTTGTTTCTATTCAATCGAGTTAAAAACCCAATACGGGGAACGCGTTTCAGCAGCCGAGAGGAAGTAATGGAAAAATCGCAGGAAGCATTGATGGACATACCGAAAGGAAAGCCAAATGAACATTAGATACTCCCAACCCTATAATCCACATTCCATACGAGTGAAAAAAAGAAACATTTTTTGGTATGAAAAAACCATCGAACAATTGAATGGTTTTTTCATTCGATTGGTTTGAGTGAATGATTTTTGAAAATTTTTGTTTTATAAATATCGAATAAATGAATATTTCGCAACAATCGAATAAGTCGATTTTTTATTTAATAAATTCTAATAGAAAATAAAATATCAAAAACCATTGGAGTATACTGCAAGTTTTCTTTATCTGGGAGTTCCTGGCGTGTCCCGAATAAATTCCCAGGTAGCATGATTTCGTGCCAGATACCTTCAAGGCAGGCAGTTACGGTTCTCTTCTAATTGGGTGCACCACCTTAGTCACGGATATCCTCTTCTACGTCCCCCAGCCGTTGTCAGAATTGAAGATTCTTCGAGCCGGAACATGGCCCAGCTGAACAGCCCATATATGATAGTTCATGATTGAATGTTTTTCCTATTCCCCGTCATTACAAACGGCAGTAAAAATCACGCAATATCTTAATCTCGAAACGAGTAAATGCTTCTTTATAAGTTTTCGACAAGATCAAAACCTCTGTGCCATGGAGCAGGACCAGGATTATAATGGTCGTATGCAAAGCAGGTTTAATCTTTCGTGAGAATCTGTTCCTGAATTGCCTTTGAAGAAATAGCAATTGGAAAAAGTAATTTTATATCTTTTTTCTGCCATGATATTGATACTGCTTCTAACTGTAAGTTAATTGCTGTGCGTCTTTTTCTGGAACCATTTACCGTCAGATCCATTCTGGGCGATTCTAACTCAAATCAGTCTAGGCGACAATAACTAAAACTCGTTCATGAAATGAAGTAAGGATAGAAATATCTAAGCCTAAGTCCAACTGTCTTGACGATTTACCGGCCGAGGTGGTCCGAGCTGATAGAAGTGACTATGTGGTTAGCACACATCAACTTGTTTGCAAGACCTGGTCAGAAGAGCGTATGCCTAATGAATGGAATGCTTGCATCCTTTGTTTGAATTACAAGGAGAACCGGGCCAACTGTAGGCCGGAAAAGTACACATTCGACTATATGTAACTATACTCGGATCTATAGTACGGACACGAAATAGAACATCGGTATTCCGCAAGCAATTTATATATTTTGTCCAGCCCTTATAAGTAAAACACAATTTTTGAATACTACAAAACATTATACAACGAGAAGTGGATAGTTACGGTTAACCAATGGGCGATTTTTTGTCAAAAAAAAAACAGAAAAATTGCAAAAGTGTATGAAATTTTTATTTGAATTGATAAATTGATGCTTGGCATTTATATTTTAAAGATTGTTTCATGTAAATGTTGACCACGAATACGTTTTAAGTATTCCATACAGAGAGTCCAATTTTGAATTACTTTTTCAAGTATATTGGCTGATATCTCGCTAACAACACGTATAATCTTGTCTTCTAAGTTTGCAATTGAAGCTGGTTTTTCGAAATATACGAGTGATTTGACGTATGCCCATACAAAATAGTCTAAAGGCAGCAAATCACTTGGCTTATCCGGCCAACCACCAGTCCAAAACCAAAGATAAATTGCTCAACGAATACATTTTTCATTTGGTCCATTGATTCGCGAGCTGTGTGGTATATTATGCCATTTTGCTGAAACCACATATCGACTAGGCTTAGCTCGAGAATTTTGGGCAAAAAAAAAGTTTGAAATCATTGAACGAAAGCGGGCGCCATTGACGGTAACATTGTTCTCACCCATGGTCATCTTTGAAACAATATGGGCCTATGATTCCGCCGGATTATGAACCACACCAAACAGTGCATTTTTTTCGGGTGCATTCACAGATCTTGTATTGCCTGAGGTTGCTTATCGGGCAAAATATTGCAGTTTTGTTTATTAAAATATCCCCAAATGGAATTCGTCGCTGAAGACAAATTTTCAATAAATAAAAGGTCCACTCGCCAAAAATTCGACACTGTGGCAGGTTGTTAAGCTTGAGTTCTTGCATGAACTATGTTTTAGGTTTAGGACTATGATTCTTGAGTAAAAACTTCAACGTTGTCGAATAATACAATCCCAATTGCTTTGAAAGGCGACGATTGAACAAATACGGGCTTCATTCACACTGGCAGATAGAGCAGCAATACACTCCAGCCTTCATACACTCTACGCATACGGATAAATGGGTTGATGTCCAATAGCGTAAAATTGGTGCGAAACTTGATCACTATGGCTTGCATTGCTTGTTCGTAAAATGTTCGAAGTGTGTGAAAGCAATTTTTTAGATAGCGCGAATTTTGGTAATAAAATTCAATAATTTGCAAGCGTTGTTCGGGTGTAAGTCTTCCCGTAATGAAATGGTAACGTTTGATTTTGACTCATGTCAAGAAGCTCACCAGTGAGCTATCAAAATTAGAACACTGAAAAACCGAGGAGCAAACAAATCACCGATATTCCGAAATTAGGTCAACCGACCGATTGTTGCTGGGCTGTTCTGCGCTGCTTATTTTCTTAGCCTTTACAAACAAAACCCAAACCAAATTTTGATGTTATGGTGAAGTTTTCCGTTATGTGTTGATGATGTTTTTGGAGTTACCAAGTAATGTCTTTGTAGGTACTTTGACAATGGTAACAATGACGATGACGACACTATTTCTAATAGTGTTGCTATGCACGTAACTCGTGCATTGTGCACTCATCCGCGACCGCTCTCGGACCATTCGAACCGAGTAAGTGCCCCATCATGTGCGTTACTTTTCAGTCCTCTTCCATGTCCTATTCCGCATGAACAACTCCAATACACGCTCTACACCCTCCTGTCGCTTTTTCGTTTCACCGAAGTTTTAGGATTCACAATGAAGTGGAAGAACTACTGAAAGAAATACATTTTTCTTCCTCAAATGGCATGAAACTCTTGAACCACTCCCTCTGGAATGACATGTGGTCTGTAGCTCCAGAGTCCACATACCGATTCGCATACAGATTCCTTATCTTAGATTGAGCTGTTTATGATGATCAAACTTACTTGGTAGACTATTGAGAATCTTTACAATTACCACTGGATATTTTTATAATAAACTTCTCAAGAAGTATATATATATTATGTAAAATAAAACACATAAATTTGAAAGTGAACTTAAAATTTTTATTATCGGTTAAAAGAACAATTCATGGCATTTACTTTTGAAAATGATATCATCTAAATGTTGGCCACAACTATGTCTGAGGTGGTCCATTCTGATGGTACAATTTTCGGCAACTGGTTCGAGCATAGCGACTGGTATCTCGTGGATAACACGACCAATGTTGGCTTCCAAAGTGTCAATTGTAGCTGGCGTATTCCTGAAGACCTAAGACTTTACATATCCCCAGAGAAAATAGTCCAAAGGTATGATATCGCACGAACAAGTTGGCGAATTTACCACGGGGGTTGCCGTGGTGTAGTGGTATATATTGGGTATATCTTTTAATTCGTGCGGTTTTTTTTTTCCCAAAATTTGAACGTTTGTTTAAGAAAAACATGTACAACAGTATTATTCAAGGTATTACCCATCTGAAGCTATGACTTTTTCCCATCTTTCTGGCAATTTGTGGATCCCATCCCAAAAGAATCAAGCCAATTTTTGATATTCTGCTCTAATGTGAACCGTATTTCAGTGAGGGCTGAATCGCATCAACCAGAACAAATGGTAGTCAGAAGGGGAAAGATCTGTTCTATAAGACGGGTGGGGTAAGACTTCATCCATTGTTTTCCAAATAGTTCTTAACCGGAATTGCAACGTGGGGCCGAGCGCTGTCATGATGGAAAATTATTGCCTCGTGTCTGGTCGCATATTCCGGGCGTTTTTCGGCTACTGCTCTCTTCAAACGGATTAATTGTGTTCGGTAGCGTTGTCCATTGATGGTTTCACCCAGTCTTAGCAGCTCATAATACAGCATACCCATCTGATCCCACCAAATACAGAGCATTACCTTCGCGCCATGGATATTCGGCTTTGCCTTTGATTTGGCTGGTTGGCCGGGTTTTACATATGATTTTTGCGCTTGGGGTTGTCGTAATGGATCCATTTTTCACCACCACGACCAGTAACAATCCGATGCAAAAATGACTTCCTTTTGTGGAGTTCCAGCAGCATTTCGGACATGCAAAACCGCCTTTCGACATCCCTCGGCTTGAGTTCATGTGGAACCCAATTTCCTTGCTTTTGAATGTATCCAGCTGTTTTTAAACGTTTTGAAATGGCTGCTTGAGTGACACTAAAAGATTCTGCGAGCTCTTCTTGTGTTTGGCAACAATCTTCATAGAGTGATGCTTCCAGTTCTTCATCTTCAAACTTTTTTGGTTGCCCAGGACGTTCATCGTTTTCGAAGCCAAAATCACCACTTTTAAATCGTGCAAATCACTTTTGGAACGTTCGTTCAGCTAGCGTATGTTCACCATAAACTTCCACCAAAATACGGCAGCAGTTTTCTTCATATTAAAGTAATGAAGAAGAACTCCCCGCAAAAACACTTTTTCAGACACAAAGTTCGACATATTTAAGTGAAAAAAAAATTATTGTTGTTTACGCTTCAAATAAATGACATATACTGAAATGACGTACAATGACAGTAGCTTTCCAACTCATGTTCCAATGAAATAACAACAATGGAATAATACAAGTTGCGCCATCTCTTAGCGAAGTTATAGACCCAATAACATAGTCTGAAAGCCGTGAACGTAGAAATGTGAGGTTCGTTTTTTAAGGATCTGTTTAGGTGAGTTTTTGTTTTTGTTATTTTTTCTCAAAAGTTTTGGTTGAAAGACATGACCTCACATCACCTCTGAAAGGGCTAGATTCCTTCAGAATATTTATACTTCTAAGCACATCGAGCGACGAATCTGATCAGACAAGAATAATGTAGTTTAGAGTTGCCTGGATAGGTACAATTTAAGTGAAATTACAAACAAAGATGTAAAGTTAAAATTAAATAACAAAAAAATTAGAATCTTTGATGCATTCAAGTTGATGACTTTGACTTTGCGTCAGCCTTCAGTCCTTTACCTAATGACCGAGTGATTAGTTGGACTTCGTTCAAGGATAGCAAAATTAACGTTGGGAAAAACATCTTTTAGCCATCCTTTATAAGATTCAATTTTTAAAGAATTTATATTAGTTAATGTAAATACAATTGAGTTTTCAATATCCACTATCAAATTTGGGTCTCAATTAAGCTAACAATTAAGGTAAAATGATATTACCAACACCAGCTCTGTGTTAACTCAACCATTTCATCAAACGATATTACCTACATATGTCCAGCACAACTGAGAACCTAACAATTCACTTCTTCATTCTACAAAACCAAGACTCAACACATTTTTCCTCTCTCAGGGCTCATCAGCTGTTTTTCGCTTTACCAAAACATTAAAGTAATAAAAATCTCAGGCCACTTAAAGTCAAATATGTTTCCAAGATTGGTCCTTAAAACCGAAATCTTTAATTTAATGCATCTTTCCATTCCATTGGTTCTGGCTTAACCATTAAAGCGAACACACACAAATGCTTAAGTTTGCGACATTCAACATGCTATTCAGCTGAATAAGGCTAACGCCAACAAAAGGACCATAAAGCTATAAAGGAGTGTGTACCATTTTGCTCTATCATGTGTCAGGATGCATAGATCTTTGCGTGAAGCATTTTATGTTCTTTGACATTCCGTTGTGAAGTGTTTGTGTGGATATGTAACATGATGTCCTGGATGCATTTGCCTTTCATCATCCATTTGCGTCAGTCACTGACGTATGCTCGTTGAAATGAAATATCCTGCTATCACTTCCTATAATTCTGGTTATTCATCATAACCATGACTGGGACGTTACTATTCTGTGCACATACCCGTGTGTATGCATTTTCAAGAAGTTGAGTTGAACGTAAGACATTGACAGCATTCAACTTAAACGTTGAGGGATGATGTAGTCCTTGAAAGTAACCGTTGAAAAGTTACATATGACATTGATTTTTCCTCAAGAGTTTACAAGTATCTTCTGGTAGCCTTGGGTACTGTTCTATACACTTTGAGGAAACTAGATGATGTACTTTCAGAAACTATAATATTAATTGATCTGAAATCATTCAACGTAGAACTGTTTCATGTTCTCTCTACGAAGAGAAAGTAGTCTTTCGAATGAAGTCTAGTGAATTCGTGTATCGCAGATTGTTGTATTTCTCCAGTAATAAGATTTTTAATGCGCCAAAATGATTCTAAGAAGCTAAGTAAAGTGTTATTAGTAGTAGTAACAATTGTGGCTTTTCCAATTTGAAATAAGAGCCTTATGTGAGGTCCTAGGTGGAAAAGTGGATGTAAATACAACTTTAAGGTTTTGAATCAGACCGTAGTATCTATTCTATACAAACTTCACTGCCAGCAACTTGAAAGAAGGCAAAGCAACAAAACAACATGTGTTTCAAGGTGTTCCAACACGTCCCGAGGTGGTTAAAAAAGAATACCCTAAAGCAATAAATACCGAAAATATATTATTAAGAATACTAAGTTGCATGGTGCACGATGTTATTAAGTGCGCAACTAAGTTATCGCTGTTTTTTCTTTTAATGAAAATGCAACTTTATTGTGAAAAAAGGTTACAAATGAATCATTCAACGTGTTGCCCATAACTACACTCTGGCAGAGCTCGAACACCGTAACGTTAAAAGTATTTATCTTTTGAGGATTTCCACGAATCAAGACATTTCTTGATGTCTTTATATGAGCGGAACTGCTGATCAGCCAGACCATGTGCCATCGAACGGAACAAGTACTATCTGAGGAATATGGCAGATAGGGTATAACTTCTCATTTAAGCGTTTCCAAGTAGGTTTTAACGGGTTTGGCAACGTAAGGCCGAGTGTTGTCATGCTGTGGAATCACATTTTCGTGCCTCTGTTCACATTATGGCCGTTTTTCGCGCAGTGCTCGGCTCAATCGCATTAATTGAAGTCGGTACTGTTGTCAGATGATGGTTTCGTTAGATTTCAACAGTTCATAATAAATAACATCGTCCTGGTCTCATTAAATACACAGAATAACCTTTCGCCATGACTTTTCTCTCTTTGAGTTAATGCATTGAATGCATTTTTCATCACCCGTCACGATGCGATGAAGCATTTGTTCACAGGCGGAAAAACGATACTCAACGTTCCTGGGCTTCAAATCATAAAGAACCCAAGTTCCTTGTTTTTGAATCGTTTTCAACGCATGTTTTCGCTTTGAAATGGCTTGGCGGGTAACTCCTAATGCTGAAGCAAGCTCTTCTTGCATTTATCACGGATTCTCATCGAATAATACCTCCAATTTGGGATTTTGGACTTCCTTCACGTAGACGGTCGTCAACATCGAAATTGCCGTCTTTGAAGCGACGGACACAACCAAAAGTATATGACGCCATAGCAAAATCATTTGTGGTATGTGTCAAAACGGTTTGTTTACCATATGTCTAAGCCTGGTTCAATATGTTTTGGATACGTCAAAATCGACCAGCACTTATTGCTGTAGCCTTAGTTGCAAATCTAATATAAAAGTACGAGTATATGGCAAACCTTACGTCTCTATGAGTTAGTGTATAACAGATACCAGAAGCCTTCTTATAGTTAGCCGCCTTGTATCTACAATATATAAGAGCTCTACAAACAGGATATGAGACACAAAAAGAGGTATTAACGACACAGGAAACATCGAAATATAAACATACAATGTGATCAGTCAAAAGAAGAATCTGTAAACAGATCTCCCGTATGCAAAATTGAGGTAGAGCCATAAAAAAACAACTAATTCATCAATATCAAGATGTGACGACGAACATGTACGATAATAGAAGATCTTTAACACAGCAATGTTGTCAACAAGCATCGAAAAAGTCCAGTTCGAGTCAAGATCGAAGCAAGATTAGAGGACATATGGGGTCCAGCACTTAGAAGTCAATAAATTTTCTAGTATATGTAGGACAAAAAGAGGCTAGTATACGTGAAAAGAGCAAAGTACATCAGGACTGTGATTTGGAGATACATAGCCTAATGAATTTCCCCTGTTTTTGGACTTCATGTATCATTAGGAAGCTCCTACTACTAAGCAAATAGAGAACTCTCACCATCTACACTGGAGAAATTTTGTAACCAAGATTCAGCTGCTGCAGACCTGCACTTCGGATAGTGGCAATTTGTAGTTTCGTCAGCTTATTTTCCCTATGATCCGGTACTACCGCAACTTTCAGCAATAACGTCGAATACTGTGATTCCAAGAAGATGAAATTTATCAAATGCTGCGATGTTAATGCTCAGAATAATTTTTGGGGTTGCAGCAAATACAACGCCAAAGGCAATTATCTCCTAAGGTTCATACTGTTGTCTGACCCAGTTGTTAACAATTTTTTTTAAGAAAGTAAAACACCAAGTAGTCGACCTAACGTTGTCTATCAGATATGCTTAATGCCTACAAAATCACCGGCTAGGAACTACTATCAGAGGTTTCCAAGTCAGACAATAGGTATATCAAACATAAAGTCAGGTACGAGATCTCGACTTTGATGGCGGACACGCTTACTTGAGGCTGCGCTACAGTGCAGAGTTTACCTGGGCCTCAATCAAAAAGCGTCTCCAGCCAGATCAATCTTAAGCTAGATGCTTCTATTTTCGTACTCTAAGCTATTGAACCGCCTGGGTTGCGGATCTCCTCTACTAAGCTGTCCTTCGGGGGCGGATTCGAAAATATCGAATCGAAAACATCACCAAAAAAGCAGAGATTGGCAAGAGTTATTCTTCGTTTGATCTCAACGCTGGTGTTGTTTTCTAAATTGGCAGCGAAGTCTAGGTAGACAAAGTACTTAACTACCTCAAAGTTATATGTGTCGAGGCACCACTGCCATTACGCTGCTTTTTTACGATTATGCCAATATCAGCAGCGCATGAACGGACTTTTGAAAGATTGCGGCTCTTGTGTTGGCGAGTGAGTTTTTCACTAAACTTTCAAGAACGATGTTGAAAAAAACCGCGAAACAGGGCTCGATGAATTCTTTATCGAATTTGATGGAGCAGAGTGCTTCCTTCCACAAATGAATTGGTGTATGCTTTTTACCAAGTCATAACCTACCGCTTCGAAGTAGTTCTAAGACAGGCCGTTCACCTCAGTAGCTTTATTGGTCTTAAGCTTAGATATGGGTATCTTTACTTCATCCGGGTCAGGTGAACGGAATTGTGGTCGAAAGGTTTAGTTTGACAGCGATATTTGGTTCATCATCGCTTGCGATTGTAACCGTCCGATGTCGAATTTCCTCACAATATTAGCTTGCCTTTGCGATGTTTGGTATATCCGCAACCGTACCTTGGCTACAACAAGGTAGTGAACCAAGCCGATGTTGGCCCCTCGGAACGTTCAGACATCCTTTACACTGGAGGAGTGCTTGAGCCGTTTGCAATGTGGTCAATCTAGTTGACCGTTGATTGATAAGGAGTTCTCCAAGTCCCCTTTAGACCTTCTGAGTATGGAGATTTGGGAACTTTGCTTTACTCATCTTCCTCCTCTGTAAGGGAGTGCAAGTGTATAAGGCTGATATTGGTAAGTTTAGTCTTAATACGGATTGTGGGTATCCAGATGACCGATGATGTTGCATACCGTAAATTCCACGAAGTGCTCTAGATATTTTAGGTGTGCTTGTAAAGGGTGATTCATTATTAGGTTTGATTTATATTGTAAAATAAAATACATAAATTTGAAAGCTAACTCAAAATTTTTAATATCCGTTAAAAGAACAATTCATGGCATTTACTTTCCTAAAAAGAATGTTATATAAATATTGGCCACGACTACGTCTGAGGTGGTCCATTTACAAGGTCCAATTTTGGGCGACTCGTTCGAGCGTAGCGACTGGTATCTCGCGGATAACACTAGTAATGTTAACTTCTAAAGCGTCAATCGTAGCTGGCTTATTCCGGAAGACCTAAGACTTTACATATCACCAGAGAAAATATTCACATGATCTAGGCAGCCAATTTACGATAGCAAAACGTGAAATTAAGTGTTTAGCAAAATTATTTCTCAACAAGTCCATTGTTTCACGCGCTGTATGGCTCGTAGCTCCGTCTTGTTGAAATCAGAGCTCACCGAGACCATGTGCTTGAATTTCAGGGAGCACATAGTTTGTTAACATGACGTGATAACGGTTACCATTGACGGTAAAATTCTGATTTGCCTCATTTTTGAAGAAATATGGACCAATGATTCTACCAGTCCATAAACCACACCATACCGTTGTTTTTAATGGATGAAAGGGTACTCTTCGGGTTGTTAATAAGTCCAAATACGGCAATTTTGTTTATTAACGTATCCATTGAGCCAGAAGTGCGCTTCATCACTGAACAAAATTTCACGATAAAACACCGGATTTTCATTGAGTTTTTGCAGAGCCCATTCACTGAAAATATGACGTAAATTTAAGTCGCCTGACTTCAATTCTTGCACAAGTTGTATTTTGTACGCTTTTAGGCTGAGAACGGCGACGAATCGATTAGTCACGGTCTTCGCTTACACTCTCAGCTACAGCTGCTATAGTCTCTTCACTACGTACTGGATGTAGTCTAACCGGTCGAGTATCATCTACTAATGTAAACTGGGACTCAACTTTGCGAATGGTATTGGCAATAGACGTTTCAGTAGGTCGATTTTGTGCAGTTCCTCGAATCGCACGAATAGCATTTCTCACAGAACGCTGATTTTTGTAATACAGCTAAATAATTTAGGGATGCTTTTATAATAACTTGCCAAGTGATAAAGCAGTTTGATGGGAGTCGTGTGGGATCTGTCAAAAACAGCCTATTGCAAATCAAACCTTACGAAGAATCACCCCTTATAAAAACTGAGCTTCGATTCTGAAAATAAATTTCAACGATTTGAAGTTGTTGTTGTAGCGTCAATCTTTCGATGATGAAAAGAAAATTGTCCTGAATTCAAATAAAGCTTAGCAGCTCAATGTGAAAGCTGACTACAGATGGTGTAGTTGTACTAATTGTTAAATCATGCAGACAGTCCTCGTCATGATCCAAGCTGATTTTGTTTTCTTTATTAAAACGAGGAATCTGAACGTTACCACCTATGTATATAGTAGTACCCAAGGGCATCATTATCCGTTTTTCCAACGAATCAAATTATTTGGATGTCATTCTAGAAAAAAAAAATCGTTTTAGTAACCCCCGTTCCGTAGAAGACCTTCAATGCTCTGTCAGTTTTTTCGCAGTGTAAAGGACTTCTCGTTAGGATCCGGTTGACCGGTTGTAGTGTCCTTTAGGACTACACCACCTAATAGAACCGATTACTAAAACAAGCGTTCATATTAATATCTCATTGTTGCTTTCACCAGACTCAAAAGCACAAAAGTCCTTTCTTGCCTGGCTATGCTTTAGATGCACTGATAAATCTCCCTTCACTAGATGTTCGTACCATTTGTTATTTCCGATTTCATTATAAGTGGTCCTTGTTCACTTGGACTGTCTTTTGACAATGGGCTTTTCGACATTGCGTCTGATACAATGACAACTCAACTACTATTGCTGCCAAAATCAAGAGAAGGGAATGAATGTAGTGAGGTCTTCACGCTTACTTCAAAAACCGATTTAGGATGTTAAAGGATGACAACGTTAGATTTCAATCCTTGTTAGAAAACTTGTGTATGCCTTCCAATGAATTATGTTGAGAAGAGTCGGAGAAAGGGCAAAGTATCTACGCACGTAGTGATAGTCATGCACCACTTAAAACTTTGCTAAGAACTTTCACGGCTTCCAAACTAAATCAGGAATGTAAGGCTCGAGTCCCAGGTCACAAACGGATAATTCCAGATAACGTTACTATCTAGAATGCCGAAATTAAGGCAGATGCTTTCCGTTGTCTCTAAAAGATCAGCGACTTTTCTGGTGCCTCGCAATACGAAGGACTGTAGATTGGTTATTTTCGTCGCATAGATGAACGCTTTAACGCGTTTACTGTCAATTTGAATGTTCTGGGTATACAAATATTAGTACAACATTAGTGACGACACCGTGCAGCACTATCTCTGAGAGTGTCTGGCCTCGACGCTGACGTGGTGCTGGTATTGAAGTCATTTTATCACTGAAGCGCCTTCTTATATTTCTTCAAAAAACCGAGAAATTTAGAAAAAAAGGGTCACGAAAGGAGCCTATTAGATTGGTTTGCTGTCTAAGTAGTCTGTTCTAAGAAAAAAAAAAAAAAAACATTCACTGATTCATGGTCTTGCATTGAGCATTAGCTCTTAGTCAAAGCTATTGAGGCGTTTTGCTAAATTGGCGAACTCTATTGAGCTCGTGAGACCTTCTGATTTTTGATTTTTTTCTCATTTGTGGGACTTCTCCATTACTGACTGGTAATGTTCACTAGAGTTTCTATCTTAATTGTAGAAATCCTAATCAGATGCCTGTATACCTTACTGTCCTATGATAAAAGTGTATCAAAGCACCTTACCAAGGTCTATAACATCGATCTAGGTAAGTATCCAGCTAAGAACGAAAAATAAATTCATAGCGCGATGACACTCTTTGCCCATCCCTGATTTGCTGAAACAAATAATCTTCCAAAGGTAGGTGAGAACCCATCCTTGGCTGTGTTCCTAAGTTCCTCTTACCAGTGAAAAAATTTATTTGCATGTAGTCAAAGTGGTTTTAACGTCCATATATTGCATATCAATATCCCTAAACCATAAAGCAGCAGAAGGAAACAACAGTTCGTTATGAAGACTATTAATAGAAGGAGCAAGTTATCTGTGTATCTCTGAGATACTTATGTTTGTATAATACAACTCACCGTTCGTAAGCTGTTTGAGCTGTGTGAGCAAAACCCAACAAGACAAATATGTTCATAAATTCGTAGTTTCATTTTCCCAGGATGGAGTTGCATTTTTATTTTTTTAACTTTCAAATGTGTTCTACTCTCACCCGAAGTGAAATAGAATCGCTTTAATATTCAAGTGCTGCCACTCGCTCATTCTATTCTATGCATGAGCTCGAAATAGTACAACCCCGACAAACCTTCTTTCTATCCAAGTCGTTTCCATTACACACCTTGAACAGTATGTTCCTTAAAAAGTGGTTAGATCGACTTGGAAGTACCATACGGAAAAGTATGTACGAGGAGTATGTGCACTTCGTAACGCACTCTTAAGCATTCCGCCTTTGAATCCATACAACACTACATTGGCCATGTTTCCATGGCCATGTGGATTCATACCACAGAAATGAAGCGAAAAATGAGAGAAAGTTTAAGACTTAAGACCCTACAAGGTTGGTTTGCAATTTATGAAACCAATTTCTAAAAATATCCTCCCAATGAATTTATCCAGGCAACAATGGAACAGAACAGAACAAAACAGAACAGAAAAACTTCAACGAACCATGAAATTGAAAGCTATTACAGAAAGTGACAATTTTTGTCAATATTCCGAAGTAGTCTTGTCTACGAGTAGACTTTCTTTCTTTGGTAGTTTGCTCTTCTTTCTGAAATTGTAGATGTTCATGTTTTGTTCAAGATTTTTGTTGTTGTCTTCTTACGTGCACTTCTACTCGTACGGATACATTCCCTTCCTGGCATCCATCGTGGTAATGATGACCTTGTTTGTTTACCGGAAATTGAATTTGCGATTAAGTTATGATCGCTTAATTAATGTAACCATATTCAATTAATTCACATAACTTTGCTATAAGTGTTGGTGGAATATCTGGTCCCGGATATGGCATAATTCTCATCATCCACTAATTAGCTTTGAGTGACATGATGAATTTCACAAATTCAATGTTAATTAATTGAAATGAATTCCAATTTGGCTATTCTGTGGTTATCTATCATATATTGATGGTAAGAAGGATATAGTATTGCTCTGGACTTTAAGTAGGCATTCGGCTTACACATGTGTTTAGGAATTGGGTTTGTCATAATCGAAATTTCCTCATAATTGGCTAAGAGTGGTTTTCTGCATCTTCATCCTAAGCACTATGGTGTTTGTACCATTAATGTGCTTATCCGGCGGTTTGCTTTGAAAACCGGGAAGGTCGGATATCAGCATCGAAGCACCTTGTGCAGGAGAAGATTTTCCTATCGCCGCACTGTACAATTTCCAGGCAGTGCAAACAAAATAATTGCTAAGACTTTTACTTTTATTGCGGTGTGATTTCTTTCTTTAGTGGGCCAATCCGCAGCATCAACTTTGCGTGGTGCCGGCTTGATAGCTATCCATTAGAGAACCAACAGTGAACGTATGCTCAGTTTGACTATGCATGCGAAGCTGAACACTCGTAACTGCACAAGCTTTGTTGGGTGAACTTTAACTGAGGCATCTCCTGCTGAGCTGATGGACGCGTGCTTTCAAATGTCTAACAAAAAATTATCAGAAGAAGGACGTTAAGTAAAAGAATTCCGCTCGATAGAATGAATGGTGACGTCAATTGCCAGTAGAAAAAAATCTTTGTATGAATTACTTTCAGATATTCGCTTCACATTTCCACGTCCAAGTCGGTTACTAGCATTGAAGCATCTGGCCCCTTGTTCCCAAAACTAAAACCAAATGCATGGCACTCTTGATAGGCGATTTTAACACCAAGATAGGACATGGAGATATCTTTGATAGGGCAATGGCTAAGCATAGCCTACACGGCACCACATCTGGCAACGGACTTAGGCCGACTTTTGACGAAATACAATATCACTATAGCAAGGACACAGTTTCTTGAAACGCTAAAAGAAACTCATAATACTGTGATCCGCACAGGCGATGCTTACAGTATTACTGAACCTTCCACGCAGCCAATACCACCTCCCTTTTGAAGTCAAAGTACGGACGTGGTACCCAAGTACCACAATAACTAATGTAAAAAGGTTTAACGTATAAATCTGCAATCGAAAGTGACCACCAGAATCTTTTCTGAATCTGTATCCCGACATTTTTTAACAAACACTATACAATCAGCATCAAGTACCAATGATCGTGCCATCGAAGGCGTCGCGACTACAGTGCACAATGCCATTAGAAATTATCACACAGTGTGGGAATCCTACACCTCTCCCGCTCCTGGTCTTAGTACTGTTGCTTGCACTCGGTCACTGCCGTTACTGTATTAATCATACAGTACGGGCAGTGACTGAGTGTATGTAACAACTGATGGATAGCGGGTTTTGCCAGCTGTTTTGGCACTTAGTGAAACACAGGTAGATCCTCTCCCACACCTCTCAGGTCACTCTGATCTGAAGCTACCTAGCTACGAACTAGTGCCACTATTCTTTCCCTATCGCGGTCTCGCCATTTATGTGCGTAGTGATGTAGCTTACCAAATTCCACCACAATGTAGTCCCTGTTCCAATACGGAATTCAATTTCATGTGGTTAAAATTCCATCTCCGTAAGCAAATTATCCACTACTGCTTTATTTACAGAAGCCCCAAACTGGACAGCAAGTCGACCTTCCACGAGTTTGATGCGCTGTCTGACTCCATTCGAAGAATTGTATCCCTGTATCCTCATACTGAAATCGAGATTACGGGCGATTTCAATATACACAATTCTGGTTGGCTTCGACATTCTAGACAGACAAAACCCGAAGGACGGTGTTTTGAGAGCCAATGAGCCCACACACATACCAGACGTTGATAGTCATACCGCTAACACCCTGGACTTGTTTTTAACTTCTCACACTGACAAGTACTGCGTTGATGTGCTCTTCCTTCTAGGCACGTCGGACCATTGTGTCATATCAGCTAAATTCTCGTGCACCCACAACACAGTTTGAGAAAAGATTCCTAAAAGAACCGTATGGCAACCGTAAGCCAATTGGAGCGGACTTAACAACTTCTGTAGGAATTTTAACTGGTCGTTATGTTTCCTCGATAACGACGTGGATCCCGCTGCATCGTCTTTCTCAAGCGTGTGAATTTCCAATACGACCAAAACCTGAGGCAAAAAATACTGCAAAGTCCCAAAGGCAGTAAACATTTTTTATCAATCGTCAAAAACATTAGAAATTCTGCCTCATCCTCCATCCCAACGCTCATTTACAATGCCATTCTAGCTGTCAGCTCTTTGGATAAGGCCAATCTGCTTGCTGCACACTTTGCGGCTAGCTCAACACTCCCAGATTGTGCTTTGTCCCCGCCTACACTTGAGTACGTCGAATCTACAATGGGACAAATCCATTTTCGCACTCATGTACTAGCAACAGTACTTAAAGATCTCAACATGCATAAATCCGCTGGTCCAGATGATATATCTCCCCTTCTTCTGAAGAGGTGTTCTTCCACGCTGGAAAAACCACTGCGTAAGCTTTTTCATCAATCCTACTCCTTAGGACTCTTTCCGAGCAGATGGAAAACAGCATTTGTTCAGCCCCCTAAAAAAGGCGAATCTGCTTCTCTATTCTCCTACAGATCCATTGCACTTACGTCCCTTCTTTCCAAAGTCATGGAAACGCTGATAAACCGTCAGCACATGAAATATCTCGAAACACGAAAACTTCTCAATGACCGGCAATATGGTTTTCGTAGCAACAGGTCCACTGGTGATTTGATGGCATGTCTCACCGAAAAGTGGAACCAAAGCGTACATCAATCTGGCGAAAGCAAGATAGTTGCACTTGATATTTATAAGGCATTTGACAGAGTTTGACATCAGGCTCTCTTGTCGAAAATGCGTGCTCTTGGGGTCGATGACTCTCTTCTTCAATGGATTAGAAATTACCTTTCGAAACGTTCAATTCAAGTTGTCTTGGACGGTTTCAAATCTGATATTCACAATATAAATGCTGGTGTGAACCAGGGCTCCGTTCTGTCTCCGACATTCTTTTTAATTTTTATTAATGATCTCTTGTCTGCTATTTCTAATCCAGTTTATTCCTTTGCTGATGAAAGCACTCTCTGCTTCTCATATTCGTTCCCGGACTCACGCCCCTGCTCTTGGGCTGTAAAACGGGAACGGCAGCGTATGCTAAGCTCATTAAATTCCGATATTAACAGCATAACCAATTAGGGAACTATCAACCGAGTGGAATTTAATGCTTCCAGAAGTCAATTCTGCCTGCTGTCATTAAAGCGAAATTCAAATTCCCAGCCATTATCCATGAATGGCACTTGCATCGTCGAAACCGATAAGATTTCTATTCTCGGTATGTGTATAAGTAACTACTTACGTTGGAATGACCACATATTCGATGACGCCAAAAATGCTGCGAAATGTCTAGGTTTCCTGAAGCGATGTAAGAAATATTTTACCCCCTCTGATCTGGCCACAATATATAAGATCAAATTGGAGTACATTGTCATTGAACACATCTGGTCAGGTGCTCCTAAAACATCTCTTCATTGAAATCGCCAGTAGCATTCCGCCCATTCAAACTTTCAACCGTAACACCCTTCTCGCTATGAATTCTCATCAGTATATCCTCAAGCCCATTCTCGAACGTACTGTAAAATATCGTGATTCTTTCCTAAGCCGTACAACTCGCTTATGGAATGCCCTGCCGACCTCTATGTTTCCTGGTCGTTATAACTTGCAAACATTTAAAAACAATGTACATCGGTACCTGTCTTTTCTTCTTCCCTGAATTTCCTTCGCCCGCGCTGTGTACGAACATTTTAGAGGTACAAAAACCCCTTGAGCGCGAGCCGATTATAAAAAAAAGCTGCAGGGATGCCAACAAACACACGTAGCCTAAAAAGAAGCGGCTCTGCAACGAAGGACGACAAAGGCTAGTGAGCTCTATGAGCACAGAGATTTGAAAACCTTCGGCTTACCCAGAAGAAGAAAAAACAGCACGAGAAGGTTGTATTCCAGGAATAAAATACGGAAATTTTACCAAAAGTTAAAAAAAACTTGCCGATGAAGACGGAAACCTTGTAGTGGAGGCATATCCGATGCAAAGAATATTGAAAAACTTCTTCTGCAGACTTTACTTAAATAACCATTCCTGACCAAAACGAAATGAGGATAGCAGGTAGATAGCAGGTGTTCAAAGCTGCTGGAAGTGACTTGGTGGAAAGCAAATACTAACTCATTTATAAGATCTAGTCAAAAGAGTGTATGCTTGAAGAATCGAGTCTCAGCATCGTTTTTCCGATCAAGGAAAGGAGACTCTTTCACTGCACCATCTATAGAGGTATAAGCTCTTAAGCCAATCGACCAGATTTTCACACTCCGGCAGATCCTGGAAAAAGCTTAGGAAATCTAAATTGATAGTCTTCATATGAGAACATTTCTAGTAACGAGCTATATTGAGCCAAGTTTAGTTTTAGAAATGCTGCTAAACTAGTCCCTCTGTGTAGAAAGGTAATGGAGAATGCTCGCTACTCCGTCAAGGTCGGTAACAATTTGGCAGAGACATTTGATGTCAAAAGTCGACACCGGAGGCATAATTTTTCCGATTCGTTATGTTAGGTGAGCCTCCTTGTTGACAACTATTAAGAAAATTATATGAATTCTGTAGATTTACTCGTTTGCATACTATCTTTTGACAGATCTCATGCTTGTGCTCCAAATCAATCAATCTACCATATTTCAAACCGTTTTGATATTGACCCAAGAACTAAAACCAAATGACCACCCCTCACATTAGCCTTTTGCTGATTTTGCTCAGCTTTTCGCTAAAATCTAAGAGAAATCGGGAGGCATTCGTTTCGTCTGAATCCACAATCAATTAAGCAACTAGTCAAGGGCAGGTTTAGCGTTCTAAAAATTCTCGTCTGTGTCTTGAATATCAAGTTCTTAGGCTATAAGCTTGAAAGGCGGTAAGGCTATACTCGCAGCTTGGCTGTCGCCATACATGAAAATGCTCCACTCCGTGTTCACAATATATAGTAGTTCGTTGCAATCAGAATCGTGTATACCTCCGCTTGGAAGACAGACGTAAATTTTTCTAACAATTAGTGAAATTTATGGTAGTCGGTCTTGAAGGAATTCGTAAAGACTCGACAACATTCCTTTTGTGAAACCATTCTTCGCCACGCCGGGGCGAGTTCTGGTGTCATTTCGGCAGACGATATATTAACAAGACAGTCAGAATGATTTCATCAAAATTCCAATGTTGTACTCAAGGTACTGAGAATACAACTCATGATATCAAGGACAGGGAGATTCATCATTGCGTCTAGAACAGAGGCAGGCATTTTTTTTTTTTTTTTTTTTTTGAGTCCAGCAAAAGCAACAGTGACGAACTTTCATGAACGTTTGCTCTATCATATAAAGAACCAACGGATATATTTACCCTTATCATAGCGGTACAGATCTAAAAGACGCCCCAGCTCTGGCTGAAAGCTCTTCTACACTGCCAGAAAGATATTTAGTCTAAAGAAGCACGTTATCCAGGATGAAAAGCCAATGGTACGCTTCTTTGGAGAATCAGATGATGGTGCCTTTATGCACTAGACGAACCAAGTCAGTTAGATTCTTCCGTCTCACAAAGAAAACAATCCCAGTTTTTGACCCAAAGCCCATTTTCAATGCTCTAGCAGTCAGTAACGTCTAGGGCTTCTTGACGCAGGTCTACGATACAACAGTGCAGCTCCGTTATCTACATATGCTTTATAGACGTCCGAATTATTGAGAGCATTAGGCTTTGAGTCCATAGCATGCGCCACAGTAGAGAACGCAGAACGTCATCTTGCGGTCAGTCCATTTTGGAAGTAAAGATTTTAGATGCAGTCAAACATCCGCAATCAGGGTCCTATTCACCAGCGTTACTTTTATATTGGGTATATATTTTAATTCGTGCGGTTTTTTTTTTCAAAATTTGACCGTTTATTTAAGAAAAATATGTATAATAGTATTATTCAAAGTATTGCCCATCTTAAGCTATGACTTTTTCCCATCTTTCTGGCAATTTGTGGATCCCATCCCAAAAGAACTGCGCCGGCTTGGCAGCCAAGAATGAATCAAGCCAATTTTTGATATTCTGCTCTGATGTGAACCGTATTTCAGTGAGGGCGTTCTGCATCGACCGGAACAAATGGCAGTCAGAAGTGGCAGGGTCTGGGCTATAAGGCGGGTGGGGTAAGACTTCCCATCCACTGTTTTCCAAATAGTTCTTAACCGAAATAGCAACGTGGGGCCGAGCATTGTCATGATGGAAAATTATTACCTCGTGTCTGGTCGCATATTCCGGGCGTTTTTCAGCTACTGCTCTCTTCAAACGGATTAATTGTGTTTGGTAGCGTTGTCCATTGACGGTTTCACCTGGTTTTAGTAGCTCTTAATACAGCACACCCATCTGAAATACAGAGCATTACCTTCGCGCCATGGATATTCGGCTTTGCCGTTGATTTGGCTGGTTGGCCGGGTTTTACATATGATTTTTTGGGCTTGGGGTTGTCGTAATGGATCCATTTTTCATCACCAGTAACAATCCGATGCAAAAATGACTTCCTTTTGTGGTTTTCCAGCAGCATTTCGAGCATGCAAAACCGCCTTTCGACGTCTCTCGGCTTGAGTTCATGTGGAACCCAATTTCCTTGCTTTTGAATATATCCAACTGCTTTTAAACATTTTGAAATGGCTGCTTGAGTGACACCCAAGGACTCTGCGAGCTTTTCTTGTGTTTGGCAACAATCTTCATAGAGTAATGCTTCCAGTTCCAGTTCTTCATCATCCAAGCCAAAATTTTAAATCGTGCAAATCACTTTTGGCATGTTGGCGCATGTTCAATACGATGACTTTCGGCAGCAGTTTTCTTCATATTAAAGTAATGAAGAAGAACTCCCCGCAAAAACACTTTTTCAAGCACAAAGTTCGACATATTTAAGTGAAAAAAAATTATTGTTGTTTACGCTTCAAATGAATGACGTATACTGAAATGACGTACAATGACAGTAGCTTGCCAACGCATGCTCCAATGGAATAATAACAATGGAATAATACAAGTTACGCCATCTCTTAGCAAACCGCACCAAATAAGTTATAGACCCAATACAAAAAATTAGTTATCCATCTTTGACGTGTTATCTGATTTATTTGCACATACCGTGAAAAGTAAGCCGTCCAAAGCAACCTCATTTTCAATTAAAAAAAAAGTCAGCACGTTTTCCTTCTTTTCGAGTGTTCCCTCAATTCTATCCACAAGATTTTTAACGGATCTTTTGCAGGATCTTCCACGTAGGTAGGTATGTTGCATCTCAGATAGGTAATCCATTCGCAAAGCAGTTTTGCACACATGGCAATCTTCATGTTCCTCAACTTGAAGGACGTCAGACTGATAAATCTAAGGCTCTTGGGCGAGATGGTAGTAACATTTTTCCGATTTTCGGGATAAATCTTATTCTTGTTGTTCACCAAGGTTTTAGTATACGTACTCGTATATATACAGTATCAGGACCAACAGCTGGTCTATAACTTTTCGTATCAAATGTCAACTGGATATACGATATGTATGTATACCACCGAGAGAGCCAAAAACGAGTTCGGTGTCCTGATACCAGTTCCAATGTGTGCACAACACAGCTGAGCACTACATACTCAGCTCGCATGCTGATTTAATACAAGTCCGTGTCGTTTCTAAGAGAGGGCACCACTTGAATTAAATCCATACCATTTTCAGTTAGTACCAATCTTCGAAAGATACGTGTATAAATTTGACAGCTGTCGGACGATTAGTTCTCGAGATATAGCGTTGTGAGTGAAGCAACTTTTGTTATTGTGAAAAAAATGGATTCAAAGCAATTTCGTGTGTTGATTTATCATTGCTTTTTGATGGGAAGAAATGCAGCCGATGCAAAGAAATGGCCTGATAAGTGTTACCCGGACTCTGCACCAGCCGAACGAACCATTCGCAAGTGGATTTAAAATTTGAAAGTGGTCATACAAGCACCGAAAATGATGCACGCAGTGGACGTCCAAAAGAGGCTGTTTCAGATGAAAACATCAAAAAAGTCCACAAAATGATTACGAATGTCCGTAAAGTGAAGTTGATCGAGATAGCTGAGGCTCTAAAGACATCAAAAGAGCGTGTTGGATATATCATACACGAATATTTGGACATGCGAAAGCTCTGTTCAAAGTGGGTGCCGCGTTTGCTCACAGTCGACCAAAAACAACAACGTGTTGATGATTCAGAGGAGTTTTTAAAGCAATAAAGCTAAATTTTTGCGTCGGTATGTGACAATGATTGAAACTTGATTCCATCAGTTCACACCAGAGTCAAGTCGGCAGTCAGCTGAATGGCGAGCAGGCGACGAACCTCGTCCAAAACGACCAAAAACTCAACAGCCGGTTGGCAAGGTTATGGCATCCGTATTTTGGGATACACATGGAATAATTTTCATCGACTTTCTCCAAAAAGGGCAGACTATTAACAACGACTATTACATTGCATTGTTGGAGCGTTTAAAGTACGAAATCGCCAAAAAACGGCCGCATTTGAAGAAAAAGAAACTGCTGTTTCACCAAGACAATGCACCGTGTCACAAGTCGATGAAAACGATGGCAAAATTGAATGAATTCGGCTACGAATTGCTTCCCCACCCACCGTATTCTACAGATTTGGCCCCCAGCGACTATTTCCTATTCGCAGGCCTGAAAAGAATGCTCGCCGGAAGGAGATTTAAGACCGATGAAGAGGTAATCGCTGAAACAGAGGCCTATTTTGAGGTTAAGACAAAATCGTACTACAAAACTGGTATCGAAAGATTGAAAAATCGTTTCAATCAGTGTATCGTTCTCGAGGGCAACTATATTGATATATAAAGTTGAATTTTGCAAAAACTTTATGTTTTACTATAAAACAGCACATGTGTTACATCTCTATACTCCACAATACAGTGCTTAGTGCTCCCATGTTCGCAGAATAATATCATAATTAGCTTATCGTAAAAATACTTGAACCTTACCAAAAAACGAACTCAATACGTTGCAAAGCATTCCGTTGAAATGTAAAAGAATTGACAAACTTTAAAGTTAATTTTATGGCAGAAATGTGATTGAATTCCTGAACCCTTTACCATGCTCCACCGATATAAACGGCATTGTTACATAAACTCCTTTTGATTTCCTTCGAGTTTAAGGGATCCTTACAAAATCGCACTGCCAATTGAAGCAGAACTATCGTGAAACACTCATGGAGGAGCATTTTTATAGCCACAGGTTTCCAGAACAATCCAAGGTTTGAAGTAAACTTTTGATTTGACTAAAATTTTGAGAACGCACTGCAGGATAACTTGCCAACTTTCAAAAGGAAATTCAACTTCTCACGATTGCAGTTCTAAGGGAATTGGTGACATTTACTTTATACATATATCGAACGACTCTTTGGGAGTATTTTGAGTCCCAAAAAGAAAAAAGAAACAAAATCTCGTCATAAAGAGCATGACTAAGACATATAAGTGCTTTTTACATCGAAAATTAACCTGCAGTTCACATACACAGTCAGAGATTTCCGTAAGGAGTTCCTTTTCAACGGAATTCAGGAGGAATCTAGACTTTGCTAGTAAACTTTTCATTAAACAAACCAAGTTTTTGGGAAAAGTGTTTAAACTAAAACTACTCTGCCACTATATACTGCCAAAGCAGTGTCGCATTGAAAAGTTTGTCTTTGCAGTTCTTTATTAATTTTTTTCTCTGTTTTTCTGTTTTTTTTTTTTGCTGTTTAATAAAAAGTTAAAGAGTGCAATTTACATTGCAAGCTAAGGTTTGTTTGGTTTTTTGTGAAATTGTAAAATAAATACAAGAGCAAGAATTTGAAACTGATTAACAATGAAAAGCCGTTCAGGCTGTATAGTCGTTCAATAAACGTTGAAAATATAAGTTTTGTATTTTTCTTTTTACTTTTGGTGCACAATTTGTTGAATGACGAAATGTAAAAGGTCTTTTCGGATAGATGAAAGAAGTAGTTGAAGAAGTAAAACTTTGTATGAACGTGGATCAATAAATCTGCGGCTTTTGAAATTTCCCTGCTTGTAACTTAAAAAGCAACACTACTCCCGTCAATAAACATCCACCAGTAGACTGCTGTCAAATTTTGAGCAAGCTTTGTCATTAATTTGAGTGTGACAACCAGTGAAGACGAGCAACAGCATGAGTGTGTGGCGAAAGTGGAAAAAAGTGAATTTTGCGTTACGCCTTCGAAGAGGTGTTGGGGATTTTTTACGAGCTTTAGAGATGTTCAATGGTTGCAACGAAATATGTCTCCACTACAATACACTGGAGACCAAATAGCAGTCGAATCAGATGGTTTTTTCTTGCGAACCAACGGTATCAAAAAACGCCAATTTAGATCTTTCATCCACCAAGTTCATGGCTAGAGCTCATTGAATATTCTGCCAATTTATTTGGCAAGTTTAAATTTGAAAAAAGACAGTGCCCTTCCATCGAAACAATTTATGAACAATGACGAAATTTTATGATACCATTTGCGCCCTCATCCCCAACATTTTCAAGATTTAGCCCCCAGTGACTATTTCCTATTTCCAGACCTGAAGATCTGATCTTTTGGACCCAATTGGACACACCTTTTATGATTCAAGATGCTATGCAACTAAAAGCAGATTACTTTATTAAGTCGGCAAATTTTTGGTCATACAGAGCGCCGCATGGAACAACACTTCCGTTAGAAGGAAAAAAAAAATAAATAATAGGAAAATATCCGCCGGATATAAAAAAAAAACTGAGGAGAGCACACAAAAAACGACAACAATCTTGAGCTCCCCAGAATAAAACTTTTGTAAACCATATGTGTAATGAGCTCACGAAAGCAATCAACGATTGCTCTATGTATCTTAAAGCTTGACTGCCGAAAAAGTTCGAATTATTTACTATAGAAAGCCACGGAAAGTCATAAGATGCAATCGCTTTCGATAAGAAAAAAAAAAAAAAAAACAATAGCGAGTTTGCAAAAGGTGATAAGGAGAAGGTGGAAGAAGAGTTTAAATCATTTGATGGACAAACGCTAAAAGAAGACCTTGATGTTACGATTAAAACACCTGACAACTTTAAAATAAAAAGCGTGTCATTAGTCGAGCTTTGTCAGACAATTGAAAATCTTAAAAATAACAAGGAGCCCGGGTTATGATTTAATAATCGGACAGATTTTCAAGGAATTTCCAAAGAAACCACTGATCAAGTTTGTGCATATGGTGTTATAAGCGGCGCGCTAAAATTGTTATATAGACGTTCCAAGACAATGGAAATTCGTTGAAGATATAATAGTTCCAAAACCAGGAAAGCATCCAAACGACAAAAAATCGTACAGATTTGTCAAAAACATTAAAAATTCTGCATCATTCTTCCTACGCTTAATTACAATGACATTCCAGTTATCAGCTCTTTGGACAAGACCGGCTCAACACTTCCAGATTGTACCTTTTCTCTGCCTACACTTGAGTTCGTCGAATCTTCAATGAGACGATGGGACAATCCACTTTTGCACTCATGTAGTAGCAAGAGTACTTAAATATATTAACATACACAAATCCGCTTGCCCAGATGGTAAATCTTCCCGTTTTCTGAAGAGGTGTTCCTTAGTTTATTAGTTCAGAAACAATGCTGTACATCAAGGTAAACTCATAATTTGTGCAGGATATAAAAAAAAAAAAAAAACATAAAGAAAAGAATGCTTAGTTAAAATTAAAAAATTGCGAAAGCTTTTTAATCCATCCTACTCTTAGGATGCTTTCAAAGGATATGGAAAACATCATTTGTCCAGGCGTCCCTTAAAAAAGGCGAATTTTCTTTAATTTTCTCCTACAGACCCATTGCGCTTATGTCCCTTTTTTCTAAGGTCATGGAAACGCTGATAAAAGGGAACTGTCTCCAGACATGACCACTTCTTAATGACCAGTAGTACGGTCTTAGTACCAACAGATATACTGTTGATTTGGTAGTGGATCCAAGGCCTAAACCAATCTGGAGGAAGCAAAATAGTTGCAATTGATATTTCTAAGGCATTTGACAAAGTTTGAAGGGTCTTTTGTCGAAAATGCTTGCTTTTGGGATCAACGAATCTCTTCTTCAATGGATTAGGAATTACCTTTCGGAACGTTCAATTTAAGTTGTCTTGGATGGTTTCAAATCTTCAAATCAAATAAACGAGGACTTTTTATTAACGATCTCTTGTCAGCTACTTGCAAAATATATTCCTTTCCTGACGACAGTAATCTCTGCTTTTCGTATTCGTTCCCTGACCCACGTCCTTGGTCTTTGTCTGTAGAACGGGAACGGCAGCGCCGAAATAAATTCTGATAATAGCAGTATAACGCATTGGGGATCTATCAATAGGCTAGAATTGAATGCTTTCAAAACTCAATGCTGTCTGCTGCTATTAAAGCGAATTTTTTATACCCTGCCATTCTCGGTATATGTGTCAATGACAGCTTACCTTGGAACGACTACATATTCGATGTCGCTAAAAATACTGCAATATGTCTAGGTTTCCTCAAGCGATGCAAGAAATATATTCACCCCCTCTGACCTGGTCTCGATATACAAAGCCCACAACTGGTCAGGTGCCCCTAAGACCACTTTGCACTTGCTAGATAGGTTCCAAAATCGTGCGATTAAACTCATGGGTGATGCCAATATTACACAGTCATTTGACACCTTCGAACACCGACATAACGTCTCCTGTCTTACCCTGATGAATTGCTATTTCCACTACTAGTGCTCCACCAAAATTGCCAGAAGCATAACGCACCTTCAAAATGTTAGCCGTAACAAACGTCTCGTTGTGAAAGATCATCAGTACACCTTCTTATAGACTTTGAAGTACTTTGAAGTATCATGATTCTTTCTTAAGCTGTACAACTTGCTTATGGAATATTGAGCGCTTTATTTTCTAGTCACTAAACCTTACAAACATTTCAAGCCAACGCACATCTGTATCTCTCTTTTTTCCCTCCCTAAAGTCCACGTCAATAATCAAAAAAAAAAAAAAAAAAAAACAGACCGATATCGCTCCTGCCGATAGTATCTATGGAAGGCTCCGAAAATGCCCAAACATGTAAGACACTGTAATCTGTTCAGATTTAAAATGGCGGTCATTTGCCTGACTTAAGTCTACCATACTATAGAAGCATATGTTATAATGGACCTGACCGTCATTGTACATATACAGTGAGTGTAGCATATCCCCTATGTGCTGCCATACATGCCAGCAGGCTTACAAAGCGTTGGTTGCGTTAGTTCTTTTCATGTTAAATTGAGAGTCTTTTGTCTAGAACTACTTCCAAATATTTGACCTCGTCGGAGCACTCAACGATTGCGTCGTTAAATGAAACTTTACCTAAGCTTCTGGTTCATTCCATGAAGGATCGGCCGACTTTCTGAACGACATCCCTCCGATTTGGTTGAAAAGTTGTGTAAATGCTCATTAGAGTGGTACGAATCATAAGGCAAAAAAAAGTTTTGCAGAATTCGATATAGTTTTCGTGTAACGGAACTTTAAAAATTGACAAAAAATCAAAATTGATGCTTTCTTTTAAATTTAAAAAAAAAATCATAACTTTGGCTCTGCTCACCAGAATTTGATAAAATATACCTTGCTGAATTCTGGACAAGGTGAACTTTTAAAGATTTGGAATAATTTTTATTTTCAAAGACGAAGTATATTCCAGAATACCCTTTTTACATATATCCTTGAATAACTCAAAAAATGGTATTTTTTTTTTTATCTTTTTATATATTATAGAGAGATTCGTCCTCTATTCCCATTTCAAATTTCAAGTTGGGATCTCTATGGGCTCGGTCAAAATAATATTTTATAGGCGGCTAAATATTCTGTAATTAATATTTTTATTTAAAAAAACAAAAAGTCACACTGGGGCCTTTGTATCCCAAGGCCTTAAAAACTAAACAAATCATTATTAATTATCTTTTAAGAGTACATACATATTCTTCCGATGAAAAGGAAAAATATTTTCCCTTAACTACTCCTTGTGTAACAGATGAAACCTGATGAAGTTTTCTTGTTTCCGGCACAATTCTTAAATAAGAAAATCTCGATTCCATCAATAATTTTTCTTCCTTATACTCCTGTGTGGTCACGTAGGAGAAATCCATATTATTTATATTTTCAGTTGCCCAATTACAATATATAACTGTAAGGGAGTTGTTACGTGTTCCCTATACGGTCTTTGTAGGCTAGCCCTGGCAGCCAGTCTTTTATTGTACCACCAAGTCCATCGCAAGCACTCTTACGATGAGAGGTCGCAAAGAAGTTCCATTCAGCATTCACTCCAAAATCCTGTTCATGCAATGTTAAATTAAAAAAAATTTGTACATCAGGAAAATAAATAATTTTCTTAAAACGTTGGCATTTCTTGTGCAGGAACTCTTAGAGATGGCGCTGAAATAAGTGTACGGCGATAGTGTCATGCTTTAAGCAGTCACTGATTACAACAAAACTTTCATATTTAATATCATCATATACAATATAGTATTTCGAAAGGGTGAAACGTCCTGTTCGTTAGTCCATTGGTATCCCTGCACAGCAAAACCATAATTTTCAGAAAAATCCAATAAAACCAGTATGTCCGTTTTCGTTAAGAGAGTCTTGACTTCCTTTATGTTTTGTTGATCAGTTATAAAAACATGACGAATGAAAACACCAAGCCGTTTCAAAAAGCTCTGAATGAAATCCTGAGAGTTTTCAATTCTCACTTCCAATTTTGATCGGTCCGTGTGGGTTCACTGATAGTATGTTACATCTTCTATGAAGTGATTACTAAAAACAGTGTCTTATGATTCGTACCACTCCAATGAGTATTTCTACTACTTTTCAGCCAAATTGGAGGGGGGTCGTTCAGAGCTCACCATATAGCTTCGGCGATTTATCGTGGAATGACTCTTATGTTTCTTCTTTAAGTGAAAGCAGATATGACAGCCTTATTTGGGCTTATGAGGAAATTCCCTCTGGTGCAAAACCAATTATGTTGTAGCCTGAGATTTGTTAAGCAAATCATCTACCAGCGGTACCGGTATTTTATTTTGTAAAAATAAAACACTAGTTTTTAATGTAAAGGAAAGTAAAAAACATTTTATTCAAAGTATTGGCCATTGTTAGCTTCACATTTTTCCCATCTATCAGTCAAATTATGGATTCCACGCCAGTAAACCTGTTCGTCTTTTAAAGGAAACCAAAAAGTCACCCAATTTTCGACTTCCTCGTAGGTTTCGAAGTGCTGCTCAGATAATGGGTGTCGCATCGATGAAAACAAATGGTAGCCAGAAGGAGCCAAGTCTGGTGAATACGGCAGGTAGGTTAGCAGCTCCCAGCTAAATGCGTTGGTTGTATCCTGAACCAGTTTTGCCTTGTGGTCAGGTGCATTGTCATGGAGCAAATTTACCTTGCCGTGTCTTCTGGCCCATTCTGGTCGTTTTTCGATCAATGCATGTTTCAAATTGATCATTTGCGATCTGTATTTATAGTTTCACTAGGTTTTAGGAGCTCGTGGTACACCACACCTTTCTGGCCCCACCAGACATACAGCATTGCCTTCTTGCCGAATGGATCTGTGTTTGCAGTCGAAGTTGATGGTTGTCCCGGATTAACCCGTGATGTTTTCCGTTGTACAACATTAAACATTTCTGCCATTTGTTTCTGACTCAAGGAGTCATATTGTTTGCAATTCGGTGTCTTCAAACTTTCTTGGTGGTCTTCCACGTTCTTCATTTGTCACATCAAAATCGTGACAAATGCATGATCACCATATGCCTCGACAAGCATTCGATGCGACTCTGTAGCATTTTTCTTCAAATTAAAACAAACAATTAATGCCTACCGCAAGTCATTATTTTCTGGTACAAAATTCGACATTTTTAACACGATGAAAAAATATGATGTTTGTTCAAGGACTTGATGTATACAAAATATGTTTGACAGGTGTCATAGCAACCAACAAATCGAGACATTTGTATCTTGACGCTCACTTCATACCGGTACACCTGGTATGACCAAAGACAACAAGAGGGGCAATAATAAGCCTCTCTGCAGGCAGCCCCTTACGGCTGACACTGATACTGATGAAGTGGTAATCAACCGGCTTTTAATCATCGCTTTGACCCAGTTGATCGTAGGTCGATAGATGTTTCTATGGAATAAAGCATTTGATATGGAGCCATATCCTGTGCCCTCGAAAGCACCATCTATGTCAAGGAATGCGCAAAGTGCAATTTTTTTACAACGGAAGCAGCTTTTGATTTCAGCTGTCAGCTTTGGTCAGTCTTCGTCTTACTAGCGCCGTAAAAGTAAACTTTTATTTTCTGGTGTGTCAAACATATTTTTTATTTTTTTTTTTCATGGGAAGGTGAGAAATCTTCATAGACACTATAGGCCCGGAGCCTATAGTAGTGTGAGATTCTTACTCACTAAAAAACACTTCTCTTATGCAAACCGCGACTGAGTTCACACTCAACAAGCAGTTCCTCTATCGCATTTTATTTTGTTTTTATAAGATATCCTGCAGGAGATTTTCCATTGAAAATTCTTGTGTACTTTAGAAAAATTACGCGCTGCTAATCACCGCGCTAGATCGAGAGGCTTAGTCCTTTTCAGACGCCGCATTAAATTTGTCTCGTCGAGAATCTGTTGAACAGAAATATTCGTATGACCTTGTAATCGATTATTATGTTTTCGCGCAAACATTTTAATTACGTTCTGAACGTTTTCGACTCATAAGTCTCTGTGGATATCATCGTTTCTAATGTACCACGGCGCATTAACAATACCTCGAAGAACTTTGTTTTGGAATGTCTGTAACACATTAATGTTACTATTTTTAGTACAACCCTAAAGTTGTATACCATATGTCCAGATCGGTTTTAGCACTTGCTTGTATAACAGCAGTTTGTTCTCTAAGCTAAGCTTGGAATACTTTCCAATAAGCCAGTAAATATCTGTATATTTGCTTTCAAACTCTTCACGTTTTTTCTTGACGTGTGCTCTCCTTTTTAGTTTAGCGTCGAGTGTCATACCGAGATATTTGGCCTCGTTCGCGTAAGGAATTCGTACTGCTTTGATAAACACCGGTGGATTCTCAATTTTCTTGAGAGTGAAGTTCACGTGGACAGACTTGTTTTCATTAAGCGCGATTCGCCAAGTCTTTGCCCAATTGTTAGTCCGTGTAAGGGCACGTTGCAACTTGGCAGTTGCTTCTTCGACTGTTTTAGCTGTTGCCAAAATGGCAGTGTCAACAAATGTGGCTAGGACAGTGTCGTCCGTTTGCGGTATATCACGGGTAAAAAGCAAATATAGCAGAGGGCCAAGTACACTTCCTTGCGGCACCCCCGCCTTTATTGTCATAAAACTAGAATATTCGTTTCCGTGTCTTACACGGAAGAGTCGGTCTTCCAGATATGAACCTAAAATACAAGACAATTGCTGGGGTAGAGCTTGTCAAGGAATGCGCTTGAACAGACTAACTTACACTCGATTGCTCGTTCAATTACATCGGTTATTCGATGCACTTGGTCAACTGTAGAGTGTTGACTTCTAAAGCCAAATTGATGACCAAGCAAGAGAGAATTTGTGTCGGTAATTGGTTTAAGACGATTAGGAAGGATTCGCTCGAAGACCTTCGATGTAATCGGGAGAGCGATATTGGTCTATATGACTTGACTTCAGTCAGCGGTTTACCGGGTTTCGGAACCATAATAACTTCGGCTACTTTCCACTGGTGAGGTACGTGCTCTAATCTAATGCTGGCATTTATAAGATAGAGCAGCTTTAGCAAACCTTTTTTCAGCAACGCTTTAAGTATCTCTCCCGTTATTAAGTCATATCCTGGGGCTTTATTGGGCTTAAGCGTGTCTATAACTTGTGTAAGTTCCCTAAGTGTAGCCTTTTCTACTGGAATGTTTGTCGTCACGTCTAGCGTATTGACATTCTCAGGAAGCACCCTCCCCCCAAATCTAATGGTTTCAACGTTTCTACAAAATGGTCGGCGAAAACATTAGCTTTTTCCTTATCTTCTTTCGCCCAGAAACATAAATAGCACAATATTATGCGTAGCTTGCAATGAGTATTACTGCGCTCAACTGAGCATTTCTGTTATTGTTATCTTTTATTTTAAAGCAACCATTCACTTATCTTTCTACAAAGGATAAAACTAATTAAAGAAACTTAAAACTACTGCACAGTATCTTATAGAATAAAGCAGGAAACAATAGTGATCACTCTGTAACTTAAAAGTTCGTATGGAGTGACACTGCGATTTAATTAACAAAGAGTACTAGGTGGAGTGAAAAGTAACCTCTTTGACCGCCAGAATGCACCGCTACTGCAAAAAAGGTTATGCTGCCTTGAAGTCCGTTCATATTTAGACAGACATGCCAAATTTCAGTGTGATACTGTCTTTAGTTTTGTTTTGACAGCTAATTGTTGTTGACGTGTTTGGCATCATGTTGAGTATGGACAAAAACGATTTTCGTTCTCTCATAAAACATTATTTTTTGAAAGCGAAATTGCCAAGGAAACAAAAGAAAAGTTGGATAAATATATGGTTTTCTAATAACGCCTTGACAAATTTTTTTTTAAATAAAAGGCAAACCATTTGAGATATTTCAAAAACTTCATTATTGGCTTGAAGTACAATCAAAACATTTATGATAGGAACTCGACTTCGTTCATATGGCCCCCGCGGGCAAGTTTGCAGCGGTCGATTCGCTGGACCCAATTTTTAACGACTTGGCTACACATTTCGGCCGAAACGGCCGCTATTTCGCGTTCAATGTTGGCTCTGAGCTCTTCTAACGTCGTCGGCGTGATGGCATAAACAAATGACTTAAAGTAGCCCCACAGAAAATAGTCAAGCGGCGTTAAATCGCACGAATGAGGCGGCCAATCGACTGGCCCATGTCTTGAGATAACACGCTCACCAAACTTACTCTTCAATAAATCTATTGTACCGTGTACTGTGTGGCTTGTGGCACCATCCTGTTAAAACCACATGTCGTCCAAGTACATATCTTCTAATTCGGGTCAAAAATAATCAGTGATCATGGCGCGATAACGCTGACCATTCACATTAACGACGTTATCGTCGACGAAAAAATATGGCCCAATAACGCCGCCGGCATGCAAACCGCACCAAACAGTTATTTTTTGTGGATGATGTGGTGATTCATGAAGCACATGTGGGTTTTCACCCAACCAATAACGCATATTCTGCTTATTGACGAACCCATTGAGCCAAAAATGAGCTTCGTCACTGAAGATGATCTTGCGATGAAGTTCATCATCTTGGCGCATCTTCTCCAGGACCCAAGCGGAGAACGTACGTCGCTTCAAATGGTCCATCGGCTTCAATTCTTGAGTCAGCTTGATCTTGTATGGGTGTAAACTAAGATCCTTAAACAAGATACGCCATAATGTGGTCTGAGCGATGCCCAATTCTTGAGAACGCCGTGGAATTGATTGATTTGGATCGTTTGCTACGGATGTCTGAACGGCAGCGATATTTTCGACACTTCGACCAACCCGTCGTCTCACTGACATGGCAACATCACACAACGAATATGTAGACTCAAATTTTTGCACTAAACTTGTTATTGCCTGTCTACTAGGGCGAAAATTTCGACCGAAAATACTAGTTAACGCTCTTAAGGTTGCAGTCACCGACTCCGAATATCTGTAGAAAATTTTTATAATTTGCAGACGTTGCTCGTTAGTGTATGTTTATGAATAAATTGACAGTGACAGTTTGATTATTAGTGAAGGAGTGCGTTCACAAATTAAATTCGAAGTTGTCAAGTCCCTATTGGAAAACCCTATATTATGTGCATGACTTCTGCATTTTTTTGCAAGTTTATTCTTTCGTTTTACCTGCTGCAAGTAGTACAATTTTTGATGTGATTTTTTAAAATTTCAATAAAGAGATCGAAAGCAATTGATGGGTTAGGTTCGTCATAGATTGGTACCCAAAATTCATATTGTAAGCAGTCCTTTAAAAGAGTTACAACAATTTAGTGCATTGGTACTGGAATGAACATAAAGTGTAATCATACAGTTATCTGTTAATTTTAGATCAAACACAACACCATTAAACTCTTATTGTGTTTCAATGCAAGATTTAGTCGAGTCGGTTACACGTATAATTTCATTTATAAAACTCTTTAGACCATTTGACTCATAAGAAACAGATCTCTATCAGATTCATTTAAAATGTCAATATTGATATCACCAGTTACAATAAAGTTCTTCTCTTTACAACAACTCAGAACATCACTTAATTTAACAATGAAAATACATTTAGTGGCCTCTAAAATCAATACAAAATGTTAAATACTCTGGATTTACTGTTAAAGACTCTTATTCATTATTTAATTAAAATTTCATGTAACTACGACCGCATTCGAATTATTAAAATTTTGAGCCACATGTCGTCAACCACAAAATTTTATTTAATTTTACGAGTACACTTAAAATCGGAATAGTCAATACTGTAATAGATTCCGAAAAATGACAGTAAACCACATCGGTATTGTCTGCCTATGTCAGATTTTGGCATTTATTTTTGCTGCAAACTCCCCCCTTACAACCCTTGGGGAGTGAGTTTGATGTTACACAATTTTCACATACACATAATTCAGTGGTTATTCGTAATTCAATTCATTTTTAATTCGATCAGTCGCTAATCTCTGGGCATAAAATTTATCCAATAATTTGAATATATTAAATTCTATTCCACAGTTGAACAACGCTATGATTTGTGGCTCGAGGTCACTGTGCCGAAAAGCACGATTAAAAGTGAAATACCTGAAATAAATGCTACTGAGGGGGCACTACGAGTATTAGGTTGCAATAAAAACTTTTCAACAAATTTAATTTTTTTAAATCCACACATGACCTTCACTGGTACGTTTCCATTAACATATGACATAGCCTGTATGCACTGGAATCCTAAAATTTGCGCAACAAAAAGTCATAGCTCCTTTGAGCTCAATAAAATAACTTCTATGCCGGACCTTACCTTATCCAGAGATAAGTGTACAGAATCTCAATTAAAATGTTTTTTTTTTTCGTTTTTGCTGATTTTTCATTTTAAAAAAATCCACGTGTAATCACCCATGGACTGAAAGAAGCTCATTTATTATGTGGGTAAGGCTATTAATTAAAGATGATTCCAGACAGACGAGGTCACTACGATATTGATGGTCTTTGGTGGAAAAAATTTAATACTATCAAGTTGTGTTTTATTAAAAAAAAAAAAAAAAAGAAAAAAAAAAATACCAGGCTATTAAAATTGTGGTGGCAAAAAGATTTTTGATGGTCTCATTAAATAAGAAGCAGTTCGTATGGCATAATGTGAGTTTCGTTTTTGTGGTAGTGTAAAATTAATTTACCAATTAACATTCTTAATTAGGAAAGACTAAGTATATTGACGCGTTTATATACAATACCTACCTATGCTACTTAATCTTACCATCCTGATTGCGACGAAGAGTGCTTTGCTTTCGTCAATATCGTGAGCATGCCCTACCGGGATTTAAACGTTGCCATGAAGCACCGGCAACTTCTCGGAAGTACTCTTTCGTGTCAAGTCAAGCTTGATCTTACCATGACAAGACTCTTCAATATTCTGACAGCAATATCTTTTAACAAATAAGCCTGTGTTGTTCGCGGAAGCCCTAGACTGCTATAAAATAGATAACACCGCTGTCTGTCACAAAATGGACTGTGAATTGAAATGCATTCCTGCAGTGAAATCAAGTTAAGTTGGTACGTCTATTGTTGACATTCCTTCTAAATTTTAGCGTCATAGCTTGACATTTGCGAAAGTTACGTGTTTCGGCAGCGACTCTCTAAAGAAAATGATCATTTAGCAATGGCACGAGCGGTTCAAAAGTGGTCGTGAGTCAATCGAAGATAATGAACGCAGTGGCAGACCATCGACATCGAAAAGCAACGAAAATATTGATGAAGTAAAAGAATCAGAGAGATAGCGGAGGACTTGAACATTGCCAATGGATCCGTTCAAGACATTTTGGTTAATGATTTGGGTTTCCGTAGTGTAGCAGCATAGTTGGTGCCAAAAGACCTCAATTTCATGCAAAAAGGATACCGTGTTGACGTCGCAAAAGAGATGACTTACGAGGCTGAATCCGATCCCGCATTCATCAAAAGGATCATTATTGGAGACTGCCTTGGGCTTATGAGTGTACGACAAGCAATCCAAGAATGCCGTTCACCTAATGAGCCGAGACCAAAAAACCAGGCCGTTTTCAATCAAAAAGAAGGCAATGCTCACAGTTTTCATGGATTACAACGATGTAGTGCATCATGAATTTTTACCAGAAGGCCAGACAGTAAACAAAGATTCTTATTTGGGAGTTATGAGACGTTTGCGTGAAGAGACTAGAATTGTGGGTAGAAAACTCGTGAACTTTGCACCATCATAACGCATCGTCTCACAGTGCCATCATTATTCGTAATTTTTCGACGAAAAATGCAGCAAATACCATCCAAGAGCCACCGAATTCACCTGATTTGGCTCCCTGTGACTTCTTTCTGTTCAATCGAGTTAAAAAACCACTACGAAGAACGCGTTACAGCAGCCGAGAGGAAGTAATGGAAAAATCGCAGGAAGAACTGATGGACAAACCAAAAACCGAATACAAAAAATGTTTCGAGGATTGGATCAAGCGCTGGCATTAGTGTGTTGCAGTCGATGGCGATTACTTTCAATTTTTTTTGATCACGGTGGTACATTTGAAAGACGAATAGGGGGAGAGCTACTAGGCTATCGAAAGTGTCCTAAGAGAGTTGTTCAGAATTTTAAGCGAGCAGGAGAAATGAATGTCTTGGAAGTAAAAATCAAGAGTTCTCTCTAATTTATTGTAACAATCTACCTGAACTAAGATCACTGGAATTACGATTATGACAAACTTTGCAATTCTCTTCAGGGTCAACAGATATTTTGGGGTTTTCCAATAGGCATTTGACAACTTTGAATTTAATTTGTGAACGCACTCTTTCACTAACCATCAAACTGTCACTATCAATTTATTCAGTAGACTCAACATTTTCACTATGGTAAAGTACACTAACGAGTAATGTCTGCAGATTATAAAAATTTTCTACAGATATTCGGAGTCGGTGACTGCAACTTTAAGAGGGTTAACTCCAATTTTCGGTCGTAATTCTCACCCTAATAGACAGGCAATAACAAGTTTAGTGCAAAAATTTGAGTCTACATACTCGTTGTGTGATTTTGCCGTGTCAATGAGACAACGGGTTGGTCGAAGTGTCGAAAATATTGCTGCCGTTCAGACGTCCGTAGCAAACGATCCAAATCAGTCAATTCCATGGAGTTCTCAAGAATTGGGCATCGCGCAGACCACATTTTGGCGTATTTTGTGTAAGGATCTTGATTTACACCCATACAAGATCAAGCTGACTCAAGAATTGAAGCCGATGGACCATTTGAAGCTACGTACGTTCTCCCATTGGGTTCTGGAGAAGAGGCGCCAAGATGATGAACTTCATCGCAAGATCATCTTCAGTGACGAAGCTCATTTTTGGCTCAATGGGTTCGTCAATAAGCAAAATATGCGTTATTGGTTGGGTGAAAACCCACATGTGCTTCATGAATCACCACTTCATCCACAAAAAATAACTGTTTGGTGCGGTTTGAATGCCGGCGGCGTTACTGGGCCATATTTTTTCGTCGACGATAACGATCGTCACGTTACTGTCAATGGTCAGCGTTATCGCGCCATGATCACCGATTATTTTTGGCCCGAATTGGAAGATATGGACTTGGACGACATGTCGT